>JAFFSR010000381.1:770000-3170000 GCA_017163975.1 Anastatus disparis
AGGAGCTCGAATTCCAGATCAAGAAAACGAAAAGGATTGAAGCTGGACTTATCGAAACAATTGAAGAAATTGATTTCTTAAGGTATGACCAGAAATCATTCAAGAATAATATTAAAGATCTTATGACACAGATAAAAGATGACTTACAAAAAAACACGACAGTAAGAAGTGAAACTAAGAAGGAAATTCTACGGCTCGAGAGAGTTATCGACTCACTAGATGCAAGGATCGATAGGTGGACCAGTATCATCGTCAAATCCATGGAGGGAAATATGGAGAAGAAAGAAGATAGTGTTCACACAAAACAAACACAGTAAAAAAAAAAAAAAAGAAAACAAAACTTACACACAAAAAAAATTTTTTTTTTTGAACACGAACACAGTGTAACAATTATCAAACCTTCCCAAACAGCTACCAGAAACACGTGAGAAAACTTAAAATCTAACCATATAATTGTTTCTTTTTTTAAGCTAAACAAACAAAATTCAAAAAAAAAAAATATAAAAAAAAAAAAAAAATCAAAAAAAAAAAAAAATTTTTCCATATGTGCGGCACAACGGGGTAAAAGAAAAAAAAATCTAAAAATTAAAAATAATAAAAGAAGGAAGGATTCAACTGACTGGTGACTCATGACCCAGCCAGACAGTTGGATTATCTTGAAATAATAAGATTTTCTTGCATGTATATACATAAGGACAAAAAAATCCTTTTTTTTACCTTGAGTGTGCTGCGTAGGGAGAACCTTAAATAAAATCTAAATAAAAATTTTAAGTAAAAAAAAAAAAAAAAAAAAAAAAAAACTTTTTTTTTGAGTATGATTTTTTTTACACAACCAGAAGTAAAGATTGATGTTTTCCCACAGATTATGACTCATCGGTGATTCATGCACCAGCCGATAAGTTATAACAAATAAATGAGATGAAGTAAAAGTCAAAATCATAAACAATAATTATGATTTCTGGTTGTGTGGAAATGGAAAATTAAATTACTCGATAAATTTCAAAATAAAAATCAAAAAAAAAAAATTAATTAATTTTTTTTCTACGTCTATTAAGCATCTATCAAGCTTAATAAGACAAGAGCAAATCTGCAAACGGTCAGACGCTCAAGTTTTAAATTATTTATTCACAACCAAGTAATAAATACAATTTAGTATATATGCTTTCCTTTAAATAAATAGAATGAAAAGGTTGTGAGTAAATGATTTATTTAGATTCAAAAAAATAATAATGAATACAATATAAAAATAAAATTTCAAAATAAAATAAAAAAAAAAATTATTTCCTCTTTTATCGTCTGTTAAGCATTTTTTTTTAGCTTAATAAGACGAGAGTAAATCTGCACACGGTCAGATGCTCAAATTTTAAACTATCTATTCATAACCGAGCAATTAATATAATTTAATATATATGCTTCTTTTTAAATAAATAAAATAAAAGGGCTATGGATAGATGATTCATTTAAATTCAAAAAAATAATTAATGTCAAATGAAAATAAAAATTTATTTTATAATATGATTAGAGTACATCTGCATACGGCCAGATATCTCTAAATAGAACTGCTTATTTGCAACCTGTTAAATTACGTACATTTTTAATATCATTTTAATGAAATCAATTATTTATAAGAAGGTTGCGAATGAACAGTTCAAAAGATAAAAGAGAATAAGATAACGTTACTACAACGTCTATCTCTCTTCGAAAGCAAAATAGCTTTCGCTTAGCACACGTCGGCATAAGCGCGCTTACACGTACGTGCGAGAGAAGGACGGACGTGTACGCGCCAAGTAGCTGAGAAAGAGGCATATGAGGGATTCCCCTTTTACATATATAAAAGTACGCTACGGGTGACGTCACGCAGTGGCGAAGTGTACACTTTTTAAATTCAAATAGAGCGTTTACAAGCGCATAAAACAGATCTCAGTATCCACGCTCATGTGCCCCTCTCTCTGCTACGCAACAACTGTGCACGGCTAAGAACGCAAGAAACTAACTTGCGTGCCATGCAAAATGATATATAGGGGACATTCCTATGCAAGAGATGATACTTTCTCTGGATAAAACTATAATTAAAATCACAAGATTAACAAAAAAAAAAAAAAAAAAAGAGGGAGTAAATCTGCATACGGTCAGATGCTCGATTAAAATTAATTATTTACAACTCAACAACTTATACACTTTTTTTTTGAACTTTTTTAACGATAAATAAAACAAAAGGAGTTGTAAATAAATAATTAATTAAATTTAAAGTTAAAATTAAAGAGATCGAAATTCAAAATTCCTTTTTTATCTATTAAACTCTTTAATACAACACTCAGAACTAGAGCTATTCGTTCACAACTCATGAATCTATTCAGTTAATGTGGCATAAATATGTTTTTTTATTTTTATACAAAATAAAAAGAGTTGTGAATGATTAACTTATTAAAACTAAACTAAAAACGAAAAAAAATTATTTCTTTATGTCTATTGAGCTTCTGCAAGCTTAATAAGACGAGAGTGATCTGCACACGATCAGACACTCAGAATAAAATTATTCATTTGCAACATATAATTTTATATATCTTGCACATGCATGCTTTGAAAAAAAAATAAATTGAGAAAATTGCAAATGAATAGTTAGTTCAAAAATAAACATTAAATTATATTTCAACAAAAAATTATTTTTTTTACGTCTTTGAAGCATTAAATAAGCTTAATAAGACAAGAGTGTATCTGCAATACGGACAGATACACATAATAATAAAAGACTTGTTAGACAGTAAAGTTCTTGTTCTTTCTCGTCAAAATGCCACCAAAGAAAGCAAAGACGATCAAAGAGAAGCAAAAGGAGCTAGAAAAATCCTTTAGTGAAAGACTGCTAAATGAGAATAGTAAAAGTGAGTGGGAGGAATATGTACAAGAAAATCTTCAACAGATTCTGCAGTACATAGAAAATAATGAGACTAGAATCAAACTCATTGAGCAGCAAAAGACGAAGAACAAGAAAAAGTCAAAGAACGCCAAGAGACAGAAAAAGAAATGTCTAAAAAACAAATGGCTATCGAGAAGGAGTTGGCACTCTTGACAGAAAACTATAACCAGACCAGAACTGAATTTAAAGACTTAGAGCCTGTAATGCAAGCTAACATCACAAACATTGAGGTTCTGAGAGAAAAAATGAACGGTTTTGAGAAAAACCAAGACGCAAAGAGAGCTCAACACCTAAAAGACGTGAAAACGCTGTTATCCAATGTGACAGCATCACGCAGTGACATATAGCCTCTGCAGGTAAATGTATTGAAGATATGACCAATACAATAAAAAGTGCCAACTCTGAAATCGAAGAAAGAACTGCCAATAAAATTCTAGAAAAAGTAAAAAATCAAATGACAACGTACGTCTCAGAGCAATTGGAAGCTGATGGAGAGATATATATACATCAAATCAAGCAGGCCAAGCAAAGAATTGCTGACCTGGAGAAAGACTTAGTAGAAAAAATAGAGAAATAGAATTTCTACGAAGTCAAAATGACGAAATACAAAGAGCATGTCTCCAAAATAAATGCGACATCAACCAGATCGATATCGTATTAACAGATCATGCAAGAGAATTAAAAACGTTGCATCCAATAGATACGATATCGAATCATTGGAAGATAAGGTCGAAAACTTGCAAAGAAGTACAAAAGGCTCAATCACAAACAGAGAAGTGAGATTCAGCCAAGACAGAAACTTGAGAAGTTCTACTCGGAACAGATCATTATCTCCCGAGAAAAACACTGCTCACACAGAAAGCAGATGGAAAGAATCCAATACTAACATGAGCATGAACTCAAGAAAAACAAAGATCACCCCACCAAAGTTTAAAGCTGAAGAAACCGAATCTCCTATGAAATATCTTAGAGATATAAAAAGATACATAGAGATTACGGAATCTGAAGGCAAAGAGATGCTGTACACCCTATCCAACTCATTGGAAGGTAACGCAGCAACTTGGTGGGACATCATTGAGGAAAATATCTACTCCTTCGAAGACTTTGAAAATAAATTCAAGGAGAGATTTATAAATGACGTCATGCAGGACGAGATAAAAGAAAAATAGAATCTGGAAGGTTCAGCCCAAATGGAAAACTTTCCAGAATCGAATATACAACGAAATTAATAAGTAGAGCAAAGATGATTGGCACATACTCAGAAAAAGAGTTAATAAGAAAACTGGCCAACCATCACGATCTTGATATTAAATTCGCAGTAAGGGCGCAGAAAATCATAGAAATTAATGAATTTCTCGACTTACTGGCCATGAAGGATGCGGAGGGCCAAAAGTCACAAAAATGGCAACCTGAAGCAAAAACACAGCACCCAGAGGCAAGGGTGTATAATAAAAATGCCAACAATAATAATTATAAACAGACGAGTGATGGTTCCAGTACTAATAACAGAAGTAACAATGAGCAAAAGAGTCACAACCCGGAAAACAGAAACCAAAACCGTAACAATTACTCCAAATGGCCAAAGGAAAATACCAAGACAATCTCTGTAGTACAAAGAGAGGAGATGTTAAAAATAGAAAGACAGTACCTGAAGCCATGGAGAACGAAATATTAGTAATGGAACCACGAAATACCAACCAAAATCAGGAAAACTAGACGAAGTTGCATCATGCATCTCGGATGCAAAGAATGAAAGATGTCAGCATGATGCAACTGAACAAACAACATGTTCACTGAGAGAATTTCTCACAAGTGAAGAGACTTCTAGCTCACAAAATCAAAAAAAAATAGTAGAATGTCCAGAAATAGATGTAAAATTAAGCAATGTAAGAGTAAAAGCTCTAGTAGATACAGGTAGTCAAGTCACCTGCATCTCTGAGACATTCTACAATCAAAATGCAGAAAATTTTAAAACTGCCCTATGCTCCCAGTAATTGGAAAAATAATAAGAGGAGCAGTCGGTGAGAAATCGACAAGATTAAAAAAGCAACTTATGATAGAAGTTAGCATAGAAAACATAAAGAAAAACCTCATATTTGTGGTAATTCCTAGACTAATAAGAGACTGCATACTAGGCATAGATGCACAGAAAGAATTTGGTTTTATTATTGATGTGCAAAATGAAAAAATATCATTTAATGAGAATAATAAGATAATTTGCCTTAATTATAGCAATTGGACGATCGACGAAAATGAAGCTTTGCATCATAAGATTGAGACAATCTATGAAGAAGAAGATCAAGAACAAGATCAATCAATAAATAAGGAATACATGATTTTAAAGTCAGAAGACAATAATCATAATCCTAAAATTAAAATAATAAATATATCAGAAGGAAATGAAAATCCTAATGAAATAAATTTGAATGAAATAAAAGAAAGTCTCGAAAAGTGCAAAGCACAGAGAAAAAATATAAAAATTCTAGAAAAATTGATCTTAAAATACAAGGAAATATTTTCGTCGAAGCCAGGGCAAATAAAAGGGTTCGAATATGAACTAAAGGTCAAAAACACGGAACCTTTCTTTATAAAACCTTATCCAATCCCCTTAAATAATAGGGAAAGGGTAAGAGAAGAAATAAATAAAATGCTAAAGCAGCAAATAATAAGAAAATCAAGTAGCACATATATAAGTCCAATCGTTGCAGTAATAAAGAAGAATGGAAGTATAAGACTATGCCTAGATGCAAGAAAATTAAATGAGAAACTAGAAATGGACCATGAGTCTCCGAAGAAAATTGAGGAATTACTGCAGGAGTGCACAGAAACGAAAGTAATATCTAGCCTAGATTTGACCAGCAGTTTCTGGCAAATACCTTTAAAAGAAGAATGTAAAAAATATACAGCCTTTATGCACGAAGGAAAAATATACGAATTTAACGTATGTCCTTTCGGTACTAAAGTAAGTACTGCAGCTCTGATAAAAGGGCTAGACTTTGCATTACAAGGCATGAACAAAAATCTGTTGAATTTCGTAGATGATCTTCTTTGTATAACAAATACAGAAGAGGAACATCTCGAAAATCTAGAAGAGTTATTTAAAAATTGCAACGAAGCAAAATAACTCTCAACTTCAGAAAATGTCAATTTTTCAAAGAAGAGACAGAATTCTTAGGTTTTATCATATCAAAAGAGGGCATAAGACCCCAACCAAAGAAGGTAGATATGATAAAAACCTTCCCAAGGCCTAAAAACGTTCGTCAATTAAAAGGTTTCCTTGGACTTGTTAATTTTTATTCAAAATTCGCAAGAAATTTTTCAGATGCTACCTTACCACTACTAAGACTCTTAAAGAATAAAACAAAATGGGAGTGGGGGAGCAAAGAACAGCAAGCATTTGAAAATGTAAAAAACTTGTTCATGACAAACATAATATTGTCTTATCCTGATCCTTCTAAACCTTATATTTTAAGGACGGATGCAAGCGACTTAGCCATTGGAGCGGTCTTATCCCAGCTAAATGATAATGGCGAAGAAATGGTAATTACCTTCGTAAGTCGTACACTAAGGATAAATGAAATTTCATTCTTTACGACTGAAAAGGAATTACTTGCAATAGTGTGGGGTCTGTTAAAATTAGAAACGTACATAAGAAACGCAAAAATCTATGTGAAAACAGACCATCAAGCACTCGAATTTTTATTTAAAAGTCGTTTTACTAGCCAGAGAATCACTAGGTGGATCCTAGCAATACAGGATTTAGACATAAAGGTAGAATATGTCAAAGGAAAAGAGAATATCGTTCCTGACCTGCTAACAAGACACCCTAATTTCTATGAGCACTCTAGAATACAGCCCTCAGAGTTGATCATAGCAGCTTTGAAATTGCAGGGTCTTAGCAGAGATTTAATTAAAAATTTAAAAAACATAAAAAGTCTACAAGAAAAAGATGAAAAAATAATTAAATTAAAACAAAATTTAAACCAAGTCAATACATGCTCTACATATAGATTAATTAATGAAATAATCTATAAGAGAAACCAGCATAACAATTATAAGATTATGCTACCAACCTCAATCATAAATGACTTTATAATTGAGATCCATAAAATTTACGGGCATATAGGTCCCAAAAAATTACAAAAAATGCTAGAAGAAGACTTCTATATAAAAAACATAAGGCACGCAACTCACAAGTTAATATCAACATGTGGTTCGTGCCAACGTAACAAAATAAATAATAAAAGGAGTCTAGCTCCCATGGAAAATATAGTACCAGAGAAACCAGGTGAACTTTTATCCATGGATTTCTTTGGTCCACTCCCATCTTCAGTAGCTGGTATGAAGCACATACTAGTTACCATTGATGCTTTTAGTAAATGGGTAATCTTATACCCAGTACGAAAAGCTAATGCAAAAATAGTCATAAAAAAAGTATTTGATGACTACATTCCTAAATATGGAAAACCTGAAAAAATTCTTTGTGATCATGGACCACAGTTCATTGCAAAGAACTACCTAGAAAGACTAGAAAAAGAAAAAATACAGGCTGTCTTCTCTTCAATAAGACATCCTCAAAGCAACATAGTTGAACGGGTGAACAGAGAACTAGGTAGTTTCTTTAGGACCTTCACAAATGAAAATCACTCTGGCTGGCTAAAGTATGTCCCATTGATACAAGAAATTATAAATGAGACATATCACAGTACAACGGAGTTTACTCCAAAAGAACTCCACTTAAATAAAAAGCCAGAGAGAAAATGGAAGAAATATATAACAAATGAAGCTAATCAGCTAGATTTTCCATATGAAGAAAAAATCTTTTTAGCTAAGGAAAAATAAAAAGAAAAGGAAAAATAAGAGCTGATAAATTCAATGAAAAACATAAAAACCAATTTCTTAATTTTCAAGTAAACGACGAAGTTCTGTTGAAAACAAACAGACTATCAAACTTAGAAAATAAGAAAATATCGAAATTCTTTTCTCTGTATGAAGGTCCCTATATAATTAAGAAAAGAGTAGGTGAAACCTCTTATATACTATATGATAGTATAAATCAAACAGAGAAAGGACAATTTCATGTACAAGATTTGAAATTGTACATGAAATAAAGATAAAATTCGTGGAAATGTAAACAAGAGCATCTCACGGATTAACACACACGTAGATTAAGCTCTTGTATTACACTAAAACCAATCAAATAAAATAAAATAAACTAAAATTTGGAATTTATGATAGACGATCAGTGTCGATCGAACCTTGACCGTGTCAAGTGTGAATCTCGATATAATAAGAATTTATCTGGTTATTGTAAAAATTAAGGAAAAATGGCTGACGACGCTATTGAGTTGTATTTTGAGGAGGAACTTTGTGAAATAGAAGTGTGGCAAGGATATAAAGTCCTTAGACCCACAAAAAACAAAGATTTATTTACGGGCGTAGGAGTAGATGTGGTGCCAGGAGTTAAAACAGATACTTACTTCCTTGGAAAAACCACATCCTGGACTTCAGCATCGGGCGAGTCAAAAAGTGAAGAAGAAAAAAATCTTGCATGCCGCAGACTCGTATAAAAAGAAAAATGTTAATAAAAAAAAAAACCTAGGATAGGAAGAGCGTGCGATACCGATTACGATCGTAAAATGGGCTTCAATCCATGTCAGCCACCACCGTGTGTACCTACGACAACCATCGAGGTACAAACGAATTTGACAGGGAGGAGTATGAAGAAAAAGAAAAGCAAAGGCGTACGCAAAAGAAGAATTTAGAAAGTTTGTAAAATTATGTGAGAAAAAGAATGAAGAAATGAGAAGTTTAAAAAGAAAGAGAGAAGAAGAAGAAAATGAGAAATACTACAGGTATTATGAGGACTACCTCAACTTCTCTCGGAAACAATTCCTGCTGGACTGGAAAGACCACCAGGTAATAAAAATTATAAATAATTAAAACAAAAAAAAAAAAAAAAAAAAAAAAACTTTTAAAAAAAAAAAAAAAAAAAAACATATCAAATAAAACCTTAATTTAAAACATATATTTAATTCTATATAAATAAGATAAAATTAAAAACAAATATACATATATATAAAAGAATGAAAAATTATTAAAATTGAAAAAAGCTTTAAAGCCGAACTAGTAATACAAACATACACGTGACACACATCATCAATACAAAGACATTACATATCTATACATACATGTCAAAAATGGGAAAAAAGAAATTTTCTGAAAATGTAAGCTTTTCAGAAAATCTCTTTTGGGGAGCTATGAAGCATACCAGCCCGCATCCTTTTACAGTTGTTATAAAGTAGATAAAACATTAAAAATTGCAACATAATGATTTATTATAATTATATTTTTTTATTATTATAAATTAAATTAAACTTGATTAGAAACTATAAGTATAACTTAACAGTAAATGGATGCGAGAGCTTTGCAGCGCACTCATCACCTATACAGATACACTCATCACACATATAGAATAAAAGTATATGAAACATAGTAATGAGGAAAGGGGTCTCCCTCTCTCCACAGGACCAGCTAGAAGTCCAAGCAATCGAAGAGAGAGAGGAGGAGGAAAGAAGAAAGAAATGGGAGAAGAAGATTAATAAAGGCAATAAGCCACAAATATGTAATAAGCGCGCGCCGCCGACTGAAGGTGGGGACGCATCAACTGAGAGAGCCGTACAGCGTGCAATAGTCAGTTTGATCAGTGTCGTCTCAGGGCTCTTAAGAGCCAGACCTGCCGCTTACGTCTCTCTTGATTAAAGCATTTAACCACCAAAGCGTGAGCGCAGCAATCCATGTATTAGTCATTACAGTAGACTTATTTCATTACTGTAATGACTGTTACTTGGATCTAATTGATGAATGATTTTATTTACAGAATATAGTTTATTTATTGAAACTAAATATAATTCTTTTTTTATTCACGGTACTTTCCCTTCCTGTAGCAAGTGGGATTCTGCCTTAAAAAGAAAATTAAATTAAAGTCACTCTTGAGAGAAGGCAACGGACTTTTACAAACTACGAAGATATATATGATGGCTCTGTTTATAAATCGTTGCCCCCAAAATTTTTAAACAACATCAATAATATCACGTTTACGTGGAATTCAGATGGCGTACCATTATTTAAATCGTCAAAAATAAGTATTTGGCCATTATTTTTGATGATTAATGAATTGCCATATAAATTACGAATAAGGAAGGAAAATATGATTTTAGCAGGCTTATGGTTTGGTCAACGTAAACCATCACCAAATTTATTTTTAAATGGATTTCAAGAAGAGTTGAGAGCACTATATCGTGGAGTAAATTTTAAAATTCCTCATGACAATAATCCATTGCGAGTACGGGGCTTAATCATTGCTGGAATGTGTGATTTGTGTGCAAAAGCACTGTTCCTTAATATTAAGCAATATAATGCTGTTTATGGATGTCCGAATTGCAAAATTAAAACAGTAAGGATGGAAAATGTTCAATCATATCCATTTATTGAACAATTTGAGTTAAGGACGACTGAGGAAACAAATGCATTCGCAGAAGAAGCGTTAAAAAAAAAAAAAGATGTATTTGGAGATGTATTTGGAGTTAAAGGACCTACAGCTCTTAACATAATCGTTCCAAAATTCATAGAATCAACAGCTATTGACAGCATGCACTGCATTTTTCAAGGTGCTATGAAAAAATTAATGTCTTTTTGGTTTGATGCGGAAAATCGAAGCCACCCTGCGTCTTTATTTGCTTTTATAAATGTGATAAACGCAAGAATTAAAGAATTGACACTGCCTTCGTTTATTACAAGGATTCCTAAAAAAGTTGATGAATACTCTTATTGGAAAGCATCCGAGTTAAAATTGTTTTTTTTGTGTATAGTCTTATGGTTTTAAAAAATATTATGGACGAGCAATATTTTGAACATCATTTAATGTTGGTGTATGCAATCACTTTGTTTAATCTTTCAAGTGTATCAGAAAATATGATAATTAATGCTAAACGTGCATTGACAGAATATGTCAGACGTTATGAAATTTTATGCGGGAAAAGAAATCAAACATGCAATTTACACTTATTACTTCATTTACCCGATGATGTCAGAAAATTTGGTCCTTTTTGGACAATGTCTTGCTTTCCGTTTGAAAATTTAAATGGAATCCTAAAAATGTATGTTCATGGTTCGAGATATGCTGAATTGCAAATTTGTTCTTCTGTATCAACATTTTTATCATTGGCTCCAGTTAAAAAGAAATTATTAAGAAGGGGCCGAACTATCTGTCTTTGTCTAATAGCATTTTTCATCATTTATTTAAACACTATCCGGTATAACAAGAAAAAAATAGCAGCCCCCGCTAGATATTAGTATAATAAGTAAATTTTGTAATAACAACCAAATTTTTTCACTGCGTAGTTTTTGAATAATTAGAGACCTACCAAAAAAAGATAGGTTATATTCTAGATTGCTAGTAGGTCTCTAATTAGTCAAAAACTATGCCGTAAAAAATTTGGTTGTTATTACAAAATTTACTAATTATACTAATATCTAGCGGGGGCTGCTATTTTTTTCTTGTTATACCGGATAGTGTTTTCATAAATGATGAAAAACGCTATTAGACAAAGACAGCTAGTTCGGACCCTTCTTAAGACCTGAAACACAGGCTTTTGAATTCTGTAAAAAAGTTGAATTTTCGGGAACAAGAAGGTATAAAACAAAATATTTAAGTCAACATGTTTTTGCCGTAGAAATTTATACAAGAGTTAATGATCTTCCAGATTTTATACTAAACACCATACGAAATCATCCTTATGTTTTAAATGAATCTAAATTTCATGTATTCAAAAGAATTTTAATAAATGGGATGTATCTAGAAACAGAATGGTACGCAAATAAAAAAAAACTAATTCTTCATGGATCAAGTACTTGATAGGTGATGAAATACACATTGGTGTAATAAATAATTTTGTTACCGTATGTAATTGTAGATGCGAAACTCGAAATGAATTATGTAATGGATGCGAAAATAATTGTAACACATTTGTAATTGTAACTAAATGTATTGTGGAACCAGTTTTTCTTTGCTCGATAACTGATAGATATTTACCAACAATTTCATTATGTCAAAAAATAGAAAATAATGATGAAGCTATTCTTGTTAAAGATATTGAAAGTATTTGTTATTATTCAAAAATAGATCAAAGATTATACATAATTCTTCCTACGAATAATCATGAAATAGAATAAATTATGAATAGTACATTATTGACCAAGGATGCATATTGATATTTCTCGGCGAGTGCGAACTTTTGGGGCCGAGCGTAGCGAGGTCTCGAAAGTTGCACGAGCTAGGATGATCAATATGCATCCATGGTCTAATATACTATTTTTTTGTCCCGAGGCCGAGACATTTAAAATTTTTCCACAGGACGCAAAATGACCATTTTGCGTCCTACGGAAAAACTTTAAATGTCTCGGCCTCGGGACAAAAAAATAGTATATTAGACCATGGATGCATATTGATCATCCTAGCTCGTGCAACTTTCGAGGCCTCGCTACGCTCGGCCCCAAAAATTCGCACTCGCCGAGAATGTTCAATATGTATCCTTGGTCAATAATGTACTATTATTGTCATATAAAAATATAAAAGAAAAATATATTTTTCATATAGTTCATTGTTATTTTTTCAATCTTATTATAGAATTTGTACGCTATACTTTCTGGTTGTGAGATTCTATATTTTAAATTTATCAGTGATAATAACGTGCCTATAGAAAAACAAATTTGCAGTTTTGAATATAGTAAACAATGCACATATAATTTCAATATTCTGTTTAAATTTTCAATAGGAAATGAATTCATACTGCATAGAGGGTCTAATTTTCTCACATGATTCGGTAAATGACAAAGTAATTGTAAATTAAAGGTTAAATATTTTCGTCATTATTATATTTTCAGAAAAACTAGATAAATTTCAAAGCCATACCTAAATATAATATGGTGCTCAAGGTATCGTGTTGGCGTTATATTCCTTAAAACTGTTTAATTATAAATTTAAAAAAATAGTTTCAATTCAGAAACTTTTCATTGAGAATGATCAGCAATTCACTATGGAATCCTAAGTAAAAATGAAAGGAAATCCAAATGCTTAGTTCTATTATTTAACACATTTAATAAGGTTTGGAGATAGTAAGCTTTTGCTTGATTTTTACTTCAAACCAAAAAAAAAGTAATTTATTTGTTATTCCTTGATACATGTGATGTATTACATCAATGACAGTTGATTAGATGTATTTTGGAACTATTCTCCTTAGCGGCTCAACCGGCATAACGCATTTTTATGCGTCAACAGTGTCTGTGATTAACGGGAATGAACGCAAAAGATGCATAAAAAATTTTTCGATTTTATTTAGATTGGGATAGGCTTTTTTGATTGAAAAAAAAACCTTTTTCAATCAAAACAAAACCTAAAATTTTTTTACGCATTTTTTGTGTTTGTGTAAGTTTGTAGAGACACTGTTGATGTATCAAAATGCGTCGTGCCAGTAGAACAGTTAACCACGTTGGATCTTAAACACCATATGACTCATCCCTCGTTCTTAATTTCTCAACAAAAGGATATATTTACACATTACCATAACACACAGTTCGGATCTTACAATTCAGACAACCATAAGTATCATTAAATTACTAAATATTTAAAAATGTGGCCTTTTCAAATAAATCAAATATTCCTTAAAAAATTAGTGCTTCAAGGGTGGTTCTAATACGGACACAGAGTTCCACTTTATCTACATTTCAATTATGCAGTTTTTGTATTATAATTAATAGAAAATTTTAAGCTTTATTATAAATTATAAAATTCAACATAATCACACATTTCGTGAGTAAAGTTAGCTTTTGTTAAAATGCTTTATCGGATTTTAAGACAAATTGAGACATGTATAATTGAAAATCGAAGAATATGTACATTCTTAACATTTCTAAGAATTAATCACAATATTGATAGGCAATATCAAGGCAAAAATAAAGAAGAAAACTGTATAATACAATTACGTTAAGGTTAAATACTCGGAATTCTAATCATAATATGCAATTTTTAAATTTATTTTTGTATTTGTTAATATTGTCTTTTAATGTTGCAATTAATTCTTGGAAATATCATGCATA
This sequence comes from Anastatus disparis, assembly GCA_017163975.1. NCBI lineage: Eukaryota > Metazoa > Arthropoda > Insecta > Hymenoptera > Eupelmidae > Anastatus > Anastatus disparis. The sequence continues at coordinate 784,072 of JAFFSR010000381.1, forward strand.
TATTTAAATTCTTTAAAATATGATAAAAATGAAGATAAGGTAGAGGTCTATCACGTTACGAGGATTCCCCTTAACGCATAATTTATCTTTTACATTTGGTATTGAAAATTCTATACCTTTATTTAATTTGTTAAGATCTTTTAGAAAAATATCCCACATCTAGTTTACGAAAGGTTTTTACAAGCTAAACCATAGGCCAGCTAAAATTATATTTTTTTCACTAATACGTGCTTTATACCGTAATGCGTTCATCTTCAGGAACAATGGCTTTATACCGATCCTACTTGATATAAATAAAAGCACTCCATCAGAATTTTCCATATAAATTTTATATTATTATAATTTATTAAAATATTTGGAGATAAGAATTCATATATATAGAGCCGTCATGTCTTCAAAATCTTGATTGTTTTCTTTTAACCGGAAATTACTACCAAATCTTCTCTAAGCAACGTTATTTTTAAATATGCTGAAAGACCTTTTATTAGTATTACCATGAAATAACTTATTTTATCGATACTAATACATTTTTTACAATATCTTACATAACTTTTAGTTCTGAAAAGCATATAGAACATAATAATGAAAGATCAACGGTGTACCCATGTTTTTAAAATACTTTTTTCTTATCCCCTGGCGAAAAGTACGTCGAAAGACGTCTACTTTCTGAGAGAGAAGTTAAGCATTATCTACGGCGGCTCGGCGCACTAGCGATGCGCAATCGTGTTGACGCTCTGTTTTTCACGGCAGTTAAGAATAGAGAGGGCTACGTCTATCCTTCTCTGTCCGCCGGCGTTAGACATTGACTCTCTCCCCCTCTTTCTTTTTTCATACAGAATAGAGAGGGTTGCGTCTATCCTTCTCTGTCCGCCGGCTTTAAGAATTGACTCTCTCCCTCTCTCTTTCTTTCTCTTATATGTACAATAAAGGTAGCCGCGAATGGAGGGGGCTATGTCTAGCCTTCTTTGCCGGTTACAACAAGCAGTATATCTTTTTCTTTATTTTTCTTATATAGTAATTTTAAATATTTTATTATTAAAACCTAACTTGTTTTATTTTGTGAATTATAAATTGCAGTGTGTTATAAAGTGTGTAAATTATAAAATGTGAGTGAAATATTGATGGTTTATTTTAATGATTTATCATCAGTGGGAGAGGGGCAGAGAAGGATAGAGCATACTCGGTCAATAGCAGCAAGCGATTCATCGCGGTATTTTTATTTTAATGATTTATCATCAAAAACGAATTATCACAACGGGTAAGTTGGACGTACTTTTCGCCGGGAATAAGAAAAAATCGTATATTCACCTCGGGAGAGAAGTTGACCATCAATTGCTATTAATTAAATATAAAGTTTAATCTTTTAATGAAATAAAAAGAATCATACTTGTTCTGTTTTCTTAAATTTAAGAAAAATGTCATAAAAGATAAATTAATTAGGAATAAATAAGTGTAGACCTTAGAACATATACTGCTGGAGGCAGCTCTGAATGCGCTGTGCGTGTAGTATATCCTTTAAGGTGTAGACACAATTAAAATTTTGCATATTACAATAATTTTTCAGTTAGCAAAGTTTTAATTGCATCAATTTTGATTTATTTATTACTTATTTACAAATATATATATATATATATATATATATATATATATATATATATATATAAACAAAACTTAGGAAACTAATTTTAACATTGGTTAAAATCATGAAAAGCTTATGCCAAATACAATAATCATAAGGTAAATACATATTGTAATTAATAAATATAGAAATAATTCCGACAAAGTTAGAATAAATTTTATTTTAAAGTTGAAAAAATAGTTAAAAATGTAGTTTTATTTTTTAATAATATCATTCATTAATGAAATATATTAAAAACCTTCGTTAATATAAAGTAAATGAAAATTGCGAAAAAATGAGCTCGTAGAATATGTTAATTTTGCAGAAAAAAAATATTTTTTAATCTATAATATATAAAAAAGACTTTTATTTTCAGGAAATTTATACGAAATTTAGCAAGAAAAAATTGGCTTTGCAAACTATTACAATTTAAAAGACACAATCTTGACTTTTATCAGGAATTTTCGCCTAACCATTCCTAAATTTCATATAAGTTTATATCTCAAATTAACATAGAAAATTTTTCTTAAAATAAGAGTTTTATGTAATTTTATCCTAATAAATTCTTTTTTCTTTCAAATCATTATTGAATAAACAGTAAATCTTATAAAAAAATTTATTTTTAATTTTCATAAATTAACATAAAAACATTTTTAAAACTGACTTGAATTATTAAGAAAATATAGCACATTGTGTACCAAGGACGCAAAACAGGGGATTTCGGCCCGAGTGTGAGTTTGTCGCACGAGCGTAGCGAGGGCGCCAAAGTCACACGAGGGACATAAATTTCGTCGCGCCCGTGGTACATATACTATTTTTTAATCTGAGGCACGAGAAATACATATTTTCAGCTCACTTTTGCGATCGCGAAATATAGTACATTCTGGCTCACTTTTTAGCGGGCGAGAATGTATTTTGCGCCCGCTAAAAAGTGAGCCAGAATGTACTATATTTCGCGATTGCAAAAGTGAGCCGAAAATATGTATTTCTCGTGCCTCGAATTAAAAAATAGAATATGTACCACGGGCGCTACGGGGATTTATGTCCCTCGTGTGACTTCGCGCCCTCGCTACGCTTGTGCGACAAACTCACACTCGGGCCAAAATCACCTATATCACGCCCTTGGTTCATAATGTACTATTTTGGCCCTCTGGGCACAAAATTCGATTTTCTGTGCTTGTTAAGTGGGCGCAAAATAGTATGTGTACCTCGGGCGCAAGGGGATTTACAGCCCTTGTGCGAATTTGACTCCCGTGCTTAGCTCGGACGCTCATTCACGCTCGAGCCGAAATCCCCTGTTTTGCGCTCTTGGTACTCAATGTACTATTTATGGCCCTCTGGGTGCAAAATTCGATTTTCTATGCTTTTAACGCGGGCGCGAAATAATACATTCCCGCCTTAGGGCGCAAAATAGTACATTCCGGCCCTAAGGCGCAAAATGAAATTTCGCGCCCTAGGGCCGGAACGTACTGTTTTGCGCCGTCTTGACAAGCATAGAAAATCGAATTTTTCATCCTCGGGACCAAAGAATAGTGTGTGTACCTCGGGCGCAAGGGGATTTACAGCCCTTGTGCGAATTAAACGCCCTCGCTTTGCTCGGGCGCTCATTCACACTCGAGCCAAAATCCCCTATTTCGCGCCCTTGGTACAATATGTACTATTTCAATCTTTTGCCGATCCTTTTCCAAACTTTTCTAAAATTTTTATAAAACTCATGTAGCAAAAGCATTTTTTTTCAAGTCCACTAATGTTCTTACCTTCTGCTAAAAGACGTTTTGACTAAAGTTTAAAGAACTTATTTTAAACTATAGCAAACGTTGATAAATGTACCAATGAACTTTCCCCAAACTTTAAGCAAACTTGTCCTGAAATATCTAGTTTCTTAATTTTTTCACATACTTTCTCCGCACTTGTCCTAATCGAAATAAACTTTTTTTTACTTTAATTAAAGTTCTACTAAACTTTCCCGAAACTTTTGCCAAACTTGCCCTGAAAAATTTATTCTTAATTTTTTCCCAAACTTTCTCCGCACTCGTCCTAATAAAAAAAAACTTTTTTATACTTCGATTTAAGTTCCACTAAACCTTCCCGAAACTTTTGCCAAACTTGCCCTGGAAAATATATTCTTAATTTTCTCCCAAACTTTCTCCGCACTTGTCCTAATCAAAATAAACTTTTTTCCAACTTTGATCAATGTTATTCTAAACTTTCCCCAAACTTTTGCCAATCATAAAAATTGAGAATATCAAGTTTGGCATTGTCTCACGGGCGAAATTTAGATGAAGTTAAGCGAAACCTGAACTTCAGCCAAACTTTTGCCAAACGAATTTTTTTTTACGCGGGAATGTCTCCATTGCGTTAGTTTTTTATAGTTAATAATAGTTGTTCACATTTTTAAACATTCATACACAGTTATTAACAGAAAATAATAGTTATTCACATAAATTATTTCCATATGGGTAAATATCCATAATAACATCTATCGCGTCCAGATACAACGATTAATACTTGAGTAAATAACAACTCAATCAGACAAGGACAGCGAATTGGGCCAACTCTTTAATCAATAAAAATAATATATAAGGTTTAAGTTCGAATTTAAATGTAATATAAGATGTTTATTGTTTTGCTATAAAATTATAGTACTGACAAGGATAGGATTGTATTCTGGTCATACAGTTTCTGATAGCTACATTTTTTAACATAAAATAACGAAATAAGCTAAGTTTTTTCGGTAAAACGCTCGATTTTATGAAAGTTATGAGCCGTTCATCTGAATTTAGAAACATTTGAATTAAAATCACTAAAATTATCGCTGACGCCTCTAATACAGAGTCTCTGATCTACCTTCTCTTTCTCTTATCGCGCCTCATGTATCGACTCAACAATGAGGAATATATTGTTCGCAATTGTAACCCTAAAATAGCAACTTCGTTGCTCGTTTTTGGCTCTCATGGCAAAAAATACAGTACGTAACTGATATGGAAAGGCTTTTTTACGAAACTCGTTATGACCCTCACCTTCGGCTAGGGCCGTAAACTTCTCGTTTTGTAAATAAATACTTTTCATGCCTGTTACGTAATATACTATTTCCACACGACATGCGGGAAGTTCGATTTTCCATACAATTTTCCCTACTGAAAGTACTCTATTCCCGCAAGAAATAAAGCGTGCGTGGAAAAAATTGCCACACGGGAAAGAGCGTGGGGAACAAATTTTAACAAAGAAGAGTATCATTTATTGTATATATAATATTATAAAAATATATAAAAGAGTCGGGTTAAAAATATAAAAAGTACAAATGAATAGAAAGAAAATAAAATGCGCGGGAAATATAAGAAGCTAATCTAAAGTTTACATTATTAAAGAATTATTCAGTTGCGAAAAATTTTAATGTTAACAAGTTTTAATTAAATAATATAACATTTATTTTCATTTATACATTGATTCGTATATAAATTATTTCAAGCAAGTGAAAAATATGAGAAGTGCAAATAAAATAGAAAGAAAATTAAAAGCGCGGGAAATGTAAGAAGCGTAAAAGCTAAATGTAAAATCGAAAGTTTAAATTATTAAAGAATTTTTTAGATAGAAAATTTTTTGTTTGAATATGTATTTTTTTCAATTATTTGAAAGGTTTATATAAATAACTGCATTTTATTTTTATAACAAACAATGCACTTTTCTTTTACGTATTTATTCAAATAAATGAAAAGTTTAAAATGTAAAATAATTAAAATAATTATCACATCCTCTATTCTCTAACCCACATTCCATTATTTTTTTTTTTTTTTTGTTATATGAATTTTAATTTAAAATGATATAATCATTTTTTTGTATTATTAATTTGTAAAATGCAGTCATGTTTTATGTAGGATTACCGGCTGAAATTCCCACATCTTATGTGTAAAAATAATATACGTAACACGTGCAGGAAATGGGTGTTCTCGCACGGACATTGTCGCCCGAGCTTTACAAGGCAACTGTCCGTGTCGGAATTACCCACTTCCCGCACTAGTTACATAATATACTATTCTTAGTCTCATGCTGATGAGCCTCTGACCCGCCTCATCACCTCTGATTCATTCGCTAGCCAATATTTATATCCTACGTTTTGTTTTAGTCTTCTCTAAGTTAAATATTCAAGGTGAATTATTTACTGAAGGAGAAAGATAGATTCAGCAAAGTAAGTTTAGTATCTATTTTTCTGTAATGATTTGTCGACATTTTGGAGGGATTCCGTACATAGAAATGGTATCTAAGTTTGTTTATGACCACTTTATATGCTAAATTATTAAAATAAATAATTTTCCTTATGGCTAGCAAAAAATAATTATTTTTTAAATTTTATTGTTTGTCAACTTTGCGAACTTTCCGATCATATTTTATTATTATAATAAAATATGTAATATTATGATTTTAGATACATATTTGGAAAAATATCCTACCGAATGTTTGTTAAGAACAAATTATAATGTATAACGTTGGAAATTTTACATACAACGGATTCAAAAATTAATTATAATCTATAAATTGATAATTATATGATTATCATAAATCATGTGAGAATTCTGTGAGAGTCATATAATAATCGCGGAAATATTTAATGGCCTGTAACTGTTACATATTCTAAAATCTTTAAAACTTTTTCAGATTTTTGAAAATATAAATAATGATTGGATTGACACTACATGCAAATAATTTTTACATACAAATTGCGGTAACAATCACTATATTTGAGGAACAACCTACATTTGTACGAAACATTATGAGACGTTACTGTAAAAATAAGCAGGAACACCTAAAACCATAAAAAAACGCTGTGTCTATTTGCATGAATTTACACGTATTTTATGTGTCAATGAAAACTTACGTCGCTTTACTTCACATCTAGGAAAACCCTTTATATCTATACAATTAAAGCCACGTAGAATATGTGTAAATTCATGCGAATAGACACAGCGATAAAAAAAATTAAATTTTAAATAATTACGATAATTTTCACGGTTACGTCTCATAATTTTTCGTAGAAATGTATTATGCTCCCCGATTATAATGATTGTTATCGTTATTTTTATAGAAAAAAAATATTTCCGTATATGTAAAATAGTAAATGATTTAATTTTTTTAAGTAATTATTTTTCATAACATAATCCCTTTATAAAAAAGTCATGACCAATGTTGTGATGCCAAGTTTAACGTTTCGTGATTGGCTTACAGCATGCGCATGCGTGTAGCGCTTAATTTAAATCGTCTGATTTTCTGAATAAAATTAGATTTATTCAAGATCTTGAATGAAGATTATTGTAAATTTTAATAATAACAAACAAAATTTTAAACTTTTTCTTATGATATATTTTTTAATATAAAAACTAATGCGTATTCTTGGTTACATAACTGTACGTACACAAAATCTTGACATACGTGCGCTGTTTGCATTGTTTTTGTCTATAGTCCGCGAGATTTTAAAACATAATTATTAAGGTTATGATTATTATATTTAAATATTTTATAATTAATTATAAGTATATAGATACTTGATTTTTAATAAAAATTAAGTTAAGATAAAAATAACTTGCGCGTATTACTGTTAAATAATGAATTATAGTGATGTCACTTTTAAATATAATTATAGATTTAATAATTAAATTTTAAAAATTCATGTTAAAAATTAAGGCGCGCAACGCGCGCTGTTCAAGCTCTAGTTATATGTAAAAAATTAAGGCAACTTCGACAATTAAATTAGGTTTCAGTTTGCGATTACACTTTTAATTTATGAAACTCCATAGTCGCCTTAAGTAATAATTAAATTAGTGACTACAAGACTAAGCAATACAAAATTAATGAATTTCAGAAAACTTATTTACTCAATTTTTTCATTATTTGTAAATTTTAATACGAAAAAATGTGCGTTTTATATGTAATACATGTATAAAAATTTAAAAAGATTTTTTACACTGTCAGATTTTAATATGAGAATTCATATGGAGATGCAACTAGACATTTTTCAATATAAATTTCTTTTAACAATTTAATGTTTTTCATTATCCTTGAATTTTATTACGCTGAACATATAAATTTTAATGAAAATTGAAGTACTTGCAAATTATATTTAATGTATTGATATATTACAAATTTCGTATTATAAAGTTACGAAAAATTTTTGGAAAAACATATTCCTTAAAGTGGAATATCTCTGCTCTTATTGATCGTAAAATAAAAATCAAAGATAAAAATTTAAATACAGACAAAATACTAACTTTTTATGGGTTGCAAAAAATTTTCAGTTGTTTATTATATTTTCAATTTTAATAATTTCAAAACTTTTTTTAATTATTTCAAAAATTAAGCTATAACTAAAGTTTATACTCCGTTTTTTGTACTCTTTCTTTCTTAGCTAAAACGTCCTATCTAGCCATAACTTAAAATTGAGAAAATTAAAGTTTGATGAATCTTATCGTAACATAATGTAACGCAATGAAAAAAGGACTTAAGAGTTTTCATGTATTTAAAAAATTTTTCTAATAATTTCAGCTATGGTAATAAATGCATAAAAAATTTTGATACAACCCTGGTAGAAATGTGAGCATTAAAAATGGTGTTTATAAAAATTTGAGGTTATTAGTAATAAAAATGCCAAATAAATGGCCAATAAATGTTAAAAAAAGCGTTTTCATTTCTACTGGCCAAAAAATGGTAAAAAAAACGTTTCAATTTCCACCAGGGAAAGTTTTACTTAATGACGGGAGTATAGAAAAACATGTAAAAACCAAAAAAATCATTACATGATGTTTTGGCATGATAAATCAGGTGATTAATCTGTTGAAAAATCATGTTTTTTTCAGTAAAGAAATGTTTTTAATAATTACGCCTATATCATGTCATTGCTACAGAAAATTCTCATATGATTCTTACACGATTCTTATATGATTTTCATGTGAAAATTTTTTAAATTGAAATATTTGTAAATTTGTAAATAGCAGTAAAAATTATGTAAAAGTTAAGAGGAGGACACGTATCTCTGTCCTTTTCTAATCAAAGAAATGATTTTCTTATAAAAACTACTAACTTTAGCAAAAAATGAAGAGAAAGCCGCATCTTGTATCAAAAAAAGCAATATTTTCTTTGATGAGAAAAAATTAATTTTATTGCTTCGTTCTCAAGAAAACCTTGAAAAATCAAATTGTCCACCCTAACCTCTATGATTTAAGTTTTTCAAGGTTTTCTTGAAAACGAAGCAATAAAATTAATTCTTTCTTATCAAAGAAAATATTGCTTTTTTTTTATATGAGATGCGGCTTTCTCTTCATTTTTTGCTAAAGCTATTAGTTTCTGTGAAAAACTCAATTCTTTAATTAGAAAAGGACAGAGATACGTGACCTCCTCTTAATGATTGTAAATTATTGTAAATAATTATAAATAATGAAACATAATAATAAATGATCAATGATAATTTAAAGGTTTTTACAAATTTTTATGATTAAAAATAACAAATAGTAGTAAATAATTGCAAAGTGGAAAAAACAATCAAAATTTTTTAGCATATAGGTTTAATTAATTATTAATAATAAACATTTATTTTTCAAAAAGGATTTGCAATACTTATTTATAGTCATTTACATAAATTCCATATAATATTGTAATTAAATATTAATTTGAAAAATAAAAATTAAATATAATAAATTAATTTGATAAATTTTTTAAATCAATTTAAAATAATGAAACTTTATCATAAAAATTGTAATAGATTGAAAATAAAAAAGAAAAAAGCAGGCAGAATATATGACATTGTTTGGTCACTTTTTCTTTCATAGAAACAAGAAAAAGATACAACCTTAGGGACTTACACTTACTTATTTTAAAAATATAACAATCCCTTAACTGAAATTTTTCCTTTGTCATATTCTAACATGAAATTTTTTTATTTTTAATGTTTTCTATTGATTCCAAATTATTTTAGTTGAATTTACTTTAAATTACTGGAATTTTTTAATATATGAGTGTAAAATACAATATTTAATATAATAAAATACCATTTGAGGTTAAAATTTAATTGAATAGGCCACATATTTAGAGCTCAATACTTTACTTTTCAGTAAAATTATATATAAAATAGAATGATTCTTTATATAATGAAATTTCATCAATAATTCTGTTTCCAACAATTTTTTCATGATTCCTTCTATTATAAATCATGCTTAGAAGATTTGCTATCACTGCACTGAAAAATATAAGTTTCAAGCAAAGTGAGTTTTTCAATTTACTGTATTTATTTTATAAATTTTTTAAATGCTTTTGTCATTCTTGATGTTTTTCAAGAAAATTAAAAATAATGAAAATAATCACAAAGTATAAATTTTATGATTATTGAAAGTCTATAATGTATTAGAACGTTTTTCAATTCCTTACAAATTTATTTGTAGCTCATTAATATTTTTATTATTATCTGTGCTCCAATACTTTGAAATGTAAACATATATTAAAATTATATATATATATATATATATATATATATATCTCCCTATATTATATAATTATATAAAAAAAACCTCTTCTACCCCTCATTATTCCTCCCCCTCTTTTGTATGCTTAAAACATCACAATTCACACCTCAAAATAACGTAAAAATCTGTCTAGAAATGATCTTTTAAAAAAAAAAAAGACACCCCTCTACTACCCAAGTCACTCCTCTTGCTACCCCTCGTACGTCACTCACCCCCCCCCCTCAGATAATTTAGCAAAATTTACCTTATTTTACCAATGTAGTTGTTACTCATTCTCTATACCACTACTATCACCCTTCCCACTACTACCCCATCACTACTACTCCTCATTTTTTTTTTCTCCTTCTCAAAAAATCAAAAGTCACCCCTGAAAATAACGTGAAAATGTCTCTTGAAATGTCTTTTTAAAAAAAAAAAAACAGATTCCCCCCTCTATCCCAGTTACCCCTCTACTACCCAAGTCACCCCTCGGTCCACAAGTCACCCCCTCGCTCCACGAGTCACCCCTCATAACCCCCCATGCCCCTAATACACTATTCATAATCATTATAAACCATTGAGAAAAAAATTTTTTAATTTTATATTTATGAAACAACATTGTTATAATAAGCCACTAACTTCGGAATGTGGTGTTATCATAGTATCTAATTCAGGAATTCCAGATAATTATGATCTTTGTGTATATCCGAAATTATCTTCTGAAGATGAAATTACTCATACTTATTCAAATCAATTATCTCATCACGTGGATCCAATGGTTTTTCCTTTAATGTTTCCAGCAGGAGATTTAGGTTAGAGTATAGGATATAAAAAAAATGAAAATATTGAAAATAATGATTGTCTCACAATACTACAATATTATTTATATAGAATCCATTGGAGACCAAATTTAAAAAATTCTAACCCTATTTTATATTGTGGAAGATTAACACAACAATATATTATTCATGCATATGTGATGGTTGAAAGTAATAGAATGAATTTTTTTAGAAATAATCAAAAACAATTACGCATAGAATGTTATCAAGGTTTATTAGATCATGTAATAAATAGTGCTTCAAATGTTTAAACAAATTTTGAAAACAAAGAAAGAATTGGAAATCTTTTTATTTTACCCTCATCATATATTGGTAGTCCAAGATGTATGCAGCAATATTATCAAGATGTCATGGCAATAATAAAAACAGTAGGAAAACCAGACTTATTTATAATAATGACGTGTAATCCTAAATGGAAAGAATTGAAAGAAATTTTAAAAAATTTTCCAGAAGCGACAACTCCCAATGACATACCAAATATCACAGTAAGATTATTTTATATAAAATTTGAAATGTTATTGAATGATATTATAAACAACGAAATTTTTGGTCCTGTTATAGCTTATGTATTTTCGATTGAATTTCAAAAAAGAGGGTTACCTACTCATGCGCATATTATTATAAAATTACATCATAATCATAAAATATTAGCTCCAGAAAATATTGATAAATATATTTCAGCAGAAATATCTTCATCAGAAAATAAATATTTACAAAAATTAGTAATTGAACACATGTTACATGGACCACATACAGATAAATCACCTTGTTACGAAAAAAATAAAACTAAATGTAAAAAAAAATTCCCGAAATCATTTAATGAAATTACAATAGTTGAAGAAAACAAATATCCACAACACAAAAGTAGAAATAATATTTTAGATAATCATACGTATAATTTAAAAAATAATAAAAAAATTATACAAGTTGATAATTCTATGGTAGTTCCTTACAACAGTTTTTTGTTAGCAAAATATAATGCTCATATCAATACTGAACTTTGTATGTCAATACAAAGTATAAAATATATTTATGATTATATTTATGAAGGTGTAGATAAAGCTTACTGTAAAATAAAACAAGATAAAATTGAAGAAAATAATAAAGATGAAGTTTATGATGAAATAACTCAATACATAGATAGAAGATATTTAAGTCCAATGGAGGCCGCATGGAGATTACAAGCATTTCCACTATGCGGTAGAAGTCATACAGTAATAAGATTAAATATCCATACAGAAAATCAACAAAAAATAATTTTTGATAAAACCAATAAACATTCAGCATTAAACAAATATGAATCAACGTTGACTGCATGGTTTAAATTAAATAAAAAAGATGATTTTGCTAAAAAAATTAAATATTTTAATATCCCACAATATTATATTTTTAATTCTAAGACTAAATCTTGGATTAAAAGATCAAAACTTAGAAAAAATATAGCCATTGGTAGATTAGATGTAGTATCACCAAATGATAGTGAACGTTTTTTTTTTAAATTAATATTAAACAGGATAAAAGGTCCAACATCTTTTAAAGATTTACGATCTTACGAAAATGTAACTTATAATACTTATAAAGAAACTGCTCTTGCAATGAATTACGAGAAACAAATTTATTATATTGTTGAAGAAGCATGCCATGTTATGTTACCAGTACAATTACGTAAATTTTTTGCATGTTTTTTATTATGTGAAAATATTCAAGGTGACATTATTTGGAAAAAATATAAAAAATTTTATATAGAAGATTTTAAAGAAAATAAAGAAAATGAAGTTTTATCCCATATTAATCAAATATTAAATTCAGAAGAAATGTCATGTGAAAATTTTGGTTTACCTGAACCAAATGAAAACTATATCGAGGAAAACAAAGAAATTAATGATGAAATTATAATTTTTAGTAAAAACAAATTTGATAAAATGTATAAACAATTGAATAACGATAAAAAAATTATTTTTGAACAAATAATAAATAATAATCATAAAATTTTTTTCATAGATGGACCAGGAGGTTCTGGAAAAACATTTTTATATAAAACATTAATATATTATTTTATAACAATAAAAAAAAAATTCTCATCAATGGCTTGGACAGGTATTGCTTCAATTTTACTACCAAAAGGTTTAACCAGTCACCGAACTATTAGATTACCGTTAGATTTAAATAACATTAAAAGTGCATTTTTAAAATTTGATTCAGATAAGAAAAAATTAAGAGCAAATTTAATTATATGGGACGAAGCATCAATGATTCCTAAAAAAGCTTTAGAAATAGTTGACAAAACATTAAAAGATGTCTGTCATAATAACGAAATTTTTGGAGGAAAAATTATTATTTTGGGTGGAGATTTTCGTCAAATTTTACCTGTATTAAAACATGGAAATAAAAATACAATTATAGAACAAACTATAAAATATTCAACCCTATGGCCCATGTTTCATATTTTTAAATTTAAAAAAAATGTAAGATCTAATGATGAAAACTTTTCATCATTTTTATTAGATATCGGAGAAGGAAAAGTTGATACATTTATTATACCAGAAAAATGGAAAACTAATAATGTTTGTAATAAAATTTATGAAAACATTAACAATAATTATTGTTTTTCGAAAAATGTTATTTAAAGTACACATAATGAAGATGTGAATATTTTAAATAATAAAATATTGAATTTAATTAATAATGAAACAATGACATATTATAGTATTGATTATGCAACATATAAGGGTGTTGATCAAACAGATGATACTATTCATTTAAATTATCCAATAGAAATGTTTAATAATGTAAGAGAAGGATTACCTCCACATGAACTTAATTTAAAAATAAATGCCATAATAATGCTAATTAGAAATTTAAGTATAAAAGATGGATTATGCAATGGAACACGATGAAAGATAACGAGATTATTCAAATACAATATAGAAGCTGAAGTAATTACAGGCGAAAATGAAGAAAATAAAGTTTTTATACCACGTGTTACATTAAGCACAAATGAATCATCGTCCTTACTATTTATTTTATATAGAAAACAATTCCCTATTGTATTAGCTCTTGTTATAACTATAAATAAATCACAAGGTCAAAGTTTTGAAAACGTAGGAATATTCGTAAAAAAACCTTTATTTTCACATGGACAATTATATGTTGCTCTTTCAAGAAGTAAAAAGCCTTCTAAAATACATATTCAAAATGAATTAGAAAATAAAAATGAATTAACCAATATAGTATGGAAAGAAGTACTAGAGAAATAACAAAAAAAAATAACTTTAATTTTTTTAATATTAAAAATATATTTATATTTCTTACATACTAATAAAACATTTGTTTTTTCAGATATAACATAATAAAACAAAAAATAAAAACATACTTTAAATTTTCTATATAAAAAAAAAATATAAAATAATAAAAAAGAAAATAAAAACAAACTTCAAATATTCTATAAAAAAAAATAATAACAAAGTTATTTAAAGTACAATTTAATTAATACTAATAATAATTAAATCATTATAAAATGGAATGGGATCCAGTTTTAAATGAATACATTGTTTTATAAAACTTATAACATCAAGAAGAATTAGATGATTTAAATAACCAAATAAATGAATTTGAACAGTTTCAAGAGCAGTACGAAGAATACTTGGAAAATTTGAATAAAAATACAAATTTATCTAGATTAAATAATGCAATTAATAACTATATCGGTATTGAAAATGAAAAACTTTATTTTGAAAATTGGAACGACGTAACATATTATTATAAACATATGACAAATAAAATTATTCAATATAAGTTAGAAGTACGTGATCCAATAATGGAATATTATATCACAACTCATAATACAATGTATTATAAATATTTATTACGTATTGCTAATATAATTTTTTTTATATTATAAAATATAATATAAAATATATTTAAGTAATAAATCAATAAAAATAATAAATATATCTTTTATAATAACAGCAAATTAATCAAATATATTAAAACAGTAAATTAACATATATTTCATACATCAAAAAGACTTAATTGCATTAAGATATATTTAAAAAAAATAAATAAAATTTAATAAAATATTTACTTTGCAATTTTATTTATGAAGTACATGGATTACTAATTAATTGAATTAATATTATTATAATTATGATTAAAAGTTAAAAAAAATCAAATAAAATCCTATTATAACTTATACATTTTTAATTGAATTTAAATATAATAAAATGTTTAAAGAATAAATAAAAAACTATTTTATGAAACAAAAAAAATTAATAAAATTCATATCATTATGTATTATATTATATTGATTTTTTTAATTAATGAATAATATTAAAAATTATTTATTATTAAATAAATAATTGATAATTTAAAAAAAAACAAACATGAAAATACATTCTATTAATTTTATAAAAATTATTTCAATATATCTTTTTTAATACTAGCAAAAAAGTCAAGGATATTAAAAAACAATATAGATATATATTTTATACATTCAAAAGACTTAAAAATAAAATTAAAATAATTAATAAATAAGGAAAAATTATATAATTTAATTTTATCGTTTTATTTATGAAATATATTAATTAATAATATTATGATTATCATAATGATATTGAAATTTATTGTAAAATATATACTTTGAATGAAACTAATATTTAAAAAAAAAGGAAATATATTAATTTCGAGTATATAAATTAAAGATACTGAATATTATAAAAAAAATAATAATAATTAATATTCAAATATAAGAAATAATTGGAAAATTTTTAATGATAATAATATTAAAAAACATAGAATTCAATCAGGTATGAAACTTTAAATTTAGAATAATTATAATAAAAAAAATTTCTGTTCTATATTATTGTAAGACATGTTACAATAATATTCAATTGATATATATCAAGTTATAATAATCATTCTAATAAACATACTTAAACAAAGATTTAAAAGAGATAAATATTAATTGGAAAATTGTTATATAACAATAATATAATAACAAATTGTACAAATAATAAAATGACTTTTTAAAACTTTGTTTAAATATGTAATACTGATGGTGGAGGATGGATTGTAAATAGAGTCTATCGTATAAGGAGGAAGGAATATAGACTCTCATGGTTGTGTAGGGCTACAGGCGAAGGTAACCATGGTTTTATATTGAATAATTATATAAAAAAAAGAATAATTTTAATTAATTTTAACATGTCTTAAAATAACTTAAAATTATTATAATTGATTTTATATAATTTGGTTATTTAAAATAAAAAAAAAAAAACCAACGCGCCGTAATACCATACATTTCTTATTATTTAATTTATATTAATTGCAAGGTATTATTGACAGTACCTCTTCGGGTGGTGTGGAAATCTGTCTAAGCAAATATATAATTAATATTAATTTTTTTAATAATTTTTGTCAGTACAAATTTCATTACTGACTGACATTTTCATTAATGTAAATATGCGCGGGGGTTGGCGAGCAGCGTGAGCAGGGGGAACCCCTAGTATATATATATATATATATATATATATATATATATATATATATATATATATATATATATATATATATATATATATATATATATATATATATATTCACATATTTATAGTATTGCTTGAATCAGAGATCCACAAGCAAGAATAAAAAGGCGTTGAAAAAATTTATAATGGATTAGAACTGTCAGATTAATATTTAAACTTATTTTTATATTGACATTTCCATTTACTTTCAGTATTTATTAAAATTAATACTTCATAATTATTTTCAGATTCTTCTTTTCTTCGAGAATATCAATTACAATAACAGAAGTAACAAAAGTTATGAAATAAATGAAACAAAGTGAAAAAGTTGCTTGAATCTTTTGTATTTTTCAGCGCAGTAATAAATAATCTTATAAGCATGATTTATAATAGAAGGAATCATAAAAAAATTGTAAAAAACAGAATAATTGATAAAATTTTATGATTTAAAAAATTATCTAAGTTTACAAATAATTTTATTGTCAATTAAAGCGTTGACATTAAGGTAAATTAATAGAATTAATGATGTCGTTGAATGAAAGTATTCACGCAAGTTAATCGATTCTTAATTTTGCTTTTTTTTTTTATTTTATTATTATTTTAAATTGATCATAAAAATGTATTCAATTAAATGTTTTCCAGTTCTGAATTCATTACAACACTATATACAATAAACTTCTGTTAAGGACTATTACAAATTAAAATATAAATAACAATTCTTAACAGTTAAATAAATAACTATTTTCGTGTTTAATAAGTGTTATATAAAAATACAATTATCATATTCAATATTAAAGATAAATTGTAATAAACTTACCCGCCATTCTTCATCAGATGAGCTACTTGATGAATTTTTTTCACCATGAACATGTCTCCGGTAATATTTTGTCGATCTCGAAACTCTTTTCGGCATTGTTTTAAAAAAATTATTGAATAATAAGGATGCAATATTTACAAATTATATTATATTTATTCATATATCTACTTGATAAAAAAAATTTACAATATTTTGTTATGAATATTGGAATGATGTTACGTTGAAGCTATACATAAAGCATGAAGCAAAAGAGAAAGAGATCGAACTATATCCACTTTGGCTGGAATTCATAGATTCAACCACATTTAGGGGCTACGAACTTCACGTAGTCGCCATAAGTAGCGATGTAACTCGTTACGTGACAGCTATTTTTTAGAGCGGACTTGTCGAATTCCGTCTCCTCCTCTCTTACTTAATGACATAAACATACGAAATTTATATGAGATCGAAGGAACAAGATGACGTTTATAGAATAAACGTGCCTGAAAAGAGAAACATGGAACAGAAATGGACAGAGTTTTCCTCCCAATCACTATAGGCAATACTAAAATCTATATATATTTATATTATATATTATTCGTTACTGAATAAATTAAAAATAAATGTATTCTTATTGAGCAAAAGAGGGGCAATTATTTAATGAGACTATTGTTAAAAAAAATTCTACGTCATGTAGTACATTGCATAATTAGATAAAATACAGTTTAAAAAATCGGTTAATTTGAAAATATACATAAACAAAATTTATTAACGGCATTGGAAGTTCAATTAGACAATAAAAATCAGTTATTACCGGAAGTAACTGCCATTGTCTCTTCTCGTGTTATTAAATATTTGTCGACATTTAAAAAGAAAAGTATTTTTTTTATCTCTTGTGGCGCTGTTTAATAGTAAGAAACATTCTCAAGTGAATGTTGAAATAAACTTTGTAATAACTTTTATTAGCGTAAAAATTTTTAAAATGGATAAATTAGTAGCGTGTGTTCGTTTTAAAGACGATTTGAAAAAAAATGAGTTCATCCATATACGCGAAATTAAATACGATAAAAATGATAAACATCACATCAGACCTAAAGATTTGGACGATTTCGAGCGACAACACTATTATTATGTTTTATGGTGTTTATGTGGCCAAAAAAAATGTAGTGATGTCAAAAAAGAAAAATGTTTTTACTACAAAGCTTTTATAATTAAACTCGGTGGTATGTATAATTTTTAGTTTTATAAGATTATTTTTATTTTTGTACATTTTACATAATTTATTAAACTATATATTTATATATCAGAATTCTTTTTAATAGAAACAATTTAATTTTACACAAAAAATAGATTATTAGAAAAATGTATATAATATTTAATATTTATTAATTATTTTAATCAAACAAATTAATTAAAATGTTCAGCTTATAGTAGATGATCACTTTCTATTGAAATAATTTCATTTTCCATTAACTGTTTTAAGAAAATTTTGTCACTGTTTGTAATGAAATCAATAACTAAATCAAATAAATTAATCTTTAATTGAAGAGTTTATTAATTTATTCAAAAGAAATAGTTTTTAAGCAAATATAATATTTGAAATAAAGATAGTATTCTTTTCAATTACTAAATAAATTCTTAAATTAAGACGAACCTATTTATATTAACTATAGTAATTTTCCAGAAAATATATTTATGAAAAAATTTTTTTTATGTGTAAAAAAATAATGAAATGATTATCACAAAACATTGTTTAAACTTAATCGTAAAAAAATTATTGGGAATTTAAAACATTTAAAATTATAAGTAATAGTATATTATTCACCTAGGGAGTAAAAACGAAAAATGTCTTAAATCGTATGTTAAATGTCACCCGAGCCGAAGGCGAGGGTGACAAACATACGATTTAAGGGATTTTTCATTTACTATACGATTTTTTTACACAGGCAGCGTACAGTGGGTACCTTACTTTTTGCTGGGAGTGAGTAAAGTACCCACTGTACGCGCCCTGTGTAAAAAAAGCATTTAAAAACGATACATGGAAGCTTAACCTTTTTTTATCTATGTTAGTATGGAAACATTTGAACAATTTTTGATCAAATATTAAATGATTGCAATACAGACAATTATTTTATGTATCAAACTTTTTATGTTTGTATATTTTTATGTATCAAGTACTGCGTACTTTCATAAAAATATACAATTTAAGATTGCAGCATTAATTTACTTGTAATTGCTGCTTTTATATTTAAATAATTATTATATTACACAAAAATGATGACCTTCAAATTATTACGAATATCTTTAATGATGTTTAAATACATAAAATTTAATAATTATGATCGTAATTAATTTCAAATGTTATAAAAAAATTGAAGGAATGAAAATGTTTTTTAATGTATTTCAAATAGACTATTTACAATTGTAAATAGTGTATACATTCAAAAACATTTTTATCCCTTAAATTTTTTTATAACATTTGAAATAAAGTACGATCATAATTATTAAATGTTATGTATTTAAACATCATTAAAGATATTTATATTAATTTTCAGGTCATAATTTTTTTGTAATTTAATACTTATTTAATTTTAAAAGCAGCAATTATAAGTAAATTAATGCTGCAATCTGAAATTTTATATTTTTATGAAAGTATGCTGTACTTGCATAATAAAAAGCTTGATACATAAAATGATTATTTGTATTGCGATCATTTAATATTTGATAATTAATTGTTCAAATGTTCTTATAGTAACATAGCTAAAGAAGGTTAAGCTTCCATGTATCCTTTAAAGTGCTTGTACTTATAATTTTGAATTTTTTACATTTCCAATAATTTTTTTACAATTAAGTTGAAATAATTTTTTGTGATAACCGTTTTATTATTTTTTTACACATAAAAAAAAATTTTTTCCAAAATTAAGCAAATACATTTACTACAATATGACTATAGTTTATATGAATAGGGTTTTCTCACTTTAATAATGTATTTCTTAATTCAAAATAATATTATCTTCATTGAAAATATTGTATTTGCTTAAAAACTATTTTTTTTGACTAAATTAATAAAGTCTTAAATTTAAGATGAATTTCTTCTATTTAGTTATCGATTTCATTAAAAATAGTAACAAAATTTTCTTTAATATAAAAATTAAAAGTAAGTAAATAATTACTTACTCGTTACTTGAAAATATTTGAATAAAGTAAATGTTTCTTTCATCTAAAGATATTCACGAACTAAAACAATTTTTAATTAAGGAAAATAAACATTTACTAGAAAAAAAAAATAAGAAATTTTTTTTTAATAAAGGATAAATTTATTTACATTTTAGTAAAAAGTAATTTTATTTCTAAAATATTTTTTAAATATATTTTATATATAACTATATAAAGTTTTGAGTCATTATTTTAAAATAAAATAATTTAACTTTACCTCAATAAATTCATTATTAAAATCAAGAAAATATACATTTTATTTTCATTACTGTTCATTAATATTTGATAAACCATTTTAAAATAAAATAGTATTATTTACTTTCTATGATTTCAAAATTAAAATATAAAATTAAACAAGTTAACTTTTCAAATAAAAAATAATACGACTCGAATTCAGTAAATAATTATTGTAATGTAGAAATTTTATTTTCGTACATAGATTAAAAATATGAATTTGAAGTCTGCATCGATGTACGACAACAATATTATATTTTATTAAATTATTACTGGCTAGCATTAAAGTACTAAAACCATCCTAAAATGACAAAAAAAAATGTGTAACTTTCACCCCTAATTCACTAGCAGGTACCAATATGTACGCCTACAGCGAAAATCCCGTAAGTAAGGGATGAAGGTATAAAATAGTACATTACGTAAATAGTGCGGGAAGTGGGTGATTCCCGCACGGAAAGTTTGTCGCCCGAGCGAAGCGAGGGCGAAGATTTCCGTGCGAGATCGCCCATTTCTCGCACGTGTTACGTATATTATTTTTCCACACAAGGTGTGGGAAGTTCGATTGGTCTTTTACATAATGTATGATTGTATTTTACAAATTAATAATAAAAAAAAGAATGAAATTATTTTAAATTGAAATTCATATTACAAAAAAAAGAAATTGAATGTGGATTAGAGAATCGAGGATGTGATAATATAAACAAATATAATATTGTAAACTTTTTATTTATTAAAAGAAAACGTAAGTGAAAATACATTATTTGTTTGAAAAAAGAAATGTAGATATTTCTATAAAAATTCAAATAAATCAATAAATTACATATTTAACCAAAACATCATTTAGTTGAATAATTTTTTTACGAATTTAAATTTTAGAATTTACATTAAAATTAATTTTAATGTTATTACGATTGTTTAAAGCCAGTGTAATATTTTTTTTCTTTGTTAAAATTGTAACCCCACTCTTTTATAATTCTTTCTTTGTTTCAATAATTTTCTCCCTTACAATGCGTACGCAAAAATTTTAGATTTTCGTGTTTATAATATTAAACATCTAATAAATGGTATTCTTCTTTGTTAAAATTGTAATGCCACTCTTTTATATTTTTTGCTTTGTTTCAATAATTTTCTCACTTACAATGTATACGCAAAAATTTTAGATTTTCGTTTTTATAATATTAAACATCTAATAAATGGTATTCTTCTTCTTTAAAATTGTAACCCCACTCTTTTAGATTTCTTTCTTTGTTTAAATAATTTTCTCACTTAGAATACATTCGCGAGAATTTTAGATTTTCGTTTTTATAATATTAATCATCTAATAAATGATATTATTCTTTGTTAAAAATTTAACCTTACTCTTATATATTTTTTTTTCTTTGTTCAAATAATTTTCTTACTTACAATGCTTACGCGAAAACTTTAGATTTTCGTTTTTATAATATTAAACATTTAACAAATTTATTTTATTCGTTGTAATATTATATTTTACACAGAGTGCGAGAATTTTTTCCCGCATGCTTTTTTCCGTGCGGGAATTTTTTTCCCGCACGCTTTTTTCCGTGTGGGAAGTTTTTTTCCGCACGCTTTTTTTCGAACGGGAATAGGGCACTTCCCGTACGGGAAATCGTGTGGGAAATCAAACTTCCCGCACGCTGTGTGGAAAAAATCGTATCTCACGAAAATTTAAATTTACCTGTGATTTTCTTTTTTGTATTTTTTTTTTGCAGTAGCATTGACCATCCATTCAAATTGTAGCCCATTTAAGGAAAATGAACTACTGCTAAGGGATGAAAGTATAAAAAAATCTTATATCTCTAAAAATTAAATTAACCTGTAATTGTTTTTTATATATCTTTTTTGTATTAAGATTATCCATCCAATTAAATTTCAAGAAAAGGAACTATCCTTATGTAAGGGATGAAAATTTAAGGAAAGCGTATCTCACAAAAGTTTCAATCAACCCATTATTTTGTTTTTTGAATGGTAAATCTAAATACAAAAAAGAAAATTACAGGTAAATTATAATTTTCGTGAGATAGGATATTTTAAAACTTTCATTCCTTTAAGAGTACTTCCTTTTCTCCAAGTGGGCTAAAACTTGTATGGATGATTAACCTTAATGCAAAAAATAAATAAAAAATAATTACAGGTTAATTTACTTTATCGTGAGATAGGATTTTTTTTAAATTGCAACTATTACTTTAGGGTTTTCGCTGTAGGGGGTAATTATTGGTAACTACCACTGAATTGGGGATGAAAGTAACTTAATTTTATGTTTTTAGTCATTATTGGGTGGTTTTAGTACGTTAATGGAAGTCAGTAATAATTTAATAAAATATCAAAATATCGTTATTGTACATCGATGCAAACTTTAAATTCATTTGAAAACAAGAGAATTACACACACGCACACATGCACGCGTACTCACCCCAACAAAAATAATATTCCTATTAAATTTCAACCGTTTAAAGCTATGCGTTTGCAAGTTATAGCAATTTATTTTTGATTCTCTTTAAAATTACTCATTATATATACCAATATACCAATAATTTATTAAAAAAGTCTTGCAATTTTGCGATTTTCGTTAATTTTTATTCAGAAAAATTTCAATACTGGTTCAATGTAAGCCGTCAGAATTTATACATTTATATAATAAGCTATTTCGAAAGAAGGTCTAACGTCATCAAAGATAAAAAAAATTATAACAGATTTTTATCCTCTTTGTCGTATCACGAGGATGGTTCTTTGTATATTTTCTAAAAATGAGTTTAAAGTTTGTGTGTGCTAATGTATATATAATCGGTGCAGTTTTTATAACTTTAAAATATTTTAAATTAGGATCATTGAGATCTTAGAGTGTATGGGTCCGCAATATACATTTAAAGTTAATAGGTTAACGGTTTTAGTTTTTATGAATTCCGGGATTTAATGACGTTAAAGTTTGCGACGACGAAGATCGTCACGACCTTTATATGATTCCGCAATGTCAAATTCCAAATTCGCTCATCTGCTAATAGCAATCGATGGTATGTAACGACCTAAATAATAGATTCACAATAAAAAGCATCAACTCCTATAAAATGACCACCGTTATAATATCATAAGTATCCCTAAAGAGCGATAATGATTTTAATAACTCATATTTTTCTGTCTAATATATAAATCAAAATTATTTCTTATGTATGGGCTTCTAACACTACCAGAAGTAATTCCAGTGAGTTTCAGCAAGATCCTATGGGCGGAAGTTACCCTTAGAAGGGGATGAAAGTTTTAAAAATTCATATCTCCCTATTATATGAATATACCAAAAATATTTTTTTGGTTATAAGTTTAGTACACTACCAAAAGTAAGTCTGAAAAGTTGCGGTCGAATCGCATGGGCGGAAGCTACCCTTAGGTGGGGATGAAATTTTTGAAAATTCATATTTGTTTTTTTATCAATATACCAAAATTATTTTTTCAAACTAGGCTTTATACACTATCATAAGTGAATCTGAATACTTACAGCCAGATCGCACGGACGGAACGTACCCTCAAGGGCCTTATTCTCAAACTTTTTAAACGATAAACCGTATGTTGTTGTCTTTGTCAAACACATTAGTATTGTATTTCCTGTCCTTGTCAAAAAAACCATTTATCGAAAAAAAAAGTTTCAGAAAAGAGCCCCAGGAGGGGATGAAATTTTTAATATTTTATATATTCCTTTTAAATGAATATTTTTAAATTATATTCTAAAACTGGGCTTAATGCGCTACTAAAAGTAACTGTAATCAGTTACAGCGTGAACATATGGTCGGGAATTTCTCTGAACTTAAGATGTATTTTAAAACATTATTCTTATTTGTTCCTTATACACTAATCATATTTGTTTTTTACAATAACATTAGGCAACTTCGGAATACAATCAAATATTTCTCTGAAGGGAAAGTTTGCAATCCGAAGAAGCCACGAGAGCAAATTCCCGAGGGAGAATTAGGACTAAAATTACAAGTTGTATATTGTGCTTTATTCGTATCTCAATAACGATCTAAAACGAATATCTAATAGAATTTCTATTCTAATAGAATATCCAATAAAATATCTAATAATGAAAAATCCATTCCATTTTATAAGCTTAAAAATTTGTGTGAAGAATGTCCATTTGTCCCACTAAATTGTAAAACTTGTAAATATCTTTCTTTTAGCCCGCTTTTCGAGTTCATAAGGTGGTCACTACAGTTAACGTAGTAATAAAATATATTGTACGTATTAATTTATAGATTAGTATGGTCAATGGTACTGCCAAGAAAGTATTGTGTAATAAGAGGGATATAATTATTAGATATATTTCTTGTGTTGCTTTAATTTTTTGCTATTAGTATCAGCTTTGTATGAATATAAATTGGAAGAAACTGAACTATTTTTAAGTATAGTAGGGTGAAAAATAAGATAGCTAAATATTTTTACAACATTGATAAAAAAAAATATAATAGACATACTGTCGAAAGAAAATTCATTTTTGCTTAAGAGCCAAAAGTAACGATTTTGATCGCTACTACTGGTGATCTAAGTTGAATTCACATTTTCAACTATCAGACCGGAAAACATATTTCTACTACAAATAATGCTGATTTAAGGTAATTTCTGCAACGTGAATATTTGCAAAACCCTCCACATTTACTGTAAGTAGTGTAAGAAACGTATTTTCAAAGAAATATTAATAAGTTAAACAAAAAATATTACAGAATATTTACTGTAAACATTTAATCCACTTTTAGGGATAGTTTCTGTTGATGCAATCCTTCCGCAATTATTCATGCGATCTGTTAATAGTAGTAGAAGTCTATTTATAAAGAAAGAATTATGGTTACTTGATTGCAAACCAAAAAAATTCACTTCAAAATATGCCATACCCTCTCAAAGGTAGTTTCCGATATTGCAATCTTCCCATAACAATATGAATTTTTAAAAATTTCATCCCCTCCTAAGGGTAACATCCACTCGTGCGATACAGCTGTAACTCTCCAGACCTATTTCAAGTAGTATAATAAGCTTATTTTCAAGAATTAATTTTGGTATATTCATATAAAACCAAGATATGAATTTTAAAAAATTTCATCCCCTCCTAAGGGTAGCTTCCGCCCATGCGGTTTGGCCGCCACTTTTCAGACTTACTGTTAGTAGTGTATATCTTATTTATGTATATAGTTAACTTATTATGTATATAGTTAACTTATTATGTATATAGTTAACTTATTTTAAGATAAATACTTGTGCTATATTTATATAAAATGGAGATATGAATTTAAAAAAATTTCATCCCCTTCTAAGGGTAGGATCCGCCCATAGGATCTGGCTGTAACTCACTGCAATAGCTTCTGCTGTTCGAAGCCTATACATAAAAAAGAATTTTAGTTTATATATTAGAAATGAAAATATGAATTATTAAATTCATTAGCGCTCTTTAGGGGTAGTTTGGATATTATAACGATGGTCATTTTATAGGGATTGATACTTTTTATAGTGAATCTATTATTTAGGTCGTTAGATAACATCGATTGCTATTAGCAAATGAACAAACTTGGAATTTGACATTACGGAATCATATAAAGTTCGTGACGATCTTTACCGTCGCAAACTTTAACGTCATGGGATTTATAAAATCTAAGTTCATGACTTTCAGATCAGTGGGTTGAAGGTTTATAAATTGAGATTGTATGTATTGGAAAGTTTAAGATTTAGTATTTTCGGATTCATGGTTTAGGGTAAATGATTTTAGGATTTATGAGCTTCAGATTCAATGGCGTACAGATTTTCATTTTATTTATGATTGCATGATTAAGGTTTCAATTAATTTATTGGTTATTGTAATAAAAAATATAAATATTAAAAACTCATTTTATATCATATATTGTATATAACTATTGTAGTATATAATATATTACTATATATTATATATTACAATATACATCCTCACTGAAACGAAGTTGCCCGCCTTAATCAATCGAGGTAATATATAAACAGTTTTACTGCTCCGTTAAAAGTCGTATAAAAAATTTGAAAAAGATGGGTTTCAAAGCTTCTCTATAGCTCTTTCAAATGTTGATGGTCTGATCTTTGAATATCTATTTTTTAATTACATTTAGAAATGTGGAACAAAAAAACACGCACTGAAAGCAAATCATCAGAAAAAGTTGGACTGGAGGAGATTGAGGAAGAAAAAGTACCAGAAAATGAGAGTAATCAGAAACTTGATAGAGTACGTAATTAATTTATTTTGAATGTTTTACTCAAACTCTTATGTCTTCTTTTTAACTCTTTTTTGCACATATTTTTTCAAAAAAAAATGCATATTTTATGTTTATTTATTTATATTACAATTATTATGAACACTTATGGAAAATAATCTATATCTTGATGTTCTCTTACTAATATATTAGCAAATGAATAAAGAAACTTCGATCTACATAAGTTAACAATTAATTAAATAGCAACTCTTAAATTAAGTTAATGATAACTCACACTACTATCGTGCAACTAATAGTTAATGACATAATATATTTGTTTATAGGAATTATTTAAGAAAATAAAAGAAAAGGAGAAAGAGGACAATGAATCAATTCTAAAAAAATATGATAAAGTCAAGAAAAGGAATATGGAAACAAACATCACTAAAAATAATGTAAGCTGATTTACATTTTTATTTTATATTTTTTAAGGTAACTCCTGTACTGGAAATATATCCGGGTCAGTAGACAGTTGTGGCTAGTATAATCTTGTACTCGATAGATTTGTACAGGCGAACTAGATATATCTATATTGGCGTGGAACGCTCTTCCTTTCTAATTGCTTTAACAGTTTATCCCTATGGAACTGTACAGTTCTCAGAAGGCGTTAGTGTATATTTAAGGTTAGGCATAGCAAAATTTCATGTGACCTTTTAAATATATTTTCATATGTAGTGTATTTCTAACGTCACTGAAGATTGATGTCACAAATATTTTTATATAAAATAAATCAATTAGTCGAGATTTCCCCACACTATATTTACTGCTTATCATATTAATATAATAATTTAACTAAATAAGAGCAAAGGTAAAATAAATGAACATTATTTGGGTAGGTTTAACTTTACTTCGTTACTTCTGTATAATTTGTAAGTTGGCAGCAGTATACACACATTGAACACATTGTATTATAGTCTAATATCCATATATTTTTCCTTATCTAGGATAATATTGTTTAACTGTAAAGGCCTTTGTAGCTTATACGGGCGCCATGATAACGTTTATACCAGCGTTGTATCGATTACAGTTACATTGTATACATGCATGTGATATAAGCAAATTTAAAGCATCCAGTAACATAGAATAATCTAAATCTAATATGTTTTGTAATATAATTTAAAAAACAAGATTAAAGCAACTTAAATATTTCTAATTTTCTTACGATATGTTTGACATATTGGAGAATCTTTTTATAGTTGAATGAATACTTATAATTAATTTTTGAATGCTTTATTAAAACAATTTTACTTTGAGTCAGGCTACCTGAAACGGGCCACTAAAAACCCACCGTATAAATTTAATAGTTTTTTTTGCAAATTGTTAAAGGTTTATATGTTAAAAATGAAGTCCTAAAGTAATTTTTGAAAATTTTCATTCTTCTAAAAGTTATTAGCAAACTAACCTCTAAGCACTTTTTTTTCAAAACACGATTACTCAGAGACTATCAGATAAAAGTTAACGAAATTTTATTTACAAATTCAAAAATAGCTAAAGAATCGAATAGAATATAAATAAATTAAAAAAATATTAATTATTAATAAAAAATTAGTTTTGCAATAAATAAATTGAAATTTATGACACTTCTCGTAGGGCTAGGAAATTTTTTTTCTCTAATCATTTATTCCTTAGACCTTCCTTTACTTATAATCGCAATAAAATTTGGGGATCTCTATTAGGAAAAGATTTACAAATTTTTGAATATCACGTAGCGATGATAGACGCGACAGTGAAAACGGTTTTGTTGCTCGCGGCCGCATTTGAATCGCTTAATAAACAAAAGCTAATCGTTTCTTTTGCGAAATCAAACATGCATTTGTTAATATTCATTAATGTTATTGCTATCATCATGACACCACCCCTAAGTGTTGTAATCCATTCCAAAAAAAATCATAGTTGTTTTCGGAAAAATTTAACTTTTTTATCAAAAAATCGTGACACAAAGTTCAGTGCTTTATTTGGTTTATTCGTTTGTGCTTCTTGTAGACGACAACTGTATTTAAATAAAAATTCTATTCAATTTGAGGTTAATAATACAACAAATAAGCAAAATAAAGAGCACGTAGAAGAAGTAAATAATGAAATAGAGGAGTCAGAAAAAGAAGAAAATGATGAAGATTTTGTCTGCAAATTTGTTGATAATAATATCAAAAGACAGAAATTAGCATCTTCATTTGAAGAATGGATTGCAGCTCCGGCTAAAAAAAGATGCTCCTTAATTTGTCGAATGATGATCAGAAGATATTGCAGAAAACAATTAATAGTAGCAATTTGAATATCTTCAATAAATCTGAAAATTGTACATGGATAAGTAAAGTCAAAGAGGCATTGTCTCACGCATCTACTCGACATCAAAAAATTGTTCTTTTAATGACATTACCTAATGAATGGTCAATTCGAAAAGCGGCGAAAGTATTTGATGTTAGTAGGCGCATGGTTTCTACTGCAAAGAAGTTGAATAATGATAAAGGTCATGATGTTCTGCCAGACGTAAGAAAAGGTCGAGCTATGAGTGTAGATCTAGTTGAAAATGTTAATAATTTTTTTCTTTCGGATGAAGTCAGCCGAGTAATGCCAGGAGTGAAAGATGTCAAGTCAGTTATTGTTAATGGCAAAAGACATCTAGAAACGGTAAGCAATATAAAAAAAAACAATGATAGTGATTTTTAAACAATCAGAAAGTTGTCAATTTATTTCTATGGTATTTTTAAAATTAAATTTTTTTTCTGGAGAAATTTATGTAATTCGATTTTTATATTTTTATATGTAAAAGCAATATTTCTTTTTAGAAACGTTTGTTGTTAAGCAATATAAAAGATTTACATGAAGATTTTTTGAGCAAAAATCCAAATGAAAAAATTTCATTGGCATCTTTTAAAGCGCTAAGACCTCAATAGTGCATTCCAGTTGGTGCTAAAGGAACGCATAATGTTTGCGTTTGCAAAATCCATGGCAACATTCGACTTAAATTTAGAGGAATCAAAGAAGCATTTTCTGGAAAAAAATCTGATTTTAAATTAACTTATAGAGAATTCTTAAATAATATATGTTGTTTAAATCCATCTGAAGAATGTTTTCTGGGAAATTGTGAAAAATGTCCTAGTACTCGTCAAATTTTTAAAGATTTGAAAACGTCTTTACAAAAATTAAAAATTAAAAAAATTTCTTATAATCAATGGCTTACAACTGATAGGTAATTATATTAACAGATATATTTATATATTTTATGATAATTAGCTTTTTACAACCTAATTATTTTTTAGATGTCAATTACTTCATAAAACTGAGACTGTTAATATTTTTCTTAAAAATCTTGCATCCGATTTACCCGATGTTTTGAAACATGATTTCATTGCTCAGACTCAAGCAACGTATTTAGAACAGCTAAAAGAAAAACTTGAAGATGAAGAATTCATTGTAACCTTAGATTTTTCTGAAAATTATTCATTTCATGTACAAGATGCTATACAATCGCAACATTGGTGCAAAGACCAAGCTACGTTACATGTATACGTGATTTATTACAAACAGGATAAAGTTATCAAAAACATTAATTATGTTGTTTTCTCTGAATACGAAAATCACGACGCCACTGGAGTGCATCTGTACAATTCAAAGATGATTGAGTTTTTAAAAAGAAAGTTTTGTGCACAAAAAATTAAAAAAATTTATTATTTTTTGGACGGAGCTGGCTCCCAGTACAAAAATAGATTCAATTTATCAAATTTACTGCATCATGAAAAAGATTTTGGAATCAATGCAGAATGGCATTTTTTCGCTACTGCACACGGAAAAGGTGCTTGTGATGGTATCGGTGGATGTGTGAAAAGACATGCATACAGAGCCAGTTTACAAGATAAGACGATAACTACAACAAAAAAACTGTTTGAATGGGCATCTGATTTCTTCAAAAAAATTAGTTTTGAATTTTGTTCACTAAATGAATATAAAAATCATCAGAAAAAATTAGAAAATCGCTTTAGTTCGGCAAAAACAATTGTTGGAACACGTAAATTCCACTGCTATAAGCCATATGACATGGAAAAATTAGAATGTAAAATTTTTTCAAATTATTCAAAATCTGCTGTAATAAATGTTAAAAAATAATTGAACTTTAATTCTAGAATAAATAGTATAGTATTCTAGGAACAACAGACTTACGTTTTATTTAACTTATTTTTCAAAGAAGAAAAGGCGTGATGCATAAGGATCCATACAACGGTAAAGTACTAGAACGTGCGCCGCCATCTTTGATGCGTTAAACATTCACACCGCAGATTTAAAAAATTTGTAAATCTTTTCCTAAAAGAGATCCCCAAATTTTATTGCAATTATGAATAAGAGAAAGTCTAAGGAATAAATGATTAAAGAAAAAAATTTCTTAGCCCTACGAGAAGTGTCATAAATTTTCATTTATTTATTGCATGGCTAATTTTTTATTAATAATTAATATTTTTTTCAATCTTTTTATACTCTATTCGATTCTTTAACTATTTTTGAATTTGTAAATAAAATTTCGTTAACTTTTATCTGATAGTTTCTAATTAATCGCGTTTCGAAAAAAAAAGTGCTTAGAGGTTAGTTTGCTAAAAACTTTTGGAAAAATGAAAATTTTCAAAAATTACTTCAGGACATTATTTTTAACATATAAAACTTTAACAATTTGCAAAAAACAGTATTAATTTTGTATGGTGGGTTTTTAGTGGCCCGTATCAGATAGCCTGACTCTTTGCAAATAATATGAAGATTTCAAATACATTAATTGTTGAGAATTTTTAAATAATTTTTTTACAGAAAGAGTCGAAAGAATTAAAACAAAATGAATTAAAATTTAACATTGACAGTGATGATTCCTTTGATACTGAAGATTTAAAAAATGAGATGCAACATTTAAAGAACAAAAATGGATCACTTAAATCAAATTTAAAAAGTAAAGATGCTGAAATCAACAGCATGAAAAATGAATTGCTACATGCTAAACAAGAAATAGACAGTAAAAACTTATTAATCCAAAATTTATACAATGAAATAGAAGAGTTAAAATGTACGGAGAAAACGTGTTTGAAATCATGTAGTAGCCCTGAAGAAGTCGAGGTGACAACAACACCTAGAAAATCATTAATCGAAAGGCAATCTACACCAAAAAATTATTTACAAGTAAGTTTAGAATAAATGTTAAACAGTATGATGTTAGTCTAATTTTATTTCTTGAAATTGGACTGTAAAACAAACTTGATTAACGCCCGATAATTGAAAATATTATATTACAAATGAAATAATTACACTGTTTTCATAATGAATTGTTATCGAGTGCAATTCTTTATGCAGACATGAATATATATAATATTTTGTTTGGATAAAATTTATAGTATAAATTTTATTTTTTCTTATTAATTTATGGAAAGTGCAAGATAATATTAAATTTTGTCAATATATTTAAAATTTTAATGCATTTTGTTATGCATAATAGGAGAAAATGAAAGTACAGACTTTCCATTTTCGGTCTGTATCTAATCTGTTCCACCCTACTTTTTACCAACGAATATAGACGCTTATAGAAGCGTACTCTTAAATGGGAAATTTCTGCCAAAAATGAGTTACCCAGCTGCTGAGGGCGCCACTAGATCCCATATATTTTTATATCTATATATATCAAATTTTTCATATGTATAGATATACAAACAATGTTAAAGTGTTACCCAGCGTTTCGGACGAAAAATTTAACCCAGAAGTATCCTTCTATAAGCGTCTATCTTCTTTGTCTTTACATTAGCTTTTATAATTTTCTTAAGAGGGGGTCGTAACTATTCGCCGCTCTATATAGGGTGGCGCTGCGGTCAGGTGAGAGAAATATAGAAAATATTTTTTATTCAGTGATTTATAATTTACCGAGACAATAATATACTTCTAACGTTGTCAAAGGCACTAGCCATATATATGTAGAATTATTATTGATGCTAATATTGTTTGAAAAGTCTAAAATATTATCATAAAACGAAAAATGCGGCGCGTGGTAGAACCGATGTAAACATATGGGTATTTTTTCTAAGTGTGACAGAGAAAGTAATATTAAAGAACGATGTATACACATGCTCACGCCGGCTCTACTTCGCACTGCATTTTTCGTTTTACAACAATAGCTTAGACTTTTCAAACAAGATTATCATCAATAATTATTCTACATATATATGGCTAGTGCCTTTGACAATATTAGAAGTATATTACTGTTTCGGTGAAATGTAAATCGCTGTGCAAAAAATATTTTACATTTTTCTCTCACCTGACCGCAGCACCGCCAAGCGGCAAATGGTTCCTACCTCCTCTTAATGCATATGAATGTTAAATTATTTCAATAGATTAAGTATTAATAACATTAACAAAATGTGCCGTTTGAAACAGCTTACTATAGCCCTGGTAGAATTTGAAACATTTTAAACGGACTCGAAACTAGGAAATAGGAATTAAAAATGGGCAAAAATGTTTATATTTTAAATATCTGAAAACTATCAAAGAATTAACCAATTCTTATGTCAAAAAAATATTGTGACGATTACTCTGTCGGGATGTGAAAAGATCGTGATTAACGTATATTTCTAACTTATAAAAAGTGATAATTTGTTTATTTGAGTCGAAAATTTGCACTTTGACATATTAAAAATAAGTTTTATAAATGTTTTTTTTTATTTAAACAAATTTTAAAAAGTAATAATTAAGTATTACGTAGTATTAGAATTAAATAAAACGAGTGCTAAATATGTTCATAAGTATCGTTGAAATATCTAAAGATGACATGCAAACATTGTTTCTAAAACTATTTCATTAAATATTCACTTTACAACTGCTTCAAACATACGGAGATAGTTTTTTCTCAGCAAATGTGATACGCACCGCACTATGAAAAGTGATGCATTTGCTTCATAAACACGGAAATTATACATAATGTGTACTGCTTTCTTCGTACGGCAAGCATGTGATATACCGAAAGACTTTCTACACGTCTAAACACAATTCGGTATTTATTGTGCTTGTTTCAAAAATATCGTATATGCATGTCTCTTTGCGTCTTTTTTATTGTTACTTGTCTCTTCACCATATTTAGAGGTTATAATAGAGTACAAGAGATTAATATTATTTCGCAGGTTATTTTAATATTGTCTCAAACTTATTTTATTTCTAGCCAAGTTTAATGGTGAATTAATACCTTTTAACTATCTAAGAATTTGCAATCCAGTAAATGCCGGTAAAGTGGAGAAAAAAACGTTACATCGATAGATAAGAACTGGGAATTAAAACAAGCTTGTTTCTAGCATATGCGCAGTTTAAATGACTAAGAAATAGCTTGGAAATGGAATCAGATTCTACCAGGGAGGAATCACATATTAAATGTTGTAACTTTAAAGCTCTATATCTCGGTTTTGGTACGGGGAATATTTCTGAAAATTTAATATGATATATAGAACAATATAATTTAAAAGTAGTGTAAATTTAAAATCTGATTGGAAGTTAATTTCATGCCAACTACCTTAAAAACACATATTTTTTACACGTGTTTTTTACATGTAAAATGTTGGTAGTTTTCGTGTACTTTTTGCCCATATTTTTTCAGGTATTTTTATTACATTCTTCTAAGATTGAAGAACTTTGAAGACTGAACTAAAAGTATCTGGCCTCAATTCATCTAATGCGTCTTCGAAATTCGTACAAGGGATGAGAAAACTTAAAGAAACGCCACGTATTCATTTAAAATCTCTAATGATGATCGACTACGTCGGTTTCATTTTAAGTCACTAGATGGCGTTTCTTTAAGTTTTGTCATTCCTTATACAAATTTCGAAGACGCATTAGATAAATTGAGGCCAGATACTTTTAGTTCAGTCGTCAAAGCTATTCGATCTTAGAAGAGCTGTAATAAAAATAACAGAAAAAAATCGAAGAAAAAAATACATGAAAATTACCAACATTTTAAATGTAAAAAGCACATTTTTAATAAAAGGAAAGAAAAACATTTATTTAATAAGTAATTGAAAATTATATGTGATTGATGATTAATGATGTTTTGGCATGTTAAATCAGGTGATAAATTAGGTGATTTTTTTCAGTAGGGTTATAATTACGAGTATATGATCTTCGGTTCACATATTTGAATGAAAATTTGGGATATGATTTTAGGTATCAAAAAATTAAAAAAACCGATTAAGTATGGTCCAACGCTTTCAAATACTCGAGTTGTAGTTGTCTTATTTTTAAAGAAATTTTCAAAAGAGCTTCTAATTGAAATGTGAATGATTCAGTAAAAAAACGTCTTTAATAAATTAAAAATAACTATAATGGAACAAGAGAAAACAAGCTTTAATTTGCTGGTTTTACGATTGAAAAATAATTAGAACCAGGGTTATGCTTAGTTATCCTAATTAATTTTATATCTAAAACCAGTAAATTGAAGTTTATTTTCTCTTCTTTGATTTTAATTATTGTGAAGTTTTTTAAGACCATATTGGAGTTCTCTCCTCACAATAATATTTTTATTCAAAGTTTATGTGTAAACGGTGTATCAAATCAAAGTCTTTCAGTCCAGTAAGAAAATTTGTGAGATTAATCCTGAATGAAGACAAGTCAATAAATTCAACAAAATACTAAACATAAAAAGTTATAAATATATTTCAGATGTATAGTATTTTGAGGTTAGGTTCATCGAGCTTAGTATCGACTTTGTATTAGAAGTTTATAAAAAAAAACAAGCTTATCTGATTTTTTATTTAAAAAAAAATGATTGTATTAATATAGCTTTAATGCGGACAAGACATTAAATTTTCTTTAAATAGTGAGATAAAAAAGATATCAATAAAATAAAATTTGAATATTATCTTTATTTTGTTTTCAACAAATAAAATAAACTCTTAAGGGGTTACCCCCACTTGCAGTTTTGAAAAAATCTTTGTTTTTTATTGCATTTTTTGAAGTATAAGTATCTGAGAATATGTTATAAAAATTGTCGGAAATAGATTACTCTATGTAAGTTTACAAAAACAAATTTTTCTTCCTGTAAACTCAAATTGAAACTTTAAACGCGTTTTTCTCGAAATGACATTTCTGAAGTCGGTGACCAATATTACTCGAACACTAATGATCCGATATTTTTTAAATTTTGCAGGCTTATTTAATACATAAGAATGTAGTCTTCGATCTTTCGATTGTTCGTTAAAATCGAACCATTAATTTTGACTGTCCGCCATGTTGTGCGAAATGAATATTTTTTTAAATCCTTTGATTTAAGTTCGTTAAATAGTTTATACTTATATTTGACTCAATCCATCTACATTTTACGTTTCGTATGATTCGATTAACCGCGATGTTGGTCACCGCAAACCGTATACATAAAAAGATTATTTCTTTTACGGCCATTTGCCACTAAACAATGTAATATTTTTAAATAAAAAAATTACTGAAAGTTCTTCAAGATGTGTTCTTTAAAATGATATATTGATCGATTGAAAAAGTGTTGTAGTTTTCTTTGAAAAAATGCATGAAAAAGGCCTTTTTTTGCGCTACAAGTGGGGGTAACCCCTTAATTAAATATAACTATTTTTCATAATATCTAAGTGTACAGATACATATACACACTCAATAAAGAATGCTTTCATTGTTGATAAGAAAACACTCTCTTAATTATCAGCACCAACAACTAGTTCTTGCCAAGCGAGATGCGGTCATTGCCGCATCTCGCTTTCTCCTATCGACTTGAACAGTATTGTATTAATATTTGCTTATTGGTGAATGAGTTGCCCTCTTCGCCTCTGTACGGGTTGTTGATGCGACATTTCCGGAGAGATGCTCCAATGATGATGAAGGCGAGATATATGATATTTGCTTCTAAACAGTTGTGGAGACCTCTGCCGGAGTCAGGATTGGCCAATATTATATTCAGATAGATGTTATAGTATTGAATGAAACGATCCATTGAGCAATGGTAATAGGTCAATTCCTCACCAGATGTGTCCAATAAAAGAATAAAAAAAAACAAGAAAATGTGCGCTCACTCTCAACATAAAAAAAGTAAAAATGGAATTCAACAACTTTGAAATGCTGTTAAAAACATCTTTGAACTGAACAATTCATATTTTAATAAGAAGTTCTTAAAACAAATTTTTTTTTAAATAAACAAAAAAATAAATGTCTATAACTATTAGTATTTCAAAGCGTTAGGTTGTGCTACCATGGCTTAACTCATTTACGATACCTTAAATAATATTCCAAAGAATGACCAGGATTGTGACTCGTAGATCATATACTCTGGTGGTTACTAACCAGTAACTCTGCTAACTTGATTTATAATTACAATTAAAATTCTCTATAAACTTTTATTTCACTGTAAACTTTTAGTTGCTTCAAATTTATTGCTCCATTCTAAAAAAAACCATGTTAGTAAAATTAAAATTGAATCGCAATCAATATTGCATATCAGAATTTACCATACTCCAGAAACTTAGTATATTTTTCTATCGATATAAATGATATTAATTTATATTTAATCAATTTATGAAAATACAGCTGACGGAGAGTCATCGAAACGAAACCGTGATTTCAGCGATGATGATGATTTAGAAACAAAAATGAAAAAGGAAAAAAAAGAGGATATTGGATATACGACTGATGATTATACAAAAGAAGATATTTCTAATAGGGAAACAGACTGCCCTAATGAAGAATTTACTTCGTTTAAACGAAGAATCGACGGAAAAAATGTATACATATAATTGATTTTGATTTATTTTTACATTTATATATCGGAATAAATTTGAACAAAGTATAAGTCATACGTGTTTGTTACTGTGATATTATATACATATATATATATATATATATATATATATATATATATATATATATATATATATATATATATATATATATATATATATATATATATATATATATATGTATATAGTGGTCTTTAGTGCAACTTTTTACATATATACTGTCCTTTATGGAAACCAAATCGCTTATGGCAACTTTGTTGTCATAAGCTCTATACGTTATGTTCTTTATGACAAGCGGTTGGCATAAGCTTTCTATATATATTAGGTCTGTTACTAGTTGTCGTAAAGATTTGTATGTCAATCATTTAGTCGCCACAACGGCCATAAAAATCTCCAAAGGCCTTAATGACAACTATTATTAGAAATTATTTTTATATATATCATATAAAAATAATTTCTAATAAGAGAAATTTTTTTAGATCGCAATGAAAAAGAAAAAAAAGTTCTCATGTTATGTTATGTCATGTTATGTTTTTTATTAGTTAGTTCTTAGCGTGTCGTTTAATAACTTTTAATCTTTCTCACAAAAGCAATACATTACGTATTTTTGACCCAATTTTATCACAAATTACGTACCAAAATTATGTAATTTATAATGAATTACGTATTTTTATTACGTAAATCATTATTTTTAACATAATGAAATAACCTATTTCATATCAAATTATGTAATGAAATTGCGTATTTTGTATCAAATCACGTAATAAAATTACGTATTATTATCAAATAACATAATTCATTATTTTAAACATAATGAAATCACATAATTTATACGAAATTATATATGTAAAATATGAAACAAAATTCTGTATTTTATACAACATTACGTATTCAATTTCAAATTACGCTATAAAATTACTTATTTCATATCAAATTCCACGGAATATACCCAGAAACCTAATGTTCTTATTATGTGTTCCTGTTCCATATTCTGTGTTCTTTGTTCATTTTTCACTGTACCAACCCTTAGTTACATTAGCCTAATATTATTTTTTAATCAAGGCTTAAAAGTTAAACAAAAACTTCATAAAAAAAGAATTTAACACTAAAATTAATTATTTATATTTAGTTATAAATATTATCAAAGATTTTATTAGTTTTATGAAATTGAAAATGTCATTGAATATTTCATTGATAATAGCATTTTAATGTGTCTTATTTTAATTTCGTATTTGTTTAAGATTTGAAAATTAAATACTGATTGCTATTATATGTATCCACTTGTTTTTCGTTATTTAGTTTTCTATTACATTGAAAACCAAAATAGTATGTATGGACTTCATTAATTTTATATACTTTTATTGATTGATTTAAAATATTTATATTTATTAAACCATCCACTTAATAAGTAAAAAACATTTAAAATGTATCTATATCTTGAATTTCTAAAAATAAATCATTTTAACTTTTATTAAGGTAGTACCGTCATGGATTTGAGACATTAAAAACATCATCAGAAAATTATTTTTTACTAGCTTCTATATAAATTTCATGACAAGAATAAATGAGAATGTAGAAAAGAGATACTTGAGGATGTAGAAAAAAATGATTTGATAAAAATTGCAACCCTATTAACGCAGATATTAGTGATTAAAAAGAGACACAACAAAATATCCTATAAACAAAGTAAACTTTCATTTTTCATCGTATTTGAATGAAACAAAGCTCATTTTGTTTCTTGGGGAATTCCAGGGGGAGTTACCAATGGAATTTCAGTGATAGTGCTTACAGTTTAAACGAGAAATCAATTGTTTATTAAAACAGTGTGCAATTTTTTATAATACTAATAATCTTTATTCATCCTTATTAATTTACATGTGTTTCCGTTCTCTGTGTTGTGTTTGTGTTTCCACTTCTTTTTTTACTTATTCTTTCTTATATTCTTTTTCTTCTCTCTCTTTTCTTTCCACTCTTTTTCTTCTAGTTAAGGTTCATCAACTTTAAACCCTAACAGCACAAAACGTTTCAAAAACGTTTTAAAAACGTTTTCTGGTAAACTTATATACGTTTATAAATTTCAACAAAAATATGTATTTAAAACGTTTTTAAAACGTTAAATATGTCCGCATATTTTAGATTCTCAAGAGTAATGTAACGTTTATGGAACGTTTAAGAAACGTTTAGAAAACGTTTTCTCGGTGAAAAAATACGTTGGCTTAAATTTCCAAACGTTTCTAAAACGTTTTTTAAACGTTTTATTTTATTATTCTAAAATATTATTATATAGAGAAAAAAATTTTACCAAATAAAACGTTTTTTAAACGTTAAGGAAACGTTTGGATATTTGAGCTTGCGTAAATTTTCATCGAGAAAACGTTTTCTAAACGTTTCTTAAACGTTCCATAAACGTTACATTACTCTTGAGAATCTAAAATATGCGGACATATTTTACGTTTTAAAAACGTTTTGAATATGTATTTTTGTCGAAATTTACAAACGTATATAAGTTTACCGAAAAACGTTTCAAAAACGTTTTTGAAACGTTTTTGTGTTGTTAGGGAAGCCTTTCAATTATTATTATTATTATCATTTTTTTATAAATAATTGTGATATACATTCAAATTGTAAATGCTACCACTCAAATTCCATCGGTAACTCTCCCTGGAATTTTCTAAGAAACAAAATGAGCTTTGTTTCAATCAGATACGTAGAAAAATAAAAAAGTTTACTTTGTTTTTAAGACATTTTTTTATGTCTATTTTCAATCACTAATATCTGCACTAATAAGGTTGCAATTTTTATGGAATCATTTTTCTCTGCATCCTAAAGTATTCCTTTCTTACATTCTCGTACATTTTAGTTGTAAAATTTTCATTAAAACTAATAAAAAACAGGAGTGGCAGTCGTGGGGACTGGCCGACAGAAGCTATGCTTCCAGTGTATATATAGAAACTAGGAAGTGTGACATTTGCAAAAATTATAATTAATTTTTTAACGAAAACTTGTTATTTTTGATTCAATGTATTATGTATTTAAAAATATATTAATAATATAGTTTATTAATAACAATTATTAAAAAATTAAGAAAGAAATGTTTATGCGTAACTTATAAAGGTTCATTAATATAAAAAAACGAAGCAGTAAAACTTTCTAGTTTCTCAAATAAAATTTACAAAAATGTACAGTATCAAAATTTCTGGAAAATTTTCGTGAAAAATAATTTATTAAATAGAAACATAAAATAAAAAATTGAAAAAGAAATTAAATTAAAGATAAAATACCAATTTTGTTTTGTGTTATAAAATTTTCTTCAGTCATTTTTTTCTATTTTTTTTACCGTATTAAATAGTTTTTAAATTCGTGGAATTTTTTAACTTTCTTTAATTACTTATAACTATTTAAGAAATAAAGATACGTAAAGAGACTAGGGACAATAAATATTTTTTTTATTAGAATTATATTTTTTTAACTGAGCAAGTAATATATACAGTAAGATTACGAGGAAAGTACTTATACAAAATCAGTAGGTGCAAGTGAGAGGGCACAGGGAAATCTCGTTAACATGAATACATTTAGAAAAAAGAAACAGTACCCGCTTTGTATTTACCTATAACGTTCTATTATATATAGATACTTTCCTCAAAATTTTACTGTATATATGTATATATATATATATATATATATATATATATATATACACTTCAAGCATCAATTGTAGTACATTCAACGCACACATCCACTTGTGTATATCGAGGGGCTATTCACTATAAGAAATCATTGACCACCTTCAGATGAAATCATTTGAAATCATTATTGAAATCATTTGAAATCATTGAAATATTTTATTAAATTTTATGTGCACAATATGATTACCGAAATCAAAACTATTCAAATTGAAATCATTGAAATCATTTAAAATCATTGAAATCAATGAATATTTTTGTATTTAGTTTACAATTTAAAATATTACCAGAAATATAATACTAAATATTATTTAAATACCAGATTAATATGAGCTGCTCTGATAAATAAAATAATTTTTGATTTTTGGGAATAGTATCGATATACACTGTTACAAATAATATTAAATTTAATGTAAAATATGAAACTAGCTTCCAAACATTTCATTAAAATTAATAATTTTATTATAATTTTAATATAAAATTAATAATTTTATTGTAATTTTAATATAAAATTAATAATTTTATTCTAATTTTAATATAAAATTGTATATAATTTAAAGTAGAAATTGAAATTTCAATAATAGTATCGGAAGCAAACTTCATAATTTTTAACAGTGTATAATATATAAATATTTATTAGAATTTTTTTCTGGAATTGAAAAA
The DNA here is from genome assembly GCA_017163975.1 of Anastatus disparis. Lineage (NCBI taxonomy): Eukaryota > Metazoa > Arthropoda > Insecta > Hymenoptera > Eupelmidae > Anastatus > Anastatus disparis. Next base: position 826,149 of record JAFFSR010000381.1, read on the forward strand.
AAATAAATGATTTTAATCATAAGCAAAACGCATCGCACAAAAAATTTTTATGTAAAAAATAATTTATATCAAAACAAATAAAAAAGAATATATGTGAAAAATGAAAAAAAAGAAATACTAACAAAAAATTTAAATAAGATCTATAAATAAGTAAATAAGCATTATTTACTTATGTTTGAATTTCTCTCTTTGTATCTGTCACACACGGCTGATAAGTTTTTCGATATTAGCTCTTATGTTGGTCAATTTTTTAAACTAACTTTGTGTTTAAAAATTTAATTTTATGTTATACAAACATTATAACTAAAACTAGAATTCATAGGCGACACTCAGTTTTCAAATATTATTTCATCTTACTTCCTCATCATAAAAAAATAAGAATAAAATGTCCTATTTAAGGATTGAGTGTCGATTATAAGTTCGAGCCTGAAATTCAAGCAAGGTATACAACATTCAGTTAAAAACAAAAGTTATGCTATAGTCGGTCGTCGAAAATAGATTTATATAGTGTGCATGTTGATGCGTGTTTATAATTTGTCCATACTCATTTGTTTTACAACTGTCAGTTCAGTTTAACTTTGTGTTTTCTGCTATGCATATAGCCAATATAAGTACAAATCTAGAATAATTTTATTATTATTGAACACATTGTTGGTCTTTTTATTTACTAAAGTGATAAAAAGTTTTTGTTTTAATTATGCAATTTCTTTGTTTTTTTATTTTATTTTTGTGGTGTTAAAATATAGGTATTATTTTAATTTTTATATGATTCAATAATGACGATTTAGGGATTGTAATTTAAAGTAAGCTTGATATTCATAAATATTAATTTTAATTATCTTGGAATGATTTCGGAATTATTTGAAATCATAAAAAATTTGCTTGAAATCATTTGAAATCATAGAAAATTTGCTTGAAATCATTTGAAATCATAGAATTTTTGCTTGAAATCATTTGAAATCACTGCCTACCATAGGCTGTTTTGAAAATGTTTGAAATTACAAGTATAAAAATATATTTCTGAAATCATTTGAAATCATTTTGAAATCATTTGAAATCATATGAAATCTGTAATCATTTTGACACTTTTTTTTAAGTGAATAGCCCCTCGGTGTATATACATGCATATTCTTAAGGTGGTTCATGCGACTAACGTGTTTTTTCAAGATATTCTTGAAATTGTAGGTATAGTTTAATGAAGGTAATGTGAATATCATATTGAAATTTCAGAACATTTCATCGTTTCGTTTTTGATTAATCGATGTTCAAAGTTTTACAAATTACATTGAAAGTATATCTATATATATTGGAATTTTTACATTTCGTAGCTGTTAATCACAATATCTCATAAACTACATTCAAATTGTAGTTGAAAATTTAAACATATATAAAGGAACTAATAATAAAAATTTTCCAACAAGATTCACGTAAATTCATCGTTTTATTAAAGAGATAAAGTATTTTGAAAATGTAATTATTAGATAAACGATGCATGTTTCGTTCACATTTACGTTGCTGCGCATGCGTAACTGGATCATATGAGCGCTATCTCTTTCTCTCACAGCTAGCTTTCTCTCTCTTACCGCATGAACCACCTTAAGCAGAATGGGAGAGAGGGAAAAAAAGAAAGAGAAAAAAGAATGTAAGTGTTTGTATGTTGATAGCAATTATGGCACCCTGTGCCATATTCGTACATTCACGCTGGGTGACATTTGGGACTGTCGATTTTTACACATTTAGTGCCCCTGCCGTAACGTCGCGTAAGAAGCATAGCTTCAAAAATAATTTTCTGATGATGTTCTGAATGACACATATCCATGATGGTACTACCTTAAACAATTTTTCTTTAATATCTTTCCATTTATTCTTTCTTTCCTTCTAGTTTTTCTTTTTTTTCAACTTTTTTTTCTAATTTTCTCTGCCTTTTTTGTTTATATTTCCTCTTTTCGTTTCTCTTTCCTTCTTTTTCAACTTAGTCAGCTGCTGGTCTACCTTGAAGTCTTTATCAATCTTTCATATTCTAAATTTGTATAAGAAGTAATAACAACATTAATCTCTAATCATAATTAATAAGAATATGTTTTTTCTTTTTTTTAAAATGATTGTTCGGTTATTATTAAAGTTAATTATTACTTACTGAATGAGCTTTAAAAATGACAAAAATTGAACTAATACAAATGTGATAATGAAAAACATTGCAAAAGGAAATTTGTTTTTATAATTTGGATTTAAAAATATTTTTCTTTCTATTATAGACTTACAAGGAGAGTGTTTTACCTTCGGGTCACCGTTTTTGCTTAAATTATAGGAATGTTTTCTAGATGCAGAAATATGAAGAAAGCCAAAATTTTAGAGGCCAACGCTCAATATTTCTCTAGTTACAGGCCATCGAAGAAAATCACTAAAAAAGTTACTAGATTTTCAAACGCCTATAGTTCCTCAGAATTACTAGCTAGAAGCTTAAACCTTTTTCTAAATGAAAGCTGAGCTCAAATCCTTTCGAAATAGCATCTATACCATCTCAAAATATTATTTTCTCCTAAAGTTAGAGCGTAATAAAGATTGGACCTGAATTTTTTGTTTAAAACATTAATTAATAATAAAAGCTAAAATTGGGTTCAATCTTTATTATGCTATAACTTTGAGAAAAAATAATATTTTGATATGCTATAACTACTATTTCGAAAGGATTTGAGCTCAGCTTTCATTTAAAAAAAGGTTTGAGCTTCTAGCTAGTAATTCTGAGGAACTATAAGCGTTTGAAAATCTAGTAACTTTTTTAGTGATTTTCTTCGATGGCCTGTAACTAGGGAAATATTAAGCGTTGGCCTCTAAAATTTTGGCTTTTTTCATATTTCTGCATCCAGAAAACATTTCCAAAATTTGAACAAAAACGGTGACCCGAAGGTGAAACACTCTCCTTGTTAGTGACATTTAGACTTACTAGGAGAGTATCAGACCTCCGGATCACGGATTTTGCTCAAACTTTGGGATAAGTTTTGAGATGTCAAAATATAAAAGGAAACAGAATTTTAGACACCAACGCTCAATATTTCCCTAGTTATAGGCAATTAAATAAAATCACTAAAAAAGTTACTAGATTTTTAAACGTATATAGTTCCTTAGCATTGATAGCTAGGAGCTTGAAACTTTTTTTAAATGAAAGCTGAGCTCAAATCCTTTCGAAATTGTAGTTACAGCATGTTAAAATATTATTTTTTCTCAAAGTTATAGCGTGATAAACATTGGACCTGATTTTTCTTTTTAAAACATTAATTGATAACAAAAGCTGAAATTGTGTCTAATGTTTATTACGCTATAACTTTGGGAAAAAATAATATTTTGACATGCTATATCTACTATTTCGAAAGGATTTGAGCTCAGCTTTCATTTAAGAACAGTTTCAAGCTTGTAGCTATCTATGCTAAAGAACTATATGCGTTTAAAAATCTAGTAACTTTTTTAGTGATTTTCTTTAATTGCCTGTAACTAGGGAAATATTGAGCGTTGGGATCTAAAATTCTGTTTCCTTTCATATTTTGACATCTCAAAACTTATCCCAAAGTTTGAGCAAAATCCGTGATCCGGAGGTCTGATACTCTCCTAGTTAGTGAGATCTTTAACCTCTTTTTTAATAATTTATATTACAATTTTATGATGTATCTTTTTTCTTCTTAATTCAATAAATATATAGTATTTAACATTTTCATTTAATTTTTATGAGTTATTCAATTATAATTGTCATTGTTTGGTAAAAATAGAATAATCATGATATAAAACTTGAATAATCTTAAGTTCTCTCACGTTTCTATGATAAAATATGTAACACTGCTATTTGAGATACACTTTTGAATAAATATGCTTTTTGCCAAGTGTACCATTGAAAATTATAAAGAAAAATAGATTAGTTTCAATCAATTCAATTTCAGTTATTGTTGAACAATTTTATATAAATCATGTAGAATCAATTATTCTGTTAAGTCCTAGCCTCCTACCAGAACTAAATTGACATGGAATAAAATATAAAAGAAAAAAATAAAGTCAAAGAGTAATTGTAAAACTGATTTTAATTAAGAATTAAAAATAAAGATATTAATTGTAAAAGTGATTTTGAGATTTGAAAAGTCTGATTGTGGAGAAACTACCAGTTTAACTGAACTTGGAAATGAAATTTTGGAATAAGTTTGAGTATCATACCGTAAAGGACGTAGTTCCTGATCAGGGCGTAATTTCTGATCATTATTTATTATAAATCATAATCTTTAAGATTCTAGTAGGAAAAACCTTTTTTTAATTTATGAGGAAAAGTAGATTGAGCATAAGAAATGCTTCGTTTGTGTGAAAAAGAAATATACTTTTACTTTTTTACATGTAAATATGTGATCAGAAATACCTCTTAGGTGATCAGAAATTACGTCCTTCACGGTATATCTAAGAAAAATATTTAGCTGTAGTGTCTAACGCTGATTTGTTTTGATAATACAACATATCATCTGATTTCTAACATTTCCTATTTTTATTGTAATACAACTTTAAATTTTTGACCTTTATTGCTTTTTATTGATTCAAAGCACTTTATTTTGCTTTTATTTTCATAAACTTATCTAAAATTATTATTTTATAATTATAATACGCAATATTTGTATAATTAAATATTATCACTTCATATTATATTTTTCACAATATTTTTATGATTCCTTTAATTCTTAATCATGTTTTCATGACTGGGTTAAATAAATAATATAAGAATTTTAAGTAAGGCAAATCTTTGACTTTGCTTGGTTTTTTTAAATTACTTTGAATTGTTACATTGGTATTACTATTATTTCTGCTGCTTAAAAAAAATAATCTGAAAGTAATAATAACCTCACTGAAAAATCTTAAATGAGATCTAATGCTAAAATCTCAATTGACAATATTTTTTATTTTGGTATCTTTAAAAACAGATTTTTCAGTTTGATACTTCGCCTAGTAGAAAATGAGATTTTTTAGTACGGAAAGTATAAATTTTTATAAATTTTACAGGTAATCAATTGTAAACTAAAAATGTTTTCCAATACTTATATAATATTTAAAAAACCATGTACAATATTTTCTATGATTTTCTTCTTATTCTTGCTTGTTGATCTCTGATTATTAAACACTCTAAATGAGCAAATTCAAATAGTTTGTAATATGTGTGAACCTTTTATTTATATAATAAAAAGTAACCATCAATAGAAAAAGTTGCTTTAAAATTTGCAAAAAAAACGAAAAGCTCGTCTTTGTCATCATACTTCTTTCATTCTCGTCTTAAATTTCCTATCTCTTACTTTAATCTTCTCTCTATAATCATTGTTAAGATTTTTCCTAATGAAAATATTATATGAGCTCTCAAATGAGATCTTATATGCGATCTCATATGCGACCTCAAGATCTCATATGAAATCTTACATGAGATTTCATATGATTTTTTGGTACGCAAACTCATATGAGATCTCATATTTAAAAAAAAATTTTTAATTCAAATAAAATATATAAGAGATCCCTTATGAGATTGCATATGAGGACTCATATATATTCGTTGAATTTCAAAAATAAAATGAAATAAATGTGAGATCTCACGAGATCGCATATGAGATGTCATATACTTTTTTTTAATTTGAAAAATAAAATCAAATATATGTGAGAACTCATATGCGATCTCATATTAGATCTCACATATATTTTATTTTATTTTTAAAATTCAAAAAAATATATGAAATCTCATATGGTATCTCACATGAGATCTCACATATATTTATTTTATTTTTAAAATTCAACGAATATATATGAGACCTCATATGCGATCTCACAAGGGATCTCTTATATATTTTATTTAAATTTAAAAATTTTTTTTAAATATATGAGATCTCATATGAGATTTCATGTGAGATCTCATATGAGTTTGCGTTCCAAAAACTCATATGTAATCTCATGTGACAGCCTATGAGATTGCATATGAGATCGCATATGAGATCTCACATGAGGGCTCATATATTTTCAGTAGGGTTTGCCTGTATCTATAGTGAGATCCCTGTTGAAAAAAATCAGGTGATAAATCACCTGATTTCTCACGTGATTTATCATTCCAAAACATCATGTAACAATTTTTTTGGTTTTTACACGTTACAAACCAAGCTTAGTCAATTCAGAAGTTTTTGAAAATTTTTGCAAATTTTGAACTTGGAAAATTTTTCAGATAATTTAATCTTAGAAAAAATTTTAGCTAATTTTACAAAAAAAATTCTAAGTTCAAAAATTTTTTAAATTTTTAAAAATTGTTCTAAAATGAATTCTAAGTTCAAAAATTTCTAAAATTTTTTAAAATTGTTCTAAATTGAATTCCAAGTTCAAAAATTTCAAAAATTTTTAAAAATTGTTCTAAATTGACTAAGCATGGTTAGAAATGTGTAAAAACCAAAAAAATTATTCCATGATGTTTCGACATCATAAAACACTTGAGAAATCAGGTGATTTGTCACCTGATTTTTTTTACCGAGGATCCCTCTACAATTTTCTTCTTTTTTCCTAATGCCTTTCTTAAAAACTGGAAAAATCCATTCTCCTTTCTATCCCATATGGAAAAAATGTCTAGAAATAATTGTAAATAACTGTTAATAACTGTAAATACCCTACTAAAAAATCTCAGGTAAGAAATCACCTGATTTCCCAGGTGATTAATCATGCCGAAATCTCATGTGACGATTTTTCTGGTTTTTACACGTTTCAAAGCATACTTAGTCAATTGCGAACTATTTTTGAAAATTTTTGAAAAATTTGGTCTTAGAAAAAATTTTGACTCATTTTACAAAAAATTTTCTAAGTTCAATTTTTCAAAAATTTTCAAAAATAGCTCGCAATTAACTAAGCATGGTTTGAAATGTGTAAAAACCAAAAAAATCATCACATGAGATTTTGGCATAATTAATCACCTAAGAAATCAGGTGATTTCTCACCTGAGATTTTTTAGTAGGGTAAATGTAAATAACTGTAAATAAGTGTTAAAAAATGTTGAAATTGAGACATAAATAACAGTTATTTACAGTTATTTACAATTATTTACTATTTACAGTTATTTATATTTATTTACAGTTATTTAAAATTATTTACTGTTATTTACAGTTATTTAAAATTATTTACTGTTATTTACACTTATTTACAGTTATTTATATTTATTTACAGTTATTTACATTTATTTATTTTTTTTACAATTATTCACATTTATTTACGATTATTTATATTTTTTACAGTTATTACAGTTATTTACAGTTATTTACATTTTCGAAAATTTTCACGAATTCATTCAATTTTTTTATATATATGCGAAAATTTTTGAAAATGTGAATAACTGTAAAAAACTATGAAAAATTGTAAATAATTGTAAATAATTATAAATAACTGTAAATAACTATAAAAAAATTATAAATAATTGTAAATAATTATTAATAACATTAAATTATTCACAAATTCAAAAAATTTTTGAAAATGTAAATAACTGTGAATAATTGTAAATATTTGTAAATAACTGTAAATTACTGTTAATAACTGTAAATAATAGTAATTAATAGTAAATAACTGTAAATAACTATTATTTATGTCTCAATTCTGACATTTTTTAACAGATATTTACAATTATTTACTATTATTTACAGTTATTCACAGAAATTATTTCCATATGAGATTCTTCTATTAATTCTTTACCGCTGCATAGTTTTTGTTTGATTTCTCTCAGCTTTTCTTCTGTTTCCCTACCGAAAATAATCACGTGACTATAACGTGATTTTGATGTGACAAACACGTGATTGCTACATGATTATCACGTGACGTTAAACAGCAAAATGTACACTGAGAAAAAAATTTCATCAGATCAACTGAAATGTTATTGATTCAATAGATCTGCTGTTAATCTGACAGAATTCTTTTGATTTAACAGAATCTGTGCAGTTGAAATAGCCCGAATACGATCGTGCTGCCAATTTAACAACACGGCTGTTGATATAATTGAATAACAGTTAAAATAAAAAAACATAAGTCAAAATAAAAGTATGACTTACATTTCAACAAAATTTTATGAATTGAATCAATAAAATGTGCATGCTCAAAATAACTGATGAATTATTTCAATATAAATGTTTCAATTTAATTATATCAACAGTACGGTTGTTGATATAATTAAATAACAATTAAAATAAAAAGAACGTAAGTCAAAATAAAAGTATGACTTACATTTCAACAAAATTTTATAAATTGAACCAATAATATGCACATGCTTAAATTAACTGATGAATTATTTCAATACAAATGTTTCAATTTAATTATATCAGCAGCCCTACTGTTGATATAATTGAATAACAATTAACATAAAAAACATAAGTCAAAATAAAATATTTATCATTTATGTCGTTGATAAATTTATTTTATAAAGATTTTTGTTATTCAATAAGTATTTTTAAATCTCCCGCTTTTCAAAACAGATACATTTCGATAGTACAATAATAGATGGCGTATCTCTTGTAACCCGCAAGTGGTGAGATTGCACGTCAGTTAGTATATAAGAACGAACGAATTTATCCGCTGTATGTTTAAATGCGATGCGATGCGATGCATATCGATTATTAGCGAGCGATGTTAGATTTTATTTGTAAATATTAATAGTGTAGTGTGAAATCTTATAAGATAATGTTAAAAAATTTCACTTAAGAATTTGTATAATGATTATAGTATGAATTATGCGTTAATTAATATCTAGAAATTGGAACACCGTGAGCTGTGAGTTTCAACTAAATAAAAAAGTTTTTATCATCTTTAAAACTTATTTGATTGACACAATAAAATGTAACAGCTATTTTGACTTCCTTTGCAGTTAAATTAAAGTTAATTTCAAATTGAATCAATATTACGATATCCATCAAATTAACAGAACTCGTCTGTTAAATGAATAGAATATTTCATCGTGGTATATTAACAGAAGGATTCAGTTGATACAATCATATTTTTTTCTTAGTGTAGTGTGATAATTACGTGATGATTACGTAATTTAGAAAAAAAATACCCCGCTGAAAATAATTACGTGGTTATTACGAAATTATTACATGATAATCACGTTATTTGTAAAAAAAATACCTTACTGAAAAAAATCGCGTGATTATCATGTAATAATTACATAATAATCACGTGATCATAACGTAATTATAATATGATAATTACGTGATTAAGAAAAAAAAATTCCTTCTAGAAATAATTACGTGATTATCATCTGATAATTACGTAATGATCCTGTTTTTTAATAGAAAAATATACTTATTCAAAATAATGACATGATTTTAAAAAAATAGTAGTTATAATCACATGATAATCACGTGAATTATTACCCGATTATCATATTTTTTTCATGTAACTTAAGTTTCAAACGTTGGATTGCAACGAAAATTTGATTTTTGTAATAAATGATCCTGCGACGGTATACAGGCTAAAATCAGATGAAAAACAACTGATGTACTGATAAAAACTAGTTACGAGTCACCATAGATCAAACACAACCCTTCATGGGTCACCAAGGGGGGCTAACAGAAAAGACAAAATTTAGTTCTAGTATATTTAATTCGTTGGACTTATTTTCTCTTTAATTTTCGTTTAGAGAGGATAGAAGACATCCCCATGAATTTTTTCTTTAAGATAAAAGCCAAGGAACCACCCCCAGCGTGATATATAGGGAATAAAAATCAGTTTCAATTTTTTATCTCAAAGGCTTAATTCGTTTAATCCCTTCACTCTTTGATTTGTGATTATTGATAGAAAGATATCCCCTTGAATTTTTTCTTTGAGATAAAAGCCAAGGAACCACCCTAGCGTAATATATGGGGGATAAAAATCAGTTCTGATTTTTTATCTTTTCTCTTTAATTTTTAAATAGTGATATTAAAAGACATCTCCTTGAAATTTTTTATTAACATAAATGCCAATAAATCACCTCCCGCGTGATATAAAGGGGATGAAAATCAGTTCTGATTTTTTATTTCAGAGATTTAATTTGTTGGACCAATTTATGGACATTTCTCCCAATCGACAAAACTCCCGCCAATAAGAGGCCATGAATTTGAATTTCTCCCACAAATCAGTGGATAGACAGAAGTTAGTTATTCTAAGAAACATGACATTTTGAGGTTAATTTTTAAGTGAGATCTTTATTCATTTCATAAGAAAAAACTTAAGTTTTCACCTTTGCCTTAGCTTAAGTAAAACTTAAGTTGATGCTTAAGTTTTAACTTAAGTTGAGGCCTAAGTTAAAGCTTAAGTTAGAACTTAAGTTAAAGCTTAAGTTAGAACTTAAGTTATCGCTTAAGTTGATACTTAAGTTATCGCTTAAGTTGATACTTAAGTTATCGCTTAAGTTGATACTTAAGTTAAAACTTAAGTCGGAACTTAAGTCAATATTTAAGTTAGAATTTGAGTTATTTAATATAGCTCTCTACTATTTGCTATTCATTTATTTATAACCTTTCGAAGTCTAAATTTTATTGACATGTTTTTATTGAATTTGAGTTAATTGAAATAAAGTTGATAAATAATTTATAATTCAAATTATCAAGGAACAAGCCACCTTAGACAATGCTAAAAATTTTGTATACTTTTGCCCCGTCCTGGAACGTTTCCTAATTATTTTAAATTATTTCAATAGACTTGTATTTGATTAAAATACATGTAGTCCAATCAATAAAGACTTTTTCATGACAATAATTCAGGAACGGATGAGACTTACGTGAGGGTGTTAAGGGCGATGTGAAAACATACCCTATATAGTTTGCAACTCCTAATTTTCCGTAGTCTCTCAACCAGGGAGGTTCAAAGTTGGCCCACACAGGTTTTTTAATTCTTGCGATTAACGTGTGCATTTAAAAAAAAAGTTTTCAATGAAAGTGTTAGAAAATAAAAAGACCTATAATTTAAGATGTGTCGCGATTATTTTCGTCAATTAGTTTTTCGAAAAAATCGAAAAAACCATAAAAAATGGCCATTTTCTGCATATCAATTATTTATTGCAAAAATAACCTTTTAAATAATTTTTCGCTTTTAAATGGAAGACTTTATGATTCTGAATAGAAAGAGAGGTTTCGAAAGCAAATCGGTGAATTAGTTGCTGAGATATTCCATTTTATTTATCCCAAGATGTATAATGTTTAAAGTTATAACTTTTTGTTGGGCGAACATATCGAGTTGCACAAGATCGCAATCTCTTCGTGAAGGTTCAAATTTTTATATCTCATTGAGAACTAATGAGCAAATGGAATTGCAACCCTTCATATATCGCTTTAAAAAAAGGGTGTTTTTTTTATAAATTAGATGAAGCTGGAGCTTTATTTATAACTTTTGTAAATTTCTAATTTCTATATTCCAAAAGCTTATTTAAAAACGAAGATTTAAAAAAAAAACAGGAGTGGCAGTCGTGGGGACTGGCCGACAGAAGCTATGCTTCCAGTATGTATATAGAAACTAGGAAGTTCAAAAATTATAGTTAATTTTTCAATGAAAACTGGTTATTTTTCATTCAATGTATTATGTATTTAAAAATATATTAATAATATAGTTTATTAATATCAATTATTAAAAAATTAAGAAAGAAATGTTTATACACAGCTTATAAAGTTTCATTGATATAAAAAAACGAAGCAGTAAAACTTTCTAGTTTCTCAAATAAAATATACAGAAATGTACAATACCAAAATTTACGAAAAATTTTTCGTAAAAAAATAATTTTTTAAATAGAAACTAAGAATAAAAAATTAAAAAATAAATTAAAATAAAGATAAAATACCAATTTTGTTTTGTGCTGTAAAATTTTTCTAAGTCATTTTTTTCTATTTTTTTTACCGTATCAAATAGTTTTTAAATTTGTGGAATTTTTTAACTTTTTTCAATTATTTATAACTATTTAAGAAATAAAGATATGTAAGAAGACTAGGGAAAATAAATATTTTTTTTATTAGAATTATATTTTTTTAACTGAGCAAATAATATATATATATATATATATATATATATATATATATATACAGTAAGATTACGAGAAAAGTACCTATACGAAATCAGTAGGTGCAAGTGAGAGGGTATAGGGAAACCTCGTTAACATGAAAACATATTTAGAAAAAGAGAAACAGTACCCGCTTTGTGTTTACCTATAACGTTCTAGTACATATAGATACTTTCCTCAAAATTTTACTGCGTATGTATATATATATACACACACACACACACTACAAGTACATTTAACGCGCACATCCACTTGTGTATATGCACGCATATTCTTAAGTGGAATGGGAGAGAGGGAAAGAAAGAAAGAGAAAAAAGAATTTAAGTGTTTGTATGTTGATAGAATTATGGCACCCTGTGCCATATTCGTACATTCACGCTGGGTGACATTTGGGACTGTCGATTTTTATACATTTAGTGCCCCTGCCGTAACGTCGCGTAAGAAGCATAGCTTCAAAAAGTTTTCTACGACCAGTAGGCGCCGAGATAAGATTTTTTTTTAAATTCACATCTGCTTTGTTTATAACAATTAAGAAACGAATAAAAGTTTATTTTACAGTTAAAGACTTATATTTTCAAAATCTATGATCAGATTTTTTAAAGTGCGACTCTTTGATATTAAAAGTCATATTTTAAAGTAGCACACAAAACCAGCAAGCCGAAGGATGCAGTGGGGATGACTTTAGACTGCGAGAAAATTGAGCGCGCGACGTCTATAAAGAAAAAAAGAAAAAATTACCTCAGAAACTAATGGGCCGATTGAGGTGTTTTTTAAAAATCTGGGGTACTTTGAAAAATTATGAACGTATGTAATTTATAATTTTCAATAACATATATTTAATTAATTATAACTATAACTTATATGGACACCCGAAGCGTAAATCGTTACCGTGTCTCACTAAATAAATATTTTTAGACGTGTAACGTCTTATTTTAAACCTTTAAATAATGGCTTTCAAATGCGATATTATAAGTTTAATTACGATTAACTATTCGAAAATTCTAGGTAATTTACGAAAGTTTTATGAGTAAATTTACCTTATTATTCCTGATTTCAATTCTTAAAACAAGTTTATTTCCAATTTTTATCGACTCTATATTCTAATAAATTCTCAAAACTTATTTCTATAATAATAAATAAATAAAAACATAAAGTTATTAATAAATGCTAATGTTTAAAATGTAATAAGAACAATTTTATTGAGACTTTTGGACTTTCTATTCTTTTTTATGCAATATGATTGCTTTATTATTATAGAAATAAGTTTCGAGAATTTATTAGAATATAGAGTCGATAAAAATTGGAATTAAACTTTTTTTAAGAATTGAAATTAGGAATAATAAGGTAAATTTACTCATAAAACTTTCGTAAATTACCTAGCATTTTCGAATGGTTGATCGTAATTAAACTTATAATATCGCATTTGAAAGCCATTATTTAAAGGTTTAAAATGAGACGTTACACGCCTAAAAATATTTATTTAGTGAGACACGACAACGATTTACGCTTCGGGTGTCAGATTAAAAAAAAAACACCTCAATCGGCCCATTAATTTCTGAGATACGGTCATTTTTCGTTTTTTCTTTATAGACGTCGCGCGCTCAATTTTCTCGCAGTCTAACCCTGGTAGAAATTTTCATTATAAACCGGTCATATTTTAACCATTTTTTTCAAAAATGGTTAATAATTGACCAACAATCACTAGAAAACGATCAGTTTATCTGCTAATAACCGACGGTTAATGCTCAAAAACTAGCAAAATAGAGTCAATCACCAAATAATAATTTTACTAAATATATACTTTATTTATTTAAAAAAAAATCAAATTGAATGAAAATAATCATTTTAAATCTAATTAATAGTGTATTTCTAACGGGATCAGAACAATATATTTCTTTCCTGATCAAATATATTTTTACATTGTAAATTATATCTTTATATTGTACACGTAAACAATCTTTCCTTGACCTGGAGGTCATCCTGGCCACCTGGACATCATCTCCAGGAAGAGAATGATATTTTTGAATTTTCGATTATAATACTAGATGTGCATAATACTAGGTGAGCTAATATTATAATTAAGTATTGAGAAATATGAATCACTTCCTGTAGATGATGTCCAGGTGTCAAAGATGATCTAGGTTGACGTAACATCATCTACGAAAAAGTACAGCTAATAATTAAATTAAATATTTAGAAATTCTAGTCACTTCCTGTAGACGATGTCCAGGTGACTAAAGTGACCTCCAGGTCGGCATAACATCATCTACAGGTGAGTGCAGCTGGTATTATAATTGGAAATTAAGAAATATCAGTCACTTCCTGTAGATGATGTCCAGGTCTCTAAGGTGATCTCTAGGTTGATGTAACATCGTCTACGAGAAAGTGCAGTTAGTATCGTAAAGTAGCCTTCAGGTTAACGGAACATAATTTATGAAAAAGTGCAGCTAATATTCAACTAGCATCAGAAAAATTAGCCGCTGTGACACGTAAAATAAACGCACTTATTTCAATAAATAATAATGCCGAAAATAATATTACCCGAAATATTGGTGCTATCATTAATAATAACAGTAATAGAACGATTTTTTCCGTGACTATAAAATTTTAGAATTAGTTTTAATGATGAAAACTTTTTTACGTTTTAGGGTTAGGAAACACGCACAGTCACATGTTCGCAAACGTTCTCTCTCTCTTTCTCTTCTAATACATCTATGCGTATTTAGGCGTAAATGCCTCAATATAAATTTAAAAATAAATATTATGTGGCTAAATCAAACTAAATTTTAAAAGTTTAAATCATCTATTTCTTATATCTTAATTTTAATTATCAAAACTAGCATATGTGTACGGATATATGTCTATATACAAAAATATATGTATATATATATATATTATTTCACTATCTTTCGATCAGTTTTTGACTATATTCATTGACCAAAAAAAAATGGTTAATAAATGATGAATGACCATTTTTAAATGGTCTATTTTCTACCAGGGTAGTTTTAATGATGAAAACTTTTTTACGTTTTAGGGTTAGGAAACACGCACAGTCACATGTTCGCAAACGTCTCTCTCTCTCTTTCTCTTCTAATACATCTATGCGTATTTAGGCGTAAATGCCTCAATATAAATTTAAAAATGAATATTATGTGGCTAAATCAAACTAAATTTTAAAAGTTTAAATCATCTATTTCTTATATCTTAATTTTAATTATCAAAACTAGCATATGTGTACGGATATATGTCTATATACAAAAATATATGTATATATATATATTATTTCACTATCTTTCGATCAGTTTTTGACTATATTCATTGACCAAAAAAAAATGGTTAATAAATGATGAATGACCATTTTTAAATGGTCTATTTTCTACCAGGGAAAGTCATATTGTTTAAAGTCATTCTAATATTGTTCTTTTGTATGATAATTTTATAATTATTTAAAAAATAATTATAAATGATTAAGAATAATTAAATTGTGTGCACATAAATGTCACTCATAGTGTGACACTTATGTGCTGAAACTGAATTACGTATTTTAAAAAAATTTACGATCAAGATATCGATATGAAAATTGATACAGCGCTAATTGAAAATCTTAGAAAAAGTTTTTATTTTTTAAAAACTTTGATTGGGTGCCTGTGAGATTAGTTATATGCAATTCAATGAATAAAATTGCAAGTAGCAGAATAAATTATTGTAAATTTGTCAACGTTGCACAATATAGATAGCACGCGTAATTTAGCAGTTTAAAATATAACGCTTTTGAATCAATGTGTCGCTTCAAGAAAGGAATACAAAAAGTTAAATGAAATGCCTTAAAGAATATTTATTTAATTTATAAAATGTGAATTGATGTAATATTGTCAGTTGTAATTCTTGAATTTTTCTCTATATAAATTTGTTTTTATTTAATGCTCACATGCATATTTATATATAATCACTCACTAGGAGAGTAACCCTTGTTTGGGTCACGGATCTTGCTGTAACTTGCAGATATGTTTTTATACATAAAATCATGAAAAAAGCCGCAAGCATTCGGTCTAACGCTCGATCATTCCAAGATTATGAGTTATTTTGTCAAATTTCTTTGAAAAATCATATTATTATATTATTGAATATTACTCCCCAACGGAAGCTTCTAAGTTTATTCTGCAAAATTCTTTTAAAAGTTGAGATTAAATCCTTTTGATTAAAAAAAAAACGTGTTCAAAAAGCTCGACCCATTCAAAAGTTATAGCAAAATACAAAACTTGAAAAAATAAGCATAATAATTTCATGAAAATTTAAGTTTAATTTTATGCAAAATTTTATGAAAATATTTATAACAGTTTTTATTTCTCTATAACTTTTGAACTGGTTGAGCTTTTTGAACTCGTTTTTTTTTTAATCGAAAGGATTTAATCTCAACTTTTAGAAGAATTTTGCAGAATAAACTTAGAAGCTTCCGTTGGGGAGTAATATTCAATAATATAAACAATGATTTTTCAATGGAATTTGACAAAATCGCTCATAATCTTGGAATGATCGAGCGTTAGACCAAATGCTTGCAGCTTTTTTCATGATTTTATGTATGAAAACATATCCGCAAGTTACAGCAAGATCCGTGATCCAAACAAGGGTTACTCTCCTAGTCAGTTTAAAAAATATTCTAAATATTATAGTAGTCGAAAAAGTAAAAGCATATTAATTGATTACTTTTTTTTCTTTGCTTTTCGTCGTTATATTTATGCTATGCTATTTTTTCCATGCCAATCAGCGACAGATCTCGTAAATGTGCTTGTGAGCAAAGCACATGTAACGCACAGAGGTGCTTGTATGATTTAGACGATAGCGGGATTCGAACTCAGAATCTCGAGATTACGAATCCAACGCTCTACTCACTGAGCCACAGCCCGGCTCTTGATTACTTTTTATTTACATCATTTTAAACTTATGTTCTTCTATAAGGTTGAAATAAATTTTAAAAAGTTATCTACTTTTATTCTTTATAAATATATTCATATATATATTTATTTGTATTGAATAAAAAAAAACAATTTTTTTTCAAACTCATATTTTTTCTGACTTATGCATTCTCTCATACAAGAACATAATTTTGAAAATATGTAATTAAAGAATGATCAGCTGATGTTTTTTTTTCTTTTTCGTTCCTTCTTTGTTTGTTATTGATTTTTGAGAATACAGATATAATACCGCTGGTTATGTCACTCTAACTATAATGTGTGTGTATATATATATAATAATAATAATAATAATAATAATAATAATAAATATACTTATATAAAAAAGATATTGAGTCTTTTATTAATCGTTTTATTGATTATTCAATTCTTTACAAAGAAAACAAGTCTTGTATTTTTGTTGTTGCCTTAGTTCTTGGACTTTTAATTGCCAATAAAGATTTCTAGCTTCGGCAGCTTTTAGCCTTTCAAATAAAATTTTTTTTTCGATGTCCGAAACTTTCATCTTTTTTACTGCATCTGTAAATTAAAATAAAATTAGTTTATAGGCTCGGGTGTAATTGGAACCGCATACTCATTAAAAAAAGACAAACAATACTATGAGTCCTCTTTCTATCTCTGTCTAATTACATATGCACATATAAAAATAGAAATAGATGGAGAAAGATTCTATATGATGTTTTTTCTTTCTAACGAGTGTACGGTTTTGGACGGTCTGCCCTGCCCTATCTATATAATATCTCTATGAGTAAAATAATACATTTTATTTAACGTCCCTGCATTCATACCATTATTGCGATGCTAATTAGCGTCGGAGATTTTCAGTACATTTGCGAACAAAGTATATGTAATGTACAGTGATGCTTGTGTGAATCGGCCGCCGAGAGCTGGATTCGAACTCGAGTCCTCGAGATTATGAATCGATTGCTCTACCGACTGACCTACTGAAACCTCACATGGATAGATTGATAAATGCTGGAGTGAATCAATAAGTTTTCAATTATATAAGTGAATGAATGGCCCAGGGAATTAGAAACGACATTAATTTTATTATAACATTGTATTCAGATTGAATAATCTGCACAAATTATTAATAAAAAAAATAATCAGTATAAAAAATATACTTTGCATATACGTTATATAGAGTGACTGTATCAGAGTACTCCTGTATCAAATTTTGATATTTTACTTTATAAAATAATATTACATAAAATTCTGAATTTGACATTGTTTTAATGGTATTTCTGATTATTTTTTGTTATTATTACCCTATTTCTTAATATAACATTTATTTAATTGGATTTTACGTTATTTTTCAGCATTCTTACATTATTTTATGGTTTTTAACGATAATGTATTCAACAAAAGACCTTCAAAATCATAAAAAAAACATCTCGAAGTCAAAAATACACTGGTTTTTATTACATTTTATTATATTTTCAACGTACAATTAGAATCATTTTTTTTCTTACATTTCATCATCTCATTTTTTTCAAAATTGACCATTAATTGATAATTGTTTTAGGCATAAATTACCACTTTATACGCTGAATGGCGATAATATATTATGATCATTAAATAATCAGTTTATGGTGATTTTTTTAAAATTAATTTTTTATGAATACTTCATTTATATTTATATGATAAAAATAAAGGAAAAATTAAAACATTAAAGTATAAATATTTATGAAATTTGAAAGATTCTTGAAAAAAGAACGTCTGTAAAAGATTATTTTAAAAGCTGTGACATAAGGTTGTGTTTGTGACTTAAAAGAAATATAGAGCCAAAAATGCTTTCTTGTTTACATCTTTAGGGTTAGAGATAGAGTTTGGCTAATAAAACATAAGAGTTGTTTTTATACCTTAAGTATATAATAATATTATGCTAGAAGTCTAATGAACAGACACCAGATTTCATAGCAAAATATAATTAGATAAGAGTTTTCAAACATTTAATCATGGATTCAAATTACTATCTATTTTGTCCTATATTTTTAAGAGTATTGAGTTTCAGTTGTTTTTTTTTATTGATATACAAATAATTTTATAGCACTGCGTGAGCTAAATTCGCGTTTTCTACACCATTTAGCGGGAGCTAAATACAACTTTTTTGAACTGTGTAAAAAAGTACTACCGTCAGAAATTTCGCACTTTATTATACTGTTCAAAAAAGTAATATCGAAATCACGCATCACAATCACTCTTTGTATATATATTAATACGTAGAAATGTCTTTTCACACATGATAATACGTAGAAAATCAATCAAAAAATGTAAATACTTTAATAAAGAATTGAAAACATCAAGAAAATCAAAACTATAGTTTATAAATTACTGTTGTGCCGTGAGTTGTCGAAACAAAACATCTGTGAGCGGCGCGCATGCGTGTACAGTGTGTACGGCCTAAGAATGAGAAAGAAAGAGATAGCTGTACGAACAATAAACTAGATGCTTTGCTTTGTCTGACCTGTGTATACATAAATCTAAATAATCGGCAAGTTCTCTTTTTATCATATTGTATTTAATTAATAAAATATCACTGACATCAATACTTATTTGATATAATTTCTCAATCTAAGAATATTTTTGATATCGTTTTTGCTTTTTTTTGTTTGCGATGGGTCTATCATTAATAATAAATAGTTTTACTTTTTTTCGATTTATCATTCGTGGTGTGCATAGTTTTGCTGATATATAGAATTCGTTTTTATTTACGAATTATCATTCTTGGTGTGCATAGTTTTGCTGATATATAGAATTCGTTTTTATTTACGAATTATCATTCGTGGTGTGTATAGTTTTGCTGATATATAGAATTCGTTTTTATTTACGAATTATCATTCGTGGTGTGTATAGTTTTTGATAATATTGATTTTCTGGGGTATTAATTACGTGTGGCGAATTTATCTCACACGTGCTATAAAATAATATACGATACGTGTGCTCGAAGTGGTCCTCTTACACGACGTGCATAGCACCCTCGCTGCGCTCGGGCGCTAACTGCACGCCGTGTAAAAAAGGACCACTTAGAGCACGTGTATCGTAATGTACTATTATAAATTCTTTAATACTGTAAAATCTTGCTGTTTGAAATGTTTTTTTTTTAATAGTCAAAACAACTTATTGACATCTGCAAGAAAATAATTGATTTTATTTAATGTATGAATGTTTATTACTAAAAATTATTTTATATTGAATTTTTAAAATTCTAAACATAATTAAAATAAATATTTAATATAAATTTTAATAAAATTTATAAAAAATTTAAATTTTACAAAAAATATAAATTTTTTTTGCAAAAGCTATACGGTTAAATACTTTAAAATCATAAAATCAATTTTAACTACACCAAAAGAAAAATTACATCTCGATAATATGATTTTTAATATAAGTACTGTAAAATTTGAAAAAGTAAGTTATACAAAAAATCAAGAATGTAAGTGTATAAAAAAACAAAGAGTTATCTTCATAATTATTAAATACTTCAAATAATGAATAATTTTTTTTTAAATATATTTCTTAAAAACTTTTTATTTGAAGTAATTTTATTTTGTCCATTCAAAACATATCAGCTATTTGTTACTGAGAGAACACATTTTTATAAATAAATTATATATTGATATTTTTTAATATATATACTCTTTAAAGAAACATTAAATTGAGAAGGAGTGTGTCGCAGTAATAAGACTTAAATTTTTTTCTATCTTTCTAAAAAAGCTATGTTTGTTTGGTTTAAAATTCGATTTTTCTAAAGTTATAGACGGTTTTGTTTGAATTTAGAGGTTTTTTTTTATTAATATTGAATACATTTTAAAGTCATACAGCTTTGTAATAAACGATTTTAAAAGATTTTTTATTGGAATAAGAAAACGGAGATCAAATCCTTTCAACTTCCAAAAAGTGTGATAAAAAATGATAATTTCTTCAAAAATTATAAAAAAATAAAAATTGAAACATAAATTAACTTAAAATACAATAACGACTATTCAAACACGTTTCATACTTAATTACTGTATTATTTGTATTTTTTTATAATTTTCGAACCAATAAACCTTTTTAAGATCATTTATTTAAAAACTGCATACATTTAATGAGTAAAAAACCTTTAATAATATTAAGTACGTTGTAAATATCACGAAGAAAACTATTTTGGCAGATTGTGTAAAATCTGTTTAATGATAAAACCAAATTGTATTAAAATAGAATGATACTTTTAATTTAAAATTGATATTAATATTATTTAATTATTTAATTATGAATTCATTTTGTAGAAAAAAATATTAATAGGAAAATTTTTTTAACATTTTTTTACTAAGACAACGTTCAATGTTGTTTGTATTAATTGACCGAAACCGAGATTCGAACTTAGGTCCGCGAGTTATGAATTCATCATTCTGACGATTTAGCCATTGAAAATACCTATTTTGATACAACTATATATTTTTCTATTATTTATTTATTATTTTTTACCTTTTCCTTCTTCCTCTCGTGTTTTTCTTTTAATATCCGTTTCCTTCTTATTGTTATCTTTATTATCCTTAAGTATATCCTCTTTATTTTTTGGCTGTTCTTCCTCTTGTTTACGTTCAATTTTTCCTTGTAATTTTGTTTCGTCTTTTCTTTCTGATTGTGTCTCATCTTCTTTTCCTGATTCTGTTTCGTACTTTTTTTCTGATTCCGTCTCGTTCTTTTTTTCTGATTCTGTCTCGTCCTTTCTTTCTGATTCTGTCTCGTCCTTTCTTTCTGATTTTGTCTCGTATTTTCCTTCTGATTCCGTCTCTTTCTTTTCTTCTGATTTAGACTCATCCTTATCATTATCCATGAAATTTTTGAGGTTACCTTTCGTACAATTTTTTGTGCGCTCGATTACAAATTGGGGAGATAAATTACTGAAAATAGAAATATTGATGTTTATGTGTTTTTTTTTTTAAATAGAGAGAAATAGATTATCATCAATATTAAATGTTATACTTACAACTGTTATTGTACAATTTTTTTAATTGCGAAGCTGTTCTCTTAAATAAAAAATAAAAATTTAATATAAAGTAATTATCAAATAATTCATATTTATTACATTTACTTACTTTTCCTGAAGTAACAATACTGCTTGAATTATATTTTTCCGCTATTGCAGTCCACACACGTTCTTTTTCTTTCACTTGAGCGGCAGATCTTCCTTTTTGTTCCAAAATACTGTTATATCCTTTTGTCATATTGTAGATAAATTCTTTTTCATCGACCGTAAAATTTCTTTTTTTATCTTTTTCCATTTTAGATTTTTTTTTTATTTTCTAAAGATGCTGAATTATGCGTGAATATAGTAATATGTTATTTGCCTTCACCAATTGTTTATTTATAAAAATTAAAAGATGAAATAATGACTATAGATACTTGAATTCTTGAACTTTGTCATATTATAATGTTCGATATTAAAACAAATGTTTTAAAATGTTAAAAGTTTAATATTTTAATATTTACTTTTAATTGATAATGCACTATTACAGTAAAGAATTCAATAGAGAAGAAAATTTGAATATTATAAAATATTATAGATTTTGTATCTTTATGTATTTAGATTTTTATAGATTTCGGAGCCATGAATTTAATATATTGGGTTCAGAATTAGAGCACATAGGATTAGGATGTATAAATTTCGGGTATATGGGTATAGAAGTATATTCGCGTATGTGTCGTAGGTATATTTTTTAGCAAAATATTTTTTGTGTGCATATACATTACATTTATTCAATGTAAATGGTAATCAAATAAAAAGTGTTTATTACAAAGAAATAGAAAATAATATTATACAATAGTTTCAGTGATATAGCGTAATTCTTCTCATACAAATAAATATAAAATACTTTGTCAATTTTTGCAGAAATCAAACGACAAATAATTTAATTTTTTTTCGTATGATATCATGGTTATTATAACATTGAAAATTTTAAATATTACTAATATTAAAAAAAAGTTGCGTTTTTAAAAAAAAGAGTGACATTATAAAATTATTGCTTTTTGAACCACTTAAAAATGTAAAAACAACTTTAGAACAAGAAATTGTTAGTAAAAGAAAATTTTATTTTCTATAGGTCAAATATTAAGTTTTGCAAGATCAATCTGTAATTTATTAAATGCAAATCATGCATGTATACATTATTTTATTATTTTTGCATTTTTTATATAAGTCTGCAGTAAAATTTATATCTATTTACAGTAAAATAAGTATATTCATTTTTATACAAATCAATATAAATTTTCATAATAATAAACATTAGTTTTTATGTAATATACCCCTGATAGAAAAAATCACCATGCTGTCGCCATAATATGGGGTTTTCAAGACTCGCTAATTTACCATTTTATGGTAATTTTTCTACTAGGCACCTTATCATTTTAATGGCTAAAACACATTACAGTAGATGGATCGTTATTAGAATTGGATTTTCAAGGAAACTATTAACGAATTATTATTTTATCATTTATTCCTTCAAAGCTCCAAAACGAACTAAGATTCAAATAAAATATTTTCTTTTAATATTAATAAAATATTAATAAAACAATGCAATTTTCTAAAACCTTCAAATTTAGCTAAAATATCGTTTAATTCAATAATATTGTATATCAAATGAATTAAAAAATCTTACAATGAGAAAAATCAGCTCCAGAAGCAAGTGAAATCTACTTGCCGCTAACAGAAATTATTCTTCTTTTACATCCTAATAGCGATCTGCTTTAATCAAGCATTTAGAATGGCTTTCTCTCAATGTAGTTGTAATAAAAACACTATTAAGAAAAAATATTTATTACTAAATTAAATATTTTATACGAAAGTAAGGGTAGAGCCCAATAAATTTTAGGACGAGGAAATGATTCTATTCTATGAAAATATATAAAATTTTCAATAGTTTTCAAGTGAAGTCTGAAACGGAAAAATAATTAAATTTTATTGAAGTGTTCAACTCTTTTTCCGTTTCAGACTTTACTCGAAAACTATTGAGAATTTTTTATATTTTCATAGAATAGAATCATTTTTTCGTCTTTAAATCTATTGGCCTCTGCCCTTACTTTCGTATGAAAATATTTAATTTAGTAATAATAACGAAAATTTAGATTAGACAAGGACAGGACTATACAGCCTCCTCTTAAGAGAAAATTAAAAAGTTTTATTTCTACAAAGTAAAATATTTCCAGGGTGATATATACTTATACTATATATATATATATATATATATATATATATATATATATATATATATATATATATATGTTTATTATGTATGTATGCGTGTTTGAAATAATAGACGTTTATAAATCTTTATGTATTTACAGACAGCATTATCTAACTCTTATGGGACTACTTAATGTAATTTTATCTGTTTGAATTATTTAAATAAATAAATAAATAAAATTGACTTGATGAATGTGATCTTTCTTAGAATTCAATCTAAAATATAATATTCTTTTCATTTATATTGTTAATCGTTATCTATTTCAAATAAGAATAAATTTATTTCAATCATCTATTTTTTACGCAAGGCGCGTACAATAGGTTCTTTACTTCCTCTCAGCAAATAGTAAAGTACCCACTGTACGCGACTTATGTAAAAAATCGTATATTTACCACGAGGGTAAATGAAAAATGTCTTAAATCGTATGTTTATCGCCCTCGCCTCCGGCTCGGGTGACAATTTACATGCGATTTAGGACATTTTTTGTTTTCACTCCCTAGGTGAATAGATACCATTTTAATATTTCAACGTTTTATTAAATTATAGTAGGTATTAATAAATGATTCTCTAGTAAAGCAATCATTTCATTGAAAATATAAGTTATGTGCCATTCAGCGCTATATTGACGTAATTATGTTTCCAGTGCTGCTTTATCGGTTTTTTTTTCTGCGAATGTGGGAGCAGATATATTAGCTATGTGGAGATAAGAATAAGAATCGACGTGATAGATTTTGATCGTACTCTAAACGAAAAAGTAGATATTAGTCAACTTTAGAGAGCATCATTCAATTAGTAGGATATCAAACAGGTATTATTAAGAGCATAACGAAGCTGCCCGCCTTCTAATAATATTTCTAATCCTAACTTATGAATAAACGATGCGTTTAATCGAGTTTTTTTGCTATATGGAAAAAATTTGTAAGATTAAACTCTGGTGCGGACAACTCAAGAAATCCATCAAAATATTATACATACAAAGTTATAATAAAAACTTTCAATGTATCGTATTTTAACGTTAGGTTTGTCGAGTTTGATATCTAATTTCCAATCCAAACTCATAAAAAAGTAACAAGTCCAAATGATTTTTTATTTTAATAAAAATTATTGTATTAATATAGCTTTAGTGCGGACAAGTCATTATATTTATTTAATTTATGAATTTGAAAAGATATTGATAAAATAAAAAAAGCACAACTCAATTGCTGCAGTTCCGACATCCCGTTGAGGGCAATCAACTCAGTAAAAATGATTGAATTTAATTATTTTTTTAAGAATTCTATAGAAAAATATTTTTATGAAATTTACATATTACACATTTAATTTTTGGAAATTAGATTTAAAGAATCATTAATATTTTATTTCGCTTTTAATAAACAATGTATATAAAAATATTTAAGAATTAAAAAATTTAAAATAACGTTTTTATTTCTGCGTCTTTTATCAACTGTAAAATAAATAAAATGTTTATTTATTCTACAGTTTAAAGCATACTTGACATCTTCTTAAGAATTTTTTCTTTTTTTTTTAACGTCGCTATATTTATGGTAGGCTATTTTTGTTTGCTAATCAGCAACGGAATTTGTAAGTGTGCTTGTAAATAAAGCATATGTAACGTAGTGGCGCTTGCATCAATCGGCTGCCGAGAACGGGATTCGAACTGAGAACTCCGAGATTACGAATCCAACGCTCTACCGTATGAGCCACCGACCGATAATTCTTCTTAAGAGGATATCGTAGATATCCCCCCCTTATAATATTTTTATTCAAAGTTCATGAGTAAACTGTACGTCAAATCATATTCTTTCATTACAGAAAGAAAATTTATAAGATTAATCCTGAGTGCGGACAACTCAAGAAATTTATTAAAATATTACTCATAAAAAGGTATGAAGAAACTTTCAATGTATAGTATTTTGAGGATAAGTTTATCGAGCTTAATCTAATTTTCATTCAAAGTTCATGAAAAAATAACAAGTCTGACAAGGAGAGTACCCGACCTTCGGGAAACGGATTTGGCTGAAACTGCAGGATATGATTTTTTTATGAAAAAAAGGAACCCGTGTTTTTTCTTTTCTTTGAATAGGCTTCATAGACGGAGATATAGACATTTTTTCGAAAATATAATAAAAAGGAGCATTTATAAGATCTTGAATAACCAAACAACTAAGACTCTGACAAAAAAATGTATGGAAAATAAAATAAAGTATAGATTAAATGCTTTAATTTAAGCTTTGTTGCACTAAAAAAGCTTGTGTGGTTCAAAAGTTATGCCTAATTGAAAATTACTACATATTTGTTAATATTTTTTGCGTTTAACATATCATCAATTTTTTACGCTATTTCACTAGCATATTTTAATTATCTGTAACTAATCATTACCATTATTCAGCTTTAAATACAATTTAAATAGTTTCTTACACGTGCTTTCTACCTTCAAAAAAAATTTATTTGAAATAAAGAACATTTTTTGCAAATACTAAGTACGAGCAAATTCAATTTTAAATAAAACAATATAAATAAACAATTACTTCAATAAATGAAAATTACATTCTCTGGAATATTAAATTAAGGAGTATTTCACGTAATCACGAGAAATATTTCATAATAAATTTCTACTGGAATACTCCATAAAAATTTTTGTTTATGCTAAATTATAGACATAATCTGGGTCAACTTTTTTTTTTATACATCTTTTTTTTCCATTTGATTTTACTGTTTTAATAACTTCTTTTCTTTGGCTAGCTTTTCTTTTTTTTTTGTCTTTTTGTTTCATTTTTTAACTCCGGTTCTGGCTCTGACTTTTTCTGCTCTTTGTTTTTTTCACTACTCTGTTCTTCCTGAAAATATATTATAATTATTGTTATAAAAAATAATTTATGTTTATAAAAATTGTGTTTATGAATATGGGACATGGCAATAGATTTATAATTTTTGTACCTACTCTTAGGAAATTAACTTACAGAATCATTCTTTATTTCATTTGAAGGTAATTCATATGATCCATAATCAAAATTCTGAAAATCCATTTTTAACACTCCGTGCGCGAAACACGGTTTCTCATGCTTGTTTTGCGTGTGCGAAACATAATATTTTTTCATAGTGTGCAAAACATGTACGCCATGTTGCTTTTTTTTAGGCCGCGGCCACATAGACGCGTTTGCACGCGTATGCACGCGTTTGCACGTGCAGAAAATCTGGTGATTTTCGTTGTAACCAACCTACAAAAAAAAATTGCTTATAATGATGGAAGAGAGTGAACGGACCTAAAGAGCTTGGAAGTGAAAAAAATTAACCTATAAACCAACTTTATATACTTGCTCCAAATTACAATGTTTTTGAAAGGAGGTGAGATTCAAGAAATAAGGTAATTATGATAATTAATTATAACTACAGATTTAAAGTTAATATAATATAAAAACTTGAATATAAACATAATTAAATATCTCTTTTCCAGATGACACCCATTGAAAAAGTGATTGTTAAGCATTATTGCTCAAATCCATTTATGTTCAATCCAGAAGAGGACAATTATTATGCACGTGATGCAAAACAAAAATTTTTTATGTCTGTTCAACGATCAATATTTTTAGAACAAAATGTTGAATTATCAGGTATGTAATAATCTAATAAACAAATTAATGTTTATATGCATAATATTTGAAATCGATAAGACTGAATCTTTGTTTTACAGAGGAGGAAATTAGGAAAAAATGGAAATATCTTCGAGATATATTTGTCAGATCAGATAACAAAATAATAAATAAGCAGCCTCTGTCTTATTATGAAAATAGTATCTACCAAAGGATGTATTTTTTAAAACCTTTCATTAATGTTAAAAAAGTTAATTCTAAGGATAGTATTGTAGAAGATACGCATATGTATAATTATGAAAAAAGAAATACACCTCAGGTACGTCAAAAAGTAATGGATGAAGTTTTATATGAAACGAAGATATATGCTGTCAATATACAAAAAAATGTATGCGAGGCTGCGAAAACCTTGAATAATTATCTTCAACAATTTACAGATAAGCATGTTCAAATATCACGTTTGAACTTCATTTTAAAATGTATCAGTGAATTTAAAAACAGAAGAAACTAAAATGTAAACAATGTAAACCTTTATAATTCATATTCAATATATCTTTTTATGAATATTCTATAAGTTTATTTATAGTTAGGACAATTTAAAATAAAAATGCTATGTATTTTTCATTAGTCATATAAATCAGTTTTTGTAAAATATGTTTAATAATATTAAAAGTTGTGAATTGAAATTACAAGTTTTTTAATTGAAATCAACGCTCATTTAGTGAATCATAGTAATATGACGTTTATATACACATTATAGTTTGCAGTGTAAAATATAGCTTTTTTGTGTGTATGAGATTGTATGTGTTGATGTATGACGTCATATATATAGATAGCAGCTAAGTTTTGGAGCAAAGTAGTACCAGAATAATGATGTTGTGGCATGTTGTTAAAATTGGAATATTTAGAGCAAAACGTATACATGAGATAACAACATTAAAATTCTTCTTTTATTTATAATATTTTTTTAAATTACAGCTTAAATTTTTTATACTGTATAAAAATTAGAATAAATTTCAATGAAATTGAAGCCACAATCTTTTTAACCTCAAAAGTGAAATTTTTTCAATAGTAATCATCAAAATAGTATATTACGTTCCGAGGTACGGAACAGGCTCATTACATGCGTGTGTAAGTTTGCTTTGCGAGGCGTCAGCCGAGCAAAGCAAAACACGCGCATATGATGAGCCTTTTTCGTGCCGAGGAGCGTATACGATTTTCCTTCATGCCCGGCCGGAACTTCGCCATCCCAAAAAGATAAAAAATCATTTTTAAGTAAAAAAATACATCGAAAACGATTTCTAGTGAAAAGTCATTTGATGCTTTAGTTTGTTGTAGCGCGCATGCGCAAGCAACTATAGTATACGTTGAGAGCGTGAAAGAGAGAGAGAATCGCAAATAAAAGTCCTATAGCGGTTAACATAGGATAAACAATTCATTTTATTTAACAATTCAAATAAATAAAACGTGTAAAGAAACAAAAAAAGAACATAAATATTCAATTATTTATTGTATTTTTATTTTTTAAGTGTCTAAAAGCGTGTTGTGAGTGTTGTGAAAAAAATATCGCGAGTTAAAAAAAAATTGTGTATGCATGAAAGAAATGTGAAAAAACGGAACATGTGTATCCTATTGCTGATAACATAGGATATACAGTAAATATTCTAATGATAATTCATATAAAAAAAACGTGTGTAATTATCATGTGTGTGTGTATTTCATAATTTTAACAGTCATGTCTAACGATGTTTGATGTATAATAACAGAGGTTAGACATACTGAGTATATATAGATATAGTCGGAACATGCAGCAGACAGTGAAGCGACCGAAACTGTTGTAGTATGAAGGTGCGCAGTGGCTTCTGAGCATGTGACTGTAAAGAAAATCACAAATGTAATTTGCCCGTTCCCTGCCGCACGAGAGGCACTTTTAGGCGAAGTTCCGGCACGGGTATGAAGGAATAGTACATTACGTTCCGTGGACAGATAGGCTTTTTTTACGAAACGAGAAGATTACAAGCCGAGCCGAAGGCGAGGTTTGTAACGAGTTTCGTTAAAAAGCCTTTTTGTCCAAGTAACGTAATGAATTTTACGTTCTGAGAGCCGAAAATGAGAAAAGAAGTTGCGATTTTGAGGTTAGAAGAACGTAAAATTTATTTAATTGTACAGTAAATTATTCAAAACATTTTTTATTTAAAGTACAGCAATTCGAACAGTAATCATCAAGAACATTTTTTATTTAAAGTACAGCAATTGACAATAGTATGTATTAAAAAAATGAAAATAAGAAAAAATTAATAAAAACTGTCAAATAAATGAAAATATAAACTGACTCATACTATTATTTTTTTTTTTCAGCATCATGCTGTTCTAATTGTTGAAGAATATACTGCAAGCATTGATCTTCAAGACCTTCCGGTAGTTTCAATCATTTTTTTATTTACTTGTCTCAAGTTTTCATCATCTTTCTCCATCAACTTCAATTTCTTTACTGCAAATTCATCGTACTCAGGTACTACTGATCTCAAAGAAGATTGTGGATTTGTCATGAAAGTACTGGAAGATTTCTCCGAAGGTTGTGATGATACTATACTTGCAGGTTTGCATACAGTCTTATTATTTAATCTTTTAGCTTCGTTTTCTCCTTGGTTTGAAAATGTATTCAAAGCTATATTTGGAGATGAAATACTTGATAATGGTTGTCTGTGTTGATCAACATTTTTTAAGAATTTAATTTCCTCATAATATATAAAATTATTCATTTTGCTGCCAGAGCCTGATGGTGCATAAGTATCCTCCGTGTGACATTTTTTAAATTGAGAAACAAGTTTTTTCCATGCATCAACTATTTCTGGTACTGAAATTAATAAATTCCAAAACACAATCAAATAATTTGTAGATTAATATTATTTTTTTCAAGTATATTTTACAATTATTTAAAATAATATATTAAATTATAATTCAATTTATTTACCAGTGATTTCAATATTCACTTCTTTTAAAAAGAGTGTAAGTTCTTTTAGTTTTTTAATTTTTTCAATAGTATAATGATATTCTTGTTCTGATTTGTCGTATAAATCTGGATTATTCATGAAATAATTGATAATAATATCATGAAAAATATTTTTTTCCGTAATAAATGCCATAATTTAAATTGATAATGTAAATAAAAGTTGATGAAAATAATTGTTCAGCTATGAAAGAGGTTAGCTACTATAAGTGTAATTGTCGCGAATAAAAAAAGATTGTTTACAATATAAACAAAAGAAAGGCGCAAACAAGCTGACAAGTGTTAGTGCTTTCTTACACTGTAAATTTATTCTTCTTTTTTTTCTTTTTCTTTTTTTTTTTATTAAAAATTGAGATATAAATACCATATTCTAATTTTTAATTCGCGTATAATATTAATTAACATCTCCTCTGTTTTAGATTGCTTTAGATCATCAAATAACGGATACATAACCTGCAATGGCTAATATTTGCAGAATAGACTTTATTATACAACAAATAATCACAAAAAAGTTAGTGGGATCAGATGATTTTAAGTATGTTTATGATGATAAAGAGATGAGAAATGCTTACATGGCCATTGATTCTTTTTATACAACAATTAAAAATATATTACAATATGAGCACAACATTGTTAAAACAAGTAAGATAAATTATACATACATGTTTATAACTTGTTCATTTATCCTTTTTTATAATATTTAATCCAATAATTACTCTTTTTATTACAGATGAAGACTTAAAGAAGATCTGGACCAGCATGAGACGTAAATTTGTTCAACTTAACTTAAAGAAAGTCAAAGGAATAATTATCAACGAATCTCACACAGAATTTTATAATAGTCTCATTTTTCTTGAAAATTTCATTAACCACAAAAATTATCAAGTTTATAAAAGTATTAATCGAGAAAAAATAATGGAACAACAATATAATAAAATTATGGGATTCACTACAGAAGAAGATTCTGCAGAAAGTGAAAAAGAACATAGCAAACAAGTTTTTAATGATAAATTTCCTAATATAAGTCATATTTTTGAATTAAATAATAGTGAAATTCAAGAAAATAATTGTGATGAAGTAGAAACTATTGAATTTCTTGATGAGGATGAAGACGCTGTCATGATGTATTGCAAAAATTATGAAAATATACCAGAAAAAATGAAAAAAAATAATGAAGACAACTGTGTTAGTTCTAAGGATGATGAACAAATTATTTTGAAATATTTGATGGAACATGAAAATTCAAGAAAAAAAAACCATAAAAATGATATAATTGATATAAGTGATGAAAACCAAGATGTTATGAATGATGAAAAAAAAATGAATTTAGTGATTCCATTACGTGAAAAAAAAGTTCTGCAGAATCTGCATTATCATTGATTAGATCAAAGAATGAGAACATCTTGTTTAGAAACAAAAATAAAATATATCATGACATCGTTAAAATATTGAATTTTATTATAATTGAAGCTGAAAATGAAATAAAGCGCAATTTAAAATTTAAATATATTTTACAATGTATTGAATATTTTTGTGAAAATTGTACTAAAAATATATTTTAATATATTTATGAATTATGTAAAATAAAAATTATAAAATAATATCAAACTTAAATTATTCTTTATTCATATAAATATTAAATATTAATATTATTGATACAAAATTCAGTTTTTACTCTTAATAAGAAGTTAAAATTCAATATTTAAAAATTAATTATATTTTTAATATTACAATCTGTCTATTTTCAACTATTTTAACACTTTAGTCTCACTTTGTTATGAACACTTAAGTCACACTTTTTTATAAACACTAATTGAGTAAGCGGATGCAATAACGTCCTTAGTGTTTATTCAGCTAAAAAATTGACGTCATTTTTAACTAATTTGTGACTTTAAATACTATAAAAAGTTTAATGGAATCATTGTAATAATTTTAAAATAATCTATATTTTGTCCCATTGCCATTGAACTGCTCCTTCAGGTGATACTAGATATAAACACAATCTTTGTTGGATCCTAAATCCATCAAATTCATTGTAATAAGCAGGATTGTTATTATTTTGTACATAATCATTGTCAATATTTTGATTTTGGTTTTTATCTTTTACGAAGTTGTGCAGACATACAGTACTCATTATAATTTTTTCATTTGTACTAATCTTCCATGAAAGAGTACTCTCATTAACACGCCATACTTGTAACAACTCTCCAAATGCACTTTCAATGATTCTTCTAGCATGATTCAAACGATAATTATAGATTCGTTGAGGTACTGTGAGATTGTTGTTCCTTACAAATGGTTTCATTAAATATTTTTTAAGGGGGAAGCCACCATCACCAATCAAATAAAATGGACAACGTATATCCGATCCAGGTAAAAATTGTTCCATTGGCAATTGTATTTGTTCATTTTCAAGTGCATTGCCCAAATCACTATGTGAAAATATTCCTGCATCATTATTAGAGCCTACAAAAAATTAAATGATTTAAACATCACATTTAGCATTTACAAATTTGACTATTGATATGAATAATTTACCAAAATCTCCAACATTTGCCCAGATGAATCGCTTATTAGCATCACAGCATGCCATAAGTACTATACTAAAAAATTTCTTATAATTATAAAAAAGAGAGCCACTATTTGGCGGTTTTTTCACTTTACAGTGCCTGCCATCTATTACTCCTATACAATTAGGAAAGTGCAATTGATTCGCAAATCCATCAGCAATAATCTGCAATTCTTCAACTATAGGAAATCTTAAGTACAGAGGAATAAGTACTTGACATAAAACACCACAAACTTCTGGAATCACCTGCTTCACTGTTGATAATCCAATGTGATAAAACCAAATTAATGTTTTCAGACTATCTCCATTAGCTAGATAACTAAAATATTAACATACATTTATTTTTGAAAATTTTAATTAAAGAATATCTTAAACTTACTGTAATGTTAATGATAATCTTAATTCTGGAGGTAATGCAGCTCGAAAACTTCTCTTTACTAGCCTATTCTCAACAAGTTCGTATAAGGTTGTGAATGTTTGAATATTCATTCTTGTAAAATGTATGAACTCTTCTTCATCATTTAACTTGAAATACTGAAAAACTCTTTCGAAGTTATTATATCCAGTTAAATAGTTGTGTCGAATAAGTGGTTTGCTCCACCATCGTCTCAACTTTCTTCTTTTATAAACTTGCCTTACATATGTTAAATAATCTATACATACATTAACAACTTCAATAATTAATTCAGCCTATTCAAAGAAAAGAAAAAACACGGGTTCCTTTTTTTCATAAAAAAATCATATCCTGCAGTTTCAGCCAAATTCATTTCCCGAAGGTCGGGTACTCTCCTTGTCAGACTTGTTATTTTTCATGAACTTTGAATGAAAATTAGATTAAGCTCGATAAACTTATCCTCAAAATACTATACATTGAAAGTTTCTTCATACCTTTTTATGAGTAATATTTTAATAAATTTCTTGAGTTGTCCGCACTCAGGATTAATCTTATAAATTTTCTTTCTGTAATGAAAGAATATGATTTGACGTACAGTTTACTCATGAACTTTGAATAAAAATATTATAAGGGGGGGATATCTACGATATCCTCTTAAGAAGAATTATCGGTCGGTGGCTCATACGGTAGAGCGTTGGATTCGTAATCTCGGAGTTCTCAGTTCGAATCCCGTTCTCGGTAGCCGATTGATGCAAGCGCCACTACGTTACATATGCTTTATTTACATGCACACTTACAAATTCCATTGCTGATTAGCAAACAAAAATAGCCTACCATAAATATAGCGACGTTAAAAAAAAAAGAAAAAATTCTTAAGAAGATGTCAAGTATGCTTTAAACTGTAGAATAAATAAACATTTTATTTATTTTACAGTTGATAAAAGACGCAGAAATAAAAACGTTATTTTAAATTTTTTAATTCTTAAATATTTTTATATACATTGTTTATTAAAAGCGAAATAAAATATTAATGATTCTTTAAATCTAATTTCCAAAAATTAAATGTGTAATATGTAAATTTCATAAAAATATTTTTCTATAGAATTCTTAAAAAAATAATTAAATTCAATCATTTTTACTGAGTTGATTGCCCTCAACGGGATGTCGGAACTGCAGCAATTGAGTTGTGCTTTCGTATGTAAAAGAGTGGTTAAATGATATTTTTCAAAAACATTTTACTTTTATCAATTATAAAGTTGATTTAGATAATAAATATTTACTCATAATGTTTTTTACAGGTAGAATTGATGTAAAACATTTAGTCACTTTTAAAATATAACATATATCAGATATAAGAGTAACATATATATAATATATATATCACTTTTACTATATAACATATATCACAGAATTAAAAAAAAATTAAATTTTTCAAGTATGAATGTTTAATTTTTTTTAAAGAATTTTCTTGAAAAAAAATTCAACTTTTTTGACAGTTAATTCCAGAAACTGTTCTAATGAACAACTAATAACTTTAGCTAGTCAACAATTGATTTAAAAAAATTTTCTAAATAATGAGCGTTTTAATTTGCTCTTTTGAATTTTGATTATAAATCAGAAATCTTCTCTAATAAGTAAATGTAAATAAAAGTTTTTATTCGCAAACATAAAAATATTTATTGTATTAATGATGCAGTTGTAAATATTTATGATTTATCATTTATTTTTTATTATTTACTCGTCTAATTGTCACCATCGCTATGCTCGGGTGACAAATTGACTCGTCTCGCTCCGCTCGGTAAGTAATCGCAAAAATAATCGTGTTTCGCTCACGATGTGTTAAAAAATAGTATACGCAACACGTGCGCGGTACAGGTGATCCACGCACTCGTCTTTTTTTTCGCCCTCGCTTCGCTCGGGCGAAAAACTCGACTCGTGCGTGAATCACCTGTTTCGCGCACTAGTTACGTAATATACTATTCTGGATCTTCATCGTCAGAATCATCTGGTTCTGATTCGAGATCTTCATCATTAATCGTATCATTTGAAAAAAACAAAAATTTTCTAATTTATTATTTTTTATAAATTTTCCAGTTTTTTTTTTTAATATTAAGAATATTTTGTAGTTAAACAGAAATATTATCATGATTTTTTTTAAATTGAAAGGTTTCTATTTCTATTCAAAGTTTTGAAGTTTTAAAAATTTTAGAATGTTTTTTTCTGCTTTTGAATAAATATATTTAATTTATTTGGTACATTGAACGAAGTTTAGTAATATATAGTAACTTAATTATTTAAGATTTTTATAGTACTATTTTTTACATAAATAATTAACAAATATATAAAATCTTTTAAACATTACGAATTTTTCACACAATTTCTGGAAATTCACATTTGAAAGAATTTGAAATGAATTTCAAAAAACCAAAAACTGAAATAAGCTGAAATCACCTAATATTTTCATAACAGCTGACTTTTCATCTCATTAGTTAGAACATGAGACATTTAAAAATTGTATGGAAAATTTTAAATTGTTTTATCTTTATTTTCTCAGAAATTATAGGTACGTTTTAATTTTTTACTCTTTCTTTCATAAATTTTCAGTTACTTTCGTAAATTTTTTTCGATAGGACTAAATAAAAATGATAAAAATTTGGCAAACGATCAATTCATGTATCACATACCTTGTTCAGTAATTTCAAAAATTTGATTGTCTCTAAAACTGGGTAATTCGTTCATGAATTTAGTAACAGACCAAGGATTATTACCTCGCATTTCCAACCACGCATTTCTTATAAATTCATCACGAGTACTCTGTGTAAGTTTTGGTGCAGAAATCTTCAAGTTATTTTTTGCTCTTTGTAAATTTAAAATAGACATTTCTTTGATTTTTATTATGCTATCTGTAAAATCAGAATTAATAAAATAAAATATAATAAATAAAAGCGAATATAAGATTTAAATAATTTATTTCTGTTTTCTCCATAAAAATAGTATTTCCAGTAATAAAAAACAAGTATATACGTAATCATTTTTAAAAATATAAAATTAAAATGTATACTATGTATATTTTAAATTCTAAATGTTTTTTCATGAGAATTTAAAAAAAAATTCGAAGATCAAATAAGTTTAAAAATAAAAGAGGTTGCCCACAAACACGTAACAACTAAAGTAACGCAGTCACGCACGAAAATGATATTAATAATTACACTTACAAGGAGAGTGTTTCACTTTAGGGTCACCGATTTCTCTCAAATTTTGGGAATTTTTTCTGGATGCAGAAACATGAAGAAAACCAAAATTTTAGAGGTTAACACCCAATATTTCCCTAGTTACAGGCAATTAAAGAAAATCACTAAAAAATTACTAGATTCTCAAACGCTTATAGTTCCTCAGCGTTGTTAGCTAGAAGCTTATACCTTTTTTTAAATGAAAGCTGAGCTGAAATCTTTTCGAAATAATAGTTATAGTATATCGAAATATTATTTTTCTCCAAAGTTATAGCATAATAAAGATTGGACCCAATTTCAGCTATTATTACTAATTAATGTTTTAAACAGTAAAATCAGGTCTAATCTTTATTACGCTCTAACTTTAAAAAAAAAAATAATATTTTAAGAGGAGGTCACGTATCTCTGTCCTTTTCTAATCAAAGAAATGATTTTTCTACAAAAACTAATAACTTTATCAAAAAATGAAGAGAAAGCCGTATCTTGTATCAGGAAAAGCAATATTTTCTTTGATAAGAAAAAATTAATTTTATTGCTTCGTTCTCAAGAAAACCTTGAAAAACCAAATTGTCCACCCTAACCTCTATGATTTAAGTTTTTCAAGGTTTTCTTGAAAACGAAGCAATAAAATTAATTCTTTCTTATTAAAGAAAATATTGCTTTTTTTATTACGAGATGCGGCTATCTCGTCATTTTTTGCTAAAGTTATTAGTTTCTGTAAAAAACTCAATTCTTTGATTAGAAAAGGACAGAGATACGTGACCTCCTCTTAAGATGCTACAGTTTCTATTTCGAAAGGATTTCAGCTCAGCTTTCATTTAAAAAAAGGTATAAGCTTCTAGCTAACAATGCTAAGGAACTATAAGCCTTTGAGAATCTAGTAACATTTTTTATTGATTTTCTTTAATTGCCTGTAACTAAGGAAATATTGATCGTTGGCTTCTAAAATTTTTTATTTTTTCATGTTTCTGCATCTAGAAAATATTCTCAAAATTTGAGCGAGATCGGTGACCTGAAAGTAAAACACTCTCCTTATTAGTAAAAATATGAAAATCAGAAAAAGAATCAATTTGAGGGAATAAGGGGAAATGAGAGAAAACAAACGATAAAAACTGCAAAAATAAATGAAAAAATAGAAATTTTGTTAGACATTTGAAACAAACGTTAATTTCGCTCCCACCAATATAAACTTAACTAATTTTGTTTAAATTTTGTATGATTTTATAAATCTCCTATTAAAAAAGTTATTTTATATTAAAATTTTTCAAATCATCTCAATAACATCCTTTTTTAAATACTTATTTTTATTAACAAGGAGAGGTCCCCACTTCCGGGAATCAGATTTAGCTGAGACTGCAGGATATGATTTTTTGATGGAAAAAATGAACTCGTGTTTTTTCTTTTCGTCTAATAGGCCCCAGATACAAAGATGTAGACATTTTTTTTTAAATACAGTGAGAAGAAGCGCTTTCAAGAACTTAAATAGCCAAAAAACTAGAACTTTAACAGAAAAATGTATGAAAAATTAAAGAAAGTACAAATGAAATACTTTAATTTAAGCTTCGGTGTATTAAAAAAGCTTTTGTGGTTCAGAAGTTATGCTCAATTTAATATTACTACATATTTATTAATATTTTTAGCATGTAATACACAATGAATTTTTTACTTCATTTCCTTAGCAAATTTGATTATCTATAACTACTGGATTACAAAAGCTTTTTTAGTACACCAAAGCTTAAATTAAAGTATTTAATTTGTACTTTCTTTAATTTTTTTTTTATACATTTCTCTGTTAAAGTTCTAGTTTTTTGGCTATTTAAGTTCTTAAAAGCGCTTCTTTTCACTATATTTTAAAAAAAATGTCTACATCTTGGCATCTGGGGCCTATTAGACGAAAAGACAAAACACGGGTTCATTTTTTTTCATCAAAAAAATTATATCCCACAGTTTCAGTTCAATCCGTTTTCCGGAGGTGGAGACCTCTCCTTGTAAGAAGAAAAATCATAATCTGATTACAATAAAAATAGATTAACATCATAAGGAAACATTCAAATTATAAAATAATTATACCAAAATCTTTTTGAGCAATTAGTACTAATTGCTATTAACTATTTTCGACACTATAAAATACGAAATAGTAGAATCTAATTATCGAAATAGGATCCGAATAGCACGATCAATAAAATGAAAATTTCTAAAATAACTATGGAAGTTAAATACAAACAACGAGGTCGTTGTTGTCATAGCCTTAGACGTATCGTGAGTGCCATTTAGTAGCAGTCAATAGAAAAATGCAAGAATGCAAATTATAGAATATAAAGCAACAAAAGGAATGGTTCAACGTTTGAGCGATTTTCTACCGTGCGAGAGGTTCCGGGTTCAATTCACGCTGCAGACGGTTAACCTGCCTTTTCTATAAATTAATTATATTTGTCGTTCAATAAAAAAATATATAAAAATATATATATTTACACAGAAAATGATGACAACTTGGTTTGGTCCTAATTTTCTCATTTAAAGTTCGATGATATGATTCCAAATAATTATTTGTCCTATCAGCCATACCGTAAACACTGAAAACTTCTGGGGTGATTTTAATCATCCATTTATTTGGAAAATAAAAGCCTAGAAATTTCTTCCATTTTTTTAAAAGCTTTGCATCATTTTTAAATTTTTCTTCTACCAAAGCTTCGATTACCGAAAGAGCTTCTTCAGCTTTATCAGAAGGTAACAGTGCTATGGTCAAAAGTTTTTTTATAATCTCGTGGCCGTCAGGATTGATATTGGCATTATCTTTGACGTACAGCTTGTAGTCTCGTGATTTTGCTTTTCTAATTATAGCCTGATAAATGAAGAATTAACAAAATAGATTAAAAATATTTCCTAATGAAATTAATACATTAAAATTTACAGTGTTAAAAATGTGGAAGTACACGGTTAGAAATATTAACAGACACGTCTGTTAAAAACTGTTTACAGACAAAAATGTCTGTTACTTTAACAGACAAATTATCCGTGAAAAATGTAATATCCATTTTAAATTGACATACTTGTGTCTGTTGATTTAACAGACATTAAGTAACAGACGAAAAAAGTTAACAGATTACACAAATTTTTTTAACCGTGTATCTTAAAACTTTGAACTTTTGAGATATTGTAACTTTTCAATTTTTATAAATAAAAACAATACTTATGTCGACTGAATGATGAATAAGATGACAAATATTTCTATCGGTCTTACAGTCAATTTAAAATCTATATAATATAATAAAATAAATATGGACAGTCAGACTGCCCTTGTTTATAATCACCCCCGTAGAATAGCCTGAAATAAAAACTTAAAAATTAACTGGAAAGAAACCTGAAAATAAATAGAATTAGTAAAGTACAATCTGACTGTCCCCCATCACCAACAAAACCTTTTTTCGATTGTGATTTTCAAAAATGTCCAACGTTTCGAGCACGCTTCATGAGAATCCTTCAGTCCTTGAGGATCAGCAGTAGCGTGCTCGAAACATTGGACATTTTTGAAGATCATAATCGAAAAAAGGTTTTTTGGTGGTGGTGGACAGTCAGATTGTGCTTTACTAATTCTATCTATTTTCAGGTTTCTTTCCAGTTAATTTTTAAGTTTTTATTTCAGGTTATTCTACGGGGGTGATTATAAACAAGGGCAGTCTGACTGTCCATATTTATTTTATTATATTATATAGATTTTAAATTGACTGTAAGACCGATGGAAATATTCGTCATCTTTTTCAAT
Source organism: Anastatus disparis (assembly GCA_017163975.1). Taxonomy (NCBI): domain Eukaryota; kingdom Metazoa; phylum Arthropoda; class Insecta; order Hymenoptera; family Eupelmidae; genus Anastatus; species Anastatus disparis. The sequence goes on from JAFFSR010000381.1 coordinate 866,953, forward strand.
TTTTATGATAGATATATAATTATATAAATAAGTAAAATTAAATATCTTTGATATATTTAAGTGCATGAAAACTTTGGTATTATCGTTTTTAAAAATCTCACTTGACAAAAATGAAAATAACATCCTTTTATTGTGCAATTGGGAAATGACAATCTGATTGATTTGATGAGGGCTTTTTCGAAATCGCACATTGATTTGAGTGGAGAAAAATATATAAATTTAGACTTTATAAAATTCCAAATGGAATTATATGATTTGGTAGTATGTCTACTCATCAGAACCCAAATACAAGGTACTACCTAATATAAAATTATAATAAATGAAATATTTTATTAAACATAAACATTACTTTTATTAAGTTTTAAGAGTAAAGTTATTATTGATTTATTAAAATAAAGAGATTTCAGTTTATTTACTTAATAAGCATCTGTCAAAACTGAATCTTGAGTATCATAAATCATTTGGGTTGTTAGGAAAATGCGCTTTAGGTGCATAATTTTTTATTAAAAAAAAATTTAATTTATTAAATTATTTATGAATGATTTAATTTAAAAAAATTCATTTTCTTAATACAAAAGAATAATATTAATTATGAATAAAATAAAATAATTATTAATTTACTTTTTTATTTTTTAATTATTTAATTTTTCTTTCATAAATAAATAATTTTTTCTAAGAAAATTATTTAAGGTTTTTTTTTTACTTGACTTGTAAAATAAATATCTCTCTAACTTAATGAAAGGTTCAAAATGTCTACTTAATGGACATACTGTTTTCTCATAAAAAAACATTGTCTAGATAAAAAAAATTTTTTTAATTTTTAAATTAATTTGTACATATTTGGACTCAGGGAGTCAAAATGGTTTCGAGAAAACATCTGTGTGTGTGTGTGTGAGTGTGTGTATATTGTTTTCACTTTCGCATACAATTTATTTTTTGTCTAACTAGTGCGAAATCTATTGAAAATTGTTTTTTTTAGCGTAGATTTAATTTTCAAGTCATTATGAAGCTTTTGAAAACTAATTTTATTAGAGCAGTTTTAATTTTAGAGCATTTAAGAATTATGAAAAAAAATTTTGCTTTTCTAATTTTCTTCTATTTTACGTAAACCATTTGATAGAATTAGCTCCAAAATTTGTATGCAATTTACTTGCTACTGTCTGAAGAAAATAATCTTTTAAAAACCAATTTTCTTAGCGTTATTATAATTTTGGAGACTTTTAAAGATTTTAAAAATAATTTTGATATTTTTTTTTTTTTTTATTTTACATAAAGTACTCAATAAATATGTTCTAGAATTTGCACGGAAATCATTGGCGACTTCCAAAATAAGTGGACTTTTTAAAAACTCATTTTCCTGTCGTAGTTTTAATTATTGAGCATTTCGAAAATTTATAAAGAAAATAAAAAAAAATGTTATATATTTAGCTAATTGGATCTCGTAAAGTATTCAATGTATTTGTTACAAATTATGCATACAATTTATTTTTTTCATCTAACTCTAGACGAGAAGCTATTGAAAAAACCAGAATTTCAGACAATAATGCTCTATATTTCGCTAGCTACAATCAATTAAAGAAAATCACTGAAAAAGTTACTAAATTTTAAAACGCTTATAACTCTTTAACGGGATGTCGTAGTTGTTAGAGTCGATTTTTGCTTTTTTTATCTGATTGGTATCTCTTTAAATTGACCCTGGTAGAAAATTGAGCATATTTTGGGCAGAATTTCTGGTCAATGGTAAGTTAAAATAACACTTATCTAAAAATTTTGTTCAAAGAATTTCTAAAATTTCTAGATAAGTTTCATTTTAACTTTCGTTGAGCAGAAATTCTGCCCAAAATATGCTCAATTTTCTACCAGGGGACTAGCTACATTAATTCAATCATTTTTGTTAAAAAAAAAATCACTCACACTTGTTATTTTTTCATGAACTTTCAATGAAAATTAGATATCAAGCTCGATAAACCTAAACTCAAAATATTATACATTGAAAGTTTGCTCATAACTTATGTGTAATATTTTATATAATAATGAAACTACTGGTAATTTCTGTTCAATTATTCTTTATTTTATTAATAATAATGAAACTACTGATAATTTCATTATTATTAGATTAAAATATTACAAGGAATCACTTAATATCTTTTTGACACCACCAAGAGAGTAAATTAATATATAATAATGAAATTACCAGTACTTTCATTATTATATATTAATTTACTCTGTTGGTGGTGTCAAAAAGATATTAACTAATTCCTTGTAATATTTTAATAAATTTCTTGAGTTGTCCGCACTCAGGATTAATCTTATAAATTTTCTTTCTGTAGTGAAAGAATATGATTTGACGCGCCATTTACTCATGAACTTTGAATAAAAATATTATTAGGAGGGGATAACTACGATATTCTCTTAACATTAATAGTCACAAGCTTAACATTTTTTTAAATGAAAGTTGAGCCCAAATACTTTCAAAATAGCACTTATAGTATATCAAAATATTATTTTTTACCCCAGTTATAGTATACCAAAGATTAGACCTGAATTTGTTCTTTAAAACATTAATTAACAATAAAAACTGAAATTTGGTCCAATATTTGTTATGCTATCACTGGGGGAAAATAATACTTTGATACACTATAAGTGCTATTTCGAAAGGATTTGAACTCAACTTTCGTTTAAAAAAAGTTTTTAACTTGTAGCTGTTAATGCTGAAGAGTTATAAGTGTTTAAAAATCTAGTAACTTTTACAGCGATTTTCTTTAATTGCTTATAAATACGGAAATATTGATCATTAGTGTCTAAAATTCTGGTTTTCTCCATAATTTGACACCTCAAAACTTCTGATTTAACGCTCTAACTCTTTTCTTTCTTTTTCACTTTTCTTTAATCTCACCCTGATGTTTATTTTAACACGATTTTTATCTAAACCTCTCTCTCTTCCTGTTTCCTAATCACTGTCTCACATTCACCCTCACTCTATCTTTTCCTTCTTAATTTTTCTTGAATAGAAATTGTTTTTTACATTGAAATCATATTAAAAAAAATAAAATCAAATAACTCTAACTCAATGAGCTCTATGAGAAAGTATTGCATTAAAGTACTTGGCCGCGTGTATCTATTAATTAATGAAAATTAACTAATTTAATAGTAAAATTCACGAATACAAAGTAAAATACATTTTTACTAATGAAATTAGTAAATTATAAAAATAACTTACTATATTATTCTTTTTACACATTATGGTTAAAATTTGTTGAATGCCTTTAACGTTTGGACGTATTTTAAATGTACCGTCCATGAAAATATCATTATTTTCTTGAAATTGGTTAACCAAGTTGGAATCATATAAAATAAGATGTTCAGATTTTGAAGAAGAATTAATTAAATCAAACTCAATCGAGAATTGCCGATCTTTTTCTTGAAAGGATAACAAAGAAGGATTTTCTTTTAAGTGCTCAGCGAAAGCTTTAATTGAGCTATACTGTTTTTTTACTCCAGGATTTACTTTTTTTTTTATCTTGCAATCGTCTTTTGTATATTTAAATAAGAAACTTCTGTGGCTATATCTGGGTTCCTTGAAAAATAATTAAAAAATTAATACTAATTATTAACAATATATTTGTCACGACACAGTTTCGTTTAAGGTGCATGACTTTTAACTTAAATTTTATTTTATTTATTTAAATTTATTCACTTATTTAAGTATTTGTTGTATTTGTTTGACAATATTTAATTATTGTCAAAATAAATAATTTTATCTAGAAGTTATTTGTTTCGCACGTAAACAATACAAAAACGTGTTGAATCAATATTTTAAAATACCTGTGAAGTGTAAAGTAAGGATCTAAGCCTAATACTCTTTTATATAAATATCTCATTTTTACTGTATATAAGAAGTTCATGCGATCGGTACTTCATTGAGGAATATTTATACATCGTCGTTTTTTAATAAAAAGGGTTTGATTTGGAAGTCAGTTAAAAATAGTCAAATCTCACAAACTACCATTTCTTGTTCTGATTTAATTTGGCATTACTTATTAAATACTTGCGGGATTTGGTTCAAATAGTTTTAATATAAAAAAATGTGTCTACTGGGACAGATTTTAACAAATTTTCGAGGTAAATACTAACACTGTTAATACATGAGGATAAACTTCGAAAGGATGAAGAAATGCAATGGGTAAAAGATTGATATAATAAGAACTTTACTGTGATTCCTTTTTATAACTTATATTTTTCAAGTTACAATTATTCTATAAGATAAATTGATGTTATTTTTACTTTCAAAAAAGATAAAAAAATCATTTGTCATGTTTTGTTAAAATTTTGTTTATTATATTTTATTTGTTATTTGAATATACAGTAAAAATATATAATTCTTGTTTACGATGATTAAATAATTGTAATTATCATTAAATTCCAGTTTTATAATAAAAAAATGTGACGTTAATACTTACCCCGAAAGCGGGACAAATATTAACATGCAAACCTTGTTAATAAATCCTCTCTCGATAAAAAATTTATTGATGATTTTTAATAAATTCCTGCGCGAGATCATAGTTGAAGTAAATCATTAACATATAAAATAGGCAGGACATTAAAAAATACGTAAACTGAAAAATAGAGATATTTTTTTAAAAAGTGTTACTATTAGCCCCGATCTCCCATTAATAAATAAACATCTTTTTAATAATTATTTATTTTAGAAAAAATGAACTTGTCATTTTTCTTTTAAAACCCTGAATTGAATTTTAACATTATACATAATTCCAGCTATTCGACTTTAACACATACACATACTGTGTGTATCGTTTGTGTAAAATAAATCGAAACTTTACACAAAAATATTTTTAAAAAAGTACACATGATGTATGTATTTTTAAAAGATAATTACTTTGATTCCATTTTTAACACACGATGTGTATTAATAAGGGATCCCACTGTGCGAGATTCGACCATTTTCAACTAGCTTTCGAGTCACGCTCCTTTTATTTAAAAGCGACAAGGTTATCCTAAGCTCAAACATCTATAACCTACTGATATAATTATTATAGAATCGAAATTACAGCTAATCAACGAAAGAATACAATTTTCATGTAAATCTTATTCAATCAAAATACTTTCAATAAACTATTTGCGATATTTAATACGGTACATCAAATTTACTCTATCAAAAAAAGTACTGAAAAATTTTAATGATGAAATAATTATGTTAACAATATTTTTAGTTCGAATTTAATTATCAAATTAATTTTAATGTATATATAAGTTCAATTACAATTATTATTAATGCAAATTCTGAATTCGGTAAAGAAGTAAAAGAAAAAGATTTAAATAAAATGATAAATAATCATTTGCATTTTATAAATTCACATTAACTCTACATGCATTGTAGTATAAATGTTAGCGTAGGTGTAAGTTCTGCCTATGTCTATCTAGATTCTGATATAAATATAGGAAGAACTTTGAACTTTAACACTTCAGTTTATACCGCTGAATGAGTTACTTTTTATGATGTACAGCCAAAAATAAGTGAGACTTTTTTTTGTAGATTCTACTGCCTGCTCCATTTTCAAAAATTTTTTTTTTTTTAAATACACGTAAAAGAAATGTATTTTCATACTCATTGCAACTTTCTTAAACATCTTTAAATTACTAACACAAAATCACCATAAACAGGTAGCTGTTATTTATGACAAATATTATATGTAAAATATTTTTTTATTATGAATAATAACAAGTTTGTAATAATTTTAGGTTAATAATTTAAAAATGTTTAAGAAAATGCAGGGATATATAAAAAAATCCTTTTTACGAGTATTTAAAAAAAAAATTTGAATTGATTAAAAATTAAGTAACTAGTTGAATTCACAAAAAAAGTCTTACGTCTGTACGAGGTCATGATTCTTCTACAAAAGCAAATTTAACAAATCAACTGTTTTATCCAACTCTTTAAAGATATTATAAGGTTTGCGACAATTTAAGATTGGTATAAAAATTAATTAATATACACTTAAAATTGAACTCGAATCTTTACAGTTTTATTGGATACCATCGCATTTAGAGATTGAAAGAAAAGAGGTGGCCGACAATCTAATTAAAAATCAATAGATGGTAACAGTATTGACTCAATCATTAAATCATGTACTGATTTTTATGAAAACTTTCAAAAAGAATCATTTGAAAATACTATTAAAATAATTTTTAATAACAACATATTGAATTGCAAAATTAAAAAGTACTTACTGTAACGAAACTTCATCGAAAATTGATTTACATGATGGAGTCATGCACATTTCTCCCAATCGACAAAACTCCCGTCAATAAGAGGCCGTGAATTTGAATTTCTCCCACAAATTAGTGAATAGACAGAAGTTAGTTATTCTAAGAAACATGACATTTTAAAGTTAATTTTTTAGTGAGATCTTTATTTATTTCATAAGGAAAAACTTAAGTTTCAACTTTTGTCTTAGCTTAAGTTAGAAGTTAAGTCTAAAGTTATGACAATACATCATGACTTAAGTTATAACTTAAGTTGATGCTTGAGTTTTAACTTAAGTTAAAACTTACATTGAGTCTTAAGTTATAACTCAAGCTAAGGCTTAAGTTAAAACTTAAGTTGAGACTTAAGTTATAACTTAAGTTAAAATTTAAGTATTATATTAGTTGTAACTTAAGTTAAAACTTAAGTATTATATTAGTTGTAACTTAAGTTATCACTTAAGTTATTACTTAGGTTATTATTTGAGTTATTTAATATAGCTCTCTACTTTTTGCTATTCATTTATTTATAACCTTTCAAAATCTAAATTTTATTGACACGTCGTGTTTTTTCATTCTTTTACTGATTGATTTGAATGATTAATTAAACTAATAAATTAATCATCAGTTCATAATTTAATGGAGAGTATTGGAGCTGGTCGTGAGCTTCGTGGTTTTCACCATGATGGATATAATTATGGAGTCAAAAATAAAGAGAAGACAAGGTAAGTTGGGTTTGTTTAACCTACATAATAAACTTTATTTTTATTATTATAAATATTTATATAGAGAGCGTGGTAGTGTAATGGATAGAGCTCTTGCCTTCAACGCGGTGGGCATGAGTTCGAATCCTGACCAAGTACCTCTGACATTCCTTCGAAAGAAAATTAGTGTACGTGCCATTTATATCGAGACTCTCAATAAATCAGACCTCATTGGGCATCGGTTGGTCACAAAAGTGGCTGACCACCCATCGGTAGTCAAAGTTGTTCGGTTGATGTATCAAAGGTTTCTGGCCTGAGTAATGTGATCAGTGCCGGATTTAGATTTGTTGGACCCTGGGGCACAAATTATGTGGGGGCCCTATGTACGGAATTTAAAATTGGAAAATAAATTGTAGTTAGTAAATAAAATATTTTTATTTATAACTCTTAACTTTAACCAATTAAAAATTATTAATTTAATGTACGTAAATTTGCTGAAATATTTTAACTATGATAAAAAACAGTACGAGGTGAAATACATTCTTACAAGGTATAAGTTATGCATATAAATTTTTATATAGGTATTCTCATTTTTAGTAATTTTTTAGTGTAGCATATGCTATTCTCAAAAGTTTTGATCTTTAAATTCAATAAGTAAAGAAAAAATCAGATATTTATTAAAGATTTTACGAACAAATCTCGAAGAAAAATTATTTTCAAAGAATCTCCTAATGTAATGACTATTCTGTTTTTTTAAAGAATTGAATCAAAACCAGAAAAGAAAAAAACTAACTTCGAAAAGATTAAAAAAGTATATGTTTCGAGCACGAGTCTGTCTGTTAGCTCATCATCAGTAAGATACAAACATCTCTATCTTAGACACATTATATGTTATAATCGAAATATACTAGTACCAAACGGCACATTTTAGTCAAGGCAATGGTTATATTTATCATTATGTTTCGAGGCTCGTTCTCATGATTACATGGTAGTAGTGCTACTTCCCGCCGGTCGCGCCACATGTTTAAAGTAAAGAAAAGGGACTTGGATCCCCTCTCGTGTTCCTATCTACTTACCTCATATTGTTTCTTTGTGCCGAACGCGTCGCATCGCTAGAGACTAACAAAGTTTAATTGCAAATATTTAACTAAGAATACCTGCGCCTAAGAAACCAACTGGAACGTATTTAAACTCAAAGCGCCCGCCTGTGAGGAAAACAAGGATGAATCAGGTGGGCCACAGAACAAAGTATCCGTCGCAAATGAAGGAGTCATATGGGAAACCACAGAGACGCTACGCGCAGAATCGGCGATCACAGAACGATCGCAAGAGCAAATATTAAAGGTAAAAAATGCCGCAGGGCGTCTTCAATATTTTTACGAAAAGTGGAAAGGTATAACGAGCGATTCTTTTATATTAAGATGTATAAAAGGAGTTGAAATAAAATTTTATAAAAAACCCACACAAAACCGCATACCGAAAGAACCTAAGTGGTCAAGCACGGAAGAATTGACTTTAACTAGAGAAATATTAAATTTACAAAAAATGGGTGCCATTGAAGAATGTTCTTCAGAAAATGAACAATTTCTTTCACCGTATTTTCTAGTTAAAAAGCCCAATGGTAAACACAGATTTATACTGAATTTAAAAATTTAAATAAATTTATTTGTCCTAAACATTTTAAAATGGAAAACATTCAAACGTCATGTAAAACGATTTTTAAAAATGATTTTTTATGTGCTCTTGATTTAAAGGACGCCTTTTTTCTTGTTTCCGTAGCTAAAAAATCTAGGAAATTTTTAAAATTTTCACATAATAAAAAATTGTTTCAGTTTACTTGTTTACCCTTCGGGTTGAATATTTGCCCTTATATTTTTACAAAAATTATGAAACCGGTTATAAGTAAACTAAGAGAAAAAGGATTCAGATCAACATCATATCTAGATGATAATCTTTTATTCGGAAAAAGTTATAAAGAATGTGTAACCAATAGAGACGAAACCATAAAATTACTTGAACACTTAGGTTTTTAATTAATTTTAAGAAAAGTACTCTCGAACCAAAGCAGAGGTGTACATTTTTAGGGTTTGTCATAGATTCGAATAAAATGTCCGTCGAACCTACTAATGAAAAAAGATTGAGATTACGAAACATGATAAACATATTTAACGATAGGAAATCTTACAAAATCAGAGACGTGGCACGTTTGCTCGGTTCTCTCATTGCTTGCTGCCCAGGTATAAACTATGGGAAATTATATACTAAAAATCTAGAAATTGATAAGAATACAGCTCTCAATGTAGAAGCTCGTAATTATAATAAAAACATGATCTTGTCAGAAAAATCATATGAAGATTTAAAATGGTGGAAAAATAATTTACAACACTCCAATAATCCCATTAAAAAATCGAGTTACGCTTTAAAAATAAATTCAGATGCTTCTCTATCAGGATGGGGAGCCTTTTGTGATGGGGAAAGATCGCATGGTTTCTGGAGTAAAAATGAAAGAAACTTTTCAATAAATTATTTAGAATTACTAGCTGCATTCTTAGCATTAAAATCGTTCGCGAGTGATTATAAAAATGCTGAAATTCTTTTAAAAATCGATAATACAACCGCAATTTCCTATATAAATCGAATGGGTGGTACTAGATACGCGAGTTATAATCAGCTGACGAAGAAAATTTGGAACTGGGCAGAATCAAAAAATTTATGGTTATTCGCAACATACATAGCATCAGAAAAGAATATCGAAGCTGACGAGCAGTCAAGAATTGAAAATTTAGACACCGAATGGGAATTATCAAATCACGCATACAACATAATTAAAAATACCTTCGGCCCCATAAATATAGATTTATTCGCTTCTCGAATAAACTCAAAATGCGATCTATACTGCTCATGGCACAGGGATTCTGATGCTGTAGCTGTTGATGCTTTTACAATCAATTGGAACGATAAGCAATTTTATGCCTTTCCACCTTTCGCTCTTATATCTAAAACACTGCAAAAAATTATTAATGAAAAAGCCACGGGTATTGTAATAGTACCGCTTTGGACAACCCAAGCGTGGTTCCCAGTATTTAAACAACTTTTAATAGATGGACCTCTTGAATTTAAACCTTCTAACAATCTGTTATTATCACCTTGCAGAACCATGATTCATCCTTTGGCGAAACAACTTACTCTTCTGGCAGGGAAGCTCTCAGGAAGTCATATAAAAGGAAAAACATAAATGAAGGTTCTATAGAGATTTTAATATCATCAATAGCAGCATCAACGTTAAAACAATACGAAACAGTATTCAAAGGCTGGTGGTATTTTTGTAATAAACATAATTATCATCCGTACGCTGCTACTATTAACAATGTTCTAGACTTCTTAAAAGAGAAGTTTGATACTGGAGTATCTTACGGAAGTCTGAATTCTGCTAGAGCAGCTTTGAATAATATACTTGATATTGATCTTTCCAAAGAGGACATTGTAAATCGTTTTTTCAAGGGCATTTTTCGGAAACGTCCCCCCAAACCTAAATATAATAGAACCTGGGACACTTCAATAGTGTTGAATTTTATAGAAAAATTGTTCCCATTAGACGAATTATCGTTTAAACAATTAACAGAAAAAACAATCACTTTACTGGCACTAACCACAGCGCACAGAGTGCAAACCTTTGCAACTATAGATATTAATAATATATTGAAAAAGGACGAATGCCTAGAAATTGAAATTCCGGACGTAATAAAGACTTCTGGGCCAGGAAAGTACCAGCCTTTATTGGTACTACCTTATTTTAAAGAAAAGCCGGGTTTATGTATTGCCTCAACAATTGAAAAATATTTAGAGAAAACTAAAGACTTACGAGGTAACATCAACAAGCTTTTTATTACGATCAAAAAACCTTATAAGGCTGTAAACCCGCAAACGCTCAGTCGTTGGATTAAGTCAGTACTCTCTGAAAGCGGAATAGATACTACACTATTCAAAGGACACAGTACAAGACATGCGTCGACATCGAAAGCATATGCTAAGGGCTTGGATTTAAATCAGATTAGAAATACCGCAGGATGGTCTAAAAAATCCCAAGTATTCGCAAAATTCTACAATAAACCAATTTCTAATACAAAATCGTTTGCAGCTTCTGTACTCGACATCGAGTGATTGTTTAATATTTAAATAAAAATAATTATAAAGTAATTGCTTCTATCTCTGAACATCTACCATGTAATCATGAGAACGAGCCTCGAAACATAATTAACGATCAAACGAACTTACCTTAAGTGAAGTTCGATCGGAATTATGTGAGAGTCTCGTTCGAAATGATTACAAACCCTCCCAAAAAAAAAAAAAAAAAAATAATAATAATAATAATAATAATAATAATAATAACAACCCTACCCTGTGAACAATTACTTTAAGCTCTAAAAAATATGAGGTAAGTAGATAGGAACACGAGAGGGGATCCAAGTCCCTTTTCTTTACTTTAAACATGTGGCGCGACCGGCGGGAAGTAGCACTACTACCATGTAATCATTTCGAACGAGACTCTCACATAATTCCGATCGAACTTCACTTAAGGTAAGTTCGTTTGATCGTTAATTATAGATTGTAAATTTGGCTTGTAAGATACTTCCTCTAGTTGACAATGCAACAATTAATAATTTTGAAATAATTTGAAAAAAATTTTTCTTCGAGATTTGTTTGTATAACCAGTAAAATCTTTAATAAACATCTAAAATAATTCACGGATAGTAGATTCAAAGTATTAAACAATCAGATATATTTTGTGGGGGCCCTTGACTAGTGGAGGCCCTGGGGCCTGTGCCCCAAGTGCCCATAGGTAAATCCGGTACTGAATGTGATGAACCGGTCTGGGTCCAGGGTCACTCGGATACTATCATTTAAAAAAGTTAATTATATAGAGGACAATATCCTCATATATTAACTTCTTATAAAAAAATTTTTTAAAAATTATAAATATTTATAAAAAGTAATTTAATTTTAATTTTCTCAAAAAAATTATTTTAATTTTTTGCAGATATGGTTGCATTAAAAAAGGATGCAGAGCTAAACTTTATATTAATAAAAACCATGATATGGATTCAATTGTGCTTTCTGAGGAACACACCTGTTTAAAAAGCTCTCATCAAAGTTTGGGTAAGATATTGATGAAAGAAAAATGTAAAGAAATGGCCCAAATATCTTCAACAACATCTATAATCGCATTTTCAATTTCTGCTATGAATATTTTGGCTATATCTTCTAGTATATTCATGAAATACATCTGTCGTTTTTTAAAAGACTTTTTTTCTATTTTTCTCTACACTCTGTCCCACGATGTTCTCCTCTCTGATATTATCTTTTTTATTCTAATATTTATTTTATAACCTATTCTCATGTTATTTCTTTTGATTTTTCTCATTTTTTTAATGTCTACCTATTTGTTTTCTCTTAGCTTTAAATTCCTTACTGCATCTCTTAAATACTTCTTCTATCTAGTCCACAATTCCTTTCATGCTTCCTTCTCTCTTCTTTCTATTAATTGATCTTCAAATAGTTATTTCTAAAGTTATTTTTATGGTCTTATTCTGATTTATTTTCAACTTCTATTTCGCACACCCATTCTCAAATTGCAGAATTTATTCCTATGTAGGTTGTTTCTCCTTTTTCATCATCTTGTACGTTTCCATTTATTATACCTACACCTGATTCTTCTGTCATTTCTAGTTAATCTTTGCGTTGTCTATTAATTAATTTGTCTTACGAGTGTTTTTTTCAACTACCCTTCTCTTCTTCACTATTTTACTATTTTCTACACTGAAAGACTTTGAGAGTTGTACTCACTCTCTGTTGGCGTAAATCCAACTCTTAGTAAAGGAGTCGACGTATAAGAGTCACGGCAACGCTGCGTTGGAGAGTAGGAGATACTTTCCAACTTTTAAGGTATGATTTACTGGCGATGCACGATGTGAACACAAGTATTTGAGGTTAGAAATTAACCTATAAACAAGCAATTTATTGCACATTTATTACACACACACACACACACACACACACACACACACACACACACACACACACAAACACACACAAACACACACACACACACACACACATACAGACATTTTCTGGAAACCACTTTTTTCGACTCACCGAGTTCAAATATGTACAAATTAATGAAAAAATAGAAAAAAAATTTTTTTATCGATACAATGCTTTCTCTATGAGAAAGCAATTAGGAAGGATTGCCAAGACGGCTTGAAAATTGTTCATTTTAAAGTAAAAGGTCGTGGCGTAGTCACCACGAAAGAATTCAAAAAGAATGAATTCATTCTTGAATATAAAGGAAATTTAATAGACCGAAAACTTGTGAAAGAAAAAAAAACTGAATATTTGTTCGATTTTAAGTATAAGGAAAAAAAAATGACGTAAGTATTTTTATATATCTCTTATAAATGAATGAAATATAATACTGACCAATCAAAAATTAAGCAATCTTAAAGTTTACACGGTCGTTAAAAATAAATGTGAGATCATGTAATTTTAATAACAGTCGAACTTTTCTTTTTAATATTCTTCTATATGGGTGAACTTCTTTCTAATTTAGTATAAGACTTCCAAGGAGAGTATTTCTCTTTCAAGTCACCGATTTTGCTAAAATTTTGAGAATGTTTTCTGGATGCAGAAACATGAAGAAAATCAAAATTTTCAGCACTCAATATTTCCCTAGTTACAGACAATTGAAGAAAATCACTAAAAAAGTTACTAGATTATAACACATTTTATTTTTTATTATTGATGTTTTAAAAAGGAAATTCTGATACAATCTTTATTACGCTTTAGCTTTGGAAAAAAATAATATTTTGAGATGCTACAGGTGCTATTTCGAAAGGATTTAAGCTCAGCTTTCATTTAAAAAAAGGTTTAAGCTTCCAACTAGCAATGCTGAAAAATTATAAGTGGCTGAAAATCTAGTAACTTTTTTAGTAATTTTCTTCAATTGCCTATAATTATAGACCTCCGTCCGTCGACCTTTTTGTCAAGTCATTAATATCAAGCTGAAACTTTAAATTCCTAAGATTATTTGCCGATAGAATAATTATTAAATTAACCCTTACTTGACATTGGGATCGAAAAAATTTCAACGATAAAAATTGTTATAACATTAAAAATAAAATGAAATAATCGAGTACATATACTTAAAAATATTTTATTCCTTTTCATAATATTTGAAATCATATAGGTTGTATAACCAAATCACTTCTAAGCATCTCTAGAATATTCAATCAACAGAAAAAATGAAGAAAGTCTCTGTTTTCACAAATAAGAGAGAAACAAATTTTTTTCTGAGAAAATTTAGTTTGTATAGGTGGTAGAATCATGATATTTAAGTAAAATATTCAAATGGTGGATTCATAAATTTAGTTTTTAATCTACGATACGCTTTCATTTTTGAAGTAATTTGTGTATTTTTAGAATCAATGTGTGAAAATAGAACTGTTTATACCTTATTAATGATGGGCAAATAAATAGTCTCGAGCCCAAAATACATTACTTTATTTCATCAAAGTTAATTTCTTCATTTTCTGGTTTTTTTATTGTTGTCTGTCAAAAATACAAACCAACCATTATATCAATAAATTTTCTTTGAAATTTATTTCGTCGAAAAAAAGTTGATTTATGGACATACCTCTAGAATTTTTTACTTTCAAGATTTTGAAAAAATTTTTTTAAAAAGTAGTGGCACATTTATCGAACCGATTTCACCTTATTCTTTGAATCTTGAAACATAAGTAAGAATATGGTGATTCGGTTTTTAAGCACGGTAATGTAAAAAAAGTAATAATATAAAAATAGTTAAGTCAAAATTGATTGTGAATCAGCAAATGTGTAATAATATTAAAGCAATAATTACGTATCTTATTTTTATATTGCTGGGCCTTGATCTGTTATAAATTATGATTTTCTCTAAAACATCGTTGAGTGTGTAAAGTATCGCTACAAGATACTCTTGAGCTTGAGAATAAATTACATGGTAATAGCAGCGATTTTATGTCAAAATTTCTAACAACTGAATAGGTAATATTTCACTTCTTCAGTAGCGGTTTTACTTTGTGACCAAGAAAATTTTCAGCGCTATTTTTCTGCAAAATTTATTGGATATTTACCATTGCTGTCTGATAAAATTAGTTCCAATACAATATCAGTACTTCCCTTACTCTTGTTGTATCTGAATAGTTTGTTGTCTAAAATCTTTCCTTAATATTTAGCCTGAGATTTAATCGCTACGTTTTTATCTTCCAGTCTTGGTTCTATGAAGTTTTCACTTATACTTCCTCGTGAAAACTACCACCTCTGTTTTGCTGAAATTGATCGTTTATTTCTTGATTTGATACCGTTCACCCTAGGAGGTTTGAAAAATGCACCTCTGTCACAAGCGTCCAACAATCCGATCTATCATTGCATTCACCGCCTCATTGCTTAAAGATTGTATGATTCCCCCACCACCCGAAGCTCAGAATATGCACCCTCATCAGGCAGCCAAAAGTTTTCCTATCTGAAGTTGAGCACCTTCCGTCTAGAAGTTTTACTGCGCCTAACCATGTTTCAGAGTAACGTGTGAGAATTTCGTCTAGTAGAGATACTTCAAGACCATGATCTATCTCTGAGCAGAACTTCACCCAGTTTTCAAACCTGACCTTCCTGACCTCCCGCCTATACTCCTTTCGGATTTGTTTCGACTCATGCCATGATTGCTCAAAATTTAATCTTTTAGCTTCTCTAAAGAGTACCTTTACTCTATCTTTTAGATTCTTAAAGTCTCTAGATTACTGCTTGACTAAGGAAACTCAAATTTCTTCCAAGCCTTTTTCAATGGACAATTTGTCCAATACACACTGGAGTTGAAATGGTGCAGTATTAGGACTGTTGCACCCATCTCTCTTAAGAGCAGGTCGACTTTTTCTGTCCTTTTCTAATCAACGAAATGATTTTTTTGCAAAAACTAATAATTTTAGCGAAAAATAAAGAGAAAGCCCCATCGCGTATTAAAAAAGCTACTTTTTCTTTAATGAGAAAGAATTGATTTTATCGTTTCGATTTCAAGAAAATCTTGAAAAACTTAAAAAATAGAGGTTAGGTTAGACAATTTGGTTTTTTAAAGTTTTCTTGAGAACGAAGCAATAAAATTAATTCTTTCTCATTAAAGAAAAGATAGCTTTTTTTAATACGCGATGGGGCTTTCTCTTCATTTTTCGATAAAGTTATTAGTTTTTGCAAAAACTTAATTCTTCGATTAGAAAAGGACGGAGATACGTGACCTCCTCTTAAGTTCCTTTGAAAAATCTGCTGATTTCAATCACCAATTCCATTCTGTCAATTTCCCACTCTGTATTCCTCGGATTCCTCCTCCCGTTATTTTGTAACAAGAAGCAAATATTAGAAGTAATCAGCGCATCGTCAAAAGCGTCCGTTCTTCTGACACTCTCTAATCACACACCGCATGCATGAAGTTCTATCAAAATACAGTGAGGTCTATTATCTCCTTTCTTTACGTATTTAAAAAGGTTGAATCAGATTCCCTATTAAGAATTTCTAAATTAGTATTTGTGTAAAAAATTATTGGAAGATATCTCATTCACTTAGGTTTCCCCTCTTGCTCATCTGTTTTAGACCAGCCAATCCTGATATTAACTGCCCATCATGAGGAATATTTTCGAGGACTTTACTTCAACGTTCTTTATAAATGAATCAAAAAATAAAATGAGCCAACAAAATTTTTTCATATTCTTCACATTCTATTATATCCTATAAACATTTTCATTCCTCTATTGAATAAACTGGCTAAGAAAAAAATATTGAAAATTCATCTGTTTCTTGGCTTTTTTATTAGTGCTAGTCCCATGACTGGAATTTTGCTTGCTATTACTTCCAGTAGAAACAAGTTTTTCAGTTCTATTAGGAAATCAGTCGTGGAAGCTTTTGTGATTTTCCTCAAATACTATCAGTTATTTCTTTTGCAAGATCCTTTCTTCCCGAGTAAATCTTTTTCAAATCAATATTATTTTATACAAATATCGACGGCATGGATTATATAAAATATAATTTTATATAATCCATATTTTTAATATAGCTTTGGATTAACTGTTTAACCTAGCTTTCAAATACGCGAAAAATAAGAAAGAGTAATTGAGAAATTTGTTTTTCTTTTAATGTACTTAAAATGTATTTTTGATGCGAATATATTTTACTTAATAGATCTATTCTTTGAGTAGTTCAGAGGAACGGAATCATGCTCCTAGCATAGAGTAAAACATTTTATATCGTATAAATACTGACTGTTTTACTAGTTACATACCGACTGTGTTGTTTATCAGTATTTAACTATTATAAATCGATCGCATTTTTTTACCAGTTATAATTGAGGGCGCAGAAAGTAAAAGGGGGCACAACGCGATTTCGCCAAAAAAGTATTGTGCAACGAGGTAAATTTAATTTTTTTTTTTAGAAGTATAGGCATTTAAATTCTTTAATGGCATGTTTTTCAAAACGTGAGATTATTGCAAAAATCATATTTACTCATTTTTGGACAATAAATTTTCGGCGGAATCGCATTATGTCCCGTTTCCACTTCTACGCCCTCAATTATATTATTGTAATATTGTGCACTCACAATATGAATTAATTCTAGTTTCTATTTTTATAGAAATCATCAAATTAATTCACAATAAAAAATCTTTATATAAATTAATTTGATGTTTTGCCCAAAAGTATAGATGCTACTGAAGAATCAGGATGGTATGGAAGATTAATTAATCACGCCATAGATGGAAATGTTGTTCCCAAAATAGTAGAAGTAGATAATGAACCCCACTTGGTCTTTTTAGCAAATAGAAACATAAAAAAGGGAGAAGAAATTTTATATAATTATAATGATTTTAGACCAGGTGTTGTCAAAAATAATCCGTGGAAGAAATCAACAGCGATGTCATGTAAGTATTATTGGTGGTTACCTTAATGTAAATATGATTATTCTAGAAATTAGCAAAAACTAAAAGTTCACAGTACGTATTAATATTTGAAATTGAAATAATCACATTCCATCGTGATATGGTAGATTCAATTGATCACCTTCAAATTCTTTTCACTCAACTATGATATAGAATTTATTAGTCTAGAACGATGATCAGGAAAAAAATCCTAACAAAGGATCATCCCATATCCTCTACATGGAGACTGAGCAGAATGGCAGAATGACTCATTTTGTTTACAAGTGGCATCGAACCCAATTATTATTCCTTTAACTTAAAAATCGGAACTTCGTTACAACTTTTTGCTATTCTTACCCGCTATTATTATGTAAAGTTTTAGAAGTGGGTAAAAATAGCGGGCATGCTATTCTTACCCACTTCTAAAACTTCACATATTCGGGTTTTGAGGTATAAGCGCACTCATGTTTTCCCTACTATTATCACTCATTCCCTTGTCCATTCACACAATCTTTTGTTCCCAAAATTAGAGGCAGGCCAAACTCTATTTTTGTCTAATTGTGTTTTCTATTTTTTATATGAATACCATCGATTTTAACAAGAAAAAAGCAATCCTCGCTAGATATTAATATAATGAGTGAATTTTATGATCATGATGAGATGATTTTATCGCGTAGTTTTTTACTATGATTTGACCTACCAAAATTTTATAAAAAAAGACAGATTGTTTTAACAGTAGTTCGTAGGTCAAATCATACTCAGAAACTACGCGGTATAATTATTCCTTTATGATTATAAAATCTACTTATTACATTACTATTATTATTATCACTTATCGGCCTCTTGCCAAATCTGCCGTACAGATTTAAAAAGGCGATATCTACATATGAAGTAAAATGAAGAAAACGCTATAAAAGGTTTTTACTCTCAATGTTGTTGTTGTAAGACCTTTTTTTTGAGAAAAATAAGTATTTAAGTAAAACACATGCTCTCTTGCTGTCCGTAATATCAAAAATGAGTTTTTTTTTAATGATCCTCTAAAAAGCTGTAGGTATGGTTAAATTTCATGCCTAAAATTATAAAGAAAGCAGGAAAAAGCATATTTACTTTTTGCATAAATGTCACTAACTACAGATATTTTCTTTATATGTCTTCGAAGTCTATGCTTAAATCATTTTTCCAATCCAAAAAGCATAACTGCAGTAGATATACCACTCAATAAGAATTCTTATCTGAAGTTACAGATAAAAACAGAAAATCATTTAGATAAGGTTTCTTAAATGTAGATAATGACTTTTTGTATTGGGAATTCTGTAGAGCCGCGGTGGCTCAGGGGTTAGAGCATCCGACTCTCCCGAAGAGGGCCAGGGTTCGAATCCCGGTGGGGTCAGGATTTTTTCTCCATTTTTTAATTTAAATATTGAAAGTGGAGGATATCCCGAGCTCACTGACACCGTGGTGGACCACCCCCGAGAGACTTATTTCGGTTTTAACAAAAACCGCCGAATGTCACTCGAGGGCCGATAAGGCAGAACGCGACTGCTCCACTACTATAGTTGAGCTGGACCGTTCTGCCGGGTAGGTGTTTGAGCTCCCGATGCGCTGAAAAGGATGGGTATGAGCCATGCTCCCCGCCTAAGTAGGCCTGCACGATCGAGCACGCACCTACCGAAGTTAGGGAAATTGAGACTTGATTTCGAACGCGAAAACACCGGAACACAAAGGTGGTCGAGGTGTCACTTACTAGGCCAAATAGGCTGTAGGTGGATAAGCCCAAAGATAGTATTCGGAATTCTCGTAAATCTCCGAAGCTAAGATCATAATGATCCATAACTAAAAAAAATGATGTTTTTTAATATTTGAATTTTTCACGACGAATCCAATGATCTAAATAACTCATTTCCGGAAAAAATGTACAATTTATTTTTCTTGTTGATCTGCGTTGGGTAAATAAAAGGCATTTAAGTAAAATTTATTTTGGATTATTATTATATGTACATATATGTTAATAAGGCATATACTTTCAAATACTTTCAAATCACGCACTTTGCTTAAACGGTCGATTTCTTGGTTCACAACGTATTATATTCTCATTCACTCGAATTATTGACGTTTCGGAACTTAAATCACTTTCCTCTTCAGGAATTAAGACTTTTTGTTTTCAATCAAATTAAATACTTTTAGAGCTGAATATTTAAGACTCGACAGTTATGGTAATTAATTGAATCTACGGTATCAAATAAATGAAAAAGAGAAACAAACAATACAATCATTTTCAAGATTATCGTATTCTACGAATTGCAACTATTTTTAAATATCTATTCGTTCATAATTATAATTAAAAAATTTATGCTGTGAGACCTTTTAAAGAAATTTTGATTGATTCATACTAATTTAAAAAAAAATGAGGAATTTTACATTATCAGTATTATTGATAATTTTTTTAACGTATTAAGAAACTATAAAATTTTTAATATTGCTGACTTTATTCTAAATATAAGATGAATCCTACATTCATAGGCATATTGATTTATAAATAATACTTTTTAATATAATTTTATATCAGACAATGAAGTTACAAGTACATCTGGAAATGTTAATGCTGAAATAATATCTTCAAATGGTACAGCTACGAAAGAACAATATCGTTCACAATCCAAATCACTACCATTGCATCTAACGACTTTACCAGATCTTTCAGTAAATCTAGAGCGATTTTCTTCATTATTGAGAATCGATTGTATCGAAAAATATGGTGAGTATGTATTTATTCTTTTACCCGATTGTCGATGTACCACTCCTTCATTCCTTTGTTTTCAAAGGAACTCATTCATCAATTCCTTCATCAATATATATTTGTCGATTAATTGGACAAGCCAATCGATGAATCTAACAAATTCATCCTAACTTTTATTCATTCAAGTACCCATTTCTTCATTCATTAATCCATTTGATTATTTATTCATACTAATTCCATTTAAAATTTTGTATCTGCTTATTCCTCTGGTACGAAAATGTCTATGCCAATATTTGGAATTGTTGATTATTAAAAGTGGTTGTTACAAACAATTTATTCCATGTAATATCTTATTCATAATAAAATAAATTGACTTTAATATATAAACTACTTGTGTTGAACGATTCAACTGGCTATTTAAAAATATTGTCAACACATTTTCTATTCCGCAAAATATTCTGTCCCCTGTTCACATGGTGCATGAAAAAGAAAAATACATCATAGAAATTCGAATTAATAATAAAAATGTTAAGAAAAATTTATGTAATCACTCAGTATGTACATCATTTTATTTTTTAAGCTAAAAATTAATAATTTTAAATGTGTTCCTATAATGAAAAAATTTTTATTGAATATTTATTATATCATCATCATCATAACCCCCACTCCATATCATTAAACTTCCATAACGCATCTTATTACTTTTATTCTGAATCATGTGAGCAGGGTGCACAAAGTCTTGCAGGATGAAAAGTTGCAGAATAACTTCTATTCCATTACTATTTCCATTATACAAGCTCTATTCTGCATGTCTATTTTGCACCATATCACGGTCTAAGACGGAAGAAATTTAATACTCAAACACATTCTTGAAATATATTTAATTTCAGAATCAGGGCATCAGAAAGATTTTCTACATAAAATTCAAAAAATTATTGCTGATATGGATTGCTCCAACAGGTAAAAACTCAATTAACGGGATGTCGTAGTTGTTGGAATCGACTTTTGCTTTTTTTATCTTACTGATATCTTTTTAAATTTACTATTTGGACATATATAATGACTTGTCCGCGGTAAAACTATATTAATACAATAATTTTTGTTAAATTAAAAATTCAATTTAGCTTCATATTTTTTTATGAACTTTGAATGAAAATTAGATATCAAGCTCGATGAACCTAACCTCAAAATAGTATATATCGAAAGTTTGTTTATAACTTTTTATGTATATTATTTTGGTAAATTTCTTGACTTGTCCGCGCTAAGGATTAATCTTACGAATTTTCTTACTGAAGTGAAAGAATTTGATTTGACGCACTGTTTACTCATGAACTTTGAATAAAAATATTATTAGGAGGAGCAGAACTACGATATCCTCTTAATATGTTCTCTAAATATATTCTGTTCTTAAATTATGCGTTACTCGAATTTGCATTCTTGTAACAAAACATCATTGAAATAATGATTCATACACTTTACTATTTGTATCTTTGCAGCTCAGAACCCTTACACAGGAATGAAGAACCTGATAGTGAACTATCAATATCTTGTGATATTGGATGTAGTCCGAAACGTAAAGATAGAAGAAATGATGAAGATATGCAGTTTAGAGGTAAATAATCCTTGATACATTTATTTGTTAAATCAATAGAACGCTTATCGTATTCCTTCAATACCAAAAAACTATTCTTTTTTTTAATTCATTTTCCCAAATGAAAATAAATCTGTTCATTTGAGAAATAATTCCAATCATCCTCATATAATTATAACATTGTCGAATAAACTATTTCCTTTAAATATTTCTTCATTCTCAACTTTGATTATCATGATGGTTTGATTTTGTTAATTCCGTATTCATCTTCGCCTTACTAATGCTGATCTCATCAGTAGTAAATCAGTTTGCCGATGTCTCCGATGACGCATTCGGTAGAGTGATGAACGGTCATCTTAATCAATTAAATTTATTAAATTGAATAAAGAAAGAGAAATGAACAAAAGAGTCATTTCCAAGATTATCATTATAGAGTGTCATCAAAAAGGATCGAAACCCTCCTATCGGCGAAAACATGCGTTTTCGAGAGAAATGTTCCCAACAAAAGTTTCAGGGTTTTAGACGAGGATCTGATTGGTAACCTTAACTTTGATCTTCAAGGTTATTTCGAGGTCAAACCTTGAAAAACGGAAATCTCTATTTTTTACACCGCTAATCAAAATAACGAAAAATTTTACGTCAGCGCCAAGATCAGCTTTCAAGTCACCAATCAGATTCTCGTCCATAATCCTGAAGTTTTCATCTGAAATATTTCTCTCGAAATCGCACATTTTCGCTGATAGGGTGCGGTTTGATACTTTTTGATGACCCTGTATATTCTCACTATTTCTGAATACTTATTCATTTATACTTATAATTATGAATCTTAATAATAAGTGTAATTTTTAGAACATGCGAATTTATAGATCTTAAAAATTATGAAATTTATCAGAATCGTTGATGATGATTATCATAAAGGACGTGTTTCTGATAAAATAAGAGGTACTCCTAATTACATATATACATGTAGAAAAGAAAAAGTTAATTCATTTTTCTACACATGGAACGAAGTATTTTTTACGTTCAATTTATTTACTTATAAATCTGCAAAAGTTTTTTCTACAAAAATCTGAAAGATTATTTGTTTGATTTGATTTATAACGAACAATTATCAGAAATCATATTGCGATCAGGAAACTCGTCCTTTTTAATCTTTGAAACGTATTGTGGAACTGAACCATTTTTGCATAAAACTGTGCGCAAAGTATTATATTACTGCACAGTACCAAATTGTAAATGACGTATTTTCAGCTACGTTGTTATGTAAAATAATACACACAACTGCGGAGGAAACTTGGTCACCCCTTAGCATGTGTATTAGACCCCTTGAAGACGACGCTTTGGTTGTTAATGTAAGTGTGCTATGGACTGTCTAAACTGTTTCCTTCGCAGTTACGTAAACTACTTTAATATCTCTTAATTCATTCTGAATATAAGATAGAATAAAGTGAGCAAAATAATTGTACTATTGATCCATCGACGATACTTTTGATATGATTCCATTTCAGGTGATAAAGTAACACCATTACCTGTAGTAGTAGAGACTGAAAAAGTACATCTCATTGATTTTGAATTAGATAAAATTAATCATTCAGAGTCAATATCAATCTATTCTAAATTTAAAATTCCAACACAAATATCTTCATCTTTGGAACGATGCTCATCGTCGATAACAGTCAATGTAGAAAAAAACTATGGTATGTATGTATACATTATTTCTCTCATTTGTTCATATATTCATCCTTCTTTCTGTCTACTTACATAAAAGTCATTCATAAATTAATTTATTCAACAATATATCGTTATCCACTGATTTAACAAGTCTTACGATAGCATAAATTCGTTCACGTTCACGTTCATTAAAGTTTCCATTCCTTCAACTTCTTATCCAATAATTCATATAGAACGTACACCTTTTAGTAAACGATTTTTTACGAACATGTGAGTCAAATGTCAACTTTTTATATTTTTTCATAGGTGTAAGAAAATTTTAAATTGGGTAACAAGTTTCATATTATACTTAATTAACTACTATATAACTTAATGTACGTTTTTTTAATTTTGTGAAAGATTTAAAAACTAATTGATTATACTTTAAGTTGCTTCTAGAAAATCACTTAAAAGTTTAAATTCTTTATGTAACATTCAAATCCCTTATCAACTTAGAAAAAACACACACGTGGACATGTAGTAATAAAGTAATCATGATGCGAAACTCGATAAATAATTTGTAATTTTTTTTCGTTTATGGTAAAATATACAACCTTGCGTTTTGATGTAAACGTTCGGAAAAAAATGTTTACCACCGGAAGTACATATATATACTTACTATACGGAAACTAGTGTGAGCCACAAACAAAAGGAGGAGTAGCACGTTAGAAAGAAATTTGACGGTCTGTTCATTTTGATCTTCTATCTTTTCGATTTTTTCTTTGTAGAACATTTTCTCATTGTTAGTCTTGATTCTTCGTATTTAAGAGGTATCCTCATACTTGCATAAATTTCTACCTTATCTACATTTGAATTATGCATTTTAATAAAAATTTAATAAATTATGGATGAAATTGATAATAGAGGCTCATTTTTAACATTCTGAAGAATTCATTGCAGTGTTGAAAGACAATGTAAGAGTAAAAATGAAGACGAAAAATGTTTAATACGATTAGCGATCCAATGGAGTCATAGATAATCGTATTATGCAGTTTTCGTCTTTATTTTTATCCTTATACTGTCTTTTAGCATTACAACAAATTCTTTAAAATTTTAAGATTGTGCCTTTATTATTAAGTTTAGCCATGAACTGTTAAATTTTTATTAAAATGCATAATTCAAATGTAGATAAGGTAGAACTCTATGCTGGTATGAGGATAGCCTTTAATATAAATAAACAGGGGACTTCACGAATCATAATTATGGATTGCGATACTTCTTATTTATATTATATTTCTTCAATTCTCTCAGGTTTGAGAGTTAACGAAAAAATGTGAATTTTCATCGTATTAGAAATGAAAGAAAGGAAAGAGGAATAAAAGAAATTTGAAAAAAGTGAATATCGAGAAGAAAAATAATTTAACGTCCCCAGCGGGACTCAAAATAACAATTTCCTGCGTACTCGACGGTATGCAAATGAGCACATTAATACATAATCAAAAAATATAAGTCTTAGTTTTGACGATTAATCCTTTATTTGCGCCAAATCCTTTTCCCTAGAGTTCTGTGAGCCAAATCTAAAAGATTCAATGAGTGAGGGAACAATTCAAAATTCAATTCATTTGATTAGATTATCGTTTTCGTTAACTTAGTACGTGGTTCATTGGTAACAACTTCTTTTGGTTGTATGAAAAGCCATTTTTCCTTAATTTCTATGATCACTAGATACAATTACACCATGTAATATTCTCCATTGTTAGTTCTATCTTTCTCAAGATAGTCGATGACCAAAATATTAGGCTCATCACAAATATGTATTCCATAACGCTGCTAACCCACCTTTGTCTTCGATTGCTTTGCTCACGTAGCTCATGAACTTTGATTTGCGTACATGAATTAGAATTCATGTTCAATCCATATACCAAGTATAAAATCCTTTTTATCTTGGTCCTATTAGCGCTTGGTATTATCAAAGCATTGTTGTTTTCAGTTTTATGTGAGAAAATGTGATATCCACTTCGAAAGCAACTCAGGCATACTCAAATTTTCGTGTATAATAAGAAAACTAGTTTCTGATATTTTTAAGGTCGGTCGAGAAGGAATTGCGGAAAGACTTCTTATCATCAGTTATTGACAAGAAACTAAAGTCAATAAAGTAATATAACACAGAATATGATAAATGCTTGGTACTCCGACATATGATTAATATTTCTGATTCACTTTGAATCATTTCAACGATTTTTAACGCATTCCATGATACTGAAGTAATTATTTGGTATATCTAGGCCGTCTTCTGATTGGACCTTCAGATTGAAAAGTATACCCCAGAGAATCTAAGTCATTTCTCATAGGATTTTCTGGAAGTAATCATATACGCGTAACATTTATACGAAGAATACACCGCAACTTGCACGGTTAGAGGGAAGCTGTGTCGTCCCAGCCCACATTCATATCGGCTTTAATGAACACTACTGCCAGCCATAAGAACAGAATCATATCATTGCCCAGCTTCTCTTAGAGCGACTATTAGAATTTTAAAATCAATTTGGTTTTTTTCCGATATAATTCCCATAAAAATGGCATCCGCTTTTACGAGTGCAAAAAAAATTACTAGAAAAATTTTTTTTTATAATGCTATAAGTAATTAGGAAATGATTTTTTAAAATCATATTTACTTTATTTTGAAGATTTTCGACCAATCTTTCAAATGTAGGTTTGATTTTGAAGATGCGATTATTAGTTCCGAAGATATGAAATTTTATTTTGATCAATTTTGCTCTAGGGTGGGCATGAGCAATTGACCGATACTGTAGTTTTATAGTCCACTTGTCCTAAACTTCAATCATATCGATTATATTGTAGTTATAGGTGTAAAGGACATCGCCTCAGAGCTTTTGAGACCAACGAAAATAAGTTGTATCAGTAGATTATATTAACAATTTCAACGTCTATTTTATCATCAAAAAATGAATGAACTATGGATCTATAAGTAATATATATCCTTTAAGAATATGAGTGAATTTCAATGATCTTGATGATAAAGTAGAATAAATAAGTTTAAACCTGCAACACATTTTCAAAATATCTTTTATTTCAAATTCAAGTCATCAGAATGATCTCCCTGCTGACGTAAACGAGGATAGAATCCATAGGTAAGAATTCAATGAACAGATTTTCTAAAATTTCAATTATTCTTTATTCGTATTTTAATTTTTGTAAAAAAGATCGTAGGTATAATTATTCATTATCAGTGCAATTTCTCTCTCAAGTTATAATATTTCAATAACAGTTGAAAAGGCCTAGAAAGAGTGAAATAGCACTAATAACGCTGATACAATTATTAATGAATCGTGAAAAATTATGATTCACCATTAATTCGAGAAAAACTATTCATTCTTGCATTAGTTTATCATTTATTTTATAAAAAGAACAATAGAAAAGATTTGAGAGATAAAAGAAATGATATTAGTTAAGGAGTATGCGAACTGACGTGATTACCAGTGGTTTCATTGATTGAGGTAGTCACTATCAATGAAAGTGTCAGCTGTATATCTAAGATCCAATATTGTTGGTTGAGACAGCAGCCACAACCTTTTCCTTTTTTTGCGAAATTATTAACAAATATTAAATTTTTGTCATAAGCGTTTAATTTTCCAATTTCATTTAAGATAGAAATTTCAATAATTTATTTAATCGCTCGATAAATTCAAAAAGGTAGAATGAATTTCAATTTAACCAAAAAATTAATTTTTAAATAAAAGAAACCTATTTCAATGTAGTCTTTTGTGCGATTTTCATATATTTGAAAGCCGTATATACTTACAGATTTATTGAAGAAAAACTTACCCTTTAATGCTTGTATGTTTACAGCCCAGAGTCTTTAAAAGTAAACAGGAGCGTCAAACGTAAGGACGTAGAAGATGGTGAAAACGCAGAACCCAAAGGTAGAAATCTTTGACAAAATTATTTGCTCAATTAACAAAATACTTACCCTCAATCTTTATTATTAATATTCTTTATTGCTCAAAAATACAAAATATACATATTATATTACGAGTTGCAATAAAGTATATAATTCCCCTAAATAACAAATAGCTCTGTACATTCCTTTATTATTTCATTATTTTTTTTTCTCTCACTCCTCCTAACTTACCACACTCATCCACATTCATTTTTTTAATCTTCTTTTAATCATCCATATTCCTTTATTACACTTATATAATATAAGTAGATTCTGTATTTTCTTTTTATTTAAAGCTCATAACCAATCTTATGTATTTGCCTGAGTACATATTGTCAAACTTTAACTAACTAAAAACAAAATTATATTCGTTTTCATTCTTTTGATTCTCATTTGCTATGCGTATTCTCAATGCATTTATTCAACAGAATCAAAATCAGAAAAAATCAAAGCAGCTCGAACATTCCTACTATCTATTCAAACAAAAATATTTTCTTTTATTTTCTATTTATAACCTTTTAAGAATCTTATCGCACAATGCACAACGAATTATAATTAATCTCCTACTTAGAACTAATCATACTACATTTTCTCATTTACTATTCTATCTTTATAAGTTTACTCACACTTAATCAATTAATCACTTAATCACTCAATATTAATCAATTAATGATTTTGACCTCTATCTATGATGAAGTTTCTAATACTATAACTCTAGGTAACGCAGTACTATGACTCTATTCTATTTAGTCAAGTTTTAATGTTAATATGGTCAAATCCAAGAAACAAAAAAAATTTTTTTTTCTTAATTAATTTATTCATTTTAACTTTGAATTTTAAACTTCGCTGTGAATACAAATAGTAGATTTTCTTACAAGGAGATAAAATGAAACTTCCGCACGTACGTGTTATGACGGTCGAGGCGTCAGCCGAGACCGTCATAAACACGTACGTGCGGGCGTTTCATTTAATCTCCGTGTAAGAAATAATGCTTTTCTCTATCCCTAGGCGAAACCACGTAAATATAATTGTTATATAAATTAACAATTATATTTGCTTTTTTTGTTTTAGCGCGTGTATGTGTTGTTCTTTGCTGCCGCCCAGCATTTATCACGCGAGTGACAACGAGCGTGACGAGGCTGGCGGCGGCAGCAAAGAAAAACACATGCACAAGCCTAAATCACGAGATAAAGAAAGACACATGAAAAACACGCGCACAAGAATCCTCTTTTATGAACGAGAAAGAGAGAGAGAGAAACACATAAAAACACACGCACAAGCCTCTTTTATTTTTTTATATGAGTTAAAATGAGAAAAAAGAGTTTGTACAGTTTTTATAACACGACACTACTTATGATATAAGATTTTAAAGTTGAGAATCATATTTTATTAGAATACAATTCGTTTTAATTTATAAGCGCAACGTATATATCGTCTGTCTTTTTTTTTGTTATGAAAGAGACAAAGACAGAATACAATCATAAACACGAGCCTACGGCTTTTACCAACAGTTTTGGTTAGGTCGAGTCTATGTTTCTCTTCGAGAGATATTTTAACGTGAGGCACGGAAGGCGCCGACAGGAGGCGCGTTAGTCGTTTCAACTGTAGCTAAAAGTGCTACTTCTTCTAGTGTAAAGGCTCGGCGGAACCGCGTGGTTTCGCCTAAGGGATAGAGAAAAAATTTTTTCTCTTATCTATATTCAATATTTTTCTCTCTCTCTATATCGCTTGAACCGAAACCTATCTTTTTCTTTTTATATATTTTTAACCTATTCAAATATAATAATAATTAATATCATACGTGCAAGAGTTAAATTATAAATCACATTTTCTTCTATTCATTTGGTTCTCACTTCACCATCACTTATATCTGAACAATTAGCTGTATCAGCTTTGTATTTACTTAATCTTTTGGAATGAAAAGTGATATCAGTAACGCTGACATCACTTTTTATTCCACTTTCTACAGCCTCTTGTTTATCTCTATCTTCAATAGTACTAGCCATTTCCCACGCTCTATTCCCATACTTCGTTTTACCTCTTTCATCTCTTTCATTATTCGTCAGCGACTCACTACAATTATAGCTCTATCTATCTTTCCATTTCTGAATTTCTTGATCAATACTTCTGTCCTCTATATCTTCAAAAATAAGCCATTACATATATTCGTTGTTACTTTATCTTTCTATTGCCCAGTTCGTATTACCAATACTCTGAATAATCAACTCATTCAATTTTTCTACACTTTTCTTCCCTCTTCTCAAAATCAACAGTCTTTCTCTACCATATATTCTAATCATTTCATTCATACTTCTATCTTTTTTATCTTTATCATTCTTTTTCTTTTTTTTTGAAGTTGTACCTCTTAAACACTTCTAACACTGCAGTATACTTCCTTCACTTTCGATTTTCTAAAGCATTTTTTCTTGAACTCATCCAATCCTTAGCTTCATATTGACCTCTCTTTTTTATTGATTTTCTTTTATTAAATCTTATATAATTACATCCATTTGGGCAATCATATCTTTCCGAAGGCATTCTTATACTTTCTCTTCCCTCTTACTTAACGTCATTTTAAGTTCATGCACTTGATTAACAATTTTTCCATTTTTCCATTTGTTTTTTTAATTTCTTCATTCAGTTTGTTTATTTTTCTTTCCATTTCACTCATTACATTTACACTCTTTGATTCATCACCCATGCTTGTAGTAATCAATACGCTATATTAATTTTTTTATACTAGAAATCTTGAATACTAGGTGTTAATATTACCTTTATGCTATTCTTCTACTCGCCGCTCTCTCCTTGCATGCTACCAACTTCACCACGTATCAAACTAGTCTATAGCGCTGACCGTCACCTCACATCAACAACCGATCCTTCTATCCATTATATACCTTATTCCTATGCAGATGAAACCATGAGTGGAGAAGAGGGGGGGAGGCTTTTGGTCGAAGACCAACGGAGGAGTCTACCCCGACCAGCGATGGCGGGGGTAGTAACTATCAGTCAGTGTCGGACAATCCCACCCTTACACTGACGGATAGATAGGAGACTATGCCAGGCAATCCCACCCTTACATAGCTTAAGACAGAAGTATAGGAAAGGATAACTCCCACTGTGTCGAGCAATCCCACTCTTACACAGAGGAAGGGGAGAGAGTCTCTGATGCTGGCTCGGCGGCTCGCTTATATATGCTACGGAGCTCGCT
The DNA here is from genome assembly GCA_017163975.1 of Anastatus disparis. Lineage (NCBI taxonomy): Eukaryota > Metazoa > Arthropoda > Insecta > Hymenoptera > Eupelmidae > Anastatus > Anastatus disparis. The sequence continues at coordinate 898,059 of JAFFSR010000381.1, forward strand.
ATTCCCGTTGCGGGAGTAGCGCCTCGTAGCGGCTGAGCGCAGGTACTGCGTCTAGCGCGATTTTTGAATCGTCGCAACGTGTTTTAACGTGTGTCTACGTGTTTACGTCTATTAACGAGTGTTTACGTGTTTTAACGTGTGTCTTCGTGTGTTTACGTCTATTTACGAGCGTTTACCTGTTCGTACGTGTGTTTACATGTTTGTACGTATATTAACGTTTTTTTTCGCGTGTTTACGTTTTCGTACGTGTTTCTATCGCTGTACGTGTTCTTATGTAATCGTACGTTTGTTTACGCGTTTGAATGTGATTGTACGTGTTTGTACTTAATTGTACAGGTTTGTACGTGATAGTAAGTTATTTTACGTGTTTTTTCGTGTGTTTACGTGTTTGTACATGTGATGACGGGTTCGTACGTAATTGTACGTGTTTGGAAGTGATTTTAAGTGTTTGTACGTAATTATACGAGTTTGTACGTGATAGTAAGTGATTGTGCATGATTGTAAGTAAATGTACGTGTATTACGTGTGATTGTGCATGATTATAAGTAAATGTACGTGTATTACGTGTGATTACATGTTTCTACGTGTTTTTACGTGTTTTATGTGGTCGTACGTGTGTTTACGTTTTTGTATGTTATCGTGCGTATGATATTTTTTGATACGACACTTATTTGAAAAGATAAAGGCAGACGTTTAGGCCAAACGTACATTTCAGTTTACAATTCAACTTTTTATATTTGAAAATCTGTTGGAAAGACGTCTAAGCATCCGTAGATTGTAAACATTGAAGTTAAATTCCAAAAATGTATATTTGCTGTCATTTTATATTGCAAATTCTAATTGCATGAAGATATTTAACCGAGCGACGTTAGAAGCGAGGTATCGTACGCTAATCTAATTAAGATTCTTATTTATTTTTTCACAATGATTTTCTGCTATTATGGAAGGGTGTTAAATTGTATGTACTAAGAAATATAAATCATCTCTTTCCTGAAAGGAAATTCAATAATTTTTTCGAAATTTTGTTGTTTATTAACGTTGAGAAGTTCAGACCTATTTGAACGGTCAAAGTAACAATTTTTACAACTTCTATGACTATTCTTTAATATAAACATTCTACTTATTTCATATTAGAAATTGGATTGATAGCATTATATATTTTAGTAGTTTGAAAGCTTCCGGAAGAATATTGAAAGATAATGGAGAATTAATATATAATGGTAAGAGTCCTAGTTCCTAGGTACATTAAGAATGGTACCATTTAATAACAAGATACAGAAAAAATCACGATTTTACCTGTGTCCAGTTATTGGGTAATACCGTTCTTAATATATTCAGAAATGGGGACACTTATCTTATGTTACATTTTGTTAGTTTTATTTTAATAATGGTGATAACAATTAAGGCAAAATAAATATGAATAAAAATGTAGAAAAATCGAAATTTATCATAAAAAAATCAGAACTAATTAGTAATTAGTTTAAAGATACCTTTTTTCCCATGAGGATTCTTCGCAAGTTCAGCCTTATCAAACTCTTCTTCGTGCATATCCTGTGAACCATGCGATTCGGTTTTCTCCAATACTATCCCATGTAGAAAAATTATGTATTGAATATACATAAATTAAGTATAAACTAAAATGCATAATTTATGCACAGATTATGTTAATAAATGAACATACACAATGTTCACATAGTCTATGTATTATCTATGCATAATTTATATTATGCATAGATATGGAATACATAACATTAGAAAATATATGAGTATAAATTCATAAATATTTATAAATAGTATTTTCATTCTAAAATAACTTTATTAAATAATAATTATAACTTTTACAACTACATCATTAATTTTTCTTAATTTTTATTACTTCATTTCATTTAATTTTGCTCCCATACTTCTCATTATTGACTGATTATCCTTGACAGCCCAATTCATCCTTCTTGCATATTGCTGTACATAAGCTGTAAATAAAAAAAATATTTTTATATTAAAATTACATTGATACATGATACATTATGCAATTAAGGAGTGAAGTCGTATATTTCTCCCGAGTTACGTATAGTGCTTTATTCTCACCTCAACTGTGGCCACTTTATTAACTTAAGAAAAACGGGTTTAATTTGAAGAAATTAAAATTAAATTTTTTCATGGAAATTTTCAATAATTTATTTAATTTCATAAAATTTTAATCTAGCAGGAGAAAAGAACTTATCTCCCACTAAAATTTAGGGAAAAAAGTATTTATCTCCCCCTAATTTTAGGAAAAATGAAATTTACGGAAGATAAATACTTTTTTCTCACAAATTAGCAAGCGGAAAATTCTTATTTCCCGCAAAATTTTAGACGTAAGATATGGCTTTCTTTCAACCCACTTTTAGAGTTGATAAAGTGGCCATTTCTGTTAAGATTGGAATAAAAATAATAATTTAATTTCAAACTTACAAACAATAGCATCTACACCTCTTTCATTTAGTCCTGGGCGTCCTGTATCATTTTTACATTTTTTCCTCTCAAGGAGCAATTTTTAGAGCATTTTCGGTGAAAACCATTTTCATTAAAGCTCTTGCCATCTCAGTTTGAGTTTTGCACTGACTTTTGGCAGTGTTTATTTCAAATTTATTAACAAAAATATTTGAGCCCTTTAATAATTCACCAACCTGTAAGAAAAAAGTATTAAGATGTCTCTTTCGCCAGCTATAGTTTGTTGTTCATAAAAATTAAAAGACTTGCTAAGCTTTTGAAACCTTCAAGAAAGTGAGTTTTTATTTCAAATATTATCCCTAAAAAATTTTAGGTTGCTTTATCGACGGTTTTTTTTGCAATATACCTATTTAAACTTCATCTTTTTATTACTATTAGATCTAAAACGATTAAACTTTGAATGAGAAAACCTTAAAAAAGATAATATTTGAAATAAAAAATCACTTTGTTGGAGGTTTTGAAAGCTTGTAAGTTTTTTAATTTTTATGAACAGCTGGCGAAAGAGTCACCTAAAGGTAAATTAAAGTTTTATAAATAATGTAAAGTAAATATAGAATTTTTACATTTGTTTCCTGTCCATTGTGACGCAAAGTATTTTCAATTTGTATTCCAGAACTGGTACTTTGAATATCATGCTTTTTTGCATCCTTTGTATGTGCCTAGAATTAAGATTTTGTAGAAAATTATGTTTCACGTGTTAAAAACTTTTTAAATATCAACACTGACAAAAAAATTGGTTGAATCGACAGATTTGTACTGTTACATATCAACAACATATAACAATGTTAATTTGACAATTAATATTGTTAATTTGATAACCAAGTTGTTGATTGAACATTAATAATGTCATATAAAAGGATTATATTCAAAATATCAAAGACAATTCTTTCGTTTGACTTTATTTGTCTGAAATCAACAATTAGGAGATCAATTTAACAGTATGAGGCCCCTCATAGCATAGAAGTTTTCAGGAAGCTTTGATGATTTATTCCACATAGCTTCCTGGAAGCTTCCATGCTATGTAGGGCTGATTTGAATGGGTAGATTCTCTTGATTCAAATAAATTTTTTTCTGTGAATAATTGTCAAAAATACTTACTTCTTGTTTAGCTAAATCAATTGCATTTTTTTTTTTTGCTATCTTCGCTATCTGAATGTACGATATGTGATTTCCTTCTTTCTATACTTTTTTTAAAATCTAAAATATCATCATCTGGCGATTCAGCTTTTTGCTATTTTAGGAAACGATTAAAAAATTAATAATAAGTTATTAATCATTTTCATTGAAATATATTTTAAATTATGTATTAATTTCTTACCTTTTTTTCTAAACCATCATAATATTCTTTAAAAATATCTTCACTCTCACTTTCCAGAAGTTCATCCCAAATTTTCTAAAATAATGAAAAAATTAATTATTACAGTAAATGATTGTAATATTTTATAATAAACATTTTTTTGGATTTTTATTTAACATATTGTAAAAATTTTGCAAAGTTTAACGTATATTTCAGACTTACATTTTGATTTTTTGAATTTTCTTTTTTATCATCACCTAAGTTTATATTATAGTTTAAGAAAGATGAATGTCCTTTTTGATGTTTATGAAGCATACTTGATACTTTTAGATGATTATCAGAGTCCTGCCATTAATATAATTATTAAAAGAAAATATCATTGAAATATTTACGATTAAAAAATAATAAAATATCAGCAGGAATATAAGTTATTATTAACCTCGTCGTCTTCTGAATCAGCTGACATACCAAAAGATCTGTTATTTATTTGAATAATCTTATCATCTATCGATGTAATTAATTTTTGTTTGTCTTTGACAGTTGCCTTATTATGGTTTTCGTTAATTTTTTCAACAACCTGTCAGGAACAAAATTAAAAAAATGAACGTAAAATCAACGAATAAAAATGAATGTAAAATAACATTATAACATAAATTTTTTTGCATGCAACTAAAAATATTACTCACGTGATTATTTTCCGAAGTACATTGTATTGGGAATTCAATCTTCTCCCCTGAAATCTGATATAATTTTTCTGCTTTTTCATCATCATCCAAAGCCGATAATCTAGATTCAAAGAAATCTAATTTCTATGGAAAAAATATTTTAGTTTATAAAAAATTTCTTTGCTATGAATTTATTAAAAAATTTTATTATAAACTATAACTTACCGAAAAAATTTTTGTTTGAACACTGATGAGCTCTAATTTCACATCATGCTTTAAATGTTCTACTATTTCATTTGCCCACTTACATTTCTTTTCTTTTCTTACATTTTCAGATGTTATGGTGGCAACGTTTTCGATTATAGGTTTTTTTTTATTTTTCAATTCATCCAATATTTCTGTTTCTATAGCCGAAATAGGTCTCTTTCTACGTTTTTCCTACAATTTAAAATCAGATAATTAATACCTAAAATTATACCTAATTAAAACAGTAAAAATATTAATTGTAAAAAGATAGAGCTATTAAAAGAATTTAAATTTATACATCGTCACTTTATATAACAGACATTTTTTTCAGACTTAAAATTTTTACTTTCATACCTTTGAATTGACTGTTTCTACTGTAACTTTCGTCCTATTCTCTTTACTGCATTTGGCAGCTTTGACCAAACGATTCATCTCTTCATCCAAAATATTTTCATCACCTAGATATAGTTATAATTATTTATAAATTCTTTATTTATGTTAAAGTGACTTTGCAATTTTTTTAATGAATTTTCATCTTAGTTAAAATAATTTTCATTTATAATTTCTAATAAAAATGAAAATTTTTATTAATTATTGAAATAAAAATGAAAATTTTTATTAATTATTGAAATAAAAATTTAAGTAATTGATAGCATATACGGTTATTAGAAATAATTATCCCTTCATATGATTTAGATTTTTTAGAATCTTCTGGCCACATAAATTTAATTTCATCGACAACAGAAAGGGATGCTTTTTGATTTTCCACTATTATACTTCTTCCATAAATTATGCAATAAGATTTATTTTTACACTCTACTAAATACTGCATGTTATTTTTCTCTTTTCTATTTATTACTAATTAATAATCTTTGTTATTCCTTGTATTAAAACGTTAGGTTAACGTATGTCAAAAAAAACAATGACATATGTTTTTTATTCATAGTTTTTTATTCTAAAGAAGGAGAAAGGAGATAAGGGAGGAGAAGAAGGAGAAAGGAGAGAAAGGGTGAATATATCGTTCTTTTTATTCCTCATTCGATTAATTTTTAAAAACAAACGAAAGCATTTTGTAAGCATATCCATACCCGAGAACTTAAGAATTTTGGTTATGTGACAATAAGAAGTGTATTCTAACATATTTTACACGATGAAACGAAGGTTTTATAATAGTATATTACGCAACGAGTGCGTAAAAAAGCTGAATCGTCAGATGATGATATTTTAGATTTTAAAAAAAGTATAGAAAGAAGGAAATCACATATCGTACATTCAGATAGCGAAGATAGCAAAAAAAAAATGCAATTGATTTAGCTAAACAAGAAGTAAGTATTTTTGACAATTATTCACAGAAAAAAATTTATTTGAATCAAGAGAATCTACCCATTCAAATCAGCCCTACATAGCATGGAAGCTTCCAGGAAGCTATGTGGAATAAATCATCAAAGCTTCCTGAAAACTTCTATGCTATGAGGGGCCTCATACTGTTAAATTGATCTCCTAATTGTTGATTTCAGACAAATAAAGTCAAACGAAAGAATTGTCTTTGATATTTTGAATATAATCCTTTTATATGACATTATTAATGTTCAATCAACAACTTGGTTATCAAATTAACAATATTAATTGTCAAATTAACATTGTTATATGTTGTTGATATGTAACAGTACAAATCTGTCGATTCAACCAATTTTTTTGTCAGTGTTGATATTTAAAAAGTTTTTAACACGTGAAACATAATTTTCTACAAAATCTTAATTCTAGGCACATACAAAGGATGCAAAAAAGCATGATATTCAAAGTACCAGTTCTGGAATACAAATTGAAAATACTTTGCGTCACAATGGACAGGAAACAAATGTAAAAATTCTATATTTACTTTACATTATTTATAAAACTTTAATTTACCTTTAGGTGACTCTTTCGCCAGCTGTTCATAAAAATTAAAAAACTTACAAGCTTTCAAAACCTCCAACAAAGTGATTTTTTATTTCAAATATTATCTTTTTTAAGGTTTTCTCATTCAAAGTTTAATCGTTTTAGATCTAATAGTAATAAAAAGATGAAGTTTAAATAGGTATATTGCAAAAAAAACCGTCGATAAAGCAACCTAAAATTTTTTAGGGATAATATTTGAAATAAAAACTCACTTTCTTGAAGGTTTCAAAAGCTTAGCAAGTCTTTTAATTTTTATGAACAACAAACTATAGCTGGCGAAAGAGACATCTTAATACTTTTTTCTTACAGGTTGGTGAATTATTAAAGGGCTCAAATATTTTTGTTAATAAATTTGAAATAAACACTGCCAAAAGTCAGTGCAAAACTCAAACTGAGATGGCAAGAGCTTTAATGAAAATGGTTTTCACCGAAAATGCTCTAAAAAATTGCTCCTTGAGAGGAAAAAAATGTAAAAATGATACAGGACGCCCAGGACTAAATGAAAGAGGTGTAGATGCTATTGTTTGTAAGTTTGAAATTAAATTATTATTTTTATTCCAATCTTAACAGAAATGGCCACTTTATCAACTCTAAAAGTGGGTTGAAAGAAAGCCATATCTTACGTCTAAAATTTTGCGGGAAATAAGAATTTTCCGCTTGCTAATTTGTGAGAAAAAAGTATTTATCTTCCGTAAATTTCATTTTTCCTAAAATTAGGGGGAGATAAATACTTTTTTCCCTAAATTTTAGTGGGAGATAAGTTCTTTTCTCCTGCTAGATTAAAATTTTATGAAATTAAATAAATTATTGAAAATTTCCATGAAAAAATTTAATTTTAATTTCTTCAAATTAAACCCGTTTTTCTTAAGTTAATAAAGTGGCCACAGTTGAGGTGAGAATAAAGCACTATACGTAACTCGGGAGAAATATACGACTTCACTCCTTAATTGCATAATGTATCATGTATCAATGTAATTTTAATATAAAAATATTTTTTTTATTTACAGCTTATGTACAGCAATATGCAAGAAGGATGAATTGGGCTGTCAAGGATAATCAGTCAATAATGAGAAGTATGGGAGCAAAATTAAATGAAATGAAGTAATAAAAATTAAGAAAAATTAATGATGTAGTTGTAAAAGTTATAATTATTATTTAATAAAGTTATTTTAGAATGAAAATACTATTTATAAATATTTATGAATTTATACTCATATATTTTCTAATGTTATGTATTCCATATCTATGCATAATATAAATTATGCATAGATAATACATAGACTATGTGAACATTGTGTATGTTCATTTATTAACATAATCTGTGCATAAATTATGCATTTTAGTTTATACTTAATTTATGTATATTCAATACATAATTTTTCTACATGGGATAGTATTGGAGAAAACCGAATCGCATGGTTCACAGGATATGCACGAAGAAGAGTTTGATAAGGCTGAACTTGCGAAGAATCCTCATGGGAAAAAAGGTATCTTTAAACTAATTACTAATTAGTTCTGATTTTTTTATGATAAATTTCGATTTTTCTACATTTTTATTCATATTTATTTTGCCTTAATTGTTATCACCATTATTAAAATAAAACTAACAAAATGTAACATAAGATAAGTGTCCCCATTTCTGAATATATTAAGAACGGTATTACCCAATAACTGGACACAGGTAAAATCGTGATTTTTTCTGTATCTTGTTATTAAATGGTACCATTCTTAATGTACCTAGGAACTAGGACTCTTACCATTATATATTAATTCTCCATTATCTTTCAATATTCTTCCGGAAGCTTTCAAACTACTAAAATATATAATGCTATCAATCCAATTTCTAATATGAAATAAGTAGAATGTTTATATTAAAGAATAGTCATAGAAGTTGTAAAAATTGTTACTTTGACCGTTCAAATAGGTCTGAACTTCTCAACGTTAATAAACAACAAAATTTCGAAAAAAATTATTGAATTTCCTTTCAGGAAAGAGATGATTTATATTTCTTAGTACATACAATTTAACACCCTTCCATAATAGCAGAAAATCATTGTGAAAAAATAAATAAGAATCTTAATTAGATTAGCGTACGATACCTCGCTTCTAACGTCGCTCGGTTAAATATCTTCATGCAATTAGAATTTGCAATATAAAATGACAGCAAATATACATTTTTGGAATTTAACTTCAATGTTTACAATCTACGGATGCTTAGACGTCTTTCCAACAGATTTTCAAATATAAAAAGTTGAATTGTAAACTGAAATGTACGTTTGGCCTAAACGTCTGCCTTTATCTTTTCAAATAAGTGTCGTATCAAAAAATATCATACGCACGATAACATACAAAAACGTAAACACACGTACGACCACATAAAACACGTAAAAACACGTAGAAACATGTAATCACACGTAATACACGTACATTTACTTATAATCATGCACAATCACACGTAATACACGTACATTTACTTACAATCATGCACAATCACTTACTATCACGTACAAACTCGTATAATTACGTACAAACACTTAAAATCACTTCCAAACACGTACAATTACGTACGAACCCGTCATCACATGTACAAACACGTAAACACACGAAAAAACACGTAAAATAACTTACTATCACGTACAAACCTGTACAATTAAGTACAAACACGTACAATCACATTCAAACGCGTAAACAAACGTACGATTACATAAGAACACGTACAGCGATAGAAACACGTACGAAAACGTAAACACGCGAAAAAAAACGTTAATATACGTACAAACATGTAAACACACGTACGAACAGGTAAACGCTCGTAAATAGACGTAAACACACGAAGACACACGTTAAAACACGTAAACACTCGTTAATAGACGTAAACACGTAGACACACGTTAAAACACGTTGCGACGATTCAAAAATCGCGCTAGACGCAGTACCTGCGCTCAGCCGCTACGAGGCGCTACTCCTGCAACGGGAATAGCGAGCTCCGTAGCATATATAAGCGAGCCGCCGAGCCAGCATCAGAGACTCTCTCCCCTTCCTCTGTGTAAGAGTGGGATTGCTCGACACAGTGGGAGTTATCCTTTCCTATACTTCTGTCTTAAGCTATGTAAGGGTGGGATTGCCTGGCATAGTCTCCTATCTATCCGTCAGTGTAAGGGTGGGATTGTCCGACACTGACTGATAGTTACTACCCCGCCATCGCTGGTCGGGGTAGACTCCTCCGTTGGTCTTCGACCAAAAGCCTCCCCCCCTCTTCTCCACTCATGGTTTCATCTGCATAGGAATAAGGTATATAATGGATAGAAGGATCGGTTGTTGATGTGAGGTGACGGTCAGCGCTATAGACTAGTTTGATACGTGGTGAAGTTGGTAGCATGCAAGGAGAGAGCGGCGAGTAGAAGAATAGCATAAAGGTAATATTAACACCTAGTATTCAAGATTTCTAGTATAAAAAAATTAATATAGCGTATTGATTACTACAAGCATGGGTGATGAATCAAAGAGTGTAAATGTAATGAGTGAAATGGAAAGAAAAATAAACAAACTGAATGAAGAAATAAAAAAACAAATGGAAAAATGGAAAAATTGTTAATCAAGTGCATGAACTTAAAATGACGTTAAGTAAGAGGGAAGAGAAAGTATAAGAATGCCTTCGGAAAGATATGATTGCCCAAATGGATGTAATTATATAAGATTTAATAAAAGAAAATCAATAAAAAAGAGAGGTCAATATGAAGCTAAGGATTGGATGAGTTCAAGAAAAAATGCTTTAGAAAATCGAAAGTGAAGGAAGTATACTGCAGTGTTAGAAGTGTTTAAGAGGTACAACTTCAAAAAAAAAGAAAAAGAATGATAAAGATAAAAAAGATAGAAGTATGAATGAAATGATTAGAATATATGGTAGAGAAAGACTGTTGATTTTGAGAAGAGGGAAGAAAAGTGTAGAAAAATTGAATGAGTTGATTATTCAGAGTATTGGTAATACGAACTGGGCAATAGAAAGATAAAGTAACAACGAATATATGTAATGGCTTATTTTTGAAGATATAGAGGACAGAAGTATTGATCAAGAAATTCAGAAATGGAAAGATAGATAGAGCTATAATTGTAGTGAGTCGCTGACGAATAATGAAAGAGATGAAAGAGGTAAAACGAAGTATGGGAATAGAGCGTGGGAAATGGCTAGTACTATTGAAGATAGAGATAAACAAGAGGCTGTAGAAAGTGGAATAAAAAGTGATGTCAGCGTTACTGATATCACTTTTCATTCCAAAAGATTAAGTAAATACAAAGCTGATACAGCTAATTGTTCAGATATAAGTGATGGTGAAGTGAGAACCAAATGAATAGAAGAAAATGTGATTTATAATTTAACTCTTGCACGTATGATATTAATTATTATTATATTTGAATAGGTTAAAAATATATAAAAAGAAAAAGATAGGTTTCGGTTCAAGCGATATAGAGAGAGAGAAAAATATTGAATATAGATAAGAGAAAAAATTTTTTCTCTATCCCTTAGGCGAAACCACGCGGTTCCGCCGAGCCTTTACACTAGAAGAAGTAGCACTTTTAGCTACAGTTGAAACGACTAACGCGCCTCCTGTCGGCGCCTTCCGTGCCTCACGTTAAAATATCTCTCGAAGAGAAACATAGACTCGACCTAACCAAAACTGTTGGTAAAAGCCGTAGGCTCGTGTTTATGATTGTATTCTGTCTTTGTCTCTTTCATAACAAAAAAAAAGACAGACGATATATACGTTGCGCTTATAAATTAAAACGAATTGTATTCTAATAAAATATGATTCTCAACTTTAAAATCTTATATCATAAGTAGTGTCGTGTTATAAAAAATGTACAAACTCTTTTTTCTCATTTCAACTCATATAAAAAAAAACGCTGCCAAGTGCTTTGGCGGAATGCTTTCTCATAGAGCTCTTTGAGTTTCATTATTTTTTTATATTTATTTAAATGTGATTTTAATATAAAAAAATTGTCCATCATTAATATTTATTCATTTTGTACTTTATAAATTTTGAATATATATGCTAGTTGATTGCCTTTTCAACATTTTGTTTGGGTTAAATGTTAGCTTTTAAAGTGTTTAATTTTGTTGACTTTAGCTAGCCTTATACATAGGTTCGAATTTATTATTTTTGTTATCTTGTGGATATCTTTTTATCACGACTAAGCTTGGTAAATCCAAGTAGTCAATTTTAGTAACGGTAATTAAATTCAGTAGTACTATTATAAATTTTCAAGAGTAACTCAGAAAACAAAAGAAGTGATCATAAAGCTACGCTAATAAAATTATTTATTTAAAACTTGGTTTATAAAGACAGTAGCAAATAACTTGTATACAAATTTTAGAGGAATTCTATCAAGTACTTTACGTAAAATGGAAAAATACTGAAATATGAAAATTTTTTAAGAAAATTTTTAAAATTTTCTAAAAAGAAAACTACGCTAAAAAGATCGGTTTATAAAAGTTATCCTTGTTTTGGCAGATGCAAATTTATTCCCATGGAAATCTCAAAGCAAACTCATCAATTAACTTACGTAAAATACAAAAAAAAAAATTAAAAATCGAAAATTTTTTCAAATTCTTAAAATGGCTCTATAATAAAAAAAATACACTATGAATACAAATTTTCTATAGCTTCCCGCCTAGTTATACAAAAACATAGATGGTATACAAATTTTGAAGCAAATCCATAGAGTAATTTTCGAGATCTAACTGGTTAAATAAATAACATTTTCTTTTCAAAATTTCTTTTTAAAAATTTTAAAAATGCTCTAAAATTAAAACTACACTATGAAAATCAATTTTTGGAAATTTCCCTTCTTTTGGCAGTCGCAAATAATTTCCCTGTAATTTTTAGAACAAATCTATCGAGTACTTTACGAAGAATAAAAAAAAATAAGAAAAGAAGAATCAAAATTTTTTTTAAATCTTTAAAATTCTCTAAAATTGTAACCACTCTAAGAAAATTAGTTTCCAAAAGCTAATTTTTTTTCAGACAATAGCGAATTAATTGTATGAAAATTTTGGAGAAAATTTATAGTATGGTTAACGCAAAAAAGAAAATAAATGAAAAATAAAAATTTTTTTGAAAATTTTCAAAGTGTTCTAAAATTAAAACTGCGCTGAGAAAATTAGTATTCCAAAGCTTGTTTTCTTCAGATAGTAGCGAATTAATTGCATACAAATTTTGGAGCAAATCAATCGAATGGTTTTCGTAAAATAAAAAAAATTAAAAATAAAAATTTTTAAAAAATTTTAAAAATGCTCTAAAATTAAAAGTGCGCTAAGAAAATTAGTTTACAAAATTTTTAATAATTTTGGCAGTCGAAATAAAGTTCCATACAAATTTTCGAACAAATTCTTCGAGTAGTTTACGTAAAATACAAAAAAAAATGAAAAATCGAAATTTTTTAAAAATTCTTAAAATGATTCTAAAAAAAAAACTGCGCTAAGAAAACCAATTCCCAATAGCTTCCGCACCAGTTCATCAAAAAATTGAATTGTATGGAAAATTTGAAGTAAATCCATCGAGTAGTTTTTAAGATTTTATTGGCTTAATAAATAGAAACATTTTTTTCAAAAATTTCAAAATGCTCTAAAATTAAAACTGAGCTAAGAAAATCAGTTTTAAAAAATTTATTTTATCCGGGCAATCAGAAATAAATTCCATGCAAATTTTGAAGCAAATTCATCGAGTAGTAAACAAAAAAAAACCAAAAAACGAAAAATCGAATTTTTTTTTTATTTTTTAAAAAAACTTTAAAATGAAAACTACGGTGGAAGAACCAAATTATCAATAGCTTCCCAGCAAGTTAATCACAAAACTAAATTCCATGCAAAATTAGAAGCAAATCCATCGAGTAGTTCTCGAGATACAGCTTACTAACTGAATTCATACATCCACACACACACACACACACACACACACACATACATACAGACATTTTCTGGAAACCACTTTTTTCGACTCACTGAGTTCAAATATGTACAAATTAATGAAAAAATAGAAAAAAATTTTTTTTACCGATACAATGCTTTCTCTATGAGAAAGCAATAAAAGAGGCTTGTGCGTGTGTTTTTATGTGTTTCTCTCTCTCTCTTTCTCGTTCATAAAAGAGGATTCTTGTGCGCGTGTTTTTCATGTGTCTTTCTTTATCTCGTGATTTAGGCTTGTGCATGTGTTTTTCTTTGCTGCCGCCGCCAGCCTCGTCACGCTCGTTGTCACTCGCGTGATAAATGCTGGGCGGCAGCAAAGAACAACACATACACGCGCTAAAACAAAAAAAGCAAATATAATTGTTAATTTATATAACAATTATATTTACGTGGTTTCGCCTAGGGATAGAGAAAAGCATTATTTCTTACACGGAGATTAAATGAAACGCCCGCACGTACGTGTTTATGACGGTCTCGGCTGACGCCTCGACCGTCATAACACGTACGTGCGGAAGTTTCATTTTATCTCCTTGTAAGAAAATCTACTATTTGTATTCACAGCGAAGTTTAAAATTCAAAGTTAAAATGAATAAATTAATTAAGAAAAAAAAATTTTTTTTGTTTCTTGGATTTGACCATATTAACATTAAAACTTGACTAAATAGAATAGAGTCATAGTACTGCGTTACCTAGAGTTATAGTATTAGAAACTTCATCATAGATAGAGGTCAAAATCATTAATTGATTAATATTGAGTGATTAAGTGATTAATTGATTAAGTGTGAGTAAACTTATAAAGATAGAATAGTAAATGAGAAAATGTAGTATGATTAGTTCTAAGTAGGAGATTAATTATAATTCGTTGTGCATTGTGCGATAAGATTCTTAAAAGGTTATAAATAGAAAATAAAAGAAAATATTTTTGTTTGAATAGATAGTAGGAATGTTCGAGCTGCTTTGATTTTTTTCTGATTTTGATTCTGTTGAATAAATGCATTGAGAATACGCATAGCAAATGAGAATCAAAAGAATGAAAACGAATATAATTTTGTTTTTAGTTAGTTAAAGTTTGACAATATGTACTCAGGCAAACACATAAGATTGGTTATGAGCTTTAAATAAAAAGAAAATACAGAATCTACTTATATTATATAAGTGTAATAAAGGAATATGGATGATTAAAAGAAGATTAAAAAAATGAATGTGGATGAGTGTGGTAAGTTAGGAGGAGTGAGAGAAAAAAAAATAATGAAATAATAAAGGAATGTACAGAGCTATTTGTTATTTAGGGGAATTATATACTTTATTGCAACTCGTAATATAATATGTATATTTTGTATTTTTGAGCAATAAAGAATATTAATAATAAAGATTGAGGGTAAATATTTTGTTAATTGAGCAAATAATTTTGTCAAAGATTTCTACCTTTGGATTCTGCGTTTTCACCATCTCCTACGTCCTTACGTTTGACGCTCCTGTTTACTTTTAAAGACTCTGGGCTGTAAACATACAAGCATTAAAGGGTAAGTTTTTCTTCAATAAATATATAAGTATATACGGCTTTCAAATATATGAAAATCGCACAAAAGACTACATTGAAATAGGTTTCTTTTATTTAAAAATTAATTTTTTGGTTAAATTGAAATTCATTCTACCTTTTTGAATTTATCGAGCGATTAAATAAATTATTGAAATTTCTATCTTAAATGAAATTGGAAAATTAAACGCTTATGACAAAAATTTAATATTTGTTAATAATTTCGCAAAAAAAGGAAAAGGTTGTGGCTGCTGTCTCAACCAACAATATTGGATCTTGGATATACAGCTGACACTTTCATTGATAGTGACTACCTCAATCAATGAAACCACTGATAATCACGTCAGTTCGCATACTCCTTAACTAATATCATTTCTTTTATCTCTCAAATCTTTCCTATTGTTCTTTTTATAAAATAAATGATAAACTAATGCAAGAATGAATAGTTTTTCTCGAATTAATGGTGAATCATCATTTTTCACGATTCATTAATAATTGTATCAGCGTTATTAGTGCTATTTCACTCTTTCTAGGCCTTTTCAACTGTTATTGAAATATATCTGAATTTTCATTTTATTTATTTTTAATTTTTTTTCTTATTAGATCTGCCGACGTTTTCGAATTTTAATTCACTCATAAAAAATTATAATAGTAAGAACAATAAGATATGCAAAAATTAATTGAACTATCGCATTATTTGGGTGATTTTAAATTTATGTTAAAATTAAAGGTATCACTTTTAAAATTTATCCCAGACGGCATAGGAATTCAAAATGTATTTAGAAAGTATTCATCATTCGAATTCATAATGAATATTTCTAAATGAATTAAAAAGAATTAAAAATGTATTCGCTGAATTCATAATTAATTCATCATGATTTATGTTAAAGTTCAATAAGTATTCTTAAATAATTCATAATGTATACAAAAATGAAACATAATGTGTCACTCAATTTGAATATTTGATTAATTCAAAATGTATACAATGTTATTAATAATGTATTCATAAAGTATACATTATGTATTCATTTTCAATTCATTTTTTATTCATTTCTGATTTATTTCTTATTTATATCATTTAGGCTTTTTTTTTTATCAAGTCCATTTGTTCTGAAAAAAAAACTTTTTTAATTATAATTAAAAATAATTATTTTAAATACTTTTTTTATCTAATTTGAATTAGACGCTTAAGTTTATGGCGAACATAGCACCACCTATACCTCGTAACAAAAACACCCGATGTTTTTTTACGTGACGTCAAATGCAAATGGGCGACCGCATCGAGTGAACATCTACGTTTTCAATTTTTCGCTTTTTAAGCAATTAAGACAATTTAAAAGTATATATTGCAGGAAAATTACAAGTATATCAAGAAAAGGATCATCGTTAGTAGTTTTTCATTCTGTATCAGGTAATATTATTTTTTGAATGTCTACATGCTAAAATATAACGGTAAATTCAAATATAACGAAAAGACAGTTATAGAACATCGAATTTTTATTATTATTTAAAAATTAATTTATTCTAATGAGTACTTTTCAAATAATTTTATCACTATTTACTTAGTTTTACTTTCTTAAGAGCTTCGTTAAAATGTTTTTTTTATTAAATATTTTATCTCTAAATTTGAAAATAAAATATGGAAAAGATGAAAAGACAGTCATAGAACATAAAATTTTTATTAATTTTTGAAAATTAATTTATTCTAATGAGTACTTTCTAAATAATTTTATCAGTATTTACTTAGTTTTGCATGAATAATTATAATCTACTTTCTTAAGAGCTTTTTTAAAATGTTTTTTTAATTAAATATTTTATCTCTAAATTTGAAAATAAAATATGGAATATGGAATTGGACGCTTATGTTCGTGGCGAACATAGCTCTACCTGCCTCAAAACGGGAACAGTCGATCTATAATGTGACGTCAAATGCAAATGGCCGACTACATTGAGTAAACAACATCTGTTTTCAAATTTTTGCTGCTTAAGCAATTGAGACGATTGAAAAGTAAATATTGCAGGAAAAGGAAAAATGTATGAAGATCAAGAACCGATCATCGTAAGTAGTTTTTCATTCAACATATATGTGAGGTAATATTAATTTATGAATTTCTACATGTTAAACGATAAACTCTAATATAACGAAAAGAAAGTTATAAATAATATTCAAATCTAATTTATTCTAATAAACATTTTATATTATAATTTTATTTATATTTACTTAGTTTTCTATTATTGAAACCGGTTGAAAGAAAGTGTATGACAAATTATTTTTTAAGATACATTTTAATAAGCTAATTACAAATCGTAATAACAAGAATGGATTAATATTTATTATTTTATAATTATTAATAATACAAAAAAAGGAAATTTTTATTAAAATTACTAGGAATATAAATTCTGTGAAATTTTATTTGTGCTGCAAATGTAATCAGCTGCTTCTAATTTATTCAAGTAATACAAAAGTTTAGTAAAAAGATATTTGCTGGCTATATAAAATACTATTTACAGACTCTTTAGCTTCAGGATTTATGTCAGCTTAATTTTTCGAGACATGAGAATACAATACGTATCTAATGTTGTACAATGTTAATTTTGTTTTAATAATCTTTGTATGGTGCTATAGTAGCCAGATCGAGTTATAATGTGCAAAGGTGTCATAGCTGCCTTGCTCATTGTATAAATAATGAAGCTTTGATTCACGAGAAATTATGTCTTAATACTTTATCAATACCTTTATTTAAGTAACTGAAGTTATTATCAATATTAATAGTTTTAAAGAATTAATCAATTAATCGTTATTAATTTTAGTAGTTGAAATTTATTTTCTTTGAATGTTGAAAAGGAATATAAAAATGCACATATTAACATTTTTAGCTTTATTTAATTGTTAATTTATATAAATTATTATTCGTAATAATAATTATATTAATTTTTAATTTTTTAATTAGTATTAATTTATTAATCGAAGTAACTAAAATTAATTTCTATTAAATATTAGCAATTCAAATAAATTAAAAACTTTAAACCTTCAAAAATTTTTTAAATTATTTTAAACATGTTTAGGTAACTTTTCTGTCATAATACTTAATATGCCGAGAAAAAGTTTTCAAGATTTGAGTGAAAGACAGAAACTACGACGTTTGGCATATGAAGTAGACAATGATCTTAAAGAAATACACAAAGAATTATTACAACTTTCGTCTGTCAATGAAGATATAGACTTTGTAAATGAACCACTTGTTGATGATTTATCACCATTAAATGATAATGATATACCAATTTTTTTCTCAAGTACAACGAAAGCCGGAGAAATTGATCCATCTGAAATTCATGCTGAACTTGAATATGAAAATTTCTTATCAAATTTAACCTTTGATCACATCTATATTACGGACAGTATAGAGATATCAGATAATGAAAATTCTGAAAATGAAAGAGATGTAGATATTAATGATTACTTTGATGAGAGTACAGATGACGATAGTGAAATTGATGACACCCATGATATTTTAAAGCAATTTTTAGGCGATTGGTTCGTGGATTCACAGGTATCACGAGATCATATGAATAGGTTATTGACGTCACTCATAGAAGCTGGGCATACAAATCTTCCTAGAGATATTCGTTCTCTTGTAAATACTCCAACTAGAACTATAATTCGTCCTTGTCCTCCTGGAGAATATTTCCATTATGGTGTAGAAAAAGCTATTCGAGATATTTTACATCGACAAGAGGTACCTAATAATATCATTATTGATATAAATATTGACGGACTTCCTATAACTAAATCTACAAAAAGAACTCTATGGCCAATTCAAGGTGTTATAGTAGGCACCTTTGTACCTTTTGTTATAGGCGTTTATCACGGTTCAAAGAAGCCTGGCTGTATTACAAATTACTTAGATGATTTTATAAATGAATGCACAAAATTAAATACAGAAGGTTTTGTTTATTGTAATAAAACATACAAAGTAACCTTAAGATGTATTATTTGCGATAGTCCAGCTAGAAGCTTTTGTTTAAATATAAAACAATTTAACGGATATTTTGGTTGCGGTAAATGTACCGTAGAAGGTTCCTGGAGAAATAAAGTTGTATTTTTGGAAATAGAATCTCCTTTACGAACGAATGAATCTTTTCGGAATAGAATTCAAATTGAACATCATCTTGGAGAATCTCCTTTCGAATCTTTGGATATTGATATGGTGAGGCAGTTTCCTATTGATTATATGCATGCTGTATTGTTAGGTGTCACGAAGCTTTTAATATCATTGTGGATAAAATTTCGTCCAAAATTCTCAGCTAATGATATTAATAATCTTTCTGATTCTTTTCTTAAATTATCACAATACGTACCTAAAGAATTCAGTTGAAAACCGCAGTCTCTTTTGGAGTTAAATTGGTGGAAAGCCACAACATTTCGTTTATTTTTAGTATATTTTGGACCGATTATCATAAATGATTCGCTTCCACAAGAGTTTGTAAAACATTTCAACTCTTTGAGTCTCGCTATACGAATTTTGTGCGATTCAGTCGATTGTTATTTAAATAACAAGAATGCTGAAGAACAGTCAAAGTACTTTGTAAAAGAGTTTAAAAATTTATACACAGAAGAATATGTCACTTCAAATATTCATGCTCTAATTCATTTAGCTGCAGATGCAGCATCACATGGACCTCTAGATAATTTTAGTGCTTTTATTTTTGAAAATTATATGAAATTCTTAAAAAAACTTCTTAGAAAGCATGAAAAACCTTTGCAACAAATTCATCGTCTATTGTCAGAGAAGCGCAGACCATCAAGTAAGCGACATAAACGAAATCATCATGGACCTTGTTTATTGTCTCGTTCATATATACCGCTACCCTTAAACTGCGTGCATAGTCATAGAAAACTCAAATTTGCAAACTTTGAATTATCTATACGTCAGCCTAATAATTGTTGTATTATGGAAGACGATGTCATTGTCGTTATTAATTTTATAGGAAAACGAAACGAAGAAATAGTTGTGATTGGCAAGAGATTTCTTCGAAAAAAAAGTATTTCTAATTACCCTATAGATTCTACTTTGGTCGGTATCTGTCAAGTAGGCACCAAGTCGAATGTATTAGAAGTATTTGCGGCAAAATATATCAAGAAAAAAGCTTGCTTGTTTAAGCACCGTGAAGCCACTTTCGTTGTACCTCTTTTACACCATTAAGGTAATAAAAAATCGTTGACTAGAGCATATAACTTTTATAATCTATCATTAATCCGTATTGCTAATAATGTTACAATTTGATATCTAAGTTTAAAACATTACAATTCATGAAATTCGCAGTATTATTTCCAAAACTCTACTCATGTTTTTGAAGCCATTCTTTCAATTTCTAGCGAAAAAATTTGATCATTATATCAATAAAAATCAATGTGAAAAGTAACATTATGCGTTTTAATTCAGAAAAATTTATTTTTGGCAATAATTTTATTTGAATTATATATTCAATTATAAATAAGTGTATGAAATCATCTATCATAAAAAATATTTGATTTTGCTAAAATCAAGATCATTATAAAAGAAGCCTTTTTCAAAAAGCCTTCACATGTTATTTGAACATTTCAGTCACTGTTTAAGAAAACTCGTTAAAACAACATATGAAATGATTTCATAAACATCCACATATAAAAAAAATATTATAAATTTTTTATTCGCTTAGTTGTATCTTATATAAAAATATTTATGCAATATAATAAGATTCGATAAGGAAAAATATGTACAAATATTAAATAAAAAAGTAAAAATCTTCATATTCAATTATATAATTATTTTTATTGATCCAAGTAAACATTGAACAGAGTAAATAACATAAACATTGTTAATAAAAAATTTTAATTTTTACAATATTTCCAAATTACAACTGTTATTCCAAATTTTTTTTAAAATAATTCTCACATAATTATTGTTTTGTAGGAAACGATGTACTACGTTTTATTCATTAATGATGAGGTATGCACCGTACCACAGACATGGTACGAGCAAACTAGCAAAATACTATATTGGCCTAATTGTACAAAAATTATGAAAAGAAATATGAATAAATATTATCCCAATGAGGATTGGAAGAAATTTTCTGTTAAAAAAGCGATTGGACCATTTGGTAAGCATAATTTTAAATTTTCATATTTTTCAGCTGTCATGTTCTTCATAGCAATTCGTAGTCTGAGTTTCTTGAGTTTAAATATTAATAAAAAATATTTGGTGTACAAACACGTGTTTTATATATATTCATTACAAGTATATGCCATGTTTTAAAGCTTCTCCTAAACTTAAAATCAATCCGATAATATTTAGTACATTTTTAGATTAAAAAAAAACAATTGGATATAAATTAAAATATTGTTTCATACACCCATAGATTCTTTACAAGATGCACTTGCAGTTGAAAAAAGTAGCTGTACAGCGAGTACTAACGATGATTCCGATGCAATAATGAGAAATGCTCTTGACAGTGTAAAACGTAAGAGACTGAGTGAAAAAAATAAAAGTAATTGCTGTGGATCAAATGCCGATGTCGAAGACAGTGATGATGAATCCCCACGTGAGTTAAAAATTCGAATTAAAAACAATTTTATTTTCGTTATCTATTGATTTAAAAATAATTTTACATACGTTGAGCTTAGTAAACAATGTTTTAATTACAAATTTTTATTCTTTATTTCTAATTTTTGAATAACTATCAAACATTAAGTTTATAGAAAAAAAATTGACTATTATCTATCGTTATGTTATTCATTGTATATCAATGAAGAGAAAAAAATTGTTTACTAATAATTGTATATTAGCTTAATTTATCTCACTTACCGATACTCGCTCGGTTCGTTTTTCAACTTATATGTAAAAGCTTTTAATTCATCAGTAATTGATATTAATTGTTTTATCATATATATTTATTTTGATTAATAATTTTCAGTAAGAATGTTGCGTGTACGTTTATGTATGCATGTGTATATGTTATATACACATGCATCCATATGGTGTAAGTATATATGTGCATGTGTATATGTTAAATATGAATGAGTATGAGCGTATATATAATTATGGCCGGAGAAACATGAATTCGAGGAAAAAGGCCTTATCACTTTAATATAATATAAGATTTATTTCACAGTACCGAAGCGACCGCCTTTGAGTACAAGCCCGCCATGTGGATATGTTATTGATAATTCGAATAAGAGCTTAGAAGTTAATAGCTTTAGCCAGAGAGACTATACATGCCGTGAAGAAGATGGAAGTCTAAAAAACGGATTGGAAAGTCAGACATCTCAGTTAGACAAGGTCATGGAAAATGAAGTAAATGATTTTGAACATAATTATTTATCTTCTGATAAAAATAGCATGCTCTCAAAGACGCTGTCCTCACAAAGTAAGTTTTTTAATTCGATTTTTTTCATATACAATTTTATGAAATCAATTTGAATTTAATGTATATCATTTTATTATTTTCTAGATTCACATTTTACATCGTCAACTTACCCACCAAGTGAGTATAAGTACAATTATTTTATTATTTGAATGAATTATTTCTTAAAAATAATGTTTTTTGTCAAAAATCTTTTTAGTATAACAACGATTTTATGATTTTGTTGTAGATGTTTTGACAGAAGAAAAGTTCCTTGTATATTATAAAAAAATAATAAAAAAATTGAATTATCTCGCTTTGTCCAAAAACTCGAATAATATAGAGGAAGTTGAAGAACTTTCTTGTTTGCCTGACTTACCTGCTACAAATATTGATTTAATTGATGACTTGAACAGACTTTTAGAAAATTCAAGTGATGCCAAAAAGTTTTTTGTAAGTTTATCACATATTTACAGTTTACTGTCACTATATGATAATGATAATAATAATATTAATAATAACTATAATTTTTTAGGTTCGCTATATTAAAAGCGTAGGGGGAAAAGATGAAGGTGAATATGTAAGAAATGCAATTGAAAATGTCATCACAGATGAAGTACTTAACTTGTACACGTGGACTGGAAATACGAGAGAAGGAAAAGATAAGGAAGACAAAGAAAAAAAACGAGATTTACAGAGTGAAATCTTCTTGAAATACATTACACGTAAGTTTTCGATTAATTACTTCTTCTGATCACGACTTCTTGAACTAAAATTAATTAGTGTTTTTTCTATAATGCTTGATCGAAAGAGTTAAATAATTAAGAATTATTTTGAATAATAATAACAAATTGAATAATCTTTAAATATATTTTACAGAGGCTGTATAGTGTCTACAAAACCAGAAATTTTTAAAACTTCAAGATGTATGAATCATGCAAAAGTCTGGGTTCAACATGTCAAAGAAAGGCTTACAAAAAAATATAAAAAAAGAAGTTTATAAAATTTTTATAAAATTTTGTTTAAATAGGTTTTTGACTTTACCATTTTGTAAGGGTTCCAAAATTTCATGTCATTTTTATGTATAGAGATTATATAACTAAACTTATTTTTCGTTCTATCTTACGTTTTTCCCAAAACAAAAATTAGTAAGCTTAATGACAATGACAATTGATGATAGTTGTCATGAATTAAGTATTGAAGTAGGGGGAACAGGAGCAAATCCGATCGGCACCGCTTATAAGTAAATATTAAAGGACTAATGGCTATAAAAAATTGGAACAAAATTATAAATATTTAATAAAGAAGATAATTCAATGTGATGAAATTAAAATCTTAGTGGTAAAACAAATATGTAAATAAAGTGGCGTCGGTCTAATTTGCTCCGGTTCCCTCTATTCAGAGCTTTGATGCGTTTTATTGCGTTAATTCATGATATATTTAAAAGTTTTTAATGTTGAAAGTTCTGGTTTTTTTTCGTAGAAGTTTTATTTAAGAATAGAAGAAAGAAAATTATATTTTTTTATTCGTGAGAAGTAATAGATATCATTCTTGGTTTAAAAGATATTATCTGTATTAATAACATATATATATATATTAATTAGACTACTAATCAAATAAGTTATTTATAATTAAAAAAAAATTAAAAAGTAAAATGTAAATAGATAAGAATAGATAAAATCGTTTAAAAGATTATTGTTATTATTTAATTCTGCTTTTAGTTTATGATACAAAAAAAATTGAATGCATTGGTACATTTTCAATTTTTAATAAATTTGATTTAATAAAGTACTAATTTCATTTATTTATGTGTTATTCTTTTTTATTTCCTTTTCATTTATATCTTATTCATAAAAAATTCATTCATTTATTTTTAATTCATATTTTATTCATTTTTCATTCATTGTTTATTCATTTTTAATTCATTTTTCATTCATTTTTCATTCATTTTTTATTCATATTTTATTCATATGTTATTAATTTATCATTCATAAAGTATTCATTTTTAATACAATTTTAATTCATTTTGAATTCATAGCTAATTATATGAATACTTTATGGATTTATGAAGAATTCAATCAGTATGAAATGATTTGAATTCGTTGAAGTTTAAAATGAATTCATTTTGCTTATATTATGAATACTTAATGAATTCATAAAATTTCACAGAATACATTATGAGTTCATTTTTAATTGATATTGCCGTCTGGGTATATTATCCTATTAAATTTATTATTCGGCCAAAACAAGACCACGTCACACTTTGTAAAAGAAATAAGTTTTCAAATTCATATGAGAATCTCACAATACATATGTTAGTTATCAAAGAGACTAAACCAAATTTGAAGAGTGAGGGATTTATTACGGTATTGTATTTGTATATGTTATTATTATTTAAGTAAGCAAATAAACGCTAAGAAAATATTCAAAGCTAAATTTTAAATAATAACGCTAAAATTGATTAATATTTATTTTTCAAAAATTATTTAAAAGTATGACTAATTCAACACTTTTTCATAAATTGTTTATACAATGTTTATGAAAAGATATTAAATAAGTTATGATTATTTAATAATTTTTGAAAAATAAAAATTATTCAATATTGTAACTATTTAAAATTAACTTTCAAGTATTTTCTTGGAGATTATTTACTTAATATAATTGATAATACATATATATATATATATATATTAGAGTGGTCCTTATTTCCCAAATAGATGAATCGGTTTTGCTAACCGTTAGATAGTAAGTTCTACTACAAAAAGTAAGTTTTCCATCGAGAAACCTATGCCTGCAGGCATTTAAACCCTGCCTGTAATTTAAAACAGATTTTCACCCTGATTTTTTCAATCACGCACTCCAACATCTTTCCAAACTTTCTGACACAATGTGCCTGTATTCTATTGATTTAAACCACTTCATTTATGTTAGAAATATATGAAAAAAAATTTCTAGGGATTCAAATTGGGTTTGAAGGTTGCAGTGAGCTTCAAAACTCTAAAAATTACAAAAAAAATCGACATGTTTTTAATTTATTAGTGGTTTTGAGTATGACATTCAATCCGCGGGGTTTTTTTGAAAGAGTTGTTAAAAAGTAGAGTCCAAAACCTTTAATTTTATTTTTTATAAAAACGTTTAGGTGCTTTAGAAGCCAAGTTACAGCTGGTTGAATTTGCGATCTTAATTATTCTTAAAATTATAAAAACATCAAGTCCTCTACGCTTCGAGATTTGGCCACGTTTTAAGTTTCTAAATATCTCATATCATTTTAAAAAAATTTATCGAACTCTTCAAGAACTTTATTCCATATTGATTTTAAAGTCTATAAGTGCTATAGAACCAAAACTATGACGATTTTTCATTTTTTAAAGTATCAAATTTGTAAATGATAATTTTTCGTAATTTTAGAGTTTTAATTAACTACATTAAAATCTGTTTTAGACCCTCAGAAACTTTTTTAAAAAACAAAAATAAAGGTCTTGACTTTGACTTTAGTGATATGATATAAAAAAGCTCTTTATTCCATTTCATCAATTTGGTCTTTGTACATCTTAAGGTAGACCTGATTTTAGTTGCGATTAATCTTTTCAGGGGCACATTAAGAAAGTTTGATTAGATATTTTTGATTTTGAAATCATATATTGTAATACTGAAAAATTTGTTAAAAAAAGAATATCAGTAAATCGAGAAACTTCTTAAGAATCTTAAAAGTTCAAAAGAGCGACTTTTGAAGTACAGGCTATCCCACTGCCGTATGCCGGCACAGATACCTGTATTACCAACTCTGTTTGAAATTTATTTTTTATAAAAAATGTATTTTCTGTCTCCAATCTCTAATTTTATAAGTTATTCCAAGTTTTCTCGGAAATGAAACGATAAAATTAATCTATCTTGATCAAAGAAAATATTGATTTACATTGTAAAAATCGAAGCTTTCTCTTTATTTCTGCCTTTATCGGCTAGTTTTTTCAAAAAAAAAATTTTGTTATTAGGAAAACACAGAAAGATACGGCGGCCTCTCAAAAGTTAAACTTCAAATTTCTTTAACGAAAAATTATTCTAATACAAAAGATTGAAACTAGCAATCACTATTTTTTTGTGAAATAACAATATATCTAAAAAAATGTATTATTTTTTATATATTATTATTATTATTATTATTATTATTATTATTATTATTATTATTATTATTATTATTATTATTATTATTATTATTATTATAAGTATTATTATTTACATTTTTTCACAACAGATTTTTTTGATGAATCAGGACATTCAGTTTTAAATTCTTTAATGCACTGAATCAAGTATTGTTTTTGATTTTTATTAGTTGTCAATATATTTACATAGTCCTGAGTAAGTGATAGGTGCTATAGAACTCAAACTATGACGATTTTAAGATTTTTCATTTTTCAAAGTATAAAATTTTTAAGTGATCTTTGTAATTTTAAAGTTTTAATTTTAAATGATAGTAAAATCTAGCCTTACATATAGTCAATTCTACAAATAAGTGGGAAAAGCGTAAAAAAATTTTTTTTAGAAAATCAGAATCATCTAATTGTTTAAAAAATATTCTACATTATTCCTAAAAAATGAGAATATGATCATGGTTGAATTTAATTACCTTTTTACTTTATTTTTACTTTTAATTAAAGATTAAAAATGTCAACGGAGTTACAAAATTTGTATCATTTTTATATGTCGACGGAGTTACAAATTTTTTGATAAAAATGAAATATAAACTGTTAGCGGCGTAGCTAATAAATCAACATAGTAAAATTTTATTAAACATTCGAAGAGTAAAAATTTGTGAAGTTTTCCTCTTTTTAGATCAGCATGACAAGTAAAAAACAGTATGTCCTTGAAGTTACACGTAATTAAAATACGCAATATATTTTAAGTCAAGTTTTTATTTCTAATATATAAACGGTCTTTAAAATACTTTTACAGGCATTGTATTTAATAAAATGATTTTAATGTTTACAGTTCAATTAATACATTCAATTAATACGTTTAATATACAGTACAGAAAAAACTTTCGATTTGTTCCTTACATTCTTTATAGTTGGAAACGCATGTTTATAAGTCTCCGTCGACAATTTGTGTCTACAGAAGAACGATATTCGACATCCTGATTGAATACTAAAAATAATTATATCAACCACTTACGATGCGATGCATGATTTTTAACAATAAACTAAGTATTATTAAATGTTTAGTCGGTTCTTTTACTTCAATGTACAAAATAAACCAGGAATATAAATTATAAAATTTAATCAAGGTAAGTCGACGGAGTTACGATTTCAGCTCTTCTTTTATTTTTTATGTCCTTTGAAGCATGATCATGTTATTATATCAAATTGATTTCATAAAAAATAAGTACTATACTAATATATTTTTTCCCTAAGTAAAAAATTAGTTTTGACACCTATTATGTAGATGAGAATGATATTTCCACTTATTTCATATACGTTCATAATTCTACTATTTCTAATAACAGGATCGTTTGTATAGCAAATGATATAATTTTATTGTAAATATCAAATATTATTTATTAGTGTTATTGTTTATTTGAAAATACCATTTATGTGCACGAATCTTGGCTGCAAAAATAGTGCAAAAATGAAAAATTTAAATGTTTGATTTCTAAAGTACGACAAAATGAAATTTAAAGAAAAAATGGGAAGAAAAAATTACAAAAATTAATGCATTACAGCGATGACAATTTGTAAAAGATATAAAAATTATTCATAACAATTTTTATAATAATTAAAAAGAGTTATTTATAATTTTTATAAATGTATAAATATACAAATATATTTTTGTTTTTTTATTGGTAAATTCAAAATTTTTTTTCTATTCTACCGCCTATTCTACTGTTTTTTCTCTCCATGTGACAATAGGGGGAAAAAATCTGTGGAATGAAAAGAAGATGCTTGCGTATTAGGTCGCATAAACATAAATATAACCTCTTAGAAATTGTAGCTCATATGGAACGATTTTCTACAATTTGTTTTGAAATGAATGAAGTAAGTAGATTTGTATTTATAATTTAATTTATTTACTTCGTATCGCAACTCGCTTTTCCATTCTACAGTGGAATAGAGAATAGAATTCTATTCTTCGCATGAAACTTGCCGAATAGCGCTGATTGGTTGTTTCTATTACACATCCTCTATTCGGCGTCTCTATTCTACTCATCTGACTGCACCCTTACTGTACCCCTCCCCCCCCCCCCCTTGAATGATCTACGTAGTTTATGGACGACCCCGAAGTAATAAATGTAGATACAGAAGCTAGACTTATTATTGATTTATGTTGTGGTATCTAAAAATACAAATTAAAATAATTCGTTTATAGAATATTTGTGCAAAATATTTAGAAGTTTTTTATTCAATAAAGCAAAATGGCTATAATATTTAAACATTCCGACTTAACGGATTTATCTACAAAAACAATTTTTGAGTTAAATCAAGATAAACTTCCAACAATATCAGATATTTTAAGATTGTTATTTCATAACACAAAAAATAATAAAATGAATGTAGATGATGCTATTAAATCAATAATAGCTGATATTAGAAATATTTGGAATAAAATCCCAATTAAGATTATTGAATTTCGCAATTGCACCACAAAATTTCATAAGCTTTATGAAGAATTTCGTAGTTTCCAAAAATATCAAAATATGTCAACAAAGAAGAATAATTTTTTAAAAGAAGTATCAGATGTTTTTGATATATCCCATGGAAGTGTATTTTCATCGATTAGTAATACTGAAAAAAAAATTGTATTATCTAAACCCTTTGATGAAATTCGCAGGCACTTGAAAATTATTGCTGAATGCCAACAAGGCAAAGGTATAAAAAATTGTGAAATTAATTATGTTTTATATTTGTGTGATATATTTTACTCAAAATATAATTTTATTTTTATGACTTTGATGTATATTAGACGACAAAATATTTGATACTGAAGTACAATCTGATTTGAAGGATATTAGTAACGAAAATGCGATGTTCGACCCAAACATTTCTACCGTTAGAAGTTCAAATCTTACTTCTTCAGCTCATACTATTGAAGAAAGAGAAAGTAGATATTATTTTATTTATTAAATTATTTAATAATATAATTAACAACGTGCAAAAAATAAAAAAATATGAGTTTTCTTTGTGATTTTTTTTTCATTTTTGAGTAAGAGGTGGTTGAATTCAATTTTTGATTAAAATTTATGCAGCGTACTCACTCGTCATGAAAATAAAAAGTTTTATAAAGTTTTTTAAATATTTAATGAATCAGTAAATAAATTCATATTCTTAAAACCGTTTTAAACACTAATTGATCTACATTTTTAGAGAAGCAATATTTTTATTTAGAAAAATTACAGTGAATTAAATTACAGTTAATTAACTAAACTTTTAAATTGCAAATATTTAAAATTATAATATATTAAAAAATTTATTTAACTTTCATTATTAAGGTAGGAGAATAGTGTTTTGCAGTGAAAAATCAATTTTTTTCAATGATTTAAAATTAGAAACAAACATTGAAATTTACGCTAAAGACCACTTAAAATGGTTAAATTTCATAATTATTGCATTTCGAAAAGTATTTTCTATGGTAGGATCCCTAGAAAGTAGTTTTAAATTTTTAAGGTATAAGAACTGAGTTGAAGCCTAGAGAAAATCACATTTAAATGTAATGATAAATTCTTTTTCTCATAATAATAATTAATGAAACATTTTTCATCTTAAATACATCGAATATAAAATTTTAATCAATGAATAATTTTAAAAAATCTCACTTGATTGAAATCCTTTTCTTCGGTCGAAGTTTTTACTTTGTCTATTTGGTGGTTATCACAGGATTTCTCAGTCAATTTTCACCAAATTGACTTCAAAATTTCCAGATATTTTTAATTTATATGTCTTTACAAATTAATTTTTTTAGTTTTCTAAAAATGAATTTTTAAGTTAATTTTGTAAAAAGTTAAAAATATTAGGAAAAATAAGTGTTTTGTTAATTGTAGGTAATTTAGTTTAATATTCACTCAAATTTGTCATATCAAAATTTCAGCACTATAAATTTGTGAAGATGTATAAATTGAAGATCTCTGAAAATTTTTAAATCAAATGTTTAAAATACAGACCTCAACCTAAGAAAAGGATTTTAAGTGTAAAATGGAATTTATTGAAATTATTCATGGATTAAAATCTTATGAAAAAAGTTTCATTAATTAATATTGTAGAAAAAAATTCATCATTACATTTAAATTTTATTTTTTTCAGACTTGAACTCAGTCTTGATGCATTATTAAAAATATTGATAGTGCTTGAAAATATTAAATGATCAAAGGTTGTGAATATCATTTAGGTTATGTTGAAGGTGCTTCAATTATACTAGCTACGAATCATAATATATGCAAATTTTGTTAAAAATTTAAAGTTTGGAAATAGAAAAACTCGATCAACTTCAACCAAAAACATTAAAACTAATTATTTTCAATCAATTGTTTACAACTTTTATTTTTGCTCTTTAAAACACAGAGCGCAAAAAAATTAGAATTATAAGCTAAAAAAGGTTTGCACACGGAACATTTTAAGAAAATTGCTAAAAGAGAACGCATTTTTGTGAATATATAAAAAAGTAAGTTTGAAAAAACTCTGAAAATTTGTGAAACATACTTTCATGTTAAAAATTTTAGTTAAAAATTTTTTTCTTAATAACTTTTTAAACATTTGCCTCACACCTAAAGCTTTCATAATAGAAAATAAAAAGGTTAATAAACTTTTTGTGAAAATTTCAAAATTTAAAGAAATATAACAAACTCAAACATGTCCTCGTTTTCTAACTTCAAAAAATGTTTCTTGATTGTTGAGGAAATATTATTAATAGTATAAATTGTATAACGAAATTAGAAATATTAAAATAAATTGATTAAAGAAATTTTCAGCAAAAAATATTGAACCAAGTATAAAAAAAAACTATCTAAATAATGGTGAACTCCCATATTGAAAAAATTTTTGGAAATAATTGTAAATGACTGTTAACTGTAAATAAATGTGAATAACTGTAAATAACTGTAAGTAAGTATTGAAAGATGTTAGAATTGAGACATAAATAACAGTTATTAACAGTTATTTACAGTTATTTACTTTATTTACAGTTTTTTTAGATTTATTTACAGCTATTTACATTTATTCACAGTTTTTTACACTTAATCACAGTTTTTTGTGATTATTTATGGTTTTTTTAATTTTTTACAGTTATTTATAGTCATTTACATTTTGGATAAGTTTCACAAATCAACTAAATTTTTTTATGTATATGTGAAAATTTTTGAAAATGTAAATAACTTCGAATAATTGTAAAAAATTATAAAAAAATCATAAATAATTGTAAATAACTTTAAATAACTGTAAGAAACTGTAAATAACTGTAAATAATTGTAAATAATTGTAAATAACATTTAATTACTTACTAATTCAAAAATTTTTTCTGATGAAAATAACTAAATAATTATGAGCAATACTAAATAACTGTAAAAAGTCACTTGTAAATGGCTGTAAATAACTGTTAATAAATGTTATATATGTAAACAATAGTAAATATCTATAAATAACTGTAAATAACTATTATTTATGATTAAATTGTGATATTTTTTAACAGCTATCTACAGTTATTTACTATTATATACAGTTATTCACAAAAATCATCTCCGTATGAGTTAAAAAAAAGTTTTATCGAGATGTCGGAGCTGCAGCAATCGAGTTTTGTTTTTTTTTATTATATCAATATCTTTTTTAATTCATAAATTGAACAAATATAATGACTTGTCCGCACTAAAGCTATATTAATACAATAATTTTTGTTAAAATAAAAAATCATTTGGACTATTTTTTTATGAGCTTGGATTGGAAATTAGATATCAAACTCGACAAACGTAACCTTAAAATACGATACATTAAAAGTTTTTTATTATAACTTTGTAAGTATAATATTTTGGTGGATTACTTGAGTTGTCCGCACTAGAGTTTAATCTTACAAATTTTTTCTTTGTAGCAAAAAAACTCGATTAAACGCATCGTTTATTCATAAGTTAAGATTGAAAATATTATTAGAAGGCGGGCAGCTTCGTCATGCTCTTAAATACGTTTAAATTTTAACTAAATACCAATTTTGTAGGCAGGTGATAGGATTGAGAACTACCCTCTTCTATATTTTGAAGTATGACAAGTATCGAGTACTTTTTTTTATATTAAAGATTATTTACGTTTTCATAAAAATTAACAATTTTCATTACTCAACCACAATGCATGTGAGATTTAAAAAATATAATATTTTTGATAGAAAAACTGTACTTTACAAGTATAAATTTTACTTTATTATTAAAAGAATTTTTTTTTTGCTATAAAGTAATGCATTATATATTAGTAAAAACAATCAAGACTAATTACGAGTTACGTGCCATTTTTAGAAATAGCTACAATGTAAAATGAAGAATTGCTTTTTTTTTATTTTTGAACAGTTTAAAATTTCAATTTTTTTATTAAACATTAATTATTTTTTGAAAAAATGTTTTATATAAATTATTCATCTAAAAAACAATTATTTCAGATAACCACCAGAATCCATCACGACTATTTCCAGAATCTGAATCACTTAGTGATAGCAGACTTTCAAGTAGTCAGCAGAGCTCTGGAGAAAAATACCTTTCTCCAGGAGGACGTTCTTATGTACCAAAAGGAACCAGAGGTACTATAGAAGTGATGACTCCTGAAGTAGTTGATGCTTTTGACAAATGTAAAGTCAGCCATAGAAATGCAGTTATAATTACTGGTGCAATCGCGAGTGCTTTAGGCGTCGATCTTAAAGTATTAGTTATGAATAAAACATCTTTTCTTAGATCACGGGCTAAGCTTCGGGAAAAAAAATCAGATAATTTGAAAAAAATTTTCACAGAAAAAGAAGATTTATATTACGTTATAGTTCATTGGGACGGAAAACTTATTCCCGATTCATTTACTTTCAAAAGGATTGACCGTTTACCGATTTTAGTAAGTGCTGGAGATATAATTAAAATACTCAATGTACCTGCTCTGGAGGATCAGACAGGAAATACGATTGCAAATGCAGTATATAGCGCTGTAGAAGACTGGGGACTTGTTGATAAAGTGGTAGTGGTATGTGCTGATACCACCAACGCTAATTTTGGTCGAATTAATGGAGCGGCAGTTTTATTTGAACAAATGCTTGAAAAAAATTTATTATACTTGGCTTGTCGTCATCATGTTATGGAAATATTACTAGGTTCAGCTTTCGAAGCTATACTTCCTGGTACTAATGGCCCAAACGTTTTGATTTTTTCGAGATTTCGAACGAATTGGTCAGAAATGAACAAATCTGACATTGAAAATGGATTAGAAGAATTAGAACCTGAACTGCAACAACAAATTCCCCAAGTCGTATCATTTTTAAAAGACCAATTGGAAAAACAACATCACAGAGGTGACTATAAGGAGGTATTAGAATTATGTCTCATATTTCTAGGAGCTGCAGATAAATCTATTAAATTCCGAAGGCCTGGTGCATGCCATCACGCGCGTTGGATGGCTAAAGCTATCTACAGTTTGAAAATTTTTTTGTTGCAAAGACCGTTTAAATTAAAATCAATAGAAATAAAAAAAATTTTATAGTATTTGTAAATTCATTGTCTTCGTGTACGTTGAATTTTGGTTTAAAGCGCCATCAGCTGTTTGTGCGCCGTACAATGATCTACAACTATTTAAGAAATTGATAAAGTACGAAAGTGTCGACGTTAAAATTTCGATGGCTACCGTTAAAAAATTCAAAGCACATCTATGGTACTTATCACCTGAACTTTGTGCATTAGGTATCTTTGACAAAAATGTACCATTGGATGTCAAAAAGAATATGGTAACTGCATTATTAAATAAAGAAAATTACTCAGATGATGATCAAATGTATACAGAAAAAAAATTTAACATGAGTAATATGGATTCAATACTGATTCTTGACAAAGAACTTGATTTTTTTATTAATAAGAAGACTTCATTTTTTTTTGAAAGGTTTAATCTGGATACTAAATTTTTGAAGTTAGATTGTAAATTGTGGAGTAAAGATAAGTCATATATTAAGAATAGAGAAAAAATTGAAAAATTAATTGTTGTCAATGATTGCTCAGAAAGAGCTGTAAAACTTACTCAGGACTATGTAAATATATTGACAACTAATGAAAATCAAAAACAATACTTGATTCAGTGCATTGAAGAATTTAAAACAGAATGTCCTGATTCATCAAAAAAATCTGTTATGAAAAAATTTAAAAAATCAGAATAAGAATTAATAATGACATTGTAAATAATAATAATTATAATATATGAAAAATAATAAATTTTTTTAGTAATATTATTATTTTATAAAATAATAATGATTACTTGTTTCAATCTTTTGTATAAGAATAATTTTCCGTTAAACAAATTTTAAGTTTAACCTTTAAGGCGAGTACGGAAGTTCGGTTCGATTTCATTTTGTAGTTTACAAATCACTCTTTCAGTTTCTAAAACTTTTTGAATTTTTTAATTTTCCACCATTTATTATAATCCGTAGAATGGTGGAAAATTA
The DNA here is from genome assembly GCA_017163975.1 of Anastatus disparis. NCBI lineage: Eukaryota > Metazoa > Arthropoda > Insecta > Hymenoptera > Eupelmidae > Anastatus > Anastatus disparis. The sequence goes on from JAFFSR010000381.1 coordinate 933,224, forward strand.
AAAAATCTGAAAAATTTTACATATTGGAAGAGTAATTTGTAAACTCAAAAAAAAACTAACCTAAAATCCGAAGTCGCCTTAAGGGATAGTCTGTACTTCATAAGTCGCTCTTTTGAACTTTTAAGATTCTTAACGGGATGTCGGAGCTGGTAGAATCGATTTTTGCTTTTTTTATTTTGTTTATATCTTTTTAAATTCATAATTTACACAAATATAATGACTTGTCCGCCCTAAAGCTAAGTTAATACAATTTTTGTTAAAATAAAAACTCATTTTGATTTGTTATTTTTTTATAAATTTGGATTGGAAATTAGATATCAAGCTCGACAAACCTAACCTCAAAATACTATAAATTGAAAGTTTATACATAACTTTTTATATATAGTATTTTGGTGAATTTCATGAGTTGGCCGCACTCAAGTTTAATCTTACAAACATTTTCATTGAAGTGAAAAAACTCGATTAAACGCACCGTTTACTCATAATCTTAGATCGCAAATATTATTAGAAGGGTGCAGCTCCGTCATGCTCTTCAGAAGTTTATTGGTTTACTAATATTTTTTTTAACAAATTTTTCAATATTACAATATAATATATGATTGCAAAATCAAAAATATCTAATCAAACTTTCTAAATGTGTCCCTGAAAAGATTAATCGCAACTAAAATCAGGTCTACCTTAAGATGTACAAAGACCAAATTGATGAAATCGAATAAAGAGCTTTTTTATATCATATCACTAAAGTCAAAGTCAAGACCTTTATTTTTGTTTTTTAAAAAAGTTTCTGAGGGTCTAAAACAGATTTTAATGTAGTTAATTAAAACTCTAAAATTACGAAAAATTATCATTTACAAATTTGATACTTTAAAAAATGAAAAATCGTCATAGTTTTGGTTCTATAGCACTTATAGACTTTAAAATCAATATGGAATAAAGTTCTTGAAAAGTTCGATAAATTTTTTTAAAATGATATGAGATATTTAGAAACTTAAAACGTGGCCAAATCTCGAAGCGTAGAGGACTATGATGTTTTTATAATTTTAAGAATAATTAAGATCGCAAATTCAACCAGCTGTAACTTGGCTTCTAAATCACCGAAACGTTTTTATAAAAAATAAAATTAAAGGTTTTGGACTCTACTTTTTAACAACTCTTTCAAAAAACCCCCGTGGATTGAATGTCATACTCAAAACCACTAATAAATTAAAAACATGTCGATTTTTTTTTGTAATTTTTAGAGTTTTAAAGCTCACTGCAACCTTCAAACCCAATTTGAATCCCTAGAAAATTTTTTTCATACATTTCTAACATAAATGAAGTGGTTTAAATCAATAGAATACAGGCACATTGTGTCAGAAAGTTTGGAAAGATGTTGGAGTGCGTGATTGAAAAAATCAGGGTGAAAATCTGTTTTAAATTACAGGCAGGGTTTAAATGCCTGCAGGCATAGGTTTCTCGATGGGAAACTTACTTTTTGTAGTAGAACTTACTATCTAACGGTTAGCAAAACCGATTCATCTATTTGGGAAATAAGGACCACTCTATATATATATATATATATATATATATATATATATATATATATATATGTAGATAATATTTTAATTACTACATTCTATTGGCATATGTTTTTCATGTCGATGTGCGCATATATATATATATATATATATATATATATATATATATATATATATATATATATGTTCCGTATTTAATCTTTTAAATCTCCTACTCCTCAAATATGACCATGTCCCTTTAAATTAACTAATATTTATGTACATTGTTAAGTTCTCATATAGATTTTTAATTTTAACGTTCAGTTCATTTACAAACTTTGACGTTGTCACAAATAAATTTATTATGAAAAAAAATTTTACGAGCAGTCTTTAAATTTAATATTAAGTGAACATTACACGAATAAAAATACGATAAAGTTATTAGTGTTGATTTTTATAAGTAAATTAATATTAAAATTCCAATTTAGAATGACACAGTGCCGACCTCTTCTAGACGCTCTTTTCGAGGAAATCAAAGTTTTAATTCACATAATGAACAACTATTTGAAAATGCAAATGATGCATTAGAGTACATGAATTTGACACTTAACCATGTAAGTATTATTAAAATCTTTTTTAAAATGAAAATAGAAATCAAAATTTTTGTAACATTTATTACGCACAAAAAACTAATTATTTTAATTAAATTACAATCAATTTTATTTAAAGTATTCTTCTAAATATATTGAATCGAAAAATGATCAACGTTAACAGAATGATGAGATAAAAATAATGTTTTACTAAAATCATATACCTAAATAGCGTATTTATCAATTGTTAGTTTAACAGTTGTACAAGTTTGATTTTTATTGAAAATTCGTAATAATGAAAGTTAAATATAAAAATAACGTAATTTTAAATTATATGCATTTAAGTAAAAACGCATATTTTTTTAATAATATTTTAAACATTATTAACGTTTTTAAGTGTGCAATTATACATATTCCATATTGAATCTTTCAAATTCCCTACTTCTCAAATATAACCATATCTCATTTAATTAACCAATACTTAAATGCAACAAATTTTTCATATAGATTTTTAATATTTACAATCAATTATTTTTTAAACTTTGATGTTGTTTTATATTGACACAAATAATAAATTTAATGCAATAATAAATTTTACGAGCCAAATATTTAAATTTAATACAAAGTAAATTATACAAATAAAAATGCAAAATTTAAATAAATTTTTATATTTCTTAATTTTTTTATTCTAGTGTTGCTTTTTGTAAGTAAATTAATATTAAAAAAATTCTCATTTAGAACGACACAATACCCGTCTCTTCTGAATGCTCTTTTTTTGAAAATCAAAGTTTCAATGGATATGATGAACAAGTATTCGGTGATGCAAATGATGCGTTACAGTCCATGAATTTGACTCCTAATCATGTAAGTATTATTAAACCCTTTTTTTCAATGAAAATTAAAATAATAAAAAACTCGCGATTTTATTTTAAACATCTAGTTACTTAAATGTAAGAAATTTAGTTTTCTATCTAAATGATCACATCAAATCAAAGTCATTCTTTTGATAAGAGAAATATTTTCTGTCTGTGTATATTTTTAAACAAAATATTTGAATTTAATTACTATTAATCTTATTTAAAATAATATAAAAATATTCTTATAAATCTATTGAATCATTAACGATTTACATTGACAGAATGATGTGATGTCTACTTCTCCTCTTCGAAGGCGTTCAACCGATGAGATTGAAAATTTTGATTTAAGAGAACAACAATCGACACCGGATATAGCTAATTTATTGGATCCAGCTATTAATGAGGTTAATAGAGTTTAAATTATTATTAAAACATATTTTTATATTAAAATATGAAAATAAAATTTTAATGATTTATGCAACAATTATATTAGTTTTAATGTACAAGGATAAATTTTAATTATAAAAACGCTTCTATAAAAAAAAACAAAATGAAAAATTGTAAAATACATCATTAAAATTGATTTTTTTTTAATTATCATGTAAATCTACCAATAATTTTATTTTTGATATACAATGTTAAAAAATATTAATTTTGTTAAAATGTATATTTTTAGGATTTAAATACGTTCAGTGATAATGATGACGCTGCACTCAATTTTTCAAGAGCACCATCTATAGCATCTATTTTTGCTGAAGAAGATAATTTTTCAGAAAATGAGGATATTTCTAGTGAAGAATTTATAGCTGAAAATAACCAAGATCCATTTAATTGGTTAAATAGAAAAGTGTACAGCACTGGAAATTTAACTGTTGGTAAAGCTGTATACAAAACAATTAAATATTTTTTAGAAAATGTGATCACAAAAAAATGTCTTGAACAGTTAATATTCTTATTGAATTTCGTGCTTCCAAAACCAAATAACTTTCCAAAAAGTAAATATAGTTTTTTAAAGTTATTATTTTCATTATTGCCACAAAAAAACGTTATAATAAGTCATCAGATTTGTGAAAAATGTTCACATTATTTGAGCAATTTAAGTGTAGAACAGCCCAAAACCATTTGCAATAATTGTCAGAGTGATAAAGTCAGAAGTCGTTTTATAGAATATGATTTGAAGCAAGTTCTAAAGGATGCATTTGAAACAAGAAATTTGCAATATCTTATAGATGAACATCTTCAAAATATGGAAGATTGTGAAAATTTCATCTCTGATGTAACCTCTGGAAATGAATACAAGAAATTTAAAAATACTGTTCTTGTAAATAAATATGATTTATGCTTATTGTGGAATACAGATGGAGCTTCGATTTCGAACAGTTCAAAAGGTGTGATATGGCCGATTCAAGTACAAATAGTAAATATTCTTCCTAAGCATCGAAGAAATTTTCAATTTTTAGTTGGTATATACTATAGTACTGAAAAAAAGCCAAATATGAATTCATTTTTGAAACCTTTTACCGTAATACTAAAAGATTTATATGAAAATGGTTTTGAATGGTTTAACAAATCATCAAATCAATTTGAACGTACAAAAGTAATTGCACCATTAGCTTCGCTCGATTGTCCTGCAAGAGCAAGCGTACAAAATGTTATGCAATATAACGGAGAGTTTGGATGCAGTTATTGCGAACATCCTGGCCTATCTTGTTCAACAGGATCAGGTCATAATCGAGTTTTTCCATCGTTAAATTATAATTCTCCTTTACGAAAGCACGAAATTATGATAAAACAAGCTGATGAAGCTATAAGTCTTAATTTGGAGCATAAAAATGGTGTAAAAGGACCGACAATTGTTTCCACTATACCACATTTTAATATAGCAATAGGTTTTGTACCAGACTATATGCATGCTGTCTTATCAGGAGTAGTTTCAATGCTTATGAATCTTTGGTTCGATACTAAAAATAGAGAAAAGCCATTTAATATAAATAAATCATCGCAAGAAATAATTGATAAATCCATTGCACAAATTTCACCACCTGATTACATTCCTCGAACGCCTAGGCTATTGAAATATAGAAATCATTATAAAGCTTCGGAAATAAGGGATTTTTTGCTATTCTACTTTCCTATTTTTTTAAAGAAATATTTTACCAAGAGAATATTATCAACATTTTCTCTTATTATCATATGGAATTCGAGTTTTATTACAATCTAAGATTGATATCAAGGAAATTGACATAGCAGAAAACGCCTTAGAATTATTTGCTGTGAATGTTCAAGTTTTGTATGGATTAGAAAAATGTTCATTTAATGTTCATCAGCTAACGCACATGGCTGATGCTGTAAGGCAATGGGGACCTTTGTGGGCTTGGTCAGTTTTTCCATTCGAAGATGCCAACGGTTATTATAAAAAAATAAATCATGGACCAAATAAAATTGATATTGAAATAGCTAATTCTCTAAAAATGTTAAATTCTTTTTACGTTTTAAGAGACAAGCTAACTCTAAATAATAAAAACCAGATCACTGGTGAAATGGTTGTTGGTGAGCCGAAAAAAATTTCATTAAATGAACATCAAATAGACGAACTTCAAGAATTATTTGATTCTAATCAATTGTTAAAAGATGATAATAATAATATATTTGTTTATTGTAGAGCAAAATTGAATAATGAAATGTTTACCTCAATAAACTATACTAGACAGAAAAAAAGAACTAATTACATAGTTTCTTGGAATGATGTAAAGAATTTCGGGATCATTGAATTTTTCGTTTATGTAAATGAACAAGTATATGCGTTAGTAACGTAAATTTATAGATAATGCATTAGAAGTGCAATATGTTCATCCACGAATAAAAATTGATCTATTCACTATAATTTTACCTATAAGATTAACATATGATTATTCATTAATAGCTTTAAATTTATTAAATGGTAAAGTATTACTTGTAAATAATCATGTATGTTTATCACCAAATTTATTTGAAAAAAAATTATAAACAATTATACTTGTAAATTTATATTTCTTCAAATAATATATCAAACACTAGAAATTGATATATGCCAATAAATTTTTTAAAAACCATTATATGATGTATTATTTATACCTTATACATTTTTATGGAAGATTATAATTTCTATATTTATTATATATTAAGAAAAATTGTGTGCTTGTACATTATTTATAAACAATGCATTGTTTGTGCATAGAATATGTGTGTTCATTCCTTTACACAATCTATACATAAATTATGTATTTTAGTTTATACATAATTTATGTATATTCAATACATAATTTTTCTACATGGGATATTTTCCAATATTTTTGTAATTTCAACAGCTTCTTGAGGAAGCACTCCTCTGTAGTATTTATCGTGTGTGGCTTGAGAGTGGGATAAATGTCTAATTAGTAATTTTGAATATTTTCCATCTGTTTGCCTTTTATACTCTGTGTCTATGAATTTTCTAAAACCTGTTGCAGTTACGTTGGTAACATTCTCAAATTTTTTGTATTTTGTATGACACATATCCACTAATTTCTTCATTATTAGATGGCCATCTAAATGCTGATTCTCATTCATTCCTGAAGAAACGTACAAATGTTTATTTGTTGTAGATACACCAACTTTAGATCGATTTTTTATCAAAAAATCAAGAATTTTCTCATCTTTTGTATCGAGGTACACCCGACCATCAAGGCCTCCTGTTTTTTTACTAGTCAGATTCATTACAGAAAATCTCATAGCTTGCTTTTTCTGCTCGTTAGTTAGGTTTCGGAAATGTGAGCTGTCTTCATTCGTGATTGTTCTATTTTTATAATCATCTAACGAAGTCCGGCTATTTTCGCCGGGCCTTCGTCCATTCAAACATTGGGTCTAAATCATTTGAACTGATGCAAGTGCATTATATATCTCCTTATTTAAATAATTTTGTGCTTCATCAAACAAAATATCTCTTCTTCGAGATAAAAATTCTATTATCACATTTTTGTCATTGGGTGTGATTTCTTCGATTGTTTTTCCCTCTTGTTTCTTTCGTTTTTCGTTTTGGTTAGATACTATTTTGCTTCCTATCAAAGGTAGCCAATGGGTTTAAAATTCTGCATTGAAAGATAAAACTTTACGATAGTTGATTTTATCTTTCATTTGAGTAGAATATGATTTCAATACTTTTATGATATTTTTGAGAAGAAGTCCTAACAGTTGTGCAGTAGATGGCGATTTAAATTTCCTGGTTTTCTCGTCAAATCCAGCGATATTTCTAATTGCAGTAACAGTATTTTTCCAATGAGAAGAATCGATACAACTTGCAAGATCAGTTATCGCTGGATTGAGCTTTTTCATTACAGTTACAAAAGTGCCAAGAGTTCGTCCATGCGTTGCTATCAGTGTATCTTGATCGCGAACATCGTATCTCTCACAAATAAGATTTAAATAAGCAATAATTGTATCATCGTACTTCAAATTATAATAGCCTTCAGTTTCACGCATTTTGGATAAAATTTCTTTCAGTCTAGTACAAGTATCCGGATTATGGTAATTAGATCCCATTTTACAACTCTTGAGAATTCTGGTACAATTCGAAGACTTCGGATATTTTTCAGGATGATATTTATGACAATGGACTGAAATCTTGCGTCTAGATACGTAAGCGTTGCATTCAGTGCATTTTACTCGTTCAATGCGATATTTGTTTATTTCTTTCTCATGAATTTTTTTTTTCCTGATATTCTGAAATTTCTTTTTCTAATTCTTCTTCAAAGTCTCTTTGTTCAGTCGTTTCACCTAACTTATTACTTTGAAGGATTTCTTCCTCTAATTTTTCAAGTTCATCATTATCATTTTCCTTATTTTGATTTATATTATTCATAACAGTTCTGTTTTTAGCAAGTCTCCGATCCACCAACTGTTTTCCAGTTGGATTTATGGCTGGAGTTCGATTAAAATAGGCATTACCTGCCAATCTTAATTTCCTAAATAAATCAAATCTTTCTTTAGATCTAAGCGGCAAATTAGATAATTTCTTAGCTGTTTTATATTCTTTTTTATGTACTTTCAAATGCCTATCAAGGTGCATAAAAACAGTTTTGCAATAGGGACAGCAACCTTCTTTTGCATACCATTTTCCGCCTTCTGAGGAATCAGGCACATACATTTTTTTCACAAATTCTTTTTCTAGTTCTTTGTTATCGTTAGCCACCTCGTATGAGTTATTAACTTTTTTTGAGACATTTACTGTTTTTTTTTCTCTTTTACGATCTGGAGTGAAAGGCGAGTCTTCCTCGCTCATGCCGGAATCATCTTGAGAATCAGATTCACTTGTAGCGACAGAATTTGGTTGATATTCATCTGAATTATCATCTGATTCACTATCTGAATAATCGTGAAAGTACCTTTTCCTCTTTTTTTGCTTGGAATTATTAGGGCTCGAGATTCCAGCCACGTAATCTTTTTCTTTCTTATCAGAGTCGCAAATAATATCTAAACCCAAATCAATCTCTTCATTTTTTGATTTGCTATTCAAGGATGTTGTTTTTTTCTTCTGATATGAATAATTTGTACCACTCGTAGAAGGAGCATTGAGATCATAATCTGTATGAGGATCATAAGGGTTTGTATTGCTTTCTTCAATTGGAAATTCGGTTTCGAGACTATCAAATGAGTCGTCTAGTTGAAGTATCATGCTTTTTTCTTTTGGTAACGTCAATGATGATTCCAAATCCTTTTTATCTTCATATGAGACTCTTAAAATCTCAGGTGATTTTGTCTCATGACTTATGTTGGGATTGTTTGTTGAAGAATCTAATATTATTTGGTCTGGTGATAATTTAAGCTCATCAAGATTTTGATGATTAGAGCTTTGTGAAGAATTTACCTCGAGGTCTAGAATCGAATTATCTTTTGAAACAGGAGTGTCGGGAACACTATGAATTTGCATTGAACTTAGTAGATGCGACTCCGCATAATAATCGATTTCCTTCAAAATTTCTATAGGCATTGATTGAATGTCCAATTTCACACAACAATCTTGAAAATAATCTGTTTTTGCATCAGCATCGTCTGGATATTCTAAAGCACTTGTTTCAACACATAGTTTTATATCATCTGATGAGAGTAATGATTCAAAAATTTCATTTAGATCATCTGAATCGTTCAGAAAATCAATTTCCTGGTTTTCACATGTAAACTCTTCAAAGTTTTCATCTATCCTTTCTGGAATATCCTGGGTATCAATTCCATAGTTTTGATTTATATCATAATTACTATTTGACGATATAATATTTTCATCAAATTCTTCAAAATTGATATTAATATTTTGTTTATCATTTATTGTTTCATCACGTGCAGTATCTGAAATAAATTTAAAACTTTTTATAAATATGACTGATATTAAAAAAAAATTCCAAAACTGTTGCTCATTTAATTTTATTTATTTTATTCCAATTATTATTTAAAAATCATTTGGGATTAAAGAACAAACATAGAGCAGCATTAAGAAAAAATCCATGAACCCTTAAACCCATGACCGCTACGACTGTAAACCGATAAATCCCAAACCGGTAAACCCCAAACCATAAATCCCAAACCGTAAACTCATAAATCCGAAACTTGTAAAACGATGAACTTAAAACGAATAAACCCATATACCTTAAACCTATTGACTCTTAACCTGGAAATCTATAGAACTTAAGGTCTTAAACTCATTAACCACAAGAGAACAAGGTGGTGTAACGGATAAGGCTCTTGCTTTCCCATCTGAAGGAAATAGGTTCAAATCTCGGCCTGGCATCTCTGACTTTTTTTTAAAAGAAAATTAGTGTATGTGCCATTTCATCGCGACTCTTAAAAATCTAACCTTATTGAGTGTCGGTGAATTGTTGGTCTCATAACTAACCGATCATCCATCGATAATTAAAGTTGTCGGTATGATACAAATATATTAAAAAATTAATGCTTAGAAAGAATACCTCTACATAGTTCCACCATCGGTATTTAAAATAATTAATCATTAAAATATGTACTTTAACAAACAGCCTTATGAAAACACATGTCAGAAAATTTTTAAATTAGTCTTTGAACAATAAATTTATAATGAAAATTTCTGAAAAACTAACATGGTATAATTTGATATATAATTAATTATTTTCATCAGTTTGAATAGTATTAATCAGGTAGCTTTTAAGATAATTGATTATAAACTTTAGAAAAACTTGAGACTTTTCGTACAGCATGTAAAGAGAAGTGAAACTTTGGCATCATTGCGCTGTATAACACATAGTTTAAATTATACCGCGGAGCTTGAGAAATGACAAGATTGCTGCTGACTATCAAGCGATGTTAGCACCTTGAAAATCTTTTCTCGCGCAAGTTAGTGTGCGTTTATACACATGAAAAATCTGCTATGTATGTATGTATGTATAATCGATGACAAAGCACTAAAGAGGGGAGACGCGATTTAGAATGTAGCGCATAACAGAACTAAATATTTTTTATATAGGATATAAAAAAAAATTGTTTTAGTACAACAAATAAACCATAAACTTTATAGTCAAACAAAACGACGATTTAGCCCTAGATAAATAAAAAAACAATCACAAAATTTCAAATTTTTTTTGAAAAACTAACTATGTTTTTATTGAAATTAATACTAACGTAAGTAATTTTTAATTCTTAGAATCAAATGAAATCTTTTAGAACATCTCTTTACGAGATACAATAAATAAATGTACGTTAAATTCTTAGAAAACACGGTAGCGTAGGTGAAGGATTTTATACGCCAACTCATATACATATAATAAAAATAAAATAATATGCTGTATACAAACTATAGCGACGTAACGCTTAAATATAAATGTTAAAAGTATATTAAATCTAAGTTTTTAATTTTCGAATTTTTGATGAGTTCTTTTCCAGTCTTTATTTTTTTTTTCATAACATATATTATTTGTAAAGAAACAAATAGATGTTGAATAACATCTCAAAATACATAAGCTATACTTTTATTAATACATAAAAATAAAAACTCTTTTATAAGGGATAAAATCCTGTAAAAAGAAAATTTTAGTTTATAAAAAAAATCAAGTGACAAATCACTTGATTTATCACCTGATTTATCATGCCAAAACATAATGAAACGAGGATTTTATACGCCAACTCATATACATATAATACAAATAAAATAATATGCAGTATACAAACTATAGCGACGTAATGCTTAAATATAAATGTTAAAAGTATATGAAATCTAAGTTTTTAATTTTCGAATTTTAGTGGAGTTAATGGATTAAGATAAAGACTGTTTTTAACTCTGAATCAGGAAAACTATAAACTCTCAACCTATAAACCTATAAATGTAGTTAAGGGTTATGGGTTAAATTATATTTTTACCAGAATAAAGGGTTCATGACCTTATGGGTTCAAGGTTAGTGAGTGTAAAGGTCTATAGGTTTCTGAGTTTGTAAGTTTAGTATTTATGGATTTATTGGTCAGCGGTAAATGATTTTATGAATATAGAGTTCAGGATTAATTAGTTTAATAATATGTAAGTTTCTAGGTTTATAAATTTAGTTTGTATGGGTTTCTGGGTTAATGGGTCTGCAGTCCAGACCCAATAACCAGAAGCCACAAAACCTATAAATCTAGAAACCTGCGAACCTTAATACGTTGATTCCATGAATTCAAACCCATAAATTTATAAAATCTGAACCCATGAATTCATAAAATTTGACTTCATGAATTCATGAGCTCTAAAAATCTAAATTTTAAACCAATAAGTAATGAACTATAAGTTTCTAAACCTATGAAATTTGAATTTGTGAACTTTAAACTCATAAAATTAAGAAAATTTAACCTATGTATTTTAAAATTATGAACCTATAAACCTTGAACTCATAAACTGCTCACCCTTAACTCAAAAACCTATAAAATTTTAACTCATAAACTTTAGGTCAGGAAAACCATAAATTCTTGATCCATGAATTACAGACTTGATAACCTAAAGACTCATGAACCCAAACCTATACACCTATAGATCCTGAACTCACAAACCCAAGAGCTATTAACCCTTGAATTCGTAAATCCCGAACCCATAAACTCATTAAACCTAAACCCATAAGCTTTGAACTAAAAAAATCACAAACCTTAAACCCATCACTGTATAAATACGAAACCCATAAACCTATGAATTCCAAATTCACAAACCTTGTAACGAGGATAGCAAATTATAGATATACTGTATGTCAGTATACTTCTGTCTCTATCCTCGTTGTCAGTCGCACGGCTCAACGTATGCTTGATGTGCAAGTGTAAGAGTGAGACGGAGAGAGTCTGTCTCAGCGACTAGGATATAGTACTGTAGAAAGAGGTGCGCGCAGGGCATGCCGGGTAGACTTAGGCAAGAGAAGGAAACGAACGGGTCGGTTAGAAAGAATTTAGCAGCCATATTGTGCGTTGTGCGAGCTCGTGCTTTGGATAGTTTTCCGTTCTTTAGATAGAAGCATTTTGGCTGATGTAATTAATTCGTGTGACTCTGTTTCGAATATTGGCTTGTTGAGAGACATTGAAAAGCAGATCTTCTTGCTAATATAATTGTCGTGTCGTGTACAAGAACCAAGTGGGTTTGCCGTAATTCTGCAGAGAGATCGGAGCGTCCTTGTAACGAGAGCTACGATAGCCTTGAGCTGCACCGCATATCTTCGGTGCCGCTTTTGTTGAATCATCGATTCGTCTGGGTTAGAGAGGATCGTCGGAAAATCTTCGTATTCAACGACTGATAGAAAATGTAAGTCTGCAGACTATCGTATTGCGTTTTATTATTGAATACGTGTATGCGATATATGTAAAAATATCGAGACCGTCGCGTGCGTCGCGTTAAATAGAATAGGTTAGAATAAATTAAATTTTGTTTCTTTTTATTAAACTTATTAAATTTTGACACTATTAAAGTTTACGATAATTTCATTTCAGTGTATTAAATTTGTTTATTGTTTTGAATAAATTGAAGTTAAATTGAAATTATTTTGGAGTACCATATAACGTTATTTCTCTCTGTTTAAAATCGTGTGTTGTCTATATATATTGAACGTTATACACTTGCTTTCTTTTGATCTACGATATTTAAGAGAGTCTTAAGGTACACGCCGTGGGTTTCGTCGTACCAGACGTCCGGGAGGCAGAACTTCTAAGCGAAGTTCTGCAATAGTATTAAATATTGCTTAACTGATTTCCATGATATGAAAAAGACAGTCATAGTCGATCAGTGACGATGTACGAGGCTGATCGTCTCTAAATCGAAAATCGGTTATTTAACGGTGAGTGCGTATGTACTTGAAGTAAGTACATATGAAACCCACAAATATATTTGATTAGTTGATTTAAATATATTCCCCGTTACATGGCGCCCAACGAATCAACTCACGAAAGTTGATAAAAGCAGTGTATTACGTTATAATATCGCGTGCATAGTACATAGCACCAATATATGGGCTCACGTAAATAAAAAGTTTAACGTGATTTTTTTTATGGTGCGTATGATTACGTGGCGCGCGGCGTGACAGGAAAAAGGACGCGATAGAGAAATATAGGTGGCTCTCGGGTGGCGCGCATTATAAAATGGCGTCCACTGAATAATCGAGAGCAGCTCATGCTTATCTTATTGCAAGGGCCTTGAGGGGCGCTGGTTGTAATAAGACATTTAAAGCATTAAGCTAATTCTAGTGGCAATAGTCATTGCGCGGTAGGTTAGTAAAGCGTGTTTTTTCTAGTTTCTGAAATTGGGAAAAGAAATTCATGCGATTATTTTTTTTTTTTTTTATTTTAGGAAATTTTTTCGGTTTTCTTTAGGAAAAATAAAATAATAGTTTTTTTAAAGAGAAAAATTTGCTAAATTGTACGGAAGAGCGACGGTCTCGTAGTTGTAAGAAAGTTCGACAAGATAGACGAAAGTAAAAGGAGAAGTCTTGTCGAACATAGGGCGCGCTTGTGAGCAACGGTAAAGTAGGCTGCTCACAGGCTACGATATAATTGTATAAGTCGGCCGTAAGCAGCAAAGAGGACAAAGTTGGAGTTTGTTTTTTTTAATTGTGATTTTGCCCTTGGTGTTGATTTTTTTGTTAATTCTATTTCTTTCTTGTTAAGAGAGGTACTTCTCATATAAGAGAAACATAAATTTTAAATCTGTTCTTGGTTTAGTTAAAATTATTAAAATTTTTCTTTGAGAATTAGATTTGATAGTAAAGTTTTCTTTTGTGCGTTTTTGCGAAACTGAGGTTGCAGTTTTTGCAATAGCTGACTGGTTGAAGGTTTTGTTTTTTTTTCTTAACCAGTCAGCAGTTAGAGTTATTGACACCAAGAGGAAATTATAGAGTTCTTTTTTCTCTCTATTAGGGAAATTTAATTGTTTTTCTTTATTGAAAATAATTTTATTGTTATTAAAGGGAGAAGGTTGGCTCAATATATTTAGATTGAGCCATATAAGAATAATCTCTTTGTAGCTTGCGTAGAGAGGTTCTTGTGTGTGTTATAGTAGTTAGGTACACTACACATATATATATTGTACACATGTATATTTAGAATTTTTTTTTGCGGCTGTATAAGCAATTAATATTTTCTGAGTGGCACACGCAAGTACTTCTATTTCAGGTGATAGATTTGCTTCAAGAGTGAAGATGGCAAGCAATCAGTCAAGAAGAGATGTAGCATCGACTGAGTTGCTTGATGACTGGCTGATATGTTTAAACGGTCAAGAACTGACTGAAGCCTTGTACAGTTTACAAATGCGAACTTCTGGCTCCAGGTTCGCTCAAGCTGAGAGGTTAAGAGTCTGGCTGTTCGGTGAATATACGGCAGCTGACTTTATGCAATCAGATCTGTCTGACGAAAATGCAATCAGACAGACTAGGATTGATCTTCGTCAGTCTTTTATTGAGACAAAGACGGCGGAGATAACAAACAGTTCGCAGACAGCAAGCAATTACACCTTGCATCCGCATCCATTGGCTGAGTTGCCTCAATTGCAGGTAGAAAATTGTGAGGTGACACAGTTATCAGCTAATGGAAGCGAGAGAACAGAAGGCGCCCTAGCTGATAACAGTAGTGTTGCTTCGCAAAGTAGGCAGACGAGACAACAGAAATCGACGAATAAAGAGAATGAAATCCAAGAAATTCCAAGGCACGAAATTGACGCTCACGCACAACAGGAGTTGCCGCAAAGTCATAAGAGTATGACTAATGAAGAGTATCTGTTGCATAGCAAGATGCTAAAAGCATTGCAACAGATACAACAGCAAATAGGTGATCTATCTGAGAGAGTTCGCGACCTCTCGGATTGGAGGGAGTCATGCTTGTCGAATCAAACAAGTGTGATTCCTACTGAAAATAGATTACCGTCTAACACAAGATTAGATGGCGGTATATCAGGTTGCGGCAGAAGAAGTCAACATAGTAATGTTGAATCAGGTCAACAACGGCCTGATGATAGACAGGTAAATTTTGACCAAATGACGGTCAATGCGAGGGTCATCACGTCAACAGGTGGTGTACCTCGTGCTAACGGTTCAGACGTATCTGGGACATCTCGGTTACCACCATTTGGGGCTCTCGGCACAGCCTGGGGAAGGGGTAGCTCACCGACTCAGGTCTCAGTGAGTCATGGTGGTCAACCAAGAGATGTAGGCAGAGTCGTACGTCAATGGGAATTACGATTTTCTGGTAAAAAGGACAAAAGTATTGACCTCTTTTTGACAAGAGTCGAAGAGTGTCGGGTTCTTGCTAATCTGTCGGAGAGTGATTTGTTGTATTCACTCTCTGAATTATTGACAGGTGTTGCAGCTACTTGGTATCGCAATAATCGGGACCAATGGCATAGTTGGCCCGAATTCTGTGAAGCTGCGAGACGATGGTACGGTACCAACCGTCGTTTCCAACAGAGGCTTATAGCAGAAGCGAATGCACGCACGCAGGGCAATGATGAGCCAGTGCGTGACTACTTAACGTGTCTTATAGCAATAATGCGAAGACAGAAACCACAACCGGACCTCAGTCAACAGTTAGATTTATTACATCGTAACTTGAGGCCGGAGCTGCAAAGACTCGTACGCAGAGACGAATTCAATAGCATTGATTCTTTATTAGAGATTGCTATTGAAGCGGAGTTGACTTTAGAGGCTGAGAAAGTCTATAAACCTCCACCATCACCTGGCAAAGCATTATTACCAGAAACAGCTTACCACCCTCCGGCGAATCAAAAGAAGATTCCGCCTAAGGTATCTAGTGTGGACACCAGTGTGTCTAAAGTTGAAGATATGGTGTCTACAGTTACCAAAATTTTGGAACAAAAGCTAGCTCAATTTGAAAAGAGATTGATTGGAAAAGCTTATCGATATACAACGCCAAAGAAAAAGAAATCCAAGTCGAGTCCTGCAAATCATCGGATGTCAAGAAGAACTGGTGATGAGGATCACGATTATCCTAATGATAATGTTTCAGATTCTGAGAGACAAAAGTCTCGTAGTCCAAGAAAGGACCAGTATAGAAGAACAGGATCAAGTCCTCGCCATAATCGGGATAGTATAGTTTGTTATGGTTGTGATAATCCAGGTTACATAAGGAGCGAATGTCCGAAATGTTCGGAAAACGCCATTGGGAGCAAGTGAAGAAGGCCGTAACTGCTCCCACTGACTCTTCTAAGGCCTTCAAAGAGTCAGATGTATCATGGACAGGCTCAGACAGAATTGAGCCTATCAACGTTGGTGAACCATTGAAGTGTGTTGCAGTAAAGAAAAATTCAGCCTTTGCTGAAATTGAAAAAACATAGTCATTATCGAAGCTGAAACTCGATTATGGTTGAAAGGTTTTATTGCAAATTGCGGCATGTTAATTGACTCATACAACACTCGTGGAGCCAGAGTCGTAAAATGGGTAATTAACAAAGTCAGACTATATATAGATGGATGCCAGGTCAAGAAAGGTGATTATAGCAATTTGAAATGGTTTTGCTATCTGTATAAAATAAATAGCAGATTAAGGGAAATAGTTTTGAAAGTACAAGATTACTTGTGTACGGTTGAACACCATAAAAGAGTACTGAAAAGTATATCAGTCACTCTCTTTCTAATGTACAAAGATGAAGGGGTCGAAGAAGTTGAATTTTTGACTCTTCATACTGTAAATCCAACTAAGGAACAAATGTGTCTAAATTGGTTTACTAAAGTACATAATTGTCGATTCTTTATATATAGTCCGGACGAAGAAGTCGATATTATCCTGGATTTGGATGACGAGACGTGGATGCTCGTCATCTCTCAGGAACAAACGAAAGGGGTGTTCATGGAGTGTCATAATGGGACTGTAGTTGGTCGCTTAAGTAGAAGAAGAATCTACATAAGAGTGATAGTTACATATTTTTGGCACTCCATCTGCAAAAACATTTATTTGATCTGCCAAAAATTTAAGTCTGACAATGATCCAGACAGCATCAAGGATAAGAATCAACCGCTGATGGATCAAGAAGTTGAAGTAGAAAGAGTGAAGAATTGCGGCGGGCCATCTGCGAATGGCCAACCTCACCACTTTAGCGATAGCGCACCACCTGCGTGTGGTATAAAGTGTAGTTTTAGGACGGTATACGTGTGTAGAAAACGTGATAAGCCGTGTAGGACAGTTTTGGTGGTGAGACGAGCGAATGCGAGGTTAGTATGCGTTTCACAGCGATCGGGTGAAGATGGTACGTATAAGCGCGTTCGTGGTAAGTCAAACGTAACTCAAGAGGATCTACTGTTCGATCTTCTCAATTTCTCACTCAACTTTGGCAGTATGGCAACTAGAGAGAATGACAGTTGTTACAACTGGTTAAATACTGTCACAACTGCAATTATGAAATATTTGAGTAGTTTTCCAAGGACGTTGGCTGTTAATAAATAACATTGATGATGATAGGTAAAAGTTACTGTTAGCATTAAAGTATTGGAAAGAGATAATATGCAAGATCTCCTTTCATTGATAATAAATTATCTAACCGTGACGATCAATATGATCATGAGTGTAGCGGGTTAGATAAGATGATTTATAGAATCAAATGTTCTTTTTTGAAACGAGGAAAAAATTTTTAACATGGGATATCATAGAGAGATTCTCTTGTGGTATAGTCTCATTATATTTTGCAGTGCGACTAAGTATCGCAGAGCTGTCATACACAGTCTTCCAGCGTCTGGGGAAGGGGTGTAACGAGGATAGCAAATTATAGATATACTGTATGTCAGTATACTTCTGTCTCTATCCTCGTTGTCAGTCGCACGGCTCAACGTATGCTTGATGTGCAAGTGTAAGAGTGAGACGGAGAGAGTCTGTCTCAGCGACTAGGATATAGTACTGTAGAAAGAGGTGCGCGCAGGGCATGCCGGGTAGACTTAGGCAAGAGAAGGAAACGAACGGGTCGGTTAGAAAGAATTTAGCAGCCATATTGTGCGTTGTGCGAGCTCGTGCTTTGGATAGTTTTCCGTTCTTTAGATAGAAGCATTTTGGCTGATGTAATTAATTCGTGTGACTCTGTTTCGAATATTGGCTTGTTGAGAGACATTGAAAAGCAGATCTTCTTGCTAATATAATTGTCGTGTCGTGTACAAGAACCAAGTGGGTTTGCCGTAATTCTGCAGAGAGATCGGAGCGTCCTTGTAACGAGAGCTACGATAGCCTTGAGCTGCACCGCATATCTTCGGTGCCGCTTTTGTTGAATCATCGATTCGTCTGGGTTAGAGAGGATCGTCGGAAAATCTTCGTATTCAACGACTGATAGAAAATGTAAGTCTGCAGACTATCGTATTGCGTTTTATTATTGAATACGTGTATGCGATATATGTAAAAATATCGAGACCGTCGCGTGCGTCGCGTTAAATAGAATAGGTTAGAATAAATTAAATTTTGTTTCTTTTTATTAAACTTATTAAATTTTGACACTATTAAAGTTTACGATAATTTCATTTCAGTGTATTAAATTTGTTTATTGTTTTGAATAAATTGAAGTTAAATTGAAATTATTTTGGAGTACCATATAACGTTATTTCTCTCTGTTTAAAATCGTGTGTTGTCTATATATATTGAACGTTATACACTTGCTTTCTTTTGATCTACGATATTTAAGAGAGTCTTAAGGTACACGCCGTGGGTTTCGTCGTACCAGACGTCCGGGAGGCAGAACTTCTAAGCGAAGTTCTGCAATAGTATTAAATATTGCTTAACTGATTTCCATGATATGAAAAAGACAGTCATAGTCGATCAGTGACGATGTACGAGGCTGATCGTCTCTAAATCGAAAATCGGTTATTTAACGGTGAGTGCGTATGTACTTGAAGTAAGTACATATGAAACCCACAAATATATTTGATTAGTTGATTTAAATATATTCCCCGTTACAACCTATTACCCTAAACCTAAACACCCATTATTCCTTAATCCATAAATCCATCAACCCTAATGCCAGAAACCTATTAACTCTATTTCCATTGAACTTCAACCCATGAATCATACATTTGTGGACCATTGAATCCTAAACCAATGAACTCAATAACTATAAACTGATAAATCCTATGTTTAGAAAGTAATAAACATATAATTTTATAAACCCACAAAACTTAAATCTACTAATTCTTATTCCAAAATCTCATGAAATCTCAACCCATAAATTCATGAACCTTAAACAAAAAAAAAAAAATATAAACTCTAAACTTATGATTTGTAGGCCTATGAACCCAGAAATCCATAAACTCATAAATACTAGATCCATAAATCCAGAAACCCCTGATACTGTATTCATTATTATACCCGCTATATTTGATCAGTCACCATATTAAATATCACGTATGTAATAAAGCCTTTATATTAAATAGCAACAAACTCAAACCAAGTGAAGTATAAAGAAATTACATTTTCATAGAGGTGAATGTCCGTACACTGAAAAAAAGGATATTTTTTATGATCGCTACACTATATCTGCTATATTGAATATTACGTATGGAGTAATATACATATTAAACATGTTCACTATCATATGACATCTAAAGAAATATTTTCAGAGATTTAAATGCCCGTAAATTGAGGATAGGAACATGTTACTATTTCTATATTAATTTTGCTATTGGCATTTTTTGCGAACCAATGACAGTGATGTTATCTTAGATAGTAATACACGGATTTCAAGTATCTTTAGCATATGTGTATAGTCAAATTTCCATAATATTTAATTGCATTTCTGAAAATACGCTTTTTTGGATATTTATATTTATAAAAATAACTAATATCTAAAAAATCATTAAATATCTGCATCACATTAAAGATTAAGTACTTCTATACTTAAAAACTTTAAAAACTTTCGGATATAGTCACAATTTCACAAATTCAATTAAGGGGATGTAAAATACCGACAATATAGTTTTCCAAATTTTTTATTTTCAATCCAAATTTTTTAAAAATATCTCTATATTACAGCCTTTTATTTTAATTAATAAAAAGCATGATATAAAGATATTTCAAAAAATTTTTGAATAAAAATTAAAAGTTCAAGAAACTGCAATGTCGGTAACTAAGTATTACACATACACCTTATTACATCACCTTAAGAAAATAGGGAATAATGTAGGTAGCCACTATTGAGGTTTCTATTACTGAAAGGGTTAAGGTAACTATTCTTCCAAAATACACAAAACAATTTTATAGTATAATGGTAAAAAAATAAAATCCGCAGCAATCACGACAGCAATATTGACATTAAGCGTAATTAAAAGTTAAAAATCTAAAAAAAGATAAAAAATTTTTTTAATAAAAAAGGTTAAGAATAAGTTGCCTTAATAATGACAGTGCCAAGTTAAAAGATAAAAAAAAAAATTGAATAGTACTTGGAAAAAACAAAACTATAAAGTACAGCCAGCCATAGAAACGTCTAAGAGAAAAGATGCTCACGCCTTCTTACACCACAGATATAATGTACAATAGAATTAATGACGCGCTAGAGTTTAAGGTCAAGCGCTTCAGAGAGATCACAATAGACTAAGCAGCAGTAATTGATTGGAGGAATCAGAAAAGTCTGCATAAGATGTTTGCGCAGAGGAAAGATGATTTTAAAGTTTGCAACCTTATTTTTCGACAAAAATATTAATTTTTAAGTTTGAAAACTGTTTGAACTCTTGGAATTATAATTAAATGACAAAAAACACCGATCTAAATATGAAAATATCCTAAAATTCACCCTCAAAGGAAATTCTCATGCTTGACTATAACGTTAGCTACAGAAATTCTCAGTTCATAATTTTTTTTTCCAATGATTTAATAAAATCATTTGCAACAAAACGACGGAATGTTGATGAGCACCATAAAATATATCAGCTTAATTTTAATTAATGAACTAAAATAAAAACAACTTTCCTATAAGAGTTGGAATTTAGCGTTAATTACAGAAATTTCCAATTTTTGTTTTATTGACCGACCTCTGATAATTTTATTTGCAAAAAAAAAAACGAATAAATGTTGGAAAAGACCTTCAAACGCATAAGCTTAATATCAATTAATACGCGGAAATAAAAACTACCCTTCTACAAGGGGTCGAATTTCGTGATAATCACAGCTATTCGTAGCTTTTATTTATTTTAATAAACTTTTGATGAACTTATTTGCAAAATGATAATAAATGTTTAAAAATATCTTCGAATAGATGAGCTATATTTTTATTAATATGCGCAAATAAAATCTACCCTCTTATAAGGGATGGAATCTTTTTGTAATAACACAAATTTCTAGTTTTTATTATTTTTGCTTTCTCATAGAGAAAGCATTGTATCGATAAAAAAAATTTTTTTCTATTTTTTCATTAATTTGTACATATTTGAACTCGGTGAGTCAAAAAAAGTGGTTCCCAGAAAATGTCTGTATGTATGTGTGTGTGTGTGTGGATGTATGAATTCAGTTAGTAAACTGTAACTCGAGAACTACTCGATGGATTTGCTTCAAAATTTGCATGTAATTTATTTGTGATTGCCTGAATAAAATAAATTTTTAAAAACTGATTTTCTTAGCTTAGTTTTAATTTTAGAGCATTTTGAAATTTAAAAAAAAATGTTTCTATTTATTAAGCCAATAAAATTTAAAAAACTACTCGATGGATTTACTTCAAATTTTCCATACAATTCAATTTTTTGATGAACTGGTGCGGAAGCTATTGAGAATTGGTTTTCTTAGCGTAGTTTTTTTTTTAGAATCATTTTAAGAATTTTAAAAAAATTTCGATTTTTCATTTTTTTTGTATTTTACGTAAACTATTTGAAGAATTTGTTCGCAAATTTGTATGGAACTTAATTTCGACTGCCAAAAGTATAAAAAATTTTGTAAACTAATTTTCTTAGCGCACTTTTAATTTTAGAGCATTTTTAAAATTTTTTAAAAAATTTTTATTTTTTTCTATTTTACGAAAACCATTTGATAGATTTGCTCCAAAATTTGTATGCAATTTATTCGCTACTGTCTGAAGAAAACAAGCTTTGGAAAACTAATTTTCTCAGCGCAGTTTTAATTTTAGAGCACTTTGAAAATTTTCAAAAAAATTTTTATTTTTCATTTATTTTTTTTTTTGCTTTAACCATACTATAAATTTTCTCCAAAATTTTTATACAAATTATTCGCTATTATCTGAAAAAAAAAAGCTTTTGAAAACTAATTTTCTTAGCGTGGTTACAATTTTAAAGAATTTTAAAGATTTAAAAAAAAATTTCGATTCTTCTTTTCTTATTTTTTTTTATTCTACGTAAAGTACTCGATGGATTTGTTCTCAAAATTGCAGGGGAATTATTTGCGACTGCAAAAAGAAGGGAAATTTTCAAAAATTGATTTTCATAGCATGGTTTTAATTTTAGAGCATTTTTTAAATTTTGAAAAAGAAATTTTGAAAAGAAAATGTTATTTATTTAACCAGTTAGATCTCGAAAATTACTCGATGGATTTGCTTCAAATTTTGTATACCATCTATGTTTTTGTATAACTAGGCGGGAAGCTATTGAAAATTTGTATTCATAGTGTATTTTTTTTTTATAGAGCCATTTTAAGAATTTGAAAAAATTTTCGATTTTTAATTTTTTTTTGTATTTTACGTAAGTTAATTGATGAATTTGCTTTGAAATTTCCATGGGAATAATTTGCATCTGCCAAAAGAAGGATAACTTTTATAAACCGATCTTTTTAGCGTAGTTTTCATTTTAGAAAATTTTAGTCTGTTTTCACATTTTAATGCATATCTGCTGAAATTTAATTGCGACTGAAACGTGCGACAGATTTGTAACAGATTGCCAATCGAAACGTGCGATTCAAAGATAAGAATAAACGCGCAAATTTGCAGCAAAATCGAAGCAGTCTTCCGTAAGAATATTACAGCAGCAATTTACTACAGAATTACATAAGAAAGACATAAGTTAAGTGCAATTATATGACGAGAATAAACACGCAAACTTGCAGCAGAACCGAAGCAGTCTTCCGTAAGAATGTTGCAGCAGCACTTTACCCCAGAATTACATAAGTATGACATAAGTTGAGCGCAATTATATGACGAGAATAAACACGCATACTTGCAGCAGAATTGAAGCAGTCTTCCGTAAGAACCTTGCAGCAGCACTTTACCCCAGAATTAGATAAGAATTACATAAGTCAAGTGCAAATATATGCCCACTAGTTATATATTAAAATCACATTTGAATAAATATAAAAAAATTAATGAAACTCAAAGAGCTCTATGAGAAAGCATTCCGCCAAAGCACTTGGCAGCGTTTTTTTTA
This sequence comes from Anastatus disparis, assembly GCA_017163975.1. Taxonomy (NCBI): domain Eukaryota; kingdom Metazoa; phylum Arthropoda; class Insecta; order Hymenoptera; family Eupelmidae; genus Anastatus; species Anastatus disparis. The sequence goes on from JAFFSR010000381.1 coordinate 956,977, forward strand.
TAACATATATTATTTGTAAAGAAACGAATAGATATTGAATAACATCTCAAAATACATAATCTATACTTTTTATTAATACGCGAAAATAAAACTCTCTTATGAGGCATAAAATCCTGTAAAAAGAAAACTTTAGTTTATAAAAAAAATCAAGTGACGAATCACTTGATTTATCATGCCAAAACATCATGAGAAGATTTTTTTGTATTTTTAAACATTATAAACCATGTTTACACAATTGAAAATATTTTTGAATATTTTTGAAAATTTTGGACTTAGATAATTTGGTCTTAGAAAAAATTTTCTAAGTTCAAAATTTTCAAAAATTTCAAAAATAGTTCTCAATTAACAAAGCATAGTTTGAAACGTTTAAAAACCAAAACAATCATTACTTCAAGATATTTTTAACGGGATATCAGAGTTACTGGAAACAAATTTTACTTTATCTTGTTTATTGATATTTTTTTAATTTCATTATTCAAGCAAATATAATAACTTGTCCGCACTAAAGCTATGTTAAGTGCAATAAGAAAACAGTATCTCACTTTAGGAACGAAGATAAATTTTTCAAATCTCTAGATGATGAGGAACGAACCTAAATCATGATTCAGAATTTCGGATCGCTCTAAATCTTTTCCCTTAATTTAGTTCCATTCCACGAATAAGTAATTCTGTATCTTTAATTATATATTTCAGACTTTCACAACTCCCTCTAAATAGTGCGCTAGCTCACTGGTAGGTTTGAATATTCCATTATTGGTTTTTTGATACTTACTCACTAAGGTAGTGGAACCAATCACTGATCGGGGACCAAATAATGATAATTTTGTGAAAAAATTTATTTTAAAATAGTTTTAAGATTTTTTTTTATTAAAAAGAAATTATATTTAATAAATAAAGCATTGATAAAACTTATTTCAAAAGTTTTTTTGCTCACTCAGTTTGTCCAATTTGAAAAAAAATTAATGAAAATCGTCTGTTACGTTTCATGTGTTTGCACGAGCAACAGCTTAAGCAATGGCGGAAGAACAGTGAGTGGACTTAATACATTTTTTCTTTGCTTTTGAGTGATATTTTCATTTGAGGGATTCTTTATTCATAAATGAAAGCATTAAAATGCCAAAATTAAAAGAGGTAAGAATTTATTTATACAACTAAACCTTATTTATTTTAATGATTATCAATTGGTTACTTCAATTATACAAGGAACCTATTATTGATAATTAAAACTAATGATTTTTTCAAGTTATTTTAAAAGAAATACAATTTTTATAAAGTGAAATTAGTTCTATTTATTATTTCATTTTTTTTTTTTTTTAGAAAAAAACAGCACAAAGAAAAACATATAATGATTCCGATATGGAAAAAGCTGTAAATGAGGTTAGGAGAGGACTTAAAGTAAGACAAGCTAGCAAAAATTATAATGTGCCTTATGCTACATTATATACAAAAAGTAAAGGATATTTACCTTTGAAAACTCGACCTGGACCAAAAAGTGTCTTTTCTGAGGAGGAAGAAAAAGAACTTGTAAATTGGATTTTGCATTTGGGTGATTGTGGATTTCCAATTACTAGAGTACAGTTATTGGATGCTATTCAGAGTATTGTGAAAAAATCTAAAAGAGACACTCCATTTAATAATGGTCGCCCATCAAAAAAATGGTACAAATTATTTTTAAATAGGCATCCAAATTTAAGTGAAAGAGTATCTCAAAACTTAACAAAAGCAAGAGCGAACATTACTGAAGAAACCATAAGAGGTTGGTTTGCTGAAGTGAAATCATATCTTGAATCTAAAGACTTATTGAAAATAACTCCAGACAGAGTGTTTAATTTAGACGAGTTTGCTTTTTGCTTGAGTCCCAAAAGTGGCAAAGTTTTAGTACGTAGAGGTGAAAAAGCTGTTTACACTGTTGTTGGAAGTGATAAAGAATATTATACAGCATTAATTGGAGGCAATGCAGCTGGAGTTTTAATACCAACAATGGTATTATTTAATAATGAAAGGATTTCTTCTTTGGTCGCAGATCATTTTCCAAAAGAATTTGTTATAGGAAAAAGCGAAACAGGATGGATGACCACTGAAGTTTTCTTCGGATATATAGTTAACAGCTTTTATCCATGGTGTATAAAAAACCAAATTGAATTTTCAATTATTATATTTGTTGATGGACATAGTTCACATTTGAATATGGAATTAAGCAACTTTTGTGTCGAACACCAAATAGAATTAATAAGTTTATTTCCTAATGCTACACATATTTTACAGCCCATGGATGTGGTTCTCTTTCGTGCACTAAAGCTTGCATATAATGAAGCTGTTCGCTCATGGAGAATGGAGAATGATGGTCAAGCATTAACTAAAGTGTATTTTGCTACTGTCTTAAAAACTCCTTGAATGCATTAGATATCAAGAAAATTTTTGAGCATGGTTTTCGAAAATGTGGTTTAAGTCCATTTACTCAAGATGCAATCAACTATAATAAATTAGTGAAAACTAATAAATCAATTGAGAACTCTACAGAAAAGAAGAATAGTAATACTGCAAGTGCTGCTCTTCAAAATCCAATTGAAACAATTGAATCACTCATAGATCCAAATATCTTAGAAAAATTTAAAAGTGGCAGCAACTGTCTTGAGTGGACTGGTCCTTTAGAGTATAAAGAATTATACAATGTTTGGTTGAAGTGCTCAAAACTTCCAAATGATTTAAAAGATTCAAACAATAAATCAAACTCTGTTGAAGTAAATTTACTTGATGTTAATCATGATTTTAATATTCCAGCTCATGCGGTGAATGATAACAGTTTATCAAATAATCAAATCACCATCGATACTAATGTTATTTTTAATGATTGTATGGACATCGATGCTATTGATTTTATTAAACAAGAAAGTATTTCAGATAAGATTTTAGAGAGTGGAAAAGACATTGAGGATACAGCTGGTGTCGATAAGGATAATATAGATGATATTACTGAACAAGAGATTCAGACTGTAAATAAAATTTTAAGCGAACAACCTGTTAATGCACTTGAAGTATTTCAAGTGATTACTGAAAATAGGTCTTCCATAGACAAGTTTGCTAATTCACATTTGAATGATAATCATACGGATAACAGTATCATTGTACCAAGTAATGATATGCATACTTCGAGTCACCTTCGTATCATTGATGCATCAGATAATTGTTTTTCTTCGACAGCTGCTGATGATTTAATATTTGCAGATGACAGTGGTTTTGTAGATGTAGTCCAAATGCAAATAGACAATAAGGAAATTAATAATACAATTTTAGATACTGTTAGTAAAAGTATAAATATCACTAATGTTAAAGATGAATTGAAGACTGATAAAATAATAGATTCCAATAATTCTGAGGTAATTTTTAAAATTAAAATTAAACTCTTTAAAGAGAATTTTAATAAAAATATTAATGGTAAATAAATTTAAAATATTATTTTAAAACATGAGTAGAAAAGCTGTAGATAACAATTGTTTTTTATTTATAGATTCTGCAGCTCATTTATCTTTTAAAGAATATATTCCTTATCCAGAAGATAAAAAAAGGTCTTCAAAAATGTTAATAAAAAAAAATTTAAAGAAAAACTTCCTCCAGTAGCGACCAGTGATGAATGGAGAGCATACCATGCAGCAAAAGCTCAATTAAAGAAAAATGAAGAGGAGAAAAAGACACTTTTAAAAATTAAAAAATTAGAAAGCAAGAAAATTAAAGAAGAGTGTGAAGAAAATGTTAAAAAATTAAAAATAAAAAGACTAATGTTCTTAAATGTATTAGAGAACTAGATTTAAAAATTCAAGAGAAAAAGGCTAAATTAAAATTACTTAAAATAAATTTAAAAACGGAATCAGAAGAAAAACGATCATTATTAGAATCTCAGATTAAACAACTAGATTTAGAGATTGTTGAAAATTTGTCATGTAAAAGTGAACTCGTAAAACAAAATAAAACTTTGATTTTAGAAGAAAAAATAATTAGAGATAAATTAAAAATATCAAGCCTGAAAAAATAATTAAAAAAGAAAAAGTAGTCTGATTTAAAAAATGTAATTTATTACAAATTTTATAGTTTGAAGCAGTAACTATGCACTATTTTTGAGTATTTTAATAATGAGTCGTTTTCCTTCTATACATGAATGTATACGTACTTAAATTATATTAAAATATGTTGTTTAAGGCTGCAATTTTAATTTCAATTATTATTATTTAATATAAAATTTAATATGTGTCCAAGATTTAACTTTATAAGATAAATTTATCTTAAAAAAAATAAATTTATGCATCCTAGTTTCCAGAATTTAATTTTATCAATAAATGGTTCTTCCCTTGATTAATAATTGGTTCCTAACCTAAAATGTTGATCAATAATTGGTTCTTACGATGCTTAAAATAAAATAGAAACTAAAAAATATTTATCGCATAAAATGAATAAAATTAATTATTTTCGTGATAAATAAGTACTATATTTTTTAACAAAATCAGTTTTATATACTTTTATTTATTCAAAATTAAATTATTTGTATTTTTTTTTGAAGCTTTCCCTTAAATGATCAATAATTGGTTCCACTACCTTAGGTGCAGGTCTAATTTTAGATTTGTTCCAAGAGAAAAACATTAAAATACATGTATCAGCATATTTACCAATTTTTCCGAGTGTGGCTCTAACCTAAAAATAGGTTGGAATATTTCAATATTTGTTTTTCGATACTCACTGACTAGGTGCAGGTCTATATCTAGATTTTATTTAAAAAAAAAAGGTAAAAAAATTTAAATTTTCTTTCATTCTAGTTCCTCTTTCTGACACTGCATTTAATTTTACACGTATTTATTGGCGCTGTTGTTCTGTACCACGTGACAACAAAGTGACTTAACATGACGAATAAAAAAACAATATTTAAATATTTTAACCTAATTTTATGTTCGAATCACCACTTGGAAACATTTAGAACCAGACCTGCACCTAGTCAGTGAGTAGCAAAGAACAATTAAATGAAATATTATAACCTATTTTTGGGTTATAATATTTCATTAAAATCTGTAAATATGCTGATACCTGTATTTCAATATTTTTTTTTTATGAAATCTAGAATAAGATCTGCACCTAGTCACCACTTGAAAACATCTGTATATATGATCATATCTCCACAACTTTTAATCTTTTGGTGATATGTCATTTTACAGCTGTCACTGGGTAGCGAATGATGCACACTATTCAAACTAGGTTCACACCTTTTGTACAATCTTGTTCCTCTATTTTTTATGTATATAGTGAATGTGCCACCAATGCTCCAGTAGATATTTCTATAAAACGTAAATTTTTACATGGATAAAAGTTCGGAAATTTTATCCATGTAAAAATTTTCGTTTTATAGAAATATCTACTGGAGCATTGGTGGCACATTCACCATATACATAAAAAATAGAGGAACAAGATTGTACAAAATATGTAAACCTAGTTTGAATAGTGTGCATTATTCGCTACCCAGTAACAGCAGTAAAATGACTTTTCAAAAACATTATAAAAAAATTAAAAGTTGTGGAGATATGCTCATATGCGGATGAATGTATTTTTTTTTTTTTTAATAAATCTATAATTATATCTGCACTTAGTCAGTAAGTATCAAAAAACCATTAATGAAATATTCTAACTTATTTTTAGGTTAGAGCCACCACCCGGAAATATCTGTGACGATTCTGATGCATATATTTCAATGTTTTTTTTTGTAATACTATCTAAAACTAGACTCACACCTAATCAGTAAATATCATAAAACAAATAATGAAATGTTCTAACCTATCTGTCGGCTTGCACTTTACTCAGAGGAATCTGGGAAAAGTCTGAAGTATGTACGCAAAGATATTGATTAAGTTATTTATGGAACGGAATCTGTACTGATCAATGGAAAAGATTTTGAGTGATCCGAAATTTTTAATCATGTTTTCAAGTTAGTTACTCACTATCTAGATACCTGAAAAAAAATTATATTTTTCCTTAAAATAGAAACTGTACGTTAGAATTTTTAGGATTCTTCATCAAAAGGTTGTTAAAAAAAATAAAATCTGGAAATTTCGTTTTTTCCTATGTGGATTCAATACCTTATTGGAAAGTTATATAGATTTCTACATGCTAATTAAACATTAATGAAAATAATCTCTTTTCATTCCTGAAATTCCATCTTTATTGAAAACTATTTTCTTCTTTTATCCTGCTAATAAATATCTAAAATAGAAAAGAAAATAAACACAAAGTATACCATTTCTCAGTTTTTTTTTCTTTTTGTAAGATTTTAACAGGCGCGAAGCCCACATAACAAACTATTGACGTATTATTTTCTGTGGTGTCAAACCCACTGCCTAGATAATTGCTTTGACATTTTTTCTGTTGTGTCAGACAACGCAAATTCGTGACATATTATTTAACGTGGTGTCAACCGACGGCAGAGACAGCGAAAAATAGCGACCAGACGGAGAATCGATCCCGCGCTAACGGCAATACGAGTCGCGCGCCTTAGCCACTACGCCACTAACTTTATAAAAAAATTAACCTAAAAATTTGAATTAATTTTACACTTATTTAAATAAAATGAATTTTATAATGAATCAAGCCACTTTCCAATTAAAAATCTGTTTTTGTATTCTTCTTTTTGTTTTTCTTACTGAAACTAATACCTATAGTGAAACAAGAAAACTCATATGAAAATTAAATTTCATGACATAATACTTTTACTATACAAATGACAATAAAACTTTTATTATACAAATAATTAATGCATTCAAAACAAATAGCAGAAGTTTTTCACTACTTACTTGGAATTAATTGTATTTAAATTCATTATTTTATTAAAATTTTAAATTTTTTATTCAAGTCAAAACAAACAGCAAGCAGACTCATTATGATTTTACTGATACGATCTGAAGTTAGTTACTTCGTGTTCATTCCAATTCCAGTTCCAGACGTTAAAAATTTTACTTTTTCCTTAGGTTAATTCTAGACTTGCGACCATGTAAAGGCCGTTACACTCAAAAAGTTACAAGTTACAGATACAGTGACAGATACAAAATTTTATTGCTTAGTATAACTATACATATGAAAAACAAATGAAAAACAAATGTGTTTTTTCTTGTATTTTTTTATATGAAGATATACTAACCAATAAAATTTTGTATCTGTCACTGTATCTGTAACTTGTAACTTTTTGAGTGTAACGGCCTTAACTGTGCCTGTGACTTTGCGCTGTTCTCTTGTCGGTCCGTTCCCGTTTATGCATTCTTATTAAAAGTTATGTGTTTGCCAGTAGAGAAGAAACCTAAGTGATTTTTATGTTAATGGTCAAAGTGACAAAACAAAATCCAAAATCAGCTTGTTGCTCCAAAAAGTAATTAAATATTTTTTTTATCTTGCTGATATTACAATGGAATTGGATAAATGGAATTTAATTAGAAATTTATTAGTTGTAAACCTTTTAACATTGCTCCTGTTATGGAAAAAATCAAAGAGGAAAAGGTTAAGGAGATGATGGGTTAAATTTCATTTACTACCTCATATAAGAGATAATTTAAAAGTGTATGGTATTTTGTGTGTCTATTTTCAATGAAATGATCACGAGTTTTATAAGTTCATGCAAATGTCAATTAAGAGGAGGTAGGAACCATTTGCCGCTTGGCGGCGCTGCGGCCAGGTAAGAGAAAAATATAAAATATTTTTTATTCAGCGGTTCATAATTTATCGAGACAATAATATACTTCTAACGTTGTCAAAGGCACTAACCATATATATGTAGAATAATTATTGATGATAATCTTGTTTGAAAAGTCTAAGCTATTGTTATAAAACGAAAAATGCAGTTCGAAGTAGAGCCGGCGTGAGCATGTATATACTTTGTTCTTTACTATTACTTTCTCTGTCGCACTTAGGAAACATACCCATATGTTTACATCGGTTCTACCACGCGCCGCATTTTTCGTTTTATGATAATATTTTAGACTTTTCAAACAATATTAGCATCAATAATAATTCTACATATATATGGCTAGTGCCTTTGACAACGTTAGAAGTATATTATTGTCTCGATAAATTATAAATCGCTGAATAAAAAATATTTTCTATATTTCTCTCATCTGACCGCAGCGCCACCCAGTATAGAGCGGCGAATGGTTACGACCCCCTCTTAATGATTATAATATTTGTATAACCTCTATAAGAGACACTTGAAAAAACAAATAGTACGTCTACTACCAATATCTTCTGAGATACGCTTAGCTGTAACTCTTCAGTAAGTATTTATTTATGTATTCATTGAAAAAATTATGTATATATATACACTACCGAACAATAATTTTGAGTAGATTGTCAAAATTTTTGTACCGATTTTGAGAAACCACATCTCTTTCAATTTTGATCCTAGAAAAAATGTAAAAAAAGCATGTTAAAGTACTCTTTAAATGCTTTCTTTTGGACTTATTTACATGTTATTAGTGATATTAAAAAAAAAAACTGCGTAGGCAATTTCGAAATTTTTTTCATTTTTCTTCTATCAACTGTAGTTTTTTAAATAATTAATCTAGAAAAAATTTGATGAAAGATTTGAAAAGAGCTCTAAAAATACTATTTGACGCTATTTAAAAAAAAAAATTTACGTTATTTATTTGTCAAGTTTTAAGCACGTGAAGTTATCTATCTTTATACTTTTTAATGAAATTTTTAGAAAAATTGCTCTTGTTTTCTTTTTCTCCCTTTTAGAAACCTATACTTTATATATCCACACACTCCTTACACATTCAACCACCGTTTTATCTCCAACAATCCACTTAACACCACACTATCACCCTTGCAACACAAAAAAACACTCTCACCATCCAATCCACAACGCATACTCTATGACCGCCATTTTGGCTCCAATATATGATTCATGTTGAATGATATTAATATAATTGAAATTGGCAGGTTCGTACAGTGATGCTTCAATCTTTAATGCAACTAAGTTTTTAGAGTAACTTAAAAATAATGGATTGGATTTGCCACCATTAAAAGTGTTACCAGCAAGTAATATACAAGTTCCATATGTTTTGATTGGAGATGGGATATTTACTTTACAAACAAATTTCATGAAGCCCTACAGTTGAAGACGAATACAAAGTATTGAAGAAAAAGTGTTTAAATATAGACTCAATAGAGCAAGGTATACTATTGAGTGTGCTTTCAGCATGATATGCAATAAATTAAGAATATTAGATAGTGCCTTAAATTTTTCTTTACTTTAAGGGGTATCCGCATACCGGCATAGAATTCTACCTTATCTACATTTGAATTTTGCATTTTAATACAAATTTAACTATTTACGACTGAAATTCATAGAAGAGGCACATTCTTAACATTCTAAAGAATTGATTGCAATGTTAAGAGACAGTATAAAAGTGAAAATGAAGACGAAAACTGCAAAATACGATTATTCATAACTACATTGGAAAGTTAATCGTATTAAGCAGTTTTCGTCTTCATTTTTACTTTTATACTGTCGTTTAATATTGCAATCAATTCTTTAGAATGTTAAGAATGTGCCTCTTCTATCAATTTCAGTCATTAATAGTTAAATATTTATTAAAATGTATAATTGAAATGTAGATAAGGTAGAAGAACTCTATGTCGGTATGCTGATTCCCCTTAAGAATAGAAACTGTAGTGATTGCCTGTATTATAAACATCATTATCACGTGATGTGCATCACATGATTATGCGAAAACTGTATATAATTACGTGATTATCACGTTATTTATTGTTCAAAAATGTCACGTGATTATCACACGATAATCACATAAGTATTTTCAGTAGAAGGACCATAGACATCAGAAAATGATTTTTTAAAAACATCGATATCAGATATTCAAAAATTAACACATCAAAAACGAAAAGATATTAAAAATGATGGAAAAGTAGAAGAACTTTTATTCCAAAATAAAGCTATTCTTGATACAATACAGAATACAATTTCTGAAAAGGATCAATGTGAAGAATTATCTAAAATGATTAAAAATTATATACTTTTAAATCAATTTATACGTTCAAGAACAATTTTATCGTTTAATGGACAATGTAAAGTGGACAATTCAAATGAAAAATAACTTTATTTTTGAACACGTTTTTTAAAAATAAATATTTTCAAGTATAATATTGTTTTTATTTATGAGTCTGAAGTTTCCAACGTTAACTTCCAACGAAAATATCAATTTTTGAAAAATTGATTTCTAAAATTAGAAATCGATTAAAGTCGTTAGATTATGATAAAATAATTTTAAAAAAACCGATTTCAATATTAACATACCCCTACATCCACCCTCAAACGACATTCCCCTATTTAACTATTACGCTAGATATAGAAATTGCAGGTTTTCATTTTATTTTAATCACCTGTTGATGAATAAATTGTTACAAAACTATAAAAATAATAAAACAAACTACAAAATACATAACCCAGATGAGCGCCTACTTGCGGAAATAAAAACTACCCTAGCTATAAGGGGATGAAAACCGAGCTGTTCACAAAAAATTAATGTTTTTATTTATCTTAACAACCTTTTGATAAATTGAGTTTACCAAAACCAAGTAAATATTAAAATATACTTTAAAATACATAACCCAGATCATCGTTGATTTACGGAAATAAAAACTACCCTAGCTAAAGGGGATAAAAACCGAATTGTTCATAAAAAATTTATATTTTATTTATTTTAACGACCTGTTGATAAATTGATTTCTACAAAACCAAGTAAATATTAAAATATATGCCAAAATACATGACCCCAATGAGCGCCGACTTGCGGAAATGAAACATACCCCAGCTGAAAAGGGATAAAAACCAAGCTGGTCATAAAAAAATTATGTTTTTATTTATTTTAATAGCCTTTTGATAAAATTATTGTTACATAACCAAGTAAATATTAAAATATACTTTGAAATACATAACCCTAAAGAGCGCACACTTGCGGAAATGAAAACTACCTTAGCTAGAAGGTGATGAAAATCGAGCTGTTTACAAAAAATTTTTTGTGAACTGCTCGGTTTTCATCCTTTTTTGGCTATGGTAGTTTTTATTTCCGCAAGTAAACGATGATCTGGGTTATGTATTTTAAATTATTATTAAATATTTACCTTGCTTTGTAAAAATAAATTTATTAAAAGGTTGTTAAAATAAATAAAAACAGAACTTTTTTCTGAACAACTTGGTTTTCATCTCTTTATGGCTAGGGTAGTTTTCATTTCCGCAAGTCGGCGCTCCTTCTTGGTTCTGTATTTTGAAGTCTATTTAAATATTTATTTGGTTTTCTGAAAATCAGTTTATCAAAAGGTTGTTAAAATAAATAAAAACATAAATTTTTTATGAACAGCTCTGATTTTATTTTCTTATAGCTAGGGTAGTTTGGTATTTCCGCAAGTCAACGATGATCTGGGTTATGTATTTTGAAGTATATTTCAATATTTTTCGCCATTCTAACCCTAAAATCGCAAATTCATTGCTCTTTTTGTCTCTCGTGGCAAAAAAATACAGTACGCAACTGGTATGGAAAAGCTTTTTTACGAAACTTGTTACGACCCTCACCTTCGGCTCGGGCTGTAAACTTCTCAATTCGTAAATAAAGCCTTTCCATACCCGTTGCGTAATGTACTATTCCTTGTCTTGTAAAAATAAATTCATCAAAAGGTTGTTGAAAAAAAGAAAAACATAAATTTTTTCTGAACAACTCGATTTTTATCCCCTTATAGCTAAGGGAGTTTTTATTCCCGCAAGTCAGCGCTCATCTGGGTTATGTATTTTCAAGTATATTTTAATATTTACTTGGTTTTGGTAAACTTAATATATCAAAAGGTTGTTAAAGTAAATAAAAACATAAATTTTCTATGAACAGCTCGGTTTTTATCCCCTTATAGCCAGGGTAGTTTTTATATCCGCAAGTCAACGATGATCTGGGCTATGTATTTTAAAGTATATTTTAATATTTACCTTGTTTTGTAAAAATAAATTTATCAAGAGATTGTTAAAATAAATAAAAACATTAATTTTTTCTGAACAACTCTGTTTTCATCCCCTTATAGCTAAGGTAGTTTTCATTTCCGCAAGTCGGCGCTTATCTGTGTCATGTATTTTGAAGTATATTTCAATATTTACTTGGTTTCATAATAATAAATTTTTCTAAAAGTTTGTTAAAAAAAAAATAAAAACATAATTATTTTGTGAACAGTTCGGTTTTCATCCCCTTATAGCTAGGGTAATTTTCATTTCCGCAAGTCGGCGCTCATCTAGGTTATGTATTTTGCAGTTAGTTTTATCATTTTCACAGTTTGGTAACAATTCATTGATCAAAAGGTGGTTAAAAAAATGAAAACCTGCAATTTCAATTCTAGCATAATAGTCAAATAGGAGAATGTCGTTTGAGGGTGGATTTAGGGGTATGTTAATATTTAAATCAAGTTTTTTTCATTATTTAATCATAATTTATCAAGTTTAATCGATTTATAATCTTAGAAATCAATTTTTCAAAAATTAATATTTTCGTTGGAAAATAACGTTGCAAATTTCAGACTCATCATCAACGGATACAAAAAATTAATTTCAGTACATTTTTTTTTTGAAAATGTATCAATGTGTATCAAAGTGTATCAACGTATGGTTTGATATACAGTCGACGATCTGAGTCCCGCCGCCTTCTCCTCCATCGATTCGCTCGTGCGTTACCCCCACTCGCTGACTAAAAGAATTTGTTTCCAAACATTCTGAGTCCCGCCGCTGCTCCATGCGACTTTTTCACTTGTAAAAATGGGTTTATTAATTTCATTTTTTTGTTTAGGATACAACAAATGTTTATTGAAATAAAAAGTAACAAAGAAATAATACAATATTGCATAATTCTCATTTATATCTATTGAAAAAAATATAAAAATTAAACTAGATATAATTAATCAATCAATAAAATGTTATTTATTTGAAAATTTAAGTGATTGCTTTATAAATAAAAGATAAAATAAGTCTTATTTCATTTCATTTTCATAATAACAATGAGTATTTAGTTCATCAATGAATAATATATTCTTTAATTTTTAAATTTATGTTACCTATAAATAAAAAAATTTAATTTTTATATTTTTTATAGTAAATATAAATGAGAATTATGCAATATTACAATATTTTTTGTTACCTTTTATTTCAATTAACGTTTATTGTATTCTAAACAAAAAAATTAAACTAGTAAATCCATTTTTACAAGTTAAAAAGTCGCATAGAGCAGCGGCGGGACTCAGAATATTTGGAAACAAATTCTTTCAGTCAGCGAGTGGGGGTAACGCATGAGCTAGTCGATGGAGGAGAAGGCGGCGGGACTCAGATCGTCGACTGTATCACACTTGAATACACTTTGATACACTTTCGTATGTTTCGATACATTTACAGTTTCCACTGGGAAAAATTGTAAAATTAACTTTATAAAATTACGAATTAATTTGCTGTTAAAATAATTAATTTACTAAATTTTAAAATTGAAACATAAAGACATATTCAATTTAAAAATTTTATATTTCTTTGAAAAATATTCTAATTTATGAATACTATTCTAACTTTAGTATTATTGAAATTTCAAAACAGAAGTAACGTTTGCTTTAAAACAAACTTGAAATTCAATTTTGAACTTTGAACATACTAAAATTTTGTCACCATCCAATTAATTGATTTTTTTTTTAGTTAAATTAATCTTTTAAAGTTTATTTAATATTTAAATTGTATTGAAAAATTAATTATATGTAAATTCTATTAAATGATTCAAACAGTAATTGAAATAAAAATTTCTTTTAATAAAAAATATTAATAAGAATCTTCTCATTTTCATAAAACTTGGCGAATGGAGATCAGGAGGAGAAAGAGAGAGAGAGAGAGAGAAAAAAAAGTGCAATTTAATGCCTACCCATTATAGCGAATTTCTAAATAGTAGAAATAAGCTTCTATTATTAAAATTGCATTATTTTATACTCATCTATTGGAAAATGAAATTATTAAAAACGTTTTATGATTTTATTTTTATTTCATAGTTATTGATTGACTTCGTATAATACGAGCTACATCCAGCGTATTCTATTTTAAAATAATGAATTCAAAATTTCGCGTTAGTTGCAATTATTTTTATAATATAATTAACCTATAATTATTCTAAATAGTATTTTTCGTTTCTATGTATCATCATCATATTTTACATAAAAAATACAATCAATTCAATTATATTTTTAATGGTTTCTTTTGGATGAAACGATATTAATGTGAAGAAACAAGACCAGATTGTTGATAGTGTTATTATTGGTATTCTAGAAAATCTAAATGCATATTTTTTATGCATTTTACATTCCTGCTAACCTGTTAATTTCACGATCACTATTTGCTGTTTCGGTGATGTTTTTTAAATTATAAGGATGTTTAGTGTATTTACAGGTAAATTATAGTTATATTCGATTAATTTTTATTTATATGGTATCTATAACATTATCTGAATGACTATTTTTATATTGTAGGTTCATCATCTTTAAAAGTTATGAAATAACTAAAATTGTTTAAATATTTTTTGAGAATTCTAAGCTGCTTTATAAAACCAATTCTAATAGTATAAAAAAAAGTGAACCAACAAATGTGTAGGTAATCAATATTCGATCTATTTTTTTTTCTCTTATTATATTACAATATTCTAATTAAATTGATATTACAATACTATAATTAATTTTTCTTATTACATTACAATATTATAATTTATTTTCAACACATTAAAATGAAATTGATACATTGTTTTATAGATCAATTCTTTTTTTCATTAAAAAACAATTTAAATATAATTAAATCTTTGATAAAAACTAAGAAGTTCATAGTTCAGTAAATTCAATTTTTGATATCAACAAGTTATAGAAGTACTTCAAATATTTATGTATTTATTTCATATTCCTTAATTTCTAATTATTTTTAATAGTATTGTATTGGAATATAAATTCATTACAAAAATACTATAATTTCATTTTCATTTTGATTTATTTATTTATTAAAACAACAAAAGTAGTATACTTTTAGAATTAGAAAAAATTAAGACAGTTGATATTGATCGATTTAGATATAATTTTACAAAAAATAACTGTTAAATGTAATTAAATTACTAAATTATTAAAAATATTTATTTTTTTAATTATATCTACATTTTTTGTAAATTATTCTTCAATTGCCTTTTTTTATTAGATAATTGAGTAATTTTTATTATAGATTTGCAAATGAAGAATTATTTTTATTGATAAATAGAAAAGCTAAAACTGAATAAAGAAAAATGTAATAACATAATTAACAAAGTACATTTTATATTATCATTAAAATTTAATTAAACATACAGCAATGTAATGTTTCTTTTATACTACGTAGTAATTAAAATATACATATATCTAAATTTACATCATTTATAATACTTATTTTTTTCAAACATTTAATTTACTGTATAATCTAATTTATATCTGAAATACCCGAAACCAAAATACCTACAACTAAACTATACCTATACCAAAAATAAACCTATAGCTGAAAATAAGCCTATAACTGAAAATAAACCTATAACCGAAAATAAACCTACAACAGAAATATAACTTACAATTTAGCGCATTTCATAAATTTATTTTTTATATGATTAAGAAAGGATATATCTTTAAAAATTATAACTTACTTTTAAAAACGATTGACAACTTTTCTTTTTTAATGAATATTTTTTTAATAATTTGTTCAAAATTAACAATTCAAATTCTATAAGTGTATGTATTTTTTTATATTTAAATTAACTTTTCCTTAATCATTCAATAATATGCCTCGACGAAAAGTTAATCGTACTGAAGAAGAGGAAAAAATATATCAAGTAAATCGACGAGCAAAAATAGCCGATAACCAAAGAAGTAGACGACAAGCAGCACGAAACGCTATTATTGATAATTCTAGAAATGGTTCGTCCATTAATGAACAAAACAGATTAATTAATCTTCCCCAACCTATAATTCAGGATTATTCAGGTTCAATGAATATTCTATGCATGCATTGTAAAGCAAAATATTTTATTTCTGAAAAAGTTTCGAATAAAGGATTATCTTTTAATGACTGCTGTAGTCATGGGACAGTTGTTTTAGAACCTACACCTACATTTCCTAAAAATCTTCTTGATTTATTTAATGGATCTCATGAAAAATCAAATGATTTCTTTCGACAAATTCGTGTTTACAATAATTCATTGTCATTTGCATCGTTCAATGGTAACTTAGTTAATTTTCAATCAAGACGTACGGGACCGTATTGCTTCAAAATTCAAGGACAAATATATTATCAGATTAATACTGCCTTATATCCAGAGGATAATCAAAATCCTTCCTATGGACAACTTTTTATTATTGATCCAATAGAAGCTATAGATTTAAGAATACAACAAAATTCTGAACTCCAATATCAAACGTTGGAAATATTAGATAAGATAATAAGAGAAAATAATATATTTGCTAAATCGTATGAAATGATGAACCAAGAAATACATAATCAACAGTTATTAATGAACAATGATGAACCAATTCCAGAATTGCAATTATTATTTACATTAAAACCAGGTACTGATAGACGAAGATATAATTTTCAAAGAACTAACGAAGTAGCTGCTATTTTTTCAACTACTGCTGATGGTGAAATTCCTGAATCTTATGTAACTATCCGAAATAAAAATACAAAAACTTTACAGTATGTCAGTACAATAGATCCTAATGTAGAACCATGGATTTATCCATTGTTTTATCCTTATGGTACCCAAGGATGGCACAAAGATTTACAACGCACTAAAGTCAATAATCAAGGTAATAATCGTCGCGTCACACGTTTAGCTTATATACGACATAAAATCGCTATTAGATCTGATGAATTTAATCCTTTTCTTTTAGGACGGCGATTATTTCAACAATATATTGTGAATTCTTACGTGAAAATTGAAAAAGATAGAATCCAATATTGTAAAAGTCATCAAAAAGAAATTAAAGCCGATACATATCAAGGATTGCATGATTATATGCAAAATTCTGCTAATGATATTAACGGACAAGTTGGGAAAACAATAATTCTACCATCTACATTTATTGGTTCACCTCGCCATATGCAAAAGTGTTATCAGGATGCAATGGCTATAATTAATCGTAAATGTAGGCCTGATATTTTTCTCACTATGACATGCAACCCGAAATGGCCAGAGATTGTAGAAAATCTTTTACCTCAACAGCAAGCTTGCGACAGACCTGATATTGTAGCTCGAGTATTTCATTTGAAAAAAGAACGTTTACTTGAATTAATTGTAAAAAAGAAATTTTTTGGTGAGGTTGCAGCATATGTTTATGTAATAGAATTTCAAAAAAGGGGTTTACCTCATATGCACTTATTAATTACTTTAACTCGTGGATTTAAGATTAGTACTCCAGAAATTATAGATAAATTTATTTCAGCTGAAATTCCTGATGTGCAAAATCCTATATTGCAAGAAATTGTTTTAAAAAATATGATACATGGTCCATGTGGTGATTGGTGTATGGTTAATGGAAAATGTTCTAAAAAATTTCCTAAAAATTTTTTGAATGAAACAAACATGGATGAAAATGGTTACCCTAATTATCGCAGGAGAGATGGAATTACTTATGAACAGACTAATGGCAATATAATCGATAATAGATGGGTTGTACCATACTGCCCAATTTTGTTACAGACATTTAACTGTCACATTAATGTTGAAGTAGTTACAAGCATTAAATCTGTTAAATATTTATATAAATATATTTATAAAGGTCATGATGCAGCTACTGTAACAGTTGGTGAATCTAATGATGACAGACTAATTAACCATGATGAGATTCAAGATTTTTTAGAAACTAGATATGTTGGACCTGTTGAAGCATGCTATCGCATACTCAGCAAAACTTTACGAGACAAAAGTCATTCTATTATAAGATTACCTGTACATTTGCCTAATCAACAATCTGTAATAATTTCTGGTGACATTAATAATATTACAACAGAAAATTTAGATTTGTCAAGTAGTATGTTACTAGATTATTTTAAGCTAAATGCAGAAAATGAAGAAGCAAGACAGTATTTCTATGCAGATATTCCAAATCATTTTGTTTATAAAAAACAAAAAAGTTATGGTTCAAGCATCTCGAGTTGGCAAACTCGACAGCAACATTTCAATTGTATTGGGCGTATGTATTCAATAAGTCCAACTCAATTAGAACTTTTTCATTTACGACTGTTATTATTACATGTTAAAGGTGCTACAAGTTTTGATTCTTTGAAAACTGTAAATAATGTCATACAGTCTACTTTCACTGCAACTTGCTTAGCTCTTGGGCTTATAGAAGACGATGAAGAGTGGATTAAAGCTATAGAAGAAGCAACTGTGTGGATGATGCCTGTACAATTACGTCTATTATTTGTTCGTATTTTGATTCATTGTCAACCAATTCATCCTGAAGAATTATGGGACAGATTCAAAACTGCTATGTCTGAAGATTTTTTACGAACAAATGAAATAACTGTAAGTCATCAAAAAGCTTATGGTCACATAAATAATTTATTAAATAATGAAGGTCAAAGTTTAACCGATTTCCCTACTATGGATCAAACAGTTAAACAAAATATATACTTTGATACTCACGTTGAATGTTTACCTTTATTACACATAACAGAAATTGGACAGCAACAATATATACAATTAAATACTCAACAAAAAGAAATAGTTGATACAGTACTTCAAGCAGTCGATATTAAGGATAATGATAGAAATAATTGCATATACATTGATGGCCCAGGAGGATCTGGGAAGACATTCATTTATACTACACTCTATAATATTTTATCATCAAAAAATATTAACGTATGTTCAATGGCATTTACTGGAATTGCTGCAACGTTACTTCCACATGGAAAAACAGTTCACAAAACATTCGGTTTACCAGTTCCTATGTATCATGATTCATCATCAAATATTAAAGCACAATCTAAAGAAGGTTCTTTACTAAAAGAAGTTGATGTGTTTATTTGGGACGAAGCACCAATGGCTCCAAGATATGTTTTAGAAATAGCAAACAGGACATTACAGTACATCATGAATAATAATTTACCATTTGGAGGAAAAATCATTATATTAGGTGGAGACTTTAGACAACTTCTTCCCATTAAAATTAGAGGTACTCGCTCAGAAACTTTAAATCTTTGCATTAAATATAGTGAATTATAGAAATATTTTAAAAAATTTCATCTGACTACAAATATGAGAGTTATAGAAAATGAAATTAATTTTGCTAAATTTTTATTAGATATTGGTTATGGAATATTAAATGATATGCATGATAATCTAAATCTTCCAGAACATTGCATTCTTAAAGCAAATACCAATATAGCTTACTATTTATTTGGTAAATTAATTGAAGAAAAACGATTTGAGGAAATAAGTAAATGCGCTATATTATCTGCTCGAAATATTGATGTTGATCAAATAAATGAACAAGTTACAAATTTATTAGATATAACAAGTGAAAATTTATATACTGGTATAGATAGCACTGAGAATTGTAATAATGGTGAATTAGATGAAGTACTTTTACCAGAATACTTGAATTCCTTAAATCCATCAAATTTGCCTCCTCATGAATTACGTTTAAGGAAGAATTGTATAGTAATGCTTATTAGAAATATAAGTATCAATGAAGGATCATGTAATGGTACAAGATTACAAATGATAGATTTTTCGAATCATTTATTAAAATGTAAAATTTTAAGTGGTGATAAAACTGGGCAGATCGTTTTTATAAACCGCATTACATTGTATTGCGAAAACGTATATCCTTTTACATTTAAAAGAAGACAATTTCCTATTAAATTAGCTTTTGCTACACGGAAATGACAGATAACAGCTAGGCTATATTTGTCACATTAGTGATCAATGTGTGTCGAAAATTTTGAGTTTCCACATAGATGGGCGATGTGTGCACGCCGAATTTCTATGTTTGCGCATTGTCTAACTACACTCAACTCATAGGAGGTTGTCACACTGATCATCTTTTATTTTCGCACTGCTTGTCAATGTGTAAACATAGAAATTTTAAATCTGACATGTATGGAAAAAAATAAATTAAAATGAAACTAAGGTTATGATCCTCGGTATCAATGAATATCTGAATTGGAAGATAATTGTGACTTTAATATATTAATTAGTGCTATTCTAATCATAAAATTTTTAATTTAGTCAAAAACATTATTATTAATAATTTTAACGTGAGAAATTATTGCTGTTAGCAATTTAATGTTGAAATCATCAAAAATTATGTGGGTGGAGTTCGATGTTTCGAAAATCTGTTATTTTTTTGAGCTTAAAAATTTCCAATATCACATTCTTATTATTTATATAAATTGAATAGAAATTTCGTTTTTAATTCATGTTTGTAATCGAAACGTATTCATTCAAATAAATTATGATTAATATTTAGAACTGTAATAAGTATTCAGACAATAATATAATGATGAGGTACTTTGAAATTTCTAATATAGTATTTCAATGAATTTTTTTTTTAATACTTATTGAAAATTTCATTAAAAAACCCGAAATATTTCATCATTTTATGGTATTCTGTATACTTGTTACAATTCTAAGGCGATTATAATTTATACGAATAAATGCATGTCGATAACAAACATGAATTAAAAATTGACTTTCTATACAATTTAAATAAATATTATGAAAAAGCCATTTGAAATTTCAAAATTCTAAAAAAAGATAATGGACTTTCGAAACATTGAACCCTACGTATATTATTTTCAATGATTGAATTGCTAAAAGCAATAATTTCTCATGTTAAAATTAATAATAATAATGTTTTTGATTAAATTAAAAATTTTATAATTAGAATAGCACTAATTAATATATTAAAGTCACAATTATCTTCCAATTCAAATATTTATTGATACCGAGGATCATAACCTTAGTTTTATTTTAATTTATTTTTTTTCCATACATGTCAGATTTAAAATTTCTATGTTTACACATTGACAAGCAGTGCGAAAATAAAAGATGATCAGTGTGACAACCTTCTATGAGTTGAGTGTAGTTAGACAATGCGCAAACATAGAAATTCGGCGTGCACACATCGCCCATCTATGTGGAAACTCAAAATTTTCGACACACATTGATCACTAATGTGACAAATATAGCCTAGCTGTTATCTGTCATTTCCGTGTATGACTATTAATAAATCACAAGGTCAAACTTTTAATAATATTATTATTGATCTACGATCAGATGTTTTTAATCATGGACAATTATACGTGGCTATGTCCGGGGTTCGATCTTGGGATTTTCTCAAGATATATCTTGGAAATCAAAGACAACATTTAAAAGTTAAAAATTACGTATATAAAGAGTTATATTTTTAAAATAACTTTTAATTTTGCAATAGTTTACGTTATTTAAATTAAAAAATTTTCAGCAATTCACAGTACTTCCGCGCTTTAAAGACTTAAGAAAAATCTAAAAAAAAGTTTCCTCAACTTTTTTAATTAACAATAAGAACATGCATAAACTAAAATATATTAAGAATTTTATATAGGACTCATTTTTCTCGGAGAGCTACCGTCTTTTGTGTCCCGTGTATTAAATATATCTATGATTGATGATCTGTAACAGCAACTGATAGATGGTATTAATATATTACATTGATTTTTTCTAACCCGCTGACTGCAGAGCACATTTCGAAACTTTGAAAAATTCTATTTCTTCTTAAATTCGTCATAATATGTGTCACAATGATGATTAAAAGCTTCATATACAAGTTTAGGTTAGAATAAATATAATAAAACCGATGTCCACTGTAGTGGACAAAAGCAGTAAACGGTCTCATGGAATTCATGAATTTTATTCACCGCTTAATTATCGCATAAATCTACATATATTAAAATTAAACAGAGTTACATATTAATCGCTTTAAATAACATAACTTCGAACTAAAATATTACAATATTTATCTTATTTGAGCCGATTACTCAATGGGTTTGGTGTGAAAATCTTTGAAACAGTTATTATTTCGTGTTAGGCATAAACTTACTTTACATTTTTCACAAAAAATAAAGGTTTTTTTAGTGCATCCTTCCTGTTTGCAACGTTGGGCAAATTTATTATCTAAAAAGATAGGAAGATGATCAATTGTATCTAAAATAATCAAATTATCTGGTCTTTTTTGTTTGAATTTTTTTATCACAGGTTCTTCTGTTTCAAGAGTATCAGACCTTGGTCTACCTCTCTTCCTTTTGTTTTGCTGAAAAATGAGATTTTCAGCAATTTTCATGCGAAAATTCATTGTATCAAGAATATCTTTAGCTGGAAATTCTTGTTCTTTCGCTTCGTTCCGATATTCGAACCAAGAATTAGTCAGTGCAATATCGATTGCATGATTAATCATGCGCAGTGTCCATTTTTTTGATTTCAAATAAATCCTGTACAATGATAAGTACCAATCAAAATGATCAACACCTCCCATACCTTTATTATATTCTCTAATAACTTCTGGTCTTTTGACTTGAGTACACGCTTTTGCTTTTTTTCCCATCTTTCATATACGTCGGTTTGACCAATTCCAAGATAATTTGAACCTACTGTTACAAAAGAAGTATCAAACCATTTTGTGAGAATGACGCCTGAATTCTTGCAAGCAACGTTTTCTGAATATCCTCGAACTTGTTCCTTTTTGATTATTTTTTCCGAAGTCAATGGTGGTTTATAAAATCGATTTATTCTTATAGTACCAGCTGCGTTAATATTCTTATTTTTTAGGCATTCAAATACATGAAAAATAGAAAAATAATTATCAAAAAAGAGTTCGCTATTTTTTTCTTTTATCCTTTCAGAAAGTTGCATGACAACTGCAGCTCCTTGCCCAAATTGTAAATAATCAGGTTTTAGTTCAGTTGTTTTTCCTTGATACAAAATAAAATCATACATTACTCCATCAGCATCACAAATTACAAATAGTTTTACGCCCCACTTAGTCGGTTTGTTCTTTATATACTGTTTTACATCTAGTTTACCACGAAAAGATATCATTTGTTCATCAATAGAAAATTTCTTTTTTGTTTTTATTTTCAAACATCCTTCTCTAACAGCGTCAAAAAGTGGACGAACTTTCCAAAATCGATCGTTGATATTATAATCATCATTTTTAGTAAAGTGAAACGCAGTTCTTAGATCATAAAATCGACGTAAAGTCATAGTTTTACTTATTAGAGGTATAGATGCATGCGAATTCCAATACATTTCAATTCTTGGAAACTTATATATCCCCATCAATATGTGTATACCCAAAAATTGTCTCAATTCATTTAAATTAGTATCTTTCCAATTTTTCATCTTTTTCAACTCTGCGTACTGATTTGTACAAATTACCGCTGTACGTAACAATTTTCCATCTATATAGTTTTCAAAAAATACTTCAGGCCCTTTTAATTCCTGTACAAGTGTAAACAAAGACAAACATTCATAACACATTTATACTTATATTCATCTTGCACATTTCACTCAAGGGTGATTGAACTCCGTAAGCATCATATGTCAAGTCTTCTACCTTGAGCCTGCGATAGCAAACAATAACGTTATACATTCGCGAGAATGCGACACACAAGAATGCGACGCACAAGAGGCGATCGAACTCTAAACTGCTTCACATGCAAAATTCAATCAATCTTTTCCCCGAAATTATAAAAGTATCAATAATATCATAAATACGAAAGAATGCAACTGTCTTTTACCCATAGTATAAAAACCCAAGAGTCTTTAGCTCGCCAGCTTAATTTCATACTTACCGTCTAAGGCTACGCTTCGCCTAAAATTATTGTACTAAAGGTTAAGAAGGAGAAATAAAGATAAGTTCAATTCAACACATATATATATGAATAAATATTCTTTTATTCTTGGATACCTATCCTAAAGAACCAACGTTCTAAATTACAAAAAATAAGTTATAATAATAATTAAAAATTTATAAAATCAATAAATCAAGTTTATTAAATAAAGTTTAATAAATTAAACTTTACAAATTAATAAATACAGTTCTAACGGTTAACATAAATTGGTGGCAGCGTAAGAGGATAGTGAAGCCAAGTGATAAAAGTGATTAAATAAAACTCCGATTTCTTAAAGTATTTTCTCTCAGGAGAAAACGGAGGAGTTTAAAAATTAAAAGAAGCCAAGTGATAAAAGACAATTAAACAAAACTCCGATATCTCAGGATATCTTCTCTCAGGAGGAAACAGAGAGTTAAAAAAAAAAAAAAAAAAAAAAAAAAAAAAAAAAAAAAATCAAGAAAATCTTTAATCTGGTGACAATAGCCCGCACTCTCAGGAGTTGACTACCAGTAGTTGAAGGGTTCATCAAGCAACGTCTGCATCCCCAGGGATAAAGGGAGAATCATCTAGACAATAAAAGAGGACTTCTGCACCGCTAGCGGTTAAAGAGACGCAGCCAACCAGATCTCCAAA
This sequence comes from Anastatus disparis, assembly GCA_017163975.1. Taxonomy (NCBI): domain Eukaryota; kingdom Metazoa; phylum Arthropoda; class Insecta; order Hymenoptera; family Eupelmidae; genus Anastatus; species Anastatus disparis. Next base: position 981,584 of record JAFFSR010000381.1, read on the forward strand.
AACATCATCTCTTAAAAACCTTCAAGTAAGTCGTACAATAATTTTAAGCACACAGCGGGACAAGCCGAAAAATAAAGGCGTGTCTAACTTTCTGTAACATTCATTTTATTTATAAGTTATTTATAAGACATACAACGTCTCAAGCCGGAGCACACACGCTTGAGAGGTTGACACATAGGAACATCACCCGCGTATGTATTGTGATTATCGTGAAGACGATAACGATAGTGTAAGATCGGAAAATACCCCACGATCACCTTCTTCCCTTTCTGACGTTTCTAACAATTTCTACGACACTACAGACGGTCTTCATAAATTTAAAATAAATTTAAAACCCAGTAAGATGGACAGTTTACTAAAGAAATTTAAATCCAATGAAGACATAACGCAATGCGATCAAGACGAACTAAATGTAGTGCAAGAATTGCAACGTCAAAAGGAAAAGGCCGACGCATTGGAAAAGCAATTGATATTATTGACAGAGCAATTACAAATTTTAAATACTCAGATGACAGAAAATAAAAATCCACCACCAATCCCAAGTATACCACCTGCAGTTAGAGACAACAACCCTAGACTAAATGTTCTCCCGGGATTAACGAGAGAACATCATTTATTAATACGTGAACTCTTAACAGAGATAAGGGAATATGATGGATAAACAGATGTTAGCGCATTTATTGATCAAATCATTCGCGCCTCTCGACAACTTAGCTCTGAGCAGGAAATATCAGCGCTTATACGGAAGGTAATAGCAGTTAAGCTAAAAGGAAAAGCACAAGAAGTAGTTGAAAGAAATCAAGTGACTACGGCAGTGCAACTCAAAGAATGTTTAAACACACACTTTGGAAAATTAGAACTTGAATACGATCAATTAGCTGAAATGCGTAACTCTATGAGACAGAGAACAAATGAAAAGGTGGCGGATTATATACAAAGATATAATAACATAAATCGTCGAATACAGATTTCGATAGATGGTTTAAATGACGATTTTAGAGATATGCACCGGAATTATGAAAATAAAAACGCGATTTCGAAATTTATAAGAGGATTGTATCCAGAAGGCTTACGTTTAGCCGTACAACAAAATCGACCACACACTTTACCGATAGCGTATCAACAAGCCTTATACGAAGAAAAACTCCGAAAGGAAGATGAAGAACTTCGAAATAGAAATTATAATAAACATGAGGAGAGATCCAGAAGAGATAGATATGAAAAACATTCAAGAGATAGGAGTCCTTCTAGATATGATTCAAGAAATCGTGAGAAACATTCAACACCGGATAAAAATTACACACGTGATAGAAGCTTTTCACGAGATCGACAAGAAAATTATCGATCAGATAAAAAAGAGGATAAACCTACATGCTCTCACTGTAATAAATACGGTCATGACAAAGAGCATTGTTTTAAATATCAAAATGCACAAAGAGTAAATTTTCGCCTCAATGCCTCAAAAAGCAAAACTTATTTAGAGGATCCGGCACCATGGTCGAAGACCCCACCCGATCGTCAGAATTATTGGGAAGACCAGGATTACCAAACGCAATCTTTCCAACAGATGGAAAGCACTGGCATCTCTGGATGCGACCCTCAGGGACAGGAGGAAAATTATTAAAATTCTTAGTGGACACAGGAGCAGGCATAACATTCATTAAAGACAAAGTGTTGGATCTTAATACCTGTAATCCTATAAGACAAAAACCAGAAGAGAGACAAACCATACAGATAGTTAACGGAAATCACACAATGCTTGGCAAATGTAAATTGAATGTTTTTGGAAAGGACTTTATATATCATGTCGCAAGCAATAAAATACCTCTTGATGCCGATGGGTTATTGGGCCGAGGATGGCTACAACATTATAAAGCATTAATTGATACAGAAGAACAAAATATAAAAATTTTTGATGCACAAGACAACCCTTTACAATTCACATTCAATGAAAAACCTGTTTATGTAAATCAAGGAATCAATCTTATAAAAATAGATATAGATATACCAGATGGAGAGAACATAATAACCGATCCGAAAAATATAATAACACCAGCAATATATACAGTACAAAATAAAAGTACAACACTCAACATCGTTAATGAGTCAGTAAAGGAAATGAAAATAGATACTGAAATAGAGATAGAAGAATTTCAAGAACAAAAACAAAATGTTTATGAAAGAATTTTCTTACAGAAACAAGTATATAATAAACAAATGTTCATGACAGAAAAATATCATCGTGATAAACTTATTATAGATAATACACGCACATCGCATTTGCCGAGAGAACAGGCATTAGCAATACAAACATTAGTTAAAGAATACAATGATATTTTTCAATTAGAAGGAGATAATGCACCAACGCTCAAGAATATGTATCATCGTATAGATTTAACAATAAATCAACCAGTTGTTTCAAAATTATATCGACACCCATTATCTTTACATAAGGAAATAGACAGACAAATAGAAAAATTTGAAAATGAAGGTATTATAACAAAGTCAAATTCACCTTTTGTATCACCTGTTTGGTGTGTTCCAAAGAAAATGGATGCATCAGGAATACAAAAATATAGAGTTGTAATAGATTTTAGAAAATTAAATGAATACACACTTCAAGACAATTACCCATTGCCGTCAATAAATGAAATTCTTGACCAATTGGGAGGTATGAGATACTTCTCTGCATTTGATTTGGCCTCAGGCTTTTATCAAGTACCGGTTTTTCCAGAACACAGAGAGCGTACTGCATTTTCTACTCATAAAGGGCATTGGGAATTTAAACAAATGCCAATGGGCCTTAAAAACGCACCTGCAACATTTCAAAGAATAATGAATTTAAAATTACAAGGACTAATAGGCACTATATGTTTCGTATACCTAGATGACATTATATTATACTCAAAAACCTTTGAAGAACATCTAAAGAACTTACAGATATTATTTGATCGTCTTAGAACTGCAGGCTTAAAGTTGCAGCCTGATAAATGTGAATATGTTAAACCAGAATTAGAATATTTAGGACATCTCATAACAGAAAAAGGAGTATATCCTAATCCAAACAAATTAGAATGTATAAGAAATTATAAACAACCTTCCAATCAAAAGGAAATCAGACAATTTCTAGGATTATGCGGATACTATAGGAAATTTATTAAAAATTACGGTAAAATCACAACACCTCTTAATAAACTAATGAGTAAAAATATCACGTTTAATTTCGACAATAAATGCAAAAATGCTTTTGAAATATTAAAGCAAAAATTAACATCATCACCGATATTAAATTACCCTAATTTAGAGGAGATGTTCATACTGACAACTGATGCGAGTAATGAAGGACTTGGTGCAATTCTTAGTCAAGGTGATTACAAGAAAGGAAAAGATTTACCTTGTGCCTATGCTTCAAGAACACTCAATCAAGCTGAAAAGAATTATTCGACTACCGAAAAGGAATTATTAGCAGCAGTATGGGCAATGCGTCATTTTAGACATTTTTTATATGGGAAACCTTTCATTTTAATAACAGATCATGCACCATTAGCAGGTCTCATCAAATCAAAATCACCAGAAATCGGATCTAGAATTTTTAAACTTTTATTAAAAATTACAGATTTTCAACCTATAGTAGAATATAAAAAGGGTAAATTAAATACTAATGCCGATGCTCTTAGCCGAGCATTTGTAGCAAAAAGAGAAAACCCACGAATAAAGTACGTTAATGCTATAGAAGGTGACATAATATACAACAATACTGATGATCAGGACATAAAACAAGTTTTAAAGGAAATATTGTCTAAATACACAGAAGGACAAATATTGGAGCTCAGAGGTTTTAACAGAAAAAAATTCTTCGATGCTACAGATCATTTAAAGGCCATAGCAGCCAAGAGCGGTATAAAAGAAATTACACTTGTATATTTTCGGACAGAAAAAGAACCTAAATATGGAAAGATAGAAATAAAACAGGCATGTAAAGGAGACATTATACTAACTCCAAATAAAGAATTAATACGATCACCAATAAATTATTTACGTAATCATTACCCTAATTATAAAGGAGAAATTATAGAATTAAGAAATTTTGACGACGCTTCGGCTCAAGATTTATTATCAAAACTTGCTCGTTTTCCAAGAAGAATACGAATTAAGAGTCTAGCACAGACTCATGTGGATTGTGAAAAGACTAGAAAAACATTAATAGCAAGAGCCCATAGCGAAGCTCATTGGGCTTATGATAAAACCATGTTTCAACTTCGTAAATATTGTTGGGAAACAAAAGCAGAAGAGGTTAAAAATTGGATCGATACCTGCGAATACTGTGCAGAAAGAAATTTTAATAGTAGATTCAAAGCTCCAGGTACTATTATCAATGCGCCAAAGGAATTATGGTATATAGATCATGCCGAAGAAAAAGGAATAAAATTACACATTATTATAGAAGCGCTTTCAAGATATGCTAAAGTTTATTAATTGAAAAATCTAGATCAAACTACACAATCTATGGAAGATTTAATGAGTGAATGGGGAACACCAAAGAAAATAATCAGTGGCAATGCAGCTACGTTTACATCAAGGGAGTTTCAAAATTACATCCGCAATCGAATGGTATAGTAGAAAGACTTATAGGAACTTTGAAGAAAAGAATAATTAAAGCAGTTTCAAACAATAAAAGCTTTTACCCAATTATTACTGCTTATAATAGAACAATACATCCTACAACAAAATATATACCTTATGAATTATTCTTTGGACGAATTCTACCTAAAGAAAATTTTAACTCTGACAAGTTAAATTCATTAAATAAGCGATTGGAAGAAAATACAAAGAAAGCAAAAGAAGCAAAAGAAAATATACAAGGACAAAAGGAAATTAATAAAAACACAGTAGATAATAGACAAACTTCAAGAATCAACCCACAACCAGGGGATAGGATAAATTTTAGAACATCACGTGGATTTATAGGGCTAGCAACAATTCTCACAGTCAATAATGAAAGTCATACAGTTCAGCTTTTATTTAAAACAAAAATTCTAAGACGACATTTTAACGAGATCACGCATATTTCGAATCCCTTCTTTGTTACAGATGAAGGCGACAATGATAATATTAACAGTCATTCTAATTGACATGTTTCATCACTGCGAAGCAGATATAGAAGTTACACCAGCTAATATACCAATACTACAGAAAAATTACGGAACTGCATATGTGTTCGAAGATACTTGGACTATTGTTAATTATATAAATCTTACAGCCCTTATACGAAATAAAATAGACATGCAAAATCGATTAACAAAAATCAAAGAAGTATGTAATAATGTTCACTGTACTGCAAAAGATTTCATAATGCATCAAGAAAAACGACTACATCAATTATTCGCAAGACTATCTTTATTTTTACACTCAGAAGGCAACAGAAAGAAGAGAGGATTATTCAACTTTGTAGGAACAGCGAGTAAATTTTTATTTGGTACCTTAAATTCTGATGATGCCGACTCTACAAATCAAGAGATAGACAAACTATACAAATATACAGAAGATTCGTTAATAGCAATTAAAATCAAACATTGTTTATGAAAGAGACCTTTGATTCATTTACAAAGGAGTTCTATATATTTAAAGAAAACGAAGATAAATTAATAAACTGGAGTCTTGGAATATCAGTAATGCTCAACAATTATCAAGGCAACCAAATTGTATTACTTAGTTTGCAAGAAATTGATGCATCGCTAGAAGAATATGAAGCTTATATAACGGATTTATTCAATTCTATAAATATAGCAAGAAACGGAATATTATCACCTGCATTATTAAAACCTGAAATTCTAATAAATGGTCTACAAAGCTTGTATAAAAAACAGCAATACGATGACATGTTAATAGCACCAACAATGAAAAATTATTTCTCAATATTACAAGTTATGACATTCACATCTTACATTAAAACAGACGGACTCGTAATAGTTACTAAATATCCCATTATCCACAATGACCCGTATAAAATCCTTAAGTTTGAACCTTTACCTATTGAAAGACGTTTTGGAAACAGCAATATTAGATGTAGCTAACCAATATGTATTAACAACGTATGATATATCAAAATATACGACCTTATCGAGTATAAATGATTGTAATCAACTTGGCAATACAAAAATATGTAAACTACAAATTTTACCTAGGCTAATAGACTCATTATCCGCTTGCGATAGAATATTATTAAATGACACAAGCAAATGTAAAGAACATTATTTCTCTTTAACTCATGATTTTGTAAAACGTATAGAAAATGATAAATTTTATATTGTACCTATGAAAGAAATGTTATTCAGCGTATTTTGTAAAAATTATAAGAAAGACATAACAATATCACAAGCTAGTATTGTAAAGCTTGATGATAAATGTTTTATATCAAATACTGCGTATTATTTACATACGTCACATGACTCTACTACATATACAACCACACTCTTAAACTTAACACTTAGTAAACCATATGAAGACAACTTAAATATAACCCTTCCTTTATTGGCATTTTCGGAACATGATCTCGGTAGTCTAAGGGGTTTTTCGAGAAAAATGCATGTGCATAAAAAGTGCATTTTTTGGTAAAATGCACATATCTTAGTCATTTTTTAGTCTTTTTTGAAATTTCTTGCACTGAATTAAAGAGGGCTTAAAACATAATAAAACAAAATAAGGTTCACCAAAATTCATTGAAAATTGGTAAAACGATAGCCCTCTAAAGTTATTCTCAACATTTTCAGTTTTAACATTTAGTTTTTGTATGCAATTTTCAAAAGTGCATATCTGATGCAATTTTGAAATTTCAGCAAAATAAAAAAATACGTATACCCTTATTTTTAGGGTAGAATAACATACTCCATTAGCGCAGTAATTGGTGACTTGAGTGCATACTGACTGTTCGATTTGAAATGGAATCAGCAATATATATATATACACATATTATATATTATATATTAAATTCGACGGAGCTTCCGCTGTATCACCCTCCATCCTCCTCCATATCCCTCTAAGTCTCTCCTTCCCCTCCCTCTCCCTACGTATTCGCCTCCGTATCCCTTGCTTAAACCAGCTGAAATTCGTATTTTTTCAACGTTATTTTTCAAGTCATAAGTGACTCCAGGTGACTCAGTGCTGCTCCATTGGACTCCATGCCGCTCCATGGGATTCCGTCTTCCTCCGTATCTCCTCCGTGAGAATTTTAAATGCTCTTACAAATTTTGATTCTTATACCCCTCCGTATACCCCTCCATATAACACTTCGTAAAATAACGTCGAAATTTCGTTAATTTTGGTAACTTTTGCTCCGCATTCCTCTCCCTCACCCCTCCATTAATATAATCTACGATATTTCTATCCAGCTCACGACCGCTCCATGTACCCCTTTATATACCCTCCGTTTACCCCTCCGTCTATGACTCTGTCTACCTCCCCATATTCCCCTCCGCAGAATTCTTTACAAAAACATTGAAATTTTGTAAAATGTTAGCTCCTTCTATCCCTCCATATACCTCTGCATATACACCTCCGTATACTCCTCTGTATACACCTTATGAGTATTTTTGTTGTGTGTGTTCCCAATAGTCGAGGATGGTTTGCAGGTTGAGCTTATGGTATAAGGAGGAACGAATATAGGCTCTCATGGTTGTGTAGGGCTACAGGCGAGGGTGAACATGGTTTTATTTTAAATATTTATATGAAAATATTAAAATAATTTTAATTCATTTTAACATGTCTCAAAATTACTTAAAATGATGTTTATTTTTAAACGCTTTTATTTAACTTGACTGTGTCTGAAATGTCCTCAAATCTTACGATTAAAAATTAACATACTCCTCATTGACTTAAACTGCTGAAATTTTCAGAATATATGTATTTTGCATGACAATACATGATTCTGTAATAAAAAAAAATTTTTTTATAGTTAAATATTTATCATATATAAGCAATATTATAAGCTAGCGCCATACGACTAATCGATCTTTCTTTTTCGTGCGGCTATTCGCAGCAGCTACTCAATTCTCCGTAAAGGCTTATAATATTGCTTATATATGATAAATACGTATAGGCGTTACTGAGAAAATGTATACAAGTGTGTGTGTTTTGCAAAAAACACACTTATGTATACGCTTCCGTATACATAAGTATACAAATGTGTATGTATATGCGTGCATATTTGTATACTCATATAAATAACTTTATGACAAAAATGTATTAAAAAGAAAATTAAATAAAAAATAAATTAATAAAAAAAAAATAAATAAAAAATAATTTTTAAAATAACGCTTTCATTAAAAAATAAAATAAAATAAAAAGTTCAATGATTTAAATGTATAATTAAATTATTAATTATGTTTTTGCCTTATATTTTATATGAAATTTCGATATAATATTAGGCAGAAACATAATTTATAATGTAATAAAACATTTGAATCATGGAACTTTTTATTTTTTTATTTTTTGTTTTTTAATAAAAGCGTTACTTTTTATATAATTATATCAAATAAAACAAAAAAAACAATGCGTCATTAAATACCATACATTGTTTATTATTTAACTCATGTTAAAAATTATTCAATGTAAGGTCCTAAATCACGCTTCTTCTTTAGGTGGTATGGAAATCTGTCATTCTTATAAAACTTAAATAAAAATCTTCAATTATAGTTATACACAATTGAAATAGAATTAAAATAATATAGTAATTAAGGTGTAATTATATAATTTTAAAGTGTTTGAATTTATAAATTGGGGGTTGGGAGCAGCAAGCAGCAGGGATGATCTCTAGTATATATATATATATATATATATATATATATATATATATATATATATATATATATATATTTATATATATCTGTACCCTTTGCACTTTTCTAGGATCCCATAAGGTTTTTATCACATCAGAAAGGGTATATAAAAATAAAATGTGTAAAGACCCTAACAATCAAGGCTTGAGGTGGCTTGCTATTGGTTCAATTATAATATTTTAAAAATTATAATTAAAAAAGTCAGGTACTCTTACCAAAGAAATAATTTCTCTTAAAGGGAACAATTGTAAATGCCACTTGATCCATAATCCACATAATGTATTTATTTCTGGGACGTCCCATTACGTAACGTGAATCCCAGAAAGCACCAACGTACTACACATATCGTCCCAGAAAAAGACATAAGGGAAATTTATATTTATATATAATTTTATATGCTTCTCTAATATGTACATCAAAAGATAGATGGCGCTATTAATATGTTGGTAATAAAATAGTAAAGAGACACACATGAGAGTTTGGAGTACGGATGACAAACACACATGGAAGCGTGCTTGTTTGTTCTTATTTTATTATTGAACCGATTGAATTGATTACATTGGCAATTAATTAGAGTGTATATGTTTTCGTTTGGAAACTCAGTGATATTTACCAAGAAAAGGCTTAACGGCAGGCCGGAGTAGAACCTGATACCGACCGAGTAACAATTGAGTTGTTTGTTATTTACTCAAGTATTAATCGGTGTACCTTCAAATTAAAGGTTGAGCGCAATAGATATTATTATTATGAACATCTATGCACAAGAAAAAAAGATTCTACCGTTTTGTTTTTGATAAAAGTAAGTAACGCCAAAGTAAAAGTTTATGTTTATAATATTTTCGCGTTACTTACTTTTCTCAAAAACAAAGCGGTGGATTTTTTTCTTCTTGTGCATAAATATTTGTAATAATATTTATTCCGCTTAACCTTTAATTTGCAGATACACCGATTAATACTTGAGTAAATAACAAAAATCTCAATTAGACAAGGACAGCGAATCCGGCCTGCTCTTAAGTTTATTTTTTATCATAGTTTTAAGTAATTCGGAAACAAGTCCTAACCTCAATTATGTAGGGCCGTTACAGTGAGAGACTTTGTCACCTTCCTGAAAATTGCAATGAAAAGCTCAGAAGAATATAGCGAGAAATATAAAAGTCCGTTTGAAGTTTGGATTGGAAACAAAAATGTCGAAAATAAGGATCCGCCACCTTTCAATATATTCAGAGTAGGCAAACTGCTTAAAAATAATCAGTATAAATCGGTGAAGGAAGTTAAGAGTATATCCAAATGGTATATCCAAAGGCATCATTATTTTGGGAAACAGAGAAGAAGCCAATAATGCCCTAAAAGACAAATCTTTTGATGATAATAATCTAAGAACGTTCATACCTAGCTTTAAGAAAAACAGGAAAGGTGTTTTTAGAGGTATCCCTGAAGAAATCAAGGACTCGATAGAGCCAAACTGCAGCATACTTCAAGTTAAAAGGTTACCAAAAAAGTCTTTTGATCTAAAGAAGAAAGAAACTGTATTTACTCCAACTATCTCTATACTTCTAACATTCGAAGGAGATGTCTTACCGCAAGATATAAAAATATGCTATGTTAGAGTCAGAGTATACCCATTTGTACAGATGCCTAAGCAGTGCTTCAATTGTTTTGGCTTTGGCCACCTAGCAAAATTTAGTAGAAGAGTGAAAAAATGCATAATGTGCGGAGAAATTCATAATGATGACGAGAACTGCGAAGGCATTATACCTAAGTGTGCAAAGTGTAAACATGCACACAAATCAAAGAGTAAAGACTGTCCGATTTATTTAAAGAATAAAGCTATGTTAGAAAAAGCGGCATACGAAAATATCTCTATTTATGAAGCAAGAAAGCAGATCTTTGATGTATTAAATGCTCTTCTCAGGACAAGTAATGAGTTCCCTCAAATTCAGCGAAACTATAACAGAGCTGTGAATTCGCATAGTAACACTATGAAAGATAGCGCAATTACTGCTTCTACGAGTACATCTTTTACACAGTGTTCTGCTCAAAAAATAGTAGATTACTCAACAAGCGAGCAAAATAGGTCATTCCCACGAGTCGTTTGTCACTCAAGCGTCGCGAGAGTGACAAAGAAGACGAGTGGGGGACCTATTTTGCCGCGAGTCGAGTATAGAATTTTTTCCAACAAGGTGAACGGAATTCGATTTTCATTGGCTGTTTTGCGTGAGCAAAATACGACATACCTTCGCGAGTGAGCAAAATTTATTTTGCTCACTAGCGAGGGTATGTGGTATTTTGCTCACGCAAAACAGCCAACGGAAATCGATTTTTGTTTTCCACGTTGGGAAAAAGTCATTAACGAGAACGAGAAAGCTTAACCTAGTCCCAACACAATCAGCAATAAACCAAGAGTTTCAAATAATGGAAAAAACGTATCAGAATGTTCCCAAAACTAAAAACAAAATAGTACAGTTGCAGTGGTAGCAGTTATTAACAGCAAACAACTAACCTTAAATTCCTCATCACAAAGGTTATTATCTGAAACAACAAACAAGTTAAAGCAGAGACTGAATAAAGACCGAGACAAGGAGGATAAAGATAATAATAAAACTAAACGTACCAGAGGTAATAAACAAAGAAACAATTAACTTATAGTTATTAATTAATAAAATTTAAAAAAAAAAAAAAAAGAAAAATCAAAATAAAAAATTAAATAAGCCAAGTTTGCAAAAACAAAACTAAAATCAATTTCATACTCAAAATAATTCATACTAAACAACTTAGAATCATGCAATGTAATTGTAGGAGTGCAAAAAACAAGCTAGATTTCAAGTACATAGCAAAAGAATATGATATCATCCTCCTTATAGAGACTTGGCTCAACGAAAAGGATAGTTCCTACTTTTCCTTAAAAGGTTTTGAATCCTCTCATTTTTTAAGATGTAATGAAGAACAGGGAGGTGGCCTTGCCATTTTGATTAGAGAAAATATTCTTTTTGAAGAAACAACTTTGGATTTCAACAGCATCGCCTTAGAGGTGGGCTCTTTGTTAATTGAATCAGATCTAGGAGACATCCTGCTGATAGTTTGTTACAGGAAACCCGGACAAAATAATAATATAGACCATCAAGAATGGGTCGCTTTCCAAAATGCCACAAAAGTACATAAATTGGAACATTTTATTATAGGCGGCGACTTCAATGCTCACCACCCTTTCTGGGGTAGTGATGATGCTTGTCCGAATGACAAGGTCATCTTTGACCATTTAGACTATGAAAACTTAGTCTTATTAAACAATGAGTCACCTACTCACGTATCTATGTCTAGAGATAATATTTCTTATTCCAATATAGATTTATCCTTTGCATCTGTAGGTATTGCCTTGATGTGCAGCTGAAATGTATCTGACGATAGAAAAGGAAGCGATCACTCCCCTATCGAAATTGAAGTCAAAGTATCAATAAAAAGTACAAAAAAAACTAAAATATAAACATAACCTTAAATTAAACTGAGACGAGTTTTATGACATTTTAGAAACAGAAAAATTCTTTTTTACAAGTGATGAGTTTATCAATATGGATTCTCTGAGTAGGTATGAGTGTTTCATAATAGTACCTTACGCAACTAGTGTGCGGATCACCTGTGCCGTGCACGTGCTGCGTATACTATTTTTTAATACGTCATGAGCGAAACACGATTATTTTTGCGATTACTTACCGAGCGGAGGGAGACGAGTCAATTTGTCACCCGAGCGTAGCGAGGGTGACAATTAGACGAGTAAATAATAAAAAATAAATGATAAATCATAAATATTTACAACTGCATCATTAATACAATAAATATTTTTATGTTTGCGAATAAAAACTTTTATTTACATTTACTTATAAAAGAAGATTTCTGATTTATAATAAATTCAAAAGAGCAAATTAAAACGTTCATTATTTAGAAGATTTTTTAAAATTAATTGTTAACTAGCTAAAGTTATTAGTTGTTCATTAGAACATTTTCTGGAATTAACTGTCAAAAAAGTTGAATTTTTTTTCGAGAAAATTCTAATAAAAAATTAAACATTTATACTTGAAAAATTTAATTTTTTTTTAATTTTTTATATATGTTATATAGTAAAAGTGACATATATGTTATATATATGTTACTCTTATATCTGATATATGTTATCTTATAAAAGTGACTAAATGTTTTACATCAATTCTACCTGTGAAAAACATTATGAGTAAATATTTACTATCCAAATCAACTTTATAATTGATAAAAGTAAAATCTTTTTGAAAAATATCATTTAACCACTCTTTCACATACGAAACAATTCCCTCTTTTTATTTTTGGTAATAAAAAATTTTGTTTCGAATTTCCTGTCAAAATAACCTTATATGTCATAAATATCGAGGCTGAGTCCGCAAAACAATTGTGAATCTTGTTGTCTAAAAAAAGCAACATGGCGTACATGTTTCGCACATTATGAAAAAATATTAGGTTTCGCACACGCAAAACAAGCATGAGAAACCGTGTTTCGCGCACGAAGTGTTAAAAAATATTTAAACGAGTCTATTGTCAAATCACTACCAAAAGACAAAAAAGGAAACAATAATAATATAAGACCAACACTCAAGGATGAAACTATAAATCAGCATAATTCTTGCATTTGGTGGAACGAAAAATGTGACAAAGCTGTTAGGCAACGCAAAACAGCATGGATGTCTACCAAATACAGATTTACAATGGAAAAATTTATCGAAGTTCAGCGTATAACTGCCTTGGCTACCAAAACACTAAAATCAGAAAAGAAGAATTCATGGTTTCAATTCTGTGAGTCACCTAACACCAGCATTTTTGATTTTTGGAAAAATATAAAAAGATCTAAGAATTCCACGACTAACGTTTCAATGAATAGAAATGTTTTGGAAAAAGAAATTATCAAAACTATTGAGGATTTATCTGCCAAAAAGAACCAAGATTACCGTCCATTGAAAGACCTAAGTGATATTAAAGACATAGACCATGGATTTTTATCTAATTCTTTCTCATATAAAGAACCCGACTCTGTGTTGAGAAATGTAAACGTACTATCAGCTCCAGGTCTGGATAGAATTAGCTACAAAATAATCACTACTCTGCCTGAATTTTATAAACGTATCTTATTAGACATCTATAATGATTTTTACTACTGTAAAATTTTTTCTAGCCAATGGAAGGAATATTTAGTCACCTTCATCCCCAAGGGCAATTCTAATAAGGTAAGGCCTATCTCTTTATTAAAAATCATGGAAAAATTGATGAAGGAAAGACTCCAATGGTGGTTGGAAAATAAAGGCCTTTGGTGGAATCTCAACATGGATTTCGTCATGGCAAGTCTTGCATCGACAATTTAAGCATACTTACATTGGATACTCATCAAAATTTTTATAAGAAGAAACTGATCAGTATTATTTTTGGACATCAAAGGCGCCTACGACAACATCATTCCAGAAATACTTATAAGTGATCTCATAGACTTAGTTATTCCATATAAGACTGTTTCATTTATAAAGAATCTGATTCTTAAAAGTAAAGTTACTTTTTGCACTAATTTAGAACTAATCGACGAAGAAATTGTAAAAGGACTACCGCAAGGCAGCGTTCTAAGCCCTCTGCTTTATTCAATATACACTGGAAAGATTAATGACCATATTCATGAATCCTCAAAAATTTTACAATTTGCAGACGATATTGTTATTTACAATAACGAGTACGAGTCTGTCACATCGCAAGCAGATAATTTGAACAAATCTATAAATTCCATGTTACCCTCATAAAGAGGCTTAGAATAAGCACCAGACAAATGTGTCTTAATTACCTTTGATAAAAATAGAAAAAAGACAGATAAAGATATTTTTATTCAAATTTATAAAGAAACAATTCACTCGTCTGATTTTTTAAAGTTTTTAGGAATGTTTTTAGATTTAGACTTAGCTGGCGAAAACACATAAATTATATTACAATATGCAAATGTGCATTGCGTATTATCTGTTGTCTGACACAATAGATAATACGCATGACGTGGTGGGGTGCTGATCCTAGATCCCTACTGCATCTATATAAATCTATATATATCTTTAGTTAGATTTATAATTGAATATGGGGGGTTTTTGATTTCTCCTTGTTCAGATAATACCTTTAATAAATTACAAAAAATTCAAAACTTGGCAATTAGGATGTCTATGGGATATAGAACCAGCACACCCTTCAATATTATGGAAGCTGAATCAAAGATTCCTTTAATTGAGATAAGACTGAAGGAACTAGCCAAAAAATATGTGCTTAAATGCTTGTCATATGATAATAATGTAATAATTAAAAATTTGGATAACATATCCAACTTGGCTAACATATTTACGTATGAGCATAATATTAAAAAATCTATACTGGTTAAATGTTATGAAGAAAACTGGTTCTTCAAGGACTCTATAATTAGCTGTGATATACATCACAGCTTCAAGGTGGACTATAACTCTTCTATTTTTAAACCCGAGATTGATTTACCATCTGGCACTAAGATAAGGGATTCAACTAATCCTAACGACATGTTTGAAAGCTTATTTCCGGAAGGTAATAATAAAAATGCACTAACTACTTATATTTTTATAGATGGCTCTAAAATTAAAGGGGAACTTTTCGATCAGGTAGGCTTTGCCACTTGGTGCCAAGATGATAAATTTAAGATTTTACGTAAAATTTTAAATGAAGCATCCATCTATACGGCGAAAAATTTGGCATTGCTATATGGCATAAAGAAAATTATAGACAACAAAACAGGCAACTTCATAATTTTTTCCGATCCAGAAAGTGTTCTGAAAGCTTTAGTCAACATCAGTAGTTTTACTGGCAGCCCTATTATCCTCGATATTAGACAAGAACTAGCTAGTGCTTATAACATGAGTATTAAAGTAACCTTAGTTTAGATTACACCCCATATAAGAATCATAGGAAATGAATGTGCAGATAGTAGTGCCAAGCTGCCCGCTCAGAAAGGTGGGTTGCTGATCATTCCAATTCCGGTAACTGATTTTTATGCTCAAAATAAAAAATTACACGGTCAAGAGAATAAATCAAAGTTATTAGAGATAAGTATAAGCAAGGGTGTTTATTATTTTAATAACTTTATAAATGAATCAAAATTCCCTCGGTTTTTTGATCTCAGATTATCTAGAAGAGCTATAGTCATAATGAATCGATTAAGAAGCAACAACTCGTCGTTTAATTGCAGCCTATTCAGATAGAATATCACACAAACAGAAACATGTAAATGTGGTAAAGACCACGACACAATAGAACATATTTTATGAAACTGTAAAATATATGAAAAGGAACGATCTATTCTACTCAAAGAAATACAAAAATCATTAAATACGGCCCTTATTCGGCGGTTGCCTTCTTATCATTACATAATAAAAATATTATAAAACACAGTGAGGACTATCTATGTTCCATAAACTGTAAAATATAACACTTAGGTTTAAGCATTATTCTTGCCAAATGTATATTAACTGTTGTACATTTGATAAGTATTTATTTATTTATTTATAAAATTATTATAGCTGTAAGCGTAAATTGTATTTTCATTAAATGTAGTAAGCGTTCGAAACGCCATCTGTTGCATCATGGCTGTATGTACTAGCTTATGACAGTAAATAAATCTCCTAATTCTAAAATAGTAGATAAGGCTCTGATATGCATTATTATCTAGGTATCCAAATTGAAAAACACAAAAATGGATCATTATATATTTATCAAAATAGATACACTAAAATATTAGAAAGATTTAATCTCTATGATGCTAATACAGTGTCCACTCCAATTGATAAACATAAAAATTTAAGTGAGATTACACAACCTCAGAAAGAAATTGAAGAAATTAACGCACCTTTATGGGATACTGTTGGCTCTTTAATGTGCCTAGAAATCCCTACAAGACCTGTCATCGCTTATGTTTTAACCCTATTGAAAATAATGACGTCTTTTTATGACATCATTTAATGACGTCATTAAATGACGTCTTTGCCTCACGTCATTTGGCGTGTCACGAATTGGGACGGAAAATGACGTCATTTTTGCAATACTAATAACGTTATTTTTCGTTTTCTCACCCCACGCTACAATTAATGACGTCGTTTCATTACGGTTTTTAAGTAATAAAAATGACGTCATTTTTGGTTTTAATTTCGCCCGATTGAAAATAATTAATTGAGATGGAAAATGACGTCATTTTAAATACAATGAGACTAAAACTAAAAATAACGTCATTTTTATTACTTAAAAACCGTAATAAAATGACGTCATTTATTGTAGCAGGGGTTGAGAAAACGGAAAATGACGTTTTTACTATTGCAAAAATGACGTCATTTTCCGTCCCGATTCGTGACACGCCAAATGACGTCATGCAAAGACGTCATTAAATAATGTCATAAGACGTCATTATTTTCAATTAATTAATTTAAGCACAGTAAGTCAATACTTGGAATAACTAGAAAAAGTTTATTGGAACGCTGTAAAGAGAATTCTGAAATATTTAAAAGTGTCTCAAGATTTTGAATTATTGTACAAGTCTAAAACTGATCTAATATTTAAATCATACAGTGATACAGACTACGCAAATGATGTACAGACACGTAGATCTACATCTGAATATATTAAGCTTGGTGATAACACCATTTCTTGATGCTCTCAAAAACAAAAAAATAGTCGCTCTCTCTACGACAGAGTCTGAATATATAGTAACCGCTCAAACAATAAAAGAACTTATATGGTTTGATCGTTTGCTTAATGAAAGAAGTAAAGAAAAATATCTTAAATCAATTCTTTACTTAGATAATCAGAGTGCCATCAAACTATTAAATAACCCTCATTTTTACAAGTCTAAACACATAGATGTGAAATATCACTTTGTAAGAGAGAAGTTTCAAGAAGGACTGTTCGAGCTTTCTTACATATCTATAAAAAATCAAGAATCTGACATTCTAACGAAACTATTAATGTAAGAAAAATTGAATTATGTTCGCGCTCTTTTAAATATTATTCGTAATATCCTAGTGGAAATATAAAAGTATTACGTATTACTTTTGAAATAGCTTAAAATTATTTAAAACTTTTTAAAAATGTTAAAAACTGTTCAAAATAGTTTATAAATGTGAAAATTGAAACGTTTTAAATAGTTTTTAACAGTTTTCAACAGTTCAGAATAATTTAAACCTAAAGAAAACACTTTCTTTCATATATTATATAAATTTTATTATATAGAAGAAAATATTCACAAACACAAAAATATTATTTGGATTTATTTAAAACTTTTCAAAACTGTTTAAAACTGTTCAAATTAATATAAAACAGTTCGAACTTTTTACATGGAGGCTCTAGAGTGTGCACGTGTTTTGAAGTGCTCCCGGATTTTGTCAAAAAATAGTAAAATAAAAGCTGGGTTTATAGAGGTTAGGTTTGAAAAAAAACGTGTTGGAACAAAGTCGGAAAAAGATTGAAAAAATACAGAAGCAAGAAAATAATACAATTAATAGAGACAGTAAAGTCACTGTAAAAGAGGATAAGAATAAAGAGAAAACAATCAATGATGCGAAAAGAGCAAATAAAGATAAAATAGGAAAGGGACAACAATTCATTGATATAAATGGAAAAACGAAAAAAATTCAGTTTGAGGTGAATAATGAAAAAAGTGGAGATAATATAAAGCTAAGTAAACTAAAAGAAAAAGTATCTGAGGAACTAAAAAGATTGAGAAAAGAAAAAGAAGATATCGAAAAATTAAAAGTAGAATAGGAACAAAGAGAGGAGAACATGTTGGAAAGATTAGAAGCGTTCGAGAAAAGAATGGAAGATCTAGAGGAAAGGGAAAGAATAAAAGAGACAGAAATGAAAAGCCGTTTATACATGTATATGCAGGCTGAATATGAAGCGGCAGAGAGAGAGAGAGAGAACAAGATGAGGCTAAGTCGCAATCGAATGTACATGGAGAGACTTTTTGAGATGGGAGACCTTTGGTAGAGTAGTCCCTGGCGCCTCAATAAAGCAAGTTAGTCGTACCGTCTTGAGCATAAAGGTCTGAGACCTTTGTCATCGAGGCCATGCGTTTATTGTATCCGACTGATGTATACACGAATTCAGTTTTGCTGCGGCTTTATGCCTTCAGTCTTCAAGATAAAGGTCTCACGCCTTTATACTCAAGGCACGACGCCTCATCGAATCGCTCCGTTAATAAGGATATTAGACCTCAAAGTTTATCAAGGTATCTCGTCCCAAAAAGTCTTTTGATGTAGTTAGTGGTAGGAGCGGCAAAACTACAAGAAACGTGAAAAGTAGTGCCAGCGAGGTAAGCTAAGTAAGTCTAACAGAGAGAGACGTAAAAAGAATAAAGAAACTGTTATCGGAGAAAGAGTTGAAAAACAAAATAATATAGTGATTAGAGGAGTGATAGTGAGGGACACAATTGATTTAAATAAGTGGGCAGAAGAATTTTTTCAAGAAAAATTAATGATCAAAGTGACAGTAACAGAGGCATAGAAAGCGCGATCGGTAATAATAGTGAAATCAAGTTCTACAGAAGATAAAAGAGAGGTTATGACGAACAAAAACAAATTAATTTGCACGGCAATATATATAGAATATGATATGGACTACGAGGAAAGGGAAAAACAAAAAGAAATTAGAGGATGGGCAAGGAGATTAGAAGAGAGAGAAACAGAAGTTAAAATTGCTAGAGGAAAAATTTGATACGAAGAGGAATGGATAAGATAGAAAGATAGAGAAAAAATTATAAAAATATGGAAAGGTAGCATCAAAATTAGTGATACAAAAGAGAACATTGAAGAAGCAGCGAGAGATGAACAGATTTTCAATTAAGACAGGAATGAAAGTATAAAAAAAGAGGAAAGGCCAGTGAAAAATGTAATAACAAAGGTAAAAATTCACAGATAAGAGAAAGTGTTAACATTAATGAGGACAACAGAATAAGCAATACTACTAAAGACAAAGAAAAAAAATAAGAAATATCTAACAAACTGTTAAAAGAGTGAATGTGAGAAAGTAAGTGTCTGTGAAATAGTAAGTGAGACTGAGAGATTAAGTGACTGTGTTAAAGGTAGGGAGGAAAAAAACAAGAAAGTAAATTATTTTTTGGAACGTAGCAGGGATATACAATAAAGACAGTGACTTTATGAATTTTGTGCAGGATGCAGACTTTATAAATCTGATAGACTTGGGTAAAAGAAAAAGATATAAAAGAAATTATGTGATGGCTTTCTAAAGATTTTGAGTGGAAAATTGTCCAAACAACAAGAGAGAAGAGAAAAGAGAGGACTAAAGGAGGATTTACAATAGGTGTTAAAAAAGAATGGTACAAAGAAGGCAAACTGGTAAGTGTATTAGAGGAAGGTTTACTGAAATCAGAAGTAAAAGAAAGTTTTGGTACAAATTTCATATTTACAATTTATAATTCTAAAGGGATGAAAAATATTTACAAAAAACTTGATGATATAGATCTAGTTGATGAAAAGAGAATTGTAATAGATGGTGATCTAAATATTAGAACAGCTGAAAAAAGTAGAACATTAAGAGAAGGAAAAGGTGAAGAAGATACAAAGAGACGAAGCAAAGACAAGGTAATAAGAAATGGAGATTTGAAACTGATTAATAGGATAGAAAATAAAGGTTGAAGCATCCTGAATGGTACAACAGAAGGAGATGAAGGAGAATTCACGTTTATTGGTGCGAGATGAAGTTCAGTAATCGATTACGCTATTCTAAATGAGGTTTCATGGAACGAAGGAGTAAATTTTAAAGTAGATTTGGATCACGCACCTATAACAGTGATACTGGAGATAGAAGAAAATAGTCAGAGGCACCAAGTAAAAAAATATAGTAAGAGGGAGGAAAAAACGAAGAAAATTATATTATAGAATGAAGAAAACATAGAAATTTTCAGATCTAGAACGGAAAACTTAGAGATAGGTAAAGAAGAAAATGTGAGTGCACAAGGTTGATGAGAAAAAGTAAAGAATTTAATAGAAAAATAAGTTACTAAAAAAGAGGTTAAAATTAAATAATGGAGTATTGGTATGAAAAGGTGGTGGGACAGAGATTGTTCTAAGAAAAAGAGGAAGGTAATAAAAATATACAAAGAATGGAGGAAAGGTACAAGAGCGTAAGAAATATATATAAAACAAAGGAAAGAATGGAGAGAATTATGTTATAGTAAAAAAAAGGAATTCAAAGAAGCAGAAGAACAAGAGTCAAGAAGACTTAATAATGAGAACCAAGTTTAGAAATTTTTGAACAGCTCAAGAAAAAAGAAAACTAATATAGAAAATCAGATTAAAAAGGAGTTATGGTTACTTTAGAAGTCTACTGGAAGGTGTTTCTTTAAAACAAATAGGAGAGAGAAGGAATAGAGAATTAGAAAAAACAGAAGAAGGAAAGATCAAAGCTAAAGAGATATATTCAGCGCTGAAAAAAATTGAAGAAAAAGAAGGCAGCAGGAGCGGACAATATACCAAACGAAGTTTAGATTTATGAAGGCAAGGACTTAATCGATAACCTAATATGTATTATTGGAAGAGTTTGGGATGGAGAAAAAATGCAAGAGGAGTGGAAAACAGGGATCATCGTACCATTGTTAAAAAAAAGTGATAAAAACAAGGTTGAAAACTACAGATGAATCTCGCTACTACCAACAGCATATAAAGTCTACACAGAGGTTTTAAGAGCAAGACTAGTAAAAGGAACTGTGGGAAAAGGTATTATAGAGGATGGGCAGGCTAGTTTCAGAAGAGGTAGGTCAACAATAGACAATGTTTTTATTTTAAATCATGTCACGCAGACAGCCAAAGTAAGGAATGAAAAAGTACATGTATTCTTCGTGGACCTTAAAGCGGCTTTTGACACAGTGGATAGGAAGGTTTTTACAGAACATAATGGAAGACAGAAACATTAGTGATTATTTTATTGAAAAAATGAAAGGAATTTATGAAGAAACAGGATAGTGTAAGAACCAAGGAATGTTTAACAGATGAATTTTGGATAGCAAAAGGTCTGAGGCAAGGCGATTTATTAAGTCTTAATCTGTTTTGTATTTATATCTCAAAGTTAGAGGAAGAATTTAAAGAAAGAGGCATTGGCGGCGTCAAGATAGGCAATAAAAGAATATGGTCATTAGCTTACACTGATGACATTGTACTACTGGCAAACAGTAAGGAGGCAATGGAGGATATAATGGAAACTCTAAGAAAATTCTGTAGTCAAAGAAAATTAATAGTAAACATAGAGAAATCCAAGATTTTAGTTTTTATTAAAAGTGGAAAGGAAAAGCAAGAAACATGGAAATGGAAGAATGACAACATTAAAGAGGTTAGGAAATGTAAGTACCTAGGCTTTGTGTTTAACAAGAACAGCGATTACAAGGATCATCTGGAAGAATTAAAGAAGAAAGGAAATAAAGCAGCAAGGAAAACATGGGGACTTGGTAAACGTAGATGTAAAGGTAATTCAAAAGGAAGAAGAATGCTATTTAATCACCTAGTCAAAAGTGTAATCTCATATGGTGCAGAGGTGTGGGGGTAGTCAAAGAAAAAAAGTAGAAAAAGTGAAAACATTATATGAGATGGATACTGAAATTAGACTTTTGTTCTCCTAGATATATTATATACAAGGAAACAGATATGAATAAAATGAGGATGAAATGGGCAAAGAGAGCCACAGAATTTGAAGATAAAGTGTATAAATGTAGCGAAGATAGGATAATAAAATGGTGCTGGAAAGAGAAGAAAACGTTAAAAGAAAAAGAAATGTATAGTGTAGAAAGAGAGTAATTCTTCAATAATTTAGGCTATAGCACAATGGCAATTGAAATAAAAAAATAGATAGGGCAAGAATACCAATCTTTGTGATTCGTTAATGTAACTGTATGCGTTGCGTATTTTGGATTGTACTAATACTATATCGATAGAATCGCTTTCGTTTACGTTTGTAATCATGTGCATTTTGGTTATGGAACATATAGCATTACATATACGTTTAACTTATACTGTTGAGTTAATATCAACGCACGCATACTTCAATCGAATCCAACGAGTTAAGGGATAATGGAACGTTTGTGATTAAACTTTTATATGAATATAGTTGCGGTTTTGCGAACAATAGCGTTTGAAGGATTTACGGAACCGCTGGGACTCCAGATTTTTTTCGGTGAAGAAGAAATGATGACAAGAGGTAAAGATATAGAAAATCAGATAATAATATTGAAAATGAAAGAGGCTAAATATAAACAAGATATATTAAATAATGAAGGACAGGATCCCACTATATTTACAAAGAAACATGAGAGGAATAAATATATGCACCATTGCAAGATTAAGAGGTAAAAACATAGAAAAGGAAAATAAATATTGGATAGAAGAAGAAGAGAGGTTATATCAACTATGCGGGAAAGATAAGAGCAATCTTGAATATATGTTTGAAGTTTGTGAGAAAACGAGAGAAAAAAGAGGATTTGAAAATTTCAAAGAAATGGAATGACGAAACAATATTCAATGAGGCTGATACAAAAGTAGTGGAATTCTTTAAATATATAAAAAAAGAGGAAAGGATGATAAATCAGTGTTAAAGTGTAAAGTTTTGTGTATGTTAAGAAGTGTAAGGTTATAAAATTAGTGGAAATTATTAGCTAGTGTTAAAATAAGTGTAAGAAATAAAAGCAGAAAAAAAATAAAATTAAGACATATTAGAATAAAAGTAAATAAAAACCCATATGGAAAAAATTTTTGGATATAATTGTAAATAACTGTTAATAACTGTAAATAAATGTAAATAAATGTAAATAACTGTAAATAACTGTAAAAAAAGTGTTAAAAAATGTGGGAATTGAGACATAAATAACAGTTATTTACAATTATTTACAATTATATACTGTTATTTACAGTTATTAACTGTTATTTACACTTATTAACTGTTATTTACACTTATTTATAGTTATTTATATTTATTTACAGTTATTTACATTTATTCACTTTTTTCACAATTATTTACAGTTATTTACGATTATTTATAGTTTTTTACAATTATTTGCAGTTATTTACATTTTCGAAAATATTCACGAATTTATTCAATAATTTTATATACAGGCGAAAATTTTTAAAAATGTGAATAACTGTAAATAATTGTAAAAAACTATGGAAAATTGTAAATAATTGTAAATAATTATAAATAACTGTAAATAATTGTAAAAAACTGTAAATAACTGTAAATAACTATAAATAATTGTAAATAATTATTAATAATATTAAATTATTCACTAATTCAAAAATTTTTGAAAATGTAAATAGCTGTAAATAATTATGAATAATTGTAAATAATTATAAAAAACTGTAAATAACTGTAAATAATAGTAATTAATAGTAAATAATAGTAAATAACTGTAAATAACTATTATTTATGTCTCAATTCCGACATTTTTTAACAGTTATTCACAATTATTTACTATTATTTACAGTTTTTCACATAAATTATTTTCATATGGGAAGGACAATAAATGGTATGATTATTTATTGAACAGAAAAGAAAATTATAATGATCAGAAAAAAGAGTAATGAAACTATATGTAAATAAAATTATTGAATGTGTAACACTATGCTTAGGTGATAAAATGTAAAATATAAAAGGTGAAATGTATGTATAATAATATATAAATATGTATCATGTAAAAAGTCCATTTCTGGGCCAAAAGGCTGAAATTAATAAATAATAATAAAAAAAAATAAAAAACAGTTTATAATAATTTAGAATTGTTTTGAAATATTTTGAATTTTTAAAAGTATTGATAACTTTAAAAAGTAAAAATTATGAACGACCTTTTGAAATAATTTTGAGCTTTTGAAAGCTGTTCTAAACTGTTTAAAACTATTTTAAATGTCCCGAATTTTACATTTATAATTATCTTAAACAGCTTTGAATACTAATAAACATTTTATATTCCCACAAATGTATAAAAAACTAATGTTTGTGATAAATTTAAATTATTTTATATTTTTAAAAGGGATTAAATTTTCGAAGCAAATAAAAAGTAAGAGTGTTATACGAGGTGTTATATATATGTATATATCTGTATTTATTAGGAGTTCCCGGGACAAAATCTGGTATATATTAAAGGGTTCTGGAATTTTTTCCGAGAAAGCCAGGAAGGGGATAGGCGATTATGCATTAATCCAAACTATTTTTAGAGAACACGGGTCGCATGCTGAGTTTCCCGTCATTTTGACGATAATGACGCCATGGGCATTGGAATTTCGATATTTTTGGTTGTTACACGTTTCAAAGCATACTTAGTCAATTGCAAACTATTTTTGAAAATTTTTGAAAAATTTGAACTTAGAAAATTTTAAAGAATTTGGTCTTAGAAAAAATTTTGACTCATTTTATAAAAAATTTCCTAAGTTCAAATTTTAAAAAAATTTTTAAAAATAGTTCGCAATTGACTAAGCATGGTTTAAAACGTTTGAAAACCAAAAAATCATCACATGAGATTTTGGCATGATTAATCACCTGAGAAATCAGGTGATTTTTCACCTGAGATTTTTTAGTAGGGGAAGCAAATTAATAATAAGAAAAAGAAGCTTGATTGAGCATAATTATTTTGTTGGACTTCTATTTTACCACTTTATTTTCAGTGTAATCTAAAGGAGATGCGAAATAGACACTATACCTTTACTGATAAATTTTGGCTAAAATTTTCATTGGAGAGAAATGCTTTAGCTTATAGTATGGACCATAAAGATAATTCAGTAGAATTCTCATAAATTTATTAGTTATTAAGAATTTTGGGTTCTACTATCATTTAATTAAATTTATTTTGTACCAGGAATTTAGATATCTTAAAAACTAATGCATGAATTTATTTGGAAATTTAACTAAATAATCATCATGGCACATACTACAAGCATTAATGCATTTTTTTTTAAATTTAGTATTTAAAAGGAAAGCAAGTCAATATTTATAAGTACAGGTGTAGTGTCCTTTTTTATGTCTCCTTACTCAATGCTATAATAGTTAAAAATAAAAACTTATTTATAAAATAGGTGAATATATAGTTCAATTCATTAATTATTACATTAATATTTCTCTAATACATGAAAGGATACATTCAATATTTTAATAATAAATAGAAAATTATGTAGAAAATCAATAATGAAATAGTTACATTTATGAATTGCTCCATTAATATTTCCTTGATTATAATTAAAAGATTATGAGGTAGGGCTACAAAAATATAATTAATAGAGCAATTGATAAATTTAACTATTTTATCATTTATTTTACAAATAAATATTTATTTATTACTATTAAAAGATTGGATGTATGAATTTTAAATAAGTAACTTGTGCATAATATTATTTTCATTTTTTTATAAATCAATAAAAAGTGTTAAGGGATAATTAATCAATCAGGCAAAAGCAGTGTCAGATTGGTATGTTGCAATCATTAAGATTTAATTAAAATATTTCCTTCTTGGTAATATAATATTTAAAAGAGCTAATAATTAATTTTACATACATTGTAAAATATTTGCTCTAAATGGAAATAATCTAGCTTTATTTTTTCTCTGATTCATCAAGTGTCTTTTAACGCTATTTATTGATTTCTAAAAAAATAATTATAAATATGTTATTAATTTATTCTTGATACAATCAATATTTTAGTAGCAACAGATAAAAATTTATTGAAAAAAAAATGATAAAATAGTTGAATTTAATTGCTCCATCAATATTTCGCTGATTATAATATATAGATTAGGAGATAATGTTAAAAAAAATAAAATATACTAAAATTTCTAAATCAATAAATTGTGTATAATAATTATATTCTATAGTCACATGGTGCGGAATTTAGCTGAAAAGCTGTTAAAAATAGCCTACAAATGTGTCCGCGAATTTTAAATTAACAACAAAAATGTTAAAAAAGTTGGAAATAATCGAAAAATGTTACTGTAATGAGATTCTTTTTTTGTAAAAATAAAATATATTTTATTATAATAACCAAATATTTAAATTAACAACATAATTTTTAATTATAATATTGCTAATCAATGTCATAGAACTTATACTCCGCACCATGTAACTATAGGGAAAAAATTTGACGGGATAGCAGAAGCGTCATAGACTTTTTAAAATTGTTTAAACAAATAGTTAACCAAAATTGAATTTGCAAATTTGATTAAAATCAAAAGTACTGTCGTAGAAAAATAATTAAAAATATTGCGTGAAGTTATAAAAGCATTAATAATTTTTTGAAACAAATATAATTTTACGTCGTCTTTACTCCGTTGCATACAACGTGGTGGAATAAAAGGATACGTAATAGAGGCCCGAATTTATAGTCGACACTTGGCACTCAGCACTCAGTTTACATGTAACAAACATCATTCTATCTTACTCTACTTCCATAAGAAAAACAAGGGTAGAATGATGTTTGTTACATGTAAACTAAGTGTTGAGTGCCAAGTGTCGACTATAAATTCGGGTCTTATGTTTTTTGACGTTCCGTATCCTTTTTTCCGCTCCATCTGGTTTCACCCTAAGATTCTAAGATTGTAATATATTTGTGACGTATCATGACAACCTGTCTGCTTTTTTTTTATTTCGAATCCTAAAAATAATTAAATTATTTTAAACAAATTAATGAATTAATTATTGTTAATGCAGTCAATATTTTTATATAATAAATTTAAATTTTATTTAAATAATAAATCACCAAATGGCAAAATTTGTAAATTGCTCCATGGATACTTCTGTTATATAAACATATTGCAAGGTAATGATTAAATCTATATTTAAATTTTTTAATTGTATGAATCGTTTTTTAAATAATTTTGATTTTGATAATCTTTTATTTTGTTTTAAAGTTTGTACAAAATCAATAAAAATAACTACTAACTTTTTTTGAGCTCCTTGTATATGATATTTTTTTCTTTTCATTGCTTAAAATTTTGATTTTATATATCACATATAATTTATCATTTAATATTAAAATATTTGATTAAAAAGGAAGAAAATTAATGGACAAATATAGAATTGTGGTGAAATAGATTTATAAAAATATACTAGAGTAGATTCTACTTTAACATCAGAATGATTTATGTAAATCCTTATATTTTTAGGTTAATAAAAGTTCTATAAAAAATTACATTAAAATTTAAACAGAATATGTATTCATTTCATAATAAAATTTAAAAAGAATTATTTAAATTAAAAATTTTTGTTGAAATTAAAAATTTATACTTTTAAAATTGTTTAAATTATTGTAATAATATAAATTCATTTTAAATATTTTTATTTACCTCCTACAGCGATAATATTGGCAGGAAATTTTTCAAATTTAACTGATTCTAATTTTTTCTGAAAGTTTGCATTTGAGGTTATTTGAATGCCATTTGGCCAGTTAACAATGATGGTAATATTTTCATTAATAATTTCTTCTATTTTCTTTTGGTCGTTCTTATTTAACCACGCTATGTATCCTACTTCAACAGTGCCTTCATTTATGAACTCAAATAATGCACACTTATTTGTATCAATATCTTGGAAATTCATCCTTAGATATCTTTAGAAGCAAAGGTTTTCTATAACAAATTCAAATATTTAATAAAAACATTAAAACTTTAAATTTACTTATATATTCTATATTATTTAATTTTTACCTTTTACATTATACTTTTTAAAAAAAAATTTTTAAAAGACATTAATTATTATCCTTAAAAGTCTTTAAAGAATTAGAATACTTTTCAGATTTTTTAAATTTTATTTTATTGATTAAATTTCTCTATAGCAACTAAAATAAACAAAAAATACTAACTAATTGTCAATCAATAATATGTCAAAAACTAAACCAAAAATATTTTTTTCTTTATTAATTGAGGTTTGACAAATTATTTTTAGTTTAATAAAATAATATGTAAGTATCTAAAGTACTTGAGTAAAGTGTCTAAGTTTTATTTCTAATATTCACATTTTTTAAAATAATTTCCAGTGAAAATCGTATTTATTCGAAAGTTCATCAACATTAGCTAAGGGGTTACCTACAGGCGAAAGCTGAGATATTAACGTAGATTCAACTTTCCTAATATCTAGAAAAATATTCAACTAAAGAGATAACACAGGTAATGTTTAGCAAATGTTTTAAGATATAGAGCAAAATTCTAAAAAAATATATCTATTTTAGGTGATTGTGAATTTTACAATTCAATTATAAAATTTTTTTCTAAAGTTACAAAAACAATATGGCTTATAAAAACTTATTCTATTTTTCAGTAAAGGTTTTTTTAAGATATTTCATTTAATTTGAAATGGAGAATGCAGGTGGTAAAAAAATAAATAGAAAACGAGGCAGATACAAGAGATGACTCAAGGACAAAACCAAAATTCCGAAATCAACATTACAATCTCGATTATCGTGTCAGGTATAAGGTTTGATTTGTTTATGATTTTATACAGAAATTTGTTAGTTGATTTCTAGGAGAAAAATATTATAATGAGTTTTTATTAGAATTGATTTTTATTATTATGCATATTGCTGATTTTAGATAAAGTCTTGCTATTTTTAAAAATTTACTAAAATCCCATTATTTCTATTTAGTTTGAGACACTTCACATTTCACATCTACGAGTGAGCTAGTGTATTATTTTATAGCTTATTTATAGGATTCTATTTCATTTCTCAGAGTTACTTATACATTCACTATTTACATTTAAAAAAATTCAGAATTAGAAAATTATTTTAACATTTAAATCATAAAAATAATTTCATCCAGAAACAAATTTTTATCACTAACCTATACAATATATTATTTATTTTAAAGAATATGATTATTAAATGACTTGTATTGTTCTCAAATTTAAATTTTGATATTTATTTCAACTTTCTTTCAATTACATATTATTCTTATTCTTATTAGAACAATTAAAATATTGAAAAATTATAATTTCAAAAATAAAAAATTTTTCATAAATAACAATAAGATGTAGAATCTCAAATCTCAGATGCAACCTGATTAAAACATTATTCTACCTTTATGCAACGATTTCGATCCATAAAAGAAATTATTCTAAATCAGTTATATCTAGAAAATTTAATACTTATTTTAAGATATGAGAATCAAACGTTAATGGATACCCTGTTGAAAATGACCAGCTGGATATCCAGGTGGATTATGTACTTGGATATCCAGGCGGATATCACTCTGATCGAATTAGATATCACTCTGATCGAGTTAGATATCACTCTGATCTTCATTCACCTGGATGCAGCTAAAATTCATTAGGAAATTTTTTACGAAAATTTATAATCAGGCATTATAAGCATTTGAATAACATAATAATACTACCAATGAAAAAAATTGAAGATTTTTCCCAAATTAAAATTATCTAGAAGAATTATCCTCTTGGATATCCTGTTGGATTAATAAAATCGAAAAATTAAGAAGTAATTTTATAATTTTATAAGCATACTTTATAATTTTTTGATTTAATTAATCCAACTGGATATCCAAGAGGATAATCCTCCTGGATAATTTTACTTAAAATTTTCAATTTTCTTTTATTTGTAGTATCCCTATTAAAAAATCTCAGATGAGATCTCAAGCCAAAATCTCATCTGCCGGAAAAATAAAGCCCTATATAATAAATTTTTTCTAAATTCGTCAAAACAAAAATTTATTAAGAAAAATATCTATTTTTATATTTTAGACTATTCTTAGTTGGTTTGAATAACAGTGGCGATAGATTAAAAAAAATTATTTTCAGTACTTTGAAGTATACAATTTTTATAGGGTTATGGTTTATGGTTTATGTGTTTATGGTATATAAGTTTATGGTTTATAAGTTTATGGGTTTATGGTTTATAAGTTTATGGTTTATGGGTTATGAGTTTATGGTTTGTGATTTTATGGATTATGGTTTATGTGTTTATAGTTTATGGGTTTATGGGTTTATAGTTTATGGGTTTATGGTTTATAGGTTCATGGGTTTATGGTTTATGGGTTTATGCTTTATACGTTCATGGGTTTATGGTTTATGGGTTTATAGTTTATGTGTTTATGGTTCATGGGTCAACTGTGTATGTGTTTATTATTCATGGGTTTATGGTTTATGATTTATGGGTTTTTCGTTTATGAGTTTATGGTTCATAGGCTTATCATTCATATGTTTATGGTTTTTAGTATTATGGTTTAAGGGTTTATGTTTAATGGGTTTATGGTTTATGGGTTTATAGTTTATGGGTTTTTGGTTTATGAGTCCTTGGTTATATGGGTTCATGGGTTTATGAGTTTATGGTTTATGTGTTTATGGTTTATGTGTTTATACATTTATGGTTTATGGGTTCATGGGTTTATGGGTTTATGGTTTATGGGTTTATGGTATATGGGTTTATGGTATATAGGTTTATGGTTAATGGGTTTATATTTTATGGGTTTATGGTGTTAAAGTTTATGGGCATATGGTTTATGGTGTTAAAGTTTATGGGCATATGGTTTATGGTCTCATGATTTATGGGTTTATGGATTATAGGTTTATGGAATATGGGTTTATGGGTTTATGGTTTATAGGTTTATGGTTTACGGGTTTATGGGTTTATATTTTATGGGATTATGGTTTATTGGTTGATAGTTTATAAATTTACAGTCCATGGGTTAATGGTGTATGTGTTCATAGTTTATGTTATGTTTTACTGATTATGGTTCATGTGCTTATGTTTTATGAGTTTCTCGCTTATGGGTTTATGGTTTATGGGCTCATGGTTTATGAATCGCAAGGGTTTATGATTTATGAGTATAGGGTTTATGGGCTCATAGTTCATAAATTGAAAGGGTTTATGGTTTATGGTGTAATAGTTTATGGGCTTATGGTTTATGGTCTCATGATTTATGGGTTTATGGTTTATAGGTTTATGGAATATGGGTTTATGGTTTATGGGTTTATGGAATATGGGTTTATCGTTTATGCGTTTATGGATTATGGGTTTATGGTCTATAGGTTTATGGATTATGGTTAATAATTTATGGGTTCATGGTTTGCGCGTTTATGGGTTTATGGTCTATTGGTTTATGCGTTTATGGTTTATGAGTTTATAGTTCAAGGGTTAACGGTGTATGTGTTGATCATGCATGGGTTTATGGTTTATGATTTATGGGTTTATGGTTTATGAGTTTATGGTTCATAGGCTTATCGTTAATATGTTCATGGTTTTTAGGATTATTGTTTATGGGTTTATGGTTAATGGGTTTATGGTTTATGGGTTTATGGGTTTATGAGTTTATAGTTTATGTGTCTATGGTTTATGGGTTCATGGTTTATGTGTTTATGGTTTATGTGTTTCTGGGTTTATGGTTTATAGGTTTATGGGTTTATGGTTTATGGGTTCATTGGTTTATGGGTTTATGGTTTATCGGTTCATCGTTTATGGTTGATGGGTTTATGGATTATGGGTTTATGGTTTATGGGATTATGTTTTACGGGTTCATGGGTTTATGGTTTATGGTTTATAGGATTATGGTTTATGGTTTATAGGATTATGGTTTATGGGTTTTTAGTTTATGGATTTATGGTTAATGGGTTTATGGGTTTATCGATTATGGTTCATGGGTTTGTGGTTCATGTATTTATGTTTTATGAGTTTATAGCTTTTGGGTTTATGGTTTATGAATTGCAATGGTTTATGGTTTATGGGTTTGGGGTTAATGGGCTCATGGTTCATGAATTGAAAGAGTTAATGGTTTATGGCGTAATAGTTTATGGGCTTATGGTTTATGGTCTTATCATTTATGGGTTTATGGTTTATGGGTTTATGGTTCATGTGCTTGTGTTTTATGAGTTTCTGGCTTATGGGTTTATGGTTTATGGGCTCATGGTTTATGAATTGTAAGGGTTTATGGTTTATGGGCTCATGGTTTATGAATTGAAAGGGTTTATGGTTTATGGTGTTATAGTTTGTGGGCTTATGGTTTATGGTCTCATGATTCATGGGTTTTTGATTTA
The DNA here is from genome assembly GCA_017163975.1 of Anastatus disparis. NCBI lineage: Eukaryota > Metazoa > Arthropoda > Insecta > Hymenoptera > Eupelmidae > Anastatus > Anastatus disparis. The sequence continues at coordinate 1,014,486 of JAFFSR010000381.1, forward strand.
TATGTTTATGGTTTATCGGTTCATGGTATATGGTTTATAGTTCATGAGTTAATGGTTTTTAAGCTCATGATGAATGGATTTATGGTTTATAGGTTCATTGTTTATATTTATAGGTTTATCGTCTATGTGTTTATGGATTATGGGTTTATGGTCAATAGGTTTATGGTTTATGGTTTATAATTTATGGGTTCATGGTTTGTGGGTTTATGGGTTTATGGTATAGTGCCCATAGAGCATGAAGGGACTTTGAAAGGATTCTGAAAGTATTAATGAAAGGACTACAACCTTTCAGAAATATTTCACTAAAAGGTTTCTGAAATAATTTTATGTCCGAGGTATTATTCTTTTAAAAATAATACAAAAAAATATTTCATAAAGAATTTACAAGACATTTCAAAATCCTTTCAATGAAAGAATTTTTAAGGATCCATGAATTTTTTTCGTAATAATTCGTAAATCTTTCCATACATCTTCCATTGAAAGGATTCTCTAAGAATGATAAGAAACATTTTTAAAATATTTCATTGTATTATTACTAAAAGGAATATACCCTGGACATAGAATTATTACAGAATCCTTTCAATGAAAGAATTCTGTAAGGATCCACGAATTCTTTTAGTAATAATGCATTAATCTTTTCATACATCTTTAGTTGAAAGACGTGTAAAGTTGTAGAAACTTTATTCTTTCCTGTATTATTTAAGAATCAATTTAGAATCAATACATACACACATACACACACACACACACACATATATATATATATATATATATATATATATATATATAACGGATATGATGATATAATTATTTATAGGATTACGAATAGTTTTACAGCGGTTAAAATCGAAGTTATCATAACACAGACATCGCACGCATAACAATTTATAGTTTCCATTTTAGATTCTTATTTTCCTTATATATGAAACGGGAAGCACTCTTACCGCTTGCGAGAGTAAGAGATACCGCCATCAAGCGGATAAATTATAAACTAATCCCAAAAATATTTTTAAATGAATCTGTTATATTTCACGTTTTCTTTCAAAAAGTCCTTTTAAAGGTTATTCAGTAAGAATTCATGTAATAACTTTTATTCTCGTCATGATAAGTTCTTTCATGAATTATTTCAAAGATTTCAAAATTATAGTTCTTTCTTGTTTCCTTTCAAGAAGTCTTTTCAAAGTCCTTTCAGTAAAGATTTATGTAATAACTTTTATTCTCATCATAAGTTATTTAATGAAATGTTTCAAAAAGATTTCAAAATTATTTCATGAATGATTTCTTGAGACTTTACCAAAATATTGCATGAATTATTTTATGAAAGCTTTTTGAATGAATCTTGAAATGATTCGATGAAAGAATACCTTAGATCATTCCGAAAATCTTTCTAAATTATTTCATGACTTGAATCGTTGGAAGATTTCTGAGTTCTTTCTTGTTTCCTTTCAAGAAGTCCTCTCAAAATCCTTTCAGTAAGGATTCGTGTAATATTTCATGTCTTAACTTTCGGTTCCTTTTTGGTATTATTTTTGTAAAGACTTTGCAATCTTCCTGTGTATTATTTCATAAATTCTTTTCAAAAGCGTTGATGGTTGAAGCTTTATGGTTTATAATCCAAATGTTTATGGTTCATAAGCTTATGATTCAAAGGTTTAGTATTTATAGGTTTATGATTTATGGGTTCATGGGTTATACACCGAAAAAAATCCGGAGTCCCAGCGATTCCGTAAATCCTTCAAACGCTATTGTTCGCAAAACCGCAACTATATTCGTATAAAAGTCTAATCACAAACGTTCCATTATCCCTTAACTCGTTGGACTCAATTGAAGTATGCGTGCGTTGATATTAACTCAACAGTATAAGTTAAGCGTAAATGTAATGCTATATGTTCCATAACCAAAATGCACATGATTATAAACGTAAACGAAAGCGATTCTATCGATATAGTATTAGTACAATCCAAAATACGCAACGCATACAGTTACATTAACGAATCACAAAGATTAGATAGGTGCGGTAACATAGCAGTTCACTGTATATACAGCGCACAGCTCTGCCGTCGAACTGTGGCCGGTGGGGGTAAGTGTAATATGATCCGTCAAAATTAACAAACTCGCTCTGTTCCGGACTCGAAAGACAACGAGTCGATAAGATTTTACACGATATTATTTAGGAAATGAAGCGATTGAAGCGACATAGTTTAACAACACGAGTTTAGTCAACACTATCATACATTAATTCTATATATAAGAAATGGAACCATTAAAGCTTATGGGAACGATAGCTATTTAAGAAAAGGAGAATCGCACTTATTCAAATAGTTGAATGCGATGATGTTTCATATTTACTTTTTAATTAATTGAGTAAATTATAATAGAAATGATGAGAGAGATACTAATACATTATTATATATTCATTGGTTTAATATTTCATTAAATATTTATAGTAAATAAATAAATGTGTATTTATTACTCGCACGCTTGAAAAATAAAAATCGCTGCAAATCAAGTAATATATATTCCATTTGCCATTCAAAATAACATATAAAAAACTTTAGAAATGTAGTCTAGAGTTAGGATTTATAAGATATTTCGAATTTTTAAAATTCTAAAATAAAATTTTTAATGCTTTTTTTATACTAAACAGTTATCAATTTTTAATACTAAGTTAATTAAATACTTTTTGTTAGAAAGATAACATATGATATTTTAAGAATTATGATATGTAGGTTATTTTACTTATGTGATTAGTGTAAATATCATATTTAATCTATCAAAATAGTTACAAAGTTAATATTTTTATAAACTTTAGTTTATTTTTCCATCAACAACCAGGGAAATTCCTGAAAATTAATTATTTTTGTGAAGAAAAAACTTTTAGAAAAAATGTATTAACATTTTTTTCAATTCCAAATCATTTGTACAATCTAATTTAATTTTACAGATCGTTATATTAAAGTCACCATGAAGTATAATTTACTAAAAATTGAATTAAAAAAAATTTCATATCTATTTTTATTTCATTAACATTGTTTCCAGTCAAGAGGGCTATTTATTTATTAATTTATTCATTCATTTATCCACTTATTTAATTATCAACGAGAGTGAAATATATATGTGATTTACGTTAATTAATTGTTTATAAATTAACAACTTATCTATTTAACAAACAATAACCCATATGGAAAAAATTTTTGGATATAATTGTAAATAACTGTTAATAACTGTAAATAAATGTAAATAAATGTAAATAACTGTAAATAACTGCAAAAAAGTGTTAAAAAATGTGGGAATTAAGACATAAATAACAGTTATTTACAATTATTTACAATTATTTACTGTTATTTACTCTTATTTACAGTTATTAACTGTTATTTTTTTAAATAAAATTAATATTTACAAAATTTTTAACTAGGTCTGTGAATAAATACTTCATGATATTGTTTTCAGCAGTTTTCTGCATTTGTAACATGATATACTATTTGGTAAATAATAAAAAATGTTCTATGAATCGTCAAAATTTGTTCTCATACGAAATTTTTGTCAAATTTGTATAAAAAATATGAAATTTATCATACAAATTATCTTATAACCTAGAATTACACTTTTCACCATTAAAAAATGTGTATTATTCATAAATTTTTGTGTTACAATATTTAATTTTAAATTTACAACAAAATTATTTGTAAATTTAACACAAAAAAATTTGTCTCATCTGAAACACTTATGTCATATAAAATAAAAATAAACTTTTTATAGTCATACATTTTTACTAAAATAATTTAAATAATAAAAATATGTTTAAATTATTTACATTAACGAGTACTTACATTTATGTATATATTTTATAAGTCAATGAAAGCTTCAAAAAAATATTGAAACTAGTACACAGTAAAATAATTGAATTAGTCTTGTAAATGCTTAATTGTTGAGAGAATGATTTATCACAAATTTTATTTATTTTAAGAAACAATAATGAAGGCAAAAAAATTATAATAAAATAATAAAACAAAATCTCATTTTTTGTTTTATGGTATTTATGAAAGCATAAAATGGTTACAATTCTTCAAATATTGCTGTTTTGCGAATTGTGATAAGACACAAAAATAATCAAGTTCTAATTTTAATTCTGAAAGAAAATAATTCATAGTGTCCATGTATGTGTAGAAAAAAAATTTTTAATGGAAAGATTTTCAATTGAATATATTTTTGTTTGTAAAAATTTTTTTACAACTATCAAAAAAAAAAATTAAATAAAAGTTTTTTAACAGTACATTACTTTTATTTTAATGTTTACTATTTAGTAAATTTCATAAGATTTCCAAATAAAAAATATATATAGAAAAGTTCATTATATTTATTAAAGATTTTAAAAATGATTTTCTGATGTTTTTAAATTATTCGCAAATGTCAGTATACGGTATGGATTGAATGTAAAAAGTTGAAAAAATTAAGACATATCTCATACTTGTTTCGATATTCTTTGATAATTGTTTATACTTGCAGTAATTATTTCATTGGTAAATGATATATTTGAACAATATATTAATAATTTAATAATGTAATTAACTAAAATAAAAGAGAACAGTCCCTGGTAGAAAAAAGCCTGGATTTACGGTGTCATTATGGTGTATTTTATGGTTTGCAACCATAATATGGCCACAAACCCAGTCTTATTTCGACGGAATATGGCCAGCTTATGGACTTGACAAGGCTAAAAACCCAGTCTTATTTTGACGGAATATGGTCAGCTTATGGACTTGACAAGGAATACAAATTTATAATTTTGAAAAGATAATTAAAATTTTGGAATAATAATTAAGGAAATTATAATTTAGAATTATCAGAAAATGATTCATTTTAATAAATTATCATCATATATTATTCATTTTTATAAACTATTTATTTTTATAATTAACAATAACACATTAAAGTTTCATTTATAAAGTTATAGTAAATGGTCTGATATTATTTACAATTAATAACAATTACTTGTTAGTATATCACTCGAATAGACAAAGGTTATAATGAACAATACAAACTTTATAGGTTATGATTTATTTTAAAAATAAATTTAGTGTTAATATAAATTAATGAGATATTAGTATTATTTAATATTAATTGTAGTTACACTCATATAAAATATCAATCAATTAAGAACTTAAGGTATCAAGCCCAAATTCAAGCCTAAAATAAAAATTAAATTTAAATGTCATAATAATTTTTTATAATAATATTATTTAAAAAAAAGTTTTTTTTACCTTAGATATATAAAATATAAGACTTTGGCCCATGAATAATTTTAAATAATCTCATGAAATGATTAAAATTCTTTCTTTTATTCGAACACTTGATTTTGGTGGTCACTGCAAGCTTCCTCAGCCAATTTTCAACGAATTGACTTCAAAATTTCCAGAGATCTTTAATTAATATGTATTCACAAAATAACACTTTTATTTAAAAGAAAAAGAAAAAGAATTTAAAAGTTTGTCGAACAATTGGTTAAAAATTAACTGAGAAAGCTTACGACAACCACCAAATTGAAGAAATCACATTTTTGACTAATCAAAAGGATTTTAAGCATTGAATGAGATATTTTAAAATTATTCATAGACTTTGTAAATAAATTTAGAATATTCTGTCCATTATAATATCAATACAGATCCATGTAATGTAGGTTGTATTGTAATTTCACTTTAAAGGGGTTGGTGGCAAGTTTAATTTTTGGTCTAGCGACAACTAAAATATTTAATAATACACATGTTAGAATATTCTTTTTAAAATTATGGCACTCACTAAAATTTTGCAAATAATTTTAAAATGTCCTACTGTAACATAATGTCAATGCAAATCAATGTAATCTAGGTTGTATAATAAAACATAACATTGAATTCTATAGTTTGAAAAGAAGTATAGTCTGGTACGTATAATATGAAAGGACTCATCATAGACTAAATCAAATATAAAACTGCTTACCAACTTTTTAAATCAAAACAACAGTACAATATAAATTACATTCATATGAATTGATACCATGTTCGAGGAAGATATTTTAAAGCAAAATACAGAGTATCATAGCTTTAAGTACTATAGTTAAAAAAAAATCTAACAAGTACCACATGAAACATTTCATTCGACATGGACTAAAAATGAAACTGGCCATCAAGTTGTTTAAAGTGATATTATAATTTCGTTTTCACTTATTTGTTTTTAAAATTATAGCATTTACAATCATGAAATTTTGTAAATAACTTTAGAATGTTTTGTCTAGCATAATATCAATATAAATCCATATATTGGGAATTGTATTGTAATTTCACTTTGAAAAAATTGGTGTTAAGTTTCATTTTTGGTTTAGTTACAAACAAAATATTTCATAATACACATATTCGTTTTGAAAGTCTGGTACTCAAAGTTCTAAAATTTTGCAAATAATTTTAAAGTGTCCTGCTATAACATAATGTTAATGCAAATCAATTAGTTTTATTATATAACATAATATTGAGTTTTTCAACTAACTAACAAAACTTAAGAACTACATTAGCGCGTCTTTTTTTAAAGATTAGGGTTAGGTTAAGATGTCGAATATAAAGTCATATCAGAAAATTAGGTTATAATAAAAAAAAATTCATTTGTAATTAAAATCTGAAGAATAGTGAATAAAAAATAATAGAGAAGAATAGAGAAAGTTCACAATTAAAGTTAACCTTTTAAGGACGGGGATTTTGACGTTGAAATTCGACTTTTTTTTCAAACAATATTTGTGCATAAAATGAAAAAATATATCACGTGGAGTGCCTGATAAAATTGGTGGTCGATATATCGACCAGTCCCGTCCTTAAAAGGTTAAACTTGTTATACTATAAATATAAGTTTATTATAGTAGTGCGCACAAATCATACATTAGAATAAGTCCATATTATGGCCAACTTATGGTGAAATTTGACAGTGTAATTACACCGTACAAATATGGCCATATGTTGGTGGATACGCCATAATTTATGCTAAACTTTCTACCAGGGGTGGTGTTTAAATAATGATTAAAATATATGTTTCAAATTAGCGAACATTTTAATTTCAATCACAGTAATAAATATATTTCAATTCAAGAGAATTTAGATGTATTTGTACAGATTTCGATTTGAAAAATAAAAAAGATAACTCGCTACTAATATCTGTATGTATACGTATATTTGTATGTACATTAAGTTTCTTTCATACTTTGCAACTATTTAAAAAAATTTAAACATTAAGAAGAGGTAGAAATTTTATATAATGTTTCGCATGAAAGCACTAGGTTATTTCTAGAAATAATACGGACATTTTTGCTAGACATAAGTATAAAAATTAAACAAAATAATTTAATCATGTACACAAGCGGAAAAAATTTACAAAGATGATTGAAAATTTTCGAAAGGAACTGAAACATATCGAAAATTTTTTTGAGAATTTGGACGAAGCATTGAGAGTATTTAAGTTTGTTATACTTTTTTTCACTTTGTTTTGTCTTGTTTCAATTTGTTTCATTTTTTAAATGATGAGTAATAATCTGTAATAATGAGTGTTTCAGAATGTTTCAATTCGTCTCAAATTTTTTCGGTTTATTTCATTTTGTTTTATTCTTTTTTGTTTTATTACTATCTATTTCTGTTTCATTTCAATTGACTTAAAAAAAATCGCCTTGTATAAAATTTTTTGGTTGTTTCAAAAAAATTAAAGGAAGTGAAACAACTAACACTTTTTTTGTTTTATTACTATCTATTTCTGTTTCATTTCAATTGACTTAAAAAAAATCGCCTCGTATAAAATTTTTTGGTTGTTTCAAAAAAATTAAAGGAAGTGAAACAAACTAAAACGAATTGTATTAAACTTAAACAAACCGAAACACATTACAACACACTGACTGTTTTGTCCAAATTCTCACAAAAATTATCAACATATTTCAGTTTATACAATTTGTGTAAAAATGTTTTCAAAAACCTCTGGAATAATTTGAAATATCTTATTTATTTTTTCCGCCAGAGTAGTTTTTAAAAGTAATTGAACCAATTAAAATATCTTCAAAAATATGAATATTTTCATTTTCCACAATTTACTTTATTATAAACCCATATGGAAATAATTTATGTGAAAAACTGTAAATAATAGTAAATAATTGTAAATAACTGTTAAAAAATGTAGGAATTGAGACATAAATAATAGGTTTTTACAGTTATTTACAGTTATTAACTGTTATTAACTGTGATTTACAGTTATTCACAGTTATTAACTGTTATTAACTGTTATTTACAGTTATTTACAGTTATTAACTGTTATTAACTGTTATTTACAGTTATTTTCAATTATTTACAATTATTTACGGTTTTTTATAATTATTTACAATTATTCATAATTATTTACAGTTATTTACATTTTCAAAAATTTTTGAATTAGTGAATAATTTAATGTTATTAATAATTATTTACAATTATTTATAGTTATTTACAGTTATTTACAGTTTTTTACAGTTATTTACAGTTATTTATAATTATTTACAACTATTTACAATTTTCCATGGTTTTTTACAATTATTTACAGTTATTCACATTTTTAAAAATTTTCGCCTATATATAAAATTATTGAATAAATTCGTGATAATTTTCGAAAATGTAAATAACTGCAAATAATTGTAAAAAGCTATAAATAATCGTAAATAACTGTAAATAAATATAAATAACTGCAAATAAGTGTAAATAACAGTTAATAAGTGTAAATAAAAGTTAATAACTGTAAATAAGTGTAAATAACAGTAAATAATTCTAAATAATTGTAAATTACTATTATTTATGTCTCGATTCCCACATTTTTTAACACTTTTCTACAGTTATTTACAGTTATTTACATTTATTTACATTTATTTACAGTTATTAACAGTTATTTACAATTATATCCAAAAAATTTTTCCATATGGGAATAAAAAGAAAAATAAATAGGCACGGTTTATTTAAAATTAAACTTTATAAGAACGAAATATGTATATTTGATTTTAACTATAAAATTTTTATTTTTGTCAATTTTTGTTCGAATATAATACAAGATTCTGTTTTATTGTAAGAAAGACAAATATGCAAAAGTTCTCATTCTATAAATTTGTTTTTAAGAAGATCACACATTTTCAACCTTTTTTTAGTCATAAGTTCCGTTGAATTCGATATATAATTATTTAGGGAGGGATCCAATATTTAGAATGTTCATTTCACATTTGCGTCAAATTACGAATTTCATTTATTCGAATCATTATTTTATAATTTCGAAGTTCAAATTTAAGAAAATTCATAAAATAGAAACGTGTAAACTACAAATGCCCAATCAAACGAAGTTAGATTATTAGAATATTATTTATTCGACGCTAAAGATGAGTCTATTATTTCGAAACTACAACTGTACTAATAAACATAAAAATAAAATAGAAATTTATTTAATCGAAAATCACTGATTTATTCATTGCTGATGTTTTAAACTTAGTAGTTTTCGGTTAAATAAATTTCTATTTTATTATGTTTATTAGTGCAGTTGTAATTTCGAAATAGTTGACTTATTATTAATGTCGAATAAATAATATTCTAATAATCTAACTTCGGTTGATTGGGCATTTACAGTTTACACATTTCTATTTTATGAATTTTCTTAAATTTGAACTTCGAAATTTCGGAATAATTATTCGAATAAATAAAATTCGTATTTTTGACGCAAATTTTAGATGAACATTCTATATATTGGACCCCCCCTCCCATTATTTATCTAATAATTTTCTAACCAGTTTATAATCAATAATGTTTTTTTGAAAAAATTATATTTATAAATAGGGTGGGGTTCGATTTTTCGAAAGACTGATATTTTTTTGTGCTTAACGTAGAATCCCAAAATTTAGAATGATGCTATTCATAACATTCACTTAATTTATTTAGAAATCCCGTTTTCAATTCATGGTTGCAACAGAAATTTATTCACTCGAACAAATCGCTATTGATATTTAGAATTGTAATAAGTATACAGAACACCATATTATGATGAGACATTTCGAAATTTCTAATAGAGTTTTCAAAAGTATATGTTTGTACATTCTTTTGATACTTGAAAAAAGATTTTATTAGAAATTTCGAAATATTTTATAATTATATGGTGCTCTATATACGTGTTACGATTCTAAATATTAATTATAATTTATTCGAATAAATAAATTTCGATTGCAACCAGGAATTGAAAATGAAATTTCTAAATAATTCAAGTGACTGTTATGAATAGCATCATTCTAAATTTTGGGATTCTACGTTAAGCACAAAAAAATATCGGTCTTTCGAAAAATCGAATCCCACCCAATGTTATTAATAATTATTTACAATTATTTATAGTTATTTACAGTTATTTACAGTTTTTTACAGTTATTTACAGTTATTTATAATTATTTACAATTATTTACAATTTCCCATAGTTTTTTACAATTATTTACAGTTATTCACATTTTTAAAAATTTTCGCCTATATATAAAATTATTGAATAAATTCGTGAATATTTTCGAAAATGTAAATAATTGCAAATAATTGTAAAAAACTATAAATAATCGTAAATAACTGTAAATAATTGTGAAAAAAGTAAATAAATGTAAATAACTGTAAATAAATATCAATAACTGTAAATAAGTGTAAATAACAGTTAATAAGTGTAAATAACAGTTAATAACTGTAAATAAGAGTAAATAACAGTAAATAATTGTAAATAATTGTAAATAACTGTTATTTATGTCTCAATTCCCACATTTTTTAACACTTTTTTGCAGTTATTTACAGTTATTTACATTTATTTACATTTATTTACAGTTATTAACAGTTATTTACAATTATATCCAAAAATTTTTTCCATATGGGTTATTGTTTGTTAAATAGATAAGTTGTTAATTTATAAACAATTAATTAACGTAAATCACATATATATTTCACTCTCGTTGATAATTAAATAAGTGGATAAATGAATGAATAAATTAATAAATAAATAGCCCTCTTGACTGGAAACAATGTTAATGAAATAAAAATAGATATGAAATTTTTTTTAATTCAATTTTTAGTAAATTATACTTCATGGTGACTTTAATATAACGATCTGTAAAATTAAATTAGATTGTACAAATGATTTGGAATTGAAAAAAATGTTAATACATTTTTTCTAAAAGTTTTTTCTTCACAAAAATAATTAATTTTCAGGAATTTCCTGGTTGTTGATGGAAAAATAAACTAAAGTTTATAAAAATATTAACTTTGTAACTATTTTGATAGATTAAATATGATATTTACACTAATCACATAAGTAAAATAACCTACATATCATAATTCTTAAAATATCATATGTTATCTTTCTAATAAAAAGTATTTAATTAACTTAGTATACAAAATTGATAACTGTTTAGTATAAAAAAAGCATTAAAAATTTTATTTTAGAATTTTAAAAATTCGAAATATCTTATAAATCCTAACTCTAGACTACATTTCTAAAGTTTTTTATATGTTATTTTGAATGGCAAATGGAATATATATTACTTGATTTGCAGCGATTTTTATTTTTCAAGCGTGTGAGTAATAAATACACATTTATTTATTTACTATAAATATTTAATGAAATATTAAACCAATGAATATATAATAATGTATTAGTATCTCTCTCATCATTTCTATTATAATTTACTCAATTAATTAAAAAGTAAATATGAAACATCATCGCATTCAACTATTTGAATAAGTGCGATTCTCCTTTTCTTAAATAGCTATCGTTCCCATAAGCTTTAATGGTTCCATTTCTTATATATAGAATTAATGTATGATAGTGTTGACTAAACTCGTGTTGTTAAACTATGTCGCTTCAATCGCTTCATTTCCTAAATAATATCGTGTAAAATCTTATCGACTCGTTGTCTTTCGAGTCCGGAACAGAGCGAGTTTGTTAATTTTGACGGATCATATTACACTTACCCCCACCGGCCACAGTTCGACGGCAGAGCTGTGCGCTGTATATACAGTGAACTGCTATGTTACCGCACCTATCTAATCTTTGTGATTCGTTAATGTAACTGTATGCGTTGCGTATTTTGGATTGTACTAATACTATATCGATAGAATCGCTTTCGTTTACGTTTATAATCATGTGCATTTTGGTTATGGAACATATAGCATTACATATACGCTTAACTTATACTGTTGAGTTAATATCAACGCACGCATACTTCAATCGAATCCAACGAGTTAAGGGATAATGGAATGTTTGTGATTAGACTTTTATACGAATATAGTAGCGGTTTTGCGAACAATAGCGTTTGAAGGATTTACGGAACCGCTGGGACTCCGGATTTTTTTAGGTGTAGGTTTATAGTGTATAGGTGTATAGTTTATAGGTTCAAGTTATTTTTGACTAGAGTTTATGGTTCATGGTTTATGGTTCATGGTTTATGGTTCATGGTTTATGGTTCATGGTTTATGGTTCATGGTTTATGGTTCATGGTTTATGGTTCATGGTTTATGGGTTATGGTTAATGGGTTTATGGTTTATGGTTTATAGGTGTAAAAGTTGATGGTTTATGGGTTTATGGTTTATAAACTATAAATCCATAAAACTATGAACTACAAAACCATAAACCAATAAACGGTAAATCCATAAACCATAAATTTAGAAACCACCAACAATAAACCCATAAATCAATAAATACATAAACTTATGAATCATGAGCTTATAAACCATAAACCTTAAACCATAAACCTTAAACCTATAAACCTTAAACCAGAAACCATAAACCCATAAACCATAAACCCATAAACCATAAACCCATACGCCATAAACCCATAAACCATAAACCCATAAACCATAAACCCGTAAGCCATAAACCCATAAACCATAAACCCATAAACCATAAACCCATAAACCATAATCTTATAACCTATAAACCCATAAACCATAAACCCATAAACCATAAACCCATAAACCATAATCCCGTAAGCCATAAACCCATAAACCATAAACCCATAAACCATAAACCCATAAACCATAAGCTCATAAACCATAAACCCATAAACCATAAACCCATAAACCATAATCTTATAACCTACAAACCCATGAACCATAAACCTATGAACTATAAACCTATAGACCTATAGACATAAATTATAAACCCACAAACCAGAAACTCATAAAACATAAGTACATGAACCATAAACCCATAACCCCCAACACCATTAACCATAAACCTGTTGAATCCATAAACCAAAAACCCATAAACTGGAAACTCAAAAACTCATGAACCATGAACTCACAATTCATAAACTATGAGCCCATGAATCATAAACCTATGAGGCATAAGCCATGAACCCATAAACTAGAAACATATAAACCATAAATTCAAAAGACATTAACTTATAAACCATAAACCTATACACCATAAACCCATACACCATAAACCTATAATCCATAAACCCATGAACTATAAACTCATACACCATAAACCGATAAATCATGAGCCTATAAACCATAAGCCCATAAATCATAACACCATAAGCCATGAATTCCTCTAATCCATAAACCATAAGCCCATAAACCATGAACATACAAACTGTCAACTCATAAATCAAAAGCACATGAACTATCAACCCTTGAACCATAAATCCATGAACCATAAACCAATATACTATAAACCCGTGAAGCATGAACCCATAAACCATAAACCCATAAACGATAAACCTGTGAACCATAAACTCATAAACTATAAACCCATAAACCATACACCCATAAACCATAAACCCATAAACCATAAACCCATAAACCATAAACCCATAAACCATAAACCCATAAACCATAAACCCATAAACCATAAACCATAAACCCATATACTATGAACCCATGAAGCATAAACCCATAAACCATAAACCCATAAACGATAAACCCATAAACCCATAAACAATAAACCCATAAACCATAAACTCATGAAATATAAACCCATAAACCATAAACCCATAAACCATAAACCCATAAACCATAAACCCATACACCATAAACCCATAAGCCATAAACCCATAAATCGTGAGCCTATAAACCATAAACCCATAAACCATAAACCCATATATCGTGAGCCTATAAACCATAAGTCCGTAAACCATAAACCCGTTTAATCCATAAACCATAAGCCCATAAACCATAAACCGATAAACCGATAAACCAAAAACTTATGAAACATAAGCACATGAACGATAAACCTATAAACCATAATCGATAAACCCATTAACCTATAAACGATGAACCATAAACCTATAAACAATGAACTATAAACTCATAAACCATAAACCTATAAACCATAAACCCATAAACCATAAACCCATAAACTATATATCCATTAACCATAAACCCATAAACCATAAACTCATAAACCATAAACTCATAATTCATAAATCCATAAACCCATAAACCATAAACTCATAAACCATAAACTCATAATTCATAAATCCATAAACAAGAAACTCATAAAACATAAGCACATGAACCATAAACCCATAAACCATAATCGATAAATCCATTAAGCCATAAACGATAAACCATACACCTATAAAAAATAAACTATAAACTCATAAACCATAAATCCATAAACCATAAATCCATAAACCATAAACCCATAAACCCATAAACCCATAAACCATAAACCCATAAACCATAAACCTATAAATCATAAACCCATAAACCATAAACCCAGAAACCCATCAACCATGAACCCATAAACTATGAATCTATAAACTATAAACCTATAAACCATAAACTCATAACCCATTAACTTATGAACCATAATCCCATAAACTTATAAACCATAAACCCATAAACTCATAAACCATTGTAATGGGGGAATTTGTTCCCTATCCCCCAGTTACTATTATTTTAACTCTACAGTATCACCTCTGAATAAATAGCAATTTACTTATTATTTTTTCTTAAATTGTACTCTGAATAGAGAATCTGAATTTATTAGCAATCAACTCTCTCGGGTGGATTCTAATTGGGTCTTCGTAGGGAACAATGACGAAACCACCGATGTAAACCAGCAATAAATCAGTTATATATATTTTATAATAATACAATGTTAATAAACACTTAAATAACACTGTTAAATAAAATACAAAAAGAAGTAATTTTCACTCTATATTTATTAAAGTAAATTTAACATACTTTTACCCGACAATTTCTCGAAAATTGTGTAAGTGTAAAAGAAAAGTAGTGTGATTGAACTCTGGCTCGACTTAATAAATTCTCAGATTAATTATAATTAAATAAAATCCAATTAAACCCGTGAAATTAATTTAAGTTTAATAATGGCGGCTAGAACCGACGTTAATTACGACGAGCAAAACGGCGACGCGCACTGACTCTAAATTGTTTAATGATTTAATATTTAAGATGGAGGACTCACTTTAATATACAAAGCGTTACTCTCCAAGAAAAAACAAACTCCAAATTTAACTCCAATTCCAAAATCTCCTGTCCTCGTATTAAATAAATTTCTCAGCTCTCTCGAAAATATCCAAATTGGCAAAAACAGCAAGGCAGCGAAATGGCAAAATGGCAGAATAGCAAAATGGCTAAATGGCAGCGTAAACCCTCTATGAACTTTTAACCAACTAAAATGGAGTCAAGACTCAAGAAAATGTGGCTCAACGAGCAATACCCAACAAAAAAAACCGACCAAGTGTATTATCCAAGATCCAATAGAGAAGTGTGTCGATGGCGCGTCTTCTCTCGAGCTCCACCCTCTTCATCCCTTCTTTTATCAATTACGTCATAAATAGGATAATGGTTGATTGGTTATTAATCCTTTCCGTAATTGTTATTTGTTAATTACAAAGGATGTTAACTTTTAACCAATCAACACCTTTCCTTTTGGCGGCTTCTTTTATGTTAGCGCCCTCTATTTCTTGCGCGCTCTATTTAAATTTCTATTTAGAAAACTTCATATACTTAGTTTTAATAATTATACCTATAATTGTAACGCTATCTCTCTCCAACGCTCGATTTCTTTATCTTCTATCACTCTCGCTCTCGACTTCATGTATCTTCATATAACATACTGACATAGATTAATATTTCTACAATTGCCCATGTATATACCCCCTCTACTACCATTTTTACCTTTACTCATGTATATACGAGCCTGCTACCGTTATTTGTACAATTACCCATGTATATACGAGCCTGCTATACAAGCTATAGCTGGCTCCCCTTTTTCGCTGATCCTTTACTTTTCATGCGCATGACTCGATTTCTGCCGCAAGTCGGTCATTTACCGACACTTCCCCTTTACTCTCGAGCACGTGTTACAATGTTCCGCGTCGTTTCCCGGTTTTGCTCGTCACCGCGTACCGCGAGTGTATTGTGCGCATGTACCTATACACCGGGTGTGTGTGTGTGTGTCAGTGTACAGGTGACAGTGCTGCGGAGTGCACGTCGTCATCGAGAACATAAGATGGCGACGCACAAGAACACTGTCACAGGTTATTTTCTTTTCTAAACATGTGTTCTTTTCGTTGATCTGTTATGTGCACTAGTGTTAAGATGTTACAGCCATCACCGTAGCTTCAACTCCTAGTGCACAACAAGAAAACTGATGGTGACTGTGGTTTTTTCCTTCACCACGTGTTCGGATGTGAGGTTAGGTTCCTCTTTCTCTCTTTCTCTCTCTAGCGGTAAGTCGTCTGCTCATCGCTATGCTTCTTGTTTACCTCGAAACAAACAAGAATACACTGATTAATTTCTTTTAATTATATTAATTAATAAACCATTCAGTCAGTGCATTTCGGCTAATCTTTCTCTTTTATTCTTTTTAATAAATATTTTATTGTGATGCAATAAATGCATCACACCATAAACTATAAACCTATCAATGCACTATAAGACGACCAACTATAGACCTATAGTATGTAAACATTATGATTAATATATTCCCCGATTATAGTAGCGCGAAAATAATATAAGAAACTATACTTAATCACTATAATATATTATAATACATGAATATAGTATCACTACAAAAGTAACAAAAGGATGTTTTTTTTTTAATCAAACGCCAGTGCTATTTGTACTTACTAAGAATAGTATAAAATGAAAAAATATATATATTTTTCTTAATAAATTTTCTATTTGACAAACTTAAAAAAAATTTATCTTATGGGACTTTATTTTTTCGGCAGATGAGATTTTGGCATGAGATCGAATCTGAAATCTTACCTGAGATTTTTAAATAGGGATTATTGTATACAAATGCTTGTAATCCCTAATGATTAATTTTCGTAAAAAAATATCCAAATGGATTTCTGCGGTATCTAGGTGAATGAAGATCAGAGTGATATCCAACTCCATCAGAGTGATATCTACCTGGATATCCAAGTGGATAATTCACCTGGATATCCAGCTGGTTATTTTCAACAGGGTAGAAGCGAACACAACCCCGCTGAAATAAATCAGGTGACAAATTACATTTAATACACTTGATTTATCACCTAAATTATCATGCCAAAATATCATGTGACGATTTTTTTTGTTTTAAAACGTTTGAAACTATGCTTTATCAATTAGGAGCAGGTCGAGTATATTTGTCTCTTTTTAATCAAAGAATAGATTTTTTTTAGAAAAATAAGAATTTTAGTAAAAAATGATGATGAAGCCGCATCTTCTATTGAAAAAAGCAATATTTTCATTGATGAGAAAAAATTTGTTTTATTGCTTCGTTTTCCAAAAAAACCTTGAAAAACTAAATTGTTTACCCTAACCTCTATGTTTTAAGTTCTTCAAGATTTTCTTGAAAACGAAGCACTAAAATATATTCTTTCTCATCAATGAAAAGATTGCTTTTTTCAATACAAGATGCGGCTTTCTCTTCTGTTTTTGCTAAAATTATTAGTTTTTATAGGAAAATCAATTCTTTGATTAGAAAAGGACAGAGATACGTTACTTCCTCTTAATAAATATTTTTAGAAATTTAAAAAAATTTTAAACTTAGATAATTTCTCTACTGAAAAAATCAGGTGACAAATCACCTAATTTATCACCTAATGATTTGTTTTTAGAAAAAATTTTGACTGAATTTACAAAAATTTTTTTAACTTTGAAATTTTGAAAAATTTTCAGAAATAGTTCTCAATTGACTAAACATAATTTAGAACGTTTAAAAACAAAAAAAAATCGTCACATGATGTTTTCGCATGCTAAATCAGATGATAAATCAGGTGATTTGTCACCTGACATTTATCAGTAGGGACCCGAACACAGGCAAACCCACACAGACACATACACAAGCACACACACGCATACACACGCACACCAGCACACACGCGCATACACTCACACACGCACACAAATACACACACTGACGGACATACGCACACACAGACACACACACACATGCGCGAGCACACACACACACATACGCTTACAGAGACAAAGACGAACACTCACACGGACGCACACGCATACAGGCGCACACACGCACGCCTACAGACACACACACACAGACGTACACACACACACACAGACGTACACACACGCACACATACGAACACACACATACACAGATGCACACGAACGCACACACATAGACGCACACACACACAAAGACGCACATACAGTAGACACACTAGCGCAAACACACGCACACATACACACGGGTGCGCACACACGCACACCCACACAGATACACACACATGCACACAAACGCACAGACGCACAGACACACCCACATACACACACACACACATACGCACACTGAAATGCAGAGACGCACACGAAGCCGCAATTAGGGACAAACACAAAGCATACACGCAGCAATACACGCTGTGATATGCACAGAAATACACAAAAACACACACACTCACAGAGATACTCACACAGACACAGATACACATACAGCATGATATTAATATTTGCCACGTCGATAATTGTCACGACCTTTATATAATCCCATAATATCAAATTCTAAGTTTTCTCATCAGCTGATAGTAATCAAAGGTATTTAACGATCTAAGTAATGGTTTCACTCGTGATTATCTCAACCCCTGATCGCACTGGCAGAACCTAACCTTAGTAGAGGAAGAAATGTTTCAAAATTCATATTTTAGTTTTTTATTGATATACCAAAATTATTCTCCTTTACTGGGCAAGATACACTACCAACGAAGATAGATCATAATAGAAGCGCAGAACTCCAAGGCGCTTTGAAGCTAGAAATATGTAGTTGGTACCCCGACCAGACGCGGCGTTAACGTCGCTTTCAGTAGGTAAATGATAACGACCGGTCGGTAAATGAACGGCAGTCATCATTGCTATTTATTCTGATTATATTTGATAACTATAATAACGTTAAAAAAATATAATGGAACCCCATGTAATTATGAAAAAATAAAATTAAGAAATTGAAATAATGGAAAACAATTTAAGTGAAACTTAAACTGTTATTCTTAAACCCCAAAAGGCCAACAATTTATATACTACATTCTTGTATTTTATTTTATAAGCAGCTGTGGCGTAGTGGCTAAGTCGTTCGCTCGACAATCTTTTTGATGTCGATTCGATTCCCGATCAGGTTCTTTTTTTTTTTTTTTTCTTTTGCAATTTGAATTAATAAAAGAAAGTGTATTTAAAATTAAAATTTTTGTAAAATTAAATTTTTTTAATATTTAATTTTCATAAAATTAAATTGTTTTAATATTTAATTTTATTAATAAACTATGATTTTTATTTTTTTTAATGCATACAATTTAAAAAATGAATAAAATAAATCTGGAAGTGAGTAAAATCAAATATGTTTTTTTGTTTTGAAAATAAAAAAAATATTCTTTTAAAAAAAAATTATGAAAAATTTGTATATAAAAATTTATTTTATATAATGTTGGAATATTGGGTTTCTATCTTAACGGGATGTCGTAGTTGTTGGAATCGAGTTTTGCTTTTTTTATCTTACTGATATCTTTTTAAATTCACTATTTGGGCAAATATAATGACTTGTCCGCGCTAAAACTATATTAATACAATAATTTTTGTTAAATTAAAAATTCAATTTAGCTTCATATTTTTTTATGAACTTTGAATGAAAATTAGATATCAAGCTCGATAAACCTAACCTCAAAATAGTATATATCGAAAGTTTGTTTATAACTTTTTATGTATATTATTTTGATAAATTTCTTGACTTGTCCGCGCTAAGGATTAATCTTACGAATTTTCTTACTGAAGTGAAAGAATTTGATTAGACGCACTGTTTACTCATGAACTTTGAATAAAAATATTATTAGGAGGAGCAGAACTACGATATCCTCTTAATAAATAAATGGAGAAACACAATTAAGATTAAAAGAATATTTATTAATAAAACGCATACTAGGGAGAACGCGCCAATATAAGGTCGTCACGAGACGACTCATACAAGACTGGCCGTTAGGCCCGCTACTTCTTATACGAAGAGTATAGATAAAGTGGAGGGGATGACATAGGTGGCAGTCGCATATTCTAACACTCCCTCTCGGGTGACCCTATGGAATAACTCATCCACTCTGTTGCTTCCTGTGAACAAAATAATTAAACAAAATATTTAAAATTATAATTTAAAACTTCGCACCAGTCAAACGTCAGAGGTCTTGCACACATCACTGCGATTTGTTTTCTACAACGCGCCAACTTAAATTTTATTAATTTTAGTTTTACACTTTCAATAATGTGATGTTCTCAAGTTTTAATCACGTACTGCATTTTTATTGCCTCTATTCGTTTAGACACACACATCTTCATTTTTATCGCGTCATCGCAAGACATAAACAATTTCTTTAATCAATACATTAAAGAATCATAAATCGACATTTCTTAGTTGGTTTCATTTGTCGCGCCGTATTCTTTCTAGCACGTAAGAAAGACAATGCAGGATCTATTGTACAGAAGCTGTAAACTCACTAAATAACAAAAATGACACACTCAAAAATTTTCAATTATCAGTAAAGTTCACATAAGAAAAGATCTGAATTTCGATACTCGAACTGTTAGAAGTTAAACCCAGTGACCTAGCATCTTTTACGCATCGGGATACTCTTTTCATCAATTCAATCATATTCTGTTGAAAATGTAATTTATTTTAATTTAATACTTTTATTGTGTAACTAATATCTAGTCTTATCACACCTTCTAGATATAGTAAATTGATCATAACTTTTCTGTATATCATATTCTTGATTTCACATTAGAACTTAGATTAGTTTGCACGCCTTTAATTTTATAGAATGATTGCTTATCAGCAAAGTGTCATCTGTTTGTAACGATAATCTTCAATAACTTATCATTATCGCGCCATAGAGATAAATCATGATCTCTGAGTATTTGCATACCTGCACTCAGTGCTACTTAGATATTTATTATTTTATTGATTAGACTTGATATGTGGGAATCCTTCACAATTTACAGTCCTTAACTAATTTAACCAGTACAACACACACCTTCTGGTATTTTCATACAAATTCTCTCATCTATTTTCTATTTAAAATACAACCTTTATCTGATTTACACAGACATTCTTATAATAGCACACACCAGAGCTACTCTTGTTATAGAAGCATAAGCTCATCAAAATTTATATAAGTTTCATTCTTTAAGAATCACTTATATCAAATTAAATCTTGTGCTCAATTTCACACTGCTTAATTTTTCTTATACACTTGTTTGAAACAATTTTATTAGCTTGGACATTATTTTATTTGTTAGGTCATTTTTAAGCCTAAAACTTGATTTTATATTTACAAGATTGAATCTTCAATCTAACACTGCTTATCAAAGCCAACTCTCTTTGCGCACCTGGTTTATTTGCAGCGAGCGCAGTTTCAGTTTGTTTCAACTACTTGTTTCAAACACTATTTTAATAACATATGCTGAATCACATCTGTTTTATTATTCGCATCTGATTTCTTTTCCATTAGGAAATTTGCTTAATAGTTGTCATATTTAATTTTGTTATCAACTTGCATAATCTTGAAACATCTAACATTGATTGATTCACGCACCGAGACTTAAGCATTATTTTAACAAGATTTGCCGCACCTTTTGGGTTTTAACTCTCCCTCTGATTCTAATAATATTTAGAATCAAATTTACCATGTTTCTTTAACACATCAAATCATTAATCTTTCTCAATTTCTTAACAACTTGTCAAGTAATCTTTTATTTTACATTTAATATATAAAGCATCATGTAATGATTTTCATTATCGCATCTCTTTTCTTACAGCATTTCTCCAATTTTGGATTTAAGAAATTGATAACCTGTAGGTATATATCCTACTGAAAAGACTCGCCTGTTTTCATTTCTGGAGTCTGGACCTTTATGGATTTAACGCATCTGAATTTTTATTTAAATAATATCAAAATTGCAATAAGATGCAAACTTTTCTAAAGCAATTATATTATGACTTATATCATGTATGGTTATATACATACATTATAATCTTATAACTCATACACTTTTAAGTAATTAAACATCGTACATAAAAGTTTTTACATTCTGTTTAATAGCTTGGTTAAAACTATCTAACGAATTATTATGTACTGATATATCAAATCACACTTATTTCAATTCCGCACCAAGTTTGTATAACACTTTTGTGTATATTGACCAGTGTATTCTATTCTGTATTGAGATAGAAAATAACACATCTTAGTATCACGCCCTAATAAAATTATGGTAATTTTTAACACATATTTTCAAGCAACAGTGAATTTGCTGTTTATATTTCAAACTGAATTTATATTTAAATTGAATATATAATTAAACGACAATTTGTCCAAATTCACGATTTTACACACCTTGTAGTTTGATATTTAATTATTAAATAACGCTTCGATCAATTCACTAATAATAGAAAATTTAACTTCATCAGTAGGTATTAGATTCACAACCAAACTTACATGGTATACTAATGACCTATTTTTGTTTAAAACTTTTCTATTTTTCTATAAGAGAAGACGCATCATCAGTTACCTCTGTTATAGGTAATTCATTTATATTATCAAATTTTCAATTCCAAATAATAATATGAAGATTTGGCATTTATAAAAAGTAATTTTTTTTCCTCTGCCATTCCATTTATTAATAATTTTTAATACGCCTTAATTAAACGCAAACAGTTAATTTTAATTTGTCTGTATTTATTATCGCATCTTCAAACAATAAAATAATTTTATTTAAATTGAATTATTTTCCACTTCATTAAAGTAACTTTGTTTAAAACATTCCGAGTGATAATATTACCAACTTCGAATTAGACCTTATTCAAGTTCAGTAAAATAACTTCATTAAAATATAATTTTAATTGTCGCGCCTGAAATCATGATTATTAATTTCTGAATTAATAATTCAGGATTATTTATGTTACACGTCAGATAAATATATTTCTTTAAAAGAAATGCAATTCAAATATTTCAATCTTTTTCACTATCTTAATAAATAGTTTAACTTACTAGGAGAGTGTCACACCTCCAGATCACGGATTTTGCTGAAACGTTGGGATAAGTTTTTAGATGATAAAATATGGAAAAAGCTAAAGTTATAGTCACAAACACTCAATATTTTCCTAGTTACAGACAATTATAAAAAATCACTAAAAAAGTTACTAGATTTTTAAACGCATATAGTTCTTTAGCATTGATAGCTAGAAGCTCAAAACTCGTTTTTAAATTGAAGCTGAGCTCAAATCCTTTCGAAACAGTAGTTACAGCATATCAAAATATTATTTTTTCCGAAAGTTAGAGCGTAATAAAGATTGGACCTAATTTCAGCTTTTATTATGAATTAATGTTTTAAAAAGAAAATTCAAGTCCAATCCTTATTACGCTCTAGCTTTGAGAAAAAATAATATTTTGATATGCTGTAACTACTGTTTCGAAAGGATTTGAGCTCAGCTTTAATTTAAAAAAAGTTTCAAGCTTCTAGCTATCAGTGCTTAAGAACTATATGCGTTTAAAAATCTAGTAACTTTTTTAGTGTTTTTCTTTGATTGTCGGTAACTAGGGAAATATTAAGTGTTTGTGACTATAACATTAGCTTTTTCCATATTTTATCATCTGAAAACTTATCCCGAAGTTTGAGCAAAATCCGTGACCCGGAGGTGTGACACTCTCCTAGTTAGTTTTGTGAACTTCAGTAAGAAATGTTTTCTTTTAAATTTTAAACCAAGATGTTTTTGTCTAAATTCAATATATCATTTTTTTATTTTAAATATGTTTATTTTCTACTCCCTCTGTCTTCAAGTTCACTACTTCATTTTTAATCACTTATTTAATCACACCTTGATTCAACTCATAGATTTATTAAATGTACAGTCACTCCTAAACTTGTTTCGATTAAAAATATTATTCACAAAAGCAATTTTTGTTAGCGAAGCAGTATGTTTCTATTTGTTGGGACGCACCGCTATATCCACACTTTTATAAACACGCCATTCGTTGAAAGTCTGCTGAGTATTATTGTTTTTGCAAATGAATACATTCATAAGATTTCATTTTATTTTATTTTAGTTAAAATTGCCTAGCTTGGCTTTAAACACATCATTGTCATTACTTGTTTTTCTTTTCGCACCTGCAAACGTGGTATAAGATTATAACATCACTTTTATTCACATCTGAACTAGTGATTATTTATTTAAAAACTTGCCGTCACATCGAAAGTAATTACGTTTATTTTTGTAAACTTGAGATGTTGGCATCATAAGACAATATAGAGATATATGAGTGCCAAATATATTGTATTTATTATACAATATATCTTATTGAAATTAAGACAATTCTCGCTAGCGTCCTGTCGCCTAATACTCGTATAGCATCTCATTGTTTAATCTGCAAGCATTGAATTTAATAATTTTAGTATAGCTTTTATTCGTAACTAAACTACTGATCCTTTTATTTCTCCATCGCTTAGCATTCTTCACATCTGAGTATTTAATCTGCAAGATTGCAATTCACACCGTTAACACTCCCGATCCCGCACCAAAGACTTGATTTTACTTAGCTTTATGTTGCATAATAATTTATTTGAAATTATTCAAATTATGTACTATTATTTCAAGTACTTTTCAAAAACAATTTATATTGTTTGAATAATATATACGATTTATGTGACAATATTTTAAAATACCATTCTCTTTTCTTTCTTTGCCAAGAAAAAATCGCATCAGAGGTATTTTTACAATTTCTAATGTCATAAAATTTTCACAGTAATTAACAGTTGTTGTTTTACCAACAATATAAAACAATCATATAGGTTCTTTTCTCGCATTTATAATTTTTATTTAAATTTAAAATAAATTACTGACTTACTCGTGTCTTAGGGATAGTTGACCGAACAACAAGTATGGCTATTCCCAAAAGACGAGTAGATGCATGATGATCCGAACAACACTAGTTTCTACTAAATCTTTTATCATTAATAATTTACTAAATCCTTCTCTAGCTTTTAAAATTTTAATTTTTTAATTAAAAAAAAATTATTGTAAATTTATTTAATAAAATACTTGATTTTAAGTCAGAAGACCAAAATTATAAAATTGACATCTTATTTTACTAATTAATATATAGTGACCTTTCACATTCATACCTTTATAAATAAATTTCGATTTTAAATTTAACTTTAAAAAAATTTTAATTTATCTTTAAAACTTTAAATTCAAACTTTAACTTGATTAGTTACTTTTATCTAAAGGGTTGAATTAATTAAATAATCCCCTAATTATATAAAAAAAAATTACAAGAAAGATTTATAACATTCACATCATTTACGCTCCTGTTATATTATAAACTTCTCACCATTAATTAGATTCCTATTAAGATATTTATAAAATTGTCACTATACTATTCACTCTCGTAATTTATGCAACATAATTCTCATAAATAGATTGTAAAAGCTTTATAAATTTTTCATTTGCTCAATACGTTCGCATCTATTTTAACTACTGCTCAGGTTACATTTAAACTCACGTCTATTGTGATGCACACCTTAACCAATAAACTTCTTTGAGCTCAGAAGTTGTTTTCTCCCTCTTATTTCAATCACGCCATCATTAAAAATATTAGAAAAATCGTCAGATTTATCCATATTTATGTTGCTGTATCTAAGTACTGTTTAAGTACTGTATGAATTCAGCTTTAGGTTAAGGTTAGTTTTACCTAATTCAAGTGTGTAAATAATTATTAGAAAAATCGTTAGATTTCTCTTTATATTTTTACATCACTATATTTAAATACTGTTTAAGCATGTCGATCAATTTAATATTTTTATATAAAAATCTCATCTGTTTTGCTCGCATTTTTATCTTGGATCGACATATTCTCCTGCTGAGTACTCGGGATTATTATCAGTATATTATATAAGATATATTTCACATTTCATTTAAACAAGCGCGCCCAATTTCATGTCGCGCCATTCCTTACTCTGTAATTAATCAATATGTGTTAATAAAGATTTAAATATACACATATGCATTAATGCAGCGCGCGTACCGAGTTACTCGTGTCTTAGAGATAGTTGACCGAACAACAAGTATGGCTATCTAAAAGACGAGTAGATGCATGATGACCCGAACAACAAGATCTACCACACAAATACCCAAGTTAATCAAAGAATGAGATACCGAACAACAAGCACACACTCTTAGATCAACCAGGAGTTAATTTTAATTTGTATATAAATATTAGAAAATATTCACTAAAATTATAATTTATTAATTTGAATTATAAAGTATTAAGAGTGAACAAACGAGCTAGCATGTTTGCCCATCTTCTTATACTGCAATTATCGCGCATCGACTTGTTTATACATGTATGCATAAATTTACACCAATCGCGCCATCTATTTCCATGTATAAAAAGTATTCACGTCATACACATCGTTTACATTAAAATAATTTTATTCTTTACTCGAGAAATATTTAAAACCTTTGAGGTTACAGTAAGCTTATTTTTATGTATATACTTAACGTCAATGAACTGACACATCAATGCATTTAACTTAAAAGCATCTGTCAGATATTCCGGAAATTTTTCAACGTTTGTTAGACAAACATTATGAAATAATCAGAAACATATCTTATAAATCTCGCACCAATTACTATTTCCTTTTGCAAAATCCTAAAGAAATATTCTTATTAAAGAATATTTAACATTACATATACGTAAACATACATCCAAATATATATATATATATATATATATATATATATATATATATGCAATTGATTGTACTGTAAATGATTGTATTACAAACATTTACATATACTCGCATCTTTGACTATTTTCAAAATTCTTTTGCTTCGCTCGCTTACGACTATACGCAACATAAGGCATGAATAGAGCGAGAGAGAGAGAGAGAACGAATATTAGATCGAGAATAGCAGCTCGTTCTATCTGTCTCTTTTTCTCACTATGTTAGCTACGCGCCTTGTTAATAAATCCCTCTCCCCCACCACTCATACCCAATATGCGCAAGCCAGTGTTGGCCGGCTTCACTACGAGTCGAATTCCAAGAATTCACATCAACACGCCACACTAAAATTTCTTTTCCGCACCTTTTCTTAGAAATTTCTTTTCTTGTTGCAACTTTTAGAAACTCAATAAAAATTATCAAAATCACTTCAATTCAAGCACCAAATTTACTAAAACTATTTTCTCCTATATATTTTAAGTTTTCTTTTCGCGTCATTAGCCACATCATTTTATTAAAGAAAACTTAAATTTCTTTCTTATCTTATTAATTTTCGGAAGAATATACGCGCCTTACCATATACTCATGACCACGCCTGAACATGGCAATACTACTACCTTCTTCTGCCTAAGTTACGACATTCTTACATGAGGTTGTATTTACCGCCATCTTGATTTTCTCGTTTGGCTGTTTTCTTACACAAGATTTCCTTCAAGAATTCTTCTCGCATCACTGCTACATATATGCGCACAGAAAACACCAAAAAAAACATTCACACTAAAATAGGCCTTGTTTTTATATTTTATGCACATCAAAACACACTCATCAAAAACAAAAATTTCACTTCGCGCCCACGCCGAAAACGCAAGACACATCGATAAAAACGCTTCTAAATTTCACTATCACTAAATCGCGCAGTGGAAAGCGTATGTATTACACGCTCGGGCTCATAACCTGTAGGAATATTGGGTTTCTATCTTAATAAATAAATGGAGAAACACAATTAAGATTAAAAGAATATTTATTAATAAAACGCATACTAAGGAGAACGCGCTAATATAAGGTCGTCACGAGACGACTCATACAAGACTGGCCGTTAGGCCCGCTACTTCTTATACGAAGAGTATAGATAAAGTGGAGGGGATGACATAGGTGGCAGTCGCATATTCTAACATATAATAATCCAAAAAAAAATGGATCAATTATGTTAGATAATTTAAATTTCTTATTACTGTTTAATGCTGAAATAGTGAATTCTAATTATATTTGTAAATAATAATATTTAAAATACATATTAATTTTATTGAAGTTGAAAGTGTATTTTATTATTTTTATTTATATGTTACTTAAATAAATAATAAAATGTATAAGACTAACTTGTAAATCATTGTTTCTATTTAAATAAAGAATAATAAAGTTACAATTATGTTTTAATAAAATACGTATTTATTCAATCTTTGTATTGATTAACTTTCATACTTTAGAAGATGATTGCAATCACAAACATACGTACACACACACACACACATACATACATATATATATATATATATATATATATATATAGATCTATATATACAATATTAATTGCATTTATATCGTTTACAAACGTTATTTTGATAAAAAATAAATATATAAACGTATGTAAACGATGTTTATATTTAAAAAAAGTATATTTCAATCATAAAGAATTCTAATAAACGGAGAAGCGCGATTTGTATATATAGTATTTACATTCGCGGAAATGACACTATTTTGTTTTAACTGCCGACTTTAGGCTCAGTTGTTAACAAGCAGTTAAGAAGTGTTTGTGTACGCGTTAATAATCTTTATAAAATAGTTTTTTAAAGTTTGCGATGCCGAAAAAAAACGCGTGTGCATTTCAACAGTGTCCCAACACAAAGGTCGGAGATCCATCTCTTTCTTTTCACAGATTTCCTGTGAAACATCCTCATATGTAAGATTTCAATAATTGTTTATTAATACAAATATAACGTAACCTCTTCGCGATCGGTTTGAAGGTAGTTATAAGTATTAAATACTCGTAAATAATTATGATTTACTAATTATTTATTTATTTATTTATTTATAATCAATATTTTATAAAACTAGGAAAGTTATTAAAAAAGTCTAAAAATAGGATAAAAATGTGTGTGTGTGTGTGTATGTATGCGTGTGATGTTAACGTCAAATATTTAGATAATAGGTTAAACGTATTTGCAATATATATAAATACGAAAACACTGGTACCCTATTAATAATCATGTGTTTTTTTTTGTATTAATTTTCACCTAAAATTTTTACATGATTTTTTTTTTAATTTGTCACTGTATTTTTTTTTAGTGGAATGTTTTAGGTAACTTTTTTAAGTAATTTTATTGGACTTGTTTAATATAAAGCTGTCATTATTCTTTTAAGCTAGTGTTTCATAATGATTTAAGGAAATTCTAAGTAGGTGATTTTTAGATATAAATTATATAATAGTAATAATAAATAAAAATAACTTTTTTCTCAAGTATAAATAAAATGTTTAATACGAAATATTATCTTCATTTTATAAATCTTATCTCACACTGAAAAGGGGTTAGAACAGTGGTTGTACTCTATGGCGGCGAGTGGCGCTAGTATCGATAGCGAACATTCATTGAAGTACGAGAGAGATGCTAGTGTTTTCTAGAGGATAATGAGTGCTCTCTGCGAGGTTTTGAGTGTTCTCCGCGATGTTTTTTGTTCGAAGAAATGAGCAGGTCTTCGCTCAGAGAATAATGAGTCTTCTCTAGAGACTACTAGTTTGCATTTCGACGCGTAGGCTGACTGTATTCTAAAAATGACACCGATTGTACCGTAGAGTACAGTCACCGTTCGCTTCCCTTTTCAGTGCATGTATAATTAAACGTAAGAAATCACGTAAAAATATTAAGTAAAAAAATCATTTAAAAAAAGATCTTAAAAAAATCATGTGATAAATTGAAACAAAAATCGTGTAAAAATTGTATGTGAAAATTGTACGTAAAAAATGACATGATTATTTTCAATAGGGTAATTATTTAACGATAAATGAAATGGAATATTTATGTGACCAAGCAGATATGCTATTTATCGTATTTTAAGTGGGTGAACAAATTGTTAATGTAAATATTAATTGCCATAGCACCCAAATATTTAGCACAAGAAATAATTATTAAATATTAGGCACAGATTGTAAAACCGAATGAAGACTCCAGTTCTGTTTTAGTTTGATTTTTGTTAACAAAAACTTAATAATTACGAAATTCCTTTTTGTTTATAAAATGCAAATAAACTCCATTGTTTTTTCTATTGTTTTTTAATTGTTTATAATATGATAAGATGTATCTTTATACATTATAAAAATTAACTGTTTTCCATACATTTTTCTTTAGATAAATAAAAACAAAACAATTTCGTATAATTTTATTTTTTTCAATTGTAATTTTGTCAAAATTAACTTAGTTTACTTTTCATTTTAGAAATAAAAATAAAGAACTTGCTGATTATATTTTAAAAAAAGCCAAAAATAAATAAAAACCAAAATTCTTCTATTTTTTCTATTCTTATTTTCTATTGTTATTTTATAAAAAAAACAATATTTGTTATAGTCAAACAATATCAATATAAATATTGACTTAATTTTTTATCAAATATCAAAATAAAAAATTCATATTAATTAGAGGTTTTAAACGGTCCGTGTAAAATATAATAAAAAATTATCAAAATTAATCAGCTAAACAGTTTTGTCAATATATATAATTTTCAAATACTCCAATAATTTTTTTTGGTAAAATTAAAAAAAGGCAATGTTTTACATAATTATATGTATTTATAGTTTGAAGAAATGGTTGGAGGTCATTGATTCTGATGAACTGTACAGGTTATGCGATAACGATGTAAGTTGTAAAAAATTGCAAGAGAAACGGGTATGTAGCCAACATTTTTTAGAATCAGATTTTATTCAAACTTCGATGAGAAAATTATTAAAACCAGACACGATTCCGCAAAAAAGTTTCAGCAATTCTGCATGCACGATTGACGAAACAAATTCAATTACATCTGCTCCCGAGAATTTTGAAAATAATTTAAATTTATCATTACAATCTGATGTAGTCGCCATACAAAGTAATGATGCTAATGATCCACATTTACAATTGAATAATGTAACTGAATCAAATAATATTAATGTTTCGTTAGTAGAATCAGATTCGGTAACGGAAAGTAACGATTTTTTATGTAATTTAACAAATGAGCAACCTGCAATTGAAATTAAAAAACGGAAAAAACGCGCTCCTTCCATTGTAACTATCGTGAATAAATTAAAATATAAAAATGAAAAATTAGCTCGTGAAAAAAAATTTTAAAACAAAAATTATTAAGATTGGAAAGACGTAAAAAGCTCGGAATCCGTAAACTTTCAAAAGAAGAATTAGTTGATCAAGCTTCGAAACATCTTAATGAATTAAAATGCAATTAAATCATGTAAAACATAATAAATGGGAAGAGGATGAAAAGCAATTTGCTTTAGGCCTCTACTATAAATCACCAAAAGCTTATCAATTCTTGCGGGATTCTAAAAAATTTGCATTGCCATCTATTTCTTTATTTCGTCAATGGGTTAACGTGTTAAATTTGAGACCGGGTAAAAACGAGCAACTTTTTAATCAATTAAAAATGAAATTAAATGATAAAATTAATTTTGAAAAACAAACCGTGTTGATGTGGGACGAAATGAGTATAAAACCCGGGCTTGAGTATAATTTAAAAGAAGATTATGTCGAAGGTTATCACGATTTAGGCGATTACGGCGATCGTGAACCGCGGATGGCTAAATCGGTATTAGTATTTATATTGCCCGGGCTGACTTATGATTGGAAACAGCCTTTAATGTTTTTTCCGAGTGATGGTCCAGTTCCGGGTGAAGTATTAAAACCAATCATTAAAAACGTGTTAGAAGTATCGGAAGATATAGGCTTTAAAATTCGACATATGGTTTGTGATCAAGGTGCTCCCAATAAAAAAGCGATTTCTATGTTCGGAATCACTAAAGATCGACCATTTTCAGAATTCAATGAACGTAAAATTACCTTCGGTTTTGATCCACCTCACATTTTAAAAAGTATTAGAAATAATTTAATGAAACATAACTTTAAAATTAAAAATGAAATAATTTCGTGGGGTGCAATTCGAGAATTAAGAGAAATAGAAAAAATTCATTCTTGTAAGGCAGCGTATAAATTAACGGATCGACATATTAATCCAAACAATTTTCAAAAAATGAATGTTAGCTTAGCTGCTCAAGTTTTTAGTAATTCCGTGAGTGTGGCACTAATTGCGGGGTCAATGTCTCGTGATTTAAAAAATACATCAGCTATCGCGACGGGTAATTTTTGTAAAAGATTAAATGATATTTTTGATTGCCTTAATTCTCGATGCTCTAGCGATCCTAATCCATTGAAGCGTGGTTTAGCAAATCATAATCCGCAGGTAGAAAAATGTTTACGTGAAGCGATACCGTGGCTTGAACAGTGGGAAATTGTCGATAGTAAAAATCCCGATTGTTTTAATAGTTTTATTTTAACAATAAGTGCTACTTTAGAGTTATGGAATCAGTTAAAAGAAGAAAATGTGCCATATTTATTAACTTCTCGTTTAAATCGAGATAAAATTAAAAACTTTTACGGTACGATGAGGTCTCGGTCAGGACATAATGATAATCCAACTGTAATGCAATTTCGTAGAAATTTTCAGTACGCGTTAATGATTACGCTACTTGTACCACCTGTTGGAACAAACTGCGAACCTGATGATGCACGTTTATTAATTTCAAATTTCGATAAATGTCAAAATGAAGACACGGTCAAAGAAAAACCGGATGTTAAAATCGCTGCGATGAACGAAAGAATTCAAAAATGGTTTATTAATAATGATTCCGAATTAATAATTTATGATGACCAGCAACCTGAAATAATAGAAGAAAAAGAGGAAGAATCTAAACTTCAAAAATGCTCCAAAAATATGTTGCTGGCTATCTCGCGTTTAAATGTTTAAAAGAGTTTGAATGTGCTCAATGCGAAGCCGATTTTATTAATCACGAAAAAACATTGAATTCAGAATCAGATTTACTTTTGGTATGGAAATATTCAACTATTTATAATATTTTTGAAAAAGAATTCTTAAAGTCATGTCATTTGCATAATTTAGCACAATTTCTATTTTTAATAATAAAAAAACAAATAATAGAGAATCATAGCAACTTTTTCTGTAATGACGCGTGTTTAAAACATCGAAATTATGTTATTGAAATTTTTATTAAAACGAATATTTTCAATCAGCTTAAATGGATAACTAAAGATTATAGAGACCGAAAAATCAACTAGCGATCCGCTGCAGAAAGTGCATGCAAACGTAATAAAAAATTGTTGAAACTTGATTGTTAATCGTGTTATCTAAACTTTATATATTAGTGTTTTTATTGTAGTTTAAATAATTTAACTTTTTTCAGAAATATTTAGTTTTTGACATTTTTGCGGGACAAACAAACACACTTAAAAAATATTCACAATAATTATAGCTGCTGATATTTAATATTATTGTAAGACATGTTACAAAAATATTTTATAGAAGAATGTTCAATTGTTATGATTATTTCGATACACATATTTAAACAAAGATTTAAAATTAAGATATTTTGAATAATCTGTATATTTATTATATAAAATCAGCATATTAATAAATTTACATATTAAGAGTCACTTTTAAATCTTAGCTTCGATATGTGTATCCCCGCAGGAGGAGGAGGCAAGTAGGTTGGAGTCTGTGGTCCGAGTTTATAGTCGTGAATTGAATATTTGGTCCATATATTTAAGTCATAACTGCTTAGTTGTACTTGCAGCATTTATTGTGGGTGCAACGTAGACAAGTGTGACTTAAGTATGACTTAATTCTCAAGTTGCGATTACAAATTCAGGCCTTGGAAGGAAGGCGGCAGACTCCCGTGGTTGTGTAGGGCTACAGGCGATGGTCACCACAGTTTTATTTGAATTTAATATATGAAAAGAATAAAATAATTTTATATAATTTTAACATGTCTTCCAATTACATAATGTTATTGTTTTTTATCATATGATTATTTTCAAGTAAAACAAAAAAAAACCAACGTGCCGATAGGAACTCTAATAATGTTGCAATTTGATTTTTATACAGTGCAGAGTTCCTTTGACAGAACCCCTAGGGTGGTGTGGAAGGCTGTCAGATTTTTTTTAAATTAGGAAGCCAATATTTTCATTAATTTATGAAAATATTATTGTTTTAGAGCCTTAGACTGCAAATTACAAACATACTAAATATAAATATTTTTTTTACTTTTAAAAAAGTACAGATTTACTTTTTTTAATGTCCACTTTTTTATAATAATTACACATATTTTCGTAAAATTTTAAATACAAATAATTTTTTCGTAATTTATTAAAAAAATTAATTTACGTACGTGTATTATGTTAGTAAATAATCTATCTATCTATCTAAATAATTTTAAATTTGTTTTTCCTAACTTTATTAATTTAGTTATTTTTCAGCTCATAATTTAGTTTTCTGATGTCTGATGTGATTAAACTCGCAGCTAGAAAAATATTTTGAAATACACATTAAAAAGACATTTAAAAATAAGATTTCATGATATTTTTCATAAAAATGGTTTGAAAAAAAATCAGCCAAAAAGTCTAATATGTGTAAAAATGATAATTTTACGATACAATATTAAACGTTTTTTTTTCATTTAAATTACTTATAATACAATCAATTTTTCATAAGTATTAATATTAAAAACACAAAAAACTCCTTAATAAGAATATAGAATTTTTATTTAACATAATTAATGTAGTTATCAAAGAATATTTTAGTAAATTTCGACATTTTTAGAATTATTATGGAAAGTTTAAGAAAATTTATAAGATAAATAATAATGCTTTTAATTATTTAAAATGAAATGTAGAAGTTAAAAATTAAACATTCTCTTAATTTTCAAGTAAGAGATATTAAAAATTTGATTTTACTCACTTCCAGATTTATTTTATTAATTTTTTAAATTGTATGCATTAAAAAAACAATAAAAATCACAGTTTATTAATAAAATTAAATATTAACAAAATTTAATTTTACCGAAATTAAATATTAAAATAATTTAATTTTATCAAAATTAAATATTAAAAAAATTTAATTTTACAAAAATTTTAATTTTAAATACACTTTCTTTTATTAATTTAAATTGCAAAAAAAAAAAAAAAAAGAACCTGATCGGGAATCGAATCGACATCAAAAAGATTGTCGAGCGAACGACTTAGCCACTACGCCACAGCTGCTTATAAAATAAAATACAAGAATGTAGTATATAAATTGTTGGCCTTTTGGGGTTTAAGAATAACAGTTTAAGTTTCACTTAAATTGTTTTCCATTATTTCAATCTCTTAATTTTATTTTTTCATAATTACATGGGGTTCCATTATATTTTTTTAACTTTATTATAGATAGTTATCAAATATAATCAGAATAAATAGCAATGATGACTGCCGTTCATTTACCGACCGGTCGTTATCATTTACCTACTGGAAGCGACGTTAACGCCGCGTCTGGTCGGGGTGCCAACTACATATTTCTAGCTTCAAAGCGCCTTGGGGTTCTGCGCTTCTATTAGGATCTATCTTCGTTGACACTACTACTATAAGTACGCCTTGAGAGTTACAGCGTGATCGCAGTGGCGAAACTTACGTTTAAGAGGGAAAGAAATTTTTTAAAATTCATCCCTTCGCTTTATAGTAATGTACTAAAATTACTTTTTAAAACTAGGCTTAATACACTACTAAAAGTAAATCTGAAGGGTTACGGCCAGATCGCACGGTCGAAACCTACCCTGAGGAGGGAATGAAATTTTCAACAGTTCATACCTCCTTTTTTATTAATATAACAAAATTATTTTTAAAACTGGGCTTCATAAACTATTAAAAGTAAGCCTGAAGAGTTATAGCCTGATCGCCCTGGCGGAACCTACCATTCGGAGGGGATGAATCTTTTAATAATATATATCTCCGTCTTTAATTTATATATCAAAATTATCTTTCTGAACTGTTTGATACACCACTAAAAATAAGCCTGAAGAGTTACGGTCAAATCACACCGACGGAACCTACCCTTAGGTCGGGATAAAATTAAAAAAAAATCATATCTCATTTTTTGTTTTTTAAAACTGGGCTAGATACATCACTAAAAGTAAGCCAGAAGAGTTACAGCCTAAATGCACGGGCGGAACCTCCCTTAGAAGTGGATGAAATTTTTAAAAATTCATATCTTCGTTTTTAAATAACTAGAAACTAAACAACGCGCTTCGCGCGCAAATAACTTTTTTCTGTCTATATTCATTTATTGCAATTTTCACATAGAGTTACCTTATATCAGAATTTAATAACTCTTATAATTACTTCACATACAAATATGTATATTAAATATTATTAAATAATAATTTAACAATATTTAATATACATATTTGGCTTAAATAATAAAAATATTTATTTTTTATAAACAATTTCTCGAATAAATGACTAAACTTTAAAAAAACAATTCCTTGTAAACATAATTCTTAACTTTCTTTTTTTGCGTATTATTTTCATAGTACACTTTAACTGATTCCCAAGAGCGACCCCTTGAAAGTGCTACATACAGTTGTCCATGGCTAAAAACATCTCTGCGAAGATCAACAACAACTTTTTGAAATGTTTGTCCTTGAGCCTTATTAATAGTCATAGCAAAAGCTAACTTTATAGGAAATTGTCTTCTTTTAAACGTAAAAGGATATTCATTTTCACAATATAAAGTTATACGATTTAAAAAAACAATGTTATTACTTTTATCGCCAGTTAATATTTTACACTTTAACAAATGATTAGATAAATCGATTATTTTTAATCGAGTACCATTACATAAACCTTCATTAATACTTATATTTCTAATTAACATAACAATACAGTTTTTTCGCAAATGTAATTGATAAGGCGGTAAAGACGTTGGATTTAAAGAATTTAAATATTCTGGCAATATAAGCTCATCTAATTCACCATTATTAGTACTTACAGTAGTATCAATTGCAGTATATTTGCGTTCGTTAGTATGATCTAATAAATTGGTAATTTGTTTATTAATGTCATCAACATCAACATTTCTAGCTGATAATATAGCACATTTTTCCATTTCTTCAAATTTGTTTTCTTGTATAAGTTTGCCAAAAATTGAATTAGTAATACTTACATTTGGTGGAAGTATACAATGATCAGGGAGATCTATATTATCTTCTTTATCGTTCAATGTTCCATTGCCAACTTCAATTAAAAAACGAGAAAATTCTATTTCATTTAATAAAACTCTCATGTTTTTAGTCAGTGAATGTAGTCAGTGTAGTAAAATGCGACCATAATAAACTATATTTAATGGAAAGACTTAATACTTCATTCCGATTTCCTCCAACTTTAACTGGTAACAATTGCCTAAAATCTCCACCTAAAATCATAATTTTCCCTCCAAATGGTAAATCATTATCCATTATATGTTGTAATGTTCTATTTATAATTTCTAAAGCATATCGAGGAGCCATGGGAGCTTCATCCCAAATAAAAATCTTAGATTCTTTTAAAATTTCAGCTTGTTTAGATTGCGCTTTAATGTTTGAAGAAGAGTCACTAAACATAGGGACTGGCAATCCAAAAGTTTTGTGTACTGTTTTACCATTTGGAAGTAAAGTTGCAGCAATTCCAGTATATGCCATTGTGGCTACTTGAATATTTTTGGAAGTAAGTATATCATATATAGTTTCGTAAACGAAAGTTTTTCCAGATCCTCCTGGTCCATCCATAAAGATGCAAGTTGGACCAGAATAAATTTCATTAAGTACAGATTCTGTAACAATATCAACTATATGCTTTTGTTCGGGATTCAATTGGTTATATTTTCGACAACCTCTCTCTGCCAGTTGCTGTAAGGAGAAAACATTTTCTTCGCTTACAAAATTATCATATGATTGTTCCATTGTGGGAAAGTCAGCTAAAGTTTTACCTTCTTCATTTAATATTCTATTTATTTCAGAATATGCCATTTTATAAGAAATAGATTTATCATGATTTCGAGAAAAATCTTCAGACATTGCATCTTTGAAATTCTCCCATAACTCTTCTGGTTTAAGTGGTTGACAGTGTATCAAAATACGAACAAATAATAAACGAAGTCTTTGAGGCATCATCCATCTTTCTCCTTCTTTCATGGCTATATTCCATTCTTCATCATTTTCTATTAAACCTAAAGCTAAACAAGTGGCCGTAAAGGTTGGGTATAATACATTATCAACTGTTCTTAAATTTTCAAAACTTACAGCACCTCTAACATGTAGCAATAATAACCTTAAGTGAAATAATTCTAACTGAGCTGGGCTCACTGAATACATACGACCAATACACTTGAAGTTTTTTTTTCGAGGTTCCCAGCATGTTACAGTACGAGTATCAATTTTTTTTTCTTATGTGTGAAAAAGGTTGGAATTTCTGTATATAGATATTGTCTTGCAGATACATTCTCTAAATTTAATTTAAAATAATCAAGCAAAAGACTACTCTTGTCATTTAAAGTTTCTAATGTTAAACTATCTGCAGATGAATCAATTATTACTGCTTGCTGATTTGGTAAATGGACAGGCAATCTTGTTATACTATGACTTTTATCTTGTAATGTTTTACTCAAAATGCGGTAACAAGCTTCAACAGGACCGACGTATCGTGCTTCAATAAAGTTATGAATTTCATTGTGATGTATGACTATCCCATCATCAGAATCTTGAACAACTACTGTTGCTGCATCATGTCCTTTATAAATGTATTTATACAAATATTTAACAGCTAAAATACTTGATACTGCTTCAACGTTCATATGACAATCAAATTTTTCAAGTAAAATAGGACAATAGGGAACAACCCAACTATTATCGACGGTATGATTATGCGACCTTTGATAAGTTTCTTTATTATCTCTTCTTCGATATTCTGGATAACCATTCTCATCCATTTTAGTTTCATTTTGAAAACGTTTAGGAAAATTTTTTGAACATTTGTTATTTACCATGCACCAATCAGCGCAAGGTCCATGTATCATGTGTTTCATGACAATTTCATACAACCGAGAATTTGCAGTTTTATTTGGAATTTCAGCTGATATAAATTTATCGATAACATTTGGATTAAGCCATTTAGATTGACTCGCTAATGTTATTAATAAATGCATATGCGGTAATCCTCTCTTTTGAAATTCTATTACATATACGTATGATGCAACTTCGCCAAAAAATTTTTGTTTTATTATTAAATTTAGCAAACGCTCTTTTTTTAAATGAAATACTCTTGCAACAATATCTGGTCGATCGCATGCTTGTTGACCAGGTAAAAGATTTTCTTGAATTTCAGGCCAATTAGGATTGCATGTCTTAGTGAGAAAAATATCAGGTTTTCCTTTTTCATTAACTAATGCCATAGCATCTTGATAAGATTGCTGCATGTAACGTGGAGAACCAGTAAATGATGATGGAAGAATAATTGTTTTCCCAACTTGTCCACCTACTTCATTAGCTGAATTTCTCATATAATCACTTAAGCCTTGGTATGTATCTGCTCTTAATTCTTTTTGATGATCTTTACAATACTGAATGCGATCTCTTTCAATTTTAACATAACCATCTACTACCCATTGTTGAAATAACCTACGACCTAAAATAAATGGACAAAATTCATCTCGAATAGCCATCCGGTATTTGTAATAGTCCATCCGAGTAATACGCCGATTTTTGGAATTGTCACTGTTCCTACGTATCATATCTCTATGCCATCCTGAAGAACCATAAGGATAAAATAAAGGATAAATCCAAGGTTCAACATTAGGATCCATTGAACTAACAATCTGTAACTCTTTTGTAGATTTATTCCTTATAGTAACGTAAGATTCTGGTATTTCACCATCAGCTGTTGTAGAGAATATAGCAGCAACTTCGTTTACTCGTTGAGAATTATATCTTCTTCTATCAAAACCTGGTTTTAATGAAAACAGTAATTGTAATTCAGGTTCTGTTTGATTTTCATGATTTAAAAGTGATCTTTCTCTTTCGATTTCTTCTCTCATCATGTTGTAAGACTGTGCAAAAATATTATTTTGTCGGATAGTCGTATCTAATATTTGAGAAACTTCATAGTCTAACCCAACATTATTATTCATTCGATGGAGCAGAGCTTCTTGTTGATCAATTATAAAAAGTTGTCCATAGGATGGATTTTCATTCTGACCTGGATACGTAGCAGTATTAATCTGATAATATATTTGACCTTGAATTTTAAAGCAGTACGGTGCTCGTCGGTGCGTCGAAAAATTGACTAAGTTAGCGTTAAAAGATGCAAACGATAGTGAATTATTGTAAACTCTTATGTGCTCAAAAAATAGAACAGATTTACGATGTTCTCCTTTTAATAATAATGAAAGTTCTGTAGGGAAATCTGGTAATGGATCCAAAATAACCGCTCCATGGCCGCAACAATCATTAAAGGAGCATTCTCTACGCTGTACTTTTTCATCTTTAAAATGTTTAGCATTACAATGAACGCATTGAATATCCATTTTTCCTAAATAGTCTTGCTCTACTAACGATTGTAATTGTCTATTACTATCATTCTGAAGGCATCGAGCTTCTTGTCGCCTAATTCGTTGGCGTGATGATCTTTGTTCACGACGAGATTCTTGAAATGTTTGTTCTTCTTCTAATGATCGTCTAACTGGTGGACGCATGTTTTTTTTTTAATTTATTAAAAACAAAATGTAGTAAAAATATTTTAAAAATACGAAAATAACATGAAAAGATTTTAAAATTTTTCAATGCAAAAATAATAGATACTTTTGATTCATTAGTTTGTTAAAAATAAAATAACTATATTAGAGTTTGTAGAATAAAAAAAGTAAATTCTCTGTAGAAAAAAAATAGTATTTAAATATGATATAATCATATGATTAAAAACATAAACAACTAAATAAAAGTTTCTAATTAAGATTAAATTTCCGTTTATAACCAAATGCAAAATTTTTAATTTTACTTTCAATATTTTGAAAATAATCAAACAAATTTAGTACGTTTTTCTGATAATTTATATTAATTATTAAACAGTAAATTTGTAATTTATAATTTATTTAATAAAAATTTGAAAGCAAACAATTTTTAATTGAAAAATATTAATTGTAATTATGAATTTAATATATTGTTGTGAATTAGTTTTAGATTTAAAAATTAGGAATTTATACAATAATTTCTAATATGATATTTAGATTTAGTAAGGACTTATTTTCTGTTAAAATTTAATTTATCAATTAAGGATTATTATCAGTTTGTAATTTTTAATCATCTTTGTTTCTCTTTTAATCATCTTTGTTTCTATTTTAATTGTATTGGTAATAAGTGACTTGTAAAACTTAATATTATAATACTCTGATTCTTGTTAACTTACAAGGAGAGTGCATTGCATTTGGGTCTTGGATTTTCTTCTAGCTTTGGGATCTTTTTTCTTTCATAGAATCATGAAAAAAGCCGCGTCCATTCGGTCCAACGCTCGATTTTTCCCGAGTTATGAGCAGTTTTGTCTGTTTCGTTGAAAAAATTGCATCTGCTTTATAATTTTACATTTATCGAACTACTTATTCTAGAAGGTTTTTACTGATTGCATATTAAAGTTGAGATTAAAACCTTTTGATTAAAAAAAAAACGTGTCTAAAAAGCTCAAGTCGTTAAAAAGTTATGGGCGAATAAAAATAGCACAAATATTTAGCTCAAAAAATGTATAGAAGATAAATTCAACATTTTAGTCAGAAATTCATTTAATTTTTCATCCCTTTATAAGTTTTTAACAACTTAAGCTTTTTGGACGCGTTTTTTTTTTTATCAAAAGGTTTTAATCTCAACTTTAATATGCAA
Source organism: Anastatus disparis (assembly GCA_017163975.1). Classification (NCBI taxonomy): domain Eukaryota; kingdom Metazoa; phylum Arthropoda; class Insecta; order Hymenoptera; family Eupelmidae; genus Anastatus; species Anastatus disparis. Next base: position 1,056,796 of record JAFFSR010000381.1, read on the forward strand.
TCAGTAAAAACCTTCTAGAATAAGTAGTTCAAAAACTGTAAAATTATAAAGCAGATGCAATTTTTTCAACAAAACAGACAAAACTGCTCATAACTCGGAAAAAATCGAGCGTTGGACCGAATGGACGTGGCTTTTTTCATAATTTTATGTAAGAAAAAAGATCCCAAAGCTAAAAGAAAATCCAAGACCCAAATGCAATGCACTCTCCTTGTTAGTACTAATAAACTTATAATTTTAATAATAGTTTAGATACTATGTGGCTTATAGGTAAAAGTATTAACTAATAAATTTGTTAAATAAAAAATTATAAACTTAGGTTCTTATAGGTGTGGGTTCAGTTTGGTATTTTTTATCTTGGATCTTAAATGAAAGGAAAATATTTAATTTTTATTTATTATATTCATGTAGAATATTACATATTGAAATGAATATGAAATAATAATATTATAAAATATAAATAATTAAATAATTTACACTGGAAGTAAAGCTATGGACTGTCAATTGGTAATAGTACACCTGAGTTTACAAACCTGAAATATAAATAAATATTATTATAATTTTATCTATGCATTATCAAAATTATTATGCTTAATTGTTGTTTAAAATATTGTTATAATGTGCTTTACACGTTGTTAGATACCAAGTGAAACGAAAACATTAAATATCAAATTATATAAAAATGATTTGAAATGTTTATTTCTAGAATTAAAACATTATTTGTTAGCTTCAAAATGTTATTATTTTACTGCAGTATTTTATTGGATTTTAATAAAATTGTGCAAGTTAAAGTAAAAAACTGCAGTTTAAAATAAAATTCTTATTTAATAATGGCAATAGTATTAATTGAATTTATTTATTTAGGATTCTGTCAATTGTACAAATTTCTTTCTGTCATTGAAAATAATTTATACAGAATTCAACAATTACAAAAAAAATTCTACTTTTTTTCTACTCTCTACTCATATAATAATTGTTTATCTTGTTCTGCCATGAATTTAAGTATATTGATAATAATAATCATTACTTCTAAATTTATTTATTATATAATAGTAAAAAGAATCAAGCTTTAAAAAAAGAAATGATATACTAAAAAAAATAATATACAAAATTCATATAAATACCTGTTAAAACAAAAATTTGTAGAAAGGAGTTTCCAAATAATAATATTTTTGTTAACAATAGAATTATTGTTTTTGTTCTTATGGTTATAACAAATAATCCACATTAAAGTTGATCAGTAAATACTATGTACTTCCTTGTAAACTTTAAATACATAAATTGGTATTTTTTAGTTGAAGATGAAATATAAGCTACAATCTGTGAATTTAAAAAACGTATATTTAAGAATCAATTATATTATATTACAAAATGATAAGCTATTGTAAATTATTTAAATATTTACACTACATACATGATGCATGCAATAATCAGAATTTTAGGTTAGTAAAAGTTTCATAGGAATAAATTAAAATCACTATTGATAAAATTGTATAAAATGTTTACCTTTGATAAAAGCTTGTCAGATTTTTTATTTAAAAAGTAAATTAAAAGAATATTTTGTTGTTTGATAGACTATGCACAATATTTTTCAATGATTTTAATACAGAATACGTTGATAAGATGCGTAATCGGTATTTCTGGTTTTTGAATAACGAACCTTTTTTTATGCCTTCATTAACATAACCTTTTAAAATCTATCATTACGTATTTATTTGATATGTCTATTAAATGTTAGTGATCTAAAAACATAAAATAGTTACAAATTTTTTTTTTACTTTTTAAAATAAATTATATAATAAGTTTATAATTTAATAAATATTTTACTTTTTTAAATAAATTTTAAGTTTACAATTTAATAAATATTATGGTTAACAAATTTTGCTTACCTATTGTGCTTATTAAATATTTGAAATATTTAGGTAGGGTAAATAATAGAAATTAATAATAATTCATTTATTAATTATTTAACAGATATATGATAAATAATTTTGAATACAAAATATACATGCATACCTTTTATTTAAAAACTACTAATATCTTTTTAAAAAGAATCAAAATACAACTTGTTTTCAACGTCTTTTAAATTGAAAGTAATATCTTGAACTTATGTATTAAAATATAACGAAGAAATTTAAAACCTCATAAAAAAAATGATCAAATAATTTAGCTGTTTTTTTATTAGCTAAAGGTTAATAAAACTTCAATTAACATACCAGTAAAATTATTTGATTTACAACTCATAATTATAATAAAAAGTAATAAGTAAAGTCAAATTGTAATTAAGTCATGTCATAACTTAATTTGAAAAAAAGAATTACTCATAAGAATAATTCTGTTAGGAGTGTGCGCATATTTAAGTGCGATTTGTTTGTGAAGACTGCCGTGGGCAGAAGCGCCCTCTTAGCTTTTCCCTCTCTGTTCAAGAGTCACTTCTTATTGAGACGCGCGTGTGAATGCAGGGCCAGTGTATGAACGAGTGTTTGTTAAAATATATTGTACTAAACGAGTGACTCTGTGTTGAGTGTGAATAAATAAACAAACTTATTAACTTTATATATGTGTGTGTTTTATTGTGTGCATCCTCAACTCTGCTAAAATAATATAATCTCAAAAGGTTATGAGCCCAGCAAGCTTCAACTGCGCCGTGCGAAGATGGTGAAAAGTATTTTCACCAGCAAGCTTCTGCTGCACTGGGTGAGGATGGCGAGAGGGAATTTCAACAGCAATTAATAGGTGAGGTGTTGAAAGGTGAAAAAGGGGAAAAAGAGCGTTCCTTGTGTTCTCGCGAGTGATAACGAGTGAAGCAAGAAATGGACGGCGATCGAGAGGCGTCCTGCGGTCGCCGCATGTGCAGGTTTTTATGATTTGATGAAGCGAGTGGATTTGAGAAGTACATTTGTTTTTCTTATAGTTGCATCTGCAACTTTTGTCTAAGGGAAAAATGAAAAGGCTCGATGATACTCTCTCTCATTTTTTGTCCTCTTATATAGACTGACGTGAGTTGGTTGTAGTAGAGGAAAAGGAGAAAAGAAAGAAGTCAGTACGAGAAAAAGAATTAACGAGTGTGGTTCACTAAGAAACGATGAAAAGAGAGAGAGAGAGAGAGAGCACGCACGCGTGAAAGAAAGATGGCGCATAAAGAGAAGCTCGCGATGAACGACGCCACGACGAACTTGTCGACACGAGTAAGGAACGAGAAACAAGAAATGCAAATGGAGACTATAACGATGAACGAGAGGGATATAAGGAACGATGTGTTTATGTGTGCTATAAGATAGCTATGGGACGCCATAGCATATAAAAACGCACAAACATAACAAAACGAGATCTAAACAATAATGCATGCTAGATTTAATATAAAATAAATTAAATTGCAAATAAGGTGGTACAATAAATTAAATTGGAAATAAGGTGCTGAAATAAATTAAATTAAAATAAACCAGTGCAAAATAAATTTATAACGATGTCATTTATATGAGTGTGGCGAGTATGTACGTATATATGAAGAATCTTTAACTTATGTGTACATACACGAATATAAGCAGTACGTGAATACGAGATATGAACTTGTGTACGAGTGTGCATACGTATATGTATATGTACGTATATATACGTGTATATGTATACACATAAATGTGAATGAGTAATCATTCAAATTATTCAAATTATACACAAAACGAGAACGAGATATAAAAAGTTTTTATTGGAAGTTTTATTTAATCTAAGGAGTAATATGACGGTAACAAGAAAACCGTTGCTCAGACGAGAACGAAAGAGCGATATTAACGATGGACTCTGGCCAAGTCTAAATCTTAAATATATATGTATATAGTTATATATACAAGTATCTTGTATGTATTTTATATACGTACAATCAAACTAAATAAAAATTAAAATGTTAACATAAAGGCCGGCAGTGGCGCTGCAAACAATTTTAACTTATACATTTATGATTAAAATTATAAAAATATATGGCAGCGCCTATTACAAATTCAAGTGTATACGAGTTCGAGTGTTTTATAGTGAAATTAAATTTAGCAATCATTTTGATCGTCTTGAAACTGCATACTTGTGTTCGGTATACCAGAATCTTAACGATCAACTTAATTGCAGTTGTTTGGATATTAATCATAGTTGTGTTCAGTATATTAAAATCTTGACAATGAAATTAAAATTTTACAACTGTTTAAAGACTGTTAATGCTTGTGTCCAGCGTATCAGAATCTTTATAATGCAAATAAAAATTTCAACTGTTCTGAGTTTGACAAGGCTTATGTTCAGCATGTCAGATTCTTGACAGTGAAATTTATTAAATTGAAATTTGTTAAAATTGAGTTATGCTAAATACGATAAATAACGAATATATAATTAAATAAATTTAGTTTTCAGTTTGAATTTAGGTACTGCTTGTGTTCAGTGATATCTGAATTTCTAACTGTATAACTGATTGATAGGAAAGGAGTTCATATCTAATGAACGGATGGCAGCACTTACGAGAGCAATTATCTAAGAACGAAAGGAGGGTCTGCCATTCTATATATCTTACTGCCGTGACCTATTCAAAACGAGGCGCAGCTGCGATACGAGAAATTGAGGAATTGAACGAGGAACGATACGAGAATATGGAGAATAGAACGAAGAATGGAACGAGAGAATAAGAGAGTAAAACGAAACCAAACATCGAGACAAAGAGAAACGAAGACCAAAAGGTAAATGATGTATATAACCAGTTTGTAATTGTAAACTAAGATATAAATCAGGCAACTATTTTTATGTTAAAAGGATCTACCAAAATTGAAATTTAATATATATATAGAAAATTGCCATTATAAAATTTGAAGTTTTCTTAAAGAAAGTTGAAACATCGTCTAAACGAGTACATAACAAAGTTAATATTAACGATGAAAACTGTCTAATTTCGATTCTTTTATAGGAATCAAGGATCAAAAGGCCACCTTCATGGTTCGAGTTGATGTATTCGAAAAGGAGACATCTAGAAAGGAGTCATGATCTAGAAATAGAACCACAGACAGAATTGAGGTGGGTCGCAAGGAGGTGCAGACAACGAAAACAACGATGTACAACGAGTTCAAGAACTTAAAAATTCAGATTGACATTTCTGATAAATTCTTATGAAATACTTTCATAAATAAGAATAGTATTGAAAATCTGATAACGAGATAACCGAGTTCGATTTAGTACGAGCTGTAATTTTACAGGGATCAACATTGAACGAATTGATAAATCGAAAATATCTCTGCTTGTGCTGGCAGAATGGAAATCTTTAACGAGAGTAACTTAACGTATAATCCTATATCAATAAATGGGCTCCTCAGCTCAAACGATGATTTAAAAGAGAGTGTCGAAGGAAATCATACAGTTCTAGTATGAAACATTATTATCAACTACATTGACACTCATTACCATAAGGAGGTTGTAAAATAAATGGAGAAATAGGATTATGAAAAAGAAATAACTGTATAGTTTGCTATATAATCTGAGAAAGAAATAAACGAGTGCATTTTTGATTGATTTTACAAGTCAATAAGGAATTACAATAAGTATCAAATGTAAAATTGTTAGTTGGTAAATATATGGGAAAAACCAAAACATGGAATGCATGACGAGCGACAAAACAGCAGCTGAAACTGCAGATTAAAAGAGTTTGATTCTACCGATATTCTAAGCTAATACTTATATGCATACAGTGCTTAGTTAATAATTTCAATGTGTTGCGAGATCAACTGGATGACCAATTATACAGAAAGCGATTATTCAAAACGAAAATGACGAGAAAAATAAAGAAAATATAAAATAATGAATGTAAATGGAATTGTTAACGCAATGTTGTTAATTAATTCTTGAAAATTATTAGAAGGAGGATAAGTAAAACGAGCAACGAAATTTAAATAAAACGAGTTCAATTTAACATCCAAAGTAGAAACATTACGAGATTTAGCAATACAAGAAACTAAAAAAAAAAAAAAAAAAAAAATTATCAACGAGTGAAAACTGGAAGTCAAGAGTAGAAGAAAACACTTACAAGGAAGATGATGAAAATTTAGAATCAAATAAAAGAAAAAGAGTTTTGGATATTGAAATTAAAATCGATGTCAAAACAATGTGAACAGAATAAATGACTGTTCTGAGATTATACAAATTCTCACTGACTTCGATGTAAGATTTTAATCAACGAGTTTCTCATTAATTTTAAGGTTCTAACGAGGATAATCAAGAGATTAAATTTACTTACAAAACAACAACGTGAACTTAAGATCGGAGGGAGTAAGTACGAGTCAAAGCACTGCTGACGAGTATAAAATTTATCTTATGAGGTAATACCTTTATGCAAATGCTTTACAGAAAATTTATTACATCAGTCAAAGTTTACGAATCAGTGTTTGAATATATATATATGTATATATATATGTATGTATATATATGTATGTATGTATATGTATACATCTAAATAACGAGTCGATTAATATATATGCATATATGTATATGTATACATAGTCATGTATCAAATAAAAATATTTATTATTGGAGTACAAATATAAAATTGCATTGCTTAAGAGAATACGACTTCTGTAAAAGAGCAATAACGAATGCCTAATTTCAACGAAATTATAACATACTTAACTACAAGAGATTTAATCAATAAAGAAGAAACGAGAGGAAATAATAAAAATTATAAAAATTATAGGAAACGAGTACGAATGCGAAAGCACTGAATCATACTAAAATTTAATAATACTAGATTGAATAGTCAGTGTTACGAAGGAGATTTGGAGCACTGAGTTATACTCTGATTTCAATAACACTATATTGAAAATAATAAGAGTTACAAAGGAGATTATAGAAATTAAAAAGGATAGACTTTGAAATCACGTAAGCTGAGAATATCGAGATAACTTCTCTTAACAGTGAAACGATGATTTGATACGAATAAGAAATTTTTCTTAAATGATTAAAGGAGTTACAGAGAAATTATAAATATGCCGTGGATTATAATTCTGAAATATCGGAAAGCATGGGTATTGTGGCTCTGGAATCTGCTGTGTTCGCAAATAACAGATTGCCACATATCTCCAACGATTTGCTGTCACGTCTAGAAAAACTGAAGTCCAATTACGAGTTTGAAATAACATAATAAAACGTTTTAAGTGTTTAACGTGTACAAGGATGTTGAGAAAGATTGGTCTTAAAATTCAAGAGTATCCGGAAAGGAGTGATATTGGTAGGTTACGAGCAAACAGAATAAATCCTACTAAAATCAGAAAAGGAAAAGTTGAAAAGAATCAAGATACAAATTCAGCGAGGAGCAAATGTTTGTCTACAAACATAAACGAGGAAAATTAAATAGTCGAAATATGAAGGCGATCTGCGAGCATAGGCTATGGAGTTGAAGAAAATGATATAAATGGAGATATTAAAAACGGAGGGAGCGTTAAAGAGAAGACGAAGTATAAGGAGGCTGATGCTGCCAAAACAGAGGAAAACAACTTTATGCATTAATGACTGAGATGGAAACTGGTCATGCTGTATATCAGTTAGCAACAAGATCTAATGTCAAACAACGATGGAGAAAAGCTTAATGTTAATACGACGAGTTAGTTTTTATATTATATATCAAAATAATGTCTAAAGAATAGTAGATAGAATGATTACACGGAATGAAAAGGAGTTCAACTTAATAGGTTCAAAGGAAAAGACAACTATATGTTGATTTCAAGTATAAAATTGGATTTTTCATAAGGAGACTTGAAAATGAATATATACGAGTTACACATACATGTGTCGCGATTATTGTCAATCAAAGCTGCGCTGATTATAGCGAACTGATAGAATAAAGAAGTTTTTTTTTTTTTTAAAGGATGTAAAAACAGCTCGATTCGCTCAGTAGTGAAATATTCATAAAGATTCATAAAGGAGTATACTCTTCTGCTGAAACGAGACAAATTATATAAACTGGAGTGAGTTTTAAATGGACTGAAATTTTATAAATTGGAAAATGATAGTTTACGAACATCTACTATCAGAACAGGTTTATAACATCACAACGAGCCATGTAAATCTACTTGAGTAAATGATTGTTGACCATCGAGTTTTGATGTTACTTATAAATGATGTTACATTCATATTCGATATTATTAAATTGGAGGAAATAAGCAAAATAATTGTTAAAAGGAGTTTAAAATATCTAATACTGGAATATATAAAATTTTCTGGAAAATATAAATTTAATGAGACAAACGAGCGAAAGTCTCGAAAATCAAACGAGAAAATTATATTAATGAAATGTTAATTAAGTTCAATTTCGAGGAAAAGTATCTACTTAAATAATATTAATGGTCACAAATCAAGTGACAAACCGAATAGAAAAAGATCACGAGGCAAACGAGGAATTTAATACTAGTAATGATATTTGAAAACAGTAATAAGAGATCTTATATAGAAATTGTTGGTACTTTGTTAGACTTGACAAACTATTAAAAATCAGACATTGCTTATGCCGAGAATATTCTGCGTCGACATCAAATAAAGTCAACTGAACGAGAATAAAATACAACTGAACGAGTATCCAGATATCTAAAGAGAACAAAACTCAAAGCTATGTAGTATCATGAAAATTTGATGATTTTCAAGGTTTCACTGATACGAGTTTCGACAACTGGAGGATTTTGTAACTACAAGCAAATATGTTGAAAAATTGTCCAAGGTCCCTTTTGCGTGTGCAGGCTGAAGGGGAGCAGCGTATATCTCACTCATCCATCAAGTAGAATATGTATTGATGAGTAATTGAAATCTGAAACTAATTTCTTTATAAAACGTAATACGAGTTCAAAAGGAGTTTAATTATAAACGAGTTTTAAGAAAAGACTTTACACAAATGGTACCGTGATAGTCATGTTGCTGCAACGGGTGTTTAGACAAAGTCTGGTTGGAAACGAGTATATCACGAGTGAATTTTGAGCGAGTTAGTCAAAGATAAATGATTGACTTGAATTATCATGTTGTCAACATTTTGACCAAGCTATTGACTTTCGATTCAATAGCAAATTAATAAAATAAAATCAATGCATAAGCTCATGTTGTTCTCTTCTGTTACAGGCCCTAAGACCCGAGGCGACTATTCATCCATGAGCCCTCATCGTGTCCTTTGATTCAATTTAATTTATTTTGTAAATATGCGGGAGGGAGTGTTAGGAGTGTGCGCATATTTAAGTGCGATTTGTTTGTGAAGACTGCCGTGGGCAGAAGCGCCCTCTTAGCTTTTCCCTCTCTGTTCAAGAGTCACTTCTTATTGAGACGCGCGTGTGAATGCAGGGCCGGTGTATGAACGAGTGTTTGTTAAAATATATTGTACAAAACGAGTGACTCTGTGTTGAGTGTGAATAAATAAACAAACTTATTAACTTTATATATGTGTGTGTTTTATTGTGTGCATCCTCAACTCTGCTAAAATAATATAATCTCAAAAATTTTTAACAATCTCATCCCCTCCTAAGGATAGGTTATGCCAGTGCCGTCTGGCTATAACTCTTGTGGATTTCTTTAAGTGGTGTATCAAGCATAGTTCAAAAGAAAGCTTTTGTATATTTGTAAAAACGGAGATATCAATTATAAAAATTTCACCCCTTTCTGGTGATAGGTTCCGCCCGTGCCATTTGGTTATAACTATTCAGACAAACTCAAAGTAGTATATAAAACTCATTTCGTAAAAATAATTAAAGTGTATTAATATAAAACAAAGATATAAATTTTTAAAAATTTCATCCCCTCCTAAATGTAGGTTCCGCCAGTGCTATCTAACTATAACTCTTCAAGCGTACTTATAGTAGTGTATCAAGCGCAGTACAACAAAATGATTTCAGTATATGAATGAAAAACGAAGATGAATTTTTTTTAATTTCCACCAACCTACCAAGGGTAGGTTTCCCAAGTGCGATCTGGCGATAACTCTTTGGGCTTACTTTTGGTGGTGTATAAAGCCCAGTTTGAATAAATATTTTTGGTATATTGATAAAAAACGGAGATATCAATTATTAAAAATTTCATTCCCTCCCAAGGATAGGTTCCGCCCGTGCGATTTGGCATGAACTATTTAGACTCACTTATGATAGTATGTAAAGCTTAATATCGAAAGATTATTTTAGTATAAATTCAAAAGAGAGATATGAATTTCAAAAAATTTTATCCCCTCTTAAGGGTAGGTTCCGCCCGTGCAATCTGGCTGTAGTTCCTCAGGCGTACTTATAGTAGTGTATCAAGCGTAGTATAAAAAATAATTTCGTTATATTAATAAAAGACGAAGATATGAATTTCTCAAAATTTTATCACCTCCTGAGGGTAAGTTTCTTCAGTGCTATCTAACTGTAACTCTTCAGGCTTTTTTTAATTGGTGTATCAAGCCGAGTCAAAAGAAATTTTGGTGTATTAATAAAAAACTGAGATATGAATTTTTAGAAATTTCATCCCCACTTAAGAGCATGACGAAGCTGCCCGTCTTCTAATAATATTTCCAATCCTAACTTATGAATAAACAATGCTTTTAATCGAGTTTTTTTTATACAAAGAAAAAATTTGTAAGATTAAACTCTAGTACGGACAACTCAAGAAATCCACCAAAATACTATACATTAAAAGTTATAATAAAAACTTTCAATGCATCGTGTTTTAAGGTTAGGTTTGTCGAATTTGATATCTAATTTCCAATCCAAGATCATAAAAAAACAACAAGTTCAAATGATTTTTTATTTTAACAAAAATTATTGTATTAAGGAGATGTAAAATGGACACTACACCTACACTCATAAATATTACCTATCTTTTCATTTTATTGCAAATCTCCAGGAAAATAAATATATTAGCTTGTAGTATGTATGGCGAATATTAGTCAGTTAAATTTTTAAATAAATTCATTCATAAGTTTTTAATAACTTTGCGTTTCTGGTATAAAATCGAAAAATTTTAATATATGATATTGGAACTCAAAGTTATTAAAAACTTATGAATGAATTTATTTAAAAATTTAACTGAATAATATTCGCCATACATACTACAAGCTAATGTATTTATTTTCCTGGAATTTCGCACTAAAATGAAAAGATAGACAATATTTATGAGTACTAGTGTAGTGTCCGTTTTACATCCCATTAACATAGCTTTGGTGCGGACTAGTCATTATATTTGTTTAATTTGTGAATTTAAAAAGATATTGATAAAATAAAGAAAGCAAAATTCGATTGCTGCAGCTCCGACATCCCGTTAAGAATAGGTGCCGTCGGTGCGATTTGTCTGTAACCATTTAAACTTACTTGTGGTAGTATATAAAGCCCAATTTGAAAAAATAATTTTAGTATATTAATATCCAACAAAGTGATGAAATTTTAAAAATTACATTCCCTCCTTTGGATAGGTTACGCTTGAGCCATTTTGGCTGTAACTATTAAGATACACTTATTGAATTATATAAAGCCTAATTCTAGAAAATAATTTTCGTATATTCATATAAGATGGAGATATGAATTTTTTAATATCTCATCCCTTTCTAGGGGTAGATTACGCCAGCGCGATCTGCCTGTAACTCTTCAGGCTTACTCATACTAGTGTATCAATTATAGTTTTAAAAAATAATTTTGGTATATAAATAAAAAACGGAGATATGAATTTTTAAAAGTTTCATCCCCTGCTAAAGGTAGATTCCACCAGTGCTATCTGGCTGTAATTCATCAAACTTACTTAGTAGTGTATTAAACCTATTTTTTAAATTGATTTCTGTATAATAATGAAAAACGTAGATATGAATTTTTAAAAATTTCATCCTCTCCTAAGGGTAGATTTTGCCCATACGATCTGGCTGTAACTCTTAAGTTTTACTATTAGTAGTGAATCAAGTCCAGTTTTAAAAAAGAATTTGGGTATAATAATAAGAAACGAAGAGATATATTTTTAAAAATTTCATCCCCTCCTAAGGGTAGGTCAAGCTAGTGCAAACTGTCTGCGAATCTTAAGGTTTACTTTTGGTGGTGTATTAAGCACAGTTTTGAAAAATATTTTTGGTATATTAATAAAAATCGGAGATATAAATTTTTAAAAATTTTATTCACTCCTAAGAGTATTTTCCGCCAGTGCGATTTGACTGTAACTGTTCAGACTTAATCATGGTAGTATATGCAGCCAGATTTTGAAATAGGATTTTTGTATACCGATATAAAACGAAGATATGAATTTTAAAAATTTTCATTCCCTTCTAAGAGTAGGTTCTACCCGTGCAATCAGGTCGTAACTTTTCAGGCTTATTCATAATAGTGTTTCAAGCCTAGTTTCAAGAAATAATTTTGCTATAATAATAAAATCCGAGATATAAATTTTTTAAAATTCCATCCCTTCCTGAGGGTAGGTTCTGCTAGTGCGATCTGGCTGTAACAATTCAGGCTTACTTCTAGTGGTGTATCTAGCCCAGTTTTGAAAAACATTTTTGGTATAACAAGAAAAAATAGAAATAAGTATTATTAAAAGATTCATCCCCTGATAAGGGTAGGTTCCGCCCATGCAATCAGGCTGCAACTCTTCAGGCTTACTTTTAGTAGTGTATTTAGCCCAATTCTAAAAATTATTTCTATATATCCTATATAAAAAGGAGAACGATTAAGAGTGAAGCCTCTAAACTTTGTGATTGGCTGAATTCTATATTCAGCGTGAGCGTCTGATTGGCTTAGACTTATGTGTTGTTTTTATACTTTTAGTTTCTACTATATAGAAGTTTTCTATTAGAAGTATAGTTAATATGAATCGCGATCATTAGATTACAGTATAAGCCGTGTTTGTATTATTAGAAGTTTTCTATTAGAAGTATGTTAATATGAATCGCGATCATTAGATACAGTATAAGCCGTGTTTGTATTATATACAGAAAAATAAAAGAAGAATATAAAGAAAAAGACAAGTATCGCATTATTACTTGTTGGTGTGTTCTTGTGTAAACACGTGCGACAAGAGAAAAGGCCGGCCGATCGAAAGGTATTATTGAGTTTTGACGTCAAAATTTAGTAAGTACAAACTTGAAATTTTATAGTGTTTAGCAGTTATAATACTAATATTAATGTAGTTCTAAATAAAACAACTTACGAAGAAAGATTTTAAAATTTCTTTGTGCATACAAATTTTTTTACGCAAAAATAAATTGATTTGCCAAGTTTATACATTCTTATAAAAATTTCTTTGCGTTAATAAACTGAGTCATCACGTTTATAGATTATATATTTTTAGGTAAAAATTTTATTATAACCTAAAATACTTTTTTTCATAAAATATGCAACAAACTATTTTTAAGTTAAAATAAATGAAAAGCAGAAAAATAAAGATATATAAAATTATTTCATGAAGAAATCTTAAAGATGACATTACAATTTTATTACATTATTTATTTTTTTGTTTTGTAAAAATATACTTAATGTAGTGATCATGATAGTCTTTTGTTTTTTTATTTCAAACAGCTAACGTGTCTCTGAGCTCTTTTCTAAGAATTACCCGTTCGGAAAAAGTCGTTGAATAACATCGTCATTCAAGAGACATAGACGATTCGTATTAGTTGTGTTTTTGGTGTGATTCGCTGGTGAGTAAAGGTTATGATTCGATTATATTTTCTTTATGCGTTAAATTGTCTATTTAAAAAAAATCGTTTTCTTATTATATTACTGTTCAAACATTAAAAAATTAAATAATAGAATATTCAGTATTAAAATTTTATATAATGAAAAAAAAAAGATTTTAGGAAATTAATAATTTTACTGAAATGTGCTTTTTTAATGAATTTTTAGAAATCTATTACATCACAATGTCTTCAAATAAATCAACACCTATAAAATATAGTTCGACTAAACAGCTTTCATTTTTGCAACATGGTGATAAGTGCGTGGAAGTAAATACACTAATTGATTAATATTAAATATTGTAAAGTACAACATCATTAACAACGGTAATATTTGTTTAGAGAGTTGAAGGGTTATGTTGAAGAAGTAAATGCAAGTAAAGAAGTTGGTTCAGTTAAAAAGTACATGCTGTTCAAATTTGTATTGACAAATGGAGAAGTAAAACTTAACTGCTTGGTATGGGGAAAATCACTCATTGACAAATACGAAAAATTGATCACTACAAGAAAGGTATGTATTTCTACTTTAAAAAATATGTTTATAGTTAAAGAACTAAATCTTGATACAAAAATTACTAATTTTTATAATTTATGGAATCTGCTATAATATAATATATAAATATAATGATACAAAATAACATTTTTAATCTATTTTTATGTTAAATAATGTTTGTTGTTTACAAAACTTACCATTTTTATAATAGAAATAATTTTACAATTTTTACTTAATAATTCCATAAATAATTTTAATAAATAATTGTTTCTATAGATCTTACATCTTGATGGTGCTAATTCGAAAGAGATAAAGCTTAACGAAAGTCAAAAATCTCTAGGATTTTTACCGTTTGAAATCATAATTCAAGCAAACACTCTGGTTAACTTTTTGGGTACTCATGGAGGAGATGCTACTATCGAGCAAGAGCCTACAGAAGCTAATTGTGAAAATGTTGGATGTTATATTGGAAAGCAAATTGGTAAATATTTTCAAACATATAACTTTACTGTTTAATTTATTAAGATGATTGTAATTACTAATAGTAGTATTTCTTAAATGATGATTTTTTTCACTTTTACAGTCCTACAAGCTTACATCAAAACAAAAATTTCAATCGCTTGTAGCAGAAATGGTGAAATGACTTTTGGTTCTGGGGCTCTTACAGATGGAACATATAAAGTTGGAGTACAAATTAGTAACGTCAAGGATAGTGAAGTCAATAACTTAGAGAAAGGTACCTACGTAAAGGTCAAAGGTCTTGTAAGAGATACAGGTATGATTTTCATTTGAAAAGTTTTATTTCAAATTAGTTCAAATTTTAATGTTTATTTTTCTATCCAATTTTTTTTCAATACTATGTTATTCTATATTACTAAACTTTATGAATTTAAAACATAAAGTAAATATAACCATTAAATTTTACTTTTTTATATGTATAGGTACACCTTCTATATTGTGTAATACGATTAACTCTATTGAAGTAATTGCGGGTCAGGAACGAATGGATGAAGACACTTTACTAAATGGTGTTAGACCTCCAAAGAGAAAGCAAGATTTTGATGATCAAAAAAGTCAAAACGAAGAATCAGGTAGTGGCGGTGATAAAAAGAAAAGTGATTCTCTTCAAGAATCTTTAAATCAATCTCTGAATATAGAATCGCAACATGATAATGAAAACATGCAAACTAACTAAAAAAATATATAATTAATATTATTTGCTTTATTTTATTGAAAAATCGTTTATTTTCAATTGTTTTCATTATTTTTGGTTTGCTTATGTTTTTTTTAAACTTTAACCTAATAACTTTGATGTTCTCTTATGCATACTACATATTTAATTTGTTTTGAGTTTTAGAAATTTATAACAAATAATCATAGACAATATGAGTGTCTTAAAATAAGAACTTGTCAAAAAGTAATTTTAAAGTTTCTGTTCTCTTTTTTCAAAAATGTTAAATTTGATATTATATTCTTATTTATTTTTAAGCTGTGCTTAATGAATTTTGGATCTCATGTATTAATGTTACATTTAAGCACAAAAGTATTAAATAATTTAAGATAGCAATTATATAATTATCATTATTATTTTTCTCAAAACTATGTGCGTAGCATAATTCATAAGTGCATGTTTTTAAAAAAACTGATATTATGAATTTTTTGAGATTATATTATTTTGGCAGAGTTGAGGATGCACACAATAAAACACACACATATATAAAGTTAATAAGTTTGTTTATTTATTCACACTCAACACAGAGTCACTCGTTTAGTACAATATATTTTAACAAACACTCGTTCATACACTGGCCCTGCATTCACACGCGCGTCTCAATAAGAAGTGACTCTTGAACAGAGAGGGAAAAGCTAAGAGGGCGCTTCTGCCCACGGCAGTCTTCACAAACAAATCGCACTTAAATATGCGCACACTCCTAACACTCCCTCCCGCATATTTACAAAATAAATTAAATTGAATCAAAGGACACGATGAGGGCTCATGGATGAATAGTCGCCTCGGGTCTTAGGGCCTGTAACAGAAGAGAACAACATGAGCTTATGCATTGATTTTATTTTATTAATTTGCTATTGAATCGAAAGTCAATAGCTTGGTCAAAATGTTGACAACATGATAATTCAAGTCAATCATTTATCTTTGACTAACTTGCTCAAAATTCACTCGTGATATACTCGTTTCCAACCAGACTTTGTCTAAACACCCGTTGCAGCAACATGACTATCACGGTACCATTTGTGTAAAGTCTTTTCTTAAAACTCGTTTATAATTAAACTCCTTTTGAACTCGTATTACGTTTTATAAAGAAATTAGTTTCAGATTTCAATTACTCATCAATACATATTCTACTTGATGGATGAATGAGATATACGCTGCTCCCCTTCAGCCTGCACACGCAAAAGGGACCTTGGACAATTTTTCAACATATTTGCTTGTAGTTACAAAATCCTCCAGTTGTCGAAACTCGTATCAGTGAAACCTTGAAAATCATCAAATTTTCATGATACTACATAGCTTTGAGTTTTGTTCTCTTTAGATATCTGGATACTCGTTCAGTTGTATTTTATTCTCGTTCAGTTGACTTTATTTGATGTCGACGCAGAATATTCTCGGCATAAGCAATGTCTGATTTTTAATAGTTTGTCAAGTCTAACAAAGTACCAACAATTTCTATATAAGATCTCTTATTACTGTTTTCAAATATCATTACTAGTATTAAATTCCTCGTTTGCCTCGTGATCTTTTTCTATTCGGTTTGTCACTTGATTTGTGACCATTAATATTATTTAAGTAGATACTTTTCCTCGAAATTGAACTTAATTAACATTTCATTAATATAATTTTCTCGTTTGATTTTCGAGACTTTCGCTCGTTTGTCTCATTAAATTTATATTTTCCAGAAAATTTTATATATTCCAGTATTAGATATTTTAAACTCCTTTTAACAATTATTTTGCTTATTTCCTCCAATTTAATAATATCGAATATGAATGTAACATCATTTATAAGTAACATCAAAACTCGATGGTCAACAATCATTTACTCAAGTAGATTTACATGGCTCGTTGTGATGTTATAAACCTGTTCTGATAGTAGATGTTCGTAAACTATCATTTTCCAATTTATAAAATTTCAGTCCATTTAAAACTCACTCCAGTTTATATAATTTGTCTCGTTTCAGCAGAAGAGTATACTCCTTTATGAATCTTTATGAATATTTCACTACTGAGCGAATCGAGCTGTTTTTACATCCTTTAAAAAAAAAAAAAACTTCTTTATTCTATCAGTTCGCTATAATCAGCGCAGCTTTGATTGACAATAATCGCGACACATGTATGTGTAACTCGTATATATTCATTTTCAAGTCTCCTTATGAAAAATCCAATTTTATACTTGAAATCAACATATAGTTGTCTTTTCCTTTGAACCTATTAAGTTGAACTCCTTTTCATTCCGTGTAATCATTCTATCTACTATTCTTTAGACATTATTTTGATATATAATATAAAAACTAACTCGTCGTATTAACATTAAGCTTTTCTCCATCGTTGTTTGACATTAGATCTTGTTGCTAACTGATATACAGCATGACCAGTTTCCATCTCAGTCATTAATGCATAAAGTTGTTTTCCTCTGTTTTGGCAGCATCAGCCTCCTTATACTTCGTCTTCTCTTTAACGCTCCCTCCGTTTTTAATATCTCCATTTATATCATTTTCTTCAACTCCATAGCCTATGCTCGCAGATCGCCTTCATATTTCGACTATTTAATTTTCCTCGTTTATGTTTGTAGACAAACATTTGCTCCTCGCTGAATTTGTATCTTGATTCTTTTCAACTTTTCCTTTTCTGATTTTAGTAGGATTTATTCTGTTTGCTCGTAACCTACCAATATCACTCCTTTCCGGATACTCTTGAATTTTAAGACCAATCTTTCTCAACATCCTTGTACACGTTAAACACTTAAAACGTTTTATTATGTTATTTCAAACTCGTAATTGGACTTCAGTTTTTCTAGACGTGACAGCAAATCGTTGGAGATATGTGGCAATCTGTTATTTGCGAACACAGCAGATTCCAGAGCCACAATACCCATGCTTTCCGATATTTCAGAATTATAATCCACGGCATATTTATAATTTCTCTGTAACTCCTTTAATCATTTAAGAAAAATTTCTTATTCGTATCAAATCATCGTTTCACTGTTAAGAGAAGTTATCTCGATATTCTCAGCTTACGTGATTTCAAAGTCTATCCTTTTTAATTTCTATAATCTCCTTTGTAACTCTTATTATTTTCAATATAGTGTTATTGAAATCAGAGTATAACTCAGTGCTCCAAATCTCCTTCGTAACACTGACTATTCAATCTAGTATTATTAAATTTTAGTATGATTCAGTGCTTTCGCATTCGTACTCGTTTCCTATAATTTTTATAATTTTTATTATTTCCTCTCGTTTCTTCTTTATTGATTAAATCTCTTGTAGTTAAGTATGTTATAATTTCGTTGAAATTAGGCATTCGTTATTGCTCTTTTTACAGAAGTCGTATTCTCTTAAGCAATGCAATTTTATATTTGTACTCCAATAATAAATATTTTTATTTGATACATGACTATGTATACATATACATATATGCATATATATTAATCGACTCGTTATTTAGATGTATACATATACATACATACATATATATACATACATATATATATACATATATATATATTCAAACACTGATTCGTAAACTTTGACTGATGTAATAAATTTTCTGTAAAGCATTTGCATAAAGGTATTACCTCATAAGATAAATTTTATACTCGTCAGCAGTGCTTTGACTCGTACTTACTCCCTCCGATCTTAAGTTCACGTTGTTGTTTTGTAAGTAAATTTAATCTCTTGATTATCCTCGTTAGAACCTTAAAAATTAATGAGAAACTCGTTGATTAAAATCTTACATCGAAGTCAGTGAGAATTTGTATAATCTCAGAACAGTCATTTATTCTGTTCACATTGTTTTGACATCGATTTTAATTTCAATATCCAAAACTCTTTTTCTTTTATTTGATTCTAAATTTTCATCATCTTCCTTGTAAGTGTTTTCTTCTACTCTTGACTTCCAGTTTTCACTCGTTGATAATTTTTTTTTTTTTTTTTTTTAGTATTTCTTGTATTGCTAAATCTCGTAATGTTTCTACTTTGGATGTTAAATTGAACTCGTTTTATTTAAATTTCGTTGCTCGTTTTACTTATCCTCCTTCTAATAATTTTCAAGAATTAATTAACAACATTGCGTTAACAATTCCATTTACATTCATTATTTTATATTTTCTTTATTTTTCTCGTCATTTTCGTTTTGAATAATCGCTTTCTGTATAATTGGTCATCCAGTTGATCTCGCAACACATTGAAATTATTAACTAAGCACTGTATGCATATAAGTATTAGCTTAGAATATCGGTAGAATCAAACTCTTTTAATCTGCAGTTTCAGCTGCTGTTTTGTCGCTCGTCATGCATTCCATGTTTTGGTTTTTCCCATATATTTACCAACTAACAATTTTACATTTGATACTTATTGTAATTCCTTATTGACTTGTAAAATCAATCAAAAATGCACTCGTTTATTTCTTTCTCAGATTATATAGCAAACTATACAGTTATTTCTTTTTCATAATCCTATTTCTCCATTTATTTTACAACCTCCTTATGGTAATGAGTGTCAATGTAGTTGATAATAATGTTTCATACTAGAACTGTATGATTTCCTTCGACACTCTCTTTTAAATCATCGTTTGAGCTGAGGAGCCCATTTATTGATATAGGATTATACGTTAAGTTACTCTCGTTAAAGATTTCCATTCTGCCAGCACAAGCAGAGATATTTTCGATTTATCAATTCGTTCAATGTTGATCCCTGTAAAATTACAGCTCGTACTAAATCGAACTCGGTTATCTCGTTATCAGATTTTCAATACTATTCTTATTTATGAAAGTATTTCATAAGAATTTATCAGAAATGTCAATCTGAATTTTTAAGTTCTTGAACTCGTTGTACATCGTTGTTTTCGTTGTCTGCACCTCCTTGCGACCCACCTCAATTCTGTCTGTGGTTCTATTTCTAGATCATGACTCCTTTCTAGATGTCTCCTTTTCGAATACATCAACTCGAACCATGAAGGTGGCCTTTTGATCCTTGATTCCTATAAAAGAATCGAAATTAGACAGTTTTCATCGTTAATATTAACTTTGTTATGTACTCGTTTAGACGATGTTTCAACTTTCTTTAAGAAAACTTCAAATTTTATAATGGCAATTTTCTATATATATATTAAATTTCAATTTTGGTAGATCCTTTTAACATAAAAATAGTTGCCTGATTTATATCTTAGTTTACAATTACAAACTGGTTATATACATCATTTACCTTTTGGTCTTCGTTTCTCTTTGTCTCGATGTTTGGTTTCGTTTTACTCTCTTATTCTCTCGTTCCATTCTTCGTTCTATTCTCCATATTCTCGTATCGTTCCTCGTTCAATTCCTCAATTTCTCGTATCGCAGCTGCGCCTCGTTTTGAATAGGTCACGGCAGTAAGATATATAGAATGGCAGACCCTCCTTTCGTTCTTAGATAATTGCTCTCGTAAGTGCTGCCATCCGTTCATTAGATATGAACTCCTTTCCTATCAATCAGTTATACAGTTAGAAATTCAGATATCACTGAACACAAGCAGTACCTAAATTCAAACTGAAAACTAAATTTATTTAATTATATATTCGTTATTTATCGTATTTAGCATAACTCAATTTTAACAAATTTCAATTTAATAAATTTCACTGTCAAGAATCTGACATGCTGAACATAAGCCTTGTCAAACTCAGAACAGTTGAAATTTTTATTTGCATTATAAAGATTCTGATACGCTGGACACAAGCATTAACAGTCTTTAAACAGTTGTAAAATTTTAATTTCATTGTCAAGATTTTAATATACTGAACACAACTATGATTAATATCCAAACAACTGCAATTAAGTTGATCGTTAAGATTCTGGTATACCGAACACAAGTATGCAGTTTCAAGACGATCAAAATGATTGCTAAATTTAATTTCACTATAAAACACTCGAACTCGTATACACTTGAATTTGTAATAGGCGCTGCCATATATTTTTATAATTTTAATCATAAATGTATAAGTTAAAATTGTTTGCAGCGCCACTGCCGGCCTTTATGTTAACATTTTAATTTTTATTTAGTTTGATTGTACGTATATAAAATACATACAAGATACTTGTATATATAACTATATACATATATATTTAAGATTTAGACTTGGCCAGAGTCCATCGTTAATATCGCTCTTTCGTTCTCGTCTGAGCAACGGTTTTCTTGTTACCGTCATATTACTCCTTAGATTAAATAAAACTTCCAATAAAAACTTTTTATATCTCGTTCTCGTTTTGTGTATAATTTGAATAATTTGAATGATTACTCATTCACATTTATGTGTATACATATACACGTATATATACGTACATATACATATACGTATGCACACTCGTACACAAGTTCATATCTCGTATTCACGTACTGCTTATATTCGTGTATGTACACATAAGTTAAAGATTCTTCATATATACGTACATACTCGCCACACTCATATAAATGACATCGTTATAAATTTATTTTGCACTGGTTTATTTTAATTTAATTTATTTCAGCACCTTATTTCCAATTTAATTTATTGTACCACCTTATTTGCAATTTAATTTATTTTATATTAAATCTAGCATGCATTATTGTTTAGATCTCGTTTTGTTATGTTTGTGCGTTTTTATATGCTATGGCGTCCCATAGCTATCTTATAGCACACATAAACACATCGTTCCTTATATCCCTCTCGTTCATCGTTATAGTCTCCATTTGCATTTCTTGTTTCTCGTTCCTTACTCGTGTCGACAAGTTCGTCGTGGCGTCGTTCATCGCGAGCTTCTCTTTATGCGCCATCTTTCTTTCACGCGTGCGTGCCTCTCTCTCTCTCTCTTTTCATCGTTTCTTAGTGAACCACACTCGTTAATTCTTTTTCTCGTACTGACTTCTTTCTTTTCTCCTTTTCCTCTACTACAACCAACTCACGTCAGTCTATATAAGAGGACAAAAAATGAGAGAGAGTATCATCGAGCCTTTTCATTTTTCCCTTAGACAAAAGTTGCAGATGCAACTATAAGAAAAACAAATGTACTTCTCAAATCCACTCGCTTCATCAAATCATAAAAACCTGCACATGCGGCGACCGCAGGACGCCTCTCGATCGCCGTCCATTTCTTGCTTCACTCGTTATCACTCGCGAGAACACAAGGAACGCTCTTTTTCCCCTTTTTCACCTTTCAACACCTCACCTATTAATTGCTGTTGAAATTCCCTCTCGCCATCCTCACCCAGTGCAGCAGAAGCTTGCTGGTGAAAATACTTTTCACCATCTTCGCACGGCGCAGTTGAAGCTTGCTGGGCTCATAACCTTTTGAGATTATATTATTTTAGCAGAGTTGAGGATGCACACAATAAAACACACACATATATAAAGTTAATAAGTTTGTTTATTTATTCACACTCAACACAGAGTCACTCGTTTTGTACAATATATTTTAACAAACACTCGTTCATACACCGGCCCTGCATTCACACGCGCGTCTCAATAAGAAGTGACTCTTGAACAGAGAGGGAAAAGCTAAGAGGGCGCTTCTGCCCACGGCAGTCTTCACAAACAAATCGCACTTAAATATGCGCACACTCCTAACAAAAATTTATATCTCCTTTTTTAACAAACCAAAATTATTTATTTATAGTGGGCTTGATACACTACTATAAGTCCACCTAAAGATTTAAAGCTAGATCTCACGGGCGGAAGCTATATTGCCATAATTTTAATAAATAAAGTGGCCAATTTCTAAAGATACAAATAGGCTCTACTAAATTGCAAGTATGAAAAAATCATTATCTTAATCGAGACTATGGAACATAAACTAAAATAGGGAAATCTTATTTAATTAATGATATATTACTATAAAATATTCCAAAGACTTTATTTGATGGATTAGTTTCTTTTTTTCGATGTAATAATAGAGGTAACACTAAAATGCATGTATAAGAAAATCATTATTACAATTGAGATTACGGAACCCAACCTACCCAGCTAAAAATCCCGTCCAATTAAAGATATGGCAGTTTAAAAAAATTCCATGACTTTATTTAATGTCTTAGCCTTTTTATAATGATGTAATCACAAAGGTTATACCAAAATACAACTATGAAAAAATAATTAACTCAATCGAGACTACAGAACCTAAACTAACCGGTGAATGATCCCGTCTAATCAAAGACATCGCAGTTTAAAAATTTCCCATAATATTATTTAATGGATTGGCATTTTTTTCGTTGATGACATGACAAAGCTCATAATTAAATACATCTATAAGAAAATCATTATCTCAATCGAGACTATGGAACCTAACCTAACAGGCGAAAAATCCTATTTAATAAAAGATATCTTAATGTTAACAATTTTCATGACTTTATTTAATGGATTAGCCTTTTCTTATCGATGCCAAGGGAAAGGTTACACTAAAATACATCTATAAAAAGATCATTAACATAACTGAGACTACGAAACCTAACCTAACCGTCAAAAGATTTCATCTAATCAAAGGTATCGCAGTTAAAAAAATTCTCATGAATTTATTTGATGGATCAGCCTTTTCTTCTTGAAGCGATAACACAAACAGGCAAAAAATCCCATTTAATGAAAGATATCTTAATTTCAAATATTCCTATGACTTTATTTGATGAATTAGCCTTTTTCGATGCGATAACAGAAGTAACGCTGAAATGTATTTATAAAAAAATCATTATCCTAATTGAGACTCCGGAACCTAACCTAACCAGCGAAAGATCTTGTCCAATCAAAGATATCGCTGTTTAAAAAATTCCCATGACTTTATTTAACGTATTAGTAGTCTAAGAGCTGGCTACATGAAAAATGGTCGCATAAGGTACATAGTTGATTTCTACTAAAAAAGATATTTATATTGTAGCTGAACAGAATTTGGCCAGTCTGCCATCGCAAAGCTGGGGCGTGCAGTTAATTATTAAAAATTTAGATATGTATTTATGAGGTACACGGATTCTAATCACGGGATAAGCTTTATTTAACAATGATGAAACATGGAAAAATATTGGCAGACAATTTTCTAGAGGCTAATTTGCTGTCAGAGTGTGCCAAAGGGGTAGAAATAGTTTAGGCGAGCGGTTCACCACTAAAATAACGCTTAGAAATGCAATTTACTAACTTTTTTTGCGTTTCTAATGCACCAAACTTTTTAAATTTGGTATTGTATTGTAAAATATTTTTCCAAGTAGAAAAATATTTTAATGTTTTTGCAAGTGGATTATTATACACAAATAACTTGTAAAAGAATACAAATTTTATGAGATTAATTTGGACAAAGCATAATTGTATTTCATTAATATAAATATATTTTGTGAAAAGGAGTGTACCTTAAAAATGCTTCTATCCGAGTTATTTGCGATTTTATGGCGTAAAATTCCAATATTTGTAATTTTTACGATTTTTTCTCTCGAAAATTACCAAATAGATTGCAATTTCACCGATAGCCTTATAATCTTTAAAATTTTAACTGTAAGTGTCAATTTTATAATTAAATACGTATATAAAAAAATTTTGAAAAATACGTACGTGAAGCGTGTCCCTGCGTAGTCGCAATCATAACCTTTATCATAAACACTTTGTACTATCCGGTTCAAGAGAGACATTTCAAATATTATTTTGGGTATAAAAGAAACTATTAGTTTCATTATAAAATTCGCACCTACAGTTAAAATTTTGAAGATTACGATGCTTTCGATAAAATTGCCATCTTTATACTAATCTTGGCATTTTTACGTCACAAAATCGAAAATAGCTCAGAAAGGAAGCATTTTTAAAGTAAACTTCCCCTTAGAAAAAGTATTTATTTTAATGAAATACAATTAAAAAAGCTTAGTCCACTAATTCAAATTCACTAATTAACATATTTTTCATAAGTTTTTGGTTTATAATAATTACCGGCTTACTTAAAAATTTTTTAAATATACACTCTCTTTCACATGTTTTTGCCATACATAGATGAAAATTTGATGAAACAAAAAATTTTATAACTTCACAACTAATAGTCGTTGAGTAGAAATTTTAATGCGGTTTTAAAATTTAGATCAAAACCTTCAGAAACTCGTTTCATTTATCTTTACAACTCACAAACTAACTCCGAAAACAATATTATAAAATAATGAAAATACCGAAAATTTTTTGATAAAATTTAAACTTGAATAATTTTTGATGCGATTATCGTAGAGTGAAAAAACAAAGTCAGTTTAAAAGAGTATGTATTCAGCTTTAAAGTGAGACATGTAACATTGAATTTGGTCTATCCATTGAGAAACTAATATTTGTAAAAAAGGCTTTTTTTTAAATTGCGTATATTTAAAAAACTAAGCAGCCTAGAACAAAGGTGTAAATAAAAAAAAGGTGTATTTTTGGCCATAGAATATAGATGTATAGTTTAGAAATAATATGAAAAAAAAAATTTTACTCGCTTTTCCAAGATGTTAAAAATTAAAATTGTAACGTCATGAAAAAGTGAAAAAACAGTTTTTTTATCTCGAATCATTTCTAAATTGTAAACACATCTAAACGTATTTATAATAATGAAATTAAAAATACAATTTTAAAAGCTTTGTCCAAATCCATCTCATAAAATTTTTATTTTTTCCAAGTTTTTTGTTTGTAATAATTACCAGTCCACTCGCAAAAAATTAGAAAAATATATTTCTACTCGAAGAATATATAAAACCTAATTAAAGTTTTGTGCATTAGAAACGCAAATAAAGTTAGTAAGTAAATTGCATTTCTAAGTGTTATTTTAGTGGTGAATCGCTCGCCTGGAACATTTCTACTTCTTTGGCACGCTCTGACAGCAAATTAGCCCTTAGAAAATTGTCTGCTAAAATTTTTCCATGTTTCATCATTGTTATAAAAAGCTTATCCCGTGTTTAGAATCCGTGTACTTTGTAAATTTTTAGCATCTAAACTTTTCATAATTAACTGCACGCCCCTGCTTGACGCCCCAGCTTCGCGATAGCATACTGGCCAAATTATTTTCAGCTACAATAAAGATATCTTTTTTAGTAGAAATCAATCGTGTACCTGATGTGACCATTTTTTATGTAGCCAGCTCTCCGTCTATAGCCTTTTTTAAATGATGCATCACAAAGGTTATGCTATAATACATCTATAAAGAAATCATTAACCCAATCGAGACTACGGAACCTAATCTAACCAGTGAAAGATCCCGTCTAATCAAAGATATCGCAGTAAAAAAAATTTCAATGACTTTATTTGATAAATTAGCCTATTTTTATTGATGCAATAACAAAGGTTATACTAAAAAACATCTATAAGAAAATCATTATCTTGAGATTATGGAACCTAACCTAACGGGCAGAAAATCCCATTTAATAAAAGATATCTTACTTTCAAATATTCCTATGACTTTATTTGATGGATTAGCATCTTTTTCTCGATGCAATAACAAAGATAAGACTAAAATGCATGTATAAGAGAATCATTATCACAATTGAGACTATGGCACCCGACCTAACCAGCGAAAGATCCCGCCCAATCAAAGATATCGCAGTTAAAAAAATTCCTATGACTTTATTTAATGGATCAGTTTTTTTCTCGATTGAATGACGAAGGCTATTCTAAAATTGATTTATGAAAAAATCATTACCTTGATCGTGATTATGGAACCTAACCTAACAGGCAAAAAAACCCATTTAATATATGAAATCTTACTTTCAAATATTCCTATGACTTCATTTGATGGATTAGTCTTATTTTATTGATGCAATAACAGAGGTAACATTAGAATGGACGCATGAAAAAATCATTATCCCAATCGAGACTACGGGACCCAACCTCCTCATCTGATCTATTAGTTTTTTTTAATCGATGCGATAACAGAGGTAATACTAGAATGCATGTATAGAAAAATCATTATCCCAATCGAGACTACGGGACCTAACCTAGCTGGCGAAAGATCCTGTCCAATCAATAATATCGCAGTTTAAAAAATTGCCATGACTTTATTTGATGAATCAGCCTTTTTTTTGATACGATAACAAAGGTAACACTAAAATGCATGTATAAAAAAATCATTATCCTAATTATGTCTATGGAACTTAACCTAAACAGCAAGAGATCCCGTCTAATCAAAGATATCGCAGTCAAAGAAATTACCATAACGTTATCTAATGTATTAGCCTTTTTCCAATAATACAGTGACAAAGATTATACTAAAATGCTTCTATAAAAAATCATTATCTCAATCGGGACTATGGAACCTAATCTATAATACAAGAAATCTCATTTAATGAATGATATCTTATTTTAAAATAACTTTATTATTTGATGCATTAGCCTTTTTTTATCGATTCGATAAAAAAGGTCACACTGAAATGTATGTATGATAATAATCATTAAAGCAATCGAGACTACGGAACCTAACCTCACCGGCGAAAGGTCCCGTCTAATCAAAAATATCGCAGTAGAAAAAATTTTCATGACATTATTTAATGTTTTAGCCTTTTCTTAATAATGCAATGACAAAGATTATACCAAAATACAATTATGAAAAAATGATTAACTCAATAGAGACTACGGAACCTAAACTAACCGGTGAATGATCTCGTCTAATCAAAGACGGCGCAGTCTAAAAATTTCCCATAACTTTATTTAATGAATAAGCTCTTTTTTATCAATGGCATGACAAAGCTCATGATGTAATATATTTTTTAAAAAAGCATTACCTCAATCGAGACCATGGAACCTAAGCTAATAAGACTATGACTTTATTTGATGGATTAGCCTTTTTTTCTCAATGCGATAACGAAAGTAAAATTAGAATGCATGTATAATAAAATCATTATCACAATTGAAACTACGGAATCTAACGCAACCAGCGAAAGATGCCGTCTAATCAAAGATATTGCAGTTAAAAAATTTCCCATAACTTTATTTAATGGATAAGCCCTTTTTTATTAATGACATGACAAAGCTAATGATTAAATACATTTATAAAAAAAGCATCATCTTGGTCGAGACTATGGAACCTAACCTAACAGGCGAAAAATCCAATTTAATAAGAGATATCTTACTTTCAAATATTCCCATGACTTTATTTGATGGATTAGCCTTTTTTCCACGATGCCATAATGAAGGTAACACTAGAATGCATGTATAAGCAATCATTATCACAATTAAAATTTCGAAACCTAACCTAACCAGCTAAAATTCCTGTCTAATCAAAGATATTACAGTTGAAAAAATTCCCATGACTTTATTTAATGTATAAGCTCTTTTCTAATGATGCAGTGACAAAGGTTATACTAAAATTCATCTATAAAAAAACCATTATTTCATTCGAGACTATGAAACCTAACCTAAAATACGAGAAATCTCATTTAACGAATGATATCTTATTTTAAAATATTGCCATTTCTTTATTTAATGCTATAGCCTATTCTATAGATTCGATAAAAATGGTTACACTAAAATGCATTTATAAAAAAATCATTATCCTAATTGAGACTACGGAACCTAACCTAACCGGCGAAAGATACCGTCCAATCAAAGATATCGCAGTTTAAAAAATTCCTATGACATTATCAAATGTATTAGCCTTTTTTTAATGATACAATGACTAAGGTTATACTAAAATACAATAGTAAAATAGTTATTATCTCAATTAACGTTATGGAACCTAATCTAACAGGCAAAAAATACCATTTAATAAAAAATAGATCTTAGTTCCAAATATTTCTATGACATTATTTGATGGATAAGCTTCTATTACATGATGCAATTACAGAGATAACACTAAAATGTATACATAAGAAAATCATTATTCCAATTGAGACTACGAAACCCAACCTACCCGGCGAAAGATCCAGTCGGATCAAAGATATCGCAGTTAAAAAAATTCCCATCACTTTATTTGATGGATAAGGGAGGTAAATGAGAAAACAAAACACCCGGTTTTTTTCTTAATTTGATAATTGGGTCATACAAACCAAATATTGGCCTAATAATTATAGGACACGTATGGGACCTTCCTGCAGACATTCTCTATCAGATAAGAAAAAATTTTTTCGAATCGGTTAAGAAATGACGGAGTTATGAGGTAACAGACATTAAAAAAAAAAAAAAAAAAAATTCAGTCGAATTTAGAACCTCCTCCCTTTTGAAGTCGGTTAAAAATGAAGAGAAAGCCGCATTTTGCATAAAAAAAACAATATCTTCATTGATGAGAAAGAATTAATTTTATCGCGTCGTTTCCAAGAAAACCTTGAAAATCTTAAAACACAGAGGTTAGGGTAAACAATTTGGTTTTTCAAGGTTTTCTTGAAATTAAAGCGATAAAATTAATTTTTTCTTTTTAAAGAAAATTTTGCTTTTACTGATACAAGATGCGGCTTCCTCTTTATTTTTTGCTAAAGTTATTAGTTTTTGCTAAAAATTAATTATTTGATTAGAAAAGGACAAAAATAAGTGACCTCCTCTTAATATACCAAAATTATTATTTGTGACACCTTGGGGATCAGGAGGTCTCACTGATTTATAAAAATATATAAGCTGTAATTTATTAAGTAACAACAAAAAAAAGAAGCTCTATTTCAGCAATTTATACAGTAATCGCACGTGTAATTAAAATAGACGCTAGCCGCGTATAGCGTACGCGACGCCGCTTGCACTAATTGACGAACCATCGGCACGACGAAAAGCAGATAGTAAGAAATACACACGCAAAAAGGGCATGAGCACATAACAATTATAATGGCACGAAGAAAAAATACGCAATAGGACGCGCACGTGATCGCCCGGCACACACGTCGCAAAATAAAGCAATTACTTATATGATTTTATGTAGCACTCGGGCACTTGCAATAACACGAGGCTTGTTTTTAAGCAGAGCAAAAGAACAATAATTTAGTGAAGTTACCTATTCTCACTCACACTATATATGGCAATCGTAACACACAAAAAAAGTACTGTATAGTACAGCAAGCCGTAACGCTCTTTTCGCTTTGCTGACGACAGAAAGAATGATGCAATGGCGTCTTCCTTCCTGTCTACACACCTCATTTCTCTTGCTGTACGCTGCACGCGTTGCGAGAGACAAACTATCCTTGATGGACCCCAGCTTAGCTACTCGAGTCAAGCGGCTCGCTAGCTACATCAGTGCACATTATACGTGCTTTATAAATTCGCGCGTGTGTGCCAACGTTATAGTATTACATATTTGACTCGTGTGGTCTGCTTTCTGTCTTGCCGGCAGTTGGATGCTCCTTTTTGTCGTCTGTATGCGTTACTAATATACATACAAGTAACATGATCAATTTGCCATGTTACATCTTAAATGTGAGCTTAATTTACTATCAAAAGTAAGCCTGATGAGTTACAGCCAGATCACATTGGTGAAACCTATCCTTACGAGGAGATAAAATTATTAAAAATTCATATCTATGTTTTTTATTAATATATCAATATCATTTTTCAAAACTAGAATAGATACACTGCTATAAGTAAGCCTGAA
Source organism: Anastatus disparis (assembly GCA_017163975.1). Taxonomy (NCBI): domain Eukaryota; kingdom Metazoa; phylum Arthropoda; class Insecta; order Hymenoptera; family Eupelmidae; genus Anastatus; species Anastatus disparis. The sequence goes on from JAFFSR010000381.1 coordinate 1,087,663, forward strand.
GAGTTGCAGCTAAATCGCACGGGCTTAATCTACCCCTAGGAGGGGATGAAATTTTAACAAATTCATATCTCCGTTTTAGATAAATATAAAAAAATTATTTTTATAATTGGACTTTATCTAATACCATAAGTGAGTCTTGGTAGTTACAGCCAAGTCGCACGAGCAAAAATCTATTCTTAGGTGAGGATAAAATTTTTAAAAATTCGTATCTCCGTTTTTTATTAATATACCAAAATTATTTTCGAAAACTAGAATTGATACACTACTGTTAGTAAACCTAAAGAGTGACAGTTAGATGGCATGGACAGAACCTACTTTTAGGAAGGAATACAATTCTTTCAAATTTATATGTTTTATATTGTGACGGATATTCATATCCTCGCTTAAATAACTTCAAATCTCGCGCGCCGACAAGTACCGCGCTCGGCCGCTACGAGGCTCTCCTCCATAAGTGCTCCTTATACAAGAGCAGCGAGCTAGAGAATATATAAGTCGACGCCAGCTACCGAAAGGATCAGCGCTGACCGCTATTTTTGTAAAAACTACTGCAGTCTAGCTCAGTTAACACTGGCGCTCCAGTGTTAACCCAGCCTACTGCTCGTACCTGTATTTTATCCTAGTATACGGCGCTCTGTATACTAAGACAATCTTACCTGGTCATTAAGCTGCCGGGTTCTTAATTGAACCACCTAGAGGACCGCGTTCCTCCACAGGCTGCCGTACAGAGGGCCATCTCCCTCTTCGTCGCAACCTCCGCCGCCGCATAAACTTACTTAACTTAGGTTAAGGGTGGCGTCCACCCACATTATTTTATTCTTCCTTATCAAGGGTGCAGTTCACCCATTTATTATATTTCTCATTGGCGTATCAAGGGTGTCGTCCACCCAAATTCTGCGTAAACTAACTATAGTATTTTTTCTATCTTTATTTGTTACAGCACTGGAGCCGACTGACATGTCTCTCGACGTATTACTAAATCAGTTTATTCAATTCATTCTTTTCTCAAATTAAAGATTATTTTGTTTGCTTTTTATTTTGTATACACGTCGTTGTAAATAGTTTTCTTTACGTTAATAAAGCTACGGTACTCCCTAGCATAAAACTAAAGTGTATACCTGGTCACTTTCCCATCTTATCCGCCGCCCGTCCTTCCCACCTCCTCCAGTCTGATCCTGGCTTCGCTGAAGCATCCGGCAAAGGAGGTTTAGATCCCCCTATTGCACCTGTAACTTAATTTAAGTTAGCAATAAGGGGTTTAACAGTTACATGGCGCCCGAGCAATCAGACTTTATTGATACCGGAAACCGACCATTTCTGCTCACGTCCGCTCGCCACTTACAACTGCACAGTTACATGGTATATAGACTTCAAATAAAATCGACCAGGGTAAAGACAAAAATTTTTTCCTTCTCTTTTGATCACCATAGTGCACTTTCGACACAACGTGATAAAACATACCCTAAAAATTTTTTTAAATTTTCCTTCTACGCTCAACGCACTTTTAGTGCAAATTCTAACCCGTTTAAACGTAAAAATTTTTCAATAAAAATTTTTTAATTTCAGCACAACAGTTTTTTACAAAAACTGGTGCATACCATCCAGAACGTCCTAAAGACTCATTTAACGGTAGAACTTTCCATATTTTCCGGTCAAATAACCGAAAAAAACCAGCAAAAGAAAAATTTCAAAAATCTTTCTTCCACCGTCACCCTTCAATATTTTCCGACCGTTACTCCATATACCGCTCCCAAAGTACCGAAAAACTGTACACAGAACACTCGATTCTATTTTATTTTTCTTCTTCATATTCTTATTTCAGTTTAGCTTAATGTAAGCGTAGGACATAATCTAGATTTAAGTAACTCCGCGTTTAAAGAAACCGCATATACTCCTAAATCATTTTGTTCAATCTAAAACAAAATGGCATCACGTACAAAATGGGTATACGATCTATCCGACACAGACGTATCACTCAGCCTTTCCGAACTACACCGATCCATAGTCCAGTAGAATTAGACTTTTTGCATGACTTAATTAGTAACAGGCAACTGAAGTGAAAAATGAGTTCATTAGGTCAAAAGATATTAAAATTTAGAAAGACCCTCAAAATTTGGGCTGGCATATTTTTTTAAACAACGTTTTTATGTAAAAAATTGTGAAAAATCGATGTTTTTTGGATCTAGCTCTTTTCGTTTTTTAATAGGGTATATGAAATTTATAATACTTATAAAGGTCTTGAAGACGAATAGTTTAAGCCTTATTACATTAAATTTCGTTAATAATTTATTTAAATAATCGCAAAAATATAGTCAAAAATCGTTAAATGTTCAATAATTTTTTATTCCATAAAAAAAAGAGCTACATGCTTGTAACTTTGTAAAAAGTTGCCTTCTATCATCCTTAAGTTCCCATAATTTTTTCAGCAAAAAATATTAATTTGTTTATGAGATATTCAATTTGTTCACTAAAAAGAGGTAAAATGTAGGCCTCAAATGGACCCTATTGCGGTCATTTTAGAAAGAAATGACCATTGTCATTTATGCTCTTTGACACTTATATTTAGTGAAAATAAAAAGTTTGATTGACATTTTAATTATTTTCGCTGTTTAAATGGCGATCGAAAAAAAATTTTTTTTCTTAATTGTTTTTTAAATTTATATATGAAAAAATAAAAATATTTAAATGCAACTTTTTTATTCTTGTTGCTTAAATTTTAACGCTTATTTTAAAAAAAAAAACATTCTGTGATAATTAGGAGCTGAGATAATTTTTTTTTTTTTTTAAATTCGCTATTTGTTTATTTACAAAGATTAAGGAATGAAATTTTAATGACAGATCCTTTGATACTTGAACTTTGATATAAGATCATTTCTGATATTAAAATCAGTTTTTAAAACCTAAAAGATTGTTTTTAAGTATGTATAGTTTCAATTCTTTTTGAAAAGGGAGGAACGCGTCATCTTTTGCAAGTACAGAAAAAATTTTTTCGATTACTTCAAATTTGTCTTGTGAAAAAATTTTCTATATCTCAGTGAAATATTAACCGATTTTGATGTTTCTTTTTTTAATCTGGGCTAGCGCGAGATAATATTAACAGTGGTTATACCTGTTTAATGATATAAATAAATTAATTTGTTATAAACAATAACAAAAAATATATGCATATTTTTTTTTCATTTTTTATATACTTGTCATGTTTATTTTTATAATTTAATAAATAAGTTTCATTTCTTTTATGAAAAAATTAGATTATTATCTTTTTTACAGGCTAATAATTAATACAAACATTGCACTTATCATAAAAATCCTGACATTAATAAAAATAATGTGAAGGCTTTTATGATAAGAGATATGTTTTTATTAATAATATTGTTTAAAAAAGAAAATAATCAAATTTTTTAGAGAAAAAGATATTATGTTTCATAAAATTATTAATACGAACGTTCCATAAACGTAAAATATGAAATAAATTATTTTTTTCATATATATTGTTTATAATAAATTAATTTGTTTTGCTAAATAAAACAAAAATGGCGGTATTTAACATTATCTCGCACAACCCCAGATCAAAAAAAGAAACGTTAAATTCGTTGAATATTCAAGGTCAGAAGCTTTTTTTTAATAATGTCAGGATTTTTATGATAAGTGCAATGTTTGTATTAATTATTAGCCTGTAAAAAAGATAATAATCTAATTTTTTCATAAAAGAAATGAAACTTATTTATTAAATTATAAAAATAAACATGACAAGTATATGATCATATCTCCACAACTTTTAATCTTTTGGTGATATGTCATTTTACAGCTGTCACTGGGTAGCGAATGATGCACATTATTCAAACTAGGTTCACACCTTTTGTACAATCTTTTTCCTCTATTTTTTATGTATATAGTGAATGTGCCACCAATGCTCCAGTAGATATTTCTATAAAACGTAAATTTTTACATGGATAAAAGTTCGGAAATTTTATCCATGTAAAAATTTTCGTTTTATAGAAATATCTACTGGAGCATTGGTGGCACATTCACCATATACATAAAAAATAGAAGAACAAGATTGTACAAAAGATGTAAACCTAGTTTGAATAGTGTGCATTATTCGCTACCCAGTAACAGCAGTAAAATGACTTTTCAAAAACATTATAAAAAAATTAAAAGTTGTGGAGATATGCTCATATAAAAAATGAAAAAAAAATATGCATATATTTTTTGTTATTGTTTATAACAAATTAATTTATTTATATCATTAAACAGGTATAACGACTGTTAATATTATCTCGCGCTAGCCCAGATTAAAAAAAGAAACATCAAATTCGGTTAATATTTCACTGAGATATAGAAAATTTTTTCACAAGACAAATTTGAAGTAATCGAAAAAATTTTTTCTGTACTTGCAAAAGATGACGCGTTCCTCCCCTTTTCAAAAAGAATTGAAACTATACATACTTAAAAACAATCTTTTAAGGTTTTAAAAAACTGATTTTAATATCAGAAATGATCTTATATCAAAGTTCGAGTATCAAAGGATCTGTCATTAAAATTTCATTCCTTAATCTTTGTAAATAAACAAATAGCGAATTTAAAAAAAAAAAAAAAATTATCTCAGCTCCTAATTATCACAGAATGTTTTTTTTTTTTAAATAAGCGTTAAAATTTAAGCAACAAGAATAAAAAAGTTGCATTTAAATATTTTTATTTTTTCATATATAAATTTAAAAAACAATTAAGAAAAAAAATTTTTTTTTTTCGATCGCCATTTAAACAGCGAAAATAATTAAAATGTCAATCAAACTTTTTATTTTCACTAAATATAAGTGTCAAAGAGCATAAATGACAATGGTCATTTCTTTCTAAAATGACCGCCATAGGGTCCATTTGAGGCCTACATTTTACCTCTTTTTAGTGAACAAATTGAATATCTCATAATCAAATTAATATTTTTTGCTGAAAAAATTATGGGAACTTAAGGATGATAGAAGGCAACTTTTTACAAAGTTACAAGCATGTAGCTCTTTTTTTTATGGAATAAAAAATTATTGAACATTTAACGATTTTTGACTATATTTTTGCGATTATTTAAATTAATTATTAACGAAATTTAATGTAATAGGGCTTAAACTATTCGTCTTCAAGACCTTTATAAGTATTATAAATTTCATATACCCTATTAAAAAACGAAAAGAGCTAGATCCAAAAAACATCGATTTTTCACAATTTTTTTACATAAAAACGTTGTTTAAAAAAATATGCCAGCCCAAATCTTGAGGGTCTTTCTAAATTTTAATATCTTTTGACCTAATGAACTCATTTTTCACTTCAGTTGCCTGTTACTAATTAAGTCAAATTCTAAGGTTTTTCGAGCTAATTCTACTGCACTACCACCAAAGGTACACCAGATACATTACGCGAAAGATTTATCGAATACGTTAAAACGCACCAACCGGATTTCACCGAAGAACAGGAAGACCCTCCTAACTTCGATGAAAACTAATACGCGAGCTGCAAACGACTCGAAAAAGCAGAAAACGACGAACGCATAACACAGGTACGCGGCGCCGGAATATCGGACCATGGTACCGAAATTAACCATAGAGAAACGTTCTTTATTTAAAATGAAACTGACGTAATAAATAAAATGCGAAAGTGGAACTGCCACATTGACGGAAAAGACCATTACGCCTTCCTAGAACGCGCAGAAGAACTAAAAATCGCTTATAACGTATCGGATGCAGACTTTTTACGCAGCTTCCCCGAACTATTACGCGGCGACGCACTCCTATGGCTCCGCAATTGCGCTACTAACGTAAACTCGTGGAAAGAAGTAGAAAATAAATTGCGCATACTATTTATCCCCCTCCGAGCGTCGTAATTGCGATCGTCTGATTGCTGAACGAAAGCAAAAAGACAACGAGTCCATTCGCACTTACGTTACTGCGTTGTTAACCCTTATGCGTCGATGCGGAGGCATTTCGCAAGAACAACAACTAGATAATCTATACTACAACGTCAAAGCTTCCATGCGTCTACACGTAAAAAGAACAGAAATAGCAACACCGGAAGATCTCATTCAAAAGATAGAAGAGATCGAAGACACGCTTGAAGAAGTAAAGAAAGACCTCTGCCAGTAAACAGACCACAATTTTTCCGCTGAGCCCAACGTCAAAACGACCACTGCTACGCATCCGTAGTGAGCAACTATAGCAAAGACAACTGCTGCTGCAATTGCAAACAAACAGGGCACAGTAGATTCGAGAGCACGAATCAAAGAATCAAATTCTGCTCATTCTGCGGAAAAGAGAATGTCCTGTCAAAACACTGTCTGTGTAAAAGGCCGGAAAACTCGGACGGGGTCGGCCCGTCCAAAACCCCAAGCAGACCCCAGAACCAGCAAATACCGGAGAATTAGATCCTCGTTACTTCGTCGAGGTCGAGATAAGCGGATCCCTCTTAAACGTACTCATAGATCCCGGAGCAATTGTGTCATTTTTGAATCCCAGATTCACAGAACTCTGCACCATAGCCAGAAAAGGGCTCTACGAATTCAACGTTCTGCCTTTTGGGCTTCATTTGGCTACCACCGCATTTCAGCGCCTCCTAGACGCGGTAATAACACCGAATATGTCACCCCACGCGTTTGCCTACCCGGACATCATAATCTCAGGTTCTATAGACGAACACATGAAGCACCTCCAACAAGTTTTCGAACGCCCACGTCAGGCAAATTTAAGACTAAACGTCGATAAATGCTTTTTCGCCAGAAACAAGCTGAAATACTTAGGGCACGTGATAGACGAGCAAGGTCTACACACTAACTCAGAGAAAATAGAGCCCATCTTGAACCTCGCTGCACCTTCTACCGTCAAAGAAGTGCGCCGATTTCTGGGCTTAGTCTCCTGGTACAGACGTTTTGTCAAGGACGCATCCTTTGACAAGGAAGCAGCTTTTGACAAGCTTAAAAAACTTCTCACTGAAGCTCCAGTTCTGGCCTGCCCAGACTGGTCCAAAACATTCGTCCTGCAAACCGATGATAGATCCGATGGTCTTGGAGCCGTCCTGACCCAGGTCATAGATAACCAAGAACATATCATAGCTTATGCAAACCGTACGTTACACCCCGCAGAGAAAAACTACTCAGTCACCGAGTTAGAGTGCCTAGCAGTAGAGTGCGGTATTTGGAAGATGCATGACTACGTAGAAGGATACCGTTTTCTCGTAATCACGGATCATCAATCGCTAAAATGGCTCTACCAGATCGACAACCCTTCAGGTCGGCTGGCCCGCTGGGCCATGGAATTGAGCCAATACGACTTCGAGATAAAATACTGGGGAGGGGCCGAAAATACCATCGCTAACATTCTATCTCGCCAACCAATGAAAATCTGTGCAGCGGCAGAAAAAAATGCACGTGGTATCACCCGCTGCTGAATAACGTCAAAAATAGACCAGCAGACTATCCAGACTTCCAAATAATTGACGGGAAACTATTTCTCCACAAGCGAAGGAGCAACTCCCTAAACGACCCCTCTGCAGATCCTGAGTGGGAGTTATGCGTACCATCCGAGGAACGCAAGAACGTCTTGCACGAAGTACACGACGCCGTGACATCCGGACACCTAGGCACGTTCAAAACATTAGAACGTTTGAAACAACGCTACACTGAAAGAACTTCTTGTATGCTGTATACCAAAGCGTGAGGGCGCAGTATACTACAAGTTTACGGGTGACAGAAAAACAAATGTTGGCATTTCGAAAGTCAACCGATACCAGCCACCGATGCGCGTGCAACTCATAAGTAACTTTTGGCATTCAAAACGCCAACATATTTATTACTGTTCGCCGCTGAGTATGAGCGGACTGTATACCTCCCCTCTTGGTTGGCAGTTTGCTAAGGCATCTATCCGTGTACCACTGGCCTAAAATGCTCGCTGAAGGAGCATAATACGTCAAAGCTTATTAAAGCTGCCAGCGTCACAAACAACAACAGCAATTTCCACCAGGACTCATGCTATTCTCAGAGGTCGAATCACCTTGGGAAACGGTATTTGTCGACATTGTAGGTCCGTTTCCAAGGTCGAAGAACCGAAACACCAATCTCTTGGTCATGCAAGATCGGTTCACCAAGTGGGTGGAGTTAGCACCGTTGAGACGAGCCACTACTAAAACTATTGCAAAAGCAATAGAAAACCAGGGCATCCTGCGTCATGGTTGCCCGAAAACCATTCTAGACGATAATGGAAGACAATTTATTAGTAGTGATTTCACCGACTTTCTGAAAGATTATAACATTGCTCAACGCCTAACGTCCACCTACACGCCGTAATGCAACCCAGTAGAAAGGACAAATAGAGTCATCAAAATGATGATAAAGCAGTATATAAGCAACAGCCACACGCGCTAGGACCAACATCTAAACGCCATAGCGCTTGCCTACAATACTGCCAAGAGCGAGTCCACGGGTTTTACACCAGCATACCTAAACACCGGCAGGGAACCGACTCCACCTGGGGCCATAAACCTAACTACAAACTGACCGACAACCGCTAGAAACCGAGATCCTAAAAATCCAAGAAGCTTTAGAGCAAGTAAAGACGAACCTCATCGCCAGCTTCCTAAAGCAAAAACACCACTATGACAAACATCATAGACAATGGCTACCAAAAATAGGAGACAGAGTCCTCAAAAAAACCCACAAATTGTCCGACAAAACCAAGGATTTCGCCTCAAAATTGCACCATAACTTCACCGGTCCGTTCCTAATACATGCAATACTCTCGCCAGTAGTCTACAATCTAATCGACGACAAAGACAACATCACACAGCGCGTCCATATAAAGGACCTAAAGCCATACACGCCGCCAAGTGGCGCGTCGCTCCCTCAACAAGATTAGCCGACCAATATAGATAAAAGACAAGGATACGGGCCTTACTCGATCTCGTGCGCTACTGCCCCCGCGAGGAAGGGTATGTTCAATTTATTCTGTCAATATTAATTAATATCACTAACATAGCCTAAGAAAAACATTACATACGCGTACTAACACCATCGTAACTCGCTCGCTGACGCTCACTCTCCGAAGAAAGAGGGGGGTGCGACGGATATTCATATCCTCGCTTAAATAACTTCAAATCTCGCGCGCCGACAAGTACCACGCTCGGCCGCTACGAGGCTCTCCTCCATAAGCGCTCCTTATACAAGAGCAGCGAGCTAGAGAATATATAAGAGTCGACGCCAGCTACCGAAAGGATCAGCGCCAACCGCTATTTTTTTAAAGGCTACTACAGTCTAGCTCAGTTAACACTGGCACTCTAGTGTTAACCCAGCCTACTGCTCGTACCTGTATTTTATCCTAGTATACGGTGCTCTGTATACTAAGACAATCTTACCTGATCATTAAGCTGCCGGGTTCTTAATTGAACCACCTAGAGGACCGCGTTCCTCCACAGACTGCCGTACAGAGGGCCATCTCCCTCTTCGTCGCCGTCTCCGCCGCCGCATAAACTCACTTAACTTAGGTTAAGGGTGGCGTCCACCCACATTATTTTATTCTTCCTTATCAAGGGTGCAGTTCACCCATTTATTATATTTCTCATTGGCGTATCAAGGGTGGCGTCCACCTGCTTATTAATTGTATTAGCATAGGCGTGTCGAGGGTGCTGTCCACCCGATTTCTGCGTAAACTAACTATAGTATTTTTTCTATCTTGATTTGTTACAGCACTGGAGTCGACTGACGTGTCTCTCGCCGTATTACTAAATCAGTTTATTCAATTCATTCTTTTCTCAAATTAAAGATTATTTTGTTTGCTTTTTATTTTTTATACACGTCGTTGTAAATAGAGTTCTTTACGTTAATAAAGCTTCGGTACTCCCTAGCATAAAACTAAAGAGTACACCTGGTCATTTTCCCATCTTATCCGCCGCTCGTCCTTTCCACTTCCTCCAGTCTGACCCTGGCTTCGCTGAAGCGTCCGGCAAAGGAGGTTCAGACCCCCCCTATTGCACCTGTAACTTAATTTAAGTTAGCAATAAGGAGTTTAACCATTACAATATTAATATAATTAAATAATCTTCTGAAATTGAGCTTTATATTATAAGTAAGTCTACATAGTTTATGCCAAATCGCACTGGCGGAACCTATCCTAAGGAGGGAATGAAATATTTAAAAATACATATCTCCGTTTTTTCTTGTTATACCAAAATTATTCTATAAACTGGGCCTAATTCATTACTAAAGGTAAGCGTGAAGCTAGGAGGGGATAAAATTTAAAAAAATTCACATCTCAGTTTTTCATTAATACTAGGGGGCAAGCCCTCTGCGCGCAAGCACGCCGACACTCATTTTGCTTTTATAACTTTAAAAAATATTTAAGAATTTGCAATTTTTTTAATAACTTTTATTTAAAATACTAAATAATATTAATTATTCAAAAGTTTTCTTGAGGTGAATCTTTAATGATCTTTTAATGAATTTAATCATCTGTGAAGTCCTAGCTTTATACCAGGACAGAATTAATAATTAAATGTTGTGTGTTATGAGGGTTACGTGTATATGTTTTATTATAATATTAAATAAAGAATTAAGTCAGTAATTGATTCATAAATGTTTTATCAAATGTCAGTCTTGTAGTAAAAAGATTCTAAATTTAACGCTGTAATGTAAGTCCAAAAATGAGGGGCACATTTCTGACGATGACAGCGACGACAGCGGCGATATACTTTCAATAGTATAGAGAAAATATAATATAAATAAATCTAAAATGCGGCTGAAATTCAGCTGAAATCAAACCAAAATTTACCTAAAATTGCTTAAAACTAACATAATTTTAGCTAATTTTTAGTTAACTTTTGGGTAAATTTAGCTAATTTTCAGCTAACTTTAAGCTTAATTTTAGCTAGATTCTAGCTAAATTCTAGCTAACCAAGGACAAATCGAATTCTTATACACAGCGGCAGCGACAGCGACAGCGACGGCGGCGAAATCTTTTTATAATTTATACCTCCTGCTCGCTTCGCTCGCCAACCTCCCTTTTGAATTTAATACGTAGATTTCATAATATATATAATCCCTTGTAATAATTTTACATTTAATAAATAATAATGTACACATAATATAAAATATAACATATGATATAAATATTTATTTATACAGCGCATATTAGACGCTGTTATGGTCACCATCTTCAACCAATCTTTATTTTGCATTATGCTCCGAGAATCACCTTCCAACTTCTGAGGGCTCGATTCTTATTTCATTTATCTGGCATAAACAAATATTTTCAGTTTTGTAAATTTTTAAAATTTTTTATAATACAAAAAGAAAAATAAATCTTATGATAATTTAAATTAAATTGACCTGATTTATCAGATTTTGAGTGAAAAAATTAAAATTTTCAATAAAATTTACAATAAATTAGCTAAACTTAGCTGAAAAATTAAATTTTCAGCTAAAATTCTCAATGAATCAGCTAAAATTAGCTAAAAAAAAATCTCATAATAATTAAAATCAAATTGACCTGATTTATCAGATTTCAAGCAAAAAATTTTAGCTAAAATTAATATAAATTAGCTAAAATTCTCAATAAATTAGCTAAACTTAGCTAAAATATTAAATTTTTAGCTAAAATTCTCAATAAATCAGCTAAAATTAGCTAAAAAATGAAATTTTTAGCTAAAATTGACAATAAATCAGCTGAAATTTACGATAAATTAGGTAAAATTTACGATGAATTAGCTAAATTTATCAGTAAAAAGGAAGAGTTAAGGGAGGATTTTGAGAGACTGACAGCGGCAGCGGCAGCGGCGAAAATCTTTTATAATATAGAAAGATACTAAAATTATTATTAAAAGCTAGGATTAATACACTACTATAAGTAAGTCTGAACAGTTAAAGCCTAATCGGACGGGCGAAACCTATTCTGAGGTGGGTTTGATATTTTTAAAAGTTCATATCGCCGTGTTTTATTAATATATCAAATTTTTTGAAACTGAGCTTGTTACACCACTTATAGAAAGCCTAAAGAGTTACAGCCATATAGCACTGGTGAAACCTACCCTTAGGATGGGATAAAATTTTTAAAAATTCTTATTTTCGGCTTTTATTAATATACCAAAATTATTATTTCATACTGCGCTGGATACACCACTATAAGTAAACCTAGAGAGTTACAACCAAATTGCACGAGCAGAACCTACCTTTAGAATGGAATAAGTTTTTTAAAATTCATATCTTCGTTTTGTATCGATATACTAAAATTGTTTTCTGAAACTGGACTTGATACACTACTAAAAGTAAGCCTACAGAGTTACAGCTAAATTGCACGGGCAGAAACTACTTTTAGGACGTTTAGGATAAAATTTTTAAAAATCCATATTCCCGTTTTATATTAATATACCAAAAATCTTTTTTAAAACTGGGCTTTATATGTTACCATAAGTTAATCTAAATACTTACAGATAAAAAGCACGGGATAAACCTACCCTTAAAAGAGGATAAAATTTTGAAAAATTTCATCTTCTCCGAAGGATAAGTTCCACTAGCGGAATCTGGGTGTAACTCATCAGGCTTACTTTTAGCGGCGTATAAAGCTCAGTTTAGAAAAATAATTCCAGTATAAAAAAAAAAAAATGGAGATATGTATTTTTAAAAATATCATTCTCTCCTAAGAGTAGGTTTCGCTCGTGTGATTAGGCTGTAACTATTCAGTCTCATTTATGGTAGTATATGAAGCTCAATTTAACAAAATAATTTTGGTATATTGATATGAAACGGAGTTATAAATTTTTGAAAGATTCATCTCCTCCTAAGGATAGGTTCCGCCATTGCGCTCTGGCTGTAACTCTTTAGGCTTACTTTAAGTAGTGTATTAAGCCCAGTTACCAAAAAAAGTTTTTTTTATAATAATAAGAAACTGAAATATGAATATTTAAAAATTTTTTCACTTTCTAAGGGCAGGTTCTGCCAGCGCGATCTAGTTCTAAGTTTTTAGGCTTACTTTTAGTGGTGTATTTAACCCAGTTCAAATAAAAATTTTTATATATTAATAAGAAATGGATATATGAATTTCTGAAATTTCATCTCCGCCTAAGCGATGATTCCGCTCGTGCCATTTGGCTGTAACTCTTCAGGCTTACTCGTAGTGGTATATCCGACCCAGTTCTAAAAAAATTTTAGTATATTAATAAATAACGGAGATATGAATTTTTAAAAATTTCATCCCCTCCTAAGGTAAGGTTCTGCCCGTGTGATCTGGCTGTAACTCTTTAGGCATACTCTAAATAGTGGTTCAAGCCCAGTTTCAAAAATAATTTTGGTATATTAATACAAAACGGAGTTTAAATTTTTTTAAAATTTCATCCCCTCCTAAGGGTATGTTCCACCCGTGCGATCTGGCTTTTACGCTTCAGGCTCACTTTTTGTAGTGAATCAAGCCCATTTTAAAAAAAATAATTTAGGTACATTGATAAAAAATGTAGATATGAATTTTTAAAAGTTTCATCTCCTCCCAAGGGTAGGTTCCGTCTGTGCGATTTGGCTGTAACTCTTGAGGCTTACTTTTAGAAGAGCATCAAGCCCAGTTTTGAAAAATAATTTTGGTATATTAATAAAGAACGAAGATATAAATTTTTAAAAATCACATCCCCTTCTAAAGGTGAATTTTGGGGTAGTTATGATTTTATAACCGTGGTTATTACATAGGAGTTGATGCATTTTATAGTGAATCTATTATTCACGTCGTTAGATATCATTGATTGCTGTTAGCAGATGAGCGAGTTTAGAATTTGATATTAGAGAATCATATGAAGGTCGTGACAATCATCGAGATCACAAACTTTTACGTCAAAAGAAATGTACAATTTAGCAGGGAAACAAACACACGGATTCACACACAGAAACACACACACACCCACACGAAGGTATACACGTTGACACATACATAGACGCACGCAGAAACGCACACGTAGACGCACAAAAAGGCACTGACACTCACGGACACACACATAAACGAACGCACGCACGCACGCACGCACACACACGTACCCACACTCGGACTTGAAGACACACACAGACGAAAACACAGACTTATACACTCAGACAGACACATAAATGCACACACACATACACACAAGGAAACACACAGTCACACACACACACACACACACACACACACACACACACACACACTTACACGGAAACATACAGAGATACACACAAAAACAGACGAAGATATACACACAGAAAAACACACAGTCACTCACACACACACACACACACACACACACACACACACACACACACGCGCGCGCGCGCACGCACACACACACACACACAGTCACACTCACGGATACACACATAAACGCTCACAAAGACACACAAAGACAAACATAAAGACATAAACGGAAACGCACACAGAGACACATAAAGACACACACAGACACTTAAAGACAAATACACAGTCACAGACACACACACACACACACACAGAGTTACTTATCAAGACAAACACAAAGATACTCACACAGATACAGACACGCATAGTGCCACATCTAGATACATGATATATGCACAGACTGACAGAGACACAGGGACACACAAGCACACTCAAACACATACACAGTCACGCACATAGTCACACTCACAGACACACACATAAACGCTCACAAAAACACGCACAGAAACAAACATAGAGCCATATATGGAAATGCACACAGAGACATACAGACACACACAGAGGCACTTACCCAGACATTCACAAAGATACTCACACAGGCACACACAGAGACACACGTACTAGCACACACAGACGCATACACGGTCATACACATAGAAACCCATACAAAGACGCAAACAACGGCACACACATAGACACACACATACACACACACGCACACAAACATACATACAAACAGACACCTGCACACACACACAGATATACACACTAACACACATACAAACAGACTGTTACACACCTACACAAATATATACACGCATACACGCACATACAGTCCCAGACATAGGCGAACACGGAGACACAGACAGCGACACACACACACTCGCACATTCACATACAGCTACAAACGCATTAACGCACGTACTCATACTAATCCACACACTGTCATACACACAGAGATAGACGCACGCAGAAAAAAACACTTAGGGGCGCAAAAAGAAACACACGGAGATACACACGCCCAGATCCACAAAAAAAAACGCACACAATTACATTAAGACACACACATACATACACAGACTTACATAAAGGCACACACAGTGATACACACATAAACAGGCGACGACATACACACAGGAAAACACAGACACACACACAGCAACTCACACACAGCTACACAGAAAGACGCAAGAAAACACGCAAACAGAGACGCACATAAAGACACACAGAGGCAAACCTAGACAGAGACGCACACACAGGCACATACAAACACAAAGAAAGACACACTTACACACAAAAAAATGCTCACGCAGATACAGACACCTACACAGGCTCATATAGAGACACGAAGAGATACTCAATCTAACAGACACAAAGAAACACAGTCAGTCGCACACAAACACACAAACACAAAAGTACACACAGACACATACATAGACAGATACACAAAGATTTCAAGCAACGGCACACACAGACACACACACACATACACACACTCACATACAGCAACACATACCCACACGCAGTCATACGAACAGAGACGCAAACAGAAACGAAAACAGAGACACACACAAAGACAGTCACATAGACAAACATATATACATACATAGAGACGCACATACACTCATACTGACACACACAGAGACGCACTTAGAGACAAATAATGAGACACAGATACACACGCAAAGATACACACCGAGATATACAGAGGGACACACACGGAGATACAAACATAGAGACACAAAGAGTTGCACAATCTGGCGCAGACACATACGCAGACACACATACAAAGACGCAAACGACGACACACATAAACTCACTCATAGATGCGCACAGAAACGTAAACTAGGACGCACACCAAGACACATACAGAAACAAACATAGAGACATACACAAAGACGCACACGGAGACAGATACAGACATAAACAGAGGCCCACTTGAAAACAAACACAAAAACATAGGCACGCCGACACGCAATCGGAGATACACACCGAGATATACAGAAAGACACACACAGACACATACTGGGATACTCACACAGAAACTGACAGGCACACAGCCACATATAGAGACACAAAGCGACGTGCAACCTGCCGGAGACACACACAAGTACACACAGACACATACAAAGTTACACGAACAGAAACACGTATAAAGATGCAAACAACTACAGACACAGACACACAGAGATATACACACAGATATAGACGAACATAGAGACACACAAAGACACACTAAAAAAACGGGCACACGAACACAGAGACAAACACAGAGACGCACACACACATTCGCACACTCATACACATATATGCACGTACGTTCAAACGCACGCACACACACACACACACACACGCACACAGACAAACACACAGTCATACACACTGTGATACTTGCAAAAGAGACATGCAAAAACACTCACACAGACACGCTTACACCCAGACAGATACACACGCACAAACAGATAAACAGACTTAAACATACACACAGACACACACACAGTCACGAACACAGAAACTCTAACATACACTTACAGCGACGGCCACAAAAACGCACACAGTGACGCACGTGAAAAGATACACAGGAACACTTTTAGAGACACACGCAAAGACAGACACAGAGACAGATATAGAGTGTCACATAGAAACACACAAAAAGATACATTCAGAGTCACACACAGACACATACACACATAAAGATACACACACCGATATACACATACACATCCATATATATATATATATATATATATATATATATATATACACATCCATAGACACATATAGACACATGGACACACATACTCAGACACACAGACAGACACACATACAGCAACACACCTAGTAAAGACACACACACACACACACACTCACGCGCACGCACACACACACATACAATCACACGGACACACAGACACACGGACAAACATATAGACCCACATAGGCACACAAACACACAGACAGACACATAGACCCACATAGGTGCACGGACACACACACACAGAAACACACTCTGAGATACAAACACAGACGCACTTACAGACTCAATATAAAATAACATATAATAAGTATTTGGAAATCATGACCTTTTTGCGGTTTTCAATTAATAGCTGAGTAGGACCAACTCGTATAAAAAAAATCAGGATGACAATGAAAATTAGATTCAATTCATCTCAATTTTATTAAAATAACGTCCAATAAGTTGAAAGTTTTATGGAGCTATAGCGAATAAATTCAGAACAATTTTTAACTATTTAATTTTCATTCTGTTTTTCAATAGTATTTACGCTGTAGTAAGTAAGAAAAAAAATTTTTGTGCATCATATGAGGTAAATAATATTTTTTATACAAATTAAAAGGTATTTTTACTACCAAGAAATAAATTTCGTACAGTTATAACCTGCATAAATTTGAATGGAATTAGTCAGATAATTATTGTGAACTATGATATAGATCATCGTCCTTTAATTAAATAGCAATCAGAAATATTCGATAAAATTTAACCAAAGTTGTTGAAATCGAAGTTTCTATTAAACTTTCAATATTAATTCTTTAATTTTAGATTGATACGGATGCTGAAGAGAATGAATCTGAAGTAGAAAAAGATGTAACACTAAAATGTCAGTCTCAAGATACCTATAATACTGATACTCAAGATACAATTAGTGATAATGTTGATTTTCATGAAAATATTTCATATGAAAGTGTGAACTCCAATTTTTCTGAAACAACAGAACCTGAAAATAATGATAGTAATCATTACAGTACATCAAGTGAATCAAATAGCTTGTTTAATGAGAATTTTTACGATTCAGAACATTCAAACAACAGCGATAATGATAGTGAAATTAATGAGAGTAGTGATACAACGAGTGATAATGATGAGGAGGTATAATATTTAAAATATATTTAAATAAATATTTTTTATCTTATTGTTTTAAAAACCATTCCGATTATCATCTTATTATCCGTACGAAAGACTTATATTAAAAATATTACTTTCTATTTTGTTTAAGTACATTCAATAACATTTTTATTTTGGAATATATTCATTGAAAATTTGAGGATTTATAAATAGGATTTTAATTAGGAATATACGATTCATAGATTAATTTTAGATAGAATAATAAAATAAATATAACTTATATTTTACCAGAAAGCATTTGAGAAACTTAGTTGTACAACAAAGTGATGTAAAGTAAAAGCTACAAGAATTTTGTTTAGCTGTTTTATTTTTTTTCGATGAACAGTTATCTAAGCACGGAATTGACGAATATGGCTTAAGGGCAATCATCATACCGACATAGAGTTCTACCTTATCTACATTTGAACTGTGCATTTTAATAAAAATTTAACTTTTTATGACTTGAATTCATAAGAGAGGCACATTCTTAACATTCTGAAGAATTTATTGCGATGTTGAAAGACAGTATAAGAGTGAAAATGAACACGAAAACTGCATAATGCGATTATTCATAACTACATTACATGACTAATCGCATTAAGCAGTTTTCGCCTTTATTTTTACCCTTACATTAGTCTTTAACGTTGCAATAAATTCTTTGGCATGTTAAAAACGTGCCTCTACTACAAATTCCAGTCATAAATAGTTAAATTGTTTATTAAAATTTATAATTTAAATGTAGATATGGTAGAACTCTATATCGGTATGATGATTATCCTCAAGTATAGTTCTCCACTAATAAAAGGCCCAACTAGGAAAAGAAGCAGAATTTTCTGATTTTATCGTCATATTGCTGGAAAAACTTCTTATGGCGTCGTGTTATGTGACTTTAACTAAGTTTCGCTTTCGGAAATTTTAATGTACATATAAAATTGGTTCTCCAAATGTATTAACTACTTATCATTATGCTAAACAGTATACAATTTATTTAGAGAAAAACTACGTGAAGCAAATAAAATGAAATCTTGATAATTTGATCGTTTTTGCTTTGGGTCAAATTCTTAACGTTAGAGTACGTAGTGCTAATGTTATTTTTTACAGAAAACTTAAGTGTTTCTAACTTTTGTGGAGTACTACCATTACCTAAGAGTAACTCTTTACACTGTGTATTATCACCATCTTAAGACAATGTAATATTATCTGTTACTATTTTCACACCCAAATTCACGCCTAACGCCCCCGCCACACCCTCTGCTGCCGAGCCGGGAACGCCAGTCCTACAACAATTTAAAAACACATTAAAAAAAACAGAAAAAAGAAATTCTAGATATCGTCTATTTAACAGGGCCGAAGCCCGCTAATTATCAATGACACACACTTCACCAAACACAACAAAGCGGTATACATGCGGAGCAAATATAAATACATCTTGTCTCAACAACTGCTCAATCGTGAATCAAGATCACCTTTGATTAAAAAATTCTATAAACATGTATATAAAAAATTCTATAATTTGATTAAAAATTATAGAATTTTTTAATCAAAGGTGATCTTGATTCGTCATCGAGTAATCATCGTGACAAGATGTATTTATATTTGCTCCGCATATATATCGCTTTGTTGTGTTTGGTGGAGAGTGTGTCATTGATAAATAGCGGGCTTTGGCCCTATTAAATAGATGATATCTAGAGTTTCTTTTTTGTTTTTTTTTTGTTTGCGTTTTTAAACTGCTGTGGGGGTGGAGTTTATTTCCGGCTCTGCAGCAGAGGGCATGGCGGGAACGTCAGACGCTAACTCGGGTGTGAAGATAGTAACAGATAATGGTACATTGTCTTAAGATAGTGATAATACACAGTAATATCTATTAACATATAAGTAATAGTACTTATGCCTTTCAAATTCACACATTCACGAAAAGTTACATTAATATGCCTGACCTATTCTTATCAATTTACATAATAAAGTTACTAATCATTTTATATAATTTTAAGAGAATGATAAATTATATCAAGATTGCAGCCTTTCAAAAAAGAAAGCCAATTACTAATCATGTCAATCGCATTACGTCACAATCTACCAGAAATTGCTTTTGAATCAACTGTAAAACTAATTAATTGTCATTTACCGAACACTGCATACAAATCAAAGTATAATTTTCTGAAGGAATTCAAGATAACAAATTATTTAGAAAATTTCTATTGTCCTGATTGCATGCTCCCACTAGATTTTGATAGAGGTACATTGATCACAACTTGTAGAAAGTGTAATATATTATACCATAAAAAAAAAATTAAGAGAAGATTTGCACTATTTTATTTATATTTCATTAAAAGATCAGCTTATAGAAGTCCTAAATAACAAGTTGTTTTTAGAGTTGAGAAAAGATTGTGAGGAAAGTGATGTAATTAATGGAAGAAGGTATAAAAAATTAAAATCGAACAATGTTATAAAAGATGAAGACATATCAATCCAGTGGAATACCGATGGTGTCAATTTGTGTAAATTTTCCAAAAGGAGCATGTGGCCCATACAAGTAACCATAAATGAACTACCTTATTGATTGAGAGAAAATAATGTATTATTATGTGGATTGTGGTACAGTCATGTGAAACCAAAGATGAATTTATACTTAAAACCATTTGTGGACGAGTTAATAGAATTGTATAATAATGGTATACAATGCACTACATACACTCAAGAAGAAATCATAAACATAAAAGTTCATACCTTATTTGCCTCAGTAGATTCAGCAGCACGCCCATTAGTTCAGAATATGAAGCAATTCAATGGATCCTGTGGTTGCTCCTACTGTCTACATCCTGGTGAACAAGTACCAGTCGGTAATGGCACTGCTAGAATTTATACTTATGGAAAAAAAGATTCACGTACAGATGGACTGCACATGCAGTATGTAATAACAACTAGAGAAGATAAGCATATCGAAAAAGGAGTTAAAGGACCATTAATTGTAGATCTTATACCTAATTTTAGCATTATACATTGTTGTCCTCCAGATTACATGCACTCCTGCTTACAACGGGTAGGAAAATTTTATTTCTTATTATTCGATTCCTTGAGCTGAAGGTTTATTACCAAATAAGTATATAGAGCATTGGCATCTTTTTGTTTTTGGATTAAATATTTATACAAAAAAAAATTTCAGATCAAGAGTTTCAAGACGCTAAAAAAGCCTGGAATCAGTTTGTAAAAGACGTCGAAAAATTATATGTAAAAGAAATGATGAAATACAATGTTCATCTTTTGACCCACATTCCAAAGTATATACAACTTTTTGGTGCAACATGGGCGTGGTCAGCTTTTCCTATGAAGGATTCAACGGGGTTATAAAAAAATTATTTTATGGCACACAATATATACCTTACCAAATTTGTAAATCTTACAATAGATTAAGGCTTATAAAAAATCAATCAAAAATTTTTGCAGAACCAACTTGCAGTAAGCGAGCTTTCGATTTATTTATAAAGTTAATGAATGAATGTAGAGTTGGAAATTGTATTGAGTACGGCGAACATTTAAGAATTTTCAGTAAACCTAAATTAATTGAGTTGACTACTGTACAAAAATTTGTTATTGAAAATTTATTAGAACAAGAAGTATCAAATAATTGCCATGCCTATCATAGATTTATTTATAAGAGTACACTGTACCACTCTTGTAATTATTATCGCATGAAAAAAAGGAATAATAATATTATCCTAACAAGTAATGATGAATGTATCTCAATGACTCATTTAATAGAAGTCAAATTATTAAATTCATTAGACTCAGAATATATTATTCTCGGGCAACAAATAATGAGGATAAATGAAAGGCTTTGTAAAAATAGAATTTATGATTCTGACGTTTATTCATTTATTGCCCGAGAAACAAATAATATCGTGTGCTGCAATCTTATCACTGTAGAAAAAAAATGCATCAAAATCAATTATAAAAATGATATGGTCGCCATTTTTCCTACGGTCAACCCATTTGAAACTGATTAAAACAAACGCCACATTCATCTATGTGATTCTTAATTAAAAAATTCTATATGTACTTTCTGTGTACTTAGTCATAAAACCAGTTATTGAGAATAGTCCTTAAGTATTACTTTGTTAAATAATAACCTTTAAGACCTGACAACTTAGTGGGAGCAAATGCTTTTGTTATGTACGTATTTTTTATACGTCAAGTTATTTTATTTAAACTAGCTAATAAATGAATACAGAATTAATTATAAAATTATTCAAGTATATGTATATTTTTATTAAGAAATCAAACAAAATAAATCTATTCTCAAGATAGAAAAAGGGCTATAAAAGCAGTTACGCAGAAGATGAAAAAAATATACTGGAGCTGCAAAATATACTACTGAATATTATTATTATACATTCAAGGTAATTGAAACTTTGATTAACCTAATAAAGGATGTAAGATTTAAGAATTTAAAGTCGAAATTTTTCTATAGTTTCAGACAAATACATTTTCTGGAGATAAAAACCATTCCTTGTTAGTATAACAAGACCAAATTCAAGATTAATGATCTTGAATAGTCTGATCACATACATTCGATTAATGAAACGAATCTTAACTATAATGTAAGTATATTCGATTTATGAATGGTATATATAATTAAAAGTTCTCTTTGTTGTCCCAAAACTTTTTAGAGGGAGCAATAATAGTTAATCATTGCATAATGATCACAAAGAAATAATAATATACGCTTTGTAAGTTTTAAGTTTTTAGGTTTAGGAATTATATAATTAGACTTTATAAGTTGAGAGCATGTCTAGTATATCTTTTTCTGATCAAAGAATTGATTTATTACAAATACAAAATTTTGTTTTTTCATACGGGATGTAACTTTTTCTTCTATTTTTGGTTGAATTATTAGTTTCTCCAAAAATTAATTCTTAGATTAAATTATGACCGAGATACGTGACCTCATCTAGGATTTATACGTTTAGAATTCAAGGGCTTAGAGTCTGTAATTCATTGTATTCAGGTTCTATGAGTTTTAATGTTGAGGATGGTGGCGTTATTATATATTAATACTTTCATTTTTCTTTATGAATACAAATTCAAACATATACATTAATTTTTACATTCATCCTTACATTTCTAATTGTAATCTAAAATAAAAAATTATATTTTCATTCAAATCTTCCTATATAAATTTTATTTCAAAACAAACATGATTATTAAATTAACTTATAAATTTTCAAATTGTAACATAAAAATAAGAAATAACCTTTCTCAATCGAATTCAGTCTAAAAAAAATACAATTAAACTAAACTATAAAATACGTATCACAATGTAAACTACTAATTATAAAAAGATCCATTCTTTGGGTCAAGGACCTTGCTGCAACTTGCGGCTAAGTTTTTATACATAGAATCATAAAAAAGCTTTGAGCATTCTGTCTAACCCTCGATCATTAAAAGATTACGAGCTATTTTGTTTAATTTGTTTCAAAAATCATTGTTTATAATATTGAATATTACTCCCCAATGGGAGCTTCTAAGTTCATTCTACAAAATTCTAGCAAAATTTAAGGTTTAATCGTTTGATTAAAAAAAAATGTATTCAAAAAGCTGAACCTATTCAAAAGTTATGGATAAATAAAAATTATCTCAAAAATTATCATAAAAATTAACATAAAATTAAATTTAAATTTTCATAAAATTATTGTTCTGATTGTTATATTTTTAATTTTACTTTAACTTTCGAACGGGTTGAGCTTTTTGAACACGTTTTTTTTCTAATCAGAAAAGATTTGATTTCCACTTTTACTAGAATTTTGCAGAATGAACATAGAAACTCCCATTGAGGAGTAATATTCAGTATTTTTTTTTTTAAGTTAATATATGAGGATATTGTCCTCTATATGATTAACCTTTTTAATATGATGATATCGAGGGAGTCACCCGGTTCCTATTTTACACATCACTCAGGTGACTGTCAAATACATCATACCGAAAACTTTGACTACCAATGGATGATCAGCCACTTCTGTGACCAACAATCCACCGATACTCAATGAGATCGGATATTATGGGTCCGTCTATATGGCAAATTTGGTACTAGTACCCCGTGAAGTACCGAATACCGAAGTACTTGTCACACCTCCCGCTCACATTGTCGTGTAGTCAGCACGTTCGAGTGATAAACGAAGAAAAAACAGCATTTTTGCTCGTATTTCCCGAGATGGGTCCAGCGGTCACCCATCCAAGTACTAACCACGCTCGATGCTGCTTAACTTCATCGACCGCCCAATGCGCGCCTTTCCACTCGGCTGATGCATCGGTAATATTCAATATTATAAACAATGATTTTTTAAAGAAATCGAATAAAATAGCTCATAATCTTGAAATGATCGAGCGTTAGACCAAATGCTCGCGTCTTCATTCGTTTAATGTATAAAAACATAGTCACAAGTCACAGCAAGATCCGTGATACCAACAAAGGGTCTCTCCTAGTAAATAAAAACAAAAAAGTCAAATTGAATTCGAATTAAATACGACTATAAAAAGTTCAGCGTTACTGACCACAACAGGATACCATAATTCACTATTCAAATTCTTCGCTTTACAAAAACTATTTACTTAGCATCCTTCACTCCTCTCACTCCTCACAGCTTTACTTGACACTTTCCTCTCAACAGTAATCTTCCTCATTACTACATCCCTTGTACTCATTTTGTGTCTGAAAAACTACACTCCTTACTCTTTATGAATCTCTTTTAGTTTTCATCTCATTTTTTTCGCTTTGCCCCTCTCTTCTCTATCTTCTCTCCTTCTTCTCCCTTGCATCTTTGTTATCATCTTTAGAGAAGCTCGTCTATGCTGATGCCCTTGTCCAATTTTCCATTTCTAAATCTTGTCAGCAACATTTCTCTACCCTTTATATTTTCGAAAAATAACCATTATTTATGTTTACTACCGCCTAACTTTTCAATCGCCCGATTTCTTACTCCAATGCTTTGCCTTATCCATTCATCAAGTTCAGCTATATTTTTCCCACGTCTTCCAACAATCAACATTCTCTTCCATATATTTTGACCATCTCATTCATTAACTCGACTCTCTTGTTTTTTTATATTTCATTCTCAACCTCATCCTTTTCTACTCTTCTCTTCCTTCTTTGTTACTCCATGTAATCCTTCTACTATAACATTTCTCTTCTCTTCACTGCCCCTTCTCATTTTTCTAATATCTTTTCTTAATTTTCCTAACTCTTTCTTTCTCATTTTATTTTCTTAGATCAAATTTTTAATAATCTTTTTCTACTCTATAAAACCTGAACTAACAATTACTTTCTCCTTCTCTAAATTAATCACTCTTGTTGTAATTCATTTATTAACCCTCTTAGCATGTTATTAAAAATAATTTTTTGCATAAAGTCACACAGAGTTTTTACATTTTCTCTTTGTTCTTCTTAAACACTTTAAACCCCCTTTTTTGTTCTTCTCTTCTCCTTTTATCAGCACAAGAAATTATTTTCTTTCTTTCCAAAAAATTTTTCTTTCATTCTCTCTCTCTCTCTCTCTCTATATATATATATATCCTTATCTTTATTCTTATTTTCTCCAATAATTTACAGGCTATTATTTCACACTACCCTTACACACAAGACTCGCAAACTTTCTACTACTCACGTGCTCCGCTCTTTCTATAATTGCTACCTGTTGCGTTATGTTTCTTACAAATGCCTCTCTGGTCTCCTTTCTTGTCCCTTGCCGCCAACCCCACTTCCTCCTTTATGATGCTAACTTTTCAGACATGTAGCAGACCTACTCCATTCCACATCTTCTTAAAAATTACATGCAAGTCCTTCAACGACAATTCTTCTTCTATCTACGCCTCGTTAGAAATTCCATCATCTCCGGTCACTTTTCTTTTTATTAACCCTTTGTTAACCTGACTAATTTCTTCCATTTCTATTTTGCCTAAATTGCTCTCCTCAGTTTTAATATTGACTATTTCACCTCTTTCTTTTTCTGCATTTTTTAGCTTTGTCACTTTCTATTTAAAAGCATCCACCCATTTATCCGAGCTAATTCCATCTGCTATTCCTGACCTTCTGCATCTTCTTTTGTTAACTTGCTCCAAAAACATTTTTCCTGATTTCTCTGCTGTAACTCTTTTTATCAACTCTTCATTTCGTTTTTTTCTTTATATCTATCATTTCCCTATATTCCCTCTACTCTTTCAAATATATTTCTCTTTCTGCATTTTCTTTCCTCACCTTCTCTAATATACCCACATCAATTCTCCCTTTTCTAAACTCTCCCGATCCCACCAATCTTCCACATACCATAGAAGCTTTTTGAAAAAGTCAAATGTCCCGCACACTTTGCTTTTAGAAAGATGTAAGATTCTAAAAAGCTTTCATGAAAGCCAGCATAAAAGTTACTATGAATATTACAAGAAGGTTACCTGAAATATTGCAATAAGGTTCAAAAAATACTTCATAGAAGCTTCAGAAAACATACTCGTAACTTTCTATGGACAGCAACATATCTTTATTGTAATATTCTGTGGAAGGCTGGAGAAAGTTTAGATGGAATCTTTCACAATACGTTATTAAAAACTTCTTGCAAAATACGAAGTACTCTTTTAAAACATATTTCTGTAATGTTCCATTAAAACATAAAGGTATGGCATTTTTCTTGGCTCAAATAGTTTTTTTTCATATTCTACCTTCAACTAACATCGATCCTGGGGTGATGGTATTAAAGTGAACCTAGATTCTGATTCAAAGACACAAAAAAAGATGTTTGGTCTACTTCAGAGATCAGATGATTTCACTAATTTTTTACCATTAGATCATTACCCTGGTAACATATCGGTTGCAATTCTGACGAAATTCTGCTACGATTCGAGTGCACGGAAATTACAAGCAGAAATTGCTCAATCTATTTCCCAAAATCACGTATTTCTGCTGCTCGCCGATTACGCATGAAGAGTGCATAAGAATTGAAACGATATTGGTACAGATGATTACGACAGCCGCGTACACCAGGATTGCGTTAGAATTGCATATGCAAATTACAATACATATAAGCGGTCAATGCATGCGGGCAGGCAGCAGAACTGCACCAGAATCACGCCAGAGGATTGCAGCAGCCACCTGCACCATGATTGCAGCTACGAGTTGCAATATCAATCTGTGTTGATATTACCAAAACTTTAATTTCATGTTTCTATTGAATTCTGGCGCACGTCTGCTGCACTCGTCTGGCGGGCAGATGATTACCCAAGCCTTGTGCAATTCTTATGCACTCGTCTGCCGGCTGAAAAATTCAAAGTTCATGAAATCGGCGTGTGCACTCCTGGCGCAATTATTTCGTTGAATTCTGACGCACGACCGCTGCACTCGTCTGGCGGACAGACGATTACGGAAGTCTTGCGCAATTCTTGTGCACTTGTGCTTGCAGCTTTCGAGGCTGGCATATCCTTTCGCAATTCTGTTTCAATTCTGCTGCACTCGCTCATGTTTAGACGTGTCTGGTGCAATTTAGGTTGTAATTCCTGCGTGTCAGAAGTCATGTAATTTCGTGCTTGACAGATTGTGTTACCACGGCATATTCTCTTTCTATAGAAAATTTCTAAGTTCGTTGTAGTTTTTTATGTTGAGAATTTTAAAAATATTGAGTCACATATTTACTAAATATTCTTGTTCATAAATATAATCTATAATAAAAAAATGACAATATAAAACTATTGTACATTATTTATAATCTCATAAGCATTATTTATAATTTCAGGAAAGCAGTAAGTTATGTAAGATATGTATTCTTATACGAGAATAAAGTGAATGACTAACAATTTATATAATTTTGCGTCATAATCTATGAGTCGGAATTTGGAATCTGTCGTGAAACATCAATAGTATTTAGAACATCCTATATATTAATCAAAATATCATTTCATGAAGGATTTAAAAACATACAATTAGAATTTTTCATGAAAAATCAATTATATTTGTCTGATAGAATATAAAAAATTAAAACAATTTTATAATCAACAACAAAACATAAATTATGTATGAAAATATTATTGATAAATATTTACTGTACCTGAAGCACCTATATTAATTGGTTTTCATATTTGTTCATTCAGCTTTTATACAATAGGTCTTAAGTAAATCTGATAATAATTAATAGTCTTTCTTCATACATATGCATTCTATTTATAAAATAAAACTCAAT
Source organism: Anastatus disparis (assembly GCA_017163975.1). Lineage (NCBI taxonomy): Eukaryota > Metazoa > Arthropoda > Insecta > Hymenoptera > Eupelmidae > Anastatus > Anastatus disparis. Next base: position 1,115,946 of record JAFFSR010000381.1, read on the forward strand.
CTAATGTAAGTATATTTAATAATAGAACTAATGATTTTCGTTACTGCCCTATGTATTAAAAATAAAATAATTTAATTTACTTAAAATTTTACAAAAATAAAAGATCATGAAAATAATTTTGAAACTATGATTAACTTTTATAAATAAATTGTTTTTTTATAAATAAAAAGATTAACTTAACAACAAAATATATATTTGACTCTTCGTGCGCGAAGCTCGATTTCGCACACGAATCACAAAGCGACAAGTGCGAAAATTGAGCTTTTTATACGTCGTGTCCATGTTTTGTTTTATGCTTACCCACCACCATCAGAACTATTGTGTGACACTGACATAATAAAAATTAGATTAAAACTTATCAGAATATACGATTGCTAAAGTCTTAACCTAATTTTTATCAGGTCAATGTTAGCAAATAAAAGCGAGTGAGCCCAAAAAGCAAAAAGATTTGGATGCAAATTTTAATCTCACGAATAAAAAAAAATTTATCAATTATATAAATTATCCCTAATTTTTAAAAATTATAAAATGTTGATCAAACAAAGCTTTAATAAACCGGTCAATTGCTAAAAACTGTTAGAAAAAAAATTTATTTAGACAACTCACATGCATCTGTAGACATAGGTATTTTTTATAAACCAATTGTTTTTTTTTTGTAAAATAAACTGCTGTAGGAATACGTATCAAACAATCTGATATTATTATAATAATACAATATGCGAAAGTTGCTTTTGATATCAGTTAAAAATACTACTCATTTATAGATAAACAGTATTTACAAAAGATCTAGGGAAACCTGTGAAAAATGTAGCTTATAAACAATAACTAATTTTATTTATTATCAAAAATTAACAGCAAAAAATTCAAGCAATAAAATATTTAATAAAATATTTCCTGCACGTTAACTTCAGAAGCTGCAGGATTTTGGTCAATTTGCAAGATTATCAAAGATTTGTTAAACCTATTTTAATATACATTTTGAATTAAAAATAAATAGATAAATAGAAGAAATTTCCAAAAGATATTTCTATCTCATTTATAGAAAATATCTTAAAATTTACAGAAAATATCTAGAAATATGGACCCAATGATTTTAAAACATTTTATTTGTTATGTAAGTTGAAATTGTTCCTATTGAAATTGATTCTGCAGAAAAATATTTGCTTGTTTAAAAGCAATTTAAAAATGTCTGCAGAAATATTTTAAATTTCCAAAAAGTATAGTAAATGATATAAAAATATTACTTTTAACAGAAATAAAATAATCAGTTTGCAGAAGAATGTTTGCTAATCTGCCAAAAATTAATTGATTCCTGCAGAAAAATGAAGAAGGCTGATTTTTTAAAATTAACTTTAAAAACTTGCAGAGAACTAGCAGTTTTCTTACAGAACATAACAAAAAAGCTGCAAAATAATGTTTTATTAGTGCAAATTGCTCATTGATTCTGCAGAATGCAAATACCTGCTTAATTGTAGAAAATATGAAAATAGCGATAGAAATATTTCTTTTTATTAACTGAAACAGTTCATGTCATATCTAGCAAATATATCTAGAAATCTATATAAAGTAAGCTTAAAACATTCCTCTCTCAAAAATTCACAGACAAAATGCTAGCTTTTCTGCAAAGAATATTAAGCTGTAGAAAAAATATTTAGATTTATCGATGAAAATTACTAATTGCTGCTGTAGGAAAATACCTGCTTATCTACAAAAAATAAAAAAATGGTTGTAGAAATTTTACTTTCAATAGGAAGAGCTTATGTCATATCCAAAAAATTAAAGTTACAACTGAAATTCTTAAGGAACCTGCAGAAAATTACTGTCATATCAACAGAAATATTTAATCTGAGAAAATTATCTTCGAAGTCCATAGAAAAATGTCTGAAAAGCTGTAAAAAATAGTTCTAAAACATTCCTTACTTTGAAAGTATTCGTTTTTTTGCAAAAAATACTAAGAAGCGATAGAAAAATCTATTTCATTAGTAAAAATTTCTAATTGATCCTGCGGGAAAATACCTGCTTACCATAGAAAATCTTGAAATGGTTATAGAAATATTTCTTTCTATCAACAGAAACTGCCATGTCATATCTAGCAAATCGAAGTTTTTGCTGAAAATCATGAGAAGCCTGTCGAAAATAACTGATATGTCAACATAATTATGTTTTCTTTTAATATCATCAAATCTATAGAAAATGTAAAAAAATCTATAAAAAATTATATGAAAACATTTCTCGCTTCAAACCTACAGGGATATACCAGCCTTCTAGCAGAGAATATTAAGAAACCTGTAGAAAAATAACTTTTTTATCAATGAGAATTACAGACTGATACTACAAGAAAATAACTGCCTATAGGTAGGCAATCTAGAAATGGCAGTAGAATTTTTCATTCATTCAATAAAAACAGTGTCATATCTAAAAAATTCAAGTTTCCACTAAAAACTATAAAAAGTCTGCAGAAATTGCCTTTATATCAACAGAAATATATTATCTGTAAAAATGTCGTTAAATCTACAAAAACTATCTAAAAATCTATAAAAATGATCATAAACTATTCCTTTGTCTAAACCTGCAGAGAAATACTAGTTTTCCTACAGAGAATATTAAAAAACCGATAAAAAAAATAACTCTGTTTTATCAATGAAAATTACAGATTGATCCTGCAGAGAAATACCTGTTAATCTGTAGACAATATAAAAATGGCAGTTGGAATTCTACATTCTTTCAATAGAAACAGTATATGTCATAACAAAATTATTATTATATCAATAAAAATATTCCATCTGTAAAAAATATCTAAATATCTATCAGAAAATGTCTAAAAACTAAATTGAAAATATTATATAAGCTTTCAAGTGAGATCTCATATGCGATCTCATATACGGTCTCATATGAAATACCACGTGAGATTTCATAAAAGACTTTGGTACGCAAACTCATACGAGATCTCACATGAGATCTCATATAAAATCTCATATATTTAAAAATAATTTTTGGATTCAAATAAAATATATGAGAGATCTCGTATGAGATCACATATGAGATCTCATATATGTACGTAAATTTTAAAAATAAACTATATGTAAGATCTCATATAAGATCGCATATGAGAAGTCATATACTTTTTTCAATTTTAAAAATAAAATGAAGTTTATATGAAAACTCATATGTGATCTCATATGAGCTATCACATATATTTTATTTTATTCTAAAAATTCAAAAAAATATATGAAATCTCATATGCTATTTCACATAAGATCTCACATGCATTTATTTTATTTTTAAAATTCAACGAATGTATATAAGATCTCGAATGCGATCTCATAAGCGATATTATATGACATCCCATGTGTGATCTCATGTGCGAACTTAAATGTGATTTCACATGAGATCTTTTATATATTATATTTTATTTTACAAAATAATTAAAAATATATGAGATCTCATGCGATTTCATATGAAATCTCATATGAGTTTGCGTTCCCAAAACTCATATCAAATCGCATGTATCATCTCAAATGAGATCACATATAAGATAGCATTTTATATCGCATATGAGATCTCACATGAATGCTCATATAATAATTTTTGTAGGGATTTTAAAAATAAAATAAAATATATGTGAGATCTGATATGAGATCACACATGAGATCTCATATATATTTTATTATATTTAAAAAATTAAAAAGAAGTTTATCACATGACATATGCTATCTCAGATAATATCTCATGTATATTTTATTCTATTTTTGGAATTCAACGAATACATATGAGATTTCATATGCGATCTTATGGGCTATCCCATATGAGATCTCACATGTGATCTCATATGCGATATTATATGTGATCTCACATAGGATCCCTTACATATTTTATTTGAATTCAAATATTTTTGAAAAATATATGAGATCTCATATGCGATTTCATGTGAAACCTCATATGAGTTTGCGTTCCAAAAAGTCATATAAAATCGCATGTATCGTCTCAAATGAGATCACATATGAGATCGCATATGATATCGCATATGAGATCTTACATGATAGCTCATATAATATTTTCAGTAGGATGTAGACTTTTTCATAGTTTTCTCTGTACCCTGCAGATTTTACTACTAATTTATCTGCGTTTAACCTATAGATTTTCCGATATTTTTTTACAGAAAATCTTATAGTTAGTTTTAACTTTTTCCCATAGGTTTTCTGTGGATTATTCTGCAGATTTTTCTATTAATTTTACTGCGTTTAACATATAGATTTTCCGACATTTTTTTAAAAGAAAATCCTATAGTTATTTTTCAAATTTTCCCCTAGGTTTTCTGTGAATTATTCTGCAGATATTTCTGCTGATTTATCTACAGTTTGATCTACAGATTTTTTCATAATGGATATTTCATACCTAAAAAATCAAATTTTATGTTAGAGTTCCTGAAAAGCCTGTAGGAAATTGCTGTCATGACATCAGAAATATCTTACCTGTGAAAAATATCGTGAAATCTACAAAAAATATCTGAAAGTACGTTAAATGTGATTACTGAACATTCCTCTCTTAGAACCTACAGAAAAATCATAGCTTTCCTGTGGAAAATATTAAAAAAGCTGTAGAAAAATCGCTTTATATTATCAATAAAAATTACTAATTGATCCTGCAGGAAAATACCTACTTATCTGTAGACAATCTAAAAATGTTTGTAGTAAGTTTTCTTTCTGTCTACAGAAGCAATTTATGTCATATCTAAGAAATGAAAGTTTCTCCTGAAAATCTTGAGTAACCTGCAGAAAATAATTGTCGTGTTAGCAGAAATATTTCTCTTTATCTGCAAAAATATCTTTAAATACACAGAAAATATTTAGAAAACTGCGGGTAAAAATTTTATAACCTCCAGAAGTTTTTTTGACTATCAGCATAAGTTTATATTTAAAAACTGCGAAAGGTCGAATATCCTTAAGGAAAATAAACGTATTCTTGTAAATTTAAAAAAAAAAGACAAGTAAGTTATTTTTATTAACATCAGATTTATTCTGCAGGCTACCTGCAGATGATCTACAGGAAACCTGCAGATATTTCTGTTATTTGACTATAGACTTTTGAGGTGTAATCTTAACAAACCTGCAAAAATAGCTGGAAATACTAGCTTTCCTGCAGAAAATATTAAGAAAGCTGCACAAAAATCGCTGGGTTTTATCCGTAAAAATTAATAATTGATCATGCAGGAAAATAACTGCTTATCTGCAGACAATCTTAAATAGCTGCAGAAATATTTCTTCTTGTCTACAGAAACAGTTGTGGTCATATTTTAACAATCAAAGTTTCTGCAAAAAATCTTGAGAAACCTGCAAAAATAACTGGACATACTAGCTTTCCTGCAGAAAATATTAAGAAAGCTGCAGGAAAATCGCCTGGTTTTATCCGTAAAAATTAATAATTGATCGTGCAGGAAAATAACTGCTTATCTGCAGACAATCTAAAAATAGCTGCAGAGATTTTTCTTGTCTAAAGAAACAGTTGTGGTCATATCTTAAAAATTACATTTTCCGCAAAAAATCTTGAGAAACCTGCAAAAATAGCTAGAAATACTAGCTTTCCTGCAGAAAATGTTAAGAAAGCTGCAGGAAAATCGCTTGGTTTTATCCGTAAAAATGAATAATTGATCCTGCAGGAAAATAACTGCTTATCTGCAAACAATTTACAAATAGCTGCAGAAATTTTTCTTCTTGTCTACAGAAACAGTTGTGGTCATATCCTAAAAATCAAAGTTTCTGCAAAAGATCTTGAGAAACCTGCAAAAATAGCTGGAAATACTAGCTTTCCTGCAGAAAATATTAAGCAAGCTGCAGGAAAATTGCTTGGTTTTATCCGTAAAAATCAATAATTGATCCTGCAGAAAAATAACTGCTTATCTGCAGACAATCTAAAAATAGCTGCAGTAATATTTCTTCTTGTCTACAGAAACTGTTGTGGTCATATCTTAAAAATCGAAGTTTCTGCAAAAAATCTTGAGAAACCTGCAAAAATAACTGGAAATACTAGCTTTCCTGCAGAAAATTTTAAGAAAACTGCAGGAAAATCGCCTAGTTTTATCCGTAGAAATTAATAATTGATCCTGCAGGAAAATAACTGCTTATCTGCAGACAATCTAAAAATAGCTGCAGAAATATTTCTTCTTGTCTACAGAAACTGTTGTGCCCATATCTTAAAAATCAAAGTTTCTGCAAAAATCTTGAGAAACCTGCAAAAATAGCTGGGATTACTAGCTTTCCTGCAGAAAATATTAAGAAAGCTGTAAAAATTAATAGTTGATCCTGCAGGAAAATAACTGCTTATCTGCAGACAATCTAAAATTAGCTGCATAAATTTTTCTTCCTGTCTACGGAAACAGTTGTGGTCACATCTTAAAAATCAAAGTTTCTGCGAAAAATCTTGAGAAACCTGCAAAAATAGCTAGAAATACTAGCTTTCCTGCAGAAAATATTAAGCAAGCTGCAGGAAAATTGCTTGGTTTTATCCGTAAAAATCAATAATTGATCCTGCAGGAAAATACCTGCTTATTCGCAGACAATCTAAAAATAGCTGCAGAGATTTTTCTTCTTGTCTACAGAAACAGTTGTGTTCATATCCTAAAAATCAAAGTTTCTGCAAAAAATCTTGAGAAACCTGCAAAAATAGCTGGGATTACTAGCTTTCCTGCAGAAAATATTAAGAAAGCTGCAGGAAAATCGCCTGGTTTTAACCGTAGAAATTGATAATTGATCCTGCAGGAAAATAACTGCTTATCTGCAGACAATCTAAAAATAGCTGCAGAAATATTTCTTGTCTACAGAAACTGTTGTGCCCATATCTTAAAAATCAAAGTTTCTGCAAAAAATCTTGAGAAACCTGCAAAAATAGCTGGGATTACTAGCTTTCCTGCAGAAAATATTAAGAAAGCTGTAAAAATTAATAGTTGATCCTGCAGGAAAATAACTGCTTATCTGCAGACAATCTAAAATTAGCTGCATAAATTTTTCTTCCTGTCTACGGAAACAGTTGTGGTCATATCTTAAAAATCAAAGTTTCTGCGAAAAATCTTGAGAAACCTGCAAAAATAGCTGGAAATACTAGCTTTCCTGCAGAGAATATTAAGAAAGCTGCAGGAAAATCCCTTGGTTTTATCCGTAAAAATTAATAATTGATCATGCAGGAAAATAACTGCTTATCTTCAGACAATCTTAAATAGCTGCAGAAATATTTCTTCTTGTCTACAAAAACAGTTGTGGTCATATTTTAACAATCAAAGTTTCTGCAAAAAATCTTGAGAAACCTGCAAAAATAACTGGAAATACTAGCTTTCCTGCAGAAAATATTGAGCAAGCTGCAGGAAAATTGCTTGGTTTTATCCGTAAAAATCAATAATTGATCCTGCAGGAAAATACCTGCTTATTCGCAGACAATCTAAAAATAGCTGCAGAGATTTTTTTTCTTGTCTACAGAAAAAGTTGTGGTCATATCCTAAAAATCAAAGTTTCTGCAAAAAATCTTGAGAAACCTGCAGAAATAACTGGAAATACTAGCTTTCCTGCAGAAAATTTTAAGAAAACTGCAGGAAAATCGCCTGGTTTTATCCATAGAAATTAATAATTGATCCTGCAGGAAAATAACTGCTTATCTGCAGACAATCTAAAAATAGCTGCAGAAATATTTCTTGTCTACAGAAACTGTTGTGCCCATATCTTAAAAATCAAAGTTTCTGCAAAAAATCTTGAGAAACCGGCAAAAATAGCTGGGATTACTAGCTTTCCTGCAGAAAATATTAAGAAAGCTGTAAAAATTAATAGTTGATCCTGCAGGAAAATAACTGCTTATCTGCAGACAATCTTAAATAGCTGCAGAAATATTTCTTCTTATCTACAGAAACAGTTGTGGTCATATTTTAACAATCAAAGTTTCTGCAAAAAATCTCGAGAAACCTGCAAAAATAACTGGACATACTAGCTTTCCTGCAGAAAATTTTAAGAAAACTGCAGGAAAATCGCCTGGTTTTATCCGTAGAAATTAATAATTGATCCTGCAGGAAAATAACTGCTTATCTGCAGACAATCTGAAAATAGCTGCAGAAATATTTCTTCTTGTCTACAGAAACTGTTGTGCCCATATCTTAAAAATCAAAGTTTCTGCAAAAATCTTGAGAAACCTGCAAAAACAGCTGGGATTACTAGCTTTCCTGCAGAAAATATTAAGAAAGCTGTAAAAATTATTAGTTGATCCTGCAGGAAAATAACTGCTTATCTGCAGACAATCTAAAATTAGCTGCATAAATTTTTCTTCCTGTCTACGGAAACAGTTGTGGTCATATCTTTGAAATCAAAGTTTCTGCGAAAAATCTTGAGAAACCTGCAAAAATAGCTAGAAATACTAGCTTTCCTGCAGAAAATATTAAGCAAGCTGCAGGAAAATTGCTTGGTTTTATCCGTAAAAATCAATAATTGATCCTGCAGGAAAATACCTGCTTATTCGCAGACAATTTAAAAATAGCTGCAGAGATTTTTCTTCTTGTCTACAGAAACAGTTGTGGTCATATCCTAAAAATCAAAGTTTCTGCAAAAAATCTTGAGAAACCTGCAAAGATAGCTGGGATTACTAGCTTTCCTGCAGAAAATATTAAGAAAGCTGTAAAAATTAATAATTGATCCTGCAGGAAAATAACTGCTTATCTGCAGACAATCTAAAAATAGCTGTAGAAATATTTCTTGTCTACAGAAACTGTTGTGCCCATATCTTAAAAATCAAAGTTTCTGCAAAAAATCTTGAGAAACCTGCAAAAATAGCTGGGATTACTAGCTTTCCTGCAGAAAATATTAAGAAAGCTGTAAAAATTAATAGTTGATCCTGCAGGAAAATAACTGCTTATCTGCAGACAATCTAAAATTAGCTGCATAAATTTTTCTTCCTGTCTACGGAAACAGTTGTGGTCATATCTTAAAAATCAAAGTTTCTGCGAAAAATCTTGAGAAACCTGCAAAAATAGCTGGAAATACTAGCTTTCCTGCAGAGAATATTAAGCAAGCTGCAGGAAAATTGCTTGGTTTTATCCGTAAAAATCAATAATTGATCCTGCAGAAAAATACCTGCTTATTCGCAGACAATCTAAAAATAGCTGCAGAGATTTTTTTTCTTGTCTACAGAAAAAGTTGTGGTCATATCCTAAAAATCAAAGTTTCTGCAAAAAATCTTGAGAAACCTGCAGAAATAACTGGAAATACTAGCTTTCCTGCAGAAAATTTTAAGAAAACTGCAGGAAAATCGCCTGGTTTTATCCGTAGAAATTAATAATTGATCCTGCAGGAAAATAACTGCTTATCTGCAGACAATCTGAAAATAGCTGCAGAAATATTTCTTCTTGTCTACAGAAACAGTTGTGGTCATATTTTAACAATCAAAGTTTCTGCAAAAAATCTTGAGAAACCTGCAAAAATAACTGGACATACTAGCTTTCCTGCAGAAAATATTAAGCAAGCTGCAGGAAAATTGCTTGGTTTTATCCGTAAAAATCAATAATTGATCCTGCAGAAAAATACCTGCTTATTCGCAGACAATCTAAAAATAGCTGCAGAGATTTTTTTTCTTGTCTACAGAAAAAGTTGTGGTCATATCCTAAAAATCAAAGTTTCTGCAAAAAATCTTGAGAAACCTGCAGAAATAACTGGAAATACTAGCTTTCCTGCAGAAAATTTTAAGAAAACTGCAGGAAAATCGCCTGGTTTTATCCGTAGAAATTAATAATTGATCCTGCAGGAAAATAACTGCTTATCTGCAGACAATCTGAAAATAGCTGCAGAAATATTTCTTCTTGTCTACAGAAACTGTTGTGCCCATATCTTAAAAATCAAAGTTTCTGCAAAAATCTTGAGAAACCTGCAAAAACAGCTGGGATTACTAGCTTTCCTGCAGAAAATATTAAGAAAGCTGTAAAAATTATTAGTTGATCCTGCAGGAAAATAACTGCTTATCTGCAGACAATCTAAAATTAGCTGCATAAATTTTTCTTCCTGTCTACGGAAACAGTTGTGGTCATATCTTTGAAATCAAAGTTTCTGCGAAAAATCTTGAGAAACCTGCAAAAATAGCTAGAAATACTAGCTTTCCTGCAGAAAGTATTAAGCAAGCTGCAGGAAAATTGCTTGGTTTTATCCGTAAAAATCAATAATTGATCCTGCAGGAAAATACCTGCTTATTCGCAGACAATTTAAAAATAGCTGCAGAGATTTTTCTTCTTGTCTACAGAAACAGTTGTGGTCATATCCTAAAAATCAAAGTTTCTGCAAAAAATCTTGAGAAACCTGCAAAGATAGCTGGGATTACTAGCTTTCCTGCAGAAAATATTAAGAAAGCTGTAAAAATTAATAATTGATCCTGCAGGAAAATAACTGCTTATCTGCAGACAATCTAAAAATAGCTGTAGAAATATTTCTTGTCTACAGAAACTGTTGTGCCCATATCTTAAAAATCAAAGTTTCTGCAAAAAATCTTGAGAAACCTGCAAAAATAGCTGGGACTACTAGCTTTCCTGCAGAAAATATTAAGAAAGCTGTAAAAATTAATAGTTGATCCTGCAGGAAAATAACTGCTTATCTGCAGACAATCTAAAATTAGCTGCATAAATTTTTCTTCCTGTCTACGGAAACAGTTGTGGTCATATCTTAAAAATCAAAGTTTCTGCGAAAAATCTTGAGAAACCTGCAAAAATAGCTGGAAATACTAGCTTTCCTGCAGAGAATATTAAGAAAGCTGCAGGAAAATCCTTCGGCTTTATCCGTAAAATTTAATAATTGATCATGCAGGAAAATAACTGCTTATCTGCAGACAATCTTAAATAGCTGCAGAAATAGTTCTTCTTGTCTACAGAAACAGTTGTGGTCATATTTTAACAATCAAAGTTTCTGCAAAAAATCTTGAGAAACCTGCAAAAATAACTGGACATACTAGCTTTCCTGCAGAAAATATTAAGCAAGCTGCAGGAAAATTGCTTGGTTTTATCCGTAAAAATCAATAATTGATCCTGCAGGAAAATACCTGCTTATTCGCAGACAATCTAAAAATAGCTGCAGAGATTTTTTTTCTTGTCTACAGAAAAAGTTGTGGTCATATCCTAAAAATCAAAGTTTCTGCAAAAAATCTTGAGAAACCTGCAGAAATAACTGGAAATACTAGCTTTCCTGCAGAAAATTTTAAGAAAACTGCAGGAAAATCGCCTGGTTTTATCCATAGAAATTAATAATTGATCCTGCAGGAAAATAACTGCTTATCTGCAGACAATCTAAAAATAGCTGCAGAAATATTTCTTGTCTACAGAAACTGTTGTGCCCATATCTTAAAAATCAAAGTTTCTGCAAAAAATCTTGAGAAACCGGCAAAAATAGCTGGGATTACTAGCTTTCCTGCAGAAAATATTAAGAAAGCTGTAAAAATTAATAATTGATCCTGCAGGAAAATAACTGCTTATCTGCAGACAATCTAAAAATAGCTGTAGAAATATTTCTTGTCTACAGAAACTGTTGTGCCCATATCTTAAAAAACAAAGTTTCTGCAAAAAATCTTGAGAAACCTGCAAAAATAGCTGAGATTACTAGCTTTCCTGCAGAAAATATTAAGAAAGCTGTAAAAATTAATAGTTGATCCTGCAGGAAAATAACTGCTTATCTGCAGACAATCTAAAATTAGCTGCATAAATTTTTCTTCCTGTCTACGGAAACAGTTGTGATCATATCTTAAAAATCAAAGTTTCTGCGAAAAATCTTGAGAAACCTGCAAAAATAGCTGGAAATACTAGCTTTCCTGCAGAGAATATTAAGAAAGCTGCAGGAAAATCCCTTGGTTTTATCCGTAAAAATTAATAATTGATCCTGCAGGAAAATAATTGCTTATCTGCAGACAATCTAAAAATAGCTGCAGAGATTTTTCTTCTTTTCTACAAATACAGTTGTGGTCATATCCTAAAAATCAAAGTTTCTGCAAAAAATCTTGAGAAACCTGCAAAAATAGCTGAGATTACTAGCTTTTCTGCAGAAAATATTAAGAAAGCTGCAGGAAAATCGCCTGGTTTTATCCGTAAAAATTAATAATTGATCCTGCAGGAAAATAATTGCTTATCTGCTGACAATCTAAAAATAGCTGCAGAAATATTTCTTCTTGTCTACAGAAACAGTTGTGGTCATATTTTAACAATCAAAGTTTCTGCAAAAAATCTTGAGAAACCTGCAAAAATAACTTGACATACTAGCTTTCCTGCAGAAAATATTAAGAAAGCTGCAGGAAAATCGCCTGGTTTTATCCGTCAAAATTAATAGTTGATCATGCAGGAAAATAACTGCTTATCTGCAGACAATCTAAAAATAGCTGCAGAAATTTTTCTTCCTGTCTACAGAAACCGTTTTGGTCATATCTTAAAAATCAAAGTTTCTACAAAAAATCTTGAGAAACCTGCAAAAATGGCTGGAAATACTAGCTTTCCTGCAGAAAATATTAAGCAAGCTGCAGGAAAATTGCTTGGTTTTATCCGTAAAAATCAATAATTGATCCTGCAGGAAAATACCTGCTTATTCGCAGACAATCTAAAAATAGCTGCAGAGATTTTTCTTCTTGTCTACAGAAACAGTTGTGGTCATATCCTAAAAATCAAAGTTTCTGCAAAAAATCTTGAGAAACCCGCAAAAATAGCTGGAAATACTAGCTTTCCTGCAGAAAATATTAAGAAAGCTGCAGGAAAATCACTTGGTTTTATCTGTAAAAATTACTCATTGATTCTGCAGCAAAATAACTGCTTATCTGCAGATGATCTAAAAATAGCTGCAGAAATTTCCTTCTTATCTACAGAAACATTCGTGGTCATATCTTAAAATTCAAAGTTCCTGCAAAAAATCTTGCGAAACCTACAAAAATAGCTGGCAGAAATATGTCTGTGAATCTGTTAAAACTATAGGAAATGATTTTATAACTGTCAGATATTGTTTTGACTATCAACAGAAATTCATATTTGAATCCTGCAGGAGGCCGAAAATACTGGAGGAAAATTAAAGATATTCTTGGAGAAATTAAAACAGGGATCAGCAAGTTAATTATATTAACAACAGATATATTCTGCAGGCTACCTGCAGATGTTCTGCAGGTTACCTGCAGATATTCCTGTTGTTCAACTGCAGACTTTTTTTGTAAGGGGGTAAACTAGGGGGATTCAAGCACAGGGGGGATTCTAGCACAGGGGGGATTCAAGCACAGTCGATTTTCAGCACAGCACACTCTCCAACCCATGTTTGTGTTAACACAGTCGATTTTCAGCACAGCACACTCGGCGACCCATGTTCATGCTTACATGAATAACCCAAGTTTGCTCGAGAGAATTTTTTTTTTTTTTTGTTCGAAGGGTCGAGGAGGGGAAATCTTTAAAAGACACCACCGTATGGGTAGTGTCGGATTCACCCGCAGGTGCCTACCGACTAAAACCGCCTCCTGGTAGGTTACCAACCAAAATGGTTATGAACCTTAAAAAGAAGAAAATTGAGAGACAACGGTGGCTCATACAGTGGGGGCTGTATAGCACTTGTGCAAATTGCGAAACACGAAAATAGACTGTGTAAAGTCAGTTAGTGAGGAAGGGTTATGGAGATCGAATCAGAGAACATGGCCTTCTGAATCGATCGTTGGATTTACGACGGTAATTCACAAATAATTTTATGCGAGGATTGCTGTGTTTAGAGATAGAGAGACGGAGATTTGCAGCGTGTTTGTTCGCTGCTTCTGGAATTGAGTCGATACCGGTTTCTTTTAAGATTTGATTATTTCGAATAAACCAGGGAATCTGGAGAGAGAAGCGTAGGAGGCGCATGTAGGTGCCTTGGAGTTTAGCTATACGGTTAGGGTTCGTGGATCCCCAAATTGGGATCGCGTAAGTGCAAATACTGCGGATAATGGCATTAAAAGAGCGGGCTTTTGTTTTATTAGTTAGTGATTTATCATTAAAGAAAGGCTTTAAGGCAGCATAAGCACCTAGGCATTTGGCTCGGACTGAATCGATTTGTTTTTGCCATGTGAGTTTACGATCGAAGGTAACACCCAGGTATTTGGCTGAATAACTCCAGTCAACATGATGGTTGTCGACTAGGAGATTTGAAGGAGTACGATTTCGTCGAAAGAAGAATATGGCAACAGATTTGGATTCGTTGATTGCTGCTCTTCAAGTGTGGTACCATCTTACCACTTCTGGAGTAAATTTGTTTAGTACGGAGGAGCAATGAGTGATAACTTTTGAAGTATAAATGAGGGCTGAGTCATCGGCATATTGAGCAACTAGAACTTTATTGTCCTTGGGGTAGTCGTAAGAGAATATATTAAAGAGAGGAGGAAAGATTTTCGAACCTTGGGGAACCCCTGCAGTTATGGGTCTGGAAGAAGAGAGAGACTTACCCACATGGACCCGAATGGTCCTGTCTCTGAGATAGGATTTGATGATGCCGATGAGGTAGTGTGGAAATTCTAGTTTAATAAGTTTGTAGATCAGACCTTCGTGCCAGACTCTGTCAAAGGCTTGTTTAACATCTAGCAAGAGCATGCTGATATGTTTTCTCTTGTTGAGGTTGGCTATGAACGCCGACACACGGAGAAGTTGGTGAACTGAGCCATGTTTCCTATGGAATCCATGTTGGAATTCAGGGACGATACTTCTTTCCTCGACGAATTGGTCAATACGACAGCGTATGACCTGTTCGGCAATTTTACTTAAGGAGGAGAGTAGACTGATGGGTCGATAGCTAGATGCAGAGCTTAAGGGCTTACCGGGTTTAGGAATTAGGATAACTATTGCTTCTTTCCAAGCTTTAGAAAAGTATCGTAATCTCAACATTGCATTGACAATGTTGGTAATAGCGACAATGTGTTTACGGGGAAGAATTTTGAGGACTCCGTTTCCAATGCCGTCAGAGCCTGGAGCTTTTCTATTTTTTAGGGAGCGAATGATTTTCAAAATTTCATGCGGAGAAATGTGTTGGAATGCGGCGTCAGAAAATTGAAATTCATGCACAGTCTCAGTAACGTGCTAGTGGAAAAGAGAGGTTTTGTTCGAACTGGGGAGTGGAGAGCATTGTTCTTCTAGAGAGTCCGCGAAGATTTCAGCTTTCTCTTCATCAAGAGAGTAGGAGATATTGTCTCTTTTTAAAGCAGGTAAATGGGTTTTGCGATTGCGGAGGGATTTGATAATTTTCCAATTACTTTTAGGGTTGGCCTCGGCTTCAGCTATATAGTTTTCGAAAGCAAGATCATTTGTTTCTTTAAGAGCTGAGGTGAGTTCTTTTTGGATAGCGTTTAAGCGAGTACGATGTATGGGGTTTCGATAAGTTTGCCAGAGTTTACGGATTCTATTTTTAGTTTCGATTAGCTTTTTCGTAGAGCTGGGAAGGTTAGTTTTGCGGGGTTTGGGAGTAATGGATGAGCTGGCCTTTTCTATTGAGTTGGTTACTTTGTTCGTGAGATTCAGGATAGCTGCATCGATATCTTTGATGGAGTGTATCTGACTGCATTCGAAGGAGGATGTTCCGAGAATGTATTTTAGATGAGGGAAATCTATGCTTGTTTTGGTGGGAGGGTTGAGGGTAGGATTAATTGGTATTTCGATATATACCGGATTGTGGTCTGAATTTAACTCTGCACAAGTCCAAGGGTCCTTGTCAAGTGAGATATTTTTCGTGAGAAAAATATCTAAATTTTATGGTTGATGATCAGTAGTACCAGGGAAGTGTGTTGGGGAGACAGGGGCCTCAATAGAGAAATTGTGGCGAAGGTGTAAACTCCAGAGAGAGTTTCCTTTAGTGTTGTTTGAGAGACAAACCCAATGCTTGTTTTTGGCATTCAGGTCTCCAGCAACGACGGTGGGAGTATTTGAATCAAAAAGTAGGGGGATCTCGGACATATTATTGGTGTTTGGGGGAGAGTAAAGAGAGAAGATACGAAGGAACTTATTTGCGAATTCGGTTTGAATGCCAACCACTTCGCAAGTGATGGCCGTATTGATGCTGATAGGTTTGTGACGAATAGAATTTCTGACAAGGACAGCGACGCCACCTCCTTGTGAGTTAGGGCGATCTTTTCTGTATATTGTAAAGTGGGGTATAAATAGATTTTTATTAGGATTTTGATGAGTCTCGGTTTTGCAGGCAACATCGATGTGGTTAGACTCGAGAAGGGCCTCGAGCTCTGTAACTTTCGTTCTATTTTGCGACAGAATGCTGTTAGCATCCCAAGTAAGGATTTTGAGGAGTTCGTCTTTATTGACTGATGATTGGAAGCAAGGAGTCAAAGAAGTTACGAAAAAGCTGCTCGAGAAGTTGAGCCTTTGGGTTTTGGTTTGGAACCACTTTTGGTAGATTTAATGCTGGGGCTGGCTGTGTTGGAGGTTGGGACTGAAGTTGTGGTTGAGATATATTTTGTGAACGAGAGGCAGGTTGGGAGTTGGCTATCTTGGCACAGCTTACGTTAGGATTTCGGAGGAGGGGCTTTCTTATAGGTGTATTAAGGGTTGGTTGAATTGTGGGGGGATTTTGTTAGGGTCTTATCGGGACTTTGGGACAGCCACCATAGGTGGCTCGATGAGGGCCTTGACAATTGGCACAGATTGGAGTAGCGTTTGGTTGATCCTTGGTACGTCAGGAGGCAGTAGCATGATTTCGAGAGCAGAAGGCCCATCGCCAGTCTGCATGACAGTAGTTTGCTGTGTGGAAGTATCCAAGACAGCGGTGGCATATGGGGGTTGCGTTGGTTTTACGTTTGGATTCTACAATTATGCTCAAACCCTGTAGGTTACTCAAGTTAAAGACTGTTTTGGCTGATAGGTCAGATGGATCGAGATGAACTGCGACTAAGGGCCAGATTCTATCTCCTCTCTTCATCCTGTAAACGCTTTTAACTGCGGGAATGTTAATAGTAAGTTCCTCTAGTATGTCTTTTTCTGGTATTGTTTCAGTGACTCCTCTGATGATTACGATGAGATCCTTGTCTTCTTCCAATTGATTAGTGGTATATTGAATTTTCTTTTTATCGAATTGGGCGGTAAGGGTACGAAAATCGTTTACTGTTTTGGGATAAATCATGACTGAATTGGAGGTGTTTTTTGCTTTACGGACTTCGATGTCGGAGGAATTGATTTTGGCGTTGATTTGTGGCCAAAGTTCTTTGTTAAGGATGCAGATAGGAGGGAGACTACGTTTTGAATTAGGGTTTTTCTCTTCTTCTTCTGAAGAAAAAGAGTCAGAAGACTCTGAGGGGGTAGCATCGCGTCGATGTTTGTTTGGGATGTTTATTTGAGAGTTGTAAGAAGGGGACTGTATTTGTGTGATTATATGTTCAAAATTATATGTTTTAAATTTGTGTACATCATTTAAAATTAGAAAAACAAATAGTTTCCTACGTTTAAGATATTTCAGTTTTGAAAAGAACTGATTGTAAAACATGAAAAGCACAAGTTAACATTCTTGAAATCTCTGTGTCAATTTCACGCGTAGAGATCTTATGAGAGTGCGCGAATTGTAGCCAGCTACGCCGCACCAATGAGCGCGCAGCACGTTCGGCTACAACCGCTTGCATTTGACCATTGTCGTTTCAAGAATGTATCCGAAGAATTCGATCTACTAATGTTGTTAAAAACTTAATAATTTCCTTTATCATTACTTATGATACAAACTATGAAAAGTTTTATGTTTAAAATATTTTAGTTCTGGAAAGAACTGATTTAGAATATATAAATAACTCTTAAGAGTTAAAATAAATTTGATCTACGTTTGAACAATTATGGCCCTGAAAAGGGCCGATTGGTAGTAGCTCTGATAAGTGCCGATTAGTGGTGGCTCCGAAAAGGGCCGATTAAAATAATTTTCGCCTAACGTTTCTTCTTTTTTCTTCATCATCTTCATCTTCTCTTCTTCGCCTTCTCCCATAGTTCATCTCGCAAACTATTTGTGGTGATGGCGATGGAGAATCAGCTATATCAATTATCTCCGGTTCGCGAGCCGGAGATACTAAATCAATTATCTCCGCTTCGTGAACCGGAGATGAAATGTCCATGACCACATCCCAAGGGCTCACCCGCACCTCTATCTGTTTAACAGCAATGTACTGTTGCACGAACGGATCGTACAACAGCACCGGCGATGGCGGTAACGGCATGGCTAAAGGCGACGATGGTGGTGTAACAGGCGAAGGCGGCGGTGGCGAAGGTGGCATCGGGTACGGTGGTGGTGTTGGTGGTGGAGACAATAAATTAATATCAATATCTTTCCAATTTATCTCAGCCATATGCTCCTCAATCAATTGGAGAATCCTTTCGATTTCCTGTTTATCCAATCCAAGATCCATGGCTACAAAAAATAATCTAATCCGCGAAACGTTACTTAATTTATACGCTTTTATTAGCGTCGCGTGAAACAATTAAGGGAGGAGACGCGGGAGGGGGTAAGTCAAAGAAAAAATTTCGTGATATCAAAGGTGGAGGCGCGGGTGGGGAGAAGTTAAATAGAGGTTGTATACGGGAGCGCGAGTAATTAGCAGATATTTCACGGAGTCAATCAACTGGAGAGAAGTTCATCGGAGCCATCGCAGGATTTTGGAAGAAGAAAACGAGCCAAGAAGGAAGTCAATCCAGGAGACAACAGAAAATCACTGAAGAAGGAAGCCATCCTAAAAGACAGCTAAGAAGAAAACCAACAAAATTTACAATCCGTCCTTTTTAGGGTGATATTTATTTTAACGTGAGATCAGAATGTTCTTTCTGAAATTTAATAAATTGTACTTTTTAGTACAAACATATTTTTTACGTAGCTACATATTATTTTATTTTTAATACTCTTTTATCATATTGAAATCAAATAAACGCTTGCTTGAATAGCGCCAAATAAATAATTCTTTGATTAAAATAAAAATTTATTAAAACCAAGTAAATATTTCTTTGAAATAAATCTTTAAACCAAATTCACTTATTTTAAGAAATATTTAATTGATTTTAATAAATATTTATTTTAATCTAATAATTATTTACTTGGCACTATTCAAGTAAGAGTTTATTTGATTTCAATATTTTTTTTTCAGTGCAAGTTTAAGTGTATGATCTTAAAAGAAATTTTTCAAGTATTATATGAGGTTTAAAAGTGTTGTGAAAAAAGTGTTTGTGAAAGTGTTCTTGTTCATAAGATGCAAAGAAGAAATCTCTTGAAGAAGAAATTTTATAAGTTAAAAAAAATTTTAAGGATGAAAATATCTTGTGAAAGTTAAATAGATTTATAGTTTTTTCTTTCGTTTAAAAGTTAATAGTGCTACATTAACTTTTCAGTGAATAATAAATAAAATAGTTTCATTGAATTCAGTGAATAATAAAAACTAGTTTATAAAATAGTGAATAATAAATAAAATAGTTTAATTGAAAGTGAGTTTTGGAAACAGTGTATTAGAAAAAAACAAAATTTTACTTCAATGAAAAAAGTTTGTTTCAACTTATAAAAAAAATTTTGTTGCTAGTTTTTATTGATATTTATTAATAATAATTTAATGATAATTTATATCTGAATTCTGTAAGAAATAACTGAAGATATTTCATAAATAATGATAATTTTCAGTTTTACAGAAATTTCATCCATTGGTCTTTTTTTTTACCATATCTTCATATCTCGACAACTAATAAAGCTAGACACTTAAAAATTGGTGTGTAGCTTTCTTATGATGAAAGAAATAAAGAAATAAATTTTCAACTTTCTAAGATAATTCTTTCTTCATCCGCTAAGAAAAAAGTTGATGTCAAAAATGAGACATGTTCGCGTAAAACCTAAAATTTTTTAAACTTCATTTTTAACCTGATTTTCTTATTAAATTTGAAATTTTAAACTATTTTAGACTAATGAAAATAAGATTTACAGAATATTAATCATATTTATTTGATATTACTTAATTTAGGTTAATTTTGTATTTCTTATCTCAACAAAAGACACTTAAAAATTATTGTACAGCTTTGTTGTGATGAATTTTAAGTGTTCAAGATTTTTATCTTTATCTGATAATAAAAAAGAATTTTGATGTGAAACTATCATTTAAAAATTGATGTGTTTAATATTAAAAATAAGAAAATTTCAAGTGTGCAAAAATTTTGATACATGCAAGGTGTGAAGAAGTACCCCCACTAGAGTGATTGAGTACAAGGATTTAGGATATAATAACCCGTCACGCAGCGGGTTGTCTCATTTTTCAAGATGGAACGACGGCTTCCAGTTCTACCAGCGCCATCCTTACCCATGTTGTGGACAGGTCTTCCGCCAACGCCACTACTTACACCGCCGTCACCATCCTCATTTAAGAAGATTTTGTGGCCCAAGGCTCTTCAACAACCACCATCACCGCTTCCATCATTAGCTGAGGCCTTGGGAGAGGAGTTGATGGCTCTAGCAATGGAGCCATTTACTCCTCACTTGAAGAGATTTTTAAATAGTAGGAAGAAGGTGGAAGAAGAAGAAAAAGAAGAAGATGGACCCTGGGTTAGAAAACCGACTCGACCGAGGAAGGTGCCAACGGGGAAACGGAAGCCTCGCTTGTTCGGTGTCGACATTCTGTAAAATATTTTTTAACAATCAGCCCTTTTTAGGGCCATCAATTATTTGAACGTAGAGCAAACTGCTTTACAAGTACGTTCTCTTTGAATTTACTTGTGAGGTAATAATTTTTTTGAGATTAGATTTTTTAAAATAATTTATTACATTTGAAAAAAAAATTTTTTTTTTAATATTGTAAGAGCCCCTCCATCGCTCTTTACCTGTGAGATTCTACCCATTTATGATAAGTTATTGTAGCAATAACACAGGCCCACAAAATGAAAAAAAATGTCTGAACTTTTGACCGGACATACATATTCCCATGTATTTTTCGACGCTGAATCCGAATCTGTAATAAAAATATAGGGTTTTCCTACCTTTTCTCAGAGTTTTATTGAAAAAACCTTATTTTTTACGGTTTTTTTGCGGTTTTTCGAGTCTAGAAAAAACAAATCATGAGATACGGTTAATTGGACTTCAAAATCGAATTCTACGGGAAAAAATACACGGGAAACCATACCTCCAAATTTTTTTAACGCGATTCTAGTCCTCTGTATGGGGCTGAAAAGATGAGGAAATCGGTAAAAGTCGAAATTTTGCCTAAAATGGATTTAAACAATATTAAAATTTAATCATGCGTCTTTTGAAGAGTCGATAAACATTGGAAATACTATCCTGGGGGTTTCTCAGATTGCTGATCATGAATTTGAAGTCAGATTGTGTAAAAACTACTTCTAGAGGGCGGTGACAAGAACTGTATATGGTAAATTTATCGATTTTTTAAAAATTTTACGTCTGAAATACTAATTTTAGAGTCTTTCACAGCATTGACTGTAAATTCAAGATATTAACTTAGCCTATTGTGTACGTTAAACTTAACATTTTGTCTATGTTTGTCTCTCTCTCTCTCTCTCTCTCTCTTCCGATGTTTTTTTAAATTGGCTTACGCTTACGTACACGTTTCTCTTCGAATGACCGATGTAGTGGATTTCTGACACGTTTTTGTCCTTTTTCGCAGCTGTTTCTCTTTTTATCATCCAGCAGTAATCTGCTAACATGTTGATACCCCAGTTTCCTTGAAATCTACGTTCAAACTCCTTTAAATCTTGGTGAAATCGTTCACCATGCTCTTCACTAAAGTCTCCGTTATTTTCAGGAAACTGATCAACGTGTGAATCAAGAAAATGAAGTTTTAAGTTCATTAGACAACCCAATTTTTCAAAATTACGTACCATTCTTTTCACAATAGCTTTATAATTCGTGTCTTTGGCATTACCCAAAAATTTCGTCGATACCTCTTTAAAACTTAACCATGCTGCCTCTTCAACATCAGTCATGCTTTGTTCAAAGTTTTCGTCTCTAAATAAAGTTCGGATTTCAGGACCATCAAAAATACCTTCATTTAATTTAGCATCAGATTTATGGGGAAATACTTTGCTTATATATTGGAAGCATTGACCGTCCTTGTCCAAAGCTTTAACTAATTGCTTTATCAATCCAAGCTTTATATGCAGAGGCGGTATCAAAATTTTCGAAGGATTAACGAGTGGATCTTTTATAACATTCTGTTTTCCAGGTTCAAACGATTCTCTTGATGGCCAAATTTTCTTTTTATAGTGTTTTTCTCTATCTCTGCTATCAAACATGCATAAATAACATGGGTACTTCGTAAATCCAGATTGTTGTCCAAGTATCATAGATAAAATCTTTAAATCGCCACATATAAATAAACACTATAAAAAGAAAATTTGGCCATCAAGAGAATCGTTTGAACCTGGAAAACAGAATGTTATAAAAGATCCACTCGTTAATCCTTCGAAAATTTTGATACCGCCTCTGCATATAAAGCTTGGATTGATAAAGCAATTAGTTAAAGCTTTGGACAAGGACGGTCAATGCTTCCAATATATAAGCAAAGTATTTCCCCATAAATCTGATGCTAAATTAAATGAAGGTATTTTTGATGGTCCTGAAATCCGAACTTTATTTAGAGACGAAAACTTTGAACAAAGCATGACTGATGTTGAAGAGGCAGCATGGTTAAGTTTTTAAAGAGGTATCGACGAAATTTTTGGGTAATGCCAAAGACACGAATTATAAAGCTATTGTGAAAAGAATGGTACGTAATTTTGAAAAATTGGGTTGTCTAATGAACTTAAAACTTCATTTTCTTGATTCACACGTTGATCAGTTTCCTGAAAATAACGGAGACTTTAGTGAAGAGCATGGTGAACGATTTCACCAAGATTTAAAGGAGTTTGAACGTAGATTTCAAGGAAACTGGGGTATCAACATGTTAGCAGATTACTGCTGGATGATAAAAAGAGAAACAGCTGCGAAAAAAGGACAAAACGTGTCAGAAATCCACTACATCGGTCATTCGAAGAGAAACGTGTACGTAAGCGTAAGCCAATTTAAAAAAACATCGGAAGAGAGAGAGAGAGAGAGAGAGAGAGAGACAAACATAGACAAAATGTTAAGTTTAACGTACACAATAGGCTAAGTTAATATCTTGAATTTACAGTCAATGCTGTGAAAGACTCTAAAATTAGTATTTCAGACGTAAAATTTTTAAAAAATCGATAAATTTACCATATACAGTTCTTGTCACCGCCCTCTAGAAGTAGTTTTTACACAATCTGACTTCAAATTCATGATCAGCAATCTGAGAAACCCCCAGGATAGTATTTCCAATGTTTATCGACTCTTCAAAAGACGCATGATTAAATTTTAATATTGTTTAAATCCATTTTAGGCAAAATTTCGACTTTTACCGATTTCCTCATCTTTTCAGCCCCATACAGAGGACTAGAATCGCGTTAAAAAAATTTGGAGGTATGGTTTCCCGTGTATTTTTTCCCGTAGAATTCGATTTTGAAGTCCAATTAACCGTATCTCATGATTTGTTTTTTCTAGACTCGAAAAACCGCAAAAAAACCGTAAAAAATAAGGTTTTTTCAATAAAACTCTGAGAAAAGGTAGGAAAACCCTATATTTTTATTACAGATTCGGATTCAGCGTCGAAAAATACATGGGAATATGTATGTCCGGTCAAAAGTTCAGACATTTTTTTTCATTTTGTGGGCCTGTGTAATTTATTATAAATCTATAATCTCTCCATTAAGAAATTTTTTTATTCATTTTATTTCTTAAGCATACATAGAATGTAATAAATCTTTATTTATCATACAATAATTTTTATTACACGGACATTCTTCTTCTTCTTCCGATACCATCAAAGAATTAAAGGATGTAAAACTACAGTTAGCATCTACCTCATCAACACCTTTTCCACTTCCGAGAAGCCAATTCTTTAAGATTTGAACATTCTTAAATGCGCAAGCGGGATTTGAGCATTGATGGACGGAACATTTTGGAGTTTCATCGTTCTTTGCTAGAGTTGAGAAAGATGGACAACCACTATGCTCGATATTACAGATTAATCTGAAAGAAAACAAATCGTTAGTGAAATAAAAAAATTATTTTTAAATAATAGTATACTTACTTATCATGTAATATTTCAGTTACCCATTTTCTCTTTTCTTCTCCTTTCACCCAAATTCTTGTCGCATCTCTACAACATTCCTTCAGAGTATCACTAAGTCTTTCGTAAGGAATGTCTCCAGAATTCCAAGGTATACCATGCCAATATTTTTCCAACCATCTGTTAACGCTTTTGTACTCACTCAAAAGATATTTCCAAAGATAGGGTGATTGGAAATTGAAAACCAATGGTATTGAATCATCTTCAAGAGTAATTACAGTAACTTCTTTAAATACAAATTTATTTAAAGATCTCTTGAAGCCTTGAACGTCCAGTACGATCTCCATCTCGGCAATGATACTTTTATAACATCCTTCACGCTTTTATACTAGAACTAACATCTCCTACGAACCAATCATGATATTTGACCCCCACTACATAACTCTAATTTCCCCCACTTCACTACTCCCACTCCATTATCTCCCACGCAACACTAAAGACTGGATATAAGCAGCTACAAACTCGCGGACGGATCATTATTCATCGAGCAGTCTACGCAGCAGTAATTTCGAAAGAATTATCAAGTGCAGATTTAAAAGTGATTTTAAACAGTGAAATTGACTTAGAAAAGTTGAAGTGATATTAAATAGTGAACTCACAAAAATTTTAAAGACAAATTATATGTAAACTTAGAAAAAAAGTGAAATTAATAACTGAACAATTAAGTGAATTCGATAATCTACTATTTTAACTTTTCATCATGTCGGAGTATTACATCGCGAATGTGAAAAGTTTGTGGAACTCATTACGTTACATGGCAAGTGGTACAGCTGATGATGATGATATTAAAAGATGGTTAGAGTTGGTCGAAAAGGTGATTGAAAATTTACAAAATGTGTTGAGTACATCTACACTATCACACGTATTCAAGAATTTTCGCTCGACATACATCGAAGCCTATGGACTAGATCCTGCTCATTATTACACCACTCCTGGACTAACGTGGGATGCTATGCTGAAACATACAAAAGTTCAGCTCGAACTCCTTACAGATATTGACATGCTCATGTTTGTAGAGCGAGGTATCAGAGGTGGTGTTAGCCAATGCTGTAATCGCTATGCTAAAGCAAATAATGAATACATGGGAGAGGATTGGATTTTAGATGAGGAGACCAAGTATTTGATGTACTATGACGTCAATAATCTTTACGGATGGGCCATGACGCAGTCATTACCATATGAAGGTTTTAAGTGGGAAGAAAAGCCTGAAGAATTGGATGTAATGATTATTGACGACGATAGTCCAATTGGATACATATTAGAGGTAGATCTGGACTACCCGCAGTCTCTGCATGACTCACATAAAGATCTTCCACTCTGCCCAGAACATTTAGCTGCTTCAGGCTCAACGCAGAAAAAATTGATGACCACCCTCCGTAAAAAAGAGCGCTACGTGATTCATTTTCGTGCTCTAAAACAAGCCCTTCGTAATGGATTGATTCTTAAAAAGATCCACAGGGCCTTACGATTCGAACAAAGACCATGGCTCAAATCATACGTGGACTTGAATACGGAGAAGAGAAAACAAGCAAAGAATGAGTTCGAGAAACTCTTCTTCAAGCTTCTCATCAATGCGGTCTACGGAAAGACTATGGAAAACGAACGCAAGCGTGTTGATGTTAAGCTTGTAAACAAATGGGAAGGACGCTACGGAGCTGAAGCCTTGATAGCCAAGCCAAATTTCCATAGTCGCAGCATCTTTAGTGAAAATCTCGTCGCAATACAACTTGCTAGAATGGAAATCAGTATCAGAAAGTCGTTGTACGTTGACCTCAGTGTTCTAGATCTCTCGAAGACATGTGTGTATTATTTCCATTATTCATACATGCTAGAACGTCTTGGTAACAAATGTAAACTCCTCTACACCGATACCGATAATTTAATATACGAGGTGAGAGGTCAGAACGTGTACGAAATGATGAAAGAGGACATCATGAGGTTTGATACGTCAGATTACCCTGAAGACAATCAGTTTGGTATGCCTCGTATCAACAAAAAGGTCATCGGTATAGTCAATGGCAAAATCATGACCGAATTTATCGGATTGAGAAGCAAGATGTATTGCGTCAAGATTCAGCATGAGAATCCCATCAAGAAGGCCAAAGGAGTTAAAGCCACGGTTGTAAAAAACATCGTTCAGTTCGACGACTATCGACGTTGCTTGTTTGAACAGGAAACGATAACATGTCAACAATGCAACATTCGATCGAGAGAACATGTCGTCAGGACGGAGAAACGAAATAAGGTTGCACTCAGCACCAATGACGATAAACGTTATCTCTTGGAGGGGGAAACAGATACCTTACCGTGGGGGCATCATCTAGCACCCATAGAAGGGGAGAGTCAAGAAGTGGGGATTCAGACGGCGAATCAAGAAGAGGAGATTGTGGTGGCAAGTCAAGAAGAGGGGATAACGGCGGCTCAAGTAGAGGGGAGACCACTACTTATAGAAGGTGACGAAGCCGAAGAAGTCATTTCTTCGTCTGACGAACCGCCTGCAAAGAAGCAAAGAACAAGATAGACTAGATATAAAGAACTTTGAAATTTGATCAAGAGAAAAATTTAAGGTAAAATAAAATTTTTATACTTTAAAATTTCATACTCTAAAGAACTTTGAAAAACTTATTTCATTTTAGATGGATCTTGCCAAATTAAATAAAATTGCTCGTGGAGGCTTTTTGCCCACTAAGAAGGTAGCTGAGTTGGAGAAAAATCAAGATTACCTAGTGACTGAACTAAAATCAGTCAAAACACAGTATGGTGACCGTTTTGTTGCGGATTTAGATGGTAAATGCCGCATTTTTCTGCCAACTCGAATTTCCTTGGCCTTAGAGAAGGATGAGAACTTCCATTATAAGTTATTGGATGCCATTCAACACTACAAGTTGTTTGTGAAGTATTTGGGCGAGACTAAGAGTGATCTCGAGTTCTCCTTTGCTTAGGCGCATGGAAGTTAACGGAGAAGTATACGAGTCACGGGTGCACCTCCTACTTCGAGATTACTCGGAGTAAGGGGTTCACAAGTGGCGATTCTTGGTTGCACCTCACAGATGGGAGCGAAGGTTGGGGCTCCCATCACTTCCTAAACAAAAAAAATGTTTTTGTTTGAAGCGCTTAAGATATAAATACCCTTACTCTAAAGTTAATGTTTCTTCTACAGATAACGCATTTTTCAACTTTACTTGAGCATTGGTAACAACAGCAACAATGTCCGCATAGTAAAAATGCTATCTCTATTCCTTTATCAAAGCAAACTTTACATTTATTTTGTAAAGAATTATCTGTAGGAATTATATTTCGAAGGAAACGGCAGCGACTATTCCATTTCTTATGTTCTGATAATGGATCCTCAACAATTTCCCACCTACAGATCTCTTTAGAGCATTCAAAACAACGTACTTTGTCAATTTCACCTGTATAATAAAATCCTGCGGTGGCCAGATCTTTGAGTTTTAAAAAGTCAAAGGCCAATTTTTAAAACTGTCAAGACGACTTTGCTCCGTATGATACATGAGTACTTATTGGACTGATGTTTTGTCGATCCAACTATTATGAGTACTATCAAAGCTGAGCCACTTTACGTATACTTGATTCCCACGTCTCTTTAGAACTTTTTCTACAAGATAAACGTCTGAATACTTGACTTTCTGAAGTTCTTCCTCGTAGAAGCCACCAGCGATTGATTGAACTTGATAGTCTTTGAGACGGTACGTTGTCGGCTGCGTTGCTTTAACTTGTTCAATCGTGAATATTTCAGCAGACCAATTAGGTGTGTATCCTTTTTTGAATACTTGTTTCAACTTGCTTACTCGTACTTTATCACTAACCTTGAATTTTGCTTTTTTTCTCACAACTTTTTGACCAAATCGTGCGCGAAGCTGAGATGCATTTGCAACTGTAACATCTTTTGGTTTAGCACCAATCATTCGATGTTTTGTATTGTTGTAAGATTTTATCAGATCAGGTAAAATATCGATCCATTTATAGCTACCACATAAGCTGAACTTCATTCACATTTTGTGTTTAAGAGTACGATTGAAGCGTTCGCAAGTGGATGTTTTGAGATTACTAAACGTTGAGTATAAGTTAATCTTGTATTGTTGCATAAGATTTTTAAAATTAGTATTATAAAACTCTTTGCCTTTATCTGTTTGTAAATTTTTGGGAACTCGTCCTTGACGTAATATAGATTTCATCGCAGTAGAGACTTCTGCTCCGGTTTTTTGTTTTACAGGAACGGCCCATGCGTATTTGGAAAAAACATCTATAACTGTAAGCATGTATTTGTAGCCTTTGTTCTCTCGAGAATAAGGTTGCATTTCCACAAGATCAGCTTGCCAAGTTTCATCTAAACCTCGTACATCAAATGTTCGACGGGGATAGCGACGTCTGGCGGGTTTATGAAGCTCTTCTACAACTCTTTGGTGTTCCATGGTCATGGAGTTAATGATTGCTTAGTTACAGAAAATTGGCTTTTATACTATTTGATTTAATTTTAGCATCTTGTATCCAATTTTTAATTAAGTCGTATAGATTTTCAATGTTTACATTAACTTTTTTTATCTTCTCATCATACTCATCCTTTAACTTTTGCAGTTCTAATTCTGATATGCTAAGATCATCTCTTAATCTAGCAGTGACTATGTATATACTCTGGACTTCAGATGTAATCAAACCTTGCAGTGTATTAAAATTAACGGCATCATTCGATTGCTGAGGAGCGGCAACATTGCATAACCTCTTATTTTCTACATCGAATTGTCCATCTTTTGTTAGTTTATAACCAATTCCTGGAGGTCCTCGACCACCATCACTTCGTTTAAGATTACGTCCGAATACGTCGACGCTCATTTTGATAATGTAACAAGTTTTAATATGCAGTTCAATATATATACCCTGCTTCACGTAACTCTTCGATGATGGAATGAATCTCGTTAGTATGACTAGGATTACCGGCTGCTTTTTCAGCAACTAGTAAACGAAGCCTATCAACTAATTCATTTGGATCATCCCAGTAGACATAATCAAACTTGGTATTTTTTCTTGCAATTTTATATCTTGGTAGTGAACCTCCTTTTTTACCGAATAGGAGAGCAATAATATTGGCAAACTTTTTACTATTATGCGAACGAAATTCTTGATCGTTTCTGAAACGTTTTTGAAGTTAATACTTCTTTTGGCGCGCCTCGAAAAAATGCTGGGCCTAAACTTATGGTTTGCCGTCACGTTACATTTTCATATGTTTTGCGTACGTGTGACTCTATCTGTGCGCGTATACACAAGTAAGTTAAGAATAAGAGAGGGGACACTATACCAAGCAATGTATGAGGAGAGAGAAGGCTCAACAGCGTGTCGTTGTGTGCGCGTATAAGCTTGGGTTAAAGAGAGAGAGAGAGAGTATACACAACTAAGTTGAGAATAAGAGAGGGGACACTATACCAAGTAATATATATATGGAAGAGAGAAGGCTCAACAGCGCGGCGTCGTTATATGTGCGTGCACACAGAAAGAATGGCTTATGATTTCGTTCTGTTTTGAAGGTTTGTTTGTAATGCGTGTCCACGTGTATGCTTGAAACACACGTATACAGATATCTTTTACAGACGCGCTTGCGCTTGGTGGTGTATTTTAGTGTATAGTCCATTAGACTGTTAAACACAAGTTTCATAAAATTTACTGAAGTTTATTTTTAAATTAATGATTAGAAAAAAATTTAAACGGAAACCGAATGGATTTTCAAAAGTTTAATATTCATATCAGATGTTTTTTCTGTTATGAGACTTTTCAATAAGTTACAAGTTATCGTCTATTGTTAAGCATATAAACAATAAAATTTGAATCAAAGTTATTTAAATAATTCAAATATTTTTTTCAAATTTCTTCAAAAAATAAAAATTTATTTCTAGGAAAATGATAATAATATATATAATAATATGTGAAACGTAATTGTTGATAAAATTTTCACTTTTGATGTTTTAATTCTTTATAACTTTATTAAAAAGCATTAAAACAAAAAAATCATCAAAGTTAAATTTTTAATTTTTTTAAATTTTCTTCATTTTTGTTTGAATTTTTTAGTAATTATTGAAAAATATATAATTAAACAAATTTTTTTTAATTTGAAATTTTTACAAATTTTAAAAGAGGGTAAAAATAGAATAAAATTTTATTCACCTTAACATACTTTTTTTGATTCTTTTTTTTTAATTTGAAATTTTTACAAATTTCAAAAAAGGGTAAAAATAGAATAAAATTTTAATCACCTTAACATATTTTTTTTAATTCTTTTTGTGTGATAAGTAGAACCAGAGACAATGCTATTTGAATGAGACAGAACTACCATCATTCTACTCCATGAGTTGATAATTTGTTGTGCGTATACATATTTATTTAATATAAAATATATTTTAAAACAAAGTGTGATGGAAAATTGTTCATTCTATGAGAAGCAAGACTATCACTGAACCAAAAGAAGTATTAACTTCTGTCGGCCAGTCCCCACGACTGCCACACCTGGTTTTTATGTGCATTTGTCAGTTCAAGGATCTTTTGATAGTTCTCTAAATCTTTTTGAGTTACTAATTTTTTAGATGGATGCTTCTCAACAAGCAATTCGTACAATCCTCGAGTTTTTGGGAACTTTTCAGTTCCTAATTTACATAAGTTTTTTCAATATATATTGGTGTATTACCGAGAAAAAGTTGATCACCCTCCCTACGTACACCATAAACTTTATCCAATTCTCTATATTGTAAATCTTCTGTAAAATCTTCGCTAGCAGATTCAAACGAGGTCTCGAGAGAATGCGAGGAATCATTTTGAATAGTATTCTCCAATTCTCCATCAGATTCAGATTTTTTAACTTCAGGTAGAATAATTTCTTCTTCTTCAGGAATGAGTTTTCTTCTTTTTCTCTTGCTTTCAAAAGCAATATCTTTAAGTGGGTCAATGATGGGTTTAAGAGTTTGTTGAACAACTCTTTCCGTATTCTCTTTTCCATATTTTAACATGTCATACTTGCGTTTTACAGCATTACGCGCTTCAATAAGTCGCTGGAGTAAGGCTTTCTTTAGTTTAAGATCTGCCATGTTATCTCTTTGAGTTTCAAAGATAGATTGATGAATCTCTGTTAAGTATGAGTTATATTTATAGCAAAACAATCAAAACCTTTTCGATATCTACCAACATTTAGTGGACTATCTTTGTCAATCATTAGAAATCCATATTTATCATCTATCCAACATTTAGAACACAATTCTTTGAAACGTAAAAAAGTCATGTCAGAGTTAACATGATCATCGTATAAATGTCTCAGATTAACATCATCTTGACAAAAGATAACTAAGAGATTAACATTATCTCTCATGAGATGTTTTGGGGTTCGAGCATAAGACTGGCAGAGGTAGAAACAATCAACGTTCTTGTGCCTACCCATACAGAAGTATGCCCTGATGTGTTATTGTTTTTCACAAGCTACATCGTCGAAAATCATTATAGAATTTGGAAGAGCATTATCCGGAGATATTATTGATTCGTGTTCACTAAATGGAAAGTATTGCATACCTTCCAGTGGCTCTAAGAGCTCTTTCAAAAACTTATATTTTGCTTGATTAAGAGATTTCGAATAGACGTAAACATTCTCAAATCTTAGATCATTAGGATGTGTTATGAGTACGAGTAGATTATTAGTTTTACCACAATTAGATGGTCCGCAAAATACACCTCTTATACTATCTGGAAGTAAATTTCCATGTTTCTTTGATTTTTTATCTTGCTCCAAAATAGCATCAAAATTTGTTATCGGAAGTTTTACAGACTGCTCTTTGAAATTCATCTCGACAGACACAAACTGCGACTGTTCGATTAACTATAAATACGGTGCTTATATACCCGATGGGTTAGTTATCCTTTGAACTTCAAAGTGTTATGATCATATATCGACGACGACGCGGTCGTGGTTTACTTAATAAAATCATTAACAATCTTCCACTAGAACTTCATCTACCAGGATATCAATATTGTGGACCAGGGACAAAATTAGCCAAACGTTTAGCTAGAGGTGATCCAGGAATCAATCTACTCGACAAAGCCTGCAAGGAGCACGACATAGCTTATTCACAGAATCGTGAAAATATTGAGGTTAGAAATACCGCTGATAAGGTTTTAGGAGAAAAAGCTTGGGAAAGAGTTTCATCGAAGGACGCTAGTATTGGTGAGAAAGCAGCTACATTTGCTATTGCAAACGCTATGAAAGTAAAATCTAAACTTGGAATGGTAGCAAAAAAGAAGAAGACTCCCTCTGTTATTCTTAATAAAATAATTAGAGCCGCTTCCAAATCTATGAAGCCTAGTAAGTGTGCTCGTAAAGCTATATTCTCTGCTTTAGAGGGTGCTCGAAGTGCTGTGAGAAAAGCAGGTGGTAAACATAAAGTCAGAGTACCCCGCAGATTAGCAATTCCAACTAAAGTAGGAGGATTCTTACCATTCCTCATACCTATCTTTGCAGGTCTAGGTGCAATTGGTAGTTTAGCAGGTGGTGCGGCTGGTATAACTAAAGCAGTTAATGATTCAAAAGCTGCTCGAAAACAATTAGAAGAAAAACAAAGACATAATAAAAAGATGGAAGAAATAGCTGTGGGTAAAGGTCTTTATTTAAAACCTTACAAGACAGGACTTGGTCTTCATATAAAGTCTGGTTTAAAAAAAAAAGATCCTCAAAGTAAGGTTACTGCAAAGAGCTTTGACAGATTATGATCTCATAAAGTATGCTAAAATACTAAAAATTCCAAATTTTCGAGGAGTTTTCATGCGAAATGCTTTACCAAAGAGTGGACCTCATTATCACGAAACAGCGATCGTTAATTTCAATGATGTAGATGGTCCAGGTACACATTGGGTAGCTTATCGAAAATGAGGCAAAAGCGTTGTTTATTTTGATTCTTTTGGAGACTTTTAACCACCATTGGATTCAATGCTATATTTGGGAATAGATGAGGTCAAATATAACTATGAGAGATATCAAGACTATGATACATTTAATTGTGGTCATTTATGTTTGAAGTTTTTGAGTAAAAACTTATGAAAGGAAAGTCAAATTAGCTATCTCTCATTATCCATTGAAAAATCATGGAAGATTCATTGACGCTAAGTTTTTCTAGTACATCATCAGTGCTCGAAGCTCAGTATTTTCCCCCGATTGAACTTTCACCCGATAAGAACTATGTTCTGGGATTAATTGGTCTTTGGACCTTCAACTCAATACCTAACATTGATAGTGGAAATAATAAGTTCTACGTTGGTGAGGGAGAAATTTTATTACCGACTGGAAGTTATGAAATTAAAGATATAAAAAATTATCTTCGTGAGACACTAGCATCAAAAGGAATTTTAATCGATATAAAACCCAATAATAGCATACTACGTTGTGTTATAACCTGCAGTCATCCTATTGATTTTCGACCGCAAGATTCCATAGGTTCATTGTTAGGTTTTACTCAACGTGTTCTTACAGAAAAAATCGCTCACGATTCTGATTTACCTGTAGCTATTTTGAAAGTTAATGTGCTTCGAGTAGAGTGCAACATAACCTCTGGCGCCTATATAAACAATCGACGAGTGCATACCATACACGAGTTCTTTGCTGCAGTCCCACCGGGATATAAGATCATCGAAGTTCCATCTCCAGTCATTTATCTTCCGATCAGCGTCAAGAGCATAGATCACATTCAAGTACGGATAGTCAATCAAGACGGAAACTTGATTAATTTTCGAGGAGAAATTATTACAATAAGATTACATCTTAAAGAAACGTAATGGGTATCATTTAGAACACTAAAGTTGGTAGAGGCTATATAAGTAAGTCAACATGTCGACCAGTCATCAGTCGTCGAACGACAAAGAAAGCGCTAACACGGCAAAACATTCAGTTCCTAAGAAGTCTCGGACTAAGAATCCGTGATGGAAAGTAACTTGTATATTCTTCTGTTGTTTTCAAAAACATGGAAGGAATTCTGAGCATATAGTCGGGAGTAAAGTGCGATGAATCTGTTGAACATCATGAGGTACATGCTCATCAACCTTATTCCGCATCTTCATTTAATAATAGTGATGAGATTCGTATATCTATTCAACATCAAGACTTATGTCTTCTACGATCTCGTAGTTCACTCCATATTTGTGGTAGAATCGTGAAAGCTGACGGAACTGCGGTAGCTAATACGGTCCTAGTCAATAACGCCATCTGTCACATGTTTGAAGAAATTCGATATGAAATCAATGCTGGGGAGATTGACAAATGTAAAAATGTTGGTTTAACTACACTTATGAAAGGATAGCTTTCCTTTTGTTCTAGTCAAGAGTCAATTCTTGAGAACGCTGGTTGGGTTGATGTAGAGGAAAATCTAAAAGTAAACGACGAGGCAGGTTACTTTGACTTATCTATTCCTCTGAGTATGATTTTCGGTTTTGCTGAAGACTATCGTAAAATTGTAGTTAATGTAAAACATGAACTTATACTGACAAGATCTAGGAATGATTTGAATGCGGTAGTTCAGACGCATCATGAAAATAGATACGAAGATTTTCAGATCAATTTGCAAAGAATAGAATGGCTTATGCCCTATGTAATATTATCGAATGCCTACAAACTTTGCTTACTCAATCATATTGAAAAAGATAAACCGATTGCAATGAGTTTCCGCAGTTGGGACTTGTACGAGTATCCGCTACTTCCAACCACATCAAAACACGTTTGGACTGTCAAAACTTCTAACCAATTGGAAAAGCCACGTTTTGTTATTCTAGCTTTTCAAACGAATCGAAAAAATCTAAATACAGCCAATGCGAGTCACTTTGATCACTGCAACATAAGTAATGTAAAGCTTTTCCTTAATTCGCAATACTATCCATATGGAAATCTAAATTTAAATATTGAACGTAATCAATTTGCTATGTTATACGATATGTATGCTAATTTTCAACCTGCGTACTATGAGAAAGATGCTGAACCACTCTTAAAAAAGCAAGATTTCATTGGATACATGCCGTTGATTGTAATCGATTGCTCGAAACAAAATGAGTCTCTGAAAAGCGCTCCTGTGGATGTTCGCTTAGAATTTGAGTCAAGAAATAATATTTTTGCAGGAACATCAGCTTACTGTTTGATCATACACGATCGCGTAGTCGAGTACAATCCTGTCAATGGTAATGTACGAAAACTTGTCTAAGCGGTGGGGGAACAGTTATAAATTGGATGTTTATTGTCAAAAGAGTCATTCATGATGGAGTACTTGGTCGATATGCAAGGCTTCAAGCAGCCTGTTGATGACTATGTTTTAAAAGAATTAGCTATAGTTTCATTAAACGATAATTCTGATCCTGTTGTGCTACTTTTCAAAGAACCGTATCCTTGGCGAAGACTCACAGAGAAATATAAAACGCAAAACAAATGGTTTGAACAATATTATCATGGTTTATCTTGGCGTTCTGGTACGATTCCCTACATCGAAATAGGAAACATTCTTAAGAGTACGCTGTAAGAGTATAGCGTTATCCTTTTCTATTCTCCAGTTATAATATATGCACGATAGTTGAAACTGTCGAATAGAAAAAGACAGCGCTAAACCTTCCAGCGTCGTGTTAAAGAAGCTCTACAAGATGCTAGCAAAATTTTAGTTTTGGGAAGTATAAAGAAAAAATGGTTAGAACGCTTTAAGTTCAACGTTACCGATGTTACAGAGATGGGTTATCCGCCACTGGATAAGATAAAGCTAGTGACTGTTTGCCCTCATCACAATGGAATGTATAAAGCTTGTTGTGCTCTTCATAACATCAGACTCATGAAAAAATATTTTACTGAGATTCGTTTGCCATTGGAAATACCTATGGAGTGTAAGTAAATGATTGCATAGATAAGAGCTCTCATCACTATAAAAGTAGAAGCGTGTCATGACATGTATTATTTCATCATGGGACAAAGTCCGAGCACCACCGATAAACCTAACGAGTATACTCCTCTTATTGATTCTTCTAAAAAAGAGAAGATGTCATGGAAGGAGCATTACGAAAAATATAAATCACAAATACTACGCCCAAATATCAAATATAAAAAACTTTAAATCGGCTCTTTTCAGAGCCGCAAAAAATTTAAACGTAAAAAACTGTTTAAAAATTTTAAGAGTATAAACTTGGGTTATTAAAGTTGGCACAAACTTGGGTTAAAAAATCACCAACTGTGCTGTGCTGACTTTCGACTGTGCTTGAATCCCCCCTGTGCTAGAATCCCCCCTGTGCTTGAATCCCCCCTGTGCTTGAATCCCCCTAGTTTACCTACTATAATAAGTTTTTCCAAGCTTGCTTTAATTAGGCAATAACAAATAATTTGTATAAAAATTTTTGAGCAAATCTATCAAATGGCTTTTGTGTAATAGAAAAAAAATGAAATAAAAAAATTTTTTCCAAAATTTTCAAAATGCTCTAAAATTAAAATTGCGCTAAGAAAATAAGTTTTCTAAAGCTTGTTTTATTCAGATAATAGTGAATAATTTGCATAAAAATCTTTGAACAAGTTTATCGAATGATTTTTGTGTAATAAAAAAGAAATTAAAAATAAAAATTTTTTTCAAAATTTTCAAAATGCTCTAAAAATAAATGTGCGCTAAGAAAATTAAAGAAAATTAGTTTTCAAAAGTTCATTTTATTTTGACAATCATAAATAATTCCCATACATAATTTTAAGCTCCTTCATCGAGTAGTTTACGTAAAATATCAAAAAAATTAGAAAAGTTTTATTCAAAATATTCAAAATGCTCTAAAATTAAAACTGCACTGAGAAAATAATTTTTTCGAAGCTTGTTTTATTTAGGCCATTGCAAATGATTTCCATAAAAATTTTCGAGCAAATCTATCGAATGGTTTTTGTGTAATAGAAAAAAAATGAAATAATAGAGATTTTTTCCAAAATTTTCAAAATGCTCTAAAATTAAAAGTGCGCTAAGAAAATCAGTTGGTAAAAGTTTTTCTTCTTTTAACATTTGCAAATAATGTCCATAGAAATTATCAAGCAAATTCTTTGAGTAGTTTAGGTAAAATACCAAAAAAATGAAGAATCAAAATTTTTTTAAAATTCTTAAAATGGCTCTAAAAAAAACTAAGCTTAGAAAATCAATTTTCGATAGTTTCCCCCCAGTTAGATAAAAAACTAAATTGCATGCAAAATTGGAAGCAAATCCATCAAGTAGTTCTCGAGATATTATTGGCATACTGAAATCATACACACACACACACAGACACACACACACACACACACATACATACAGACATTTTCTTGAAACCACTTTTTTCGACTCCCTGAGTCTAAATATGTACAAATTAATGAAAAAATTTTTTTTATCGATACAATGCTTTCTCTATGAGAAAGCAAAAAGTGAAAAAAATTTTTTTATCGCAAAAATGGCTTAATAAATGAACACTCATTATTGCTAAATGGTTATCAGAACTTTTCATGATGAAATGAAAATTCCGTTCTGAAAGGGTTAAATAATTTACTCACAATGCATTTACGAAAATTTTAGATTTTCGTTTTTATAATATTAATCATCTACACGGAAAAACTTTTGAAACTGATTCATGGTCAAAAAAACTCGAAACCCATTTGAGTGTGTTAATGAACTAATAATATTTTCGTTAATGTCGTACTTTTACACTCGATGGTTTTGATATTAACCTATTATCTATTTCGATTTTAAAATATTCTCAAGTATGTATGTTGATTACATTCAAGACAATTGAATAGCCTTTATTCTCGGACTTGATCGGTTTTTAGCTTCAACTCGAACTAAAAAGGTTATATTAAATAACTGAAAAGAATTTAATATCAAATATGTGTTATTTATATTTTCGTATTCGAAAATTAATCTGGAACAAAAGAATTGATCGAGAATACAGAACAAATTCTGTATTTAATTTATACTCGAAAAAACTCGAAACCAATTTAAATGCATTGATGAGTTGATAATAGTTTCGTTAATGTCGTACTTTTACACTCAATGGTTCTGATATTAACATATTATCTATTTCGATTTTAAAACATTCTCAAGTATGTGTGTTGATTACATTCAATACAATTGAATAGCCTTTATTCTCGGACTTGATCGGTTTTTAGCTTCAACTCGAACTGAAAAGATTATATTAAATAACTGCAAGAAATTTAACATCAAACTTGCTGTATTTTTTTATTCAGTTTCGTTTAAGAATATAATGGGCATTTTTTCTTCAAATAAGTTTTGGTGATTTTAAATAATTTTTTAAAAGTTTGAAAAATTTTAAGTAAATTTTAATAAACTTTATTAAAGTGTAGATTTTGCACTGTAAAAAAAAATATTAAATTTAATGTAAAATATGAAACCAGCTTCCGATCCGTGTTATTAATTTTAAAAATTAATTCTTAAAATTAATAATTTTACCTTAATTTTACCAGAAAATTGCATAAAAATTAATAATTTTATCGTAATTTTAAGAATTAATTTTTAAAATTAATAACACGGATCGGAAGCTGATTTCATATTTTACATTAAATTTAATATTTTTTTTTAACAGTGTGGACATTCACAAAATCTTTATAAAACTTCATAAAAGTTATGAAAAATTATTAAAAATTATCAAAATATATTGAAAGCTACTAAATGATGATAAATGAAATTAAAAATTTCCAAAAATGTACAAAAGTTAATATAAGTTTATTGAAATTCGTTAAATTTATTTAAATGTACAAAAGTTTTTTAAAATTATTAATAAATTTTGAAAGAATTGATTAAAAATAAATATAAAAAATAAATGTTTACAATAAAAAATTTTAGAAAGTTTGATATAAATATTTATAAACTTTTAATATTTTTTAGGAAGTTTAAATATTTGTTATAAAATGTTAATAATTTCTAAAATACAATTTAATTTTCAATAACTTTTATTAAAACCAAATAATGTTTAAAATACATTGAAAAATTTAAAAGAACTCTTATAATTCTTAAATATAATAACTTTTATAAATAACAACTAACTTTATGTTATATTAAAACTTATGAAATTTTAGAAAGTAAAAAAATATTTCTGCATTTTTTATTATGAATGTCCAAAATCTATACTCTGATAAAGTTTATTAAGAGTATTTAAACTTTTGTTAACATTATTGAAAAAAGTGATATTATAAATGAACGATTTTTTTATAATATATGAGGAACTCAATTAAAAATATGCGTATCTTTATAGAATAAATATTTTTTTATTCACAAACACACTTACGAGCTCCGTAGACTGATTAGTATTAAAAAATATCTTAAATGTAACGATATTAAAAAAAAAATTCTAATTAATTAAACTGCGATTTATTGAATTTGATAAATTAAATTTTTTTTATCATAAAAAAAATGTTAAATTTATTAAATTTAATAAATTGCAGTTTAATTAATTCGAATTTTTTTTTTAACGTCGCTATATTTATGCTATTTTTTAATACTAATCAGCGACGAAGCTCGTAAGTGTGTTTGTGAACAAAGCACATATAACGTACAGTGGTGCTTCTATCAATCGGCTGCCGAGAGTGGGATTCGAACTCAGAACACCGAGATTACGAATCCAACGCTCTACCGACTGAGCCACTCTCAAGCCCATTGAATTATTCTTATTACTTAAGGTGGTTCATGCGGTAAGAGAGAGAAAGTTAGCTGTGAGAGAAAGAGATAGCGCTCATATGATCCAGTTGCGCATGCGCAGCAACGTAAATGTGAACGAAACATGCATCGTTTATCTAATAATTACACTTTCAAAACACTTTATCTCTTTAATAAAACGATGAATTTACGTGAATCTTGCTGGAAAATGTTTATTATTAGTTCCTTTATATATGTTTAAATTTTCAATTACAATTTGACAGTAGTTTATGAGATATTGCGATTAACAGCTACGAAATGTAAAAATTCCAATATATATAGATATACTTCCAATGTAATTTGTAAAACTTTGAACATCAATTAATCAAAAATGAAACGATGAAATTTTATGAAATTTTAATATGATATTCTCATTGCCTTCATTAAACTATACCTACAATTTCAAGAATATCTTGAAAAAACACGTTAGTCGCATTAACCACCTTAACGTGCATTCTTTAAATTAATTGTAAATATGTAATTCACCAAATAATATTAAAGGTTAATAAAATATTAATATTTATAGCTTATTATTTTGTTTACATTACCACCTTTACTTAATATTTCATTTATTTATAATAAAATTATTTTAACTATAGTTAACTCGCCGTATTTTTACCTTTTAAAAGGATTTTTGGGAAAAGATAAGTATGTTTATATATTTATTTAATAAATTTTTTATTGAAAACAACTCGATTGGTTTGTTCTAAATTTTGTACACATTATTTTTAACTATTCAGAAGAGGAAAGCTTGAAATGACAGAATTTGTATTAGAATTATAGACTTACAAAATCTATACTTTGATAAAGTTTATTAAGAGTTTTTAAACTATTATAAACATTATTAAAAAAAGTGATATTATAAATGAACGATTTTTTTATAATATATTAGGGATTCAATTAAAAATATGCGTATCTTTATAGAATAAATATTTTTTTATTGTAAACAAATGACGTTTTTTCATAGTTTTAATAATAGTATATTTTAGGAAGCAAAAGTAAAGAATGTCCTAAATCGTATGTAAATCCCTCGCTTTCGGCTCGGGTTACAAATATACGATTTAAGGCATTCTTTTTTTACTCCCGTGGTGAAAATGCAATTTTTTTCAACACCGGGCCGAAAATACTTCGTTTTTTCGACGCTAGGAAAAAAAGTGGTACTTTTGGGCCAGCTGTTGAAAAATATATGTTATTGATTCGAGAAAAATATTTGATTTAAAAAATCTGATCTCTCAAAATTTTTTAAATTAATTTCATTGGGTTGATGAGTAAATAATATCGAAAAATATAATTCAACGAATAACAATATGTAAATCATACAGTTCATCTAGTTGGCTAAAATTTATAATTTGAAAAAAAAATATTAAATAATAAATCGGATTTTTAACGGCAAATAATAAAAGTTTTTTTCTTTAATGACAAATAAACAAAAGAAGACACAAACAGGGAAAATTTCTAAAAGTTCTTGAATTTCGTAATCGAGTCTGGCCAAATAGTCATTATTGGTTCAATCATCTAAGAAATCAGATATTTTTTAAGAAAAATTATGGAGTTTTGGAAAAATGTTTAAGAACATTTTAGATTAATATGATAATAAAATTATTAGATTCAGCTGAAATTTATTCCATTTAATTTATTTTAAAATTATAATATTTATATTAAATTTAAATTGAATGAAATTAATTTTTACTTATTTGTAATATTGATTAAAAAATAAATAATTATCGTATTTTTATTTCCATATTTTATGATTGGATAATTTACAATGTTTGATATTTAGGTATATTTATCGAGGTAAAACAATATTCATTAAATCTCATATTTGGGTTTTCCTATTGCAAAACATGCAATTAGCGTGTATTTCGGCAAGTTTATAATATTAAATACTTAGTAAGAGCATTTTATATCCGTTTCAAGGAAATTAAAATTTTGACAAATAAAATATTTGAAAGTTTAGAATGTGCATTACAATAATAAATATTAAGTCCGAAATCGGACGCTAATACACAGTTTTATATCTTTTCAAACATTATCACATATTTTTATACATTTCTGTACCTTTTATATTTCTAATAGAGAAGGACTATACAATCCAGGTAGTGTTGTAAAATTATCCTTGATAATTACGCATATGTATTATAAATTTGCTTTCAAATATTTTATTTTTATAATTCTAATTTCCTAGAAACGGATTGAAAATACTCTTACTAATAAGAAGAGTACCCCACCTTCAGCAAACGGATTACGCTGACCCGTTTTTTTTCTTTTCTTTGAATAGGCCCCATAGACGGAGATATAGAAATTTTTCGAAAATGTAATAAATAGGAGCATTTTAAGATCTTAAATAACTAAACAATAAAGACTGTCACAAAAAAATGTATTAAGAATAAAATAAAGTACAGGTCAAATTAATTAATGCAACAAAGCTTCAACTTAAGCTTTGTTGCATTAAAAAAGCTTCTATGGTTCAAAAGTTGTGTCTAATTTAAAATTACTACATATTTGTTAATATTTTTAGCGTGTACATGATCAATTTTTGAAGCTATTTCACTAGCATACTTTAATCACCTTTTGTACCACAGAAGTTTTTTCAATGCAATTAGCTTGAATTAGAGCGTTTGACCTGTACTTTATTTTATTTTTTACATATTTTTTATAAGAATCTTAGTTGTTTAGTTATTCAAGATCTTATAAATGTTAATTTTTATTATATTTTCAAAAAAATTTCTGTATCTGGATCTATGGGGCCTATTCAAAGAAAAGAAAATACACGGGTTATCAAAAAATTATATCCTTCAGTTTCAGCCGAATTTGTTTCCCGTAGGTGGAGTGCTCTCCTTGTAAGTACTTAATATTATAAACTTGTCAAAATAGATACTAAGCACGTTTTGCAATAGGAAAATCCCAATCTGAGACTTAATGAATATTGTTTTACCTCAATAAAATTATTGTAAGCTTATATATTCATATTTAAGGATTATTATATGATCCAGGTAATGGTAGTTTGACGTAAATATTAAGAATTGTTATGAAATTACTGTATCTGGATTAAACATTTTCTTATATAAGACTTCGTTCTGGAAGATTGTAAGTTAGTTATTCTTCTCTAACAATTGAGAACATATCACCATACAGAACGTTGACTGAGAAGTAAACGGGCGAACTTTTACATTGTATTTTATTGTAGTATTTCAATTTTCACTAATTAAATGTTCCAATTATCGGCTCATTGAATAACTTTAAATACAGTACTTTGACAAGTGCAGTTAGAACGAGTACCTTCATCTTCAGTACATTCAAAAACAAAAGGTATGTATTAAAATTTAATATACGAACATTTTTATTTATCCCTCTATAAAGACGCTGCCAAGTGCTTTGGCGGAATGCTTTCTCATAGAGCTCTTTGAGTTTCATTAATTTTTTTATATTTATTTAAATGTGATTTTAATATTAAAAAATTGTCTAACATTAATATTTACTCATATTGTACTTTATAAATTTCGAACATATATGCTAGCTGTTTGCTTTTCATAAATTTTCAAGAGTTACTCAGAAATCAAAAGAAGTGATCAAAAAGCTACGCTAAGAAAATTATTTTTTTTAAACTTGGTTTATAAAGACAGTAGCAAATAACTTGTATACAAATTTTAGAGCAAATCTATCGAGTACTTGACGTAAAATGGAAAAAAACTGAAATATGAAAATTTTTTAAGAAAATTTTTAAAATTTTCTAAAATGAAAACTACGCTAAGAAGATCGGTTTATAAAAGTTATCCTTCTTTTGGCAGATGCAAATTATTCCCATGGAAATCTCAAAGCAAATTCATCAAGTAACTTACGTAAAATACAAAAAAAAATTAAAAATCGAAAATTTTTTCAATTCTTAAAATGGCTCTATAAAAAAAACTACACTATGAATACCAATTTTCAATAGCTTCCCGTCTAGTTATACAAAAACATAGATGGTATACAAAATTTGAAGCAAATCCATCGAGTAATTTTCGAGATCTAACTGGTTAAATAAATAACATTTTCTTTTCAAAAGTTCTTTTTCAAAATTTTAAAAATGCTCTAAAATTAAAACTACGCTATGAAAATCAATTTTTGAAAATTTCCCTTCTTTTGGCAGTCGCAAATAATTTCCCTGCAATTTTTAGAACAAATCTATCGAGTACTTTACGTAGAATAAAAAAAAATAAGAAAAGAAGAATCGAAATTTTTTTTTAAATCTTTAAAATTCTCTAAAATTGTAACCACGCTAAGAAAAATAGTTTTCAAAAGCTTATTTTTTTCAGACAATAGCGAATTAATTGTGTAAAAATTTTGGAGAAAATTTATAGTATGGTTAACGCAAGAAAGAAAATAAATGAAAAATAAAAATTTTTTTTAAATTTTCAAAGTGCTCTAAAATTAAAACTGCGCTGAGAAAATTAGTTTTCCAAAGCTTGTTTTCTTCAGACAGTAGCGAATTAATTGCATACAAATTTTGGAGCAAATCTATCAA
Source organism: Anastatus disparis (assembly GCA_017163975.1). Lineage (NCBI taxonomy): Eukaryota > Metazoa > Arthropoda > Insecta > Hymenoptera > Eupelmidae > Anastatus > Anastatus disparis. The sequence goes on from JAFFSR010000381.1 coordinate 1,160,283, forward strand.
ATGATTTTCGTAAAATAGAAAAAAATTTTAAATAAAAATTTTTTAAAAAATTTTAAAAATGCTCTAAAATTAAAAGTGCGCTAAGAAAATTAGTTTACAAAATTATTTATACTTTTGGCAGTCGAGATTAAGTTCCATACAAATTTTCGAACAAATTCTTCGAGTAGTTTACGTAAAATACAAAAAAAAATGAAAAATCGAAATTTTTTTAAAATTCTTAAAATGATTCTAAAAAAAAAACTACGCTAAGAAAACCAATTCTCAATAGCTTCCGCACCAGTTCATCAAAAAATTGAATTGTATGAAAAATTTGAAGTAAATCCATCGAGTAGTTTTTAAGATTTTATTGGCTTAATAAATAGAAACATTTTTTTTTTAATTTCAAAATGCTCTAAAATTAAAACTAAGCTAAGAAAATCAGTTTTTAAACGTTTATTTCTTATAAGTTTTGCTAAAAATGGTTTTAAATAACAGATTTTAAAATTTGAAGTTTTCAGCTTTGATTTAAAAAAAAGAACCAATTTCGACGAACGCAGTCATAGTTATAGTCAAAATCTAAAAAAAAACCTCTTTTTTTAAATGCCCATAACTTTGTGAAAAATCATTGTATTTCGATGTTTTTTTTTTAATTTTTCGAGAGACTCCAAATTTTTAATATTTTGTTTTAAAAACATATTGGACTAACAATTGTAAAACTGATTTAATGGCTTAAAGTTAAAAATTTTTTTTTTTTTTTTGCGAAATTTGATAAGTTTAAACAATTGACAACAGCACCATCTGTTCTGATTAAAAACAATTTTTAATACAACAGTCAAAAAGCTGAATTTAAAAAGAAAGAAATAATTTCGATAAAAATTGACTGAGTTATAACTGTTTGAAAAATACATATTTTTTCGAAAATTGTAGAGGGGAGTGTATTAAATTTGATTTTCCGAAACTTTTAATTTTCAATTGTCGTTAAAATAAATACTGAGTCAAGTAAAAAGCAAAAAAATCTATTTTTGTTTAGTGTTAGTCCAAAAACAAAAGAGAAGAGCAGAGATATCAACAGCATTGGATTCAAGTGATAACCAAGGTACCAAAATGATAACTAAACTAATTACAATGATACTGACCATTACAATGGCACGTACAACATACGCCATTACAGGTTATGATTGTGGAGCAAATATAACACCGAACATAACTACTGTCTCATTGCAGGAGATAGGAAAGTGTAACTTTGAAGATTTAAAGCCAGAAATGGAAACCGTATCAATTCAGTTATTACAATATACGGAATATGATCGCGTGCACGTTAATCAGTGCAAAATTAAAATTGAAAGAATTATCAGGTATTGCGGTAGCGGCTCTCATTTAGCAATGGTATCAGGAGGAGATACTACCTATATACAACATGTTTCTGCAGAAGCATGCTCGGATATCCATAGATTTTCGTCATTTCAAATAGGTGAAACCAAAATCGATAACCTAATGACAAATACAACTAATAGAAGATTCGTCGTTTTAGCAGGGAAAGTAGACACAGACGCAAATTGCGATGGCACATCTTATGCTACTAACGGAGTCACTTACTCCGATGTTATCGTAACAGCTAAGGTGGAAATAACCTTACAAGATTACGATGCGACTGTAAATAAGGATAATAATGAAATTATTCTAAGATCAGGAACCAGATGTAAATATTCAATCGGAAAATGTATAGACAGCGGGGAGGAGAATACTTTCTGGCAATACATACCATCTCAGGAATGTGGATTTGATCGTTATGTTCTTTTATTTGAAGGACAAGCTATGAAGCTCACAAACCATGCAGCATTAACTTCAACGCCGGAAATATATTTCACAAATTCCACGGAAGTAAAATTTGCTTTATCCAGCAACGGACATCAGTTTTTATGTGGTTATCATCTTATAAAAACAGAGCAGTCTCAATTGTTCATTTCTGAATATACAGGAGGAAGATCATTTGTAACCAGAAAGAAAATGAATTCACATGACGTCAAATTGACAACATATTTTGACACAAAAATAAATTATCTATCACAACACATAAAACAGGAGATATCATCATTATATAAAGACATAATAACTCAAAGATGCGAATTAGAAAGAAAAGTCCTTCAAAATGCACTGTCATTAGTCACTGTTGATCCAGACAACTTTGCGTCAACAATTATGAAAGCCCCAGGTTACACAGCCATCCTCGCAGGTGAAGTAGCTCATATTATACAATGTAAAGCCGTTGCAGTAAAGATAAGAGGAGATGCTCATTGCTACAATGAAATGCCGATAACATATAATAATGAATCATTCTTCTTATCGCCAAAAACACGGATTATTAAACGACGGGGTACAAGAAGAGACTGCAACTTGGCATTACCAACAGAATTTTATGTAGAAGGTAAATATTACAGATTCACACCTAATGCCTCAATCACTGAAGTGCCGCAGGTTTTGCAACCTCTAAATAAACCAACTTGGACTTATACCGATCCAGGAACATTAATCAACGCTGGGATCTATACTGAAGATGATCTAGAAAATTTGAGAAATGCAGTACTCTTCCCAGCAGAAAAACCAGCTGTATTACATTCCTTAGCAAGAGGAGCATCGGGTAAAGAACTAACACCAGGAGAAGTTCAGATTTGGAACTTGTTCGATGAAAATATTTTGGAGAAATTTACCGAATCAACATATAAAAAAATTTGGAATAAATTCACGTTGTTTGGATCATTCAGTGCCGGAATCATGACTATAATGATTATCTTAGGAGCCATAAAATACTGCTTAACCACTATTTTACATGGTTACACATTATATCACATATATGGCTTCAGTTTCAGAATCATTGCAGCATTTTGGAGCACACTCTCAAACTTGTTCATACACTTAAACAATGGTGCATTAAAGAAGGATAAAAAATTACAACCAAATGAAAAAAAAAGAGATGTGGAACTGGGGTTATCAGCATCAGAAACAACATCAGCACCTACGGCACCAGAAATATCATTAACAATAACCAATGAGAGATCACACACATATTCAAACATGACTAACACTCCAGGACGAGTATTACGTAACGATTTAAGATTAGACATCGATAGCTTCGATACAGCTTCGAATTCGAAAACTTTGTATCATTAAGAGAATTTAAAAATTTCTAGATTCTCTTAATGAGTTAACCGTAGAAATTTTACATTGTTTTTACATTTCTTTATAATCAATTTTCTCTTCATTTTTTATTTAACAATATGAATTATTAAACTTACATGTTTCTGTCAAGTTTTTGATATTTTAGATAGAATTATCATGAAAAATAAAAATTTTAATAATTTAAAAACACTGGTATTTTAATAAAAATTTTTAATTAAAATTATAATTCTGTTTTGTTTATTTGAAAAAATCTTTGCCCAGAAAATGGATATAAAATATTGATCGAAATAAAATTTTTTAAAAATATGCTCTACTTTTCAATCGTGTTGGAATTTTTGACTTGTATCAATTCTTTAAAAAGTTACAATTAATTAAAATTGAAAAATTCGTCAAGCTCGAATAATTTTTAAACGTAAAAGAATGTTGTTGATAAATGGTTCAAGTGTAAAATATTTTATAACACATAAAAAGATTTGCCTTATTTAAAAAAAAAATAAATCAAATCTTCGCTTCGCACACCCTTGACCGTCTACTACTCAAGCGACAAACACTTTAATCTCGCCTGTATTCATCCTTCGTACTCCCTTGTTACGCATATATCTAATATATATACTAACATACACAATATTTATTATGTTATTCATTTATAAACTTCTAAATATATTATAGACACTTTCCAATGTATAACCATTTACGAAAAACCATAAATGTTTTGTGAATTAACAAATCAACTAATCAAAAATATTTAAGAAACATTTTTATTTGTAAGAGAGAGAGAGAGAGAGAGAGAGAGAGAGAGAGAGAGAGAGAGAGAGAGAGAGAGAGAGAGAGAGAGAGAGAGAGAGAGAGAGAGAGAGAGAGAGAGAGAGAGAGAGAGTCTAACATATTCTGTAAATTAGCTCTTTGTATATTTATATGAACAAATTTATTTTTAATGACGAATCAGTATAGTGAATTATTCTTAAAGAGTTATTTTCATTCTTTTATTTCGATAAATTATTTTTGCAAAATGTGCAAAGCACGACTACTATCGCATATGTGTTATCTGTCACAGAGGGTTGATGTTCGACAGTATTATTTTTTTTAATTAAAAGGTTTGATTTAATATAAACAGATGATACGTGTTTTTAACCCGGTATATGAGAAAAAAATCATATATGCCACTCAGGGTAAAAATACGATACTAGCGTGTAATCTCCCATCCTAGCAACTAATTCTACACTGTTCAAAAATGCGACATATTTATCCCACTTACAAGGAGAGTGTTTCACCTTCGGGTCACCGTTTTTGTTCAAATTTTGGGAATATTTTCTAGATGCAGAAATATGAAGAAAGCCAAAATTTTAGAGGCCAACGCTCAATATTTCCCTAGTTACAGGCCATCGAAGAAAATCACTAAAAAAGTTACTAGATTTTCAAACACTTATAGTTCCTCAGAATTATTAGCTAGAAGCTTAAACCTTTTTTTAAATGAAAGCTGAGCTCAAATCCTTTCGAAATAGCACCTATACCATCTCAAAACATTATTTTTTCCCAAAGTTAGAGCGTAATAAAGATTGGACCTGAATTTTTTGTTTAAAACATTAATAAATAATAAAAGCTAAAATTCGGTTCAATCTTCATTATGCTATAACTTTGGGAAAAAATAATATTTCAATATGCTATAACTACTATTTCGAAAGGATTTCAGCTCAGCTTTCATTTAAAAAAAGGTTTAAGCTTCTAGCTAATAATTCTGAGGAACTATAAGCGTTTGAAAATCTAGTAACTTTTTTAGTGATTTTCTTCGATGGTCTGAACTAGGGAAATATTGAGCGTTGGCCTCTAAAATTTTGGCTTTCTCCATATTTCTGCATTCAGAAAACATTCCCAAAATTTGAGCAAAAATGGTGACCCGAAGGTGAAACACTCTCCTTGTTAGTGTAATATACTATTTCCATTAGAATAAAACAGAGGTACACAATAATCTCTTAACTCATGGATAACTCCTGAGTTAAGAGATGAAATGATAAATTCATTAATCATTAAATGATGAAATGATAAATTCATTAATCATACAAATAAATTAATCAGTCTTTTGATACGCTATCAAGTTTTTGTATGAAATAATTTATTTAATTTCATATAAATAAAAGTAAGGGCTTGCTAAATATGTGAGCAATTTAAAATCATTTTATATTAAAAATGAATTTATAGCAAATTAACAATGAATTACAATCACATTGTTTATTGTATTTGAATCGTCAAGATGGTAAGAATTTCTTTTGTTTTGTAATTTTTATCGTTCTCAAAATTAAGTTAAAATGACCATAGGTAATAATTAAATAGATTTATATATAAAAGAATTTTGAAGTTGTGTAAAACTGTTTATTTCTGTATAAAACTATTTTAAAAAATCACTTTCAATTATAAATTAAATCATACAAATTTACACAGTTTTAAGTACTTTTAAAATTTGTCTAAAAATTTATAGAATATTTTTTTGATTGTATAAAACTTTCTAAAAATGTTTATAACTGCTTACATTTGCTTAAAACTGCGTATAAATGCCTATAACTAATATACGTGTCTTAATTCAGACGTTTTTAAACAGTCATAAACAGTTTCAAACAATCATAAACAATTTTATGCAATATCCATTTCCACTAGGGAATAAAAGAAATTTTTAAAAATTTAAAAACTTTTAAAAAACAAAAAATAGAAAATTTATTGAAAAAAATTTTACACCATATTTAAAGTTAGTATTTTATACGTACTCTAATTGCTTTTTTAATTTTTGTTATGAGACGAATGGATACAGACAATACTATGTTTCAAAAGCTTTTACTCAAAATTTATCTCATAAACTGTATTAGTTATATATGGTCTTTGGCCGTATTTTGGTGAAATATGAATGGAAAAGAATGTTTGTCGCTTGAGCTGAAGTTGCCGAGATCGAAATTTCACCTGAATAAACGGCCAAAAAACAAGATGATTTTATGTCCAAAGTAGGCCGTATCAGGAACTATAATAGTTGGTTATTTATTTTTTTTTTGAAATGGGAAGACCCTTAAAGCATATGCTCTAAGGGACGACGGGGGATAGTATTAATAATTTTAAAAAAAGTATCATTATTTTTTATCTACGTATTTTTTTAGTATTCCAGCTATCGTTTATACTAGTGATTTACTTGAGCTATGATTAAGTGCAAGAATTTTTAAAAAATTATCAATAAATTTTTTTCGATAGAGAATTCATTAAAAAACTTTCCGTGTTAATATTTGCCCCGCGTTTGGTTTAAGTATTAATAGCACATTTTTTTATAATAAAAATGAAATTTAATAATAAATACAAGTATTTAATTAATGTAAACAAGAATTATATGCTTTTTAATGTATATCTAGATAGCAAATAGATTATAAAAAAAAAATATGAAAAAATGATTTTTTTATCTTTTTTGAATGTAAAAATAGCATCAATTTTTGTCTTATAAATAAATTATGACTAGGAACATCATATAATGTTATGAAAAAAATTCCAGTACAGTCTTTATTAAATTAATTTTTAATCTATCGCATTTCGGCATTCTTTTCAAATTTATCCTTACATATTAATAGTGTTAATATTTGCCCCGGAGATTTGTTAATACGTGCTCCTGCAGACACATTTTTTTAAAAATATCTTTAAATATATATTTAAAAATAAATCTTAAAATATTAATGCTATTATTAAAATAATTTTAAAGTAGATTAAAATAAAATAATTTTAATTCTATTTTATACATCGAATGAAATCAAAAACAAACATTGAAGTAGGTAAGAATTTTCTAGTTTCTATAATTTAAAAAATCGCTACGTCGCACGCTTTTCCTCTGCGATGTACTGCTAGGTAATATGTTTAAATGTCAAAAGTAATTATGTAATATTATTAAATAAATAAATAAATATTATAAATGATAATTTATAATTTTAAACGTTTTAAAAAAGCTATATGGTGATTAAAAATATATCTTTATTGAGGTAATTTAACTTTTAGAATTTATTTTCATTTGATACATTTTCAATAATATTTAGATAAGATCTACCATATTTAAATTTCATGCAACAAAAACATTAAAAGAATTTTCATCAAACAATATTTTTTCAGAATCGTCGGTAAGTCTTAATTTTTTTAGTATTACTTGAAATCTAATTTTTTCAACTTTAAACATACCAATTTTCAAGTAAGTAAAATTTTTTTCAAAGAAACATTTTTTTCCCTTTCTCCTGTGCTGAAATAAACAAAGTCTTAATGAAACCGTAAAGACTCGCGTATTAACACGCTAACGAGTTAAGTTGTCATTTGTTTTTCTTTCAACGTTAAAAGGCTACGCTTGTCTCCAGTCTCAGTGTGATTTTCAGATTCATTTGTTTGTTCACATTATTGAGGTTAATTATTGCGTAGTGTATATTTTAAAGTTGTGTATAAACACTTATCAAAAAGTACTGCATCAGAGGAAATTGATTTAGTAAGTATATACATTAAATACAGTTTTTAAGTAAAAATCGCTTGTTCAACTGAAATTGTTAAAAGTGTGTACCTCTATTGACACAAAACTATATTTATGCGTCAAAAAATTAACTAATTCAGTGTTTTTCTATTTAATGTAATTTAGTATTTTAATATTCTTAGCTTATGTTTAATTTTATAACTATATGCAAAAATAGATTATCGTATGGTTTCATCACTAAATGAACAAATGAGAAAAATTTATTTTGAAGATTTTTTTTATATTTAAACATCTGTTTAAAATATGAAACTTAGATCATGTTCTTTAATCAGCTTTTAAAAACTTATTAAAAAAACCGTCTATTTTTCTTCAATATTTATTTTGTAATTAAATGAATAAAAATAAATTATGAAAATACATGAGCGAATATTTTCACCAAAGGACGAACAGCGCCATTTAAATAACATTCGAAACAACATAACCTCAAATTTTGCTTATACTTTTAACGCGTTCATCCACTTAAGCTCAAATTCTATAAAAACCTATATATTTACTATAAAATTTATGCACATCGACTTTAAATATTTTTATTTAAAAATAAGGAAAAACAGATTTTAATTTATAATATATTAAAATTAGCGTTAAATTATAAAGTTTAAAAAGTAGTTAGCTAAATAAAAACTGTTGAGAAAAAATACAGGATATTTTATTTTTTGAGATAATGTTCGTTCACATCCTGGTAGAAAAAAGCCTGGATTTACGGTGTCATCATGGCGTATTTTATGGTTTTCAACCATAACATGACCCATATCATGGCCACAAACCCAGTCTTATTTCGACGGAATATGGACTTGACAAGAAATACAAATTTATAATTTTGAAAAGATAATTAAAATTTTTATTATATAGATAATTAATTAACTTATTTTTCATTAACTATTTGTTATAAACTATTTATTTTTACAATTAACAATAACATATTTAAGTTTCAATTATAAAGTTATAGTTAATCTGCTGACATTATTTATAATTAACAACAATTACTTGTTAGTATTTCACTCAAATAGACAAAGGTTATAATGAACAATACAAACTTTATAGATTATAATTTATGTCATAAATAAATTTTGTGTTAATATAAATTAATGAGATATTAGTATTATTAAATATTAATTGTAGTTACACTCATATAAAATATCAATTAATTAAGAACTTAAGGTATCAGGCCCAAATTTAAGCCTAAAATAAAAATTAAACTTAAATGTCATAATAAATTTTTTTTAATAATATAACTTTTAAAAAGTCTTTTTACCTTAGATATATAAAATACAAGACTTTAAAACATTTTCTATAACTTGAGAATTGAAGTGGTGGTGCTCGTTGAGAGTCTGGAATAAAAAACCCTTTACCGCAAGATTTCTTCATGAGTTTTCATTGAATTCACTTGAAATTTTATGGAGATATTCAAAATCATAGTAGAATCCATATAAGTAGAGCAGATTTTGAATTAATTTATTTCTATTTATTTATTAACTTATTATTTATAATAATTAATGAAAAAATTTTTTTTAAATTGTTTATTTTTCAAAAATTTTTTAATTATTTGAATTTTTCATGAATGTTTTATACTTATATGGATTCTACTATAATTTTGAATATCGCCATAAAATTTCTAGTGAATCCAATGAAAACTCATGAAGAAGCCTTGCGGTAAAGGGTTTTTTGTTCCAGACTTTCAACGAGCATCACCACTTCAATTCTCAAGATATAGAAAATGTTTGAAATTGAATGTATTTTTATATGACATTAGTTATTTTTAAACATCAGCAATTTATATCATATTATACGTTTTTTTGTCAGCTTCTAATAGTATCTGACCCCCTTAAGTAATCTCATCAAATGACTGAAATCTTTTTTTTTATTCGAACACTTGATTTTGGTGATCACTGCAAGCTTTCTCAGCCAATTTTCAACGAATTGACTTTAAAATTTCCAGAGATCTTTAATTTATATATATTCACAAAATAACACTTTTATTTAAAAAAAAAAAGAAAAAGAATTTAAAAGTTTAATTTAAAAATTTGAAAATATTGGAAAAAGTGAATGTTTTTGTGAATTTTATATATTTAATTTAGTTCAACTTTCACTAAAACTTATCTTATAAAAATTTCATTACTGTTATTTTTTTATACAAGTAAATAAAGATGTGTAAGCAGAAGATCTTTGCAAATTTTAAAGTCAATTTGTTGAAAATTAACTGAGAAAGCTTACAACAACCACCAAATTGAAAAAATCACATTTTTGACTAATTAAAAGGATTTTAAGTATCAAATGAGAGGTTTTAAAATTATTCATAGACTTTGTAAATAAGTTTAAAATATTCTATTATAATATCAATACAGATCCATGTAATGTAGGTTGTATTGTAATTTCACTTTAAAAAAGTTTGTGGCAAATTTCATTTTTGGTCTAGCGACAAATAAAATATTTAATAATACACATTTTGGACTATTCGTTTTAAAATTATGGCACTCAAAGTTCTAAAATTTTGCAAATAATTTTAAAATGTCCTACTGTAACATAATGTCAATGCAAATCAATGTAATCTAAGTTGTATAATAAAATATAACATTGAATTCTATAGTTTGAAAAGAAGTAGTCTGGTACGTATCATATGAAAGGACTCATCATAGACTAAATCAAATATAAAACCACTTACCAACTTTTTAAAGCAAAATAACAGTACAATATAAATTAAATTCATATGCATTGATACCATGTTGGAGGAAGATATTTTAAAGCAATATACAGAGTATCATAGCTTTAAATACTTTAATTGAAAAAAAAAATCTAACACGTATCACATCAAACATTTCATTTGACATAGACAAAAAATGAAACTGGCCATAAAGCTTTTTAAAGTGATATAATTTCATTTTTAGTTATTTATTTTTAAAACTATAGCATTTACAATCATAAAACTTTATAAATAACTTTAGAATGTTCTGTCTAGCAAAATATCAATATAAATCCATATATTTTGGATTGTATTGTAATTTCACTTTAAAAAAATTGGTGACAAGTTTCATTTTTGGTTTAGCTACAAACAAAATATTTCATAATACACAAATTCGTTTTGAAAGTCTGGCACTCAAAGTTCTAAAATTTTGCAAATAATTTTTAAGTGTCCTGCTGTAACATAATGTCAATACAAATCAATAAGTTGTATTATATAATATAATATTGAGTTTTATAGTTTGAAAAGAAGTAGTCTGGTACATATCATATAAAAGGATTCATCACAGTCTAAATCAAATATTATAATTTATATGAACTGAATTTGTAAAAACTATTTTTAAATATGATTTAATTAATAAGAAAAAAATTTTAAATAATTAGATTTTAGTACAAATATAAAATATTTTTGTATATGTATTTTCATTTCAAAATTACACTTAATGACTTTAAAATATTTTGTATGTTTTTAAAATGTAAAATGACTGTATAAAATGAATTTATATGATAACATGTATATAAAACTCCAATTTAGATTTACAAATTATTCTTTATTACAAATACTTTGCTCTTATAAATAATAATAAATCTATAAACAATGAAATACATCTTTTATCTTTAATTCATGAACATTATTCTAACAAATTTTTTAGATTTACAAATTATTCTTTATTACAAATTAAATACTTTTTTAATTTTTGTATGAGAAGACATTAGAATTTCATGAAATCATGAAACAAATGTCAAGTATACCAGCATCGGATTATTTTTTTTTTATAATTGAATTTGACATGGGCTCACAGAATTAATTAATTTATTTAGTATTTGAAACTATCAAATCTTGACATTAGAATTTCATGAAATTCTTAATTATGGCGAGCTTATGGTGAAATTTGACAGTGTAATTACACCGTACAAATATGACCATATGTTGTTAGACACGCCATATTTTATGCTACATTTTCTATCAGGGCAGGTGCATGTTCAAATACTGGTGAAATTATCCTATGTATTTTTAGAGGTTGTAGAAATGTTTAAGCACAAATCGTTTAAAAGTGTGATCTTAGAATAAATTTAATAATCATATCTCTTACGCGCATTATTGTTTACAGCAAAATTAAGAATTGGCATAATAAATGTAAATGTTAAATATAAATGTTTTTTTTTTTTTTTTAAAGAAAAAAGTTAATATATGAGGATATGGCCCTCTATATAATTAACTTTTTTCATATGATATCAGATAGATTTTTTTCAAATATATTTGTTTATGATAAAATAATGAAGAAAATATTATGAAAAATGTTATTTAATATTTAATATTTTTATATAGTTGAATTACTAAAGGTTTTTGGATGATTTGAAAAATTTGTGTATATAATATTAATGAAATATGGGTGAAGATAATATTCAAACAAATAACACAAATCTACATCATCCATCTATGGAGAATCATTTCCGAAATATTTCATATACACAAGGCTATGGATATATAAACCCTCAAGCTCATCCGAATGCGACAGATCAACCCTACAATTATAATTTATATCCAAGACAGCCACTAATACCAACTTATAGCGATAGTATTCCAAAACAGTCAACTTCAGCAGTATATACCGATATTTCAAATAGTATTCCAAGTAGACAAAATGACAGGACCATTTTTTTACCACCTCATATTAATGAAAATTATAATCATAATATTCCAAGACAGTCATCTTCAACATTTTCACCTGATGTTTTAAATAGTACAGCAGATAGACAAAATGACAGGACTACTTTATCTCATGTTCATGGGAATATAACTTTAATGGATAATAGTTCTCAATCGTTAATGGGAAATAATGCTAATTCAATTATTCACAACAATTTAGAAGGTATATTTTAAAAATAATATTATAATGGAACTTTGTAACATGAACAAATAGTTGCTTTTTAGTTATACTCATTAAATAATTTTTTTTAAAATTACTTCGATAAATTTCTGAATCTCATTAGATATGTATTTCAGAAACTGATCTGAGTCTTTAAACAACAATTATTTTTCTGTTACTTTTTTATGCTTCAAAATATTGTATAAGTAATTACTTCGATAAATTTCTGAATCTCATTAGATATCTATTTCAGAAACTGATCTGAGTTTTTAAACAACAATTATTTTTCTGTTACTTTCTTATGCTTCAAAATATTGTATAAGTAATGCTGATTTCTTTTAGACTTTTCTGATATTTTCAAATGAAGAAATAAAATATGTGACTACTAGAGTATCAGAAGTGAGTTAATTTTTTTTTATAATATTAATTAATAAAACTTATTTTTACCTTAAATATATATTAAATACAAAACTTTGATCTATGAATAATTTTAAAAAATCTTATGCGATAATTGAAACTTTTTACTTTATTCGAACATTTGATTTTGATGGTTACCACAGGCTTTTTCAGCCAATTTTCAAATAATTGACCTCAAAATTTCTTGAGATCCAATATTTGTACATCTTCATAAAATAACAGTTTTAGTTAAAAAAAAAGAGTTTAGAAGTTTGATTCAGAAGAAGTTGAAAATATTAGAAAACAAATATATTTTTGTGAATTATATGGATGTAATCCCTGGTGGAAATTGAAACGTTTTTTTTACTAGTTTATGACCAGTAGAAATGGAAACGCTTTTTTTAACATTTAATGGCCATTTCTTTGGCATTATTATTACTAATAACCTCAAATTTTTATATACACCATTTTTAATGCTCACATTTCTACCAGGGAATTCAATTCAACATTTACTTAAACTTATCATATCAAAATTCCAACACTGTTATTTTATGAAGATATATAAATTGAAGATCTCTCACGATTTTGAAGTCAATTAGTTGAAAATTGGCTGAGAAAGCCTACAACAAGCATCAAAATAGACAAAATCAAGTCTTAGACTAATCATAAGGATTTTAAGTATCGGATCAGATATTTTAAAATTATTCATCGATCAAAGTCTTGTATTTAATATATATTTAAGGTAAAAAAAGTTTCATTACTTAATACTACATTACAAATATTATCTTTAAATTTAAATTTGATTTTTGTCAAACTCAGTCCTGATACCTTAAATTTTTAATGAAAAGCAATACTTTCATTTACATTTATTCTTTTCAAAAAGTATTACTTTGTGATATTTTTATTAAAAGATTCTGCATAAGCATAATAAAATAAATGAGTGATGTATAGGTTTGCATAATTTTATTTCAGTTCCCAAAGTCAATAAAGAAACAAATTATGTCTATAATATTGTTCGTCATTGTTTTATGGGTCAATTATTACTAGATGCTTACGAATACGACAAAAAAATGCTAGAAGTGATTCAAAAAGATCAAGTCCGATATCATCGTCAATTCAAGCATACTCTTTTTGCTGAACTTATAATTGGTCATGAATTTCATAGAGCACAATCTTATAAGTAAGTTACAATAATCTTTTTTATCATGCAATTCTCCTAGTATAATAAATGACATAAGTGAAAAGTAATCAAATCTAAAAATACATACTCATTATTAACATGTATTGTAAAATTGGATTATCATCAAGAAAGTAAGGGAGACTGGGGCTATTTGTCAGTATGTAAGCAAATCGCGAATAAGTTTACTAATAAAAGTCGTAGCTCAGCGGTGCTTAGACCTTAAATATATAGCAGTCTTGCAAATATTTTACATCATTAATTGATTGAAGTTGCTGATAAACGCACTAGAAAGGTCACTTTTAATGTTTTAACGTAGTCAAAGTAAAATTAGTAAGTTTCAAATTATTTTTATTCAATATTTGATTATAAATTCGAAGAAAAAAATCGACTACACTACAGTGTAAAACTTTTATCATAATTTAAATTTTCACTTAACATTTTTTAAATAATTTTAAAAAACTATGAAAAAAATATTAATTTAATTTTTGATTGTAAGTGGGGCAAGTTGTCAATTTGCATAAAAAATGTAATGATGTTATGCAATACACATATTAAATATAATAATTATTATATTGTTACATATAATTTTCATATGCTATACTATAAATTGTTATGTACATCATGGTTATTTTATACATTTAGTTTATTTATCAAATCAAGCATTGTATATTTACAATATACAATGTATAATTATAATAAAAATAATAAATTCGGTTGAAATTAATAATGGATACTTATTTTTTAAAGTCACAATTATTACTTTATGATTAATAGTTTATTTGCCAACTTACCCCTAACCCTCAGACAATTCACCTAAAGATTTTGCCCAGTAGGCATAAAAATGGGCCGGAAAAAACTCTTTCATAATTTAACAGTTATTAGATTTTCGATTCTCAAAAAATTATCAAATATTGCTATAACGGAGTACTTTAACACAAGTGTTATTCATTTTTTTTAAAGATCTTATAGTTTCTGCACAAAAAATTTAATTTAAAAAAATTGACAATTAATCCTAGTCTTTCCTATTTATAAATTTATAATTCCCTATTTATATTATGTCTCTTACTGTCTGTATGTTAATAAAATTTTATTCACTTTTAATTTATGAATACAGTACAGTACCTGCAATACTTTTCAAAAAATTTTACAAAAACATTTCTTATGATTATCATGAACTTTTGTATTGACACATCAATAACACGTCTATTTAACATATAAATAAGATTTAATGTGTTAATATTTACTTCTAGGATGACACCTGACCGCTTTTATTTTCTGAAAAATTCTATAAAAGAATTATTACCTTCTGAACCCGACGATTTATGGTATACATCATCAAATTACGATTACAATGGTTCAAAACCTGCAAAAGGTTACCTTTATAGCGCTTATGTAACTCTGCGAGGCAAGGCATCAGCTATCGGCAGAGAGGTAGATGGTAAAAAAGGAACAAAGCGTAAAAGATCAGGTGATGATAATACTCCCTTGTATGTCGAATTTTGTAATAGCATGAAACTAAATATGACCTGTATTTTTAGATATCGACTCAGAATTAACTGCTGTTTTAAACTTTTCTGGTGACATAGACAATCAATATTTACAAGATTGGGACGATTCTTGGGTCAAAAGGTCTGAATCATTTAAGATACTTTCACTCTCTGATATTTATGATAAATATAGCGCACTAACTTCTGCGGATGGACATTTATTGGTAAGCAACATATTGATAATAAATAAAAATTTTTATAAATGTGTGTGCCGTATATTGAAATAAAATAAAATTTTTTTCATCTGATTCTTGGCTAGCGCATTAACTTAACAAATATTTTAAATATCAATTATAATTATTGGTTATAATAATTGAGTGAATAACTAATCGTTAAACCTCACTCATTCGCGTATCTTGTATTGATGAGAAAAATTCGACGGTTTGTTTTTATTCAGAAAGAGAATTGTTGATAATTCAATTATCATCAATTATCAAGAGTTATAATTGTTATTTTTATTAGTTACACATAAGTTAAAGAGCTGTTCAAGAAATGTTTGAAAAGGCCTTTGATAAAGAAAAGTGAAACGTCGCAATCAAATAATACAACTGAATTATGAATCTGAATAAATGAAAATTTGAACAATAAGCCATTGATTTGATCGACTTTCTTATTAAAATACAGTTTTATTCAGAATATTAATTTTTTTTTTGTTAGAACAGAAAATCACACCGAACAATACAATCGCAACGTTTTTTTTTTTTGGTTCTATATTCTTCGAACATTAAATTTCATGATACCTTTTGATGATTGAATTGTTCAAAAGAGAATTATAAATTATTATTAATGTTTTTCTAAGAGTGCTCTCTGAGACAATCGGAATGCCACCTCTATCAAAATCGTATTTTAGTTAATTGTCATTTTTTTGAATAATTGTACAATAAATTCTTAATTTTATTTACAAAGAATATTAAATATTAAAATAAATAATGCTGTAGTTTGTAGAGAAAAAGAGAAATTTCGTTCATATAATCACCAGATCGTGTTTAAATTTTCTCTACAAATTATTCTTTTATTTTTATTAATTAATTCATAAAAGTTAATTCAAAATAATCATCAATGCTTATTATACATACATGAAAAAATTCTAATAATACTTATTCAAGTAAAATAACAGGTAAATATGCTCAAAACAAATTTTTCGTGGCGCTGTAAGCAATTACAAGTTGTGCGAAAAGTAAAGAGCATTCTTTAATAATAATATAAAACTGAAAATTTGAATGTCATGTAATATATAATTTTTTTAATTTTTCCAGATTTCCAGAGATTTTGTAAAATTATATCCTAATTTAAATAATACTTTTAAAAATAATTGGCCAACAGCAATGATCAAAATCATTCATCTGGCCAGAAAAAAAAATAATGAAATAATAAAAAAATTACTGTCTGATTTAGACTTAAAAATAAATGAATTGTCAATTATTGATGAGAATACTGAAGAAGGAACAAAAAAACAGATACAAGGTAGCTGTAAAAAATAATTTTTTTTATAACTTCGTACTTTATTTTATTATTCTATCATCATTTATTCATTCTTCATTTTAACATAATTTAATGATTTTTTAGATTTGCAATCGGATTGCGCTCTACAGTTACTGCCAGCTTTGTTATTTTTGCAAAATAAAGGGAAATGGAAATTTAGTAAAGCAAATATTGACATGCAAAAACTGATTGATCATTTTTACGCTAAGGCTGAGGTAAGATATGTTTCTTTCATAATTTTTAATGATAGTTTTCATTCCAGTTGTTTACTCAATACAACTCAGCTAACACTACATTTTAAGTGCCTATATTTATTAAATTATTATTAAATAATTAAACAAATGACGAATTAAATAAGTAATAATAAATAATTATCAAATTACTATATAAAATCTAAATAAAAACTAAAAATTGCATAAATACTAATTAATCAGTTGTTTAATAATAATAATTTATAAAAAATTCCAAGGTATATTAACAAAAGACTAAATATAAAAATATATTCGGTTTTACGCATTATGTTGTATGTATATTACATATTATACTTTAAAATGCTATATTTCAGTTTTATACATTTTAAAATATGATAAAATTTCAAGTTTCAAATGTAAATTATTATAAATGTATGGTAATTAAAGTTTTTGTTACTCGAGATCGAATTCTGGTTAACATATTTTTTCCTAAAGTTTTATTTTTTTTTAAATTTTTTACGTATATTGAATTACTTTCAGGTCAATTCATTTTATAACATACGAGTATATTTTCTTAAATTAAATTAATTATCCGTACAATCATTATTTAATGAATAATAATTATATTAAACAAAAAGTCATCGCTTTATTACAAATAAATTTTTTATATATCATAATTTTAACACAATCAGTATCTTTTCATTAAAAATGACATTAAAATAATACAATTTTGCAAAAAATCTTTAAAATTAAATCATTAACAATTTTTTTTTTAATTAAGAAAAAGTAATGCGTGTTCTTACGTATATTCTTCGATGTTCATAATAAATTTATGTAATGAAAAATGAAAATTGGTTTATAATAGAAATATATCGATGAAAGTTCTGAAATTAATATTTTGATTTTTTTAGTTCTTTGACTACTATCCGAATAATAGCAAATAATTATTTATTTTTTTTATTAAATATTTATTATAATTTAGCACAATAAAAAATAAAAATTCATTCACAACAAAAGTAGGTCTTACAAAATTCTTTAATCAATCGTGGTTGGTCAAGTTTTTATTGTTTATATTACAATAAAATCAATTAATCCATAAAATCAGTTAATCCATAAAAGCAATAAATATTACTATAAGACCGTTTAATTCATAAAGTTTGTAAAAAATTTTTGGAATATTCGATTATTATAAATAATTGACAGAATATTTTTTTATTTTTAATGTAAAAGTTTTACATAGATTACAAAAATGCTTAAATCATATAAATGTTATAATTGCATATACTTATAATGGGACTTACGACAGAGAAATGATTTCTTATTTAAACAATTCACGTAAAAGAAGGAAACACTGAACCGTTTGGGTAATAGTTTTTGATAAACCTTGGCGAATATCTTTCTTTGAACTATAAATAACAGCCCTTTGAAGAATTCTTACTAAAGAGTCTAGAATTATTGAAAAGTCAATTTTGCAAAATATGCTACTGCTCTCTACAAAAAGAGTCATTTATTCCAAGAATGGTTTACTATTTTTAATTATTATTTCTCATATTTTAAATAAATAAGTATTGATTAAAAAGTCTAAACATTTCTATTTTAGTTTTTACCAAATAATATAAATTATTTCTATATTTATTAGTATAGTCAAGCTTGCTTAGTTTGGAAATAAACTCTTTTACTTTTTTTTTTCAATTTGGTACTTGCAGTATATACTCGAATAAAGAATAACATTAGCAAGACATTTACCATTATAAATTGGTGGGAATGCAAATATTTTAATTATAAAGTGGAAATTATTCATGATTTGAAAAATATCTATTAGCAAATTATTTTTTTCAATCATGATATCTTTCATTCTAATAGCAAAAAATCTTTACAAATCATTATTAGATCGATGAAATCCTCAAACAATCTTCCATTATGGCAAAGTAGCTAATCAGTGTTAAAGTGATCCATAATTTTTACTTATTTTATTCAACTTTTGTAACAATTTTGCATAATAAAAATGAAAAATTTATTTTTATCAAACGTATGTCCTGCCAAATTCTTTAATCAATAATAATTGATCAAGTTCATATTATATATTCCATAATATGTTTAAAAGTTTTTTAAAACATTTCATAATTATAATTAAATAATAAAATAATTCTTTGATTCCAGTGCGAAAATTTACATAGTTTACAAAATTAATAGATTATATAATAAATTTTGTAAAAAGTGTAACTATAAAAAATTATAGATGGAGAATTGATATCTAATTTAAATAGTTTATATCCCTTGAATTTTTCAAATGATTTTCATGAATTTTTATTTTTTAATTTTATCATTATTTTTCTCAAAACCTTTTTCCTTTTTTTCTCACTTAAGTAAATATAAATATTTTATAACGATACTTTCTAATCTTTACTCTTTCTTCCATTTATGGGAAATTTTAAAACTCTAAATATGTTTCGCATTTATTTTTTTTCGTGTGCGTAGTAATCTTTGTCCTGCCGAATTTTGAATATATTTATATATTAAATTGACTATATTTTATAAAGTTTAATATTTTTATGATAGGAAGACCGTAACTAATCTTTATCATGTTTTATGTGTCCAGAACTTGCCACAAATGGAAATTTCACTTTGATTAGTCCTTTCCACAAAAAACTTTTAAAATTACTGCTTTTATTGCAACCACCCCTAATCCAAAGCGACTAATGTTAATTTACGGAATTTCCCATAAAGGCCGCCCTCTCTATGCACAATTTTAGGTTACTTTAAAAAATTTCAAGATGTTTGGAAGGAGTTCTGCCTACACTGTTAAAAACACATGAATTTTAATGCAAAACTAGAAGCTAATTTCCAATTCAAGCACAAATTTTTAAGCAAATGAACCTGAAAATTATTAATTTTACTATGAAATTATTAATATTACTAATTTTATTATTAATTTATGTGAAATTGCATAAAAATATAGTATATTACAACTCATGGCTAGTAAAAAAAAGAATGTCTCAGCTTCTCCTCGGCCGACAATTTATACATGTGATCCGAAGTTTTCTTTTTTACACAGGACGCGTACAGTGGGTACTTTACTCCCTCCTAGCGAAGAGTAAGGTACCCACTGTACGCTGCCTGTGTAAAAAAATCGTATGTTCTCCACGGGAGTAAATGAAAAATCCCTTAAATCGTATGTTTGTCACCCTCGCCTTCGGCTCGGGTGACATTCAACATACGATTTAAGACATTTTTCGTTTTTACTCCCTAGGTGAATAATATACTATTTTTACTAATTAAAATAAAATAATTTTAAACAAGTTTTAATAAAAAATAAATTATAATAATTTTTTTGTAATTTTACTGTAAAATCGCATAAAAATGAATAATTTTACCGAAATTTGACTGTACAATTACGTATTATTGTATATAAAAATAAAAATTTCAGTAATGTACTGGAAGCTAAATTCAATTTTTTTAACTGTGTAAATATCACCTGTTTTTAAGACAAGAGAGCAAAATTAAAAATGTTTTATTTAAACAGGATAAACAATCATTCGCTAATATTATCGATAGTATATTTAATACATTCAAAACAATAAAAATATTAATTTCAGAATTTTTTTTCTACGTGTTTCTATTATTAGGTAAATTTTCATTATACATTACATAAATTTATTATGAACATCGAATAATTTAAAAATTTATCAAATTTAATGTTTATAAAGTTCATTTAGCATAAAAATTACACATTTTTAATTTAAAAAAAAATTGTCAGAAAATCGACTTTGGAAAACAATATTTTTAGTTGAATATTGAAACCAGTTAAGTTTTTACTGAACCATCAGTGGAATAAAAGAGATACTGCAAGTTCAGTTGAAGTTTTCATTGATTTTTCAGTAAAATAATTTTAGCTGAATCAAATAATAAAATTTTCACTGGACTATATTTAGAAAGTTTAAATAATACTATATAAAGCATGAATAAAGAAATAATAATATGCATTTACAGATTGAAGACCACCTAGAAGAGACCATAATAAATCTTCAAAAAGATCTCCAAGAATACGAACTTGATATAACGCCAATCGTTGTTGCAGTAAAAAATAATAAAAATGTAACGGTAGCGATTAAAAATTGCAGATACAACTTTCAATCGCCAGTTGATGCCATTGATTTATGCTACAAAGCCATGAAAATATTTAAAACACCATTTTGCAAAATAACCTCAAACATCTATCTTTTCATTGAATATTATATTTTAAGTTTTGAATCTAAAAGTACAAACAGATCTTTAATTGGCTTAAAAGGGGAATTAGATCGTCAAAACTGTTAATTTTTCCAAAAATAAAATAATGTTTTTAAAATTAAATTTTATTTTCTTTAATACAATCAATTCACAAATTCCTTTTATCCTATTACTACTTTATATTATTTCAAAATACTTTTAAATTATTTATATGCCTAAATTTTTTCACCCATCTTTTTGCACAGCCAATTAAGGTAGTACCGTCATCGATTTGTGTCATTAAGAACATCATCAGAAAATTATTTTTTACTAGTTTTTAAATAAATTTCATAACAAAAATAAATGAGAATGTAGGAAAGGGATACTTTAGGATATAGAAAAAAATTTCAACCCGATTAGCGCAGATATTAGTGATTGAAAAGAGATACAAAAAAATATCCTACAAACAAAGTAAACTTTTTTATTTTTTATCGTGTTTGAATGAAACAAAGCTCATTTTGTTCTTTAGAGAATTCCAGGGGGAGTTATCAATGGAATTTCAGTGATAGTTTAAACAAAAATTCAATTTTTTATTAAAACACTGTGCAATTTTTTATAAATAATTGTGATATGCGTTCAAACTGTGAATGTCACTACTCAAATTCCATCGGTAACTCCCCCTGGAATTTTCTAAAGAACAAAATGTACTTCGTTTCATTCAGATACGATGAAAAATTAAAATGTTTAAATGTTTTTAAGACATTTTTTGTGTCCCTTTTTAATCACTAATATATGCACGAATAAGGTTGCAATTTTTATGGAATCATTTTTCTCGGCAGCCTAAAGTATCCCTTTCTTACATTCTTGTACATTTTAGTTGTAAAATTCATATGAAAACTAATAAAAAATAATTTTTCGATGATATTCTGAATGACACATATCCATGACGGTACCTTAAGAATGTTTTCTCAAAAATGAATCCATTCAAACTTTTTTTGAAGTTTTGGGATTCAGTTTCTTTCAGCATTCTTTTTAAAAGTTATTAATGACGTAATAAAGCAAGCGGGATAAATGAGCTATACAAACTTTAGATTTTTGGGAATATTAAATATTCTAGACACTTGATATTATCATTTTGATGTTAGATATCAGATCCTTACGGCAAGTTAGGGGTTATTCTTTACGAGATTCTAAAAAGTCAATTCTAAAAAATGTTTTAAATGGATGTGTGTTCACCAAGAAATAGAACTTTTGAAGGGTGGACCTGTCAAGTTTATATCTGTAACATTACTTTTATTCTTACTTTTACGTTAATTACTTATTTTTTTTTTTAATTTTGTTGAAGATAGTTTTATATTTTCAATAACATTTTATATGGCTTTTTTACACTTTATTTTTAACAAAGGAATTTTTTATTGATTCATTACTATCATCAAAATATAAGTACAATATCATTTGTAAATATTATTTTAAATCATATTAAAACTTGACCACACATTATTGATTTTAGTATTTTTTCAAGTGTATTTTTGTTTACAATTTATTATGTTTTCTAATTAGATAATTACTTTATAATATATTGGAACATAATTTTTTTATGACTGAAGGTGAGCGCTGCTGCACTAGAGAACACCCATAAAGTTCAAACTAGAGCTCTCGATTACCCGAGTACTCGGATACCTAGTTTTCCAGGGTTAAAGCGTAAACAGGTTTGAAAACCGGGTATTTTTTGATACCCGAGTACCAAGGTTATTGTGACTAGTGATTGATTGTAAAATGATCTTTTTTTATAATTTATTTATTTTAAATCATAAATGATACAAAAATCTAAATATGGGTACCCAAACTTCAAATTACCCGGTTATTTGTTTAGCCCGGGTTTTAATCCGAATATAACCTAAACCCGAGTTTCAGTTTGGGTATTTCGAAACCTGAATACAATAAGTACATAGTTTAGACATTATCTCAAAAATTCTCTTGCGTCTATAGCCATAAAAAGCTATTAAGAATCCATACCGTTAGAATCGAGGGGCTATTCACTTGAAAAAAAGGGTACAAGTGATTAAAAAAAATAATTTAATTATAAAATTTTCATTAGTTTTAATTAGAAAAACAGTTATCAAGTTCAATTGTTTTTCCGTTTCAGGCCTCACTTGAAAACTAATGAAAATTTAATATTTTTCTATAGAATAGGATCGTTTGCTCGTCCTGAAATCTATTGGGCTATGCCCTTACTTTTGTATAAAAATATTTAATTTATAACGAAAATTTAAATTAGACAAGGACAGAGCTATACGGCTGCCTCTTAATGTTATAGAGCTCCAATTTCTTTGGTACTTTCATTTACTCTAGCATAATCACTGGAGTACTCTGAATTTTTATTAGTTACATCAGTCATAACAAAAGCTTAGTATATGTCCTAAATAGTGTACTTTTTTATCGATACTACTAGATATACACCAGTTTTTAACATGAATTTAATCTCATTCTTTTTCAAAAATTAATTGGGTTGAATTAATTCTACTTTTATAGTTTTTCAATATGCTTTTCCTTAGGTTTTGACTATAGCAAATCGACACTTTTTCTTTTGCGCGATGCTTCCTAATCTCCAAACTGAGAGTCAATAATAAAAAAACTGATTTCTTTTGATTTCATGATTTCTATTGATTTCTTTTATTTCTTATGATTGCAATAATTTTTACTCATCATTAAATTTTAGTCAATTTTAAAATTGATTTATTTAACTTCATAATATCGCAGTGATTTAACTGGATTTCATGTAATTCGAAATTAATTTCAAAACAGGGTGGTCACTGATTTCGAGGAGTGAATAGCCCCTCGGTTAGAATACTAACTGACAATTATTTTGTACTTTTCCAAATAATTGTCAATATTATTTTGTTTTAATAATAATTATTACTTTTGTTTCAACAGAAAATTAAAATGAAAAGTATAACACGAATATTCATACTGCTTCAACTATATAAGACTCTACTATATACTATTTTATGGTTGAATGGGTAAAATTATCTGTGTGCATTTTCGATTATTTTTGCTATTAATTAAAAAATTTAACATGTTTCAGATTTTGTTTTTCTTTACAGACAATTAATTTTGTAGTAAATTCATTCTTTATTTTTTTAAAAGAGAAGTGCAAGTATTATTTTTTTTGAAAGACACAAAATTTATGTTTCTTCATTTTAAAATATTTAAGATATGTATGAATTTTTGTTTATTCTTTATTTTTATATCTTTCGAGCTTCATTTTTATCATAATTAAATCACGTAACTAATTTATCCATAACTCACAGAAAAAATAATTAACAGTAATTTATAAACTTCTATTTTACAGTGAATATTTTTACCATATATAAAATGTATGCACATAACTACGAACTTCAATATAACAATAATTATATAATCTAATCTAATTAATCAAGTCTAGTTTAGTTATTATTATTATTATTATTATTATTATCATTATTACACTGAAAAAAAAATTTACTGAAATCAAATAAACGCTTACTTGAATAGTGCCAAGTAAATAATTATTTGATTAAAATAAATATTTATTTAAACCAAGTAAATATTTGTTTGAAATAAGTCTCTTAACAAAGATTCATTTGGTTTTAAGAAATATTTACTTGGTTTTAATAAATATTTATTTCAATCAAATAATTATTTACTTGGCACTATTCAAGTAAGCGTTTATTTGATTTCAGTAAATTTTTTTTTCAGTGTATTATTATTATTATTATAAGTGGCTTAGTTTTAAGCTAAAATAATATAAAATATAAAAAAAATTGTCAATATTTCATTTATTTTTTATTTTTTAAGCAACAATTTCGGATAAAAACAATTTTTATTCCTTTTATTATAATTATTATTATTATTATTGTTATTATTATTTTGTTAGAAAAATTTCTATTTTTAAATTACTGTAAAACAAAGATAGGTGTAATTTAGACAACGAAAAAGAAATATTTGAATTGCTGTGCACACTATACGAAAGCATCACGAACTCTCATATTCGACCCACCTAAATATTACCCAGTTTACCAAATTTGCGAAAAAATTTTTTCTAAGTGAACTGTCCTTAAAAGTTAAATGACCGAGGTAGTTCTTAGCTAAATCGAAAGTCATGAAAAAAAGTTCATTTTTTCAGGAAATGTACATTAACTATCATAAAATAACGGTGCAAAATTTTAGAGTGATTCACTACACGGTTTAAAAGATATGATCGGCAAAAAATCATAACTTTTAATATTGCTTCTTATGAGAGTATGGCATCCGCAGCTAAAATGCAAGAGTTATTTTACTCTATGTATTTCAATAGTCATGACCTTGTACTGAAAATTGGAGGAAATTTACTTCGAACCCTAAAGATTATTATATCAAAATTTCAAGATGATCCACTCCCTAGTTATTTAACAATCTTAATCTAAAAACTGATACTCCGAGGATTCTCACAGAGTTTTTCTAAAGCGGCGTAACGTGGCAAGGTTGCACCATATATATATATACATATATAATACACTCAACACTTTACTACGCGTTTGAATTTACAAACATTTAACATAGGTTTTTTCTGCTATTATGTTTTTAATTAAATCCCAGACGGAAATTGAAAAAAGTAATAGAAAATATTAAAAAATAATAAATTATAAAAATTAGTACAAAATAATAACAGTTTATAAAGTCTAGATTTGAGACTATAATAATATTTATCAGCAATTATTCTAAATCGCTGCGTATTTATAAGCGTTATTATTAGTTATTATTTTTTATATTTTTTTGAATTATGAAATATAATAGCACAGGAAAAGTGTTCGTATAAGTTATAATTTTTTATTATTTTTTTTTATTCGGATATTTTCTTTTCGGTAATAAGTATAGAAAAGCTAGAAAAAATTATAAAAATAATATAGATATGTAAAAAAAATAATTGATAATAGTCATTATTTTTTATTATATTATATTTACTATTGCACCTAAACTCTTGTCAAACAATTGGCTATTATTTGCAATAAAAATTAATTGTTTTGCTAAACTACCTATTTTGGAACTTAGTAATGAAAAAAATCAACTTGTCAAAATTATTTGATCCAAACATGGAATCTCCTTCTTTATGATAAGTGTAACAAAAAATGTTAATAACTTTTTCTTCTAAAATGAAAACTTTTTGAGTTAATAGTTTATAATGTGTGATATACAGCATCGGTGATTTAAGACCAAATTTGAACTTTTTCAAATATTTGAAAACATATTTCTAAAAATATAGCTTAGTTCTTTATGTGATTTATAAAAAAAAGTCTTTTAATAACTTCTCTATAAAGCTGATAGATTTTGAGATAAAAATTCACAAATTTTATAAATTTTTGTTTTATATTATTTCTATCTCAAAATTTATCAGCTTTATAGAGAAGTTGTTAAAAGACTTTTTTTTATAAATCACATAAATAACAAAGCTATATTTTTAGAAATATGTTTTCTCAAATATTGAAAAAGTTCAAATTTGGTCTTAAATCACCGATGTTGATTATCACACATTATAAACTATTAACTCAAAAAGTTTTCATTTTAGAAGAAAAAGTTATTAACATTTTTTGTTACACTTATCATAAAGAAAAAGATTTTGTGTTCAAATAATAGGATCCTTATATTGTTTATTTTTTAACATTTCTGAGTTTGAGAATAGTTGTTTTGTAGCGGTTTGGACAATGTACAAACTGATGTTAGGTTAGAGTGAGAGAGGTTAGACAATGTTAGGTTAAAGTTCGTCAAAATATATCTTATGAATGTAAGATTATGCGATGTTGTCACGTTTTCATGATTGCTTACTACTACTTGAAACTTGAAAGTCTACTTTAAACAATTATCAATGAATTTTTCATTTTAATTATGCAGAACACAATTGTAAATTCTTATAATTGAATTTAATGATTTTTTATGATGAGAAAATTAAATATTTCTGAATTTACATTTTCAGTTCTATATTGACTTCCGTAGTTGGCTAAGAATTACCTTAAAAACCTCCCACTTTTCATATATAATCCACTCCTAATTTAAGTGGGGGAAAGAAAATTTTCTTCTTTCTTAACGGATCATACTTCAGTTAGTTCTAGTTCTCTCTTAAGAACACATCTACCAATTGAAGCTTTAAGGACATTTCAATCTTTTACAGTTCTAACAACAAAGCAGTTCAAAATCTTCAATTTCTATTAACTTCAAAGCAATTGAAAATATTCAACTTATTATTGTATATTACTGATTATTTGTTTTGTCATTACTAAGATTTTTAAATTTTTTTAATTTTCAAAGATGAGTTTGGATTCATGTTGTACATCCAAGATTCCAATGGATAGAATAAGATACAAAAAAGAAAAATTAAAATTTACATTATCTTTATATAAAGAATTGACGACCCGGACAGTAGTCGATAAAATATTAAAAGATGTAAATTCTTTTATTTCTGATATTATATTTCCATTTTTAAGTTTAGAAATAAACAAAACAATTAATAAGTGTTGTGTTACCAAAATGCAAATGATTTTAGAAGATAATAAAAATATTTTTGATGGTTTCTTAACAGAAAAAAACCGTTTTAGTTTATACAGAAGTGAGAGCAATTACGTAGATCCTGAAGAATTTCGTATAGGATCGAAAAATGTGGTAAAATTTTTAAATATTTCTGAAAGCTGTGTAGTATCGAAACCAATCTATGGTGCAAAAATACCCTTGCATCATACACTTAAGACATTTTTTGAAATACCGGGAATGTTTGACGAAATGAATAACTATGTTCATATTTTAAGGAGAGAAAAAACAATTCTATCAAATATTATCCAAGGTGAATTATGGTGCACAAAATATAAAGATTTTATTGAGGAATTAATTTTTCCTTTGTTTTTATTTTTTGATGATTTTCAAACTGGTAATGCTTTAGGATCTCACACTAGATCCCAAAAATTAGGAGGAGTCTACGTTAGCATACCGTGTCTTCCACCACATATTGCTTCATCGGTCTCTAACATGTTTTTAGTTACACTATTTTATTCAAAACATAGAGAAACGTTTGGTAATTATTCGGTATTCCATCAAATCATTTCAGAATTAAATAACCTCAACACAAATGGTATTCAAGTACAACTTCATAATAAAACCATCACCATTCGATTTCAACTTATTCTCATACTAGGTGACAACTTAGGTATAAATTCAATATGTGGATTCCAAAAAAGTTTTCGCTTGGGTCATTACTGTAGATTGTGTTCTTTACCTGCATTAAAATGTCAAAAATTGAGTTTTGAAATAATATCATCGGTACGAACAAGGTCTTCATATGACAGAGATGAATCGCGTGAAAATGCTTCAGAAACAGGTATTTACGAAAAATGCATTTTTAATGAAGTGAGAAATTTTCATATTGCTGAAAATCAATCCGTAGACATCATGCATGATATATTTGAGGGAGTCGCTGATTACACAATTGGAGAAATTTTATTTGCATTGATAAATGATCCAGGAAATGCCCTAACATTAGATGTTTTAAATAACAGAATTGAACATTTTGATTATGGAAATTTGGAATCATGTAAGCCTCAGCGCGTAGAAATAATAAAATGTAAAGACTTGAAAAATAAAGGAAAAACGCGTAAAATCCGATTCAAACAATCAGCTGCGGAAATGGCATGTCTTTCCAGATACTTGGGTTTAATGATTGGTGATTTAATACCAACAGATAATAAGTACTGGAAATTGTACCTTATATTACGAAAAATAATCGGAATCGTAACGTCTCCTAGAGTTGTGAGAAGTGAGATACATTTATTAAAAAATTTAATTGCAGAACACAATTATTTGTATGCCGAATATTTTCATACTTTAAAACCTAAAATGCACTTCATGATACATTATCCGCGTTTATTGTTAGCGAATGGACCATTACTCTTGTTTTGGGGTATGCCAGGGGAACGGAAAAATAAGGAATTAAAAGAGGTAGCAGAAAGTTCAAAAAGCAATAAAAATGTACCATTGACGGTGGCTATAAAAAATCAGTTGATGGTTTGTTATCGTAAGGAATTCAGTTCTGGAGTCAAAAGTTATTATAAAATAGGCTCTATTAAAAGTAAGAACGCTGATGCAGAGATAAGAGCTATATTACCTGAAACAAATTTCGTAACTGTTAGCAGAAAACTAAATTTTATAGAAATTATGAACAAAAAATATTCAGAAGGTACTGTATTTTTTCTCGAAGTTGTCGACAATCAGCCTCAATTTGTAATAATAGAAAAAATTTTTGAAATAAATAAAAATGTATATTTTTATATAAAATATCTTGATATTATAAACTTTTTAGACCATGTTTACGCTTACGAAATATGTTTTACTAATAATTATGCAGTAGTTCATATTGAGAGATTTCCGAAAATATCACCACTATTATTAATTAAAATAAATAATAATTACTATGTTTCAACCCGACATGATTTGTAAATAATTTGTAATTACTCAAATATTCTAATCTTTTGTAAACAAATAATTCAAATACAAATTCTGTGATTTCAAGCTTTCCTCTTTTCAATAGTTAAAAATAATGTGTAAAAAATTTAAAACTAACTCATCAGTTGTTTTCAATAA
This sequence comes from Anastatus disparis, assembly GCA_017163975.1. Lineage (NCBI taxonomy): Eukaryota > Metazoa > Arthropoda > Insecta > Hymenoptera > Eupelmidae > Anastatus > Anastatus disparis. Next base: position 1,190,435 of record JAFFSR010000381.1, read on the forward strand.
AAAATTTACTAAATAAATATAAACATACTTATCTTTTCCCAAAAAACCTTTTAAAAGGTAAAAATGCGGCGAGTTAAATATAGCATTCCTTATTGAATATTCCATAATTTATCGTAAGAATAATCTAATATCATATAATAATATCCTTTTATAATATCGTATCTATTTTTAATCAATTCTTTCAAAAATTATTAATAATTTTTAAAAAATTTTGTATGTTTACATAAATTTAACGAATTTCAATAAACTTATAACTTTTGTACATTTTTAGAAATTTTTAAGATTAAGTAACCATATTTATCGTAAGAAAGTTTATATTTTTGAGACAATTTTTAATATGCAGTTCAATGCAATCTTATAAAAAAAAACATTTTTCTTTAAATCAATATGTTTTATTAGAATTATGAAAAAACTTCATTTGTTTAGAATAAAAAAATATTTTTTGCCATTCCAACCCCAAAATCGCAACTTCGTTGCTCTTTCTTGGTTCTCATGGCAAAAAATACGGTTTGCAACTGGTATGAAAAGACTTTTTTACGAAACTCATTACGACCCTCGCCTTCGGCTCGGGCAGTAAACTTCTCGTTTCGTAAATAAAGCCTTTTCATACCCGTTACAAAATGTACTACATTCTATAAAGATACGCATATTTTTAATTGAGTCCCTAATATTAATATATTATAACAAAATCGTTCATTTATAATATCACTTCTTTCAATAATGTTTACAAAAGTTTAAAAACTGTTAATAAAGTTTATCAAAGTATAGATTTTGAACATTCATAAAAAATGCAGAAATTTTTTTTTACTTTCTAAAATTTCATAAGTTTTAATAAAAGTTAGTTGTTATTTATAAAAGTTATTATATTTAAGAATTATAAGAGTTTCTTCAAATTTTTCAATGGTTTTTAAACATTATTTGGTTTTAATAAAAGTTATTAAAAATTATTGAAAATTAAATTGTATTTTAGAAATTATTAACATTTTATAACAAATATTTAAACTTCCTAAAAAATATTAAAAGTTTATAAATATTTATATCAAACTTTCTAAAATTTTGTATTGGAAACATTCATTTTTTGTATTTATTTTTAATCAATTCTTTCAAAAAAATAATTAATAATTTATTAATTAAATAAATTATTAATAATAATTTATTAATAATTTTAAATAAATTTTGTATAATTAAATAAATTTAACGAATTTCAATAAACTTATAATAACTTTTGTATATTTTAAGAAATTTTTAATTTCTTTTATCATCATTTAATAGCTTTCAATATACTTTGATAATTTTTAATAATTTTTCATAACTCTTATGAAGTTTTATAAAAATTTTGTAAATGTCCAAAATCTACACTTTAATAAAGTTTATTAAAATTTACTTAAAATTTTTCAAACTTTTAAAAAATTATTTAAAATTACCAAAACTTATTTGAAGAAAAAATGCCCATTATATTCTTAAACGAAACTGAATAAAAAAATACAGCAAGTTTGATGTTAAATTTCTTGCAGTTATTTAATATAATCTTTTCAGTTCGAGTTGAAGCTAAAAACCGATCAAGTCCGAGAATAAAGGCTATTCAATTGTCTCGAATGTAATCAACATACATACTTGAGAATGTTTTAAAATCAAAATAGATAATATGTTAATATCAGAACCATTGAGTGTAAAAGTACGACATTAACGAAACTATTGTCAATTCATCAATGCATTTAAATTGGTTTCGAGTTTTTTCGAGTATAAATTAAATACAGAATTTGTTCTGTATTCTCGATCAATTCTTTTGTTCCAGATTAATTTTCGAATATGAAAATATAAATAAAACATATCTTATGTCAAATTCTTTTCAGTTATTTAATATAACTTTTCAGTTCGAGTTGAAGCTAAAACTCGATCAAGTCTGAGTATAAAAGCTGTTCAATTGTTTCGAATGGAGTAAACGTACATATTTGGGTATATATTGAGCGCATAGATGACTGAGTTCCAGTTTCATTTCTTCTGAGTTGAATTTCATCACAGTCCGAGTTCAACCATTTATCAATAATAACGTTAAAATTATTTCAGTTATACTTATGCTTAATTTATTTACGAATTTGATCGAATTTTGTTTTCAAAAGTCTTTCCGTGTAATAAATAGTATTCTTCTTCGTTAAAATTTTAACCTTGCTCTTCTATATTTTTTTCTTTGTTTAAATAACGATGATTTGCATTGCTTGCAATAGAGAAGTGGTTAACAGGAGTCATGTGCAAGACTATCATTTAAAAGGCCTTAAACTTCAATTAAATACAAATCAGATTCATGAAAAGGATTTGTTCAATAAGGAAACTGCAGTAGCAGAAATTAGATACACTGCTATGATTGTTCATTTCAATAATTCTTTCCTTTTTACAGAGAATCAAATCGAATTTCTGAAAAATCTTTTTGGAGATTCAGAATTATTAGCAAGTATAAAACTTGATCGAAAGAAGGCTACTGCGATCGTTACTGATGTTATGGCTCCTGCAAACAAAAAACGACTGTCGAAAATTTTACAGGACACAGAATTTGCGGTTTGTATAAATGAGACAACACATATTACTGTGCATTCTTCTATTGGTATTCTCGTACATTATTTTGATGAAGACTGTCGAAAAGTGTGCAAGTCATTATAGGATTTAATGCCTTTGTATGTGATTGGCAACGAAGGTGAAAAGTCCAATGCTGAATATGTATATATTAATGTTATTCCATCATTCGAAGAAGCTCATATTCCATTAAAGAATATTATAGGATTTTGTGCAGATACCTGTAATTTGATGATGGGGCAATGTAATTCAGTATATACACGATTAACAAATGAAATACCAAATATTGCAGTTACTAAATGTCCTTGCCATCTTGAAAGTTTAGTTGCACGGGATGCTGTAAAGACATTTCCACCTGAGTTTATCGAGCAAGCATCATTGATATACAGATATATTTCAAGCAATTCTGCGAAAATGCACGATTGGATGGCATGTCAAAAGAATTTAGGATTACCCCAACATCCCATGGAAGAATGTTAATACGGTCCACTGCTGTTACAGTACTGATACCGGTGGTTTCCAGTACAGTTCTCCGTACTCGGCTCAGTATTGGTTTGTTACAGTAATGATAAGAACGGACCCAGAATTCTCATTCGATATGAAATAAATACTGGTAAACAATACTTATCCAATACTGCATTATCAATAAATAATAGGACATTTTTTTAACGTTTTATATGTTACGGATAAGAAAAATAAAAGTAAAAAGATAAAAGTTTTTATATTTTAATCATTTCTGAAATATACAATAAATTTGATTTTTTTATTGTATTTTTATTTTTGCTATGATATAAAGTGCTATAATATAGAAATTAAAAACTAGAGAATCAACATATTATAATTTGTAGATTTTTATTCGAAAAATTTACAAACTTAGTTTTTATAATTTTAATATAATCATTTTAAGATTTATAATAAATATTAAATTTTTTTTAATTTTCTTTTTCTATTTGCAATGATTCTGTCATCCTTTTCATCCTTCCTCCTTCTCGGTCAGAAGCGCCGGATAGCCATCGTGAAGTATAGGATTGTATGTTTTGCTCCGACGCATCATTAAATCTTTCACTGACAATATCTAAAAGGCATAAAAGAAATGACTTAACGTTCAAGCAGATATTTGATTATCTTTTAATTGTAAGATAAAAATATTTACTTTTCATCATTTTATAAATTGCAGTTTCGCTAAAATTTAATTTTTTATGTCCTTTCATCGAACGACCACATGCTGTATATTCTAATTGGACTTCTTTAGAGATTAAAGATTTTAAAATTCTTGCTATTGCATGACGAAAACTTTCCATACCAATGCAATGTTTTGCCATCCAGAAGGTCTGTAAAAACATAATAGGATACAATAATAAGATTCATAGCAACAGCAAATCACTTGTTAAAAATTAAATTATAATCACCAAATTTTTTTGTTTTTCATTTTCTTCTTGTACTTTTTGATCAAATTCTTTGAATTCTGACAAAGTACTTATTGGCAACACGTTAGTTTGTAAATTATTTGTAGTATTTGTAGACGTGTTACCTCCAATTATGAAATTATTTGAAATATTATTATAATGTTGGCGTAGGTCATATTGAATGCTGCTTCTCAACGAGTTCATATCCTTTTTTATTTTTTTGTACAAATTTGACAGATCTTCTTGCGTTACTAAGGTTACTAAAAAAAAAGTTTCATATTAACTTCTGAAACCAATTTCATCTTAAGGTTTTATAAAACGTCAATTACTTCCTGCATCAATTTCCATTTCAGCAATAATTTGACCATTCGATGGCTGTTCAGATCTAACTTTTCGTTTTTGCTTTTTATTCTTTTTATTTACAGGATCTGTAGATGCTAAAAAATATAATTATAATTGAGTATATTTTGAAAAATGTTAGTCATTATAGCAAATAATTTAATAAAAATAAATTTTAAATAAAATGTTTTAATGTATACTTAGAAAATTCTTAATTTAAAAATTTTTTTTATTTACATAAATCAGAGAGAGAAGGATCAATAGAAGGGATATTCGTCAATTCAGCGTCCACATCTTTCTCATTTAAAATTGCTGGATCACTTTCTTTTCCTTCTGAATTTTTTTTTTCAATATTTTCATTATCTGAACTAGAAAATGTATCTTTTGCAAAAGATTTTTTTAATCTTCGTTTACCCTGAGATAAATCTCCTAAAACGGAAAATTATAACTATGCTTATATTGAAAAAAAAAATTATACAGTCACGAGTGGTGCTCAATAGATTATAAATCGTCTTTTTCGTTAGCTTAGAATAGTTGATTATAAAATTAACAATTTACATATCATAAAAAATTTTCTATTAAGTGCAAAAATTTCTCGTAACTGTACATAACCTTTTACATACATAAAATACAATTTTATAAATTTTAAAAAAACTTACGAGCTTCCTTTACTATTTTGATAAGAAAAGAGTTCCAATTACTTTCGGGCTCTTTGTTTTCTTGGATCCAGGTTTCTAAATATTTATAATCCTCCTCCGGTGGATACTTACAGAAGTTAGATCCTTCAAGTTCATATACCCATGAACGTGGAACAAGTTCAACGGCTTTCTTGCCATCATTTAAAAGATAATTTTCAAAAGCTACAATAACATATCTTGTACTTTCTTTCATTTTCAAAATTAATTTTTAAATCTCCGTCTATGATCTTTTTTGTTATAATCAAGAGTAAAATTGAGAGTAAAATTTATTTTGAAAAAAACATTTGATGATAGACTTGAAGTTAGTCGTTTATAGAAAGTATTTTAAAGAATTTATTACAAATTGAATACAATTGAGAATCTTTGACAAGCTAATAAAAACAGTGAATTATTTAATATTAGGAATTTTATTATATAAAATCCAGAATTAACTAAATAGGAGAAATTTAAATTTCGGATTGATGCAAGCACCACTGTACGTTACATTTGCTTCGTTCACAAACACACTTACGAACTCCGTCGCTGATTAGCATGGCAAAAATAGCACAGCATAAATATAGCGACGTTAAAAAAAATAATTTCGAATTTTTACATTTATATTTTTTAACGCGAAGTAACGTTCTTTTATAATAAATTTTTTATTATATTTAATAATACACCATAAATATTTGATAAACAAATGTCGTTTTATTTTAAAAAGATTTTAAGTTTCAAATAAAATATTTACAATTTATTTTACATGTGAAGTAACTGAATAACATAAGAACTTGTATTAATTTTTAATTTTAAACATTTATTACATATATCTTGGCAATCAAATGTTTTTAATACTTTTGAAGTGTGAGTGATCTTCATCACTCCGACATATTCTGAAGCGCATGGATAATCAAAGGCATTCTCATATTTTACCAAGTATCCTTGCATTTTTAGTTGCTTTTTCTCAATAAATAATCTGTTAATTAAAAATACTTTTTTGTTACTTAGTCGCACCATATTATCTGGGGCTGAAGTTCGAATGGTAGATTGTTTAAATTTAATTTCCAAGATTTCGCAGTCCCTATCTTCTTGATTCAAAGTTTTAGAAAAAGTTAAATCTTTTTTCAAACAATTACTAAATATATAGTTTTTTCTTATAAAACCTGATGAACCAGATTGCATTTCATGCAAACGTCGGAGAACTTGAACTAGAGGATTTTTGGGTGTTCTAATTAATTTTTTTATTTGTCCTAAGCAACTTTCGAATGGGAATGCTGAGTATGCTGATAAAGGGGCATTCATATATTTAACATCATCTGCGACATGAATCAGATTATGAAAATTCATCACCTGTGAATCTTTTCCGAACATCGTGGGCATCAATATAAAAAATTTTCTTAACAAACTGTTAGCGTATTCTGCAAATTTTACAGCCATAGATTCACTAAAGAGTATTCTACAAGCAACAAACAAGAGAAGTAAATGTTGAAATTTTTTTGTTGATACAAATCGTTGAAATATTAAAGGTAAAACATATAATAGAATAAACTGAAACTGTGTTGCTTTCCAGTTATTTAAATTATTTAAATCAAAATTTTTGCGTTGGAATTCTAAAGGTATGTCAGGACTGATTTCTTTTAATATATTATTTAATTCACATTTTTGTTTGATACTTAATTTGTTTGGACTACTAGAGTCAGTAAACTTTTCAAATATAGTTTTCATGACCCCTAAATTAAATAAATGCATTGAATCGAGAAAAAACTGCTTTACTGGATCAAATTCAGGAATTTCAGTTATCGGTGAATTTTCTGATTTGTGATGCTCTTGTTGAGTTTTATTTAGAAAACTTTTTCTTGTTCTTAATTTAGAATTTGTTTCACAATAAACTCTTTTTTTATTAATGGTAACTCCTTTCGTTTCACATCTTTCGCAAGAAAAATATCCACCATGACCTTTACAGCATTTCATCGCTGCACGTGCAGGAGTATCGCATACAAAGCCTTTTATTTTAAAAGCATAATGTTTTCCTGAAAGTATGATTCCTTGATCCATCAAATTTCTTGTTTCTTCAACAAAATCAGCCATAAAATCGGAAATTTGTTTGGGTTTCGAGTCGCCACAATAAAGCGCTACTATTCCGGGTTTACAACTGTAATTTGGGTGATAAATATTGATCAATATTGGCCAAAACTGTTTATTGGAATTTTTATAAAGAGGTAGTCCATCAATATTAACTAATATCTCAATTACAGCTTCATTATAAACTTCTTGTTTAACGATTAAATTTAAAACTTTTTTTATGCCAATATATGCATACATTCCATTGTTTCCTTTTGCAGTTTCAATAATATTTGTCTCATTAGAACATTTCTTCGTTCTTAATAAAGTTTCAGCACATCTTGGTAAATCCTTATGGCCTTCATCGTGTAAAATTTTTAGCAATTCAGAAATTGTACAATTTCTTAATGTAAATATGTTATTTACACTCCATTCTCGTAGCTTTTCTTTTAAAGAGACTGACTGTGAAACTCCACTATGAAACTGTGATAAAATTAAACAAATTATATTATTTTCTATTTTTATTTTTCATTATACTTATCTCTCTCTGTCTCTCTCTCTCATGCACATTCACCATATTAGCAATTATTATTATCAAAAGAATAAATAATTGTCAATTGTATACCTCCATATTCTGTAATACATTGCGTTCAACTTCAACATCATCGCTAATACAGATACTGTCACGAAAGTTGCTGTCAATGCTACTACAAATTTCAGAGTCAATTTGATCACTATTTTCACTGATAATAGGATCATTTTTCTCATAATCGTCAATGACAATGCTATAAATATAAAAAAGATTTATTAATTTTAACTGTAATTAAATTATAAATTAATAAGAGAAAGACTCTTAAGTAGACAAAGAAAAAATATATTTGTCTTTTCTTAATAAAAGAATTTTTTTTGCAAAAACTAATAATTATACAGAAAAATTAAGAGATAGTTTCATTTTATATTATGACCACTTAAGTTAAATAAAGATTAAATAAGTAATTATAAAGCAACAATAATATACCTGTCTACCACTTCATCTTCTCTCACAAAATTTTCATTTTCTATGATTTCATTGTTTAAATTATTATCTGAAACATTAATTGAATCGGTTTCCAAACATTTTTTCTCGCTGCATTTTCTTATTGGCGATTCTAAAGATGATGTTGAGGATGATGATGATGATGACGTTATTTTCTGCCTTTTCAAAGCTCTTGACTTTTTCAAATAAGAATAACTTTTTGATGTCATTTTGAAAACATTACTAACTAAACTTACTAACGAAAAAAGGTTACGTGATAATGAGGTTATATAATTTTGACACTTTCAATTATTCACGTGATTATCGGACAAGCGATGGTGAAACATAATCGACCGATATCAGATAAACTTTCAGTTGACAAAACTCGCGGACATTACTGGCGCAACGTTGTTTTAAAATATTTGGCTTGTTCTTATCATTTCAGCACTGGATAAATCGCGGTCCACGACTGGCATACGATTAATTGGTTCGCAATATTTAACCGTGACTGGGCCGCTTTGTAAGTAATGGTAATTCTTTCATGGGATGTTATTCTAAAACCGGCTGCTACAAAATGTTTATCATTACACATGACCATACAAAGAATACTCCGTAAATGGGATGCCTTACGAACGTATTTTGGAAATGAAACTCTAAAGGATTCAAAACAAAGTCAGCCATGGATAATGAAAAATCCGCAAAATATATTTTAGAACAACTTAATGATCCGTTAGTAAAATCATGTTATTTATTTTTAGAATCATCTTTGTCTAGATTGGTGAAAACAAATGAAAATTTGCACATTAAACCTGCAAAAGAAGAAACAAATCGAAAATTGGATTATCGATCAAAGATGTGCACTAAAGATTTTAAAATATATTAGGGGGGGTTAATTTAATTAAAAATTTTATCATTGATATTATATATGTCTTGATTATGTGATGAAAGTATAATTTTATCAGATAAATCTTCTTTTAAATCTATATTATTACCATATATTTTTGTACATATATCTTTTGTTTTCCAATTTTCAGGAATTTCCAATGATGTAATTAAACCACTTCCAATTTTTATTAAAAAATTTGCATAATTATCATCATTATTTCTCATATTTTTTGTTAATTTAAATATTTTAAAATTTTTCTAAAATTCTGAAAATTTTAAAGTTTTATTTATAATTATTTGTTTTGTTCCATATTTAATGATTGGAAGTGTTTGCATATAATCCAAGAATAAGTATTTTATTTCCAAAAAAGTAATTTTCCAATCTACAAATATCTCGAATAAGTTTATCAACAAGTTCTGATGCTTTTTTTGGAACCATAGAAGATTCATCCCATAAAATAACATCACATTCTCTAATTTTCTTTTTATCTGAATCTAATTTGACACTCAAATTTTCTGTATTTTTTAAATCTAATGGTAATTTGAAAACTTTATAATTGGTTGTACTACCAGGTAATAAAATAGATGCAATACCTGTCCAAGCCGTTGCTAAAATTTTTTTGTTTTTACTCAAAAAGAAGTGTATTAAAATATTGTATAATAATGTTTTTCCAGTACCTCCAGATCCATTGATAAAAATACATTTATCTTTTTTTTTTCATTAATAATATAATTAAAAATTATTTTTTGATCATTATTTAATAATGGCAATAATTTTTTTAATTTTTCATCGTTAATTTGTATAGTTTTTAATAATTCAAAATCTTCATTATTTTCTATAAGTGTTGGGTTTCGTAACCCAAAATCAGAACATTTAAAATTTTCTATCATCAAAATTTCATTAATTTCATTTGAAGCTCTGTTTTCATTATTATTTAAGAATCCTTCACAAAAATAATTTTTATATTTATTCCAAACATTTAATGCTAATGAACAATTATTATCTGACAACATGTACCATGCAAAATTTTGTCTTAATTGTTTTGGCATCATTAAATCACAAGCTTCATCAAAAGTTTTGTAAATTTCTCCATCACATTCGACTAATCTCATTGCGATAGCTGTTTCTCTAAAAGAATTATATTTTATTCCTTTATAAGTTAACAAATCATTATAACAAGTTGCTCCTTTAACTCTGTGTAGAATAAGTTTTAAATGAAAACGTTCAATATCTTTGGAACTTACATTTATAAGTCTTCCAACACAATTTGAATATTTTGTTCTTTCAATCCATTGTTTTTTTGAATAATAATACTTCTGGTATGTTCGTATATAAATATTTTTGAGCATTTTTATAATTTTTATTCAAACCATGAAATTAATGTTGTTTTAAATTTTTTTATTGCTTCTTGAATATCATTTTCATAAAACACTATATTTTGTTGATTTTCTAAATGAATTGCTAAACATTCCACTGAATGAGGACGTCCTGTTAAAGGCAACTCTTCTATTCTCCAGGCAGCTTCCATTGGACTTATATACCTTGAATTTTCATAATTTTCTATTTCATTATTAACATTAGAATTTTCTTTTTCTGAAATTTTCTTTATTTTTATATAAGCTCTATCATGGCCTTTATTTAAATATTTAAATAAATATTTTATGCTCATTATTGATGCACAGTATTCTACGTTAATATGACAATTATATTTTGTAATTAATGTTGAATTATATGGAACTACCATTGAGTTATCAACTTTTATTTGTTTTCCATTAATTTTTTTATTATACTAATAATTTTTTGATTTATTGTTTATTCTTCTGTATCTTGGAAAACCATTATCTTCAAAAGTAGTAGATAATTTTAATCTTATCATACAAAATTACCTTATATCAATAGAAAATCAATCTGAGTCGTCACAATTTATTAACCAGAATCTAATAATTCATCTTAGCTAAAACATTTCAACTACTTTTAAATTTTATTCTATACTGTCATCACTTAATCACAATAAAAAAAAATACTCAAAATCTTCAAAAGTCGCATAAAATAACAATATATCTATACATTTTTTTCATTTTCACATAATTTCATGAAATAAATTAAATTTTTTTTTTAAATCAAAATAGAAATCATGTCGAATAAAAGAATCTTTGAAGAAAATACAAAAGGAGATAATTCTCAAAAGAAACAAAAAAAAATACCATATAGTACTACAGAATTCTTAAATGAAAAAATTATTGTTGGAGATAAATCTGCATAATTACTAACAAAAAATTATTTATAAATTTCAAAAAACAATTTTTAAATACATTTTTTAATAAATATTTTTATATTTTTAGATGTGTTGTTGGCTATATGAATGAAATTATTGATGAAAAAACTTACACAAATAAAATAAAACAAATTAATTTTAGAGTTTTTAAATTTATTTTAAATAACTCTCATGGAATTAAAATTCAATGTAATATTTATGATGATCTTATAGATAAATTTTCTTATAAATTAAAATTAAATGAAGTAATTATTTTTTATAACTTTTATTAAATTTTTATTAATTTACTTTTGTAATAATTGATTATTTTCAATAAATTTCATTATTATACAGAAAATTTTATTGGAAAATGTGTATGTCATTAAGGCATCTAATTTTAATAAAGGAAATTTTAAAAATGAATTAAATTTAAAATATTATTCTTCAATTTTTAGGTAAAAACAATCTTATCTTATCTTATCTTATCTTACTATTATATAAAAGGACAGCGTTTGTTTGAATGTTCTCAATTATCTCAAAAACTACTGAACCGATCGTTTTCAAATTTCAAATTTAAATTCTTTATAATGTGACGAGTGTCATAGGCTATATAAATAATTACTTTTATAATCAATAATTGCAATAAAATAATTATAGACCTAGATCTTAACGCGTAGGGAACAGGGACTACTTTTTTTCGGCGTTCTGCGGTTAACATGCTCTATCCTTGCTACTTTCCTTGGTTGCCCAATAGGTGGCGACCGATTTTGTCTTTCACTTTATTAAACTGGTACGGTAGAAATACTTATACACCTATGATATTCCGTAACTTCAACACAATAAATTTTTATTGCATATTCTCTAATCACAGAGTAATATTACCTCGGATTATTTAATGAAATATTTTCCTATTCCATTAGGCAGAATAAAAAATTAGACAATTTTTTTTAACTTTAGAAAAAATTTTATATCTTATTCAAGGAAATTTTTTATTCCTCAAATATTTATTGGTTCATACATGAGAATTTAACCCTTCATGGTTAATAAAATAATTATAAAAATAACAAATAATTATGCATAATTTGCGATTTTTTCTAAAAATTTTATTCCAAATGTATTAACAAAAAATATAAGATATTTGACCCACTTTCAAATCACGTTTATTTTATTAAAAATACAATTTCTCATAGATTTTTCAAGAAATTTGATGTTTACAAAACTTAACCATTTTTATACAAATAAATTTTTTTTTTTTATTTATTAACACAATCGCAAAAAACGTTGATTTTATCATCCTGTAATATTTTCAAACAAATATTTCAGCAAATTTTCGGAAAAAATACATTTTTTCAATATTATATATATTTACCGATTTTATTCAAGAAAAAATGCTTAAGGTTAAATTGTCATTTTTAGTTCGAACAAAAATTTACATATTCAAGAAAAAAAAATTTTTCATTTTGATTTCATATTTTTGCCATTTTTCAATAAATAAGTGCTAAAGGTTGAATTGTCATTTTTAGTTTGTTTACTACAATTGACATAATTATGGAAGGAAAAAAAAATTTTTTAATGTCATTTTTCAAAAATTTTTTATTCTCATTTCAGATTTTTGTCATTTTTAAATAAATAAGTGCTGAAGGTTTGTCATTTTAAGTTTATGTTTACTAAAATCGACATAATTATGGAAAAAAAAAATTTTTTTAATGTAATTATTTTTCAAAAATTCTTTAATTGATTTCATTTTTGGTCATTTTTAAAGATAAAAATTAAATTATTTTGTACTTTTATCATGTCACTTTAATTTTAATAACTCACGATTTTTTTATTAAAAATGACGCTTTGTTCACTTCTCAATAGGTGGCGACCTGTTTTGCCGCTCACTCTACTAGATTAGCACGGTATAGGTACTTATATCGCGAGGATAATGTGAACAGCTTATCGTCAATAAATTTTTATTGCACTTATTCCCTATCATTGTTGAACATTCATATTTATTAATAAATATCTTTCACGATTTTGATTTGCTAAAAAAATTTTCCATCGTCAATTTAAATATATTTTTTGACTTATTGGTACTAAATTGAACATACATCGAAAAATAAAAAAAAAATTCAATGCTTATTTTTTCTACAAAAAAAAAATTATTTTAAATAAAAATTCATTCTATTATCACATGGTTCACAAACAAAAAATGTTGTGTATTCCGAAGTTTTGTAAGAGTACGATTCAATAAATAATAGTTTTTGAGATTCTATTTCTATACCTACCGACTTCTGCCCAACTATTGCGCGGGCGAAGCCGAGACGGGGGATGCTAGTATTATATATTACAATAAAATAAATATCTATAAATTATTATTCTTTTATTTTATATATACTTTTATTTTCATATATTTCATATATTCAGGAAAAACTGATATTACAAAATTTAATAAACCGATAAAAAAAAATTTAGAAGATATTTCAGATATTGGATTTATAAGTAATTTTATAAATTACATTATAATTTTCAATAATAAGAAAATAACAAACAACTTAAAAAATTATATATAATAATATGTAATTTTAGAAATTCAAGGTTACTTGAAAAACTCTTTCATTCAAAAAAATAGAAATAACAATAATATATTTTTTGCATTATTAACTGATGGTAACTATAAATTAGATATTTTACTTAATGCAACTGATAAAGATGATTTTAGTATTGAAAGAGGAACTAAATTAAAAATAAATGGTGAATTAGAAGAATCAGGTAAATGAATTTAAATAGAAATAAATATTTCAATAAATATTAAAATATTTATTAAATTATTTTATTTAAAGGAATAACATTTATTTTAAAAGTTTTGAACATATCAAAATTTTAAGTGACGATAAAATGGAATTAGAGGATTTAATTTTAGGAAACGATATAATTTATAATAAAAAAAAAAGTAATATTAAAACCTTTTGAATTTAAATACTTGTATATTTATATATATATTCATTATATATATATAATGCTTCATAATTCAAAAAATTTATATTCTTTTTTAGTGATCAATTATCCAATCAACGACATTTCAAGTAAAATTCAAATATCTCAACGTTACAAACAATTATACGGAAATTCATCACTCTAAATCACGTATGTAAATAAGTTCGTGAATCACTTTTAAATATCATTTTTAAATATATTTTTCATTATATTGAGGAACATCATTCGATTTCATGTACTTCTAAATTTCAAGAATTTAATCTTTTTTTTGGTATTTTTTCAAATAATATTTTTTGGATACTATTCCTATAAGAAAAATTTCCTTTTTTCAATAAAGGTAAAATTATAAAATATTAAAATATTTTCTACATATTTTTTAAAACGTATTTAATAAATCAAATATCTTAAATATCTTAAAATTTTTTAGATCAATAACTTTATTTGACATTAAAATTTTTATTTTAAATTTATTTGAACTTTAACAATGGATGTTCAAGATCAAATTGAAGGTAAATAATAAAAATTTTTCTAATCGAATAAATGTATTAATATAATTAAATAATAATATTACTAATTTCAGATTATTTGAAATATGAAAAAAAATATTGTGACTATTTAAAAAGCTTAGATGATGCAAATACATTAGAAAATTTGAATCTGAAATTAAATAATAGTATATTAAGATACAAGTGGCTAAAATGGCCCATTATTTGACGGCGTGAGATTAGCAGCCGAGCGTAGCGAGGCTGCTAAACGCCGTGAAATAATGGGACATTGAAGCCACGAGTATCTTATACTATTTAATAGCTCGAGTGATATAAATTCGCAATATTAAATCTGTACTAATAAAAAACAATAACAAACAAAAACTATGCACTTCACGAATAATAATTCAAAAAATAAAAACGAAAATTGTAAAAAAGCAAGTACTAGGCGTTCCGTGAATTATAAATTAAAAAAAAAGAAAGCGAAAACTATATATGAGCCAAAACTAAACACTCCGCGAATGATTAATCGAAAAATATTTTAAAAAATTATAATTTCAAAATATACTTAAAATGTGTAATAATAATTAATTTTAATCAATATAATTGATATTATGTGAAATTTTTCGTTGAAATCATTTTTTATAAAGTCAAATTTAAATTTTGTTTCACGTATGTATTAGCGCCGTAGGAGCGGTGAGGAGGTAACTCATGTATAGTATAGCAATAGAAATCGTGCGTAGTAATAGGGGATTCCCCGAAGCATTTTATAATACAACGCTGAAATGACTATACCTCTTCGCTTCGCATGTTACGCTACTATCAATTTTAGTTTTATTCGTATTTTACTTGCTTATAATTGTTATTTAATTTTAAAATTGTTAACATAAAATTTTGCTAAAGTTTTCTAGAATTAAGCTGAAATCAGATGAAAGATAGCTAAAAGTTAGCATAAAGTTTTAGATGAATTTATTTAAAAGTTAAAAAAAATAGCTGCAAATCAGCTAAAAGTTAGCTGAAATTTAGCTAAAATAAAGCTAAAATTTAGCTAAAGTCTGTTACAATTAGGCTGAAATTAGATAAAAAAAATAGCTAGAAGTTAGCTTGAATTTAGTTAAAATTAAGCTAAAATTTAGCTAAAGTTTGCTATAATTATGTCGATATTAAATGAAAAATAACGAAATTATATTTTGTTTTATTTGTTTTTATTAATTTATTATTAGTATAAATTATAAATACAAAATATAACAATTTGAAAACAATTGAATTCGTCATATAAATTTTAGTAATGTATATATGCATATTTGTGTAGGGTTTTGTTTTAAAATTTGAATTATTCTATTTGTTTAAAATTATTCTAATTATTTTTTATTAATCATTGAATTATTAATCTTATCAATTGTATAATCATTAAAAATTTACTGCTTTTTTTGACAACAATTAATAGAAAAAAGATTTCATTTGATATAACAATGTTCATAAATCTGGTACAAAAGAAAGTCAAATAATACTGCCAAAGTGTAATTAGTTCCTTTTAATACTTAAATTAGTATTATTGAACGTTATTCAAAATAAATCTTAATAGTTATTTTACATTTTTTCATACATTAATAGCAGTACTAGCAAGTAAGGAGGCTTGCTGATTTGTTATTAATGTTTCCTTTGATGAAAAAGGTTTGGTTCAACAACAGCTTGATAGTTTTGATGAATTTATTGAATTATATCAATTCAGAGAATTTTAGAAGACTTGTCATAAAGCAGAACAGAGCTTAAATGAAGAGATAAACAAAGTGATGGTAAAACACTTAATGCTCAAATTTATTTAGACTGGTGAATCTTTATATTTACTGGTGATACAGGATTCAGTTCCTAAAATTGAGGATCAGCTTGATCAAAAAGTATCGTTAAATTGTATAACATATGAAATAGATTGTGGGGGTTGGTGCGCTTGCGCGCAAGAGGCTTGCCCCCTAGTATATATATATAAAATCATATGAAATAGTCAGAAATAGGAAACATTTAACCTATTTTCACCGACGTCCACATATATGAATATATATTAAATGTATTATTATGCAATTGCAAAAACATTACATGCATTTTCTTATTTGAATAAAGAATTTTAAACTCAGTCAGTAGGAAATTTTTTAAAAGTGCAATATTTAACTTTTTATAAATTCATGAACAAAATTTGGAAAAATAGAGCTCCTGTAAAGACCATTATCTCTAGTTCTACAGGTCGTACAATAACAATAAAAAAAGAAAATTGAAGTAAATAAAAAATACATACTTTTTATGGGGTGTACAATTTTTAGAACCATTTTTTCTATTATTTATAACTTTTTAAAAAATTGTCAATTTTTCAAATTTTTGAAAATTTTTTTAATAACTTGTATTTTAAAATAAATGATTATTAGTGAAAAATTGGAACAGGAATCTAAAGGGGTGGGGCTCGAACATTAGAATGTTTTTTATTTAATGAATATTTATTTAGAGTGCCACAATTACGAATAGCGTATTTCATAATTTAGAATAAAGTAATAATGAATTTTCATGATTTCAAAAAGCAGTAGTGATAATCTCAAATTATTCGATTAAAATATTTAGAATTTTTTCGAAATCTTGATATAGTTTATTATTAATTTAGAAGTAAATTTATTTTGCTACTTCTTATTTCGATAAAGTGAATATTCTAAAATGCTTTACTCGCATTAGTTATTTTCGTTACTTCAGTCGCTGAAAAAATGAAAATTCTAAAATGAATAAATGAACAGTCTCGATATGCACATAATTTATATGAACTTCTAAATAAATGTTAATTAAATAAAAAACATTCTAATGTTCGAGCCCCACCCATCTAAAGGGTTTTCAAAAATCTACAATTTATCATGATTATTTTTGCTACGAAGCTTATTTACAGAGTTATAAACAATTGAATGTTGTGAAGTAGTATAATAAAAACACGAATAATTCGGGTTTTGACGCAAATTTTGCGTCAAAAATACGAATTCCATTTATTCGAACAATTATTCCGGAATTTCGAAGTTCAAATTTAAGAAAATTGATAAAATAGAAATGTGTAAACTACAAATGCCCAATCAACCGAAGTTAGATTATTAGAATATTATTTATTCGAAATTAATAATGTGTCAATTATTTCGAAATTATAACTGAACTAATAAACATAAAAATAAAATAGAAATTCATTTAACCGAAAATTACTAAGTTCAAGACATCAGCAATGAATAAATCAGTAGTTTTCGGTTAAATAAACTTCTATTTTATTTTTATGTTTATTAGTGCAGTTGTAATTTCGAAATAATTGACTTATGTTTAGTGTAGAATAAATAATATTCTAATAATCAAACTTCTAATGATTGATCATTTGTAGTCTACACGTTTCTATTCAATGAATTTTCTTAAATTTGAACTTCGAAACTATGAAATAATGGTTCGAATAATTGGAATTTGTATTTTTGACGCAAATGTAAAATGGACATTCTAAATATTGGACCCCACCCGTTAAAAAATATCAGAATTGAGACTTTATTTAAAATTATTTACAATTATTTACTGTTATTTATACTTATTTACAGTTATTTATATTTATTTACAGTTACTTACATTTATTCACTTCTTTTACAATTATTTACAGTTATTTACGATTATTTATAGTTTTTTTTACAATTATTTACAGTTATTTACGATTATTTATAGTTTTTTTTACAATTATTTGCAGTTATTTACATTTTCGAAAATTTTCACAAATTTATTTTTTTTTCTACGCTGTGAAAAATTTTGTGTAATACGTCAAATTTTATTTTGTACAAATATTTTTGTGTTAAAATTTTACAAACATGTTTGTAAAATCAACACAAAAAATTTTGTAATTTAAAAATGTATGTATATTATTAAAATTAACACAAAAATTTTTGTAGAATTAACACACGAAGTTTGTAAATTTTACAAACATGTAGGTACTTATTAATTTTAACACAAAAAAATTTGTATTTCATCTCTAACGCTTATATGTGTTAAAATTACAAATTTGTTTTCACTGTGTATGTATGCGAAAATTTTTGGAAATGTGAATAACTGTAAATAATTGTAAAAAAACTATGAAAAATAGTAAATAATTGTAAATAATTATGAATAATTATAACTATAAAAAATTGTAAATAATAATAAAAAATAAAAAAAAATAAAATTTTTCGTCGTATATGGTGGAAATTATAGTCTTCGTCGAATGTCTGAAGATAATAGTCTTCGTAAGCACCGTCAAAATATCCTCGAACATTATAGTTTGAGAATAATTTTTAAATTTATTCGGATGATGATAATAAATCAATCCAAAATTTCTTCGAATTAATTTTTTAATTTGTTTGAAAGTTAAAAAAATGATCGATGGTTCTTCTGTCGTTTGTATTTTTTATTAAATCAATATTAAGAGGCGGTAGGAACCATTTGCCGCTTGGCGGCGCTGCGGTCAGGTGAGAGAAAAATATAAAATATTTTTTATTCAGCGATTTATAATTTATCGAGACAATAATATACTTCTAACGTTGTCAAAGGCACTAGCCATATATATGTAGAATAATTATTGATGATAATCTTGTTTGAAAAGTCTAAGCTATTGTTATAAAACGAAAAATGCAGTGCGAAGTAGAGCCGGCGTGAGCATGTGTATACTTCGTTCTTTACTATTACTTTCTCTGTCGCACTTAGAAAACATACCCATATGTTTACATCGGTTCTACCACGCGCCGCATTTTTCGTTTTATGATAATATTTTAGACTTTTCAAACAATATTAGCATCAATAATAATTCTACATATATATGGCTAGTGCCTTTGACAACCTTAGAAGTATATTATTGTCTCGATAAATTATAAATCGTTGAATAAAAAATATTTTCTATATTTCTCTCATCTGACCGCAGCGCCACCCTGTATACAGCGGCGAATGGTTACGACCGCCTCTTAACGCTGTTGGGTGAAAGCAGTCACTAACGATACAATTACAACATAAATAATATAGTAAAAGTTTGAATTAGAAATTTTAAACTTTATTTTCAGAAAATAATTGTAATATGTATTAATTGTATTTATTGCAATGGAGCTTCCACTTAATTTACGTGGATTTCATTTTGATTGCTACAATTATAGAGTTAAAAATAAGGAAAAAACAAGGTTAATTTTCATATGACTATCTCTCTTTAATTGTAGTTTTAAATATTTTTAATTTTCATTAAATATAATTTCATGCTGCTGCTTTTAGAAATTATTTTTCTAATTTTAAAAAATACCATAAAAAACTAAAACTTTTATGAAAATTTATAGTATCCTTCTCCTCAATAAATGCATTCTATTTTAATTAATTGCTAGCTTCTTGATAAAAGTTGTTGGCGGTGCAAAAAAATAATATTTTTATGAAATGCTTTTTTTGATTTACATATTAATTTTTTTAAATGGGGGGGAGGGCTTCGCTTCCACCAACCCCCCCTTTCCGCGCCTCAACATGACACTCTCTCTCTCTTACACCCAGCACTCATGAAAAAAAATAGTATGTGAATCTCGTTCGGTTTAGTTGACTATTGCGCCACTCGGGCAATGGCACTACTTGCTACGCTCGTGCGCCAACCTGCCATCGTGCGCAATAGTCAACTAAACCTTACTCGTTACACAATATACTATATATTTTTCATAGTACTCTTTCCATGTGGTTTTCTCATCTTTCACCTTTTTATCAGGAGGAAGAAGAGGAGTGTACTCTGAAGAATTTTTAGTGTTGTAACTCGATGTCTGTCCTATCATGAAATGAATGTGAATTATGATGTGTATGCTTTTTATAGGAAGTGATGAGAGCCCCAACCATCGCCCTCCACCAGTGAGATACATCCATTAATCATTATCTCTCCTTTTTACTTCCTATGGTAGCATAAATCAATTTATTTATTTTTAGTTGAGTATTTTTTCATAAGCCTGACATTGTGCAAAGCACAACGAGCTTTGTACGTATCATTGTGATTTGGACAAACAGTCACAAGCTTTATTTTATCAGTTGGTGAAAAACCCATTTCTGTGATATCGCATACTTTAAACTTGAAGCGTTCTAGCCATTTTTTTCTTACACTACCCACGACAAAAATTTTGGTCGCATCATGTAAGGCTTCTCTAAGAATATTTCCTACGTCAGTATAGGGAATGGTACCAGAGTTCAATGACAAACCATGGTAGTAATACTTTAACCACGTATTTTGTTCTTTGTACTCATCCGAAAGTCTACGCCAGGAATATGGCTTGTTGAAAAGGAGTACCAGAGGCTCGGTATCATCGTTGAGCGGCATTATAGCCGACTCTTTGAGAATATAGTCATCACTAGACTGTTTAAAACCTTGCATATCCACCAAGTACTCCATGCTGATTAATAACTTTTTCACAGTACTAATTCACTATCTTTATTCACACCAGTGTCTTCCCAGTCCATAACCCAATCACTGAAATCACTGAAATACAACTTCTGTATTGATTTAACGTTGTTAACAGCACACGTATTTTTATATATGCAATTATGATGTGAGCAAGAGTCTGTTTTAGTTAGCCGTTGATCAAAATTTGGAATACCCAGTTCACTGATATCGACAACTTTAAAATCAAATTTCTCCAACCACTCTTTTTTCACTTGACCAATCACAAAAACTTGTGAAGCGTTCTGCAGAGTTTGTCGAAGAATTTTTTCTATTTCAGTATACTCATGATCTCCAGAATTTCAAGCAAGTCCATGATAGCAAAGCTCGAGCCAGAGATTTTCACGCTTGTATTTCGTAGTTAACTTTTTCCATGGAAAAGGTGGTTTGAAAAGATGTACTGTAGATTCAGCCGACTCAACGAGAGGAAGAGCAGCCAACTCTCGTAAAACAAACTCTTTACCTGGCTTTTTAAAACCTTGTAAGTCCACTGCGTATTCCATCTTGTTGAAGAATAAGATCCCAACTCGCGCTCGCTTTCTTATATTCTACTATCTCCACTCCTTTGCAGATTATCCCCACTTCTTTAGACTAATTTTCTGACATCACCGCTTATGGCGTTGTATTCTATAATTCTATCATGTAAGATTAGACAGTAAGCTGAAGTTCCAGCTGGAAAGTTTTGTTTGGTCTCGAATTCAAGACAAACCTCAACTGGAGCACTCTTCAGAGAATCATTTTGTTTTGAGCAATCGATGACTATCAGTGACATGTGATTGATATAATCTGATTTTTTCAGCATTGGCTCGGACTCCTTTTCGTAGTATGCATTTTGGAAATTAGCGTACATATCGTATAATATTGCATACTGATTATTGACAATATCAAGATTCATATTTCCGTAAGGATAGTATTGAGAATTGAGAAATAGTTTTACATTGCTCAAATTGCAATGATCAAACTGACTAGCGTTAGCAGTTTTTTGTCCTTTTCGATTTGTCTGGAAACCAAGAATGATAAAACGAGGCTTCTCCAGCTGATTAGATGTTTTGACTGTCCATACATGTCTCGTTGATGCAGGTAATAATGGATATTCGTATAATTCTCAGGAACGAAAACTCATTGAGATAGGTTTATTTTTTTCGATTTGTCGAAGCATGCGAATTTTACATTTATTGGATAACTGTATGTGAGGCATAAGCCACTCGATCCTTAAAAGATCAATTTTGAAATTTTCGTAAGCATTAGTAGCATTCGATGTTTGTATTACTGCATTAATATCGTTCCTGGATCTCGTGAGGATAAGTTCATGTTTAACATTGACTATGATTTTGCGATAATTTTCGACAAAGCCTAAAATCATACTAAGAGGTATGAAAATATCAAAATAGCCATCGTTATTAATGATCTTCCGAGTTTCCGTAATATCAATCCAACCAGCATTTTCTATAATCAAACTTTGACTAGGATCGAGTGATACCCAACCCTTCATAATGGTGGTCAATCCCACACTCTTACAGCGATCGATGTCTATAGCATTAATTTCATAGCGAACTTCCTCGAATAGATGACATATGCCGTTATTAACTAAGTTAGTTCTTGCTACAGCTGTGACATCTTGTTGAGTTAATTTTCCCACTATGTGGAGAGAGCTCCGCGAAGGCAAAAGATTTAAGTCTTGATGTTGAATCGATATGCGAATTTCATCATTATTATTGAAATTTGACGAGGTGTAAGGCTGGTACGCGTGCACTTCACAGTGAGCTATTGACTCATCCAATCTTACTCCTGTCCTTATGTTTAGAATTTCCTCCATTTCTTTGAAAACAGCAAAAAATTAAGCACGTAATTTTCCACCAAGAGCTCTTATTTTTAAGCCTTGGCTTTTCAAAAACTGAATGTTCTGCCGTGTTCATACTTTGACTTGTCGATGACGGCTGATGTTCGAATGCCATCTTGATTTACTTATATACCCTTTGTTATTTTTATGGTCATGAACCACGCCCATTTTTTATACTGATTTAATATGTAATCTAACTGTAATAGTTTCTCCACGAAAGTTTATTAAATTCCCGTCTTGATCGGCCATGCGCACTTGTAAATGATCTTTGCTCTTCACGATGACTGGAAGGTAAATGACCTGTGATGGAACTTCAATGATCTTATATTCTGGTGGGACTGCAGGAAAGAATCCATGTATCGTGTGCACTTGTCGACCATTTATATAGGCACCAGAGACGATATTGCACTCGACTCGAAGAGCGTTGACCTTCAGGACAGCTACAGGTAAGTCTGACTGATTCGTGTCATCAGCAGGAAGTGCACGTTTTGCGAAGCCTAATACAGGTCCTATTGAACTTTCTGGTCGAAAATCAATCGGATGATTACACTTTATTTCACTACGAAGTGTATTATTGTTTGGTTTAATACTGATTGATATACTTTTTGCCGTCAATGTTTTACTGAGATATTTTTCTATATCTTCGAACTTATAACTACCGGTCGGTAAAACAATTTCTTCCTGTCCAACGTGGAATAGATTACTACCCTTGTCGATATTAGGTATAGAATTGAATGTCATGAAAGCAACTAATCCGAGAACGTAATTCTTGTCAGGTGAGAGTTCAATCGATGGAAAATACTGTTCTTCCAGTACAGATAATGTATAATGAACAAATACTTATCACTCTTTTCTTCATATATCAAGAGTGTTGCTCAAAAATCT
This sequence comes from Anastatus disparis, assembly GCA_017163975.1. Taxonomy (NCBI): domain Eukaryota; kingdom Metazoa; phylum Arthropoda; class Insecta; order Hymenoptera; family Eupelmidae; genus Anastatus; species Anastatus disparis. Next base: position 1,214,293 of record JAFFSR010000381.1, read on the forward strand.
TAGACAAAGATGACCACAGTTAAAAGTATCAAAGTCTTGATATCTCTCAGGATTGTACTTGATGTTGTCTACTCTCAGATATGTCATTAAATCCAAAGGAGGTTGAGGATCACCGAAGCTGTCGAAATACACAACATCGTTTCCTTGTTTGCGATATGCTACCCAGTGCGTTCCAGGTCCATCAGCATCATCGAGATTAATAATAGCTGATTCTCTGTAGCGCGGTCCGCTAATAGGCATAGCATTCCTCATGAGTACTCCTCGAAAATTTGAGATTTTTAGGATTTTTGCATACTTGATGAGATCAGCATCGGTGGGTGCTCTTTGAGGTAATTTTACTTTGAGGATCTTTTTTTTTTTAAAGAATTCTTTGGTTTCATACGAAGACCAAGACCAGTTTTATATGGTTTCAAGGAAAGACCTTTGCCAAGAGCTATTTCTTCCATCTTTGTATTATGTGTCTTATTTTCTTCTAATTGTTGTTTAGCAGCTTTGGAATCGTTTACCGCTTTAGCGATTCCAGCGGCACCTCCAGCTATACCACCGACAGCACTCAAACCTGCAAAGATTGGTATAAGAAATGGTAAGAAACCTCCTACTTTCTTTGGAACTGGTAAAGTACGTGGAATTTTTACATTTTTTTTACCACTTGCTTTTTTAACAGTATTACGTGCTCCTTTTAGAGCTGACAGAATGGCTTTTCGAGCACATTTTGTAGGAGCAATGGATTTTGATGCAGCCTGTACTATTGTATTGAAAGTAGTAGTAGAAGGCTTCCTCCTCCTCTTACCCTTCTTCTTCATACCCATTCCTAATTTAGACTTTACTTTCATAATGTTTTTAACTGCAAATGCAGCTGCTTTTTCTCCAAAGCTAGCATCTTTTGATGAAATTTTTTGATTAGCTTTTTCTGCTAAAATTCTATCAGAAGCGTTTCGGGCTTCTACGTTTTCACGATTCTGTGAATAAGCAATGTCGTGCTCTTTACAAGCTCTATCGAAGGGATTGATTCCTGGATCACCTCTAGCTAAACGTTTAGCTAATATTGTACCGGGTCCACAGTATTGGTAGCCGGGTATATGAAGTTCGATTGGAAGACTATTAAAAAGCTTGTTGACAAAACCACGACCACGTCGTTGTCTATATATGATCATCACACTTCGAAGACTAAATGAAGACTGAAGCATTGGGTATAAAAGCTCTGTATTTATAGCTGGTCAAGCATTCGTACAGCAGACGTGCTGTGATAATGAATTTCAAAGAACAATCCGTTAAGCTACCGATAGAAAATTTCGTTACTATCGTGGAGTATAAGAAGAAATTAAAGAGGCATGGAGACTTACTTCCAAACAGTATTCGAGCTGTATTTTGCGGTCCATCAAATTGTGGTAAAACCAATAGTCTGTTAGCACTAATAAAGCATCCCAACGGTCTCAGGTTTGAAAATATTTATGTGTACTCCAAGTCTTTGAATCAACCAAAGTACAAGTTTTTGAAAAATCTCCTAGAGCCTTTAGAAGGTGTACAATACTTTCCCTTTAGTGAGCACGAATCTGTTGTGGCCCCTGATAATGCGCTTCCAAATTCTGTTATGATTTTTGATGATGTAGCCTGCGAAAAACAAGATAACATTAGAGCTTACTTGTGTATGGGCAGGCACAAAGATGTTGATTGTTTCTATCTCTGTCAATCTTATGCTCGAATTCCAAAACATCTAGTCAGAGACAATGTCAATTTGTTGGTGATTTTTCGACAAGATGACGTGAATTTGAGACACTTATACGACGATCACGTCAATTCTGACATGACTTACGCCCAATTCAAAGAATTGTGCTCCAAGTGGTAGACCGGTGATAAATACGGATTCTTGATGATCGACAAAGATAGTTCAATCAATTCTGGTAAATATAGAAAAGACTTTGATTGTTTTGCTATAAATATAGCACGCACATAGTCCTAAGAAAACAATTCATCATTGTACGCTGAAGCGTCAACATGGCTGACATTAGACGAAAGAAAGATGTTCTACATCAACTTGTGCAAGCACGCAACGCAGTTAAACGAAAATATAACTTGCTGAAGTTTGGAAAAGAGAATATTGAAAGAGCATTTGGCGAGACATTCAAACCTATCGTTCATCCTCTTCAGAAACTCGTTGCTACTACTGAGAAAAATAATGATTTTATACGTGACATAGCAAAAAATAAAAAACAATAATACTTATTCCTCTTTCTTACAGTCTTCTTCTCCTTCCTCTTCATCCATTGATGATGCTATAGATACGTCATTAAATGATACTATTCGACAAGTTGATACAGAATTTGAATCAGGTACAAGTGAGCAAGAATTAGAAAAAAAGAAGATGATTTATTGCTTGATAATAGGTACATTCATATGCTCAATGAGGAACAATTAAAACAATTGGATAAATTTTATGGAGTACGCAAGGAAGGTAATAGTTACTTAATTCGTGACTCACCTTTATTTTTCGAAGATAAAAACATTCGTATAAAAGATAAAAAATATCCAAAAACTAAAGGTTTGTTAGAATTGTTAATTACGAAAAATCCCGATAGAGGTCAGATAAACACTAATGATATGCAAAATTACAAGAAGATTCTTGAAACTACTAATGCTCACAAACGACGCTACAGAAGTGATGAGACTATTCGTACGCACAAAAGTAAGAAATTCGACAGTATCATTAGTCCTTTGTTTTCATTGAAAAAAAGAAGAGGATCGTTACCTCGATATAAAATTGCAAGAAGAGATACGAGAATGGATTACATATACTGGGATAATTCAAACGAACTCGTTGATAGACTTCGATTACTCATTGCTGAAAGAGAAGCTGGAAACCCTAGTCATACAAATAAGATACATTCAATTATAGAAGAGTTACGTGAAGGAGGCTATGTATACTGAGGTGTAGACACCTATACCATGCATTATCAAAATGAGCGTCGATGTATTCAGACGTAATCTCAAACGAAGTGAGGGTAGTCGAGGACCTCCAGGTATTGGCTATAAACTCACAAAAGATGGACAATACGATATAGAAAATAAGAGGCTTTGTAATCTCGCATCACCTAATCAACTCAATGAAGCTGTAAATTTAGATACTTTACAGCGTATCGTACGTTTGGAAGTTCAAAAATTATTAGATTCAATATCTATTTTGAGAAGTGATCTCAATAACCTAGATAAAATTGTAAAAGTGCATAGAGACGAGCTAGATAAGAAATTCATACAAAGTCAGTTAGAAATTGAGACTATAAAAGGAGGCATTATCACTGTTAGTGCAAAACAGTCAATCGATAACCATCGATGGAACAACATCATAGACTTGTAGAAGAGCTTCACAAGCCAGCACGTCGTAATTATCCTCGTCGAAAGTTTGATGTGCGAGGTTTGGATGAAACTTGGCAAGCTGATTTAGTAGAGATGCAACCATATTCTCGAGAAAACAAAGGCTATAAATGCATGCTTACAATTATAGATGTTTTTTTCAAAATACTCCTGGGCTATTCCTGTAAAACAAAAAACTGGTATAGATGTTTCTGCTGCTATGAAGTCCGTATTGACAAAAGGTAGAGTGCCTAAGAATCTTCACACCGACCGAGGCAAGGAGTTTTATAATACAAATTTTCAGAATCTCATGCAACAATATAAAATCAATCTCTACTCGACTTATATCAATCTCAAAGCGTCTATTTGCGAACGCTTTAATCGCACTCTCAAAAACAAAATGTGGAAGCAGTTTAGTTTACGTGGTAACTACAAGTAGATCGATATTCTTTTTAATTTGATTGTCAAGTACAATGATGAGAAGCATCGGACTATTGGTATGAAACCAAAAGATGTTACAGCTGAAAACGAAGCAGAAGTACTTCAAAGGCTCAAACGTAATGTTAATTTAACAGAAAAGAAGCTAAAGTTTAAAGTTAGTGACAAAGTACGAGTAAGCAAGTTAAAACAAGTATTCGAGAAAGGATACACACCCAACTGGTCAACTGATGTATTTACCGTGCATCAGGTCCGCAGAACAAAACCAGTTACTTACCTCTTGCAGGATTACAAAGATCAATCAATCGCTGGTGGCTTTTATGAACAAGAATTACAAAGCGTCAAATATCCAGATTACTATCTTGTAGAGAAGATTCTCAGAAGACGTGGAAATAAAGTATTTGTAAAGTGGCTTGGTTTTGACGATTCTCACAATAGTTGGATTGATAAAGCAGATGCACAATAAATATTTTTTCAGCATATAATTAATTTATAAAGAATGAAGAAACATACAAATAATTCAAAGTGATCTTGAATAGACATCATGTATAGAATTCAGCAAAACCGCCTTGAAAGTTTTAAAAATTGGCCTTTGAGTTTTTCAAAACCTGAAGATTTAGCTACAGCAGGATTTTACTACACTGGTGAAATAGATAAAGTCCGTTGCTTTGAATGTTCTACAGAAATATGTAGATGGGATATCGATGACAAACTTTTATTAGAGCACAAAAAGCTAAATGGCCGTTGTCACTTCATCCGAGATATACCTTGTCAGAATGATTCTGCTGAAGAAAATATCAATAGATGTAAAATTTGGCTTAATAATGAAGTAGAAGTTGCATTCATACCTTGCGGACACTGTTGTAGTTGCCGTCATTGCGCATCCATTGTTCAAAAATGTGTAATTTGTAGAAAAATTATTAATCAAAGAATACGAATTTATGTATCATAATTTTCTTTTTAATTTGAATTGAAGGGAAATGTATTTAATAATGTATAATAATAATTTGAAATAAAACAAGCACTTTCTAAAGTTAAAAATTAAATTTATTATAATACTGTATTTTTTTTATTTATACATTAATCACTATTCACTTATTATATATTTACACACATATACGCACTAAGCATTAGAAAATTCGAAGGCATGACCTCCTTTGTACACTATAAAAAGTTTAAATTTATTAGCAGCACTGCATTTCTTCTAAAAATTTTTCGTCTCCTTCAAAGACTTTGGATATTTTCTTAGGTAAGAAAATTTGCATTTCATAACCCAATCCTGTCAAAATCTTAGGTCTATATGGAGTATTCACCTGTCTTAACTTTGTGACCATATACTCGTTATCCTTAATGAGTTCAGTCAATTTTTTCATTGGGAGAAATCCTCTTCTAGCGATTGCATTCAGTTTAGAGATGTCCATTTTTATTATGTAACGAAGATAAAAAAATTCTTAGTAAAAACTAATAAAACTTTCTATTCAAGACTATTGATACTATATTGATACTGTATTGAAACTGTATTAATACCATATTGATACTGTATTAATACTATTTTGATACTACAATGATACTACATTGATTATGTTTTGATACTATATCGATGCTGTATTGATATAATATTAATACTGTATTGATACTGTATTAATACTGTATTAATACTATATTGAAACAGTATTGATACTGTATTGATACTGTATTGATACCGTATCGATACCGAATCGATACTGTATTAATACTATATCGAAACAGTATTAATATTATACTGGTACTGTATTGATACCATATTAATTCTGTATTAATACTCTATTGATGCTGTATTGGTACTGTATTGTTACGATTTTAAAACTTTATTTAAATACTACTCAATCACTTTGAAAAAAAATGAATTATTTAACTTAATTATTTGAAAAAAAATTATACTTACCTTAATTGAAGAAATGTTTAAACCTTGAATCTTTTGCATCTGCTTGCTTCTTTGTTGGTTAACTGATGAGCTCTCTTAAGTATTTATTTTCTTGAGGTGGCGAACTGAATACCGCTCGGCCGTTCAGGCAGTTGCTCTACCCACCTCAGCAGTAGCGACTTCACCTACCTCAGGTCTCGGTGGAAGATACCTCTTATTATCATGCGCATTGAGAGCGATTTTATTCTCTTTCGCAGTGCACAGTTGATGATTATGAGACTTAATGTTTCGCTGCTCGCGAACCAAAGGTTCTTTAGTTTCCAGACAATCATCAAAAGCAATGGTTGCCTAAACTACCAAACTTTTTACTCCTTTTGCTTTCGTTATTGCCTTTTCATTTAGGACTCTAATGTCGTGCATCTTACTCCTTAGTCTAACGAATTCCAATATGGTGTTTCCGTTGCATTCATTCTTTATCAGGCCAAAAATTTTCTTGTTAGCTGTAGAAATGTTGAACAGCTTCGGGTAGTCAGAGGTGTTGAATTCATGGATGTTTCGTTTTGTGATCTTGTACATATGGATATTACTGACCTCGTATACCAATCTATCAGTATACAATAGCTTAGAACTGTCCCTGCCGTTTGCTATATTATCTAGTATGTAGTCGTAATAGAAGAGATATACATAGACAAAGAATCAAGTAAAATGGTGAGGGTATGCGCGCCTTGTGAGCGCCCAAGTATGTACGGCCCTGAAACCGTACGATACTGGAAGATGCGCGCGCAAACACCCAAAAAGTGGTTGAACATGCGAGCGCGCGTATGTATGTACACGTACTTGCATGTGTAAGTACCGCTGAAAGTATACGGTGGCTCTCCCTTTCTTCTACTAAGATAGAAGAGTGGGAGAGAGACCTGGGAGAGTTGATGCATGCAGTGCGAGGGGCTTGTGACTCTCGTCACTCTTGGATCGGCTCTCTCATGGGATAGTCATACTTTGCTTAAGAGCAGGTCGTATATCTCTGTCCTTTTCTAATCAAAGAATTAATTTTTTTGCAAAAACTAATAATTGTAGCAAAAAATAAGGAGATAGCCCCATCTCGTATGATAAAAAGCAAGATTTTCTTTGATGAGGAAAAATTATTTTCATCGATTCGTTTTGAAGAAAACCTTGAAAAACTTAAAAAATAGAGGTTAGGATGGACAATTCAGTTTTTCAAGATTTTCTTAAAAAAGAAGCGATAAAAATAATTTTTCCTTATAAAAGAGAATCTTGCTTTTTATTATACGAGATGGGGCTTTCTTCTTATTTTTTGCTACAATTATTAATTTTTGTGAAAAAATCAATTCTTTGATTAGAAAAGGACAGATATACTCGAACTCCTCTTAAGGCAGCAACGGACGATAGGCCAACGCATTGTCTTAAGCAAAGCAGACTTTACACGTGTTAACGTGCCTTATTGTAATCGTTTACTGATAATTTTGTATGTTTGAAATAAAAAGCTTATCCAAGCAAGCAACATTCCTTTCCTATTAACCTTGTGCTAAGCCCCGAATGTTAAGGCATTTGGTTCTTAACAATAACGGGCTTTTCACCTAATAATCTAAAATTACTAACAAATCATTAAGTATAAGTTCGCAATAGCTAGGCAAGGTGCCCTAGCTATAAACGACTTTAACAAACAATAAAAACACAAAGAGTCTGCATAAGCTAGGCATGGCGCGCTAGCTTGTAACGATTCTCTAAAACGAATTGTCATTTATAATGAGACTGCTGCGCTCTCAATAAATGAAATAATTATTAAAATAAATAATTAAATCATTTAATAGAACGGAAGATCACAGTGTGAAGAGGGGAGAAAGCCGCTGAGGTTTTACCTTCACCTTCAACCCAATCTCTCCCGCATGTACACTGAAAGACTTAGAGAGTTGTATTCACTCCCTATCGGCGTAAATCCAACTCTCAGTAGGGGAGTAGAGGGGTAGGAGTTACATTAACGCTGCCTTGGAGAGTAGAAGATACTCCCCAACTTTTAAAGTATGATTTACTTGCGATTCGCGATGTAAACACAAGTATTTTAGTTTAGGAAATTATGCAAAATGTAAGTTTACGAGCGGAATTTGTATTTAATGTATTTACAAAACTATATTGAGAAATAATTGTAAAAAGTAACCTACAAACAAGCAATATATTAATTGTTTATGGGTTGTTATTCCTAATATAAGCCCCTGAAATTAAAGGTTAGGATTTTTTAATCACGCAAAATTTTACGTAGTATAGTTTAATTAATAGTCTTAAATAAAGATTCTACTTGTAGTGTTACGTCATGTAAACTTTTCTAAGCTAAAATAATTGAGCTCACATCGTTGATTTCAAGTAAATCATACTTTAAAAGTTGGGGAGTATCTTCTACTCTCCAAGGCAGCGTTAATGTAACTCCTACCCCTCTACTCCTCTACTGAGAGTTGGATTTACGCCGATAGGGAGTGAATACAACTCTTTAAGTCTTTCAGTGTATAAAAGAAGGGGTGCTCGATTACGAAATTCATTTCTCTCTGGTTCGCTTCAATCAGCAAGGTTTGTCGCGAAGATGAAATACGTGGTGAATTTTCAAGCTTTAAAGTTTCTTCAAACAAGTTTGTTTTTGAAGAAGTTTTAATCGTTCCTCTTGAAGAAGACGCTATGCTATCGGTATATCTTTTCAAACCACCGTATTCATGGAAAAATCTTTTGGAAAAAAAAACAAAAACGAGATTCATTGGCTTGAGATAAATTTTCATGGATTACTATGGAGTTCAGGCAATATCTCTTATGTAGAGTTTGGCAACATTACATTCTATTCTTTTTAATACTAACATTTACATCAAAGGAGTCGAAAAGAAACAAAATGCTTACAAAGATTCTTATTCGATGAGTATTTATAAATATATAATGAGATAAACTTGTGTGTTAATCTTAAATTATTAGCAGGTTCTAGAATGTAGAATAATTAGAATGTTCTTCTTTCAAGAACCTTCCACCGTCCGAAGATTTTGTTCAAAGTTCACATCATTTTGCTATTTTAAGAAATATGTGTGCATATAATAATGTTCTGAATTTAAGAGGCTGGCTCTTGCTAAATCAAACATAAGGAAAGATTTTTAATACAATGTCTGATTTTCTATCAATAAATTTGTTAAAAATACATATTGAGAAGATAAAGAATCATGTGAACGACCGATTGTGGCTTGCAGAGCGTTTTTTGAAGATATCATCATCCATATACAACGAAATAATTATAGTAATATTAATTATAGTAATATTAATAATTTTTTTTATAAAATATTAACAAACATAATTCAAATATCACCTTTCCATTTTTTTCCTTTTAATATTTATATTTTACTAGTTTGAAAGAAGAATTTGAAACTAAAAGACAAGGACAGTTTCTTTCTTCAAAATAAATTTAAAAAATTTAGAATTCTTATTGAGACCAATCAATAATTTCCAATTATTTCAATAAATATACTTAAAAATGTAACCGTTAAATGCAACAGGATTCAAGTTATTATTATTAAATATACTATAAAAACCATTTAAATTAAATTTTTTACTTTCTATATTAATTATTAAACATAACAAAGTTATATATCAATTTTCAGATCTCTATCCCTTTTAGTTTTTGAGATATGAAAAATGAATAATAGTAATTTTTATCGATTGAATTAAAAATTCTGAAACAAACATTAATACACTCAAAATGATGTTTTGATTGTTTTTATCAATATGTTTGATTATAAAATAGTTTCGAGCTGTAAGATTTAATTATTCTTTCATTCTTAAGAACATATTACAACTACTCAATCTTATAAACCATTAATTATAGTATTTATGAAATATACAATTATAAGTGTATGTATCTTTATAAGAGCATAAAGTATGTAGAATAGAAGTAAAGTACTTAGAGATTGGAATACCTTTCTTTTTCATCAATCAAGTACAACAAACTATCATGCCAATTTCTAAATCTCTATCTCTTTTAGTTTCAGAGATAAGATATGTGGCTCTCTCTCTGCGTAGCTACATTTTCAAATATATACATTAACCCTTTCGTGCATATAAGGACCTGACAATCATAACGTTTCTGAAACTAGAAAATTTCGATGTCCGGCATCGAGCTGAATCCAAATCTGGAGTCAGATTTTCGAAATTATAATAATTGGGCCCAATACCGAGGGGGCCCACTCTTAAAATGCGAAGTTTTGAAAAATAAAAAATATCATCGTATTCTACACGAAATTTTAAGAAGAAATCATTCTTGTCATTTTTTTTATAAGACACACCAATTTCGAGTAAAAAATTATTGAATTTCTAGGATATCGGACCCCTGAGTAAAAGCAGACTCAATATCCTACACGTTCAATAATTTTTTACTCGAAATTGGTGTGTCTAATCAGAAAAATGATAAAAACAATTTCTTCTTGAAATTTTACGCAGAATACGTTGGTATTTTTTGTTTTTCAAAATATTCAATTTTAAGATTGGGCCCCCTCGGTATTGGGCCCAATTATTATAATTTCGAAAATCTGACTCCAGATTTGGATTCAGCTCGATGCCGGACATCGAAATTTTCTAGTTTCAGAAACGTTATGATTGTCAGTTCCTTATATGCACGAAAGGGTTAATAAATTGAAATTAATTTTTTTTTCATTACTTCAAAACATATTCTTATTATTCTTATGAATATATTTAAAAAATAGAATAGTTAAATGTATTAGAATTCAACTTTTTATACTTATTTTAATGTAATATAAATTAGTTTAATAAATGACTTTTATAAGAAATTGGGTCTTTCGACTATTCTAAGATATTCTTTTGCATTGAGTAAATAAAAAAACAAATAACTTAGAGTTTTGGGATAGCTTTCTATATTATTTATAAAACATAACGAAGATACACATCAATTTTCAGATCTCTATCTCTTTTGGTTTCTGAGATATGAAAAAATGGAGAATGGTGATTTTCATCGATTGAGTTAAAAATTCTGAAACAAACATTAATATACTCAAAATGATGTTTTAATTGTTTCTATCAATATATTTGATTATAAAATAATAATGAGCAGTAACATTTAATTATTCTTTCATTTTTAAGAATACATTACAACTACTCAATCATATAAACCATTGATTATAATAGTTATGAAATATAAGTATAAGTGTGTCTTTACAAGACAGTCATTAAAAATTTAAAGTGTTATTATGAAGTATGCAGAATAGAAATATATGATAAATAATCAATGAAATACTTTCTTTTCAACTACACTGAAAAAAAGTTAGGACTTTAGAAGCACGGAGTAGGGTCATAGAAATTCGATTTGACGGAGCTTTTAGCTCCGTTAACTAAGAACCGCCTAAGATTTCTTAACGTGCTATATCTTTGCGTGAGCGTAGCTTAGCAACACGATCGTATGTTTACAGATCTCCGAGATTACACGTTATCGTTCATGTCGATATTACAGTACGTTAGTGGAACTTAAAGATCCTACTTTTGCAGCAACAATATAACATATGGGACGTTTCACGTCAACTCACCTAACAAAAAATAGAATTTGTCGAAAATCTGTGAAAATGTTCTATTTGATACCCAAAATATACAAAAAAAATTTTAGAGGTCCAGGTCAAAGGGGTCAGGATTTAAACGTGATGGAATTTTTCGAATTTTCCAAATTTTTTGCTAAATAAATATTTTAATGGATTTTTTCTTCAAAAACTATCAATTTTTCGTTAAAACTTAATAGAATACTTTTTCTTGGAAATTAGATGTAGAATTCACCTGAATTTTTGCAAATTATAATATACTGATTTTTATGCTTACTTGATCGATTTAAACATGCTATTTAGTATATCTAAAAATCGAGCAGGTTAAATTGGCTTTTCAAAGTCTTATTTTTTTTTTGTTTTTTTATGAAGAAAAAATATACGAAGCCTCTAGTTGGGCAGCCTTCTCAAAGTTACTTAATTGTGCAAAAATGTCTGAAAAAATCGTTATTTTGGATCAATGATGAAATTCGTGATTTTTTTTCTGAAAAAGTATTGAGTATTGATTTTTGGGACACATGTATGAAAATGTTTTTTATTGGAAATCATGTGTAGAATATGAACATATTTTTACAAATTGTAATTTAAGACATTATGAACCATATATACTAAAAATTTAACAAAGAATAAATTTTAAAATTTCAAAATTTCATTTATAATTTGTGATGTTTAGCAAATAATGGTTTACAAAAATTTACATACATTCTACATCTAATTTCCAAGAAAAAGTATTCTATTAAGTTTTAACGAAAAATTGATAGTTTTTGAAGAAAAAATCCATTAAAATATTTATTTAGCAAAAAATTTGGAAAATTCGAAAAATTCCATCACGTTTAAATCCTGACCCCTTTGACCTGGACCTCTAAAATTTTTTTTGTATATTTTGGGTATCAAATAAAACATTTTCACAGATTTTCGACGAATTCTATTTTTTTGTTTGATGAGTTGACGTGAAACGTCGCATATATTGTTTGAGATAATTTGCCAATAGGTAAGATATTATTATTTTTATTAAGAAAATATATTAAAAAATTAGAATGCACGAATGCATTATACATCATCCTAATCTACTAATTCCATTTATTTACATTAAATTAAATATTTTTTTGGTGATGATAATGCTTTCATAATTCCTTTAAAAATTCTACATTACAAATAAATTAAAATGAATCTTAATCTTTATGGATCATCAAAATTGAGTAAAGGTTTGTGAAAATGAGCAATACATATCAAGATTTTAATCTTATTGAAACATTAAATCAATTGGAAAATCCATTGAATTCAACTCAAACATATGCTCAAGAAAATACGAATTCGTCAGAAAAATTTGAATATTTGGATATATCTTTCATTACTCGTTCTTATAATGGTCACATTCCCTAACCAGAAATAACAAATAAAACAGATTACTTGGATCATTCTATTCATAATAATTATAATCAATTTCCTCAAAATAATCATGCATCGCCAAATGTAAAAGCAAACAAACATAACATTTGCGATCCTTCTCTTGTAAATTATAACCAAAACAAAAATCCTATATATTCCACCTCTTAAAGCAGTAATTGTGTGAGTACAAATGAAAATTATGTATATGGACAAGATTCATTCCGATTTGTAGAATCGCAATCATCAGTACCAGTTTCCTATCTTATAGTTATTTTGCTTAATAATAAATCAATATTAAATGTAAATTGTGATTATGAATTCATTTAGATAATAGTGAAGGGAATCATTTAAAAAAAAAACGATTTATATAATTTCTTATCCAAACCATTAGAAGGTAGAGTTGTTTTAAACCGTTATAGGTATGTTAAAAAAGTGGATAATGCCTTGAAAAGAATGCTTATTTACAAAGAAATAGAAAAAGATCCGATAAATTACGAGTGAGTATAAATTACACAGTAAAAGGATGAGAATATTAGTATATTTTTAGGTTACTGTTTATATAATAAAACTATTTTTAAAAATTTAATTCAAATTCCTGTTTTTAAATATAAACAATAAATTAATTTAATGTTTCTTTTCATTTTATAAGATATTGGTTTTTTTTTCAAATTTAAATGTAAAATCTTTAAAAGTTATTTTACATTTTTTTAATTTTATAAAAAATTGTAGAAAACAACAATTAACGTTATTTGAACTTTGATGTTATAGAATTATATAATATTTACTACATTTTTCAGAATCAAGGAAAGTCAATTTCTTCGATTACGGGAGCTGATCGTAGAACTTTTTCCTACAGAGGTGCCAGAACTAGTTTTTGAACCGCGTGATAAAGAGGATCAAGTCAGTCGATCCTGTCGAGGCTATTTGTACAATGAATACAAAGAAATCAGATTAAAATTAAGAGAAGCTCAAATGGCATCAACTCAAAAGAAAAAAGTACAACTCTGATAAGCACCGGTGAGATCCCTTTTTAAGTAATATTATAAATATATGATTTAGATTTTCTCTATATGATTATTGTTATGTATGATAAAAATATTTTTAGGGCTTGCAAATTCTGATTGTTTGTCAGATGGAAATCAATCAGCTTATACGTATACATATACGTATCAACACAGGTTACAATTATTAGGTGCTAAAAATAAAAAAGATAAAAAGCTTCACTGTCAACGTATTTTGCGACTTTTAAATGTTTAGAATCACTTCTTGGAATAATTTTGGTTCCCAGATTAAAATATATATATTATTATTTACAGAAATTTTCATTTGATTTTTATAGAGTTATTATTTCATTTTTCAGCTTGAACAAGATTTTAATGGGCATATTCGTGAAGTGTCTGAAACTAATACGATACCAAGAAAAAGATTATCATCATATGGTTCGCTACTTTCTCAAAATTGGCCACAAATAGCTGAGAAAATTATAAAGTTCAGTTGGACTTCTAAAAAGCCAGAAATCATTAAGTTTTTAGAAACAAAAAGGCACTTAAAAGGTAAATATATACATCTACAAGAATAATATATACGTACAATATGAGTATATAATTATTGTTACAAAAAAATTGTTAAGAAAATGATAAATTACGTAATTTACGAATAAGTAAATTTATAAAGGATGCCCATGAATACGTAGCAAATAAGAAAACGCAGAGAAATGTACCAAACTGCTATTAATGTTTACTAATGATTATTAATTTGATAAATATGAAAATGAAAGCTCATAGGCATCCTTTTTAATAAAAAAGTTATAAAATTTAAAATTGTGTAATAAAACCAAGTTTTTGTTTGAGTATGAATTAATTAAAACTTATTGGTAATTATATTAATTTAAAATAGGCATATTTGTACAAATGATTAATTTATTACCATGAAATTCGATTCTAGGAAGTCATTCAGAGTTATTGGCTTTGCTCTTACTACCTTTATGCATCAGGAATACAGTTAGTATCAAAAGCGAGGATGGAAAAACATCAACAAATCTAACAAAGCAAGAAATGAGTGATACATTTATTTTTCATATTAAGGTAAATAAAATAGTTTACACATTATAAATTCTAATGTGATATTGTAATTTAGATTTTTTAATATTTTAATAGGAGTCGGAAAATTTCGATCTGAAAAAAAAAGAATTCGAAGATTGGATAGAAAGTTTCAAATCTCCTTCAGTAGATCATCATCCATATATAATATTATCCGGTTCAATAAAAAATTGCCAATTATTCCTAGTTTTGAATGCTTATTTATATCCTTACACCGATGCTGTAAAAACGGTAGAAGCCTGTTATAAATGCATGGTAGCGCTACGAATAATTCCTTTCGCATGCAACTATGTGTATGCTTTTTTAGATTCAACTGTGTATCGTTTAAATGCATTTAAAAAATCTGCTTTTGTCACGACCTTTATTAGAGATCATATTGCATAAAATCTATTAAAAAATAGTTTATTAATATTACATATATTACGTATTTTTATTTGAAATATGGATTTAGAAGTTATTTTAAATAAACTAATTTCTTTTATCTTGCTAATTTATGCAGATCCTAATTTACCTCGTCAACTTGTACAAATATTCATTGATTTTATTTATGAATTCGTTAAAAATTATTACATTGTTTATTTAAAAAAAGATCTGATTGCTACTTTGGAAAAGCATAATATATCTAGTAATTCCATCATAAAAGATTTTGATGAAATTTTTAATAAATATTCTGATTTATTTAATTACGTAAACACAGAAAATAAGCGATTTACATTGCTAAAAAGAGTAGGTTTAGTTGAACCGGAACAATTTGTAATTGGGAAAAATTATGTTCCTAAGTTGGTTGGGGAGCAAATAAAATACGTACAACACTGAAAAAAATATATCGTTGTGACAACCATATTATTGATGTCGTTACCATAATAAACGCAGCTATCCTAACTATCTTCAAGTATCGCTGAATCAACTATTTTTATTTGCAGGTTAAACTGTCATTACTTATGGTTAGCATAAATATCGTTGTGATGAGGATAAGGATAGTTGATTCAGTTATACTAAATTTGTTTAATTTGGTTATGTGAATTTTCGTCACGATGTCAATATGTTATTTTCAGTGAAGAAGATCTTCATGGTATACATATTTCTTTGAAAAAAAGTTTAAAAATATTTCTGGAAATTCCAGGAATATTGAAGGAAATTGATAGATATATTGAAAAAATATCAAATCATTCCAAAATCATTATAAACATTATGCAATGTGATTTGTAGACAACTAAGTATGTTCCTAAATTCAGTAATAAATTTGTTTTACCTTTATATATATTTGTTGATGATCTAGAAGTTGGCAATGCCTTAGGTAGTCACGCTGGTAAAAACAAATTTACGGCAACTTATGCATCTATCGCGTGCCTGCCACCTAATTTAGCATCTAAACTTAACAGTATAATATTAACAACGCTTGTACGAGCTGAAGATTTAAAAACTTGTGGTCCTCATCAAGTATTCAAACTCTTAATAGAAGATCTTAATTATTTACAGAGTGATGGGATAACTGTGATTGTAGACGGAAAAAAGCGAGAAATTAAATTTCAATGTATTTTGATACTAGGCGATAATTTAGGGCTCAATAGTGTTTTCGGTTTTATCGAGTCCTTTAAATCGGATTATTATTGTAGAATTTTTTACATAACATCTAATGAATCTTCAAAGCTCGTTAAAGAAGATCCTAGAAAGCTTCGAACAGTATCAAATTATAATATTGATGTTAATTTAGGTGATGTTAAGAAAACTGGAATAAAACATGCTTGTGCATTTCATGAAATTAATGATTTCCATATTTTGAGTATATAAAAATAAAAAAAGTCTTGTACCAATTTAATTTATAACATTTTTAATATATTTGAAATTAAAAAAAAACAATTTTCATGAGTACAAATTATTAATATTTATGCTACCCATAATTATCCAGTTGATAATTTATTTATAATTTCAAATTTTTAAAAACAATTTTCGTTATGATCAAACTCGAAATAAGTACTGTTATACACTTACGTTAAGGTAGTTCTATTGGTTTTTCACTTTTCTATAGAATTTTTTGAAATTGAAATATGTTGCAAATTAAGATTTACGTTTTGCAATGGTATTTTGATTTGGGTGGATATCCACCTTCATCTTTTAGATATTTTAGTTTAAACTTTGCTGAATTTAACATAAGAGTATATGGGCGAAGCGCTCGAAACGTAACATTTTATAAGATTGTGTAAAAAGTTTTCTATAGATTTCAAAGAAATTAAAATATATTATACTTCAGATCTCAAGGATTAAAATGGTACCTTGTAGATTATAGCAATCGACATTCAATTCCAAAATAAAAGCAAAATAATGTCTTTACTCTATATTAATTTACACGTAAAATGCTGTCTTACGATTCACATTGTGTATACTTACAGAACCTGTGCATAAACATGTTTTTCAATTATTGTGCAAACACAGAACTCAACCAATTTCTCTTTCGTATAGTGTGAATTTGTAAGAAACATATTACTTCACAATGAGAACCACTGGACCAATAGAACTACCTTAAAAGGATATTATAAAATCAATAACTATAAAAATAAATAAATACAAATTATGTACATATGATTTTTCTAATGTATATGAAATTATTTCTCTTTCTTTGATATTTAGTGTAAGGTTATATTGCTAAAGATATTACCAGTGAAAATCATGAAAAACTTGCTAATTGATTTTTCAAAATAATTTGTATAAATTTTATATTTAAGAGCAGGCCGGATTCGCTGTCCTTGTCTAATTAACATTTTTGTTATTTACTCAAGTATTAATCGGTGTATCTGCAAATTGAAGGTTAAGCGCAATAGATATTATTATTACAAATATTTATGCACAAGAAAAAAAAAATCTATCGCTTTGTTTTTGAGAAAAGTAAGGAACGCAAAAATATTATAAACATAATCTTTTACTTCGGCGTTTCTTACTTTTCTCAAAAACAAATCGGTAGATTTTTTTTTTCTTGTGCATAGATATTCATAATAATAATATCTATTGCGATCAACCTTTATTTTGAAGATACACCGATTAATACTTGAGTAAATAACAAACAACTCAATTGTTACTCGGTCGGTATCAGGTTCTACTCCGGCCTGCCGTTAAAGTAAGTTTTTAAAATCGTTTTCTTTACGTTTTTGTAAAGAATAGAACGCCGTCAAAATAGAAGCTCTGCTCTTCGTTTTTTACGGAGCACAGAGCTCTGTGAAACGCGCCGCTCCATCTACGTCGTGTTGTATGAATTCTATACAGAAGTACGGATGTCTGCACTACGAATAGTAGTAGCGCTGCCGTCCTAACTTTTTTTCAGTGCAATTAAATACAACAAACCATTGTGCTAATTTCTGTATCTCTATCTCTTTTAGTTTCAGAGATCATACATATGGCTGATAGCTCTCCACATAGCTTTATTTTCAAATATTTACATTAATAAATTAAAACTAATTTTTTTATACTTTAAAACATATTATTACTGTTCTTATGAATATATCTAAATATAAAATTACTAAAAGCAACCAATTTAAATTATTTTAAATAAAAAAAAAAGTAGACAAAGTTTCTTGTTGCATGTGAATCTTTTATGCGAACTCATATGCATGCATTAGAATGGTGAAAATCAAGTGGATCACTCTTATTTTTTTCAAGTTATTTTAACTTTTACAACTATATTATGCACTTAGATAATATTATAATAAATTAATAGAAAATAATTAATTTATTAGCATATGCTAATAAATTATAGTTAATATTTATTTTAATTATCATTATATTTAATTTCTAAGTGTATACGTATATACATATATATTTATATATATATATATATATATATATATATATATATATATATATATATATATATATTTACAATTAATAATTATTAATGTCTAAATAATTTATGAAAATTATGATACATTCCTATTATACAAGTTTTAAAATTTCTCGAGTAAGGTGGCTCGGTGGCGTAGTGGTATACGTGCTTGCCTCGCGTCCAAAAGGTCGTTGTTTCAATACCGACCAAAGTCAAAAATTTTTTTTAATGTTTAAATAATTTTTATAGTCTAGGCGCCCAGAGGGTTTCGTATAAAGTTAGAGGTCCCACCAAGCAAGTAGGTGATTTATATGTATTTTGAGCTGCTGAATCCGAATTTGCAACTTGCTTTTCATGCAAGCGGTCGAGTAATTTGTTATAAACAAATCAATTGTTTAAATGGCTATAGTTCATGAACTACAATAGATGCAGTGATTCTCTCTGCAAAAACTTGTTCTTTAATAAAAAAAACAAAAAAAATCGTTTTTGTTGCATGTTGATTCGATAATTAGAACCAGAGATATGGCAAATATATTGCAAAAAAACATAGAGACGTAGCGCAAGCGCGGAACGCCCTGGTAAAAAACCTTATAATTCGACTACTAATTAATATTTTTTGAATTCCAACATGTGTTTGAAAAATGTTAGAGTCTCAGCGTTTAATGATAAATTGTTATATATTACTTTCAAATGATAATAAATAAGCTAGAATGATTTGAAGCAGAAAAAATTTTCAATTTTTCAGAATTTTGTTTGTTTATAACGAAATAATATAGGTTAGCGAACAAAATATTTCTATATTTTTGATATACAATAATAGAAAATTTCATCTAGTTTAAGAATCTGTCCGGTTTTTTAAATTTAAGTGAGTAAAACCTGAGATATCGCAATTTCAGCTATAGCGCCAAATCCTTGCAGTGCGACATATGTGTGCAATATGGCGATCGCTTTCCTTATTAAAAATTCTTTTATTATAAGGTAAGTAATTTCATTCTTTTGTAATAAAATTAATTTTAACTCTGTATTAGGAAATTAAATAAAAATTTAATAAAAAAGGATTCAGCTAAAAATAGATGACTCTAATAAATCGGAATGTTAAAACAAACTTTTTGAATAAAATAGATTGTTATTCTTTTTGTAATTGCAAAAAAAAAATAAATGTAAAAATACTCTATAAGTTGAGTAAATTGTTTACTTCATATAAATTGTACTAAGATCTTAATAATGGCCTAAGTGGCGACATCTGTCAGTAGTTGACATCCCTAACTAAAGATTCATGAGGTGTGCACAGCGTTGGGGTTCGATTATTTTTTTGTACCACTATGCTATGTTCAGAGTGTACCAGATCAAGAAGTCGATGATATAGCTAAGTTCGAATAGCGCAATTTTTAAATTTGAAATAACTAGATCAAGACTAGTGATTAATTGCGAGTTAACCTGTAAACTCGCACGTGGATTTAAATGCAGCGCTGTTTGAATGTAAACAAATAATAAGATTTAATCGAAGAAGCAAGAATTATCTAAATATAATTGGTATGTTAAGTGTAAAAAAGTTAAATTTAAGTTAAGTTTATTTTAGAAATATGAAAATAAAATATATGAAGATAATTATTTCAATTATAGGAAAAACTATTAAGAATTAAGCAACACTTGGATGAGAAAGGTAATAATAAACAATAATGTAAAAAAGAAGAGCTTTTAAATTTATGAAATTGAAATTTCAGATATTAAAAAAATCTACTTATTATGATTCTAGTGCTATCATCTAAAAACCTGAAAGATACTTGAAACGGAGTGGCACAATTGATTTTTGATTTCTCTGAGAAAAAGAAGAAGCTAATTAACTTTGATTATAAATTAATTGAAGCAGGTATATTATTACATTATAATCTCTTTATTTCTCCTTAACCTAATTTACATTTGTTGTTGTATCAACGTGACTAAAGTATATAAAAATACATACAAAATATTAAAAAATATCAACAAAATAAAAGCTTTTTTTCTCTTTATGATCCTAAATAACAAAACTAAACAATTGGTAATACTTTTATTAAGATAACAATAAACTTACATACGTGAACTGAAGCAAGCATATTTTGTTCAGATTTAGTTTTTAAAATATTTTATTTTTCTCAGCTAAACATCTAATTTAATATTTATGCGAATATTAAAAAATAATTTTTGTCTCTAGGTAACAAAGACGCTATTGTTTTTCTTCTTTTACCTTAAATTCTAGGACTACTATTATGTAAAAGAAAAGATGCAGATCACATTTATGGCTCTTCACCTTCGGACATACAGATTTATGTAATTTTAATGTACAGGTATTGTTTGTTTTAAAATTAATTTCCCTTCTCACTGAAATTTCCATTAACATTAGAATTTTTTAAATTTTATTTTGAAAACTTTAACTTTTAGTTTAATGTATCTTAAGGGTAATTTTTTTCAGTCAGTCAGTATCAGATAAACTTACACTAGTAGAATTTCTAGTAGGAACAAATTTCCGTAACTTAATAAAATCTTAATCTTTATATTCATGCTAATACAAAATAATGCTAATTAATACTGAAACTAAAATTAATTCTTATATTATAGGAAAAATAAATTTGGAGAAATAGCTGAGCAGCCAAAATTATAATAAGGAAAAACAACAATAACGGGAAAACTGTAATAAGTACAAACATCTAATGAAAAAATAAGTGGATTATGTATATAATGGCTTTAAATGTATTGAATGGTGCGTTAATTTTGTGAGATTTATACCTGGGTGCTGTATAGTACAAGTTTCGTATCTTCGAGAGTGAATAAATCAATTAAATTAATTTACAGTGCAATTTAATTTTTGAATGATATCAAATTATAAACGAATTTCTTTTAATTATAAATACATAGTTTGGACTCGTAAAAAAATCATTTACATGTAAATATTATGTAATATTATAATTTATATAAAAACCATTGTTGATTAATGTTGGAATAAAAAGAGATATGTTAAATTCTATTTAAAATTAATGATGAGTGAAATTCTTTTAGAATAAGCTTCTTCATCAGTATTTGCAATAGCAAATTATAAAAAGCATTTAACGTTGTATTTATAATAAAGTCTTTGTCAGAAGTTAGTTTTTTCGATAATCATTTGAATTTATCTTTAGAAATTGTTTATTTAATTTTTAGTTAGAAGCTATATAACTTATTACACGGATAGAAAAATCATGTTATTATTCGATGAAATTTCAAGTAATTATTACGTGATATTTCTTGCAAACGAATCATTTTAAAAGTAAGATAAAAAAGAAAATTCATAAGCTTATATCTAAACTAGTACCATATACTAAAATAATAACTATATTTTAATATATTAATAACTATATTTTACTATATTTTAATGACATAGATTTAAGGAGATGTAAAATGGACACTAAACCTGTTCTCATAAATATTAACTTTCTTCCAATTTTATTGATGAATTTCCAGAAAAGAAATGCATTAACTTGTAGTATGTGCCATAATGATTATTTAGTTAAATTTTCAAATAAATTAATTTATTAGTTTTTAAGATATTTGGATTTCTGGTACAAAATGGTCGAAAAATTTTAATAAATCATATAGGAACCCAAAATTCTCAAT
This sequence comes from Anastatus disparis, assembly GCA_017163975.1. Taxonomy (NCBI): domain Eukaryota; kingdom Metazoa; phylum Arthropoda; class Insecta; order Hymenoptera; family Eupelmidae; genus Anastatus; species Anastatus disparis. Next base: position 1,236,490 of record JAFFSR010000381.1, read on the forward strand.
AACTAATGAATGAATTTATTTAAAAATTTAACTGAATTATCTTCATGGTATACATACTATAAATTAAAACATTTCTTTACTGCAAATTTTGAATAAAATGAAAAGCTAGCCAATATTTATGAGTACAGGCCATTTTACATCTCCTAAAAAAATATTTACACATATAACGTTTAGGTGCCGTCAAATTTTTTCAACAAGATAACGCAAGCATCTAAAATTGATATATTTGCCCATTAGCTGAATAATGAGCTTTACAAAATAAATTTGAGTAAATAATAATATTTATTTATAATAATTTAATCAAAATTCCACATTCAAGTTATTTCAATGATTTTTAAACCGTCAAACTTTAATTTATTTACGATTTATAAAAATGTCTAAATTTCTAATTATTATTTTTAATAAATTAAGCATTTTTATAAGAAAGCTCGTATTCTTTATTAGATATTCATTGAAAACTAAACATCAGCAATTATTACCTGCAAATCACTTACAGTGACATTTTATTATTTACATTTTATTTTCTCTACCTTTTCGATAAGATATTTCTTAAAGCATATTGCATGCAACAAACTGCAAAAGTCAACTCACAGCTGACTTTTGATTAAACATTCTTAGATGCTTTTTGAATTTCACTCATCATTAATTTTAAATAGAATTTAACATATCTCTTTTTATTCCAACATTAATCAACAATGGTTTTTATATAAATTATAATATTACATAATATTTACATGTAAATGATTTTTTTACGAGTCCAAACTATGTATTTATAATTAAAAGAAATTCGTTTATAATTTGATATCATTCAAAAATTAAATTGCACTGTAAATTAATTTAATTGATTTATTCACTCTCGAAGATACGAAACTTGTACTATACAGCACCCAGGTATAAATCTCACAAAATTAACGCACCATTCAATACATTTAAAGCCATTATATACATAATCCACTTATTTTTTTCATTAGATGTTTGTACTTATTACAGTTTTCCCGTTATTGTTGTTTTTTCCTTATTATAATTTTGGCTGCTCAGCTATTTCTCCAAATTTATTTTTCCTATAATATAAGAATTAATTTTAGTTTCAGTATTAATTAGCATTATTTTGTATTAGCATGAATATAAAGATTAAGATTTTATTAAGTTACGGAAATTTGTTCCTACTAGAAATTCTACTAGTGTAAGTTTATCTGATACTGACTGACTGAAAAAAAATTACCCTTAAGATACATTAAACTAAAAGTTAAAGTTTTCAAAATAAAATTTAAAAAATTCTAATGTTAATGGAAATTTCAGTGAGAAGGGAAATTAATTTTAAAACAAACAATACCTGTACATTAAAATTACATAAATCTGTATGTCCGAAGGTGAAGAGCCATAAATGTGATCTGCATCTTTTCTTTTACATAATAGTAGTCCTAGAATTTAAGGTAAAAGAAGAAAAACAATAGCGTCTTTGTTACCTAGAGACAAAAATTATTTTTTAATATTCGCATAAATATTAAATTAGATGTTTAGCTGAGAAAAATAAAATATTTTAAAAACTAAATCTGAACAAAATATGCTTGCTTCAGTTCACGTATGTAAGTTTATTGTTATCTTAATAAAAGTATTACCAATTGTTTAGTTTTGTTATTTAGGATCATAAAGAGAAAAAAAAGCTTTTATTTTGTTGATATTTTTTAATATTTTGTATGTATTTTTATATACTTTAGTCACGTTGATACAACAACAAATGTAAATTAGGTTAAGGAGAAATAAAGAGATTATAATGTAATAATATACCTGCTTCAATTAATTTATAATCAAAGTTAATTAGCTTCTTCTTTTCTCAGAGAAATCAAAAATCAATTGTGCCACTCCGTTTCAAGTATCTTTCAGGTTTTTAGATGATAGCACTAGAATCATAATAAGTAGATTTTTTTAATATCTGAAATTTCAATTTCATAAATTTAAAAGCTCTTCTTTTTTACATTATTGTTTATTATTACCTTTCTCATCCAAGTGTTGCTTAATTCTTAATAGTTTTTCCTATAATTGAAATAATTATCTTCATATATTTTATTTTCATATTTCTAAAATAAACTTAACTTAAATTTAACTTTTTTACACTTAACATACCAATTATATTTAGATAATTCTTGCTTCTTCGATTAAATCTTATTATTTGTTTACATTCAAACAGCGCTGCATTTAAATCCACGTGCGAGTTTACAGGTTAACTCGCAATTAATCACTAGTCTTGATCTAGTTATTTCAAATTTAAAAATTGCGCTATTCGAACTTAGCTATATCATCGACTTCTTGATCTGGTACACTCTGAACATAGCATAGTGGTACAAAAAAATAATCGAACCCCAACGCTGGGTGTGCATAGTGTGGCAGGTATCAGTGTGTGTTGGAGAGCCGTTAAAATATTAAAAACTACACGAGTTATGATTTTTTAAGTGCAAAAACTGGATTTTCCGGTTTTTTTTCTTCAACATATTTTTTTACTAACTTAATTTAAACAAATGAGTATAAAAACAGTTTGACTTTAAAAAACATACTCTAAGTAACGTTAGAAAATTTTTTTGTACAATAATATTACGTACCGGCTGCGTGAGATACGCTTGAGTACCTTGGGGTATTAGGTACCCCACAGTGCCACTTACGTAAATTGGTACCAACAGTGCCAGTTAAGGGTTAATATTATGACAAAGTATATAAAATAGAGTCAAAAGTGATTTTATTAGAAAAGGATGAGATTAATTACTTTATAATAAAAGAATTTTTAATAAGGAAAGCGATTGCTATATTGCACACATATGTCGTATTGCAAGGAGTTGGCGCTACATCTTAAATTTGCGATATCTCAGGTTCTACTTACTTAAATTTAAAAAAACTGGACAGATTTTTAAACTAGATGAAGTCTCCTATCATTCTATATCAAAAATATTAGTTATTTATGTACCTTGGGCGAGCCTTGCGCGATTACGATCTGAGGACGATATTGACATCGTGGGATAATAAAGCCGAGGCGCGCGAGTGAAGCGAGCGGCCGAGGCTTTATCCCACGATGTAAATATCGTCCGAAGGCCGTCATCGCGCAAGGCTCGCCCAGGGTGCTTAAAAAATTTTTCATCCCAGGCAAAGATGCATGAGGGTTTTTAGATGCAGATATTTTTTTACAAATAATTTTATATTTCTATAATAAAATTACAATTATATGGTACTCTTTTTTATTAGAATTTATTAATTTTTGATATTGAATAAAAAAATTAACAATAAATAATAAACAAGAAATAATAAAATTAAAAAGAAATAATATAATCGACAATAAATAATATTCATTTTCTAATGTAATAAAATTCTGTAACACAAGCTGTAGCTTGAATACCGAATACAACTGAACTTGCAGTTTTGCACTATTGATTCTTTTGTTTTTGATTTAAGTCGAAATACGATAGAGAAAAGTTGCTGCTGGGCTTTAATGAACTCAATGCAACCCAGGAGCTTTATACTCCTAGGCAGTAATGACTGCTATTGCAGCCTAGGAGCTCTTAGCATGCATCTAACCTATTTATCAATTGAGGACTTTCTGCACGTAAAAACCCGAATGCGTCCGCCTGGGATGAAAAGAAATATTTTGTTCGCTAACCTATATTATTTCGTTATAAACAAACAAAATTCTGAAAAATTGAAAATTTTTTCTGCTTCAAATCATTCAAGCTTATTCATCAGCATTTGAAAGTAATATATAACAATTTATCATTAAAGCTGAGTCTCTGACATTTTTCAAATACATGTTGAACTTCAAAAAATATCAATTAGTAGTCGAGTTATAAGGTTTTTTACCAGGGCGTTCTGCGCTAGCGCTACGTCTCTATGTTTTTTTGCAATATATTTGCCATATCTCTGGTTCTAATTATCAAATCAACATGTAACAAAAACAATTTTTTTTGTTTTTTCATTAAAGAACAAGTTTTCGCAGAGAAAATTACTGCATCTATTGTAGTTCATGAACTATAGTCATTTAAACAATTAATTTGTTTATAACAAATTACTCGACCACTTGCGCGAAAAGCAAGTTGCAAATTCGGATTCAGCAGCTCAAAACACATATAAATCACCTACTTGCTTGGTGGAACCTCTAACTTCATATGAAACCCTCTGGGCGCCTAGACTATTATTCGATTTATAATAATCAAATAAATATAAAAAAGTATTAAAAAATAAAAGTTAAATAAATATAAAAAAATATTAAAAAATAAAAATTATGAAACTTTCGCAGCAGCTTTATCACAGCACGCAGCCGGCCGCCGGCAGCTCGCCTTCTCGGGACTGGCTAAGTTGCTCCTGGTCCACAGCATTTCTAACACACCTACATTTCTAACTCACCTGACTCTCTAACCCACTGGGCGAGAAAGTCACTGGGCTAGAAATGTAGGTGGGTTAGAAATGCAGTGGGCCAGAAATCCCATAGTTTATTTACTAATCGAGTTTTGCTTTTTTTATTTTATCAATATCTTCTTAAATTCATAAATTAAACAAATATAATGACTTGTCCGCACTAAAGCTACATTAATACAATAATTTTTGTTAAAATAAAAAATCATTTAGACTTGTTATTTTTTTATGAGCTTGGATTGGAAATTAGATATCAAACTCGACAAACCTAACCTTAAAATACGATACATTGAAAGTTTTTATTATAACTTTGTATGTATGATATTTTATAGCACTGCGTGATTTAAATCCGCGCTTAAATCCCGTTGAGCCGATAGTTAAACGATAAATTTTTACGTTGTTCGATAATGAATATAACGCTGAATTCACTTAAATCACGCACTTATAATAAGCGATATTTTGATATCTGGATTATTTTTAATAGTTTATTCATCGATAATAATAAGGTGTAGATTATTGCAACTCTTTTATATCGATATTTTTTAAAATAAATAACAATTATAAGCGTGTTAAACACGTGTAAAACCAAAGTTAATATCAGTGTAACATGTGAAGCGAAGAGGTAGTCATTTCGACGCTCTAAGACTCCGTCGCGTCTGTGATTCCCCTAAACGCAACTGCTAATACAATACATAAGTTACCAATTGTTGCTCCTACGGCCCTAATACATATATGAAAGGAAATTTAGATTTTTATTATTACAGAATTAATTTCAACAGTTTGACATAATGTTATTCCATGTTTTATATATATTTTTTAGTTTTTTTCTATTTATTATTCGCGAAGTGCTTAGATTTTGCTTTTTTGCAGTTTTCGCTTTTGTTTTACGATTTATCATTCGTAGAATGCCTAGTTTTGCTGGTAAATAGAATTCGTTTTTTTAATGAATTATCATTCGTGGAGTGCATAGCCTTTGTTTGTTATTGAATTTTGAGAGTATAGATGTAGTGTGGCGGATTTAAATCACTCGAGCTATAAAATAGTACCGTGAAGGACGTAATTTCTGATCACCTAAGAGGTATTTCTGATCACATATTTACATGTGAAAAAGTAAAAGTATATTTTTTTCCTTCATACCCGTGCCGGAACTTCGCCTAAAAGTGCCTCTCGTGCGGCAGGGAACGGGAAAATTACATTTGTGATTTTCTTTACAGTCACATGCTCAGAAGTCACTGCGCACCTTCATACTACAACAGTTTCGGTCGCTTCACTGTCTGCTGCATGTTCCGACTATATCTATATATACTCAGTATGTCTAACCTCTGTTATTATACATCAAACATCGTTAGACATGACTGTTAAAATTATGAAATACACACACACATGATAATTACACACGTTTGTTTTATATGAATTATCATTAGAATATTTACTGTATATCCTATGTTATCAGCTATAGGATACACATATGTTCCGTTTTTTCACATTTCTTTCATGCATACACAATTTTTTTTTAACTCGCGATATTTTTTTCACGACACTCACAACACGCTTTTAGACACTTAAAAAATAAAAATACAATAAAATAATTGAATATTTATGTTCTTTTTTTGTTTCTTTACACGTTTTATTTATTTGAATTGTTAAATAAAACGAATTGTTTATCCTATGTTAACCGCTATAGGACTTTTATTTGCGATTCTCTCTCTCTTTCTCTCTCTCTTTCACGCTCTCAACGTATACTATAGTTGCTTGCGCATGCGCGCTACAACAAACTAAAGCATCAAATGACTTTTCACTAGAAGTCGTTTTCGATGTATTTTTTTACTTAAAAATGAATTTTTATCTTTTTGGGATGGCGAAGTTCCGGCCGGGCATGAAGGAAAATCGTATACGCTCCTCGGCACGAAAAAGGCTCATCACATGCGCGTGTTTTGCTTTGCTCGGCTGACGCCTCGCAAAGCAAACTTACACGCGCATGTAATGAGCCTGTTCCGTACCTCGGAACGTAATATACTATTTTCACACAAACTAAGCATTTCTTACGCTCAATCTATTTTTCCTCATAAATTAAAAAAAGCTTTTTCCTACTAAAATCTTAAAGATTATGATTTATAATAAATAATGATCAGAAATTACGCCCTGATCAGGAACTACGTCCTTTACGGTATACGATACTCGCGACTTAAATTCACCTATTATTACACGGCGTTTAGGACCCTCGCTGACGCTCGGGCCCTAACTTCGCCGTATAATAATAGGTGATTTAAGTCGCCCGTATCGTAATATACTATTGGTGGATTTCTTGAGTTGTCCGCACTAAAGTTTAATCTTACAAATTTTTTCTTTGTAGCATAAAAACTCGATTAAATGCATCGTTTATTCATAAGTTAGGATTGGAAATATTATTAGAAGGCGGGCAGTTTTGTCATGCTCTTAATAAGCAAACGGCGTAGAAGAGAGAATTTAAAAAAAATTCCTTATTCATACTTTTGTAAATAAAAATTTTGATAAAAAGTTCTTGATGATTGCTTTGTTTAGTTTTTAAAATATGCACAAAGCATTCACAAAAAATTCTTTAGATTATATTTCATTCCTAAAATACTTTTTTTAATCATCAAATTATAAATAAATCTTTCATTTTACATCATTATGAAAAAGAAATAATTATGAAACTGACACTACACCTGAACTCATAAGTATTAACTGTCTTTCCATTTTATTGCTGAATTTCCAGAAAAAAATGCATTTAATTGTAGTACGTACCATGATAATTATTCAGTTAAATTTTCAAATAAATTTATTTGTTAGCTTTTAAGATGTTTGGATTTCTGCTACAAAATCGAAAAATTTTAATAAATAATATTGGGATCTAAAACTCTGAATATCTAATGAATAAATTTATTTAAAAATTTAACTGAATAATATACATAGTACATACTACAATCTAATGCATTTTTTTCTCGAAAATTTTGCAATAACATAAAAAGATAGTCAATATTTATGAGTACCAGTGTAGTGTCCATTTAACATCTCCTTAAATTAAAATATTCTGTTAAATTTAAAAAAAAAATATTTGTTTGTGATTAGAACTTCGGTCTGCGAGGATGTCAAACAGAAGAAAAAAAACTATTGCCCGTGGCTTAGCCTTCTTAGTTACAAACTCATTTGTTTATCAATTATTGAAACTTGTACGTGTTCATCAGTAAAAGCATAAAAAATGTTAATAAATTTTGCTATTAATCATTGACCATTATTCATGGTTGATAATATTAATCAAACTTCATTTTTAATAAATAACCTGAAGTAAAAATTTATTAAATATTCAAGAAGTACCAAAATGTAATAAAAATAGAAGAGAAGAAATTTTTCGTAAACTCATGATTAATTTAATTTGGATTAAAAATTTTTAATAATTTGTTTAAATTTAAAAATTTATTTTAAATACACTTAAAATGTTCATATATTTCGTTTTATAAAATGCTAACAAGTTTTTTACTTAGAACAGATTAAAATTATTTAAATTATCGAATGAAAAATTGACGAATCAAATGGAATTTTTACTATTTATAAAATTATCAGGAAGTTTTAACTTTTCAATTTAGAATTTCATAAAAATCAAAATTCAAAATAATTTCAAAAGCAATAAAATAAAATTTAAATAAACCTACTTAGGCTCTAAATAAGATAGAATGAAAAAACATAATAAAAATATACCTATAATATACTTTTTATAAATTGTAAATGAGGTCTTCAATGGCTCATTCGGTAGAGCTATGCATTCGTAATCTCGAGGTTCTGAGTTCGAAGCCCGCTTTTGGGCTTCACAAATGCCACTGTACTTGTCATGTATTTTATTCACAAACACACTGACGATTGCCGTCGCTAATAAGTATCATAATGATAGCTGAAATACAGCGACGTTAAATAAAAAATAAATCGTAAATGACTGGTAGCTTTTGTGGGACACGAAAGTCCTTCTGTGATGCAAGAGATTATGATTATTATACAAAATATCCTATTTTCTAGCCATCTTTACTTAGCGACTGAAGTGCTTTTCCCCACAATGCTAAAAACTATACAACGTGCAACAAATAATAAAAAGAACCCAGGAATTGCAAAGCGCTATAGCAGCATAAAAGCTTTCGGAGACCATTTGAAACAAAATTCTCATCTATTAAGTTGCGAAAATGGAGATCAAGAGCATTCGATAGAAGCGCATCTTGTAACTTCATCATCTAAAAGTGATCATTTGATTCTTTATGATTCAAATTTGGTCCAAGAATTTCAAAACGAAAATAACATTTTTTTAACAGTAGGCTGAAAATACCACTTTTGCTCCCGGCACGGAAAACGAAAAGTGCTAATTTTAGCCTCACTGTTAAAAAAAAATCGTATATGCACCACGGAAGGTAAAATGGACAACCCATAGCACGAGTTTGCCACCTTCGGCTTTGCCTCGGGTGTCAATTCACTCGTGCTATGGCCTGTCCTTTATTTTACCTCCCTAGGTGCATAATATACTATTTTGTTGATAGAACGTTCAAAATTAGGCCGAATATAAAAGGAATTCAGCAAGTGCTTACGGTACATGTGTAAGAAATTTAATGTAGTAAGTTTAAATTACTTCCCCTATAAAATATTTTTTTATATTTGTGCGTTAAATTATAAATCCTCGTACGATTGCTATGACACTTAGGCCGGCTTTGCCAACCCTCGTGCATATCGATCGCGTGAATATTTATAATTCAACGCACAAGTATAAAAAAGTACTATTATATTATTTAAACTTTAAATAACGCAATTTTAAATAGCATTATATTCTTTGACGTTGTATATAATGCTATATTGCAGTATTATTATTATTTTTTTTTTTTTTTAATTATCCACTGAGCAAGCTCCATCATTTGCATATTTATACCAATTTTTTAGCGTTATTTAGTGACATATTATTTAACGTGGTGTCAACCCACGGCAGAGACAGCGAAAAAGCGACCAGACGGGGAATCGATCCCGCGTCAACAGGAATACGAGCCACGCGCCTTAGCCACTACTCCACTGAACTCTATATTATTAATTATATTATTAATTAAATTCAATCGGTAGAGCGATGGATTTGCAATTTATTGGTCTGAATTCGAATCCCGGTCTTTGTTAGTTTATAAAAGCACTACTGTACGTTACATGTGTTTTGTTTGAGAACACGTGGAAAACCTTCATCGCTTATAAGCATAGCAATGGTAGCATAAATGAAGCGATGTTAAAGAAATAATTTTAAAAAACGTTAATGAATTATATTTTTGATTATAGGTAGTACCATGTATATGGGTACTAATGAGTTGAAAGACAACCAAATCTTATATGTCTGTATGGAAACACATAAAAAATAAGTTTCCTAATTGCAAGGCTCAGAGAGCTATTTGCGACTTTGAGAAAGCACTTATATAGTCATTAAGACTTTAATTTGAATGTACCGTTGAGGGATGCCATTTTCATATCAGGTACAGTTGACAATTATTTTATTTCTCATTTTTATAATAATCAAAATAATAATTATAAAAAAATTTGTGAATTCAGATGTAACGCCTACAAGTACAAGCAACTATGAAAAACCAAATTTTTATTCTATTTCCAATTAATTTTACTTTTCTTCAATTAATGAATGTTATTATTTTCTAAATTGAAGAAAAATTCTTATTACAGTTCATTGCATTAGAGAAAAAATCTCACTAAAATTTTAGGCTTTGGATGGATTGGGCACATAAGAATTATACACAAATTCATTATGCACAGAATATTTTAAGACAAATTTTGTATACATAATATTAATATAAAATTTTAATATTTGAAAATTGTACACATAAAATTGTACACAGTAATTAATGCATAAAAAAATTTTTTTTTAAGCACAAACATTTGTTATAAATTTTTTTTATGTACAATATGTTACTGACAAGATTAAAATCGTGCACAGAATATCGTACACAAAATAACGTGCACAATACATTATGGACATTAAAATTTTGCTCGGAATATTATGCACAATAATTTTTGGTCTAAAATTGAGTACAAAATATTATGCATAATAAATTTATATTTCCAAAATTGAGCACAAAATGTTATGCACTAATGATTTTTGTTTTAAATTATGCACATAATATTATGCACAATAAATTTATGTTTAAAATTATGCACATAATATTATGCACAACAATTTAAAATTAATTTACAAATGGTAGGAACGTCGTTTAGGTTAGCTGCAATTAGAAGAGAAATGCAAGTATGTAAGTTATAGTGCTTTCACAGTAGCGTGGATACAAGGATAAATTAAAAATTTTTTTTGAATAAACTAGTATCTTAAGGTTTAATGTAATAATGCATTGCAAGTGTGAATGTTGTGCATGCGTGCGAGGAAAGACCGAGCGTTCGAATGATGCGTTCATGAATTCACTGGCATCATGTATTATAATAGAAGAGCAAGATAGGGGCGACGGTAGCGCAGGGGCTAAGACTCTTGCCCCGCGCCCTAGTGGACCGAAGTTCGATTCCTCGAGAAAATTTCGGAAAATAATTTTAGATTTTTTCTATGGAGAGTAGAATCCGGAGATCAAAAAAGTTTATCTGAGCAAAATGGAACTATTATAAAAATTTCCACTGGGCAAAAATTAAATTAAAAATGAAGAAAAAGAAGAGCAAGATGTCATCTGCACTTGAAAAAAAAATAAATAAATAAAAAAAAAACCCAAGGATCTTAGTGCTTCAGGTGAACTCTAAGGAAGACTGCAGATACTAAACAATAACTAAGTATCCTAGAGTAACCTTAGGATACATTGTAGATCCTAGGAAATCACTAAGCATCCTAGGGTAACACTAAGGTAGACTGCGAATCCTAAGTAATTACTAAGTATCCTAGGGTAACCCTAGGGTAAACTACGGATCCTAAGCGATCACTAAGCATCCTAAGGTAACCCTAGGGTAGACTGTGGATCTCAAGCAATCACTTAGCATCTCAGGGTGACCCTGAGGTAGATCCTAGGATATCTAGCTACCCTAGGGTAGATCATAGGGTACCTGGCTACCCTAGGGTAGACCTTGGGATATCTGGATACCCTAGGGTAAATCCCAGGGTACCCTAGGGTAGCTGTATACCCGAGGGTAAACCCTAGGCTACCCTAGGGTATCTGGATACCCAAGTGTAATCCCAGGGTATCTGGATACCCTACGGTCTATCCATGGGTATCCAGCTACCCTAGGGCACCCTGGGGTTACCCTTGGATATCCAGCACCCTAGGGCACCCTGGGGTTACCCTTGGATATCCAGCTACCCTAGGGTACCCTGGGGTTACCCTGGGGTTACCCTTGGGTATCCAGCTACCTTAGGGTACCCTGGGGTTCACCCATGAGTATCCAGCTACCCTAGGGTACCCTGGGGTTATCCTTGGGTATCCAGCTACCCTAGGGTACCCTGGGGTTTACCCTTAGGTATCCAGCTACCCTAGGGTCTACCCATGGGTATCTAGATATCCTAGGGTACCCTGGGGTTTACCTTAAGGTATCCAGATATCCCAAGGTCTACCCTTAGGGTAGCCAGGTACCCTATGATCTACCCTAGGGTAGCTAGATATCCTAGGACTACCTCAGGGTCACCCTGGGATGCTAAGTGATTGCTTGAGATCCACAGTCTACCCTAGGGTTACTTTAGGATGCTTAGTTATCGCTTAGTATCTGCAGTTTTCCTTAGAGTTCACCTGAAGCACTAAGATCCTTGGGTTTTTTTTTTTTTTTTCAAGTGCAGGTGACATCTTGCTCTTCTTTTTCTTCTTTTTTAATTTAATTTTTGCCTAGTGGAACTTTTTATAATAGTTCAATTTTGCTCAGATAAACTTTTCAGTTGATTTTTCGTGATCTCCGGATTCTACTCTCCATAGAAAAAATCTAAAATTATTTTCCGAAATTTTCTCGGGCAATCGAACTTCGGTCCACTAGGGCGCGGGGCAAGAGCCTTAGCCCCTGCGCTACCGTCGCCCCTATCTTGCTCTTCTATTATAATACATGATGACAGTGAATTCATAAACGCATCATTCGAACGCTCGGTCTTTCCTCGCACGCATGCACAACATTCACACTTGCAATGTATTATTACATTAAACCTTAAGATACTAGTTTATTCAAAAAAAATTTTTAATTTATCCTTGTATCCACGCTACTGTGAAAGCACTATTAAAAAGAATGAGCAACGAAAAAAGAAACATAACGGCACTGTTGAGGAAATAGCTCACATGGTTGAGCGTTGGTCTTTCTTGTGATAGGACCGTGGGTTCGCCTCTTGATGTAAAGGGTTTTCCAAGAGAAAATTAAACAAATCAATAACATTCGAAAGAGGGACTCCTGAAAAAGTTTTTCGTGATCTCCGGGTTCTCTTCCCCCGGAAAAACAAGGAAAATTATTTTTTCACACTCAGGGCGTGAAATTCAATTTTTGATGTCTATTCTTAGAGGCTAAAATAACTCTTTTTTACCCAAGGCCAAAAAAGTAGTTTTCTCATAAGCGTGATAGATTTTTACCCTGTTTCCAATAAGAAATTTACTTTTCGTGTCTTAGAGTTATACTGGATGGTGGATGAGTCGATGTATAAATTGAATAATGGGTACGTGGTTCAATGAATTTATGGGTGAATTCATGGGGCGATGAAATGACGACCTAATGGTTCGATGGGCGAATAAATAATTATGTCGATGGGTCGATAAATGAATTTGTCGATAGGTTGATGAATCGATGGGTTGATGGACTGATGGGTGGATAGATGAATTGGTCGATGGGTTGATGGGCGGAGTCTTATTTTCACATTTTCATTTTGATTTTATGATCTATTAATGTCATTACTTTATGTATTATTAATGAATTTATGTTCAATATGGCTGAATTGGACGCCCTTCGTGTATGTAAAAGTAATATGTTATCCAAGGAAGTAAAGGTGTTTTTGCTCTCGTCTTTATTGTCAAACTCGACTCGGTCAAAAATCACCTATTTTACTCCCTTGGTTAACAATGTACTATTTCCGAATTTTGCCCGGGGAATCGATCCCCGGTCCACTAGAGCGTGAGCCAAGAGCCTTAGCCCTTGCGCTACTACCGCGCATGTATTTTTTTATAAATATGAATAATACAGTTATATGCTAACAGTTTATTTTTTTTGCGTTTTCATAATAATTATATTTCATGATTTAATTTTTTTCTTTTTGCTTTCTCATAGAGAAAGCATTGTATTGGTAAAAAAAATTTTTTTCTATTTTTTCATTAATTTGTACATATTTAGACTCAGGGAGTCGAAAAAAGTGGTTTCCAGAAAATGTCTGTATTGTGTGTGTGTGTGTGTGTGTGTGTGTGTGTGTGTGTGTGTGTGTGTGTGTGTGTGTGTGTGTATGTGTGTATGTGTGTGTGTATGATTTCAGTACGCCAATAAGATCTCGAGAACTACTCGATGGATTAGCTTATTGTAGAAACAGCATATTATTAGCTTATGTATAGAAATTATTTACGATTGCCTAAATAAAATGAACTTTTGAAAACTGGTTTTCTTAGCGTAGTTGTAACGTTAAAGCGTTTTGAAAATTTTAAAACAATGTTTATTTTTCAATTATTTGGTATTTTTTGTAAACTATTCGATGAAATTGTTCCAAAATTTATATGCAAGTTATTGGTTATAGTGTTAAGAAGACAAGCTTGGGAAAATTAATTTAATAAACGCATTTTTAATTTTAGAGCATCATAAAATCACATTATGCAAATGGCAAAAGTAAGAAAGAATAAAATTTATATAGTTTTCGTAGGTATTGAGACAGCCTTCAATACAGAGGATAGGAACATTTATATTAAAATCATATTTAAAAAAATAAAATCAAATTACTCTAACTCAATGTGCTCTATGAGAAAGCATTGCGCCAAAGCACTTGGCAGCGTTTTTGCTTTCTCATAGAGAAAGGATTGTATCGATAAAAAAATTTTTTTTTGCCCTAGGCCGCAAAATGACCGTTTTGCGTCCTACGGAAAAACTTGAAATGTCTCGGCCTCGGGACAAAAAAATAGTATATTAGACCATGGATGCATATTGATCATCCTAGCTCGTGCAACTTTCGAGGCCTCGCTACGCTCGGCCCCAAAAGTTCGCACTCGCCGAGAATGATCAATATGCATCCTTGGTCAATAATGTACTATTTTTCTATTTTTACATTAATTTGTGTATATTTTTACTCAAGAAGTCGAAAAAAGTGATTTCCAGAAAAAATCTGTGTGTGTGTGTGTGTGTGTGTATGAATTCAGTACTCCAATTAGATCTCGAAAACTACTCGATAGATGAGTTTCAAATTTCGCATACAATTTATTTTTTTGGCTAACTCGTCGGAAAACTATTGAAAATTGGTTTTTATAGCGTATTTTTTTTTATAGAGCCATTTTAAGAATTTTAAAAAAATTTCGATTTTTCATTTTTGTTTTCTCATAGAGAAAGCATTGTATTTTCTTTTATTTTACGTAAATTACTTGATGAATTTACTTAGAAATTTGCATGAGAATTATTTGCATCTGTCAAAAGAAGTATAACTTTTAAAAACCAATTTTCTTATCATAGTTTTAATTTAAAAAATTTTTTATAAATTTTGATATAGACTGACAGAAAACTCATTTAGAAGCAAGTGGAATTCACTTGAATAAAGTAAAATTTTATTTTAATTTAAAAAGTACTACAAATATTTTTACATTAAGTTTCCTCAAATTGAATTTTTATTACTTTTAAGTTACTCTAATTTTTTCAATTCTTCTGCAGCCTCCTTAATGGATTGACTGATTAATTGTGCTGCTTCTCTTATGGTATCTTCAATTTTTTTAGCATGTTTTCCAACGCATTCTTCTATACCATTTATAATTTTTAAATTTTCATCCTTGTATCCTGTCATAAATAATGATAAAAACAATATTAATAAATTTTTTTTTATTTAACGTTGTTGTATTTATGCTATTGTTTTGATACTAATTAGCGACGGAGGTCTTCAGTGTGTTTGTTAACAAAGCACGTGTAACGTACAGTGGTGCTTGAATCAATCGGCCGCCGAGAGCTGGATTCGAACTCGGCACCTCGAGATTACGAATCCATCGCTCTACCGAATGAGCCACTGAGACTTCTATTAATATAATTAATAAAATATATAAATAAATAAAAATAATAAAAATAATAATAAAAGATTTGATTTACTTTCAAATTCTGAATATTCTGTCATCGGTTCAGTCATTTTAGATTTTTTTACTGTCAATATTTCTCCAGAATATTTTGACGTAATTTCATTAGCTGATGGTGATGAAAGATCTATTATTACGTCTCCTTCAAAATTGTATTTATTGTCCATCAAATTATTCCATTGCTCTGAAATTTGCGGCTGTGCTCCTTCCGTGACGTTAACGGAGCTTGAAGTTACAGAATGTTGTATTTTGTTGAGCGTGCTGGTCCTTAATAATTCAAATGTTGCACTACGTTTCATCGTATTTTGTTGGTATGCGCAGTTTCTTGATAAAGAAACGGCTTCCGTTGATTCTCCTAGATCAACAAAAGGGAGCACTCGAATTTCTAAAGGCGACAACGTCGGTAATGGGTATCCTTTATTCATTTTTTTTTTTTTATTTGTCACGGATTCCTTTAATTTCTCCCAATTCTGAATAACATTACAATTTTATTGTGAGTAAAATGAAAAGTAAAATTTAGGAAAAGTGAAGGAGTAAAACTGATAGACAGAACAAATAAAATTAATGGAAAAATCTAACAAATTAAATAAAAAGATTCACTTTTTTTATTCATATAATTATTTCTAAAAAATAAAAAGAAAGGAAAAATAAAATCAAAAGAAGTAAAGAGTGAAGGATCGTAAAAAAAGGTTAAAAAGAAAAGGATAGGGAGAAAACAAAAAGAAAAACCAGTTAAAAAAAATATTATTAAATGAAAAATTAAATCAATTTGAAAAAAACTTTATTAAAAAAAAATGAAAAAGAAAAAAAGGAAAAACAGAAAGGTAGAAAAAGGGAAAGAGAAAAAAAAAATAAAACATAATAATAGAAATAGGTAGGGTTAAGAAAATAATGTATTAACCTTGATCCAATAATTTGGTTTTCTTATTGGACCGAGAGAATTCATAATCACTTCTACTTGGGCCCATAGGATATTTACCAGTAATTTATTTTGTAATTCATTTTTTGCAAAATCTTTATGGCTTTCCATGAATCTTAGTAGGGCTTCCATCTGCTCTTTGTTTGGTCGACCCCTAGCTCTCCTCGTGCTAAAAAATTTTATTTATTTAAAAATATTAATTTATATTTTACATATATATATGTGTACTCTATATTTTTTTAATATATTTAAAAAAATGTTAATTTAATTTAAAAAATAGTACATTATTGACCAAGGATGCATATTGATCATTCTCGGCGACTGCAAACTTTTGCGGACGAGTGTATCGATGCCTCGAAAATTGCACGAGCTAGGATCAATCTGCATCTATGGTCTAATATACTATTTTTTTGTCCCAAGGCAGAGACATTTAAAGTTTTTCCGCAGGACTCAAAATGGTCATTTTGCGGCCTAGGGCAACAAAAAATTTTTTTAAATGTATTTAAAAAAATTATTATTAAAATATTATTAAAATTATTATTTAAATGTATTTATTTAATTGATCATAATACATTATTTTTATTTTTAATAATTTTGTACTCACATTTTTTCCATAATTTATTAGAACGCTGACAAGATTCCTTGAAATCCTTTTCTTTTAAACTTTATAAGTTTTTTGAACTAACTTTGACTTTGACTCTTGGGCTAATCAATGGTTAATGACAGTTCAAATCGAAATGATGGTTGTTTATTTTTTAAATACGTATCCAAGAGAAAATTAAACAAGTAACATTCGAAATCAATATTTTTTTATAAATATGAATAATACAGTTGTATGCTAAGAGTTTTTTTTGCGTTTTTATAATAACAATTAGATTTCATGATTTAATTTTTTTTTTTTTTTGCTTTCTCATAGAGAAAGAATTGTATCGATAAAAAAATTTTTGTTTCTATTTTTACATTAATTTGTACATGTTTTTACTCAAGAAGTCGATAAAAGTGATTTCCAGAAAAAATCTGTGTGTGTGTGTGTGTGTGTATATGAATTCAGTACTCCAATTAGATCTCGAAAACTACTCGATAGATTAGTTTCAAATTTCGCATACAATTTATTTTTTTGGCTAACTCGGCGGGAAGCTATTGAAAATTGGTTTTCTTAGCGTAGTTTTTTTTTCTATTTTGCGAAAACCATTCGATAGATTTGCTCAAAAATTTGTATGTAAGTTATTCGCTACTGTCTGAAGAAAACAAGCTTTGGAAAACTAATTTTTTCAGTGCAGTTTTAATTTTATAGAATTTTGAAAATTTTCAAAAAAATTTTCATTTTTCATTTATCTTATATTTTGCGTAAATCATACGATAAATTTTCTCCAACATTTTTATACTATCTATTATTTTGTATAAGTAGACGGGAAGCTATTGAAAATTGGTTTTTATAGCGTAGTTTTTTTTAGAGCCATTTAAGAATTTTAAAAAAATTTCGATTTTTCATTTTTGCTTTCTCATAGAGAAAGCATTGTATTTTCTTTTATTTTACGTAAATTACTTGATGAATTTACTTAGAAATTTGCATGAAAATTATTTGCATCTGTCAAAAGAAGTATGACTTTTAAAATAAAATAAAATAAACTTTTTCCATATTAATGATGTTGATATTAAAAATGAAACGTGGAAAACTTGCGGTATATACAAAAAAATTTGTATCCCCTTTAATTTTAATTTTAAATGATATCAAAATTTCTGTTCGATTTATTCGTGATGCGATTGCTCAAAAATTTCGACTTGATATCGTTTTGTTTTTTTAATTCATTATATGTCAAAAGGTTAGGCATATTTTCCGCGCTCGTAGCGCGCGTCTAACCTAGTATAATTAAATATTACCACTATATCTTTTTATCAAATGGAGTGTTAAAATGCAGCGCTTGCCAGGAAAACACGATAATAGTACCCGTTATTTCCATAATGGGTTCATATATTACTTGGACCATAGAGGACGTAGAACAATTTTTCGCTGTGCACTTAGAAATAATTCAAATACACCTTGTAAAGCCGTCATTTATACTGTAACTTTAGATAATTTAGAGCATCAAGATTTACAAGTGATTGGAGTGCATTGTCATCCAGCTGACCCTTTGCTTCTCCTAAAAGAACAATTTCAGGATGAAGTTGATGGTTTAGCTAAGGAATCATTCGATGACTTGAGAATTATTTATGATCGGACAATAATCCAAGAACGGTAAGATAAATTTAATGTATTATGGTACGGGTGTCTTCAATCGCTTATTATTGCACTATAACCCTTGTAGAAAATTAATTTTTTTGTCATGATTGCTGATCTAAGTACGTTAAAATGACACCTATTTATAAATTCTGTTTATAGTATTTCAAGAATTACTAGATACGTATTATTTCAAGGTGTTTAGATCAGTAATTATGACCAAAAAATGGTTAATTTTGTAAAAAAAATAGAAAAAAAAATTGATTTTTATGTATTTAAATTATTTGCGATGGTCACAAGATTAACTTTTGAAAATTGATTTCCTCAGCGTAGTTTTAATTTGAGAGCATTTTAAAAATTTTAAAAAAATGTTCATTTTTTATTTTCCTTCTATTTTGCATGAAGTACATTATAGATTTGCTCTAAAATTTTTATACAAATTATTCTCTATTGTCAAAATAAAACGAAATTTTAAAAACTAATTTTCTTTGCGTAGTTATTAAATAGTAACTACGCTAGTTTATATAATCAATTAGAGTATAATAATCAATTTTCATAGATACACCTTGATTAGTCAAGTTACGATTTTAGAGCATTCTAATGATTGCAGATATGCACCATTACGTATTGAAATTGGTTATTATGGAAAAGTAAGAAATCGAATGCAAGCAGCAAGGAGACTAAATATTCCAAGAACTCCAAGAAATTTATATGAATTGGGAGAAATTTTGGAAAATTATCCACCGATGGAAGACATATATAGAGGAATGGTTCAAAGTGAAGATGGTTCAATTGCCTTACTTTTCGTACACCCAGACATTATAAATGGATTGTCCCAGTGTACGCAATTGTTCACAGACGGGACATTCAAAGTAAGTAATATTTTTAAATATGTTAGAATCGTCAAAAGAAATAATATAAAAACAATTAACATTTTGATGAAGACACTAAAACTAAGTGAATGGCTTTCTTTCAAGTGGTAATAAAAGCAGGTAATATAACCACTAAGAAAAATTCTACTTTGTGGAATAACATTCATAAATTTTTGAAAAAATAAAATTTATTTACTTATTCATTTTATCCAGATTATTGAGTAATTTTTTTCATAATTCCATCAATAAATCTATAAGAAGCTTGGGTTTATATATTATAAACTTAGATTTCTCTGTAAATTATTGATGTATTATTTCAAACAAACTAAATAAAATGCATTTAAGAGGAGGTTGAGTATATCTGTCCTTTTCTAACCAAAGAATTGATTTTTTTTACAAAAACTAATAATTGTAGCAAAAAATAAGGAGATAGCCCCATTTTGTATCATAAAAAGCAATATTTTCTTTGATGAGGAAAAATTATTTTTATCGATTCGTTTTGAAGAAAACCTTGAAAAACTTAAAAAATAGAGGTTAGGATGGACAATTCAGTTTTTCAAAGTTTTCTTCAAAACGAATCGATAAAAATAATTTTTCTTCATAAAAGAAAATATTGCTTTTTATTATACGAGATGGGGCTTTCTTCTTATTTTTTGTTACAATCATTAGGTTTTGCAGAAAAATTTATTTTTTAATTAGAAAAAGATAGAAATATACGACCTGCTCTTAAAGTTTTTTTTTGATGCTATGCTTTTTTTGACGCGATTCTAAAAATTACTGGGGGTAAATCTATTGTGTTGTGTTCATCTCAAATTCATAATAAATTCTTCATAATAAATTATTATTCTATTCTTTCTTTGTTAATTACATCACTTTTTTAATTTTCACGATACGATTTTTTCTTATTTAATATTTGAACAAAAATCTTTGTGAGACTTACATTTACATTTTGAAGAAAGCTATCCACCTATATATATATATATATATATATATATATATATATATATATATATCAAAATCCATCACCCAAAAGGTTGAATATCCTCTTGTAAAAATTTCTTATAAATAATATAAAAATATGTTTTATTTTACAGATAAGACCATTCAGACCGAAATGTGCCCAAATTTTCACAGTACATTTTCGAAAAATGGCAGCTGTAATTATATTAGTTTATAACTTTATTTTAATTATTGATCTATTATAAATATGTATTTCATATTTAAGGGCTTTCCAGCTGTTTTTGTTCTCATGAGTTCAAAAACAACTCAAATTTATGACGCCATATGGCAAAAGATATTAGAAATAGTGCCAATTTTAAGAGAGAATGTTAAAGTAGTTACGTGCGATTTTGAAAAGGCGCAAATAGCAAGCGCAAAAGACACTTTTCCTGAAGCCAGAATATCAGCTTGTATATTTCATTATAAACAAGTAATGTATTTTAAAATGTTGTTAGATACTTAAAAACAAAATTATAATAAAAATTCAACTTAACTTTTAGATCATATATCGACAAGTCTTAAAAAATTTTAACTTTATATATCACTTTTTTAAAAGGATTTTAAAATAGTTACAATTCCGTTACATTAAGGTATCTCATACGTTTAGTGCTGTACCTAGTCAGTTATATCTGAAAAATAATATAAAGTATAACAAGAAAAAAGTTAAATGAAAAAATATCCATAAGACGTTTAAAGTTATTTAAAAACCTTTTTGTTCCATTTAATTAGAGATTTTTCTAAATTTGACTGACAATCTACATGATAGTAATTTTTTATTTAAAACTGTCTACTATTTTTGAATTTAAATACATTATCTACTTTTTTCATAAGAACACATGTTTAAATATCTATTATTAAAACGTTACCTTTTAATTTTCCATGGCAACATAACTATTTTTTGCTGTATTATCATTAGATTTATCTAAAGTAAATTTCCATTTAATTTAATCAAAAACTCTGTCATTTTTTGATTATTATGAGATATCTTAAAACGTACAAAACTTTATTTGGACTTAAATTTTTAACTTATGAAATATACGTCAATTTTTGTTAAGTCATATTGAACATCATCTTTAAAACAATAATAATTTTTTTATGAAAAATTACGGTTTTACATATTTTTTACATGAGTATTATATTTTATTTTATTTTATTTATTTCCATGGGCATTACTGCCCTTTTTAACATATAGAAATTCATTTTAAGACAACACAGTTTAAGTATTATTTAATGTGACGTATTATATAAAAAAATATCAAATAATCTTTAAAAAACTCGAGTCATGCACATACTACAATAGTTTTGATAATAGCAATTTTAGTTTAAAAATAAAGTACAAAGCTTGAATTATTATTACTCAATTATTCTAAAATGCTCATGACTCTACGTTTAAATTTGTTTCCAAGTTAAGAGAAGGCCGAAGTAGATTTAATTACTGAGAATCGCAAATATTATTTTGTCATTTACAAGGAGAGTGCATTGCATTTGGGTTATAGGATTTCTTATAACTTTGGGATATTTTTTTTACATGAAATCATACAAAAAACCGCGTCTATTTGGTCAAATGCTCGAGTTTTTCAAAGTTATTAGCAAAGTTTTGTCTGTATTTTTAAACATATTTAATAAAGGTTATAATTAATATTTTACTATAATTTTAATATTATTATTTTATGAAATTTGTAGACTTTAGCTAAGCGTTGGGATCAATTAAAAATAAATGTCCATTATGACTACATTTTGGAAAAAGCTTATGCGATCGCCCATTTACCGGCAAACAAAATTAATGAGGGGATACAGCACTTAAATACATTAATAGACAACGTATACAGACGTAACGAACCAGACAGAGTAAAATTGACAGATTTTGGAAATTATATACGCAGACAATGGGGTCCATTAAATGACATCTTATCTGTTTTTAAAAATCCCATAAGGACTAATAATACTTGTGAGAATTTCCATATGCTGGCGTTTCGAATATTAGGAAGTCGACCAAAAATATGGAAGTTTTTAGGTAAAAATAATTTTATTGTGTGCAAAACTCGACTTTACCTGTTAGTTTTCTTGATGATAAGTATCCTTATCCATCACAGCCGGCAAGGTGTGAGCAAAGTACTAGTGTGTAAAGTAAAATAGTCAAGTGGGGCAAATGTGTGCAAAGCACTTTGCACACATTTGCCCAGTTATGATTTTTTTATATAATTTATCATATCGGAAAATCTTAAAAGCTTCGATCATTTTTTTTATTAAATCTCGTTTTGCACTCGTAGTTAAGAAAAATTATGTTCGATACAAGTGCGCAATGCAGGTGTTACTCACGTGGGTGTTTACAACAAATAACACATGTGAGAAACAACTGCTTTGAGCACTTGCATCATATATTTTTTTTTTTTTTCAATATATGTTTAGTTTATATTTTCTATTTTTATGAGCCTAATTGAATCTTCAAGACCTTAATTTTTTAGCGATTCTAAATAAAAAAAAATTTTTAATTTGATGTTTTTTTTTTAATTTTATTACAGATGGCATGAAAAAAATTATGTTAAAAACAAATATAAATTTTTCAAGAGCAGAACGTGGATATCGTGTAGCGCCTAATAGGCCTATGCAACTGCAATTAGTAGACAATGAAATTCTAGAAGCCGAAACAAATCTTGATTCACAACAGTACACAATAAACAAATCAAAAAATAATTTATTTACTGATAGAAGTGTCAATATAATTAATTAAAAATAATTCTTATAGATATTCAATAATCGATTTCCTGACTCGAATTGCGAGTTTAAGACGAATGGAACTAGCAAGAAGTAATGAATATTATAAATTTTTAAAATGACAAAAACAGATTATTTATAGATGATTTAATTTTTAACTAATTTTTATTTATTATTAGTACATCAATACAATGAAAGAGTGAGGCAGCCTCAAAATGAAGATGAAGATGAGGCTGAAGATGAAGAAATGCAAGAAGAAGGAGGGGATGAAAGAGATGATGAAGAAATCAATTACTTATTACAAAATTTAAATGCAAATATATTCCCAGGTAATATATTTGTAATAATGATACTACTTTTCGATACTAGTGCATTGAATTATAAATGTTCGTTCGATTGATATGCGCGAAGGCTGACAAAGTCGATTTGATTGTCATGGCAATTGCAAATGTATTTATAATTTAACATACTTGTATCGAAATAGTATATTACGTAACAAGTGCGCGTAACATCCGATTTACACACGAGTCGAGTTTGTCGTCCGAGCGCAGCAAGAACGAGAAACATGCGACTAAAGCATGCCTCGCTTCGCTCGGGCGCAGACCGCCATACCAGTCAAAAATCATTTTGAAGCAATAGTATCGAAATATAATATTTCAACACTCAGTACATAAAATTGCACATCAAGTATTTGATTGCGTTTCATCATATAAAATTTTACGCATACCGTGTTGAAAAAGTGATTAATATATGCATTACCCTGGTAGAAATTTGAACATTAAAAATGGTGTAAACAACAATTTATGACCATTGTCAATAGTAATATTTTGTCATGTCAATATTGGCGAATAAATGGCAATTTTTTGCTGAATCTGCAGAGCTCAAATTTTTTGGTATATTGGTTAGCATCTTATAGGCAAAAAATGCTAATATAAAAATGTTGTTCAAAATTTTTGTATTTAGCCAAAAAAATACGCATTTTAAGTAAACGGAGAGAAAAAATCAGTAACAGCTATCTAAAAATTAGGTAAACTGTGGACAACTTTTTTTGATTAGTTATATAACTTTTTAGTAATGAGTCCTTAATTTTTCAGATCATAGGTAAAATCATAACCTCACTTTTGCCACGTGGCGAGAAAATATAGATTAGTATTTATTCACATTCCTTCGTCAATGTTTATTTTTATTGGAATTTATAAAAATAAAAATAATATTAAATTTTATTAAAATAAAAATATGAAACGCAGTACGAAACGAGTATAAAAATATCGTTTTTTAAAATAATAAATGGAAAATTTTATTAATCGTTTAAAAATAACCTCTAACAATCCGATCACAACTCAAAATATACGCGCGAATATATTAACAAAAGTGATTCTATCAATGATTAATGATAACTTTCAAGAAAAAACCTTAAATGATTGTTAATAGTAATCAATTAGAGCACAATTTGATAGACTCTACTGTTAACTATCTATATTCAAATAATAGTGGATCAGACTCAACATTTTATTAGCATTTTTTAGCACTATGAAGGTTGAAAAAAACGTTTCATATTAGTTCAAATAATGGCCATAAAACATTCCCATTTTCTGCTCTTCACTTTAAAGAAATGGCCATAAAATGGTAGAAAAAGCGTTTCATTTTCTACCAGGGTATTACCAATTCAAATTATTAGGAGGAATTTTTGAAAATGAAAGAATCATACGCAGACGGAATAGACAGCATGTTTGTAAGGAAAATTTAATATATTTAATATTTTTAATATCAGAATAGTTAAAATAAAAGTCATTTTTATAATAGTACGAGATGAAGAGATTTCACCTCGGCTGCCAGGAGAGCAGCTGCCGGAAGCCCGACGTCAACAACGCAGAGTACCTGCTGAGAGAAATCGTGGTCCTGATCGACTAGAGAGACAACAAAGAAATCAAAATATTCCAGCAGGAGATCAGTAAATATATATTTTTTTATTACTATGCTAATAATAATTCTAATTATCATCTCATTCTATAATATAATTTATAGCACTGCGTGAGCTAAATCTGCGTTTTCTACACCCTCTAGCGAGAGATAAATACAATGTTTTTAAATGTAAAAAAAAACTATTGTAAGAAATCTCACACATAATTATAATATTCAAAAAAGTATTCATATCGAAATCACGCGTCACAATCTCCCTATATACAAATATTAATGCGTAGAAATATATTTTCACCCATAATAATACGTATAAAATCAACCAAAAAGTATATAAAGTTTTAAATTATTATTGTCCCGTGAGTGATCGAAATACGTAAAACATCTTTATGCGGCGCACATACAGTTCGTCAAGTATAACGATGAAAAAGAAAACGATTTACTTTCTGTCTCACTTATGTATATATAAATCTTAATAATCAGCTTAATTTTTTTTATTAATATGTTCTATTTAATTAATAAAATGAGTGACATTCATATTAATTAATATAATTTCACATTCTAAAAATATTTTCGAAATTATTTTTGCTTTTTTTTTATTTGTTTGCGAATGCTCTATTTTTGATATTAATATAGTTTTCACTATTTTTCGATTTATCATTTGTGAAGTGCGTAGTTTTTGTTATGATTGATTTCCTAAAATATAAATAACGTGCATCAGATTTATCTCACATGTGATATAAAATAATATACGATACGTGTGCTCGAAGTGGTCCTCTTACACGACGAGCTTAGCACACTCGCATCGCTCGATCGCTACCTGCACGTTGTGTAAAAAATTACCACTTAGAGCACGTGTATCATAATAGGAACCGAGATAATGAAAGGGTACGTGCTAATGCTGAAAGAGATCGTCGTAGAGGACCAGGTAGACCACGCCGAAATGAGAATCAGAATAATCAGAATGTGAATCAGAATAACAGGAATGAGAACGAGGAAGAACTAATTGGTAAGAAAAGTAAAGTACCGTAGAATGGTGCTAATCGCACAGTATGGGGCTGATAAAGCAAATTGCAAAATGTATTTCAATTTTTTATTATTTCCTTTAGGGTCTATGAAATGAACTGATATGATACTGTTATATAGTATTTTTAAAATATTTACTCTAAAAATTCATTAAAAAAATATAAAATTTATTAAGAAAAATTTGCAGAAATGCGCTCTTGAAACAAGAAGAACATTCGATTTGAGTGCGATCTGTTTGAATCAACATGAAATCCACTTCATGGAAGTAGAAATCTATTATTTCCGAAAATGGGTGCCTTTTCCTTCATGTAGAGTATCTGTTTGATTCAACATTAAACCCATTTGCATTTAGTGGATGTATGTTTACATCAAACTGAAATCCACTTGCTGCAAGTGGATTTTTCTTTTTTTTATATTCACTTGCCATTAGTGGATAAATTTATTTGAATCAGATATATATCCGCTTGCGGCTAGTGGATTGTAGCAAACAGATTCTATGTTTGATTTAAGCAGATCGCTATTATGACGTAAAACGAGAAGAATTTCTGTTAGCGGAAAGTGGATTCCACTTGCTTCAAGAGCCGATTCCTCTCAGTGTAGAAAGTATTAAATACACGATTATTATTATGTTAGTGGAGCCAAGACCTGTTGAAAGGGTGCGTTCCCCAGCTAGGAGAAATGCTCTTCCTATGAGAGGACGAAGACAACAACCAAATCTGGAACCTGCTGAAGCAGGAAATCAGTTAGTATATTTTGTTTATTAGTGTACAAAAATATTTATTTATGTACCTTGGGGGAGCCTTGGGTGATTATAGTTTGTGGACGATGTTTTCATCGCTACACTCTCGCTACGCTCGTAGGCCTCGTAGGCTTTGAAGTATAAATACTATCGCACAGGCTTTTTAAAAAATTTTTCATATCTGTCAAGGACGTATAAGGATATTTAAGTGCAGGTGATACATTCATATGATAAAATTAAAATTATGTAGTATTCTTTTACCATTGGAATTTATTGATTCTCAACATCAAATAATAAAATAAGCATCATTAAAATTACTTACAATTAACAGTAATATTAAAATTTTTAAATACATAAAATGGTTTATTCTGTTGCGACTGAACTTGCAGTTATGCAATATTAATTGTTGTTTTTGACATTGATCTCGCGTGGTAAATCAAAATACGATAGAGAAAAGTTGTTCCTAGACTGTAATCACCTCAAAGCAATCTAAGAGCTTTATTCCTAGACAGAAATCGTTGCTATTAAAGCCTAGGAGCTTCTAACCTATTTATCGATTGTGTAATCAATTCATGTAAAAGTCGGTATACGTCCGCCTGTAATGAAACGATAATTAATAAAATATAAATTAAATTTTCAAATAACAGATTCATTATACCTTGTTTGAAAAACAATACAAACTAAATTTTTTTATTATAGAAAATATAATGGGACAAGATAATGTCAATCAAAAAGTATATAAAGTTTTAAATTATTATTGTCCCGTGAGTGGTCGAAATATGTAAAACATCTTTATGCGGCGCACATGCGCGTACAGTTCGTTAAGTCTAACGATGAAAAAGAAAAAAATTTGCTTTCTATCTCACTTATGTATACATAAAATATTCGGCTTAATTATTTTTTTTAATAGCATATTGTATTTAATTAATAAAATGAGTGACATTCATATTTATTTAACATAATTTCACATTCTAAAAATATTTTCAAAATCATTTTTGCTTTTTTTTATTTATTTGCGAATGATGTGCTACAAAATAATATACGATACGTGTGCTCAAAGTGATCTTCTTACACGACGAGCTCAGCACACTCGCATCGCTCGATCGTTAACTGCACGTTGTGTAAAAAATTATCATTTCGAGAACGTGTATCATAATACACGGAGAAAAAATAGAGTAAAAATTACAATTCTTTTTGTAAAAATTACCATACTTTATAATAAAATTTACTAGAAATATTATGAAAATTCCTAAGTTTTATAGGAATTTTTACAATATATCTAGAAAATATTATTATAAAGTATAGTGAATTTTGATGAAAATGACAGTCTGTAGTTGTTTTATAATAAGGATTGTAATTTTTGCTCTACTTTTTCACCGTGTAGGAACCAAGATAATGAAAGGGTACATGCTAATGCTGAAAGAGGTCGTCGTAGAGGACCAGGCAGACCACGTCGAAATGTAAATCGGAATAATCAGAATGTAAATCAGAATGACAGGAATGAGAACGACGAAGAACGCGTTGGTAAGAAAAATAAAGTACCGTAGAATGGGGCTAATCGTACAGTATGGGGTCAATAGAGCAAATTGCAAAATGTATTTCAATTTTTTATTATTTCCTTTAGGGCTTTTGAAGTGAACTGATATGATACTGTTATATAATATTTTAAAAATATTTACTCTAAAAAATCATTAAAAAAATAAAAAATTACTGCGCGATTAGCACCATTCTACGGTACATAATTTACTTTTTCTGAATAGAAAGTATTAAACTCATTATTATTATTATGTTAGTGGAGCCAAGACCTGTTGAAAGGGTGCGTTCCCCAGCTAGGAGAAATCATGCTCTTCCTATGAGAGGACGAAGACAACAACCAAATCTGGAACCTGCTGAAGCAGGAAATCAGTTAGTATATTTTGTTTATTAGTGTACAAAAATATTTATTTATGTACCTTGGGGGAGCCTTGGGCGATTATAGTTTGTGGACGATGTTTTCATCGCTACACTCTCGCTACGCTCGTAGGCCTCGTAGGCTTTAAAGTATAAATACTATCGCACAGGCTTTTCAAAAAATTTTTCATATCTGTCAAGGACGTATAAGGATTTTTAAGTGCAGGTGATACATTCATATGATAAAATTAAAATTATGTAGTATTCTTTTACCATTGGAATTTATTGATTCTCAACATCAAATAATAAAATAAGCATCATTAAAATTACTTACAATTAACAGTAATATTAAAATTTTTAAATACATGAAATGGCTTATTTTGTTGTTTAAATACGAAATATGACTGAACTTGCAGTTATGCAATATTAATTGTTGTTTTTGTCATTGATCACGCGTTGTAAATCAAAATACGATAGAGAATAGTTGCTCCTAGACTGTAATCACCTCAAAGCAATCCAAGAGCTTTATATTCCTAGACAATAATCGTTGCTATTAAAACTTAGGAGCTTCTGGTGCGTATATAACCTATTTATCGATTGAGTAATCAATGTATGTAAAAATCGGTATACGTCCGCCTGTAATGAAACGATAATCAATTGAATAATAAATTACATTTTTAAATAACAGATTCATTATATCTTTTTTCAAAAACAATACAAACTAAATTTTTTTATTAGAGATAATATAATGGGACAAGATAATGTCGAAGCAATTGAAAATATTGTAAACGATGGAGACCATATTAGTAAGAAAAATAAATTACAATTTAATATTCTTAACCTTTAGAGGACCGGTATTTGAGATTTGTGATCGCTCTAAGAAAGTGGTCCAAAAAGGTATCTGATATCACTAATTGACTTTGGGGTAAAGGTCGATCAGGGGTCGCGCCACTATAGTGGTTTTCCGGTCCTCTAAAGGTTAAACGAGAACAGTAGATCAATTCATAATTTAATATTTGGTTTTATAATTTGTACCTTATACTTTCATTGATTCAATTGAAGACATTGTTATACCGCCAATAATACCTGCTGATCAAAACGTTGTAATTTCTGCTGGGGAGGATCCTGACACGATAGAACATATTGCTGCCGAAAACCAAATTGTACCAGCCAAAAAAAGAAAAATTCGACGTGGTGGTAAAGGCGCAAGTAATGCAATAATTTCCAATACACAATATTATCGTTTAAGTATTTATTACTTCAGTTAATGTTATAAGATATTAGTTATATACGTAACTTGGTAGTACGAAGGATTAATACAGGCGAGACTAAATAGGCGAGAGGGAGTCCCCAAAAAAGTGTTTAGTTTTCTTAGTTTTCAAAAAGGTGACGGCTACCGTCCTACAAGCTAATTTTTTTTTTAAAAAAAACTTCTGACCCACAGATTACGAATACAAACTTTTTTTTACAATTTCGAGTCCGCGAACATAAAGAAAATGTCGATTACTTATAGTGCGTATAGAATTTTTACCTATTAAACCGCCATTTTCTTCATGTTCCCGGACTCGAAATTAAAAAAAAAATTTGTATTCGTAATCTGTGGATCAGAAGCTTTCTTTAAAAAAAAAATTAGCTTGTAAGACGGTAGCGGTCACCTTCTCGAAAACTAAGCGCTTTTTTGGGGGTGTCCCTCTCGCCTAAAAGTGTTTGTCGCCTGAGTAGCAGTTGGTAGCGAAGCGCTCCCGAGACTGCTGCTCAAGCGGCAAGTATTTTAGTCAAGCCTGGATTCAGAATCCTTCGTACTCCCAAGTTACGTAGATAAGTTTATATCGCTGGTAGGCCGTATGAGGAACTATAAAAATGATTTTTTAAAATTAATGATATATATTTTAGTGAAAATAAGTAAATAATGTCATTATTTACTTATTTTTTTTTACTTATTAACTGTTTAACTTTGAAAATTTGTTTAAACAAAACATTCCTTGAAGTTAAGATTTTATATGAATTTGTGTGAGCATTGACATATCTTACGACATTCTTTTGTTTTCACTAACCTACGAATCAATACACGGCCATGCTGAGCGATATCTCAATCTGTCAATACTCCCTTAGGGAGTATAAATCTTTCAATACTCCCTTAGGGAGAATATCGTTGAAATATTAGCATTTTACGTATACAATGCCTATACAAATTTAGTGTAATCCATAGGTATTCCACCGAATACGGCCTACCGCGACATAAATGACTTATACATAGTTACCTACATTGCAGTATTCCAAATTTGTTGGGTTTTATTTAAATTTATTTTAAAAATCTTAATATTATGCTTTTTATTGGTTGAAATGAAAGGGTTTACCACAGAGATATTTTTAACACTTAAGGATTAAGTATAAAATATATAGAAAACTGTAATGTCGGTATTTTACATATCCTGAATACTATAATTTACGTATTTAATAAAAAATAATTATGTATAGTTATTGCTTATAGGAAATCTACAAAGAGGTAAAATATTTATGTACTACTATTTCTAAAATAACATGACTTTATTTCTTTCAATGTATAATGTTTTATATTATATCTGTTTAATATTCAAAGATTGATACTTCAGCATGACTAAAAATTCAACTAAAAACCGTCTCACAATATATGCATTTATATGTATATATAAAAATTTATAAAAATATTTTTATGAAATAAGTATTATATTTATATGCATTATGATGATATGAACGTAATCATAAAATTTATCGAATTTTTAATTAAAACTATAACAACTTTAATTGAAGGTTTTCAGCTTTTTATAAATTTTATTGTTGAACTATCATTGCATTAATTAGTCTTGAATAAATAAAGAATCGTATTTATGTATACATTCGTCGGTTAAATCTTTGCTTGGAGCACTGTTTTTAACTGGCGTTCTGAATGCATAACTGGTTCCATTTGTTGTTTAACAAGTATAACATTAATTAGTCGTAAATAAATTTAGAATCATATTTATGCATACGTTCGTCGGTTAAATCTGTGCTTGGAGCACTGTTTTTAACTGGCGTTCTGGATGCGTAATAGATTCAATTTTTTGTTCAACAATTATAACATTAATTAGTCGTAAATAAATTTGGAATCATATTTATGTATACGTTCGTCGGTTAAATCTGTGCTTGGAGCACTGTTTTTAACTGGCGTTCTGAATGCGTAATAGATTCAATTTTTGGTTTAACAAGTATAACATTAATTAGTCGTAAATAATTAAAGAATCATATTTATGCATACGTTCGTCGGTTAAATCTGTGCTTGGAGCACTGTTTTTAACTGGCGTTCTGAATGCATAACTGGTTCCATTTGTTGTTTAACAAGTATAACATTAATTAGTCATAAATAAATTTAGAATCATATTTATGCATACGTTCGTCGGTTAAATCTGTGCTTAGAGCACTGTTTTTAACTGGCGTTCTGAAAGCATAACTGATTCCATTTGTTGTTTAACAAGTATAACATTAATTAGTCGTAAATAAATTTAGAATCATATTTATGTATACGTTCGTCGGTTAAATCTGTGCTTGGAGCACTGTTTTTAACTGGCGTTCTGAATGCATAACTGATTCCATTTGTTGTTTAACAAGTATAACATTAATTAGTCATAAATAAATTTAGAATCATATTTATGCATACGTTCGTCGGTTAAATCTGTGCTTGGAGCACTGTTTTTAACTGGCGTTCTGAATGCGTAATAGATTCAATTTTTGGTTTAACAAGTATAACATTAATTAGTCGTAAATAATTAAAGAATCGTATTTATGTATACGTTCGTCGGTTAAATCTGTGCTTGGAGCACTGTTTTTAACTGGCGTTCTGGATGCGTAATAGATTCAATTTTTTGTTCAACAAGTATAACATTAATTAGTCGTAAATAAATTTGGAATCATATTTATGTATACGTTCGTCGGTTAAATCTGTGCTTGGAGCACCGTTTTTAACTGGCGTTCTGAATGCATAACTGATTCCATTTGTTGTTTAACAAGTATAACATTAATTAGTCATAAATAAATTTAGAATCATATTTATGCATACGTTCGTCGGTTAAATCTGTGCTTGGAGCACTGTTTTTAACTGGCGTTCTGAATGCATAACTGATTCCATTTGTTGTTTAACAAGTATAACATTAATTAGTCATAAATAAATTTAGAATCATATTTATGCATACGTTCGTCGGTTAAATCTGTGCTTGGAGCACTGTTTTTAACTGGCGTTCTGAATGCATAACTGATTCCATTTGTTGTTTAACAAGTATAACATTAATTAGTCATAAATAAATTTAGAATCATATTTATGCATACGTTCGTCGGTTAAATCTGTGCTTGGAGCACTGTTTTTAACTGGCGTTCTGAATGCGTAATAGATTCAATTTTTGGTTTAACGAGTATAACATTAATTAGTCGTAAATAATTAAAGAATCGTATTTATGTATACGTTCGTCGGTTAAATCTGTGCTTGGAGCACTGTTTTTAACTGGCGTTCTGGATGCGTAATAGATTCAATTTTTTGTTCAACAATTATAACATTAATTAGTCGTAAATAAATTTGGAATCATATTTATGTATACGTTCGTCGGTTAAATCTGTGCTTGGAGCACTGTTTTTAACTGGCGTTCTGAATGCGTAATAGATTCAATTTTTGGTTTAACAAGTATAACATTAATTAGTCGTAAATAATTAAAGAATCATATTTATGCATACGTTCGTCGGTTAAATCTGTGCTTGGAGCACTGTTTTTAACTGGCGTTCTGAATGCATAACTGATTCCATTTGTTGTTTAACAAGTATAACATTAATTAGTCGTAAATAAATTTAGAATCATATTTATGTATACGTTCGTCGGTTAAATCTGTGCTTGGAGCACTGTTTTTAACTGGCGTTCTGAATGCATAACTGATTCCATTTGTTGTTTAACAAGTATAACATTAATTAGTCATAAATAAATTTAGAATCATATTTATGCATACGTTCGTCGGTTAAATCTGTGCTTGGAGCACTGTTTTTAACTGGCGTTCTGAATGCGTAATAGATTCAATTTTTGGTTTAACAAGTATAACATTAATTAGTCGTAAATAATTAAAGAATCGTATTTATGTATACGTTCGTCGGTTAAATCTGTGCTTGGAGCACTGTTTTTAACTGGCGTTCTGGATGCGTAATAGATTCAATTTTTTGTTCAACAAGTATAACATTAATTAGTCGTAAATAAATTTGGAATCATATTTATGTATACGTTCGTCGGTTAAATCTGTGCTTGGAGCACCGTTTTTAACTGGCGTTCTGAATGCATAACTGGTTCCATTTGTTGTTTAACAAGTATAACATTAATTAGTCATAAATAAATTTAGAATCATATTTATGCATACGTTCGTCGGTTAAATCTGTGCTTGGAGCACTGTTTTTAACTGGCATTCTGAATGCATAACTGATTCCATTTGTTGTTTAACAAGTATAACATTAATTAGTCATAAATAAATTTAGAATCATATTTATGCATACGTTCGTCGGTTAAATCTGTGCTTGGAGCACTGTTTTTAACTGGCGTTCTGAATGCGTAATAGATTCAATTTTTGGTTTAACAAGTATAACATTAATTAGTCGTAAATAATTAAAGAATCGTATTTATGTATACGTTCGTCGGTTAAATCTGTGCTTGGAGCACTGTTTTTAACTGGCGTTCTGGATGCGTAATAGATTCAATTTTTTGTTCAACAATTATAACATTAATTAGTCGTAAATAAATTTGGAATCATATTTATGTATACGTTCGTCGGTTAAATCTGTGCTTGGAGCACTATTTTTAACTGGCGTTCTGAATGCATAACTGGTTCCATTTGTTGTTTAACAAGTATAACATTAATTAGTCATAAATAAATTTAGAATCATATTTATGCATACGTTCGTCGGTTAAATCTGTGCTTGGAGCACTGTTTTTAACTAGCGTTCTGAATGCATAACTGATTCCATTTGTTGTTTAACAAGTATAACATTAATTAGTCGTAAATAAATTTAGAATCATATTTATGTATACGTTCGTCGGTTAAATCTGTGCTTGGAGCACTGTTTTTAACTGGCGTTCTGAATGCATAACTGATTCCATTTGTTGTTTAACAAGTATAACATTAATTAGTCATAAATAAATTTAGAATCATATTTATGCATACGTTCGTCGGTTAAATCTGTGCTTGGAGCACTGTTTTTAACTGGCGTTCTGAATGCGTAATAGATTCAATTTTTGGTTTAACAAGTATAACATTAATTAGTCGTAAATAATTAAAGAATCGTATTTATGTATACGTTCGTCGGTTAAATCTGTGCTTGGAGCACTGTTTTTAACTGGCGTTCTGGATGCGTAATAGATTCAATTTTTTGTTCAACAAGTATAACATTAATTAGTCGTAAATAAATTTGGAATCATATTTATGTATACGTTCGTCGGTTAAATCTGTGCTTGGAGCACCGTTTTTAACTGGCGTTCTGAATGCATAACTGGTTCCATTTGTTGTTTAACAAGTATAACATTAATTAGTCATAAATAAATTTAGAATCATATTTATGCATACGTTCGTCGGTTAAATCTGTGCTTAGAGCACTGTTTTTAACTGGCGTTCTGAAAGCATAACTGATTCCATTTGTTGTTTAACAAGTATAACATTAATTAGTCGTAAATAAATTTAGAATCATATTTATGTATACGTTCGTCGGTTAAATCTGTGCTTGGAGCACTGTTTTTAACTGGCGTTCTGAATGCATAACTGATTCCATTTGTTGTTTAACAAGTATAACATTAATTAGTCATAAATAAATTTAGAATCATATTTATGCATACGTTCGTCGGTTAAATCTGTGCTTGGAGCACTGTTTTTAACTGGCGTTCTGAATGCGTAATAGATTCAATTTTTGGTTTAACAAGTATAACATTAATTAGTCGTAAATAATTAAAGAATCGTATTTATGTATACGTTCGTCGGTTAAATCTGTGCTTGGAGCACTGTTTTTAACTGGCGTTCTGGATGCGTAATAGATTCAATTTTTTGTTCAACAAGTATAACATTAATTAGTCGTAAATAAATTTGGAATCATATTTATGTATACGTTCGTCGGTTAAATCTGTGCTTGGAGCACCGTTTTTAACTGGCGTTCTGAATGCATAACTGATTCCATTTGTTGTTTAACAAGTATAACATTAATTAGTCATAAATAAATTTAGAATCATATTTATGCATACGTTCGTCGGTTAAATCTGTGCTTGGAGCACTGTTTTTAACTGGCGTTCTGAATGCATAACTGATTCCATTTGTTGTTTAACAAGTATAACATTAATTAGTCATAAATAAATTTAGAATCATATTTATGCATACGTTCGTCGGTTAAATCTGTGCTTGGAGCACTGTTTTTAACTGGCGTTCTGAATGCATAACTGATTCCATTTGTTGTTTAACAAGTATAACATTAATTAGTCATAAATAAATTTAGAATCATATTTATGCATACGTTCGTCGGTTAAATCTGTGCTTGGAGCACTGTTTTTAACTGGCGTTCTGAATGCGTAATAGATTCAATTTTTGGTTTAACGAGTATAACATTAATTAGTCGTAAATAATTAAAGAATCGTATTTATGTATACGTTCGTCGGTTAAATCTGTGCTTGGAGCACTGTTTTTAACTGGCGTTCTGGATGCGTAATAGATTCAATTTTTTGTTCAACAATTATAACATTAATTAGTCGTAAATAAATTTGGAATCATATTTATGTATACGTTCGTCGGTTAAATCTGTGCTTGGAGCACTGTTTTTAACTGGCGTTCTGAATGCGTAATAGATTCAATTTTTGGTTTAACAAGTATAACATTAATTAGTCGTAAATAATTAAAGAATCATATTTATGCATACGTTCGTCGGTTAAATCTGTGCTTGGAGCACTGTTTTTAACTGGCGTTCTGAATGCATAACTGATTCCATTTGTTGTTTAACAAGTATAACATTAATTAGTCGTAAATAAATTTAGAATCATATTTATGTATACGTTCGTCGGTTAAATCTGTGCTTGGAGCACTGTTTTTAACTGGCGTTCTGAATGCATAACTGATTCCATTTGTTGTTTAACAAGTATAACATTAATTAGTCATAAATAAATTTAGAATCATATTTATGCATACGTTCGTCGGTTAAATCTGTGCTTGGAGCACTGTTTTTAACTGGCGTTCTGAATGCGTAATAGATTCAATTTTTGGTTTAACAAGTATAACATTAATTAGTCGTAAATAATTAAAGAATCGTATTTATGTATACGTTCGTCGGTTAAATCTGTGCTTGGAGCACTGTTTTTAACTGGCGTTCTGGATGCGTAATAGATTCAATTTTTTGTTCAACAAGTATAACATTAATTAGTCGTAAATAAATTTGGAATCATATTTATGTATACGTTCGTCGGTTAAATCTGTGCTTGGAGCACCGTTTTTAACTGGCGTTCTGAATGCATAACTGGTTCCATTTGTTGTTTAACAAGTATAACATTAATTAGTCATAAATAAATTTAGAATCATATTAATCATATCACTGTTTTTAACTGGCGTTCTGAATGCGTAACTGACTCCATTTCTTGAGAAACTATTGTAACATTAATTAATCATAAAAAAAATCGCGTTTATGTATAAATTGAAAGATAAGAAAATATATTATCGAATAAACAAATGTGTAACTGATAAATTTTATGATTTATATTTCATTTATCTTATAACAATAGAGATTTTGCAATGTTTAAAATGTTTTTTTTTCTAATATTATACTGCAATAAAAAATGCAAATCAATAATTAGAATAATTTGTTTATAGATTAAACGAGAAACGAAGCTTGCTATTTTTTTCGAATATACAATTTATGAAATTAAGTCATGTTAATTCAAATTTTAATTGAAAAATACATTTTTTGCTCAATAATTTGATAATAGATAATCATGATAAAATAATAATAATAATAACAATAATAATAACAATAATAATAATAATAATAATAATAATAGTAATAATAATAATAATAATAATAATAATAATAATAATAATAATAATAATAATAATAATAATAACAATAATAATAATAATAATAATAATAATAATAATAATAATAATAATAATAATAATAATAATAATAATAAACATAATGATAAATATATAAAATAAATAAAATGAACTAAAATAATAAATACAAGAACGAATATCATGAACTTTTATAAAAAATACTAATAATAATATTAGGATAATTAATTATTAATGCTTAACATGTATTATAATATTTTTTTTTTTTTTTAATGTAGAGTGCATGGTATGTGAAGTAAAAGAAAACATAAACAGAATTCGTCCATGTGGACACCGAATATGTACTTCTTGTGTAAGAAGACTAATATCAAGAAAATGTCCGTTATGCAGGGAAAGAATTGATACATATATGTCACCAAGTAGAATGGGTGGAGAAAATTGGTACAATGGAGAAGATCGGCAGCTCGAGATCGATTGGATAAACTTTTTACTAAGAGAACATGGCTTTCGTCAATAGAATTAATAAAATAATAAATTAAGAAATTCATAAATTTTTTTTTTCTTTCATCATTTATAAATATAATTATAAAACGTGAATGTATTTGTTTTCTGTTGATTTGTTATTTAAAACGAACTTTTATTAATTTTTAAATAATTATAAAAAATAAATATTTTATTTAAGAACAATTATAAATGTTTTTATACATTTGAAATAAAAATAAAATAGTTATTTAAGTAGCTTGGGCTAGCCTTGCGCGTAAAATATAAATGAAAATATCGTCCAAAAACCGTAATTGTGTGAGGCTCGCCCAGGAAGCTTAAAAATTTTCAACTCTGTCAAGTACGTACGAGGGTTTTTAGGTACAGGTATTTTGTTACAAATAATTTTATAGTTATATGTTAAAATTAAATAATAAAATTAACAAAAAATAATATAATTATCATTAAAATAATTTATAATTTAGAAATATTACAATTTTTAAATTTTTATATTTCTTCTTGATGAATATCCATTTTTTAGCGCAAGCTGTAGTTCGAATACAATACCAATCAACTTTCAATTTTGCATTATTGATTGTTTTGTTATTCTAGGCTGTAATGAACTCAATTCAACCCAGGAACTTTATATTCCTAGGCAATAATGGCTGCTATTGGAGCTTAGGAGCTCCTGGCACGTATTTAACATATTTATCGATTAATGACTCTTTGCACATGAAAACCCGAATACATTCACCTGTGACAAAAAAAAATTTTTTCTCAAATTTTCTATTTTACCGGTGCTTAAATATATTTCTGTATAGATAAGTTTAAAAATCAAAAGTACACTTACAGAAATGATTTCTTGCGAGGAAACAATAACCCGACTGGAAATAGAATAGTGGCGCTACTGTGGGCCAGCCGTAGTTGCCCTACCGTCACCTATAGGGGCCAATAATGGTTACCACAGTGGCCCCACTGTGGTATGTAATGGAGCGCTTTCATGGACCAAAGGGGTTTGCCACATTAGCCGACGATTTATTATTTAGAACTATGTTAAATTAACATTCGTCTCGTAAAAACAGTGGGTAAAGAGGTAATTCTGGATGATATGGTTTAAAAATTTGAAGTAAAATGTCCATACTTGAACGTGGAATTTTTGAACTTTAAAGACCATTTTCTTAACTGAAGTACGAATAGAGTCACGTTAATAATTGCATTTGCTACACCACCTTCTACATCTTTATCATCACTACTAGTTATACTATCACTTATTACATTTTTTCTGATTTATTACTTTCTGAATGATCTTTTCATTATTTTTCTCTACATTATCATACAATTTTTGATTAAAGTATACTGATTCGCAAATGATTTCAGTATCAGCTGCTTTTGTTAAAATTTTTTTTTATCCGCAAAAATCTTTTACTCGTTTTTTGTTTAAATAACGTGCTCTAACTACTTTACCGCTCATTTTTTTTTAAATAATGAGTGTCGTTAAAAATTCAATCTAATCAACTATAATCTTTTTCTGAAACTATTCTCGCTTCGAAATACAAAAATTATAACTACTCTGCTGTATAAAAGCGCATGCGTGAACGGTAGAATCAGCGATTACCTTTAAGAGATATCCACTAATCTCAAGAAGAAATCTAACTGGTGCACTTAGAGAACGCAACACTATTAGCGTTGTGTCAGGTAACAGAGATAGAGATAGGACAGGATCACAAAGCGAGTAATACTTTTAATAGAAATTTGTTTGGGTGTAGAAAATATTCATTTGTGAATGGAATAATTAAGATCGTCAAGCATTTTTCTACTACACACAAGAACATAAGAAAACAAGCAAATTTTATTTTATCTCCAAGTAGAAATATACTACCGAGAATAACAAGAATACTTTTTATTACCGTCTAGTGGATTCTACTTATTTCGAGAAACGATTTCTGTCAGTGTTTATATACATTTTTTTATAAGTTTATTTTTCTAAATAATTAAAAACAATTATTTTTACTATTGATTAAAGATTTTTAAACGTTTTTAATTCTTCAGCAAACATAGAAGCTTAAAGCTTTTTTGAATGTAAGCTGAGCTTAAATTCTTTCGGAGGTTAAAGCAAATGATGCTTCCGTAAGATTTTCATCTAGACTCCCAACTAGGCTATTCATCTGCCCAAATGTGCGTACTGCAGACCTCCAAAACTCTTTTAGTTAAACGACGGCTGATTATTTTAAAACAAGAAATTGTCATCTATTAAACTTTTAAAATATTTTTTTATTCTTATTTAAGCAATTTTTATACGATAAGCTTCTTCAGGATGAATATGAGTCGTGGCAGCGGACAGTGGGAAAACAATGTCTTCTTTTTGACAAAAATATGCCGACACTAAATTTGTTAAATAATTTCAATGAAACTTTCCGGAGATTACTCATGAAGAGTACTAATCTGTATTGCAAGGTTTTTAAATTTTCATGATATAATCTCCAAAAATTAACTCGAAAAAAATGATTCATTGAAAATCCGTATATAGAAGCTTCGTAGCTCTAAACACCCAAAATTCATAAGACAACATTTTACCTATAATTCATTAAGCTGCAATTTAATAACTCATAACCTCTAACCATAAAACGAATAAACCCTAAACACAAAAAACCTAAACGCATAAACTTTGAACCCCAAACATATAAGCCATAGGACCAATAAACCCTAAACCCAATAAGCCCATAAGCCTTAATCACATAAGCCGATAAACTCTAAACCCATAAGCCTTAAACCCACTAACCATAAACCCATTAACCATATACCCATTAACCCTAAACCCATTATCCCTTAACCCATAAACTCTAAACTTTGAGCCTTTATGGATTTATAATTGTATCAGATTTACTCATTATTTTATATTTCTTTTGAATAGATATACTAACAAATATTTATATTTGTATTATTTTAATGATTATTAAAATATATTATACCAAAATTAATCTTTATTT
Organism: Anastatus disparis; assembly: GCA_017163975.1. Taxonomy (NCBI): domain Eukaryota; kingdom Metazoa; phylum Arthropoda; class Insecta; order Hymenoptera; family Eupelmidae; genus Anastatus; species Anastatus disparis. The sequence goes on from JAFFSR010000381.1 coordinate 1,277,946, forward strand.
TGAATTTTTTAATGCTATTTTGTTTGCTGAAGATTTATTGTTATACGTCATTGTATTTTCTGTTAATGCCAGAGGACATTTTTTGTAACTGTCTCTCGGACGAAAAAGAAGCTTTCTGATTGGTCAATACATTTTATGTAAATTGTAAGACACTTACAGAATAACCCCCAGGCAAGGTTTGCGGAGAAAGAATGGATTCAACTGGAAATGCAGCCATCACTCAAAATAAAAATAAAAAAATAATAAAATTGTATTAATGTTAAAAATAAAAAAATATTAAAAAAGTAAAAAATCCAAAGTTGATTTTTTTCTTGAAGGAGCGAAATACATTTATAACCTTTATATAAATATAATAAGCCTTTATAAAAATTTAATATTGATAATATTTAACTTAATTTTACAAAAATACCTAAGAGAAGACCAAAATCTCTCTGTGAATTTCTGACGGGACTAGCAAGTATTAATTTTGTCATTTAAAAACTCTTTAAAAAAGTTAAAAAAACCTACACATCAAGAGGCGAACCCATGGTCCTATCACAAGGAAGACCAACGCTCAACTAAGTGAGCTATTTCCTCAACAGTGCCGTTATTTTTCTTTTTTCGTTGCTCATTTTTTTTAATAGTGCTTTCACAGTAGCGTGGATACAAGGATAAATTAAAAATTTTTTTTGAATAAACTAGTATCTTAAGGTTTAATGTAATAATGCATTGCAAGTGTGAATGTTGTGCATGCGTGCGAGGAAAGACCGAGCGTTCGAATGATGCGTTCATGAATTCACTGGCATCATGTATTATAATAGAAAAGCAAGATAGGGGCGACGGTAGCGCAGGGGCTAAGACTCTTGCCCCGCGCCCTAGTGGACCGAAGTTCGATTCCTCGAGAAAATTTCGGAAAATAATTTTAGATTTTTTGGTAAACCCCAGGGTACCCTAGGGTAGCTGGATACCCAAGGATAACCCCAGGGTACCCTAGGGTAGCTGGATACTCATGGGTGAACCCCAGGGTACCCTAGGGTAGCTGGATACCCAAGGGTAACCCCAGGGTGCCCTAGGGTAGCTGGATATCCAAGGGTAACCCCAGGGTGCCCTAGGGTAGCTGGATACCCATGGATAGACCGTGGGGTATCCAGATACCCTGGGATTACACTTGGGTATCCAGATACCCTAGGGTAGCCTAGGGTTTACCCTCGGGTATACAGCTACCCTAGGGTACCCTGGGATTTACCCTAGGGTATCCAGATATCCCAAGGTCTACCCTAGGGTAGCCAGGTACCCTATGATCTACCCTAGGGTAGCTAGATATCCTAGGATCTACCTCAGGGTCACCCTGGGATGCTAAGTGATTGCTTGAGATCCACAGTCTACCCTAGGGTTACCTTAGGATGCTTAGTGATCGCTTAGGATCCGTAGTTTACCCTAGGGTTACCCTAGGATACTTAGTAATTACTTAGGATTCGCAGTCTACCTTAGTGTTACCCTAGGATGCTTAGTGATTTCCTAGGATCTACAATGTATCCTAAGGTTACTCTAGGATACTTAGTTATCGCTTAGTATCTGCAGTCTTCCTTAGAGTTCACCTGAAGCACTAAGATCCTTGGGTTTTTTTTTATTTATTTATTTTTTTTTCAAGTGCAGATGACATCTTGCTCTTCTTTTTCTTCATTTTTAATTTAATTTTTGCCCAGTGGAAATTTTTATAATAGTTCAATTTTGCTCAGATAAACTTTTTTGATCTCCGGATTCTACTCTCCATAGAAAAAATCTAAAATTATTTTCCGAAATTTTCTCGAGGAATCGAACTTCGGCCCACTAGGGCGCGGGGCAAGAGTCTTAGCCCCTGCGCTACCGTCGCCCCTATCTTGCTCTTCTATTATAATACATGATGCCAGTGAATTCATGAACGCATCATTCGAACGCTCGGTCTTTCCTCGCACGCATGCACAACATTCACACTTGCAATGCATTATTACATTAAACCTTAAGATACTAGTTTATTCAAAAAAAATTTTTAATTTATCCTTGTATCCACGCTACTGTGAAAGCACTATAACTTACATACTTGCATTTCTCTTCTAATTGCAGCTAACCTAAACGACGTTCCTACCATTTGTAAATTAATTTTAAATTGTTGTGCATAATATTATGTGCATAATTTTAAACATAAATTTATTGTGCATAATATTATGTGCATAATTTAAAACAAAAATCATTAGTGCATAACATCTTGTGCTCAATTTTGGAAATATAAATTTATTATGCATAATATTTTGTACTCAATTTTAGACCAAAAATTATTGTGCATAATATTCCGAGCAAAATTTTAATGTCCATAATGTATTGTGCACGTTATTTTGTGTACGATATTCTGTGCATGATTTTAATCTTGTCAGTAACATATTGTACATAAAAAAAATTTATAACAAATGTTTGTGCTTAAAAAAAAATTTTTTTATTCATTAATTACTGTGTACAATTTTATGTGTACAATTTTCAAATATTAAAATTTTATATTAATATTATGTATACAAAATTTGTCTTAAAATATTCTGTGCATAATGAATTTGTGTATAATTCTTATGTGCCCAATCCATCCAAAGCCAAATTTTATTTTTGCATAAACAATTACATATATTATATAAATTTTCTTTCCAAATATTTTAACAGATATCTAATTTTTAAAAATTGACTTTCTAATATCATATAATGTAAAGCTCGGTGTAGTAGAGGCTAATGCGCGGGACTCATATGCTCTTTGGCACGAGTTTAATTCCCCATTTGGTCTCTCATTTACTAACTTTGCTGTGTACTGATATCACGTTAAATAATATGTATGCAAAAGGGCAGAAACATCGATATAAATGTAAAATAAATAAAAAAAAATATGAATAATAATAGCAATTAATATTAATAATCAATAAGGCAATCACTGCATTCAACATATATTTTTTTTTGTTTTTCTGATGCTATTTTAAGTTTTCATTAATTAATAACTTTGTCTCGATTGCTTGTAACTAATAGTTTTTTTTCTATTAAAAAGTTTATTTCATTTAATATTTTAGGCGACCATAAGAAAAGCCAAATCTAAATATTATCGGCTTTATATAAAAAACAATGCCAAAGAGAATCCTGTTGGACATGACATCATTAGAAAAATGTGTGCGATTGCTCTTTTGCCTGCCGATAAAATTGAACAAGGTCTAATCGAAATTGAAAATTTAGTTGAATCTCTATTTAAAAATGGGCAACGCATTCTGAAAAAATGGAAAAAATTTATAAATTTTTATTTCTAATGAATATTAAAGCTCTTTATATTTAATGAAGAGCTTCAATAGACTTTATTGCATAAGTATAACAAACGTGATTTAAAACTTTTTTTATTTACTTTTTATAGAAGCATGAAGCTCTGTCGCGATATTAATTTTCTCTTAGTAAAAAAAATACAAAATAATTTTTATTTTGTTAATATTTCTTTATAAACAATACTTAATTAAATAAAAAAACACCACTGTACAATTTTTTTTCGCGTTTCAGTTACATTTTTTTAAATATTATAATTATAATTAATAAAAATAATAATTTGATATTTACTAAATAACCATACTGTGATTTGAAAATATAAGTTTAAAGATTCCTTTCACCTAAAAAAATTTCGACAAAATTTGTGTACTAATTTATACATTAAAGGGTTCAATACACAATAATACTATAATATAACCTCTTTTTTTCAGACAAACTGAAAGATTGAAATCATATCAATCTTCTTTATTAAAAAACTGTTTTATATGTATTAAGCTATAAGCAAACATGCAAGATTCCATAATATCTTACACTTTATATGAAAAAAGCTCGAATAAAATGAATTAGGGAATATTTTAAAATGATTTTGAATATAATTTTGAAAATAAATCAATAAAAATAAGTCGAAAAAAATAAATGATATCAAAATAAAATTAAGTGAAATATATTTTTTTTGTGAAATAAATTTAATATATCTCATGATGCTATTAGTTGAGCAGTTAATTATATTGTATATTAATCGATCAAAAATACTTTTATACAAATTGTAGAAAGTGAGGCAGAGTCGAAAGATAAGAAAGGAAAGGAAGATTCAAGACAAAAATTCAAACTAACAAAAATTGACCCATCGAATAATAACAGTTGTTACTTTTGTTAAAGCTATTCAGAAGGTAAAATTAATTAATATAAAAAGATTGGTGTCATTATTTTTTTATAAATAATATGTTTAATATTTACAGATGCAACGTACGAGGAAAAATTCATGGCAATTTTAGAATCCACGTTACTACATTCACAAAGTTTAAGAGAAGAGCAAAACTTGTTTCCTATTTTCAGAAATAAAGTAAATATAATTTATTTATAATTACTTTTACTATTACTTTTTGTTTATTTTCAAATTTTATAAAACTATATTTAATTTAAAAGGTATTTCTTACACCAGGTTTGGACGTTGTTATCGATCATTATAGATTAAACAATTTTATAAGATTTAGTGAATGTGATCCAAAAATATTGATAAGGCATCTTTTGCGAGAACTTATTGGTGAAAAATAGCTGAGTAAAATGAAGGCATCGGACAGTGCTGAAAAATATATTTAATGCAATTGAAAATAAGATATTATCAGTAATGAAATAGTACATTACGTAACGGGTATGGAAAGACTTTATTTACGAAACGAGAAGTTTACGGTCTGAGCCGAAGGTGAGGGTCGTAACGAGTTTTGTAAAAAAAGCCTTTCCATACTAGTTGCGTAAACCCTCTTCTGCGCTTCATTGAAAATAAAATTTAAACCAAAGTCACAAGAAATCGATGGTAACATATGCAAAAAAGACAATGCGGAAAAAATAAGAACTACAAGTATAAGCACCGACAAAAATATATATAAAAGTAAAAGTAATATTACCATGAATATACCGAGCATAGGAATTGAAGAAAACAGATTTATAAGTAAAAAACCAAGCTTAGAAAGAGAAAAAAGTAATTATTTAAATGATACTTATCAAGAACATCGAAGTAGAAGTAAAAACAGAGAGCCTAATAGCTATAGAGAAAAGAGTAAAAATTTTAACGATGACGAAAAAATACAACAAAACCAAATCAACAAACAGAACAGTCCAGACAAGAAATTGAACACAGATATAGAAGAAAATAGTTATAGTGAATATGTAAAACATCAAAGTAGAAGTAACAGTAAAGAGCTTAGCTCGGAAAGAATAAAAAATAGAAAGATGGATAAAAATGAAGAAGAAGAAATAATTTATAAAGATGAAAGTGAAAATGGAATAACTTTAAAAAATAACATAAAATCAAGGATAGAGAAAGAAGTAATAGTAATAGTAGTTATAAGCGCAAAAGAGTAAAAAAGCATAAAAATCACAAGAAAAGTAAAAAGAAGCGAGAAAGAAGTAGAAGTGAATCGGAAGATAATCGAAAAAAGAAGAAAAAGAAAAATCATTCAGAGAATGAAAAAAGTTATCCAAGATAAAGTAAATGATTTTTGTTATAATAAATAAATTCATTATATTGTTTAATTTCCAATTTATGTTAAATGATATTTACACGTTAATATATTTCTGTATTCGATATTAAAAAAATTAAAAATAAAATTATCAAAACATTTTAGTTTTTTATTTCACAAAGCTTGCTAAAAGCTGAAAAAGTTAATAAAAAAAATTAAAATTACGTTGTGTTGAAGTATAAGATATGTACAATGCATAACATGATGTATGAGAGCAAATGCGATAAATATATACTATAGTATATGTATGAATGTGTGTCACGGTGAAAAGAAAAAGATGTGGCGCTAGTGCGTATTAGAGTGTATCTACAGGACGTTTCTAGCTCGAGTATGTCTCTGAGCACATGTTCTTTATACAAATAAATAATCCATTCGTAACGATAATAAAGAGTTTCTTTTTATTCTTTGCCCACGTAAATCTGTATGTCGCATATATTTAATTACACTCTGCTAATTATATTTAACACCTTGCAATAAAATTAGTCTTAAAATAATCTTTAATTGATCTCAAAATCATCTTAGAAAGGTCTCGAATTAAAAAAAAAAGTATCATAATATAAATCATAAATTAATCTCAAATTTATTTAAAATTGTTTGTATACATCTTTAATTAAGAATAAAAATTTTTAATCAATAGTCTTAAACAAATCTTAAAATAATCTTTAATTGATCTCAAAATCATCTTAGAAAGGTCTCAAATTTACAAAAAAAGTATCACAGTAAAAATCTTAAATTAATCTCAAATTTATTAAAAATGGTTTTTAAACATCTTGAATTAGGAATAAAAACTTTCCATCAATAGTCTTAAAACAATCTTAAAATAATGTATATAAGCTTGTACTTAAGTATTAAAATCGTATTAAATGAGTATTTCAAATAAAATAATAAAATATATCAAATTGATCTGAAATAAATCATATGGAATTAGAAAGATGGTTGATCTCAAATAATCTTAAATAATGCTATTTTATTGATAAATCTTTTTTTGATCTTTTTGATATCTTGAATATTTGTATAGCACTGCGGGACCTAAATCCGCGTATAGGTAACGCTTTTCCGTTACCTAGGTGGCACTTTTTTACGCAGTATAATAATGAATTTACTTTATAATAAGAAATAATTTGATATGTAAAACTAAAATTGATAGTAGCGTAACATGTAAGGCGAAGAGGTATAGTCATTTCGGCGTTGTATGATAAAATTCTCCGGCGAACCCCCTTTTACTAGGCACGATTGCTATTGCTATACAATACATAAGTTACCTCCTCACCGCTACTATGACGCTAATTCATACGTGAAACAAAATTAAAATTTATAACTTCATAGAAGATGATTTCAACAAACAATTTCATATGATATCAATTATATTAATGAAAATTAATTATCATTACACATTTAAAGTATATTTTTGTAATTATAGTATTTTTTTCTTTTTCGATCTATTATTCATGGAGTGTTTAATTTTAGTTTATTTATAGTTTTCGTTTCTTTCTTTCGATTTATCATTCACAGGATGCGTAGTATTTAGTTATTTATAGTTTTCGCTTTTATTTTTTGAATTATAATTCGTGGAGTGCATAGTTTTTGTTTATTACTGATTTTGAAGAGTACAGATTTAATTTGGCGGATTTATGTTCCACGTGCTATAAAATATTATACGATACTCGTAACCTTAGTGTAACCTCGTAACTTTATTACACGGCACTAAGTTATCGCCCGAGCACAGCGAGGGTGACAACTCCGGCCGTGTAATAAAGTGCCACTTAGATCACTTGTATCGTAATGTACTATTTCTCGGAAACGGTTATTTTATTTTAAGAAGCTAGACTAGTTTCTCGAGTGTAAAAAGGAGATGATTTTCCAGGGCCAAAAAAAAGAAAATCAAGCAGACAAATATTTTTAGGTTTAGAGGATATATTGAGATACTTTTAATGAGTTAACAAAAAAAAATTTCACGCAAAAATATTGACTCTAAGCCGAGTTATGCGCTACGACGTGGAGTTCTCCAAGAATAAAGTCGTCAATCGGCTGCAGCTGCAGAGATCCTAAGGATGCTCGAATCTGAAAAAAATGGACGTTAAACTAGATGAGATTCTCAGTACCATCAATTAGGATTTTTTTATATTTAAACAACTGCCAATTTCCCGAGTAAAAAACAAGCGTTTTTTTCTTGAAAAAATGGAATTTTTGTTTCAAAACAGTGCCATTTTGTTAATTTTTAATATTTTCAAAATATCCTAAGCTAATCTAGTTTAACGTCCAATTTTTTTTTCAAATCCGAGCATCCTGAGCCAATTGACGACTTTATTCTTGGAGGACTCCACGTCGTAGCGTATAACTCGGCTTAGAGTCGATATTTTTACGTGAAATTTTTTTTGTTAACTCATTAAAAATATCTCAATATATTCTCTAAATCTAAAAATATTTTTCTGCTTGGTTTTCTTTAGCCCTGGAAAATCACCTTCTTTTCATACTCGAGAAACTAGTCTAGCCCCTTAAACAGCTGTATTATAAATCAATATTTTTTGTTAAAAATGTTTCTTATTGTATTATTCCAATTTTTATTTGTAAACATATTATTAATTTTTTTTTAAATAAAAAAAGCAAAGCATTAGATTTAAACTTGGAAAAATTTTTAATTGTTGCAACGTACCCTAAAACTTAGCCAATACAGCCATTATATGTTTTTCACTTAAACCAAATTACATATTTTTATCACTTCCACGCCCCAAAGTTTATTTTTTTTAATTATCTTAACAGTTTTCGTTATAACAAAATTAATAAAATGATTATTTTAAGGACAAACACGTTCAAATTTTTTTATTTGAATAATTCATTTCTTTGTTAGTTTTTTTGGAATATTGTATTTAAATACATTTTTCATGATATAATAAAATATTCCCGCGTAAAAAAAATTAAGTATATCATAACTTCATATGAAGTTCATGTCTCCTCAAGTTCATATTAACGTGTCCAACGAGACTTTCTGAACTTGTATTTTTTAAATTTAAATGAAAGAATATTTATCAAAAGTTTATTATAAGTTTCTGTAAAGTTCATCAAATGTTCATCAAAAGTCTATCAAAAGTTTATCAAAAATTCATCAAGAGTTCATAAAAATTTTATCACCAGTTTATCAAAAGTTCATTTAAAGTTGATATGAAGTTTTAAGATAATATCTTAAAAATCTTGAAATGTAAATTAAGTTTCGATCAACTTTGGTCAACCTCCATATTAACTTGAGCTCAACGTGACACGCAGTTTATATAAAATTATTATTAATTTTGAAAATACATTGAATATTCGTCAGAGTAGGATTAAAGTTCATATAAAGTTCAGCAAATCTTTTTATAGACTTTAGCTTGACCTAGATAGAAGTTTATCTAAACTTTATCTAAACTTAAGGTTTTCTGAATGTGGCAGATTTTTTTTAACAGGGAAAACTTGTAATGCAATAAAAAAATTTAGGTTATCAAGAAGTATGAAAGTTAAAGCTAAAGCTAAGGCTAAAGCTAAGGCTGAAACTAAAGCTAAAGCTAAGGCTGGAGTTAAGGCTGAAGCTAAGAACAAAACTAAGGGTAAAGCTAAGATTAAAGCTAAGGTTAATGTTTAGACTAAAGCTAATGCTTAGGCTAAAGCTAATCCTTAGGCTAAACCTAATATTTGGGCTAGGGGAAGGTTTAAGCTTAAGCTAAGGCTAAAGCTAAGGCTAAGCTTAAGGCTAAAAATAAAGTCAAAGCTTAGGCTAAAGTTAATATTAAAACTAAGACTAAAGGTAAAGTTAAAGCTTTTTAGAATATCCAACAATCAATTTTTCGATGAATTCGTGTAATAATCAATAAATTTAGTATTATAAATATCATAAAACAAAATTCTACATTAACACTTTTAAATTACTTTTAAAGAAATAGTTTTATAATGAAATTTAATTAAATAGTACATAAAACCTATTATTGTCAAAATTGTTTAAAATTACCTGTTTTTTTCAAATTTATGAATAATGAAATTTCTATTATTAGTTTATAAGGAAACTATGTGACATGGTATTAATTTACAGTTTTTTAAAAATCATATGTGTGTAAGAAATCATGAAAGAATCATTATAAATAAAATTCTTTTTAATCCAAAGATTAATAAGAAATTTTCAAGAAATTTATAAGAATTATAATTAGTTGTATATTTAAATACAGCGTGATTAAAAAAAGTTTTTTTAAATATAATAAAAATTATAATAATTTCAAAAATAATAATATTACATATTATAATAATTAATTTTATTAGAATTATTTTAAATATGATTTATTTTCCAATCAAAGGTAATTATATTTTACAATTTTTTTTATTTTTCAAATTTTTAATTCCAATCAATTTTCTTTTCAATTTATTTTTTTCAAAATTATCTTCTGATGTATTTTCTTCAGAAAAAGATTTCTGTAGCATCATACTAAATCTGCCTTTCTTCTTTAACTTTTTTCTTTCTTTCTTTTCTTCTTGTTGCTCTTCAACCATGACTTCTTCCATTTCAATATCTTTTTCTTCAGTTAAATTATTAGTTTTCTCTTTTCTTTCTTTTTTTTCTTTGCTATCATCGATCATAATATCTTTTTTCTCATCATCATTTTCATCATCTTTCTGGACCGAATTTCCAACCTTCTTTTTATTTTCTTTCTTAGCACACCTTAAAGTGGCATACATAGCTGTCAAGACCTGCCTGTATGCACTGTGATCCAATGTATATTTTTTCTTTGGCGCATTTTGGTTTACAAATCCTACAGGAAAAATATAATATTATATGAAAAATCAGAAAAAGAAAGAGAGAAGAAAGTTAGAAAGATTTTGTTTTATTTAACGTCATTGTTTTTATACTGCCACTGAGATGCTAATTAGTGACGATGATTTTCAGTGTAAACAAAACGTATATTCCGTACAGTGATGTTCCTATGAATCGGACGAGACCACGATTCGAACTCGCATTCTCGAGTTACGAATCCATCACTCCACCGAATGAACCACTGAAGACCTCAAGTGAAAAAGGTATTAATAAATATAAATTACTTTCGACTGCTTCAAACACATTTCCTGGGATAGGCCTCCATCCATTTTTTCTGGTAGGGGAGCTTTCACGGAGAACCTCAACCGTCACAATCATTTTCATGAGCTGTCGTACCAGTTCCTTTGGGTTTTTGGAATAAATCATTTTTAAGTTGTCAAGCTTGTACCTATTCACAAAAACTCCTGAATCTTCAACAAGTTCTACCTAGAAACGAAAAACGTTTTAATTATTTTTATTTTATTTTAAACATATATTAAAAATCATACTTCTTTGGCTGTCATTTTTTTTTCAAAATTGTTTTTTTTCATTTCCATCACTTTTTCATTTTTATCTAAATTTTCATTATCAGATGAGCCCAATTTCAATTGATCCTGAAAGTAAATAATATTAATAAAAAATATATAATTAATACAATTTTTAAAAATATAATTGTTTACATTGTTTGCAAGGAGTTGCTTCAATTTTCTTATATCATCCATCGACACTAAAAAAGTTAATTGATAAATTTTTGATTAACAAAAAAATTAAGGGCATGACGAAGCTGCGCCCTTCTAATAACATTTCTATTCCAAGTTTATCAGTTAACGGTACTTTTAATCGAGTTTTTTCGTTAAAATAAAAAAATTTGTAAGATTAAACTTAAGTGCGGACTACTCGTGAAATCCACCAAAATACTGTACATAAAAAATTATGTACAAACTTTCAATGAATAGTATTTTAAGGTTAGGTTTGTCGTGCTTGATATTTAATTTGTTTAAACAATGAATTTAAAAAGATATTAATAAAATCAAAAAAGCAAAAATCGATTCCAGCAGCTCCGACATCCCGTTGATCATATTATTTGTTATTAAAGAATTATATTACGTGTGGCTAAAACACTACTAGAAGCACAAGCCTTTTCTTTTTGCAAACCTTGAGCAGGTTCTTTTTTCTTAGAGTCTTGTTGACATTTGAAATCATTAAAATTCTCTTCGTCGCTAGATGAAGTTTGACTTTCTAAGTCTGCCTTTGATGGAATCATTACTTTACCATCTACATTTCTATATAACAATAATTTTATTTAAGTCACATTAAAATAATCTTTTATTAAAACTTATTTTTTTTCATCTCCTTTAACGTCGCTATATTTATGCTAGTTTTTATACTAATAAGCGACAGAGCTTGTAAGTATGTTTGTGAACAAAGCATATATACAGTAGTGTTTTTATCAATCGGCTACCGAGAGCAGAATTCGAACTCAGAACCCCGAGATTATGAATTCAACGCTCTACCGACTGAGCCAGTAATCGGCTCAATAAAACGTACAATAAACATATTTATAACTTACCCGTCACTGTTCTCATCTTCTGAAAAACGCAAATCTTCATTTCTTCCAAAAATTGATGATTTATTCAATATTTTCTGGTTTGCTTCAAACTCGACTTTCTGTTTGATTATGGCATTCAATTTTCTTTTCTGCTTCCCCAAGCGTTTTTTCGCAATCAATTCAGGAGATAATAGGGATCGTCTTTCTGACGTTATGATCTTACCATCAAGATCAACTTCGATTGCGTCCAAAAAAGATTTATTTTCTGAAAATTTAAAAAAGAATTAATTATTTTTTTAACCTTGCTATATTCATGCTATCATTGTGAGGCTAATTAGCGACGGAGGCTTTCAGCGTATTTGTGAGCAAAGTACATGTAACGAGTACAGTGGTGCTTGCATCAATCAGCCGAGACTGGGATTCGAACTTGGGTCCTCGAGTTACGAATCCATCGCTCTACCGAGGGAGAATAATAATGGTAAATGAAAATATATGAAAATTAATTTACCACTTGTTTTCAAGACTTTTATTGGATACCAGAGCTTTCCCCATTTGCCAACATAACCAGTCTCTTTTCCTTTCGTATTTTTTTTTACATCTTCCAAAGGAATTACGCTAACTTCGGCAGTATCAAGCCAATAAACTAGCGCCAACATTACAGCAAACTGCAATTAAGAAAAACAACACAAAAAATTTTAAATTGAAAAAAAATTCATGTAAAGAAAAACGCTAAAAATTATGACAAATTGACAATGCAAACAGCCAAAGGAATGACGATATTTTTCGTGCGAATAATGAAAATAAATAATATAAATATTTATTTATATTATTTTAATTTTTAACCTTTCGCATTTTCAATTATTTGGCATATAAAATAAATTTGATTGTATAGCTGTAAAAAAGAATATTAGAAGATCCAGAATATTAGAAATTTATATTTTTTTATAAGATTACAGATAATTATCTATAAATTTTAAAATTTTTCTAATTTATATTACAAAAAATATTAAATTATAAGAAAAGTTTGAATTATAGTAAAATACATATTTAGAATACTACTATAATAATATTACTTTAAAATACATATTTATTTATTTATTTATTTATTTGTTATTATTACCAGAGTCATATAAATTGAAATTTAGAATTACTACTTTTATTTTACATAGTTGGAATATTAAATGACTCTTTCATCAAACCTGTAAAAAGTACAAAAAAGTCATTTCACCAGGTGAAGGCATCTATTTCAATTGCAGAGTTTTGGATTCGTTTTGAAAAAAATACAAATAAATCGCAAACTGCCAGTCTGAAGGATAGCATAAACGTAAGTGTCAAAAAATATTTTTGAATAGGTTAGTCTGCAAGACAAACAAATATATAAAATGAATTCATCACCGTATACGCGTATTTTTTGCTATGACTTTTTATACAAAGAAATATATAAATAATATGCGTATATGAAGAGGAATACATTCTATATATTTGTTCGTATTACAAAATAATCTATTCTAAAATATTTTTTGACACTTACGTTTATGCTGTCTTTCAGACTCACAGTTTGCAATTTATTTGCATTTTCATAACGAATAAGAAGCTCAGTAATGCCTTGTTTGTACTTATTACTGGTTTAATGAGCGAATCATTTAATATTATCCATTTTTTTTGGTAAAATAAAAGTAATGAATTCTAAATACGTAACGTAATATATATAATTCAACTTTTTCTTATAATTTTATATTTTTTGTAGCAAAAATTTAAAAAATTTAAATCTTTTTTTAATACTTTTTTTACAGTTACTGTTAAATTTATTTTATTTGAAGACAAAATTAGTTTAAAATGGAAATAGCTAAAGATATGACGATTTTATTCTATATATTTGAGCCGCAGGGCTTAATAACTTTTTGAAAAATCTGCAAACGGCGACACTGTTTATTTCGTTCTTCGGACACCTCGCAGCACTTGACGTACTCTTGCGAAAGCTCTCGCTTAAACCCTTAAAAGTAACAGAAAAAGTTCTCTTTTAGGTTATATATCAGGTTAAAAATAATTAGATAAAATATACAATGCATGAAAATAAATTTTAGATGTAACATTTATCTCTTGCATAAAAATACGAATAATTATTTAGAGTGTATAAATAATTGCGTAATATTAAACAAATATTACAAAATTAATTCATTCTAGTCTATTAAATTTTGTATGCTTGTTTATATTCGAGACTAACCTGTTAAAAAATTTTTTTATATTTTATTTTTATATTTCCCTTTATGCTGTTCTTCAGAATGCTCGCAGTCAGCAATTTATTTATTCACTTTCACAACTAAATTCTAAATACTTTAAAGAATGTTTAATAAAATAATCTTTCTATAAACTTATTTATTAAGAAGAGCCTGAAAAAACTCTAATGTTCTAAAGTCATCTATGCGTTTAGATTTTGTTCAATGTTAAAAATTCAAAAGTTTAAAAAATCGAACTAAAGTTTATAATTTTATTTCGACTTTTTAAATCATGGAACATTGATCGAAGTCTAAACACGTAGCTAACTTTAGACCTAGAGTTTTTTTCAGGACTATTTAAAAAAATAATTACATAGAGAAAATACTTTATTAAACATTCTTTAAAGTATTTAGAATTTAGCTGTGGAAGTATATAAATAAATTGCCGACTGCGAGTATTCTGAAGAATAGCATGAAGAGAAATATAAAAATAAAATCTCAAAATCAAATTTTTTAACAGGTTAATCTCGAATATAAACAAGCATATAGCATTTAATAGACTAGCATGAATTAACTTTGTAATATTTGTTTAATATTATGGAATTATTTATAAACTCTGAATAATTAGTCGTATTTTTATGTAAAAGATGGATTTTTACTTCTAAAATTTATTTTCAAGCATTTTATATTTTATCGAATTATTTTTTAACCTGATATATAACCTATAAGAGAGCTTTGTTATTTTTTTAAGGATTAAAGCGAGTTTTCGTAAGAATACGTCAAGTAGTGTCAGAAAAACGAAATTAACAGTGTCGCTGTTTGCAGATTTAAAAAAAAGTTATTAAGCCCTACAACTTAAACATATATATTTTCTTATCCGTCAACCCTTTTGTTAAATCTTTCTTTCTAAAAAAATAAATACTAATAAAGCTTTCTTTCGCTATATATTCATCTTTATTTATTTTTTTATAACGCTCTTCCTTCCTAATATTACACAAAATTTTTCCATGATCACAGTTAAGGTTTCCGCTGAGAAAAAACGCAGACTGTAACGAGGCCGTAGTCAAGCGTTGCCACTGGACTTTAAAGTACAAAATTGAAAACTTTACGAACAAAGATTGACCGAAACATAGTTGAAACATTCTTTGAGTATGCTGCGAGGGGTTTCTCACTAAAATACTCATAGAAAAACTCTTCCGTACTCTCAAGCATTCTTTAGTTCTCATGCGTACTCTCCAATACTCTTTTGGTGAACGCTTTAAGTAAATGAATACGAAAAAGTTTGAAAGAGATTTAGTGAGTATGCAAGAGTAAGAATGAGTATTTGTAGAATACGAATGAATATTGAAAAGTATGCAAGAGTACCAATGAGTATTCAAGAGTACGCAAGAGTACAAATAGAATTTTAGTAATATTGATTTTATTATTTTATTGATTTCGATGATAAGTCATTTTATATCATGTTTGATAAATAGAACAGATCGTAATAGATCTTATTAATATAATGCTGAATTCTGAGTCTTTATCTAACAACCCATCTCTTTATCAATATTAGTTAAGTTTACGTAAAAATTATTAATTATAACAAAGTTATAATTAAAAAAGAATTTATTTAATAAGAGAAATATAGTTTTTAAAAAATGTACCTATAAAACGATTGTTGATGTACTTATATCAATTTATGAAATTTTCATAGGTAAAACTTTTTCCGACTTTTTCTCAACAGGGGACAATTAAATTTTTCGTCAACTTTATGAAATATTATTATACTTTAATCTAGTGAGGACAAATAACTGGTTTTTATAATATTTTTGTAAAATAGTAATTCTAAAGGTTATATTTTTTCATTTTGCCAATATTTTATTTTTCTCAACTGTTTAAATTCAACTTTATCCCTTGCATAGATCAACTTTTAAATCCATTTTTCACTAGTAATTAACTTTTGGTAATAAGAATATTTTTTGTTGGGAATGACATGTAATATACAACTTATTTTTTGCCAAACATTATTTTTAGGCATGACCGCTATACGGAAGTGCCTTATATTTTCGACATCGCGAAAAATGTAACCCTTTAAAATATGTTTTTTTATGATAAAAAACTTATTTTTATAGCAAAATAAGATTATTACGAGGCTTCCTTAAAATGTATGTATGGATGTATGTGTGTGAGAAATCAAGTTTATGAATTTTCTCGACGAGTTTTTATCCAATCTGAATAATTCAAACGGGGAATTGTTTCAAATAATAACACAAGTAAACGTTCCTATTTTGAAAAAAATCGTTGGAAGCGTTTTTAAATAGGCGCCTTTTAAATGGTCAAAAAAATGGATTTTTGGTAATAACTTGAAAAATACAATTTTTTTTCAAAAAGTATATAGAATAAAAGTTATAGAATATAAAAAAATAAATCTTTTTTATATCATACATTTTTCTCTGAAGTTAATATTTTTCAAATTGTTCATGAAAAATGTTGAAATTAAAGGCTTTTTAATGATAATTTGATAAATATTATTTTTAAAAAAATATATATAATATTAAAAAGATGTATCTTATTTTTTTCTATAAATTTTATATAATATACTTTTTTTCAAAATTCGCTTTTTTCAGGTTATCACCAAAAAATCATTTTTTTAACCTCTAAAGGGATAACAGTTTTAAAACCGCTCGAACGATTTTTATTAAACTGCCAATATTTATTTGTATTATTGTTTTAAATCATCCCCCGTCGGAATGATTCAGATCAAATAAAAACTTTATACAAAACTTTACTTTTAAGCTACTGAACTATTTTTTTCTTATAACTTTTGATAGATTATCCTATCCAAAACTTTAAAAGTATACATTAATCAAAATATGTCTTTTTCACATAACATAAATTTTTTTGAAATCAATCAACTTAATTCACAAGAAAAATTTAAATAATTATAAATTGTTTTTTTCAAATAAATACAATAAATTCAAACCTCCTGTTGAAAGATACGGTAAAAATACAATGAAAAAAGAAATAAGATTAACTTTTAAGGCTTTTGCGTTTGTAAATGATTTGTTTTAATATTCTTGAAATATTAAATAGCGAGCGCGAAGCGCGAGCGTTTTCGGTCGTGCCTTATATGCAAGAAGCGGAGCTTTTTGCATGCCTTGCATCGCTTCGCGATGCAAGGCCCGAGGGCATTTCAGAGCTGAGCGAAGCGAAGCTCTGAAAGGACCGAGGTGCGAGCCACAGCGGCCCAAAGGGCCGCTGTGGCGAGCTAGTTAATAGTTAAATTTCTGATTTTATTTTCTGAAAAGTATTTATTTTTAAATAAAATAAATCGCAACATTTTTTGTTTAAAATTTCACGTAAAACATACCTATATTTAGAAATAGTTAAATTTAAGCTACGAATAGTTAGATTTTGCCACCGTGCATAAGAAAAAGTTATTTATTATGCTATTATGTTTGGTATAAGCAATATTAAATACCTTATCAAAATTAAAAAAAAAATCTTATCGTGTTCAACCGGTAATACGTCGGTAAATAATTATATAAAATGAATAAAGTAATAGTGAAAACTATAAAAAATTGTAATCATAAAAAGATATGTGTTTTTATTGGACCAAACTACTTTATTAAATATATAAAAATGCATTTTTATATATCTGTGTATTTTATAATTTAAAAATAGCCCTAATAGAAATTTTGCTAACTAAAATGGCCGATTCATCAATTATTTTTTATTTAGTTTGATATTTACAATGTAGAAAATTAATTATTACTATTATTTTAATTATTTTAGAATATTACATAAAATATGTATATGAAATGTAACCAGTAACATACAAAATATTAATTACATAATATTAATCTTATAATTTAAATTTCCTTTTTATTCACTATATTCTAAGCGAATCAATAACTGGATTTATTTTATTAAAAATTGATGTAATAATCACTTATTTTGAGTAAAAATTTTTTATAATAACATTCAATTTTAAAATAATTGAAATGTTACTTAAAATAATTTCTTACCTTATTTCACAATTTAATAATTAATCATTATTAATTAATTATTGATTGATTATTATCAACCTATTGACTCATTAACCGATCACGTTATCGATAGATTTATATATCCACCCATCAACCCATTGATTTATCAACCCATCTACCGATTAATTCATAAATATAACAACCCAAAATAACATAGATTTATATTCAACTCAACTGAAAAAAGAACTTGAAACATCGATTTTTAAATGAATATTCTATCTAAAATTTCCGTACTCCTTAATCTTTTGAATATTCAATAATTTTTTTGAATACTCATTGTATTCTTCGCACGCTCTTTAATTATTTTGAATATTCATCTTACTCTTTGCATACTCTCTAATTTTTCAAATACTCAACTTACTCTTTGCATACTCTCTGATTTTTTCAAATACTCATCTTACTCTTTGCATACTCTTTGATTTTTTCGAATACTCCTCCTACTCTTCGCAAACTCTGATCAATTTTTAAACTCCAATACTCTTATAAAACTCTTGCGTACTCACAATACTCTTACAAAACTCTTACCACTTTTTGCAAGAGTATTTTAGTGAGAAGCCCCTCGCCTGTAGATTAATAATATTCGAATTTTATTTAAAATCTAATATTGGATAATTTATTAAAGAGGATTGATTGATTTCTTAAAACAAAAGTACACATTCAAGTTTTATCATTAGTTTTCTTCGGTAAAATTTATTTATGATAAATAAAATTATTTTTTGAAGATTATGGAATTGGGAATCGTCTTTAAAAGCTTGAATAAATTCTGTTCCGTAATATAAGAATACAATTGACTGAAGTTTTAGATCTAATATTCAAAGCAAAGATTAATAATAATTTAAATAATACTAACAAAAAAATGATTATTAAAATTCAAACAATTCCAATAATTGAATAAATATATTAAGGGTATTATTGTGTAAAAAAAATTCAATGCAAAAATTTAACTATTTAACTAACTATTTAATAATCAATAAAAATTATTAATATTCAATAATAACTACATATTTTATAAAATTTTATTAAATTTTATGTTATCGTATTATAGTATTATTTTAAAATGTAATTTTAAATATAATCGAATTTAAATATAATCAAACATTTTCTTAATTTTATAAATAAAATAAGTTTATTAGATGGTTACACAAAACACGTTAAATACACCTGATCAAATTAAAATCTAATTGGTATTAGAAAGAAATCAAGCCCACTGGCTCGATATGCTGAAAAGCATAAGTATATTCTGTTTTATTTTAACTAGAAGCATATGTCTCATTTTTTATTTTAGTCACTAAGGAGACTGTCACTTCCAACTGTTATACATAAATACTGTAGATTCTTGTGACTCAATCGATATGATAAGATAGAGCTGTTTTTATTTTACTGAAGCTGAGCAAACGAACAGTTTCGTTGACTTCTCATTATCCTTGACTCTTTTTCTTTTAATAACATACTTTCAGCATTCAAGAAAGATGAAAAAAGATAGCAGTAACAATAAGTACATTTTCTAACGTATGTGTATACTGCTTACTGGCCCTATTTCTCGATGTAAATCTTTTCTTTTAAAATTTTTTTTAAAATTATTTCCGAAATATTTTGCAGGTGACTTAATTTTCTTTATGATAACACCGTAACCATGATTGGCTAGCAGAGGATTTCCTTTGCAACAATTCATCAATAAAAATGCCAAAACGTAAACTTACCTTGAATAAGTATTCTCGATCACGGAAATACGCCATTTTATCATCACTTCGTAATTCTAATGATAAAAGCGATGATTCTTCGTTAAATACTAGCAGTGACGACGATGAAAATTATTCTGATAGTATTTGCAGCACTGCAACCGATGATTTTGTCAATTTTAACAATGATGGTAAAAATGATAATTATTTCTAGTGTAATTCATAAATTTCGACACCTCCAATTCAAAAATAAGGACTTACTTCATAGAAAGGTTTGGAATGGACTTAATTGACAAAAGCATTTGGAAAGGAATTACTCGGCTACACGACTTGGAAGAGACTTATTTTAAAAAACATTTTTGAAAGAAATCATTTGAAAAGAAATTTTGGAAAAAACTTATTTGGGAAGTTCTAATAATCAATAGTAAAAACTTTAACATTCTCTGACGTTGTTACAGTAATAAATAATTATAAAAAATTTTACTTAAAATAAAAATTATTACTTAAAATTTTCCAAAGAAAAAAAAAGAGAGAGAAAAATATTATTTAATCTTAAATTTCTCTCTCCCTCTCTCTCTCTCACTCTCTTACTCTCCGGAAAATTTTAAATATAAACTTTTTTTTCACACTCACCAGGAGAGTATCTGAGTTGTGGGTCACAGATCTTGGTAAAACTTTGGAATAAGTATTAAGCATTAAAATATGAGTAAAGCCACAGCGGTACGGTCTAACGCTTCGAAAAATTGAAGTTATGGACAATTATAGTCTTATTCTTAGAAAAATATGAAAAAAGAACTCCTAATTGAAGTGTAAATAATTCTGTCTAGAAATGTCTTTAGTATATTCACAATAACTAAAATAAAAGCAGAGAAAGCAAGTTTTAATTTGCTAGTTTTCGAATTAAAAAATAATAATTAGAACTAAAGTTATGCTTGTTTAAAGTAAGAGAGTACAAAAAATAGTCTAAATTCTGAAGGATGTTGATTTTTAGCACTCTTTTGCTGCTTAACTTTAAACAAGCATAACTTTAGTTCTAATTATTATTTTTTAATTCGAAAACTAGCAAATTAAAACTTGCTTTCTCTGCTTTGATTTTAGTTATTATGAATTTATTAAAGACATTTCTAGACGCAATTATTAACACTTCAATTTGGAGTTCTTTTTTCAAATTTTTCTGAAAATATGACTATAATCGTCCATAACTTCACTTTTTCGAAGCGTTAGACCGTACCGCTGTAGCTCCACTCATATTTTGGTACCTGAATACTTATCCCAAAGTTTTATCAAAATCTGTGACCCGCAACTCAGACACTCTCCTGGTCAGAGCATAAAATTAAATTTTTTTTTCCTCTTGTCTCCATAAGTCCATTCCAAATTTTTCTATGAAGTAAGTTCTTTTGAATTGGAGACTCATTATACTATTTTACTTAATTTTGTGATACTTAAAAAAAATCAATAGACTTCTATGATAATAAAAGAGACATTGTTCAAGCTCGCAAAGGAGGATGCCCATAGGTACGAGAAACTCGCCCCCTATAAAAACGATCTAAATTTACACCAACATGTTGAATTTAAAAAACCTGTAATTAAAAAAAACCAACCCCTCAATGCTTGGGAAACTGCGATATTTAAAGTTGAATTTTTCACCCTTTAACATTTTATAATAACTATAAAATTCATAAAAATTACGCATCGCACCATTTATTTTGAATTATTCAAGGTGCTACCGAAGGTTCTGAAAAATATCTATCACAGCAGTAGTGATTTGATTGGGCAACGTGCCCTTAAAGCATTCTAAGAACGAACAGTACAGCTTTTCGCTAACTGACTTTAGTGTATTTTTTTCTTAAAAAATCATTTTGCTTCATTTTCATTCAACTTTAAATGACTTGATTAAATGTAGATTAAATGACTTAATAAAACGTCAGTTACTCTAGTATGAATTTTATTGGGAAACATACCCTTAAGAGCATGACGAAGCTGTCCGCCTTCTAATAATATTTCCAATCCTAACTTATGAATAAACGATGCGTTTAATCGAGTATTTTTGCTACAAAGAAAAAATTTGTAAGATTAAACTCTAGTGCGGACAACTCAAGAAATCCACCAAAATATTATATATTCAAAGTTATAATAAAAGCTTTCAATATATCGTATTTTAAGGTTAGGTTTGTCGAGTTTGATGTCTAATTTCCAATCCAAGCTCATAAAAAAATAACAAGTCCAAATGATTTTTTACTTTAACAAAAATTATTGTATTAATATAGCTTTAGTGCGGACAAGTCATTATATTTGTTTAATTTAAGAATTTAAAAAGATATTGATAAAATAAAAAAAGCAAAACTCGATTGCTGCAGCTCCGACATGCCGTTAAAGAATTTTTTATGCATATCCCTGGTAGAAATGTGAGCATTAAAAATGGTGTGTATAAAAATTTGAGGTTATTAGTAATAAAAATGCCAAATAAATGGCCAATAAATGTTAAAAAAAGCGTTTCCATTTCTACTGGCCAAAAAATGGTAAAAAAAACGTTTCAATTTCCACCAGGGATTTAACGATTTTTTATAATCTATCCATACTGTATTTTTTCAAAGAAGAGTACTTCGCATTATTTATTGTCTATTTTAAAAGATTCTATCAAAAGTTCTCCAAAGTTGCTACCACTCCAGCAGTGCTTTTATAGGGCGACACACTTGTAAAACATTTTACCAACGGATTATAAAATTTTTTTATAAATACGCAATGTATTTCTTTTAAGTGGACTCATTGCACCATTATTTTAGGACTTTCAAAGAATAAATCAAAACATCTCTAGTATATCTATCACTTCAGTAAGAGTTAGATTGGGCGAAGCAACCTTAAAAAATTTCGCGAGCTACAATATACTGTTTTTCACTTACTACCCTCAGAATATTTTCTTAAAAACAAACACTGTGCACTATTTTTATTAAACTTTGAACGACTAGATTAAAAGGTTGCTAAAATGTGAGTTACTCTAGTAGAAATTTGATTAAGTGAAATAATCCTGAAGGATTATTCAAGCATAATAAACAATATTTCATAAACTACTCCTGCTACATTTTCTTAAACAATAGTACTAGTAGGAAAGTTTTAAAAATGTATCACCAATAAGACTACCACTATAATGAGAAATAATTTAGAATGTTATTTAAAAAAAAAGATGTTTGCGGCACCCGATCAAACTACTGCTGGAGTGATAGGTACTTTAGAGAATCTATAATAGAATATTGAAAAATAGTTTAAAAATGATGCGAGGTACTCTTCTTTAAAAAACATAGAAGAGCTAGTTTATAAAAAAATGGTTTTATAAGCTCAAAAAATTTTTTTGGAGGTATATCGCACAATCAAATTTATGCTAAAATAATTCACATTTTAGCAACCTTTTAAACAAGTTGTTTAACGGCGAATAAAAATTGTTGACAGGGCTTCTTTTTAAAAAGATACTTTAAGAGGCGGTCGGAACCAAATCGGTGACTTAGTTCGGTGCTTGTAATAAATGCTTATAATAATTTATTCATTTATTAATGTGGTAAAAATATAGTCATTTCCTCTAGTCATGTATATAAAGAATAATTTAAAATAGTTAAAGCCACAAAAATATACAAAATATTATTATAAAGCGAAAAATGCCACCTAACAATCGACACGACAGTTTTTTGCATGCGGTATATGTCAAGTCAGTTTGATATTTGTAATAAATGCTTATAATAATTTATTTACTTATTCATATGGTAAAAATATAGTCATTTCCTCTAGTCATGTATATAAAGAATAATTTGAAATGGTTTAAGCCATAAAAATATACAAAATATTATCGTAAAGCGAAAAATGCTGACTTGATATATACCGCAAGTCACCGATTTGGTTCCGACCGCCTCTTAAGGTGTAGTAAAAGAAAAACAGTATATTCGATCGCAAAACTTTTCGCTGTGTCACCCAATCAATCTTTTACTGAAGTCAGAAAATAATAGTGTAATAAGTTCATTTTAAAATAAATATATTAAGGGAAATCATGAAAAAATGTTATAATCCGTTTGTAAAATGTTTTACAAGTGTGTTGCCCTATAAAAGCATTGTTAGAGTGATAGATACTTCAGAGAACTTTTGAAAAAATCTTGATAAATAAATAAAACATGATGAAAAGTACTTTTCCTTTAAAAAAAATATAGAAAAGGTACTTTATAAAAAAGTATTTTAATATGCTTCAAAAATTCCTTAAGGGTATGTCGCCTGATCAAATTCACGCCAGAGTACACCGAGTAACATAGCACAGAGTAAAAATTTAATACACATTTAAGATAAAAATATTCTTAAATTTAAGGGGGTATACGCATATTGGAACCTGAAAGGTAAAATACAGTTTTTTTAATTTATGTTCAAGTTAATTTTAAAATATTTAAAATACTGCTAAAAGTAGACATGAATACCAATAATTTAAGCCCTATTGGGCTTATTTTACTCCATAATTCCTTGACCGTAAGATTCCTGATGACCTAATAAAGTAATTTGACTCTACCAAATGGATTTAGCTTCAGTATTAATGTCATTCTTGCATGTATGTAGGATTTTGAAATTAAATGACTAGAAGTGGTGGAAAAATCCAAAAATAAGGTAAAATATCAATTTTTTAGATATATTTCAATATTTTTACCTTATTTTTGGATTTTTTCACTTCTAGTCATTTAATTTCAAAATTCTATGATATTAATACTGAAGCTAAATCCATTTGGTAGAGTCAAATTACTTTATTAGGTCATCAGGAATCTTACAGTCGAGGAATTATGGATTCGAAGGTTCATCGAGTGATCATGGGAGTATGACTGGAGTAAAATAAGCCCAACAGGGCTTAAATTAATGGTATTTATGTCTACTTTTAGTAGTATTTTAAATATTTTGAAGTTAAATTAAACATTAATACAAAAAATTGTATTTTGCCTTTCAGGTTCCAATATGTATATACCCCCTTAATACGCATTTAAGATAAAAATGTATCTTAAATTTAAGAATAAAGTTACTTAAGAGCAGGCCGGATTCGCTGTCCTTGTCTAATTGAGATTTTCGTTATTTACTCAAGTATTAATCGGTGTATCTGCAAATTGAAGGTTAAGCGCAATAGATATTATTATTACAAATATGTATGCACAAGAAAACAAAAATCTACCGATTTGTTTTTGAGAAAAGTAAGGAACGCGAAAATATTATAAACATAAACTTTCACCTCGGCGTTCCTTACTTTTCTCAAAAACAAATCGGCAGAATTTTTTTTTCTTGTGCATAAATGTTTATTATAATAATATCTATTGCGCTTAACCTTTAATTTGAAGATACACTGATTAATAGTTGAGTAAATAACAAAAAACTCAATTGCTACTCGGTCGGTATCAGGTTCTACTCCGGCCTGCTGTTAAGCAGATTTAATATAAAACATTATTGAAATTGATAAAGAAAAAATTAATAGAAAAATATTTAATTTTAAAACAATGGTTACTGAAATTTAGCAAAAGGTTTATTAAAATTCAATATAATGATTAAAAATGTATTAATATTCCATGCTAATGAAAATGTTATTAAACTTAATAAATATTCAAGTTACTTGTATTAAATCTAATGTATTTATTAGATACATGTAACTGAAATTTATCAAAATCTTAATAAACTATTCTAAAATTTAATACAGAATCTTAAAACGTTTTTGTGTCTTAAAAATTTATAAATATTAATAAACTTAAGTTAAAATTTAAGATTTAAAATACTTAAACTTAAGATAAAGGTTACTGATGGATTAAAGGTGAAAGATTTAATTTTAAATATCGCAGCTCCTCGAAGGGTTAAGAGGTTGAATTTCTTTTTAATTAAACGTATTTTTTGTATTCTATACGATGGTGTAGATGTAGTTCATTTTTTATAGGGGGCGAATTTTCTGTATCTATAGGCATCCTGCTTGATTTATCAATAGTTTTTCTTAAATTTTTCTCTTATATAATACGTAATTTAGATTTTTAATATAATACGTAATTTAGAAATTAGAAATGAAAGGCAAAGCAGCTTGTCGAGCTCTGATGCTGGAATGAATCAATCAAATGATGAAGAACAAAACAGTAACGAAAATATAAATAGTGATTCCAATCAAGAGACTGAAAATGAAAATACGGATTCTTCTGAAATTTCTGACGAAAGACAAAGTAGTACTGATTTTGACTCATCTGATGCAGAATATTTATCAGATGATGAACAAGAAAATAACAAATCAATGGCAAATGCTCATGAGCCATTGTATCCAGGAGCACCGCTCACTGTGGCTGAAAGCCTGTTTGCAATATTTCAAACATCGAATCGTTTGTCTATGATATTCTTAATGTCAATAAAAAAATACATAAAAAAAATTTTTAAATCTTCTACCTTATAATTATTTATAGTATTATATTTATTTATACTACAAAAATTTAACGAAAAATGGATTGTTGGACATATGGTTTTTTTCAAAGCTTTAACCTTAGCTTTAGTCTTAGCCTTAATCTTAACTTGGGCCTAATCTTCGACTTTATTTTTAGCCTCAAGTTTAGCCTTAGCCTCAGCGTTAGCTTTAATCTTAGCCCTAGTGTTAGCTTTAGCCTTGGCTTTAGCGTTAGGTTTAGCCTTAGCTTTAGCCTTAGCTTAAACCTTCCCCTAGCCCAAGTATTAGGTTTAGCCTAAGGATTAGCTTTAGTCTTAACTTTAACCTTAGCTTCAATCTTAGCTTTACCCTTAGTTTTGTCCTTAGCTTTAGCCTTAGTTCCAGCCTTAGCTCCAGCTTTAGCTTTAACCTTAGCTTCAGCCTTAGCTTTAGCCTTAGCTTTAGCTTTAACTTTCATACTTCTTGATAACCTAAATTTTTTTATTGCATTACAAGTTTTCCCTGTCAAAAAAAAATCTGCCACATTCAGAAAACCTTAAGTTTAGATAAAGTTTAGATAAACTTCTATTTAGGTAAAGCTAAAGTCTATAAAAAGATTTGCTGAACTTTATATGAACTTTAATCCTACTCTGACGAATATTCAATGTATTTTCAAAATTAATAATAATTTTATATAAACTGCGTGTCACGTTGAGCTCAAGTTAATATGAAGGTTGACCAAAGTTGATCGAAACTTAATTTACATTTCAAGAATTTTAAGATATTATCTTAAAACTTCATATCAACTTATGAACTTTTGATAAACTGGTGATAAAATTTTTATGAACTCTTGATGAATTTTTGATAAACTTTTGATAGACTTTTGATGAACATTTGATGAACTTTACAGAAACTTATAATAAACTTTTGATAAATATTCTTTCATTTAAATTTAAAAAATACAAGTTCAGAAAGTCTCGTTGGACACGTTAATATGAACTTGAGGAGACATGAACTTCATATGAAGTTATGATATACTTACTTTTTTTTACGCGGGATTCACGCGTTTTATTACATTTATCCTAAATAATAGTCAAAAATATACTTTAAGGCGACTACGGAAGTTCGGTTGGATTTCATTTTGTAGTTTACAAATTACTCTTTCATTTTCTAAAATTTTTTGAATTTTTTAATTTTCCACCATTTATTATAATCCGTAGAATGGTGGAAAATTAAAAAATCTGCAAAATTTTACATATCGAAAGAGTAATTTGCAAACTTAAAAATAAAACCTAACCTAAAATCCGAAGTCGCCTTGAAAAGATATAATAACCGTCGAAACATCAAGAAATATAAACTTAATAAATAAACTGCGATTTTGAAAAGTTTACAATATAGATAAAATTTTTTCCTAATTAATTGTTAAACTGAAAATAATTTTAAATGCTTTTCATATCATATTTCAAAGTTTGGAACCATTGTAATAATTACAAAAAAAATTGAAAACTATTTTTTCTTTAATTTTTGGAAAAGTGAAACTTCTATTTCAATCTTTAAAAAATAAATATCTTACTATTATATAAAAGGACAGCGTTTGTTTGAATGTTCTCAATTATATCAAAAACTACTGAACCGATCGTTTTCAAATTTCAAATTTAAATCTTACTATTATATAAAAGGACAGCGTTTGTTTGAATGTTCTCAATTATCTCAAAAACTACTGAACCGATCGTTTTCAAATTTCAAATTTAAATCTTACTATTATATAAAAGGACAGCGTTTGTTTGAATGTTCTCAATTATCTCAAAAACTACTGAACCGATCATTTTCAAATTTCAAATTTAAATTCTTTATAACGTGACGAGTGTCATAGGCTATATAAATAATTACTTTTATAATCAATAATTGCAATAAAATAATTATAGACCTAGATCTTAACGCGTAGGGAACAGGGACTACTTTTTTTCAACGTTCTGCGGTCAACATGCTCTATCCTTGCTACTTTCCTTGGTTGCCCAATAGGTGGCGACCGATTTTGTCTTTCACTTTATTAAACTGGTACGGTAGAAATACTTATACACCTATGATATTTCGTAACTTCAACACAATAAATTTTTATTGCATATTCTCTAATCACAGAGTAATATTACCTCGGATTATTTAATGAAATATTTTCCTATTCCATTAGGCAGAATAAAAAATTAGACAATTTTTTTTAACTTTAGAAAAAATTTTATATCTTATTCAAGGAAATTTTTTATTCCTCAAATATTTATTGGTTCATACATGAGAATTTAACCCTTCATGGTTAATAAAATAATTATAAAAATAACAAATAATTATGCATGATTTGCGATTTTTTCTAAAAATTTTATTCCAAATGTATTAACAAAAAATATAAGATATTTGACCCACTTTCAAATCACGTTTATTTTATTAAAAATACAATTTCTCATAGATTTTTCAAGAAATTTGATGTTTACAAAACTTAACCATTTTTATACAAATAAATTTTTTTTTTTCATTTATTAACACAATCGCAAAAAACGTTGATTTTATCATCCTGTAATATTTTCAAACAAATATTTCAGCAAATTTTCGGAAAAAATACATTTTTTCAATATTATATATATTTACCGATTTTATTCAAGAAAAAATGCTTAAGGTTAAATTGTCATTTTTAGTTCGAACAAAAATTTACATATTCAAGAAAAAAAATTTTTTTATTTTGATTTCATATTTTTGCCATTTTTCAATAAATAAGTGCTAAAGGTTGAATTGTCATTTTTAGTTTGTTTACTACAATTGACATTATTATGGAAGGAAAAAAAAATTTTTTAATGTCATTATTTTTCAAAAATTTTTTATTCTCATTTCAGATTTTTGTCATTTTTAAATAAATAAGTGCTGAAGGTTTTTCATTTTAAGTTTATGTTTACTAAAATCGACATAATTATGAAAAAAAAAAATTTTTTTAATGTAATTATTTTTCAAAAATTCTTTAATTGATTTCATTTTTGGTCATTTTTAAAGATAAAAATTAAATTATTTTGTACTTTTATCATGTCACTTTAATTTTAATAACTCACGATTTTTTTATTAAAAATGACGCTTTGTTCACTTCTCAATAGGTGGCGACCTGTTTTGCCGCTCACTCTACTAGATTAGCACGGTATAGGTACTTATATCGCGAGGATAATGTGAACAGCTTATCGGCAATAAATTTTTATTGCACTTATTCCCTATCATTGTTGAACATTCATATTTATTAATAAATATCTTTCACGATTTTGATTTGCTAAAAAAATTTTCCATCGTCAATTTAAATATATTTTTTGACTTATTGGTACTAAATTGAACATACATCGAAAAATAAAAAAAAAATTCAATGCTTATTTTTTCTACAAAAAAAAATTATTTTAAATGAAAATTCATTCTATTATCACATGGTTCACAAACAAATAATGTTGTGTATTCCGAAGTTTTGTAAGAGTACGATTCAATAAATAATAGTTTTTGAGATTCTATTTCTATACCTACCGACTTCTGCCCAACTATTGCGTGGGTGAAGCCGAGACGGGGGATGCTAGTTTGTTATAAACAAACTGATTGTTTAAATAGCTATAGTTTATGAACTACAATAGATGCAGTGATTTTCTCTGCGAAAACTTGTTCTTTAATAAAAAAAAACAAGAAAAATCGTTTTTGTTGCATGTCAATTCGATAATTAGAACCAGAGATATGGCAAATATATTGCAAAAAAACATAGAGACGTAGCGGAAGCGCGGAACGCCCTGGTAAAAAACCTTATAATCTGACTACTTATTAATATTTTTTGAAGTTCAATATGTGTTTGAAAAATGTCAGAGTCTCAGCTTTAATGATAAATTGTTATATATTACTTTCAAATGTTGATAAATAAGCTAGAATGATTTGAAGCAGAAAAAATTTTCAATTTTTCAGAATTGTGTTTGTTTATAACGAAATAATATAGGTTAGAAAACAAAATATTTCTATATTTTTAATATAGCTGCCGTCCAAAGTATAAAAGTGGTTAACTACATTGGAATCCCATTGGAGTTAAGGTTTTCTTACTTTGGACGGCAGATAAAATGATAGGAAATTTAATCTAATTTAAAAATCTGTCTGGTTTTTCAAATTTAAGTAAGTAGAACCTGAGATATCGCAAATTTAAGCTGTAGCGCCAACTCCTTGCAATACAACATATGCACGGAAAAAGGTTTTCACTTAAAAAAAAAGTACTAAATTTAATCATACCTATAAATCAAACTACTAGTAGTTATTTTATAGGTATTTAGTATACTTTTTAATATTACTTTCATCAGTACTTTTTTTTCAATGGTTTGTCCTGGTGATTTTTAAGGATAGAACCGATAATTTCGGTTCTACAGTATTAAACTGTTTAATACTAACCGTAGTACCTGTATAATACGCACCGCGGCGTGGTTTGAGTATACAATTAAATCGTGTTTGGCGCTTTATTTTCGTTACGAATCAGTAGCAATTTTTTCGAACGAATTAATAAGTGCAACTTGATTGTGAAAATGAATGAAATTGCTTTTATCTTGAAATCCTGGGGCTTTGAGCACTTACTTAGAGTATTTCAATGTAAGTATTTATTAATATTATTAGCATTTTTTTCAATTTTGATAGAAATATCAATATTAATGTTAGTGCAATTAAAATTCATTTTATTAGGTTATGTTTATATAACCTTGTTATAAAATATACAAGTTAAATTGAAATAATATTAAAATCAATATTGCTGTCAATGTTAAATAATTAAAGATAAGTATATGTGCATATTCAGTACCTTAAAAAAAATTGTTTTTTATATACAGTAAAGAGTATAATATATGCCAGATGAAGTTGAAATATGTGGCTTCTATTTAAAGAAAGTTTTGAAAATATTTTAATTAATATTATTTTATTGCTGATTAGAATTCAATCTCAAACAAGAATATATGTACAGATTTGTTATATACTAATATTCTATGCAGTTATTTAGCAGTAGACAGAGATCTATACGAGTATGATGACTTCTGTTTTTGTTGATTCAAGCAGTCTAGATTTTGAAATAAAATTTTTCAAATCTTAATGAAATTTTAAATGATAGTAAGAAAAAAAAATTTTGTATTTAATATATACAGAGGATAAATATTTTTAACTTATTATTAATGTTAAAAACAATATCTTTTAAATAACGATTAAAATTTGATTGATTCTTGAAAAATTTTATTGATTTTAAAATCTAGACAATTATTTAGATCAAACAATTGTACTAATATTGTTGCAAGTTTTATTCAAATCAAGTTAAATAAAGCAAACATTTCACCAATATTTGCAATCCATTTCTTAAAAAATAAAAGTCAGTATGACACAGGTGGATATTTATTAATCATATTGCTTTAGTTAAATGAAATTCAATCTCAAATAGGAAAGCATGTACATTTTATCACTCGAGTAATATTCTATGCAGTCATTTAGTAATAAATGGAAATTCACCTGTCATACGGACTTTGGTTTCTTAAGATATTAGGCCTGAGTTAAAGTTTAAAAAATAATTTAATTTAAATGTAATGATAAATTTCTTTTCTTATGATATAAATTGATGAAACTTTAATTTATTTTAAATATATATTCAATAGAAGATTTTTCTGATCTGATAGTTAAAATCCTTTTCTTTCGTTGATAAATTGATTTTGTCTATCTTTATAGTTGCAGTAGAATTTCTCAGCCAATTTTCAACAAATTGACTTCAAAATTTGCAGAGATCTTCACTTTATATATCTTCACAAATTTATTGTGTCAGTTTTCTAAAAAAATGAATTAAAGAAGTTTGGTCTGGAAAAAGTTGAAAATATTACAAAAAATACGTATTTTTTAAAATTTTATGCAAGTAATTTTGTTCAACATTCACTTTAGCTTGTCTCATCAAAAATCCAGATCAGTAAACTTGTGAAGATATATAAATTAAAGATCTCTGCAAATTTTGAAGTCAATTGGTTGAAAATTGGCTGAGAAATCCTGCGGCAACTACAAAAATAGAAAAAATGAATTCATCGACAAAAGAATAGGATTTTAAAAATTAAATGAGGTCTATTGCAATTATTCATGGATTAATTCAATATATATTTAAGATGAAAACAACTTTTAATAATTAATATTATAAGAAAAAAAATATTATCATCACATTTAAATAAAATTTTTTTTAAGACTTTAACTCAGGCTTTATACCTTAACAAATAAATTGCCAAAAAATTGATTAGATCTGTTGGTCTTTTATCAACTTGACTCAGATAAAACTTGTAATAATATTAGTAAGACTCTTTGATCAAAATATATTCTAGATTTTAAAATAAATAAAATTTTTCAAACAGAAATTAAATTGAAAGTGAGAGATAAATATGTTGTATGTAATATATATATATATATATATATATATATATATATTACAAAATATATATTGTTAAAATTATAATTACAATTATTGTTAAAATATATATTGTTAAAATAAAATATTTTTAACTTATTTTTAATGTTAAAAACAATCGGGAGTTGATGCTTGATAACATTTATTGGTTTAAGGGGGCCAGATACTATTAGAAGCTGAAATATATTGCCTAGATATATTGATATAAATTGCTGATGTTGAAATTTGATTTACATCTGAAAAATTTTATTTCATAATCTACAAAGCTTTAATCAAGAAAAACAGAAGTCAATATACTGCTTAGTGACTGCATAGAATATTACTTGAGCGATAAAGTGTACGTGCTTTCTTATTAAAGATTTTATTCTATTCAGCGTAAAACAATATAAATAATAAAC
Source organism: Anastatus disparis (assembly GCA_017163975.1). Taxonomy (NCBI): domain Eukaryota; kingdom Metazoa; phylum Arthropoda; class Insecta; order Hymenoptera; family Eupelmidae; genus Anastatus; species Anastatus disparis. The sequence goes on from JAFFSR010000381.1 coordinate 1,311,014, forward strand.
GAAATCTTTCAAGTTTTTCTTGTAAAAGTCACACTATTTACATTTGTTCAGATATACATCATCCTTTTTATTATCATTTATTGAATCATGAATTGTAATATGTAATGATGATATCAAAGTTTTTAATAGAATATTACTTAATTAATAAAGTATGCATGCTTTCTTATTTGAGATTCAATTTCATTTAGCGATAAAACAATATAAATGAATAACAAAATTTCTCAAACTCTTCTTAAATACAAGTCACACTATTTCAATTTACTCAGGCATACATCATTCTCTCTAATATTATTTATTCAACCATAAGTTGTAATATATAATGATTATAGAAATATTTAAATCTTTAAACTAAAATTTACTTGCGCCTTTTTACAATGTACATAATACAACTTATTCGAAGATATTAAACAAAATATTAAATTAATTTTAAGTGGACGCAATAATAGATTAAACTTTAACATTATAAAAGCTTAGGTTCATAAAAATTTTTTAAAATTATTAGGTCTTTTAAAAACCTTGATAATACATTATACAACGAGGGAGTAGAGTGGCATATTTCTCCCAAGGGGAAGTTTGCAATTCGAGCAAATGAAGCAAAGCGAAGGGAGTAAATTTCAAGGGAGGAATGAAACTTCGCTCCCGAGTTGCATATTGTGTCTCATTCCCACTTTAACAGAGACCACTTTATTAACTTTAAAAAAGCGAGCCCAATCTGAAAAAAATTTAAATTTAAATGTTAAAATTTTATAAATTTTATAATACATTGATTTTGATCAAGATTGGATACTTTTCTAATTATTATTATTAATTTTTAAATAAATAGTTAAATATGAAATTTTATTAATGAAATATTATTTTATACAAATTTAAACAATTCATTCAATTTCATAAGTTTCTAATTTAACGTGAATAAAGTGCTTTACTCTTGCTACAATTTTTACAATATCAGTTATATTTTACTTTCTGCCTACTTTTCGAGTTAATAAAGTTACTATTACTGTTAAGGTAGGAATAAATGTTATTTCTTAACTTACGTAGAATATGAAATAAATTTCAAAGTTAATATTCACATGTGTATATTTTAGTTTACAAAATAGAAACGAAAGCTTCGTTCGACCATCTGTCGGAGGATCAAATAAATAAATTATTTACTGATTCGATAGAGGGAGATGTATTTAAAAAAAAATATGTATCATATATATCTACAAAATTACCTGAAGAAACCGATAAAATTGAAACACTTTTAATACCTGATGCATCCATTTCATCCCTCTCCGTTGATTTACCAACGTCTTCCTTGATAAATGTTAATAATCTACCCATGGAACCACGTATTATTGCAGAAAATAATGATGTTCCAAATAATGAAATGGAGATAATTCCAATTACAGAAAATTGTTCTGATGATTTAGAGGCTCGTCCTATGTCGGATGATGTTTCTAAATTTGTTGACATTAAGCAGGCATATAGCCAAAGTAAATAAATTTCAAATATGCACTGTTATTTTAATCTTCTTTTTAATTTCTGAACTTTCTTATTTTCCTGAGGTAGTTATATACTTAATCTCAAATAATTTATGATATCAAACTTTGTTTGAATAAAAATAAATAACTAACCGAATTGATGACAAAAGATAAATTGTCGATTAATTCATATTTAGTTCAATCATCGTGTATGATAAAAAATATATTTTTAACCCTTTAACTTCCAGAAAGATGTATTTTTTACATTGTCTATATAAAATATAACATAATGAATACGTCCGTTTGATCAAAGTCGACTAATTTCGATTTCATTCAAAGGACCTAAAATGGTTTTAATGTTATACAGTCAAGAATATTTTAAAAAAGTATAAATTGTAGAAATTCCTTATTTGAAGGTCAAAACATATTTTCCAAGTAACTTAAATAAAATTTTGTATAAATTTCATGGTTTGGATGTTAAAGGGTTAATAAAAGCTTTTGTTTAAAATTTTAAAAAGTATAGCTTTATTATTGAGTTCAGTATGAGATTTAAATATTACATTATAATACTTAGCATATTTTTAAAAGAAAATGAATTAAATAATCTAATAACTACCTCGAGAAAATTTGCTATAAAGTAACATTCAATATTTATAGTCAATTACAATATTTATATTAATTTTGTTAATATACGTGTACATTTTTTAGTTCAACAAAATATGCCTTTATTCAAATTGCTCCACGAATCACTTAATGGCAAATTAATTTTATATAGCTACATATATGAAAATGCAATACTTGAAAAGAATTGAGTAAGATTGTGGTTGAGAATGAAATAGAAATTTCCTTATTCAGTCCTACACCGCTATCGTAAGAAAAAGCATCACTTCCACTTCCTAAGTTTTAATTTCCTTTTTCATTTCTTTACTTTCATTCTTTAAAAATTTTAATAGTTTTGTCATAAATAAATTAGGTCTTATTTAAAGTTTATACTGTTAATCACTGTTAAATAATTAGCGTAATATTATTTAATATTCCTAAAACGAATTTAGATTGTGATTAAAATATTCAGTGTAATTCAGTGAAAATGCAATCATTGTGCCTAACATTATATTTTAAAAATAATTTTCAAATGAAATAATTTAAATCGTATAATTAATGAAATAAATTCTACGCTAAATAATTATTAATTGTACTGGAATAAATAATCTTAATTTTTTGAAATATACTATATTAAAACTGAAGAACTAGATTGATTAAGAGCATTAGCGCTTGAAATTGCGTAAAGTAATAAAATTAATTCCTAGAGTATTGTAGAGAATCCAAAACAAATTTTTCAATTTTTTGATAAAATTATTTATAATTGACAAAAAAAAATCAAAAACTTCAAATTTTATAAACATTTTTAATAATATTGTCAAATAAAAATTGCTATTAAATCAACAAATTTCATCGAATGATTTAAAACTTTATAAAAATGATTAATAACAATGGTTGATCACAAATCTCGGGATTATTACTCTACATTTCGAAAACCGTTAAATTTTTTTACGTTGGTCAGAACATTATTTTGTGATATGAGTGTCTGTAAAGTACGCACTTTATGGGTTGTTTTGAACTTTACAGACACGAGTTTGTAAAACTCCTAAACTCTGTGCATTACGGACACGTATATAAAAAAATATTTTTAGATACATAAAACCCTTGCAGAGATAATTGTAAATAACATTTTTCTCGAATGAACAAACACTGTTTCCAGTCATTTTAAAATATCAGTGAAAATAACTTTGCTTTGCTTCAAACAATATCAAATAAAGTGATACATATTTTATACGTAAGGTTTTACTTTGTGTTAGTAATTTCAAAAAAATGTACCTTAAAAAAATCACTGAACGTTAAAAGAAACTAAAAAGATAAACAAACAGTTTACTTTAATAATTTTAAATACAATATGATTATATACAGCAAAATTATACAGATAATATGAAATATTAAATATTTATAAAAGTACTAGTTACAAAAATTACGAGATAAAAATTTAACATTATTTTTATATAATATAATAATTATATTTTTAATCATAAAAATAATGTATTAATTGTTTGCAAATCAACTAAACAATGAATAAATTTATTTCTTTTTCATATCCTTCAAATTTATTTCTTTATTATATCCTTCAAATTTATTCTTTAGAAAATCTATTGTAAATAAACTTTTGTAAATTTCTTTGTAGTAATAGTATATCATTTTAATATGGACATTTTCGTTTACAATATTATCTTGAAATATATAATTATATTTCTACAATTTTTGTATCGCAGAGATAATGAATGCATCCATCTTTTAATGGTATATTGTTGAAAATTTTGATTTATTAGTTTTAATCATACATTTTTGACAATTGCAGATTAGGTAAGGACTCTTTTCTACAAATGTCCTTAAGCATTAAGGAATTATTTAAAGAGGCAAACAGAGAATTATTTTATTCCGCAGGATATTATATTCAGGGAAAAAAAAAAATTAATTGTACAGGCTTTTTGGTAAATGCATACGATAATTGTCGTACAAAATTTAATATAGCAGGTGTAATAAAAAATAAAGTTGTTAAGAAAAACAAGAGAAAGGAGGTAAATTGAGTTTTCAAAATAGTTATTTCATTGTCTCGCTATAAAATGCACTGTTGAAAATATTAAAGTAAAATTCATGTGAAATACATAAAGATATATACAAAAAATAGGAAATTCATGTACAAAAACAAAATTGTAATTATAAAATTTTATGATGTTTATAAGGAGAATGCATTACATTAAATTCTCTGATTTTCTTCTGAATTTGGAATATTTTTGCCGATAAAAGATTAATATAAAAACCACGTTTATTTTGTGCAACACTCGTCTTTTTCAAATAAATTAGCCGTTTTGTCTAGATTAAAAATTTTTTTAACATCTGTATTTGTGTTGTGGTCAAATAGTTAATTATCCTTGAAAAATTAATTAGGGGAGACTGTAGCAGTTAATTACATTTTCAATTAAATTTTTCTGTACACAAGCTGTAAGACCTAAGAAAAAATTAAAAGCACCTGTAAAAGTACTCCGCTCTAGTAATATTCTAGAATATTTTAAGAATCTAAAACCTAATAACAAAAGAACTGCAAAAAAGTATTTTAAAACAAATTTGTATGATAATAACTAGTCCTACTAAATTTATTATATCTATTATAATTCAACATTGTATATTGTAAATATATAAAGCTTAAATAATTAATGAAAATTTAACATTAATGAAATTTAAAACTTATTCGCGATTTACCTGTATGCCCTTACTGACAACCGGTTCCAGTTCCCCCTCATCTTGCCAGAAAATTTATACTGTGTATATATGAATATTAGGATTAAAATTATCTTTCTTTAAATTAAAAAAATCATTGTTTTAAAAGCTCAAATTGTTTTTAGCTTTTTTTGATGATTTTTGATCAGTTACAACTTTTAAAAAAATTTATTTTTCATACTGCAGTTTTAATTGTAACTTGAATATTTTTTTAATAAAAATCTTATAAAAGAAATACTTTAAAAATTTAACGGCTATAATGGAGATGTTAATTAAAAAAATTCTTAAAATAGATATAGAACTGCCAATAATTTTGGGAAAATTTATTGTTGCATCGAAAGAACGTGGCTTTTTTAGAATTTTATGCAAGGAAAAATATCTTAAATTTATAAGAAAGTCCAAGAACTAATTTTCTTTTAAGGAAGCCTTATTTATTTTATTTATTCTGTAAGAAGAAATTATAAAATTGCACTCATTTAATTACTGTTCAATGAGGTTATAGAAATAAAAGAATCGGGATAATAAATTAATTCTATTGTTGAGTAGTAGCGACCTTGATAAGAGTTTAAGAAAATAATACTTTTAATACTGTATAAATTAACATTTTTTCAGGATCTACTGAATTTTCGTTAGATTTGGAAATTTTATATTCCGATATTCTAACTGATGAAGAAACAGCCTTAGCTACGTGGAAACATTCCTTTTTTCACAGACAGGAACATCTGTATAAAAATTCAAACACGCTGGAAATAATCGATAAATTTAGTATTTTGAAGAGTGTTTTAGGCCCAAAGTTGGCAAGTATTTTTAAGATGGTTAGGATCAAAAGTAGTTGATTATACTTCAAAAGGAAATTTTTGATGACGCAGAATGTAAATGCAACTAATAATACTCTGGAAATGATCTTAATATTTTTTTGTAGACATGATTCATTGAAAACGTTATTGAAACAAAATGAAATTTTTCGTTAATGTTATAAATCCATTTAACATTTCATTTAATATTTATTTATTTTTTTAATTTTTCTTAAGGGAATTGACTATTATTGATCCTTATTTCATTGCATTATTAATTATTATATAGTAAATTGTAATTAAAATAATATATAACAATTATAATTCATGCCTAATATTTTTTAGATATTATCAGATTTTCAAGAAATTTTAAAAAATTACAAATTGCAGCCAGACGATTTATTTAAAGAGATCAAAATATCTGATCGGTTTATGATAAATTGGCCAGCATTCGCCCAAAAAATTCTGATTTTCGTTGAAAATTTTATTTCAAACGAGATCTTGGATCCTCGTGCGAACAAACGAAATAAAAATGAAGAAGATCAAGATCTTCAAAATTTAATGAATGAAAATAAACCATATGAGAGTTCTGGTAATATTTCTTGAGAGTGTGACGGAGCAGAAATGATTACTGATTGAGACAAATGTTCCGTAATTTTTTCTTCCTATACGTAATAGAATGAATTGTAATTTGAAATTAATTGGCTTTATATATTTACATACTAATATCCTTTAAAATTCGGTTCTATGCTATCAATATTATATAAAACATCGAAGCCAATCTTTTCGAGCAATAACAGACCGAATTAACGGTAAAAAATTAAACACATGAATCTTTTATAAAGAGGTTCAAGTATTTTACTTTTCTTTTGTGCTTTCCAAGAATAATTGAAGAACATTAAATTAAGAAATACAGTTTTTTCATCAAAGTGTAAAGTTATTCATTGTCCCTAACTGTGGTTACTTACCTTTTTGTTTGAAATATAATAAATTTTACGAAAAAAACCATTTATTATAGATTCATGCCATATAAACAATTGCGTTCGATAATTGTTTCTATTCAAAATAGTTTAATTATTTAACTTAATGAGAAAAAAGCATTTGCATTTCTCGGTCAGTAATCAAATTTGCTTTGACTTGCTCACATTTTTTAACTATTTTTTCATTAAAAAATTGAAATTTATATTGCATTTGTCATTTTTAGACCATAAAAACGTTTTGGGTTTGATGGTTTTACCATACACTATCAATTACTTACCTAAATTAAAACAAGGGAAAGAAAAAAAGGACAGTTCTTGGAAAATAAAAAAATCAGATATTAGTGAAGCTTTCATTAAACATTTTAAGGTAATTGAACTGTTACGTTGCATGACAAAAATTTTTCTATTCCCAAAATATTATTTTATACATTTCTGGTAAATTTCATCATTTTAGGATCCAAACACCACTCAAGAAGAAATATATTCATTTGTTCAAGAAAGACAAGATTTTTACTTGAGTAAAAATTTAGATTCAGTACAGCCTTATGTAATAATTTGTGGACCATTAACAAATGTAGAAAAATCGTACGTTATCTTAGAGAAAGTCATTTATTTTTGTAAATCGACTATTGAGGCAGTTGATTTATGTTTTAAAATTTTTTTCGCCTTAAATATTAACTACCCAGTAGCATGTCCTCACATCTGGGTTTTCATTCAAAGGTGCATTTACGGATTTAAGGGGTTCAAAACGAATGTTGCTTTGACAAAAGTATTTAGGTTTTATGATGCAATATCTCAGTAAATACTGTTTTTAAATATATTATCTTTTCTTTAAACTGTATTATAATGTAAATAAAATTTATATTTATACATTATACAATTTATAATTTTTTACATTAAAATTTTAACTTCAATTTGCTTTTAATTGGGTCCCCCTTTTTCAAGTAAATAAAGTAATCATTGTTGAGGTAAGAATAAATCCTATTATGCAATTGAGAGTAAAATCGATTAAGAAAAATAAGCGATTTTATTACTCAGCATAATATATTATAAATTTTTTAAACAGTCAACATCAAATAAATCATTAGCTTCAAACATTTTTAATAACATAGAATTTTTCAATTTTTGTTCTCATGAATGTTATTTTTTTTTTTTTTTAATTTATTTTAAATTCTATTAAAATATTAGAACAGTAAATACGTTATTTTTCTCTAATTTTTCAAATTTAATCGTTGAACATACACAAAAAATGTTTTATCTACAATCAAAATAATCGATATAGTATATAATATTTCCATAGAGAAATTTTTTTTTCTTTAAAATGGAGCTAATTATGATAACATATGGAACAACAAACATTAATTTATTTATGAGATGTTCTATTTGTTTATTAAAAAATATCAAAATGTTCGTTAAATTATTACAATCCTACAGTCTTCTAAGAGTGAAATAAAAAGTTGATATTTATTCTTAAGACTTATATTTTATAAAATTAAAAAGTTTCAATAACATTTTTATTACTTTAGCTTTCAAAAAACGTATAAAATTCAACAAAATTTCTTCCTAGTTATTTTTTAATTAATTATTTTTCAAATAAAAGTAATTACATGGCACTTTAATATTATTGTTGCTTGTATTTTTATGCATTCAAAAAAGAACTTTTCAACGAGCAATTTGGAATCGAGATGATTTTTTAAAAATCTTTTAATTGTATATTTATAAAACGATTAAATTGTTATTTCTGTTACTTCAATATTTAAACTTCATAATACGATCATTTTCGATATGTGAACGTGTGTTTTACAACATTAAAAGTTCATGTTAAAAAGTATGCAATATTTCAGCTTACTAAAAACATAGGATCTGAGGTAGCGGTAGATAATAACTGTCATATTATTTTTTTTTTATTTAGCATTCGATTTCTTCTCAAGAATTTTTCTTACGATTTATTATTTAATATACTTTATAAAAAATTTGTATAAGATGATTTTCACCACAATTCGTATTAGTTTTTAAAAATAAAATATTTATCTTACACTTATAATATAATCAATATTTAGCCGGTTATAAACGCTTGTTATGATTGAAATTCGTTGAGTCGCACTTTGCATTAATATTTTATCACATCATTCATAAATTCAAATTACAGAAGAAATGCAGTGGGTTAATGAATCGTTTAAAAATATGTTTTAGATGAAATATACATTTTCACAATTTTATTTATTAGAATTATTAAAATAAATGTAACATCAATATTATTTTAATTTTTTAAAATAATATGAATTGTGAACATAAGAATTTTTAAAGATTTAAATGAATACTAGCGACAGATTTTTCGGGGTCTTTCAAATATTTAATCTCTTAATACATTATTAAAGAACCTATTTATATATTTTTGTTTCTTGTTACTATTTACATTAAATTCTCGAATTTTTCGAGATAATTCTTCTGGACTAATTAGTCAGTATTAAGATACCAGGTACATTCAAACTTAGTCTTTCTCCCTTGAGTGAAAGAATTAGAGCAATTTAAGTATGTATGTTTTAACTATCTATATTTATTCTAAAAATTTCTTTTCATTCAGAGCTACCCTATAATGATAATATGGAGAGGAATTTTCAGAATAAATAGATTAGATTAGATATTTTTATTTGTATATCAATATACAAAAGCGTGTAATACAATTAAAAAAATATTTTAAAATATGCGCACCTTGAACTTGAAATATAGGTAATTTAAATGATCTAATTCTTTCATTGAAGGGGAGAAGGACTAAACTTAAATTTAGCTGGCATCTCTGTCCTGACTAATTAGTCCAGTAGAATTATCTCAAAAAATCCAAGAATTTAGTGTAATTAGTAACAAACAACCAAATAAATCTATAATTTCAAAATAAATATGAGCAGCCTTCTTATGACAATATAAAGAGAAATTTTGAGAATAAATATAGATAGTTTACCGTAAAGGACGTAGTTCCTGATCAGGGCGTAATTTCTGATCATTATTTATTATAAATCATAATCTATAAGATTTCAGTAGAAAAAACTTTTTTTTAATTTATGATAAAAAATAGATTGAGCGTAAGAAATGCTTTGTTTGTGTGAAAAATAAATATACTATTACTTTTTTACATGTAAATATGTGATCAGAAATACCTCCTAAGTGATCAGAAATTGCGTCCTTCACGGTAAATATGGATACTTAAAATGCTCTAATTCTTTCCTTCAAGGGGAGGACTAAATTTAAATCTTCCTAGTATCTCTGTCCTGACTAATTAGTCCGATAGAATTATCTCGAAAAACCTGAGAATTTGATCTAATTCGTAACAGGTAACCAAATATAAAAATAAGTTCATTTATTAAAATAAATTTGTATTGTTATAAAAATATAATCCATATCTTTCGAAAATAGACGCTTGTATACATTTGCATACATCTATATGTATACAGACCCTCTCATTTAGTTACCTGTTCCTAATTACATTCAATTTAAATATTTTTTGAGCTCATTCTACTGGATTAATCAGAGGAGATGAAAATATCCAGGTACATTCTTAAACTTTCTGCGTTCATACTGTTATAAAAGGATTATCCATTTTTTTATGAGAATCTACTTTCATATACCTGCATATATATATAAATAGAGGAATTTTCAATTTCTTATTAGTTTTTATAGAACGTTAGGATAGGAAAGATCGAATATTGCTTGCAAAACGTTCAAACTATTCCTTGTCTTTTTAAAAACTTTTGTCATAAATTGTATTTAGTTTCACTAAACGTCTAAATAATTCTAATTTTCTGTTGGATTGCAGGTGTGTTGCTTTGTTGCAGATTTATTCACAATTTCAGCGAATTGGATTATTGAAGTTTTGGAGAAATACAAGTTCTAATTTTAACGAAAATTATTTAATAAGTTCTTTATTTATTATAAATTTTATTTTTATAATTTTGTATTTGATTTGTGAGAAACGATGGAATTGGAGAACGAAATTCTAAAACTGACCTGTACTTTATATAAAAATTTGAAAACTTCTAGATCTGACATTCAATACACTATAAATTGTTTTCAAAATTTCATTGCGAATTGTTATAATCCGTTTTTATTAAAGAAATTAAATACTTCTTTATTTAAAGCAGTTGATCAAGAGGTTATAAATGCCATTGAAAGTACGTTTGAACGGTTTAAAGATCCTTTTCATAAAGTTGAATCAGAGGAGAAACGATTTAATTTATACAAGCACATAGGACTGTACGTTGAACCTGAAGTTTGTATTTTAAAACAAGAAGAAATAACACGAGTTCGTGGTAGTAATATATGTCTCCAATCTAAAGTCACTTCAACAGTTCATTTATCAATTAAACACTCTCTAAAGCAGTTGCTTGAAATGGAAGGTCTATTCGAAGCAACGTTATCATATATGAGTCATCTAAAAGCAGAAGACAAATTAATAACAAATTTTGTACAAGGATCTCTATGGAAAAAGCAACTTGAACATTTTAAAAAGATTGTATTGTTTTACCTTTGTTCGTATATTTTGATGATTTAGAAACCGGTAACGCGTTAGGATCCCATGCTGGGAAAAATCAAGTAGGTACGGTATACATAACAATTCCATGTTTTCCTCAAAATTTTGCTTCGAAATTAGAGAGTATTGTTATGTCAGATATTTTTTATTCAAAGGACAGAAAAGAATTTGGTAATAAAATAGTTTTCAAAGAACTTATTAATGAATTAAATAGTTTAAGAAGTTATGGTATAAATATTAATACAAACAAGAAGGTTTTTAAAGTTTACTTTATCACAAGCTTGATAATCGGTGACAATCTTGGATTAAATAGTATTTTAGGCTTTGTTGAATCTTTTTCCAACACACATTTTTGTCGCATTTGTAATGCTGGATCAGAAACAAAAATTTTGACTGAAGAAAATGAATCTTTGTTGCGAACTCAAGAGAACTATGAATATCATGTATTGAAGGGTAAAAGTTCTGAGACTGGGATTAAAGAATCGTGTATATTTAATGAGATAGAAGGTTTTAATGTCATTGAAAATTCAAGTGTCGATGTTATGCATGACATAATGGAAGGAGTTGCAAATTATGTTATAGCAGAAATACTTTTAAAATTTATAGATGATAATTATTTTACTATAGATTTACTTAACAATGCCTTAAAAACTATGGACTTTGCTTTCGAATCATCAAATATACCGCTTGATATTTCTCTCGATTATGTAAAAAACAATGGTAAATTAAAAATGTCTGCGTCTGAATTACTTTGTTTTGCAAGATATTTGCCTTTCATGATAGGAGAATATATACCAGAAGATAATGAAATATGGTTATTATATTTAAGACTCAGGGAAATCATACATATTGTAACATCACCTCAAATTACTAATTCACATCTACTACAGTTGAAAATTTTCATAAGAGATCATCATCGTTTGTATTTGAAATTATTTGGTCATTTGAAAGCCAAGTTTCATTTATTAATCCATTACATACGTATGATTTTACAAAATGGTCCTGTAATAAACTCTTCATCAATGCGTTTCGAATCCAAGCATCGAGAAATTAAAGCTATTTTAAATGCATCGTCATCAAATAAAAATATTTTAAAAAGCGTGTCTATTAGGCACCAGTTAAGCTTAATGTACCATAAATATTCCAAATATGAGCAAACTTATATAAAATATGGTCCTGAAGTAAAAGACGATGAAGTGGGTATTCATTTTTCGAAAGCACGAGAACGGAAAACATTGAGTAATGTTGTTATAAACGACATTACATATAAAAGAGGAACAATAATTCTAGCAGAAATATGTGAATCTGGTCCACGTTTTGGAGAAATTACCAAAATATTTGAGGTTGACAAGACAATATTTTTTAAGTACACACCGTTTAAGAAAATAGGTTTCAGCGACCATTATTATGCTTTCAGTGTGATTGCAGATACAGATACCAAAAGAATTGTCGACTATGAATCAATTCCACTGAAAGTTCCTTGTCTATTAGCAAATAAAAATGGCAATTCTTATATCGCAACCAGATTTATTATATAAACTAGATGTCTATCACATACTTTTACTGAATAATTTATATGAGATGTAATGCTTTGTATTTTAACAAAAATGTGAATAAAATAAATGCAATGTATAATAAAAATGGAAAGATTTCAGTTTCATTTATACCTCTGTTTTCAGTAAATGATATATTCAATGAAACCTTTCAAAATTTCACGAATTTCAAATTTATTAATTTATAATTTTTTTGCTCGTATGTCAATAAAATAAAATGTTTTTATAATGAATTAAAAAATTCACTTTCATATACTATTACATAATTTTAGAATTGTAAAAGTGCAACTGTTCAACTAATCCTTACATTCTCAGGACATTTTCTTCTTTTTTTGATTAAATTTAACTTCGATAAAACAGAAGTAATTCAAGAAAAAAAATGTTTCTCACCCGAACAAAAAATGATCCTAAGACAACCAGAAAAAAATTTGTTTCATGAATTCATCATTTTTTCGTATAGATTTCAAATAAATAAAGATCTCTTGTTGCCATATGGCAACTTTAAGAACGAAAAGACTAGTTATTTATTTCAAATAAATCTGTTTTTTAACCTTTAGACGATTGGCCTGGTTTATATATAAACCATCTATGAGAGCATTATTTATAACCTCTCATGCTCCATACTCCTCGAGACTTATACACAAATTTCACGAAAAATATTAATTTCAAAAGTAAAAATGTTGGCAGTCTAGGGGTTGATTAAATCACGAAAAGGATACCGCACCATTAACGTTGAAAACGTAACTAAGGTCAAATCGCTTGAAAATTCAATTATAGGTAATTGAAAGCTTAAAGAAAAAAAGTTTTCAACGACCAGTAATCTGAATGTTTCTAAAATAAAATTATGACTAATTTCAATTTTAAGTTTTGATGATTATGATTTCCTCTCTATCAATGAAATATAATTATAATAAAGGTTAAATTATGGTAATTTAAAATAATTTAATGTTTTACAATATTATTGGAAATGTTTTACATTTATATATTCATTATAAATAATTATCATTACGACTCTCGTACAGAAGAAGATGTCATTTGATTTGTGGTTGAAGAGAGCCGTTATTTTATGAGCTGAAAAAAGATGTCATTTTATCTTGAGTTAGAGAAAAAATTGATTGATTAAAAAATTTAAATAAATTAAGTAAATGAATTAAGAAACGACATCTTATTTCAGTTACAAATAAAATAGTAGTACACATAAATACACACACATAATTAATATTTTTAGATACATATTTTTTTATACAAATACTATGTATATTTTATTTTTTATTATGTATTAACATGTACAACTGTTAAGTCTTAAATCTCAGACCATATTTTTTTATTTAAACTAACTTTTTCTAAGTTTAAGTAGCCATAACTTTTTTTAAAAGTATTCATATCACTAATCATTATATATTTTTTGTTCAGAAAGCTTTGAACTACCTATAATTAAATTTTCAAACAATTTTATCTTCATTACGTTTTCAATATTAATAGGGGTGGGGTCTTTTATCGAATTTTGAGCATTATTTATGCGTTATTATAAATAGTGAATTCAAACTATTATTTAAAAATTGTTGTAACAACTTAAAACAGGTGTTTCTAAATAACTTTCATAATTATATTTTAAAAAAGTATTAGAAATACAGAAAAGGACATCGAGGTAAGTTTGATATCAATCAGTTAATTATATTTCTAAATATTTGGGATAAAGTATTTCTCATTAAATTTTTCGATAACTTATTTTAAAAAAAAGTCATTTAAGAACATTAATATTTACATATTTAATTTGGATTTTTATCATAAGATAATATCTAAATAAGTTTTATTTTATTTTATATAGATTTTATAAATTATAAAACTTCAGTATATATAGATAGGTAGATGTACCATTGAGAAGTTTTGAAATCTTATAAGGTAATTTTATTTTATGAAAGTTAATTATATTTTCATATTGTTAGTGAATTTATTTGTCTTAACTGCAAAAATTTTGTTTCATTTTTGAAAATAAAAAAAATTATCTTTAAATATTTTTAAACATTTAAAGTTAAACAAAATTTTAAATGAAAGAGTCAATTTTTCAAATTTAAAGGCAAAAAAGGTTTAACTAAAATGTTAGTAACGTGAATTTTTTTCAATTTCAGTTATTTTGTATATGAAATTCTCAGTGTTGCTAAGTGTATTCCTTCAAAATCTGCGTTGAAATATCTTATTTTCTGAATGTAAGGGAGTGATTTTCAGAAATTTTCAGTCGTTAAGAGTGATTTTTAACTTAATTAGTCAAAAAATTAAGATACTCTAACATGGGCTGGCTAAGTTTCGTAACTATTAGAGTGAAGAATTACTTTATCTTTATAAAATAAAGTCATTAGTATTATCTAAATGTTTAACTCGATAATCAAAAAAGATATAAATAATAAAATAAATAATAGATGCTCGTTTATGAAAGAATAAATAAGTATTTGCAATACATAAGCAAAAAATCGTGTATGACTATGGAATTTATCGAGGAATTTATAGATTTGCACAGAGAGGAAAATTAATTGAAGATATCAATTTTTATCGTAAAGCTGCCACAGACTGTTATTATGGACGAAATTATACCATTGTCTATAGTAAAATTTAATAGAAACATTATAAAAATTGCTATATTTCGAGCAAATTTCATTATAAATTATGATAATTTTTTACCATAATGACAATCTGTGACAACTTTAAGATAAAATATTATAATTTTTCGAAAAAAATTATAACTTTTACTTTCTTTTGCTCTTCGTGTATAAATAATAACGTAAAAACTAAATTTTAGCAAAACATAGAAAGGAAGTCGCATCTTCTTTCATAAAAAAACATTTATTTATTGCTTCGTTTTCAAGGAAACGTTAAAACCCTTATTTTTAACCATAAAATATACATAAAGTTTTTGAAGATTTTCTTAAAAATGAAGCTATAAAATGAATTTTTTCTTACCAAAAAATATATTTGTTATATGATATGAGATGTGACTATCTCTCTTTTTTGCTACAATAATTAATTTTTGAAAAAAATTAATCTTTTCATTAAAAAAGGAAAGGACTATGCGATCTGTCCTTAATTTTAAAAAAAGTATAGTAGCCGCAATAAATAAAAATTTCTGAAAAAAATACGGTATGAATATGAAACTTTAATGTAACTAATACATAATAACATCAAAACAATTAAAGAATATCGATTAGTTGTTAATTTATAAAAAACCTGGACTAAATTTGGAAAAAAATAAATTTACAAAAATTATTACATAACTATGAAACTTGTATATAAATATAATAATTTAAAACCGATTGCAAAAGCAAATAGTTGTTAAGTTATACAAAAATTAATTGTATTTTTACAATAAATAAATTTGCAAAAACTAATACATAACTATGACAATTCAATATAAACATTACATACTGATACAAAACTGATTAATAAATAGCAATTACTTGCTTGGACCAAAAAAAGGTAACAAAATTATTGCAGTAAATTCATTTTTTTAAATTATTATGAAACTTCGATATAAAGATTTCATAATAATGTTAACACATTAAAGAATAGCAGTCATTTACTTAGTTATAAAAGAATCAACTTAATATTATAAATCAAATTTAAAAAAATATTATTAGACTATGAAATTACAATATAAATATTACATAATAATGTAAAAAAAATACAAAAATGATTAGTTATAACGTTATAAGAAAGAAAATTCATTTATTGCAATAAACATTACGAATGATCTAAGCCTGATTAAAAAAAAGCGATTAGTTGCTTAGGAATAAAAAAGTTAATGAAGTTTCTGCAATAAATAAATAAGTTTTGAAATACTAATATATTACTATTAAATTTAAAGAAAAATAAAAAATAATAACGTAAAACCATAAAAAACTGTGAATAGTTGCTTAGTTATAAAAAAAGTTAACTAACTTTTTTGCAATAAATAAATACAGATTTAAATAATATATTACTATGAAATTTCAAGATAAATAATAGATAATAACGTAAAAAGTATAAAAAAACTGTGATTAGTTACTTAGTTATGGAAAAGTTCATTAACTTTCTGCAATAAATAAATAAAGTTTTAAATAATAATCTATTACTATAAAATTTTAAGATAAACAATAGATAATAACGTAAAAATAATAAAAAAAATGCGATTAGTTGCTTAGTTATGAAAAAGTTAATTAACTTTCTGCAATAAATAAATAAAGTTTCAAATAATAATATATTACTATGTAATTTCAACATAAATAATAGATAAGAATATAAAAACGATAAAAAAAACTGTAATTAATTGCTTATTTATAAAAAAAGTTAACAAACAGTCTGCAATAAATAAATAAAATTTCAAATAATAATCTACTACTATAAAATTTAAATATAAATAATAGATAATAACGTAAAAATAATAAAAAACCGTTAGTAATTGCTTAGTTATGAAAAAGTTAATTAACTTTTTGCAATAAATAAAGTATAATAATCTATTACTATAAAATTTCAAGACAAATAATAAATAATAACATAAAAACAATAAAAAACCTGTGATTAGTTGCTTAGTTATAAAAAAGTTAATCAACTTTCTGCAATAAATAAATAAAGTTACAAATAATAATATATTACTATGAAATTTCAAGATAAATAATATATATAACTTAAAAACAATAAAAAAACTGTAATTAGTTGCTTAATTATAATAAAGTTAATTAACTTTCTACGATAAATAAATCGATAAAGTTTTAAATAATATATTACTTTGAAATTTCAAGAAAAATAATAGATAGTAACGTGAAATTATAAAAAAAAACTTACATATATTATTTATTTTTATTTAAATTCATTTATATTATTTATATTTATTTACATTCTTTTTTTATTTGTATTAGTTTTTGCAATAGGTACAATTTAAAAAACTATTACGTAATAATGTTATAAATACAATTGAAAAATATCATTTACTTGTTTATTTATGTAAATTAAAAGTTTACGCAATAAATACACTTTAAAAAAATAGCCCATAACCATGAAATTTCAATGTAAGTAATATTATGGTAACGTAAAAACAAAATTTTTCCATATTTTTTAAAATCAATATCCGTCTTAACCTCTATACGATAATAATATACAGTAATTTTTATATGATTCGTGAAAATACGATAATAAAACAAGGTATCTTGTCTTTTTTATGCATAGTATGGAAAAAATCAGTGCTAAGGAATTAAGAATTAGATACTCGGAACACGAAATATTGCTGCTGAACGGAGAAGGTAGAAATATTATTTGTAGAACCGAAAAAATAGGTACTACGTATCAGAATTTCACGCGCTTGGTTCTTAATATAGCGGTACCAACATTAGTAGCTAAAAGTCGATAGATGGCACTTATTAAAATTGTACTATCTCATTTTATTTTCAATGCTTCATCACAGAAATGAAAGATTCTACGTATAGTGTTGATTTTATTGATGAAAACTTTTTTCCGTGTGTGTGCAATATAGCGATCGCTTTCCTTATTAAAAATTCTTTTATTATGAGGTAAGTAATCTCATCCTTTTCTAATAAAATCACTTTTGACTCGACTCTATTTCATATACTTTGTCATAATATTAATGATGTATAATCTTCGAGCATATACTACTGAAGGAAGCCTCCAGCTATTAACTACGTTACAAGGCGAACAGAGAAAAAGCCTTTATTTTGGTAAGTGCTATCTCTCTCTCACTTTCTTAGTGGGAAACAGAAGCAGCCAATCAAATCAGGCTAGAGAGAGACAGCACGTACCAACATAGAGGCTTTCTCTCTCTTCGCCTTGTAACGCTTTCTGCCATTCGGAGGCTTCCTCCAGTAGTATATGCTCAAAGTGTATAATACATTCAAACAAAGTAGATTTAGGATTTTAAATAATCATTGATTTTTCTACTATAATAGTAAACAATTTACTCAACTTGTGGAGTATTTTTACATTTGTTTATTTTTTTGCAGTTGCAAAAAGAACAACAATCTATTTTATTCAAAAAATTTGTTTCAACCTTCCGATTTATTAGAGTCATCTATTTTTAGCTGAATACTTTTTTATTAAATTTTTATTTAATTTCCTAATACAGAGTTAAAATTAATTGTATTACAAAAAAATGAAATTACTTATCTTATAATAAAAGAATTTTTTATAAGGAAAGCGATCGCCATATTGCATACATATGTCGTATGGTAAGGAGTTGGCGCTACAGCTTAAATTTGCGATATCTCAGGTTCTACTTACTTCAATTCGAAAAACCGGACAGATTCTTAAACTAGATGAAATTTTCTATTATTGTATATCAAAAATATAGAAATATTTTGTTCGCTAACCTATATCATTTCGTTATAAACAAACAAGATTCTGAAAAATAAAAAATTTTTTCTGCTTCAAATCATTCTAGCATATTTATTAACACTTGAAAGTAATATGTAACAATTTATCATTAAAGCTGAGACTCTAACATTTTTCAAACACATGTTGAACTTCAAAAAATATTAATAAGTAGTCAGATTATAAGGTTTTTTACCAGGGCGTTCCGCGCTTCCGCTACGTCTCTATGTTTTTTTGCAATATATTTGCCATATCTCTGGTTCTAATTATCGAATTGACATGCAACAAAAACGATTTTTCTTGTTTTTTTATTAAAGAACAAGTTTTCGCAGAGAAAATCACTGCATCTATTGTAGTTCATAAACTATAGCTATTTAAACAATCAATTTGTTTATAACAAATTACTCGACCACTTGCGCGAAAAGCAAGTTGCAAAATCACCTACTTGCTTGGTGGGACCTCTAACTTCATACGAAACTTTCTGGGCGCCTAGACTAATTATGAATTTCAATAATTCAATCATCCAATTTAACGACATTTATGTGTCGCTAACCCTTGGGCAGTAACAAATGTTTTATTACATTGTGAACACTTCAAGGTTCCTGCACATTTTTTTATGTGACATGCCAATGTAATCATGGCAAAGCAACCACTGACTTTACATCGTCTTTTCTTCTCTTTTTCATTTTGGTGATATCGTATAAAATTAGTTTTTTCACCAACTGCTGACGCAAACATTTTTCACACGCTGAAACGCGACATAGTTTTAACGCAAGCCAATGTTCTGTCCACGAATGTTTCACAAACGTTGATTTATAAAAGAATTGCTTGCCACAATTCGTTTCAGTGCAAATGTAGTTTCTCATTTTACTACATTTAATACTTGTTGCTATTCCTGATTTTTGGAATTCAAACCAACTGCAATAAGTTATGTCAGGTTGAACTGAGGAAGCTATTGTTCCAAAATTTATTGCTTCTGCAATATTTAAACTAACATTTATTACGAAGTGAATAATTCCTTCGCCTACCTTTACTAGGTCACCAGGTTTTTGAATAACAAACTTCATGTTCATCCCCCATTGAAGCAATAATTGTGGATTTATTATTATTCCTGGTTTCTGGAATACGCGGCATTCCTTCGCAATTCCAGGCAAGTATTCTTGCAATTTAGCACAGAATTTTGGAAATTCATTTTTATTTATGAATTCCCAAAATTTAGCTTCACCCTTCAGAAGGATATTCATGCTTTATCTTCTTGCGCCATCTTCAACGTACATTGCAGTCACATTTCCTAGATCTCCGTCGACATATCGAAGTATTGACACTGCTTACAATAGGAATACCGTTTCCAGGACGTATACTTAATGTTGGAACTTTTTTATTGAAGAAGCTATTTAAAAAGCATCAAACTTCCGATACAATTGTTTTATTTGATTATCCTGTACAGTTGGTCTTTTCGTTACATATTAAGTTTATTTTCATAAAAATTTTGCTGTCACCGTGTAATATAATTAGCCTCCTTTACTTATAGAAAAATATTACGTTTTTCAAATGTATGACAATTGGATATCTTAATTTTGTGGGTATTCTGGGTTGAAATAACAAAATTAACATGCGCTCTTGTGCAGCAGAGCGAGAATTGAAATTCGGAATTGCAAGAAAATAGCATATTTAGAAAGATTTAAAAATGTATGGAAATATTACTAAATGAAAATTTAAAACACAATAATCCGAGAAATTCTGAGGCATCGTTGCAGGATTTTCTGTAGAAAAAATAATGGAGAAATCTACAGGTTTAACGCAGGTCAATTTGTAGAAAAATCTGCAGGGTCCCTGCAGAGTTACTTATAGGGAAAATTGTGAAAAAGTTTACAGAAATCCGATAGATCGTCTATAGAATAATATACAGGAACTGTACAGGTATACCCTTACAAATTTTCACAGGGTTTTCGCCTACAAAATTATCTACAGAATTATCTATAGAATTATCTACAGAATCATCTACGAAATTTTCTTCAGAATTTTCTGTAAGCAGGGTTTCTTATAGGATCCCGTAAAACGTATAAGGAAAATTTATACTGTAGAAATCTTTGCAGAAAATTTATAATAAATCTGATGATTTATTACAGGATTTTCTGTGGAGAGTATAGTAGGAAAATCTTCAGGTTGGCTGTAGATAAATCTTCAAGATTATCTGCAGAAATAAATATAGAAAATTTGCCGGTATAAATATTATTAAGGTAAAAAAATTTTCTTATTTTTATCTATATAAGATTATTTTTGATAATTAATTTGAAAGTTTTGGAGTGAATAACTCGAAAATTATTTTCCTATTACAGGAAAAAACCTTTTCCAGAAAATGTATGTATGTATGTGTGTGTGTGTGTGTGTGTGTGTGTGTGTGTCTGTGTGTATGTGTGTGTGTATGAATTCAGTACGCCAAAAATATCTCGAGAACTACTCGATGGATTTGCTTCAAATTTTGCATGCAATTTATTTTTTTGTCTAACTGGGGGGGGGGGGAAGCTATTGAAAATTGATTTTTTTAGCTCAGTTTTTTTAAAGCCATTTTAAGAATTTCAAAAAAATTTTGATTTTTCATTTTTTTGGTATTTTACGTAAACTACTCAAAGAATTTTCTTGAAAATTTGTATGGACATTATTTGCGACTGCCAATAGAAGAAAAACTTTTACTAACTGATTTTCTTAACACACTTTTAATTTTAGAGCAATTTGAAAATTTAAAAAAAAAATTTTTTCTTCATTTTTCTTTTATTTTATGAAAACTATTCGATAGATTTGCTCCAATATTTTTATGCAAGTTATTCGATATTGTCTGAGAAAAATTAGCTTTGGAAAATTCATTTCTTTAGCAAAGTTTTAATTTTAGAGCATTTAGAAAATTTTTGAAAAAATGTTTATTTTTCATTTTTTTTTATATTACACAAAAACCATTTGTTAGATTTGCTCTAAAATCATTATGCAAATTATTTGTTATTGCTTTAATAAAACAAGCTTTGGAAAACTTATTTTCTTAGCGCAGTTTTAATTTAAGAGAATTTTGAAAATTTTTTAAAAAAATTTTTCATTTTTTTTGGATTTTACGTAAACTACTTTAAGAATTTGTTTAAAAATTTGTATAGTAATTATTTGCTACTGTTAAAATAATAAAAACATTTGAAAACTGATTTTCTTGGCATACTATTAATTTTAGAGCATTTTGAAAATTTTTAAAAAAGTTGTTATTTTTTATTATTTTTCTATTTTACGAAAACCATTCGATAGATTTGCTCCAAAATTTGTATGCAAGTTATTCACTATTGTCTAAAGAAAATATGATTCGGAAAAATTATTTTCTTAGCGTAGTTTTAATTTAAGAGAATTTTGAAAATTTTGAAAAATGTTCATTTTTCATTTATCTTCTTTCTTAGCGTGGTTACGATTAGAAATTTCATTGTCATCGTTCTTTTAAAGTACAAATTTATAAATAAATATTAATGTTAGACAATTTTTTTATATTAAAATCACATTTAAATAAATATAAAAAAATTAATTAAACTCAAAGAGCTCTATGAGAAAGCATTCCGCCAAAGCACTTGGCAGCGTTTTTTGGCTCTCATGGCGAAAAATACACTACGCAACTAGTTCACCCTCAACTTCGGCTCAGGCCGTAAACATCTCGTTTCGTAAATAAGGCCTTTCCATACCCGTTACGTAATGTACTATTAATTAGTTTTCTTAGCGTTGTTTTTTTTTAGAGTCATTTTGAGAATCCAAAAAAAATTTTGATTTTTTATTTATTTAATTTTATGCAAACTATGCGATGAATTTGCTCTAAAATTTGTATGGAAATTATTTGCGATTGCCAAAAAAAGAAAAACTTTTAAAAATTAATTTTCTTAGCTTAGTTTTAATTATAGAGCACTTTGAAATTTATGAAAAAATTGTTTGTATTCAGTTAGTGAATTAGATCTTGTGAACTACTCGATGGATTTGCTTCCAGTTTTACATACAATTTATTATTTTGTCTGAGAGGGAGGGAAGCTATTGAAAATTGGTTTTCTTAGTGTAGCTTTTTTTTAAAGTCATTTTAAGAATTTTAAAAAAATTTCAATTTTTGATTTTTTTGTATTTTACATAAACTGCTCGAAGAATTTGCTTGAAAATTTGTACTGAATTTATTTTTGACTGCCGAAAAAAGAAAAACTTTTTAAAACTGATTTTCTTAGCGTACTTTTAATTTTAGAGCATTTTATAAATTTTTTTAAAATTTTTATTTTTCATTTTTGCTATTTTACGAACACCATTCGATGGATTTGCTCCAAAATCTGTATGCAAGTTATTTGCTACTATCTGAAGAAAACAAGCTTTGGAAAACTAATTTTGTCAATACAGTTTTAATTTTAGAGCATTTTGAAAATTTTCAAAAAAATTTTTATCTTTCATTTATTTTCTATTTTGTCTGAACCATACTATAAATTTTCTCCAAAATTTTTATACAATCAATACGCTATTATTTGAAGAAAATAAGCCTTCGAAAACTAATTTTTATGGTGTAGTTGCAATTTTAGAAAATTTTAAAGATTTAAAAAAAAATTTTGATTTTTTGTTTCTTATTTTTTTTTATCGAACTTAAAGTACTCGATAGATTTGTTCTAAAATTTGCAGGGAAATTATTTGCAACCGCCAAAAAAAGCTTAAAAAATTTTTAAATTTTCATGATACAACCTCCAAAAATTAACTCGAAAAAAAGGCTTCATTGAAAATCCGTATATGGAAGCTTCATAACTCTAAACATCCAAAATTCGTAAGACAACATTTTACCTATAATTCATCAAGCTGCAATTTAATAACTCAAAACCTCCAACCATAAAACGAATTAACCTTAAATATATAAACCTTGAACCCCAAACATAGAAGCCATAGGACCAATAAACCCTAAACCCATCAATCATAAGCCCATAAGCCTTAATCACATAAACCGATAAACTCTAAACCCATAAACCCTAAACCCATTAACCATAAGCCCATTAACCATAAACCCATTAACCATAAACCCATTAACCATAAGCCCATTAACCACAAACCCATTAACCATAAATCCATTAACCATAAACCCATTAACCATAAACCCATTAACCATAGACCCATTATCCCTTAACTCATAAACTATAGACCCATAAACCCTTAACCCATAAACCCTTAACCCATAAACCCTTAACCCATAAACCCTTAACCCATAAACCCTAAACTTAAAGCCCTTATGGATTTATAATTATATCAGATTGATTCATCATTTTATATTTCTTTTGAATAGATATACTCACAACATTTATATTTATATTATTTTAATGATTAGTAAAATATATTATATCAAAATTAATCTTTATTTTGAATTTTTTAATGCTATTTTGTTTGCTGAAGATTTATTGTTAAACGTGGTTGTATTTTCTGTTAATGCTAGGGGACATTTTTTGTAACTATCTCTCGGACGAGAAAGAAGCTTTCTGATTGGTCAATACATCTTGTGTAAATTGTAAGACACTTACAGAATAACCCCCAGGCAAGGTTTACGGAGAAAGAATTCAACTGAAAATCCAGCCATGACTCAAAATAAAAATAAAAAAATAATAAAATTGTTTTAATGTTAAAAATAAAAAAATATTAAAAAATTAAAAAATCCAAAGTTGATTTTTTTCTTGAAAGAGCAAAATACATTTATAACCTTCATATAAATATAATAAGCCTTTATAATAATTTTATATTAATAATATTTAACTTAATTTTACAAAAATACCTAAAAGAAGACCAAAATCTCTCTCTTAATAAAAGAATTTCTGACGGGACTAGCAAGTATTAATTTTTTCATTTAAAAACTCTTTGAAATGTTGAAAAACCCTTCACATCAAAAGGCGAACCCACGGTCCTATCACAAGGTAGACCAACGCTCAACCACGTGAGCTATTTCCTCAACAGTGCCGCTATGTTTCTTTCTTTGTTGCTCATTCTTTATAACTTACATACTTGCATTTCTCTTCTGATTGCAGCTAACTTGAACGACGTTCCTGCCATTTATAAATTAATTTTTAATTATTGTGCATAATATTATGTGCATGATTTTAAACATATAAATTTATTGTGCATAATATTATTTGCATAATTTAAAACAAAAATTAATAGTGCATAATATTTTGTGCTCAATTTTAGACCTAGTTGTGCATAATATTCCGGGCAAAATTTTAATGTCCATAATGTATTGTGTACGTTATTTTGGCTTTGAATGGATTGGGCACATAAGAATTATACACAAATTTATTATGCACAGAATATTTTAAGACAAATTTTGTATACATAATATTAATATCAAATTTTAATATTTGAAAATTGTACACATATAAAATTGTACACAGTAATTAATGCATAAAAAAATATTTTTTTTTTTTTGAGCACAAATATTATTTATAAATTTTTTTTATCTACAATATGTTACTGTCAAGATTAAAATTATACACAAAATATCGTACACAAAATAACGACTAAGGGCTTTGAATGGATTGGGCACATAAGAATTATACACAAATTCATTATGCACAGAATATTTTAAGACAAATTTTGTATACATAATATTAATATAAAATTTTAATATTTGAAAATTGTAAACATAAAATTGTACGTAGTAATTAATGCATGAAAAAATTTTTTTTCAAACACAAATATTTTACATAAATAAAAAAATTTTACATAAAATTTACATAAAAAATATTTATAACAAATGTTTGTGCTTAAGAAAACATTTTTTTATGCATTAATTACTGTGTACAATTTTATGTGTACAATTTTCAAATATTAAAATTTTATATTAATATTATGTATACAAAATTTGTCTTAAAATATTCTGTGCATAATGAATTTGTGTATAATTCTTATGTGCCCAATCCATTCAAAGCCCGACTAAGAGTCATTTGTACACATAAGAATTATACACATTTTTATTTTACACGAAAATATGATGGATTTTTTAAGCACATAAAATAATTGATTATGCACATAAAGAAATGCATTTTTATCAAAAATGCATTTTTTCGCTATATTGGCTGAAAGTACTTTCGCTCCTGGCTCCGAAACGCAAAAAAATATCGAAAATCAACAAAATGTATATGCGCTCATTTTTAAAGTACAATAGTATAAAAAAAACTAATTCGGAAAGATATGATATATTATTTCAATAATGGATTAAGTGTTTTGTTGCTGAAATGGTCATTCTAAAAAAAAATATTTAAAAGTGATTGTTTATAAATCCTCTGCTATTAGACTTATAAGTTTGAAATTTATCATAACTATAGCAAATTTTATATAGAATATTAATAAAAAATTTTGTACACGATTTGATTTATTCGTAAGTGCGAATAAGTTAAATTTATGTAACCTCCGAAGCCTTATTTAGATATGATAAACATTTTTATGTTTCATCAATGTTTTTGGTCATTAATAATAATCTAAATATACCATTTTAAAGGTCTTGTTTTGAGTTTTCACCATGTACTTTGATAAAATTAAAAAATTGTTTTCGCGTGATGAAATTCTGCAATTTACTATTTAATTGCAATTTTTAAATTTTTTTATTAACTAAAGACTTCGTTACAGATTTTTTAATAAACTCCATATGAAACTATAGGCAAAAATCTAACAAATTCCGTGTTTATATTATAAATTTAGCAAATTCACAGGTATTGAAAATTGCGTCGAAATTATTTCTTTTTTGCGAGTAAAAATTTAAGGTATTTCCATCGAGATGAGAGAGAGCGCTATATTTGTGCGAGTGAGAGAGAAGTTGAGGATTCGTATAAATAAAAACGTGGCAACAGCGCATCAATCGATAATAAACATTAGAATGTCATATTGTTTTGAATTATGGTTATGATTGGAATTGATGGTTACGATTGTGGAATTATTGCAAAATGTCAGCACAGTTAAGATATAAGAATAAATTTACTGCGAAAAAAAAGTTAAGAAGGATTGAAATAGCTAAAAAATTACACAATTATAAATATAATAACAGAAACATAGCCTCTAAAAGTCAAGAAAGTGATTTTTCGTGTATTGGCAGGTGAATCGTAGAATTAGACTACATGTCTAATTATTTAGAATGCTCCAATTGCAAACAAGATCTCTTATTGAAAAATATTAAGGAAGAGAAAAGAAAGGGTCTTCTCTCTACGTTGTACATTGAATGCAAACATTGTACCACAGTTACACCAGTAGATACTGGAAAAGAGCATCTTGTAAATGAAGTTTGTAATCACAGTGAAAAAAAAAGTCATTCATAATGATGTCACTACAAAAGCGATTTTAGGTAAAGTGTATTTTCTTTCATTCAATAATATACCATATAACAAATGCGATGATTCAAAAATCTCGCTAGATTATAGTGCCTGTGCTAAGCCGCTACGAGGCGCTACTCCCGCAACGGTAATAGAGAGCTCCAGAGCATATATAAAGCGAGACGCCAAACCAGCATCGGACCTTCTCCCTTCTCTCTATGTAGAAAAGTTATGCTTTACATAGTGAGAGCTCTCCTACGTGTTTCAATATGTATAAGGTGGATTCTTATACACATTGCAGACCGTTCTTACCTGGGCTTAGCTTGACTAAGTTTTCCATCTCTTCCCAGCCACTGTGTATAAGGGGGTTTCCTATACTCAGTTTCCTATCACTTACCTCCACCTTTTTTGGTCGAGGTAGTTCCGCCGCCGGTCGATGGAGTTTCCACGACTAGCTCATCCTCTCCTTGTCTACCCTGATGCTTGGAGGTAGCATTATCGTATCTTCCTGCGACACTGACCTACCTCCAGTCCATACCGGGTGTCATCGACACTACTCGTATTATCTATCGCCGGTAAAGTAGATTCTGACCGTAACTGCCGTCGATAATACCGAGACCTGTAAAGAGTTTATTTTTCTTTCACTCTAGTTTGTAACCGATACTGATCGGAATTATTGATAAGTATAATTTTTGTTAAACCGCGTCACCGGTAAAAATACCGACCGCCTTAAGATATAATTTAATCTTAGTATTATTTCGATTATTCGCATTTTGCACGCCGTCATCTCCGGCCATTATTCCGAGATTATTAATTGATTAATTAACCTTGTATTAGTTTTAAGTCAACTCAATAAATGCAAAGAATATTTATTGTGAAAAGTATAAAATTGCACGACTCATACTCATTTACCAGTTCCGCTAAACCTTTCCTGCAAATCCGCCCCGTCGTTACCACTTTAAATTTTAAGCTTGCTTATTTCATTTATTTAATTAGTATTTAAAAGCAATAGTAAATTACTTTTTCCTTAATATTAATTACAATTTACTTTTCATGCATTTCTTTTATTATTATTAAATTCAGTAAAATCATTTAGTTTATAAGTTTTGAACTTTGGCTTATTCGAACCACCGACCGACCATCTTCCAGCATCACAACCCTCAGGTAAAAGTAAAAGTTTAATGCCACCGACGTCAACGAAGTGTCTACAAAACAACCCACCAGAAAAAGCCAAACGTTACACAAATATAAAAATTCATTAATTAGTTTGAGCGCTTCCTCTATCCGTCTATACCCTGTTGCAAGCACACTTTTCTCTTTCTTGTCCCTTTTCATATATGGAGAGGGCTCTATATATGAAAAGCTTGCTATAATAATAGAAATTAGTATAAAAGATCATTTATTAATAGGAGCAGTACATTCTGGTATTGGTAATACGGAATTAAATAAACTTCTCGCGTGTTTGAACATTCCAACAATAACTTCAGCTATGTATAAATGGTATGAGAGAGAAGTTGGTCCTGCCATTGAAGCTGTAGCTGAAGAGAGCTGTATCAGAAGTGCCGAAAAAGAGAGGGCCTTAGTGATAGAAAAAGCTGAAACTCTTTGTCAAGAATTGTAAAATTTAGGCATATAACTGTTTTAATTATACACTGCATTATTTCTATTTTTTAATTTTTAATATTTTCCTAGTGTTTTAATTTTACAACATATTTATAAAATTTATCAATCCTTTTATATACAAATTATAAAATATATTTTTATTGTTTTGAATGGAAAATATTGAAATTAAAATTTTTGGATAAGACTTGAAAAAAAATTTTTTAATAAATTACTATAAATGCATAAAGATCTTTTTTTCTTTCAATAATTATTTTTTACAAAAGTCTGCTTCCATATCCAATTTCTATACCTAAATCATTTTATACCCAATTTCTATACCTATTCTTTCCATCCCAGCGACTTCCATATCCAATTATCATATCCATTTTCTTACCTTCTTATTTAGGCCAGAAGAAATCAGTCTAGAAATTCTTCAGTCAATTAAAAATTTAAAAGATCATGATGGAGCAGCCTGTGATACAAATAAAACACTTTTCGACGAAGCAGTTGGTAGCATAATCAACATAATAGTTTGCTATGATACGTGGTGGTCAAAATGAGGCAACGGCAAAAGCTATGACAGCTTAAATGGCTATGGAGCTATAATTGGATTTTGAAGTGGAAAAATTCTTGATTTTCAAATACGTAACCGAAAATGTAAGATGTGTGATGAAGGAAATCTTAAATCAAATCATGATTGTCGAAAAAATTTTGAAGATTCGGCAGGAGCAATGGAAGCTGATATTGGTATGCAGTTAATCAATAATAGTGAGATATTGAAAAAAGTGAATCTAAAAGTAGTCACCGTAGTTAGAGACGAAGACAGCTCACTTATGAAAAAGTCTAGGAAAATCGGAAAGATAAAGTTTTTAATTTATGTGATCTTAATCATCTGAAAAAAAATTTCTCTAAAGAAATCTATAAAATCGCTCCTACTTATAAAGAATTGAGAGTGAAAGGTGTTATTACTCACATTAAAAAGTGTTTTGCTTATGTCGTAGCACAAAACAAAAAAAATACCACACTTTTAGCGACTGAATTACGTAATATTCCAGAGCATCTATTCAATAATCACCAAAATTGTTCCGAGAATTGGTGTAAAAAAATACATAAAGTAATTTTGAAAGATGAGAATTTGTCTAAAAAGTTGTCGGAAATTTTTTATAAATATTCGCAGAATGCAAATAAGTTTTCAGTGGCCGCTTCAACTCAAGCAAATGAAGCTCTTAATGATATAATTGCACGCAAACTGCCAAAAAATAAATGCCTCAGTACAAGCAAGTCTGCAGATTATAGAGTATCTGATTCAATTATATCCAAAAATGAAGGAGAGAGAGGATTGAGAGATATTACAGACAAATTGCAATTATCTCCAGGTGTACATACAACATCATATATAGAGAAAGCTGACCAAAAAAAAATCGATCTAGTGAAAAGAGTAAATTAAAATCAACTAAATGTCGTCGAAATCTACTAAAAAATGTGCGTGATAATGCAAGAAAAAAACACGAGTCTAATGAAGGAATAACTTACCGCAGCAATATAGGAATAAGTTTAGATGACAGTAAGACAAAAGTATTTAATATAAGATATATTGAGTAAAAACTAAGTATTCAAAGTGTTTTATGGAGTAAAGATTTTGAAATATTTTATTTTGATCTCGAAACTTCTGGTCTTCGAGCTGATTGTGATATATTACAAATTGCAATAAAGTCAGGAGATCGTATATTTACAACTTACATAAATCCTACTCAACAAATCGATTATTATGCCAGTAATGTCACAGGATTATCGACTAATTCAAATGGGGATTTATTACTTAATAATAATGTTATTGAAACAATAGATTTGCGCAATGCATTGACTTCTCTGCATTCATTTTTGAATAAATTCAACAAAAAATGTTTATTAATAGCACACAACCTTAAATTTGATGCCTCTCGTTTGGTAGCATCAATTGAAAAATGCGGTCTAGCAGACTCATTTGACAAGACTATTTTAGGATTCTCTGATAGTGTAAGCATTTTAAAAAAAGTTTTTCCTGATAGAAAAGGATCTGGTAAATTCAAATTATCTAATTTATCTAAAGAATTATTAAATATAGAGGAAAATTTTCATAAAGCGTTATTCGATGTAATTGTTTTGGAATTTCTTTGCAATTTTTTTGCTTCAGTAGAAATTTCAAAGAAACAAATAATAACTCTGCAAGAATATCGAAATTCGCTCGTAAAATCTGAAGAAATCAAGTCTCGATTGCCCTTACTTTCACAACTAAAGGGAGTGATATCTGATCTAATGATAAAAAGATTAGCTTCCATGGATATAACACATGCAGACTTGAAAATAAAATTTCAGACTAATGCTTAAGAAGCATTTGTCAATTTCTTATCGGTAAAGATTGATAATAAACCACGTCTTACTTTAAGAAAAGACATTCTTGAAAAAATATCTACATTTTATGCAAACAACGTTTAAGATGTATTTTTGATTTATGTATTGTAGAGTAGAGTAAATATTGTTTATTTTGTATTATAATTACAAAAAAGCGTGTAAAATTACAAATAAAGTTAAAAAAAAATTAAATTAAATAGCCTTGCATATATAAAATCAAAATAGTACAGTATGATATCACAGTCATAAAACATAATATAGTAATACTGCAACAGTAAGTCAATAAATTAAATAAAAGTGATATCACAGATAACACGAATAAATACACGCAAAAAGTATAAATAATATAGTTAAAAATCAGTCTCAAAGTCTATCAGTCAAAAGAATTATATAAAATCAAGCGTGTAAAGAGCGCAGTCGAAATATCAGCAGTATACAGTAAGTTAAAATCACAGCAAAGTTGAATGTACAGTAATATACAAGTCAATCTGATAAAAATATAATCATTCACTCTATGGACACACATCCTACATTCACGCCAATAAATACAATCATGCCTTAAATCTATAAAGGGTACATCACATAATAAATTAACACATATGATATAGTCCGAAAATAATACTGTTTAATCGAGGTCGAGTAAAAACCTCCTCAGAGCGGCTTTAAACCTGCTGATTGATGGAAGATTTTTAATATCAGCAGGTAGGGAGTTCCAAAAATGCGCACCTTGAACTTAAAAGGAATTTCTTCCAGTCTCAGTGCGCATGAAGGGCACCGCAAGATCTTTAATCTCACCCCTAGTGGTCGCTCTGGGTATATATCTAGTGAAGAGACCCATTAGATGTTCGGGAGTATTCATACGTACGATTTTGTACATAAGTACAGCCATAAAATACTGTCTCCTCGAATCAGTACGTAGCCAACCCAAAGCATGTCTATGGGGAGAGATATGATCACCCATCCTCACGCCTAATACATATCTCACACATGAATTTTGCATAGTCTGTAGCCGTCTTCGTAACTCCTGCGAAGCATCGAGCAAAACCACTGAGCAGTAATCAAGATGTGGGAACAGCAGGGCGGTTGCGAGCTGCTTACGCAGAGCCTCAGTGGTGTACCGACGGAAAAACCGCAGGCTATAAATCACTTTATTGAATTTTTTAGTCAACATATTAATATGCGGTCCCCACGACAGTTTAGAGTCGAGTACAACACCAAGGCTCGTAACGGTGTCAGAGAAAGGAATACTGATACCGCTCCCCAGGTCAATCGTCCTTGGCTCACCCGAATAAAAATTTTTAATAAAACGATTACTTCCAAAGACGATCGCTTTTGTTTTACTAGCATTCAAAGTAAGAGAAACACCAGCAGCCCACCCCGACACCGCCCTGGCCGCCCTCTGTAAAATACAAATCCCCTCGTCTACATCATCATAAGGGACTTGTGTATAAATTTGAAGATCATCCGCATACAGCAGATGCCCGACGCAACCAGAGTCCAGTGCGTCACGTACGTCATTTATGTAAAGGCAAAACAACAGAGGCCCCAGCACAGAACCCTGAGGTAGTCCTAGATTGGTTGTTAGCCAATTCGATTCCTCCTATAAATGTGTGGAAACCATTTGTTTCCTACCTGATAAATAGGAGTTAATCCATCCGAGTGCGGCCCTGGAGAACCCCATCGATCTAAGCCTCGCAAGAAGTTTGGAGGGAGAGATCGTGTCGAATGCCTTACTAAAGTCAAAAAGTAGCAGTAACGTGACAAGTTTCCTGTCTAGACCTGACCTTATATCGTCTGTAAGCTTAAGTACAGCAGTCTGCGTAGAATGGTTTTTCCTGAAGCCCGTCTGCATAGGATCGAGCAATTTTTTGGATGTAATGTACTCCTGCAGTTGGTCATGGGCGATCTTCTCAAGAACCTTTGAAAGAAAACATAAGATGGCTATAGGCCTAAAATCTTTTGGTTGCTTAGGTGCAGCACACTTTTTCAATGGTATAATACGTGCTTGCTTCCAATGGCAAGGGAAGACCCCCCGTGCAAAAGAGGAGCTGAACAGAGTCACAAGATGTTCACCAATAAATGGTAGAGCTTTAACTATCACGCTTTGCGGAATGCCATCCTCACCACAAGCCTGTGAGGAAAAATTTGAAATTGCAAGAACAACATCATTAAAACTAATTGGTTTAAAGGTAAACCCACTTTCATTGCATTGAGAAAGAATTCTCAATCGCTCTTCACTATCCTCCTACGGCGAGACTGACACTCCAGCAAAGTGCGCATTAAGTTCATCCAGAGTGAATCCATTTAAATCCCCTTGAGGTCCGGATAGCAGTCCCAGGTCTCTCAACTCCTTCCAGACATTACCACCCGCAAGAGCATCAAACAGTCTATTGTGAATATAAGCAGTCTTAGCATGGTCCGTGCGTTCGTCTACCACCCTACGCAACCGCAGGAATTCAAGGAGATACTGCTTGTCCTCTGTCTGTTTGTATCTACGATATGTAACATCTCTCTTACGCCGCATCCGTGACAATTCTTCATCTACCCATGGAAACTTATTCTTATTAGGCTTGAGCGCTTTCAACGGCGCCAAATTCTCGATTGCAGCAGTGAGATTGTCACAGAGGCAACCAAGTGCAGATTCAGGGTCAACTGTGTCAGTCATAAGCTGCGACCAATCACAGCCGGCAAGTTTCTCTCCCAATGCAGTTGAACAAATATTTTTATAGTTTCTATACATGATAGGTTTTTGATCTAAAGTTATAGTGTTGCAAAGCAAACAGACGTCAATCAAATTATGCCGACTGTGAAAGCTCGCCGATAGGTTCCGTGCATCAAGCACCACGTCGTTGTAATAATTTTTGATTCTAATAATATTTATTTCCTTTTTTCGTGAATTTATGTATTATTAAAGTTTTGCCGCTTTTTTATGTAATAAAATTGTTGTAAGATTTTAAAATATTATTCTACGACTAATAAATATAAATTAAAATATTTTAATGTGTTTTTTGATACAAAATAATTATTGAAATTTAAATTTATTAATTTATTATTAATTTCACTAATTTTTCATTCATTTCTTTCAATATTTATTTAGCTCCACTATAAAATTTTTAAATTTTATGCAGTATTTATTGTTTGTCAGTAGTTTGTTTTCAAATGCTGCGGAAAATGAGTACAGAAAATTGACAGATAGGTTAGAGAAGAAGAAAAAGAGCGTGCGAGTTGCAATGTTGTCGATATAAGACGAATTGAAACCATTCGCAAAAAATACGTATCTTCCCATGCACTTTTCTCACGAACTAAACACAACAACAAAAATTTTAAAGTATCAAAATTTTCGTCAGATAATCTTCTTTTAATAAACAAAAAATTAAATAATTCTAACATACGGTTATAAAATAGTTGTCATAAACAAATTCAAAAAGATCGCATAACGAATGGTGCCCTATCTCTCCTATGTTAAAAATCGAAAGTTTAAAGGGCGATAAAAATCAAACCACACACAAGAAATGACTGAAATTTACACAGAAGATTTATAAAGACATTATAAAACCATGGGCCAAATTCGGAACAAAACTAACATAAACTGTTTACGCGATAGAAATACCTTAATGTAACCTTCGAAGCCCTTTTTACAATATATTATATTGGAATTTGGTATTTTTCAAATTTAATTTTGCGCAATTAGAATTATCAGTTTTTAGTACATTTAAAGTCAATTATTGCATTATTTATTAATTTTGATTTTTAAAATTTTAAATATTATGACTGATAGATATTTGTGACTGATTTTTTATTTATAAGATTGTTGCGTGTATTTTATCATTTTTTGTATTATTATTTGTACTATAATTAATCTGCGATATCACTTTTTTTGGTGACTTACTTATTCAGTATTATTAGGTTTAGTGATTGACTGTGATATCTTATGCAATATTTACATTTATATTCATAAAATATATTTTGTAAGACTTCAAGTACAATATTTCGTTTTATATTTATAAATTGCATTACGCGCTTTTGTATTATCATACATATAAAATAATATCTATTCTAATCTAAAAGTCGGTTACGTATAAGAAAAACACTGAATTAAGAAAAATTTTTTTGAAAATTATTGGAAAAAATGTCAATATTTTTATGTGAATGACTCTTATAAGTATTTTGTTATATTTACCCAGCATCTTGTAGCAATTCGGCCTGCTGCCCATTGTTCTCGCAGCCAGCATATGGAAGTTCTCACATGTATTGTTTGTTCTTACAGGCTTCTGAAAGACTGAAAACACTTTTCAGTGGCACCCATTGTCTTATTAAATAATTTCCAAATTTTTCCAGTTTTAATTTGGTGGGCACATTTTTTCTGTATTTTCGATCTATGATGCCGTTGATATAGGCGAAACCCTCATCCATTTTGTCAATAGGTAAGTATGCCAAAGCATAAACTCGCTCCAGATGAAACTGATAAGTGACCGGAGTATCAAAATTCTCTCAGCGTTTGGTCAATGTCTACAATTATTAAAAGTTTATTAAAATAGTGATAACAATAATAATAACAATTACTTGTTTGAAATGAAACAAGCAGCCTGATACCCTTGCGTCAGGAAAATTGTTTTTCGTGCTTGTTATTTGAGCCCGTTCAAAATCGCTCGTTATGGTATCAACATTTGTTTTTAGTTCCGGGACTAATTCGAAAACTTTATACCAGATAGCGTCATACATATTAGTAGTTCTACTACTGGTGAATACAAAAATAGCTGGAAAACCTTGAAATATAAAAAATGTAGAATACAGACATTATAAATCATGATTTCTGTATTTAATAAGATAATAATTACCGAACCCATTTTCCGAAAGTGAATAATATACACTAGTGCACAATGCATTTTTTGGACGAGTCTAAGAAGAAATTAGTATTACTATTATATGAAATGAATGAATGTGAATGAAAGGATATCGAAATATTATTAGTGAGTTAATGAAAGACTGTTTGCTCCGTTTTGCTTTTTAAATCCTCATTCCACAACTACTTAATACGTAACATAACATAACATAATTTAAACATAAAGGAATTATATTTATATTGATGTAGTTTCTTATACAATTTTAAAAAAAACGCTGTCAAGTGCTTTGGCGCGATGCTTTCTCATAGAGCTCATTGAGTTGGTGTTTATTTTATTTTTATTTTTTAAATGTATTTTCAATATAAAAAAAATTATTCATTAGCAATTTTTCCTAATATCGTTTATATATGAGCTTACGAAATTGACCATATTATATATCATGAATCGTAAAACTAAATATAATTAATGTATGTGAACGTTTACAGTTTATTTAATTGCATTATAAATATTTTTCCAGAAATTATGTTATATTTTTCTCTTTTTTTTTAATATGTACAGTTTTTATTTATCTGCAAAATAATCTTAATCTTCAAATAATAATTATCCAAAAAAATAATTATTGTTTAATTTTATCTTACAATTTTTAATGTAGATTTTGTATCATAACAATCATTTCATTTATATACTTATCAAAAAGTATTTATATAAAATTATTTTTAAAATTTTCTTATTATAAATGCTGTTGATAAAGTAGTTCTATACAGAGGTGAAAATGAGAATCACAACTGATAAAAAAAACAATAATCTAACAAAATGAAGATTGTCAAGTTACCATTTCGATCTCGAAGTAGCATTTACGAAATCGTTATAATATTTGAATAAATAAAATAAAACTCAATTAAACAATGACAGCGAATCTGGTTTATATTTAATATAAATTTTATAATATTTAACATTTTAATCCTCCATCAGTGATCATAAATTTAGGGTCATATGCTGTAACTTGGATCACTAATGTTTAGTTAGTTTTCTTAAGGCTCCAAAATTAAAACTACACTAATAAAAATTTAGGAACAAATGCTGTACCTTGGATCACTAATGTTCAGTTAATGTTTTCTTAAGGCTCTAAAATTAAAACTACACTAAGAAAACCAATTTTCAATAGCTTCCGCACTAGTCAATTGAAAAAAATAAATGGTATGGAAAATTAGATGCAAACCCATCGAGTACTTTTCGAGATCTAAGTAACAAAATAAATACAAACATTTTTCTCAAAAATTCAAAATGTTCTAAAATTAAAACTGCGCTAAGAAAATCAGTTTTCAAAAGTTTCTTTTATTTTAGCAATCGAAAATAATTTCCATGAAAATTTTTAAGCAAATTCATAAAGTAGTTTACGTAAAATATCAAAAATATGAAAAATGAAAAAATATTTTTTAAATGTCTATTTCATTAAAACTACGCGAGTAAACCAATTTTCAAAAGTTTCCGCGCTAGTTAATAAAAAAAATAAATTGTATGAAAAATATGAAGCAAATTCATCGACTATCTTTTAAGATCCAAGTGGCTAAATAAATACAAACTTTTTTCAAAAATTTCAAAATGCTCTAAAATTATAACTACGCTAATAAAATCAATTTTCAGAAGTTTATTTTATTTCGGGGATCGAAAATTATTTCCATGCAAATTTTTAAGCAGATTCATCATATAGTATACAAAAAATACTAAAAAAATAAATAATCGAAATTTTTTTTATAAATGGCTTTGAAATTAAAACTACTCAAAGAAAACCAATTCTCAATAGCTTCCCACCAAGTTAGGCAATAGTATATTAAGATACAAGTGGCTAAAGTGGCCCATTATCTGACAGCGTGAGATTAGCCAGCCGAGCGTAGCGAGGCTGCTAAACGCCGTGAAATAATGGGACATTGAAGCCACGAGTATCTTATACTATTTTATAGCTCGAGTGATATAAATTCGCCATATTAAATTTGTACTAATAAAAAACAATAACAAACAAAAACTATGCACTTAACGGATGATTTTGTTTTTTTTTTTAAAAGATTAATATATAAAGGATATTGTCCTCTATATGATTAACCTTTTTTATATGGTGAAGTCGAGGGAGTCCCCCGCCCGGCATCTGTTTAACACATTACATCA
Source organism: Anastatus disparis (assembly GCA_017163975.1). Lineage (NCBI taxonomy): Eukaryota > Metazoa > Arthropoda > Insecta > Hymenoptera > Eupelmidae > Anastatus > Anastatus disparis. The sequence continues at coordinate 1,349,325 of JAFFSR010000381.1, forward strand.
GGCTAGGACTGTCAGACCCACCATACCGAAAACTTTGACTACCGATGGATGGTCAGCCACTTTTTGTAACCAACAATCAACCGATACCCAATGAGGTCGGATTTTTTAAAGAGTCGCGATATAAATGGCACATACACTTATTTTCTTTCGAAAAAAAAGTTAGAGGTACCTGGCCAGGATTCGAACCCATGCCCTCCGCGTTGAAGGCAAGAGCTCTATCCATTACACCACCGCGCTCTACTACTCCACCGCGCTCTACTACTTAACGGATGATAATTCAAAAAATAAAAACGAAAACTGTAAAAAAGCAAGTACTAGGTGTTCCGTGAATGATAATTTTTAAAAAAAGGAAGCGAAAACTATATATGAGCCAAAACTAAATACTCCATGATGAATCGAAAAAGAAAAAAAATACTATAATTTCAAAAATATACTTAAAATGTGTAATAATAATTAATTTTAATCAATATAATTGATATTTTGTGAAAATGTTTGTTGAAATCATTTTATATAAAGTCCTAAATTTAAATTTTATTTCACGTATGTATGAGCGTCTTAGGAGCGGTGGGGAGGTAACTTATGTATAATATAGCAATAGAAATCGTGCGTAGTAATAGGGGATTTCCCGGAGCATTATATAATACAACGCCGAAATGACTATACCTCTTCGCTTTGCATGTTACGTTACTATCAATTTTAGTTTTACTCGTATTTTACTTGCTTATAATTGTTATTTAATTTTAAAATTATTAATATCAATAAGTTGCTATAATCTACACCTTATAATTATCAATGAAAACTCTATAAAATAATCAAGATATCAAATTATTATACTGACGTTCCTTGTTGATCAAGTGTTAAGGCACATCTAAAATTAGTCTTTCTTTATTGAACCATATAAAAAAGTTAAAAATTTTTACAGTTTTTTTTTCATTGTTAAAAAATAGGCTATTTTTGTCCCGGGAAAGCCTGGCAAAAGTGCGAATTTATGTCACTCAGTGCTATAAAAAAATAAATTCTATGCAAAATTTGAAGCAGATCCATCGAGTAGTTTTTGAGATCCAATTGAAACATTTTTTTCAAAAATTCAAAATGCTCTAAAATTAAAACTGCACTGAGAAAATCAATTCTAAAAAGTTCTTTTTATTTCAGTAATCGAAAATAAGTTCCATGAAAGTTTTTAAACAAATTCATCGAGTAGTTTACATGAAATATCAAAAAAATTAAAAAAAAATTTTTAAATGGCTATTTTATTAAATCTACGCAGAGAAAACCAATTTTCAATAGCTTCCGTAATATTTAATAAAAAAAAAATCATATGGAAAATTTGAAGCAAATCCATCAAGTACTTTTCGAGATCCAGTTGGCTTACTAGATACACATACACACACATACATACATACATACAGACATTTACTGGAAATTACTTTTTTCGACTCCCTGAGTCCAAATATACATAAATAAGTAAAAAATAGGGAAATAATTTTTTTACTGATACAATGCTTTCTCTATGAGAAAGCAATAAAATAAAAATAAAAATAAAATCTAAAATTTTTATATATGATACTGTACTGTATATATATTTATACATAATTTTCTATTTACCTTAAATGTCCCATCGGTGTATAGTTGCGTGCAATGAGAGAGCCCATGCTTCATCTCGTCCTGCATGAAAATTAAACCCATGGAACCATCCGCTGCATTCACACAACCTTTATGAATTTCTTGCATCGGGGGATAATCTATTAAAATTTCCCTCAAGTGTTCTAAATTTCGAGGTGTACTTGGAGTGTACGTACGCCTTGCCCGCTCTATTTGCGTTTTAACGTTATAATATGAAATTTGTTCGTGGAGTGGCTCAAACCTAATTAATTTAAATATTCTAAACTGTATATACGTTCGAATCCTGCTTGCAACAATTGATTGATACAAGTATCACTGTATCCGATACATATGCTTTGTTCACAAACACATTAAAAACCTCCGTCCCTTATTAGCATCGTAATTACAGGATAAATACAGCAACGTTAAATAGAAAAAAAAATTTTTTAAAAAGCATTTTAATTCGAAACAGTAAAGATATAACATATAAATCTCAAACTATATGAAATTAAAATTTATATATCTCACCTATCGGCAATCAATTGTTGATCGAAAATTGTTTTTTAATTTGTAAATGTATAGGTTGCCAAATCGCATATACATTTTTTAAATTGTTCCTTCAATAAGAATAAATCATCCCCTGGATGATTTATTCACGTTAATCATATTTCCTCGATCTGGAGGATATCCTGACCACCTAGACGACATCTCCAGGAAGTAACAAAAATTTCTATATTTTCAATTATAACACAAGATTAATGAATGATGTTTCGTCGACCTGGAGGTCATCCTGGCCATCTGGACATCATCTCCAGGAAGTAACAAATATTTCTATATTTTCAATTATAATACTAGATTAACTTCCTTGTGAATGATGTTTCGTCGACCTGGAGGTAATCCTGGCCACCTGGACATCATCTCCAGGAAAAACAAAAATTCCTATATTTTTAATTATAAAACTAGATATGCTTTCTCATGAATGATGTTTCGTCGACCTGGAGGTCATCCTGGCCATTTGGACATCATCTCAAGGAAGTAACAAATGTTTCTATATTTCTAATTATAATACTGCATGAACTTCCTTGTGAATTATGTTTTGTCGACCTAGAGGTCATCCTGGCCACCTGGGAATCATCTCCAGTAAGTGACGAATATTTCTATATTTTCAATATATATATATATATATATATATATATATATATATATATATATATATATATATATATATATATATATACTAGGGGGTACCCCCTGCTCGCGCTGCTCGCCAACCCCCAGTTATGCTATAAATATAATTATATATTAAACATTTATTATTAATATTATATTATATAATGTAATATTATTTAATTTATTATATAATATAATTTTTATCTAAACTCTAAATAAATATTTTTACTATTTCTATTAATATTAATTATTTATGTTACTTTATATAAAAATACCTCAACACTATTTTGTTCATTATATTTCAAAAAGAAGAGATCTATATAATTATTATTAATTCATTATTTTTTTATTTTTATAAAAAAAGAAGAGATATATAGTGTTGAGGTTCGGCTTTCCACACCACCTTACATTTCAAACCTTTATCAATATAACTTATAAATATTTATTTTTTAAATCAATATTAATTTTGAATAAATTTGTAAAATTTTTTTGTTAATATAATTATATAATATATGAAGTTTTAAAAAAGGTGTGTAACATAGAGGTACCTTGATGGCGCGTTAGATTTTTTGATTAGTGGAAACCCTCGCCAGTAGCCCTAAAAACCACTTAGTCTTATAAAATATATTTTATTTTAAATATTTATAATATATTTAATTATATGTAGTATAACTTAAAAATAGTGTTATTATTGTTATGATATTAATGATCATTAGTTTAAAATATATTGAAAATTTTGTTGATAATTTAGTATATTATTTGATATATCGTAATGATTTTGAGTTTTATAAGATTTATAGGATTATTTTGTTATAATTCCTTTTTTATATCTTTTTTCTCATTTTAAACATTTTATGAGATATATCAAAAATTCATACTAAAATTTATAAATTTATTATGATATTGTAAATGAAATTATTACATGATCATTATATCATATTTTATTTAAAATTTAGTTATTTATATAACAAATAAATAAATAAAATAATTTTAAATTATTTTATACTTACTTATACTATATTTACCTGTATAAAAGTTATGAATATGAATTTTTTATTTATTGTTGTTATTAGTTAAATTATTTATTTATTAAAATTTCGTTTTATAAATTTTAAATAATCATAACTTTTAAATATTTTAGTTAATTTTTAAATATTCTAATTTTTTTTGTTTTTAATAATATTAATAATTTAAAAATTTTTTTTTAAATTTATTATTATATATTTAAATATTTATGATTTATTTTAATTTTTCATATTGTATTAATAATGTTAGCTAATCTTAATAAATAATTAGAATAAATTTCATGACTTTGATTAAAGTAATATTCTGCTATTGGTTCGCTTATATTTATTTTATATTTTATAATTTCATTCGCATAATATTTATAATACTCTGGTACTTCATTCCAATTTTTAAATTCAAATTGTTCATTATTTTCCTCTATATACGAATTAATAATATTATTTAATTTAGAAATTATTGTATTGCTTATTGAACTATTATTATCTAGACTTTCTAAATAATATTCATATTCTTCTTGGAAATTTAAATGTTCTTCAATTTGATCATTTAAATTTTCCATCAATTGTTGATCATTGACATTGTTAATTTCAACATAATGACCTTCTATTGGATCCCATTCAATCATTTGTTGATCATTAACATTGTCAATTTCAACATCATTAATTGAATTCGATTCCATTATGTTTTTTTTATTTATATATTATTAAAAATTTTTAATGTTTATAATTATAATATAATATAACCCCAAAAAAAAAAGTTTAATTAATAAAATAATTTATAAAAAATTTATTTAAATAACATTCAATTTTTGTTAAATTATAATAAAATTATTTTTCTAATATTTCTTTCCAAACTATGTTAGGTATAATATCTTTGTTTTCCGATTCATTTTGAATATATATTTTATTTACATTTTTACAACGTGAAAGAGCAACATATAATTGCCCGTGAGAAAATAAAGGTTTTTTGATGAATATTCCTATATTTTCGAAACTTTGGCCTTGAGATTTATTAATTGTTATAGCAAAAGCTAATATAACAGGAAATTGTTTTCTATATAAAATAAATGGTAAAGATGATGATTCATTAGTGTTTAATGTAATACGTGGTATAAAAACTTTATTTCCTTTATTTTCTCCAGTAATTATTTGTGCTTCTATGTTATATTTGAATAATTTAGTTATTTTTAATCGCGTTCCATTACATAATCCATTTTTTATACTTAAATTTCGAATTAACATAATTATGGTATTTACTTTTAATTTCAGTTCGTGTGGAGGTAATCCTTCTCTTATGTTATTTAACATTTCTATTGGATAATTCAAATGAATATTATCATCCGTTTGATCTACACCTTTGTATGTTGCATAGTCAATGCTATAATAAGTTTTTGTTTCATTCTTAATTAATTTTAAAATTCTGTTATTTAAAATATTTACATCTTCATTATGTGTACTCAAAATGACATTTTTTGAAAAACAATAATTTTCGTTAATGTTTTTATAAATTTTGGCACAGACGTCATTAGTTTTCCATTCTTCTGGAATAATAAATGGATTAATGTTTCCTTCTCCTATATTTAATAAAAATGAAGAGAAACTGTCATTATTAGATCTTATTTTTTTTTTAATTTAAAAATATGAAATAAGGGCCAAAGATTTGAATATTTTATAGTCTCTTCAATTATAGTATTTCTTCTTCCATATTTTAATACTGGTAGAATTTGTCGAAAATCTCCACCTAAAATAATTATTTTTCCACCAAAACTTTTATCATTATGACAAACATCTTTTAAAGTTTTGTCTACGATTTCTAAAGCTTTTTTAGGAATCATAGATGCTTCATCCCATATAATTATATCTGTTTCTCTTAATTTTTTTTTATCTGAATTAAATTTTAAAAATGCGCTTTCAATGTTATTTAAATCCAATGGTAATCTAAAAGTTCTGTGACTTCTTAAACCTTTAGGTAATAAAATTGAAGCTATTCCGGTCCAAGCCATCGATAAAAATTTTTTTTAATGCTTATATAATAATATATTAATGTTTTGTATAAGAAAGTTTTTCCGGAACCTCCTGGTCCATCTATGAAAAATATTTTTTGTTTATTATTTATTATTTTTTCAAAAATTTGTTTTTGATCATTATTTAATTGTTTATACATTTTATCAAATTTTTTTTTACTAAAATTTATAATTTCATCATTAATTTCTTCATTTTCTTCAATGTATGTTTTATTTGGTTCTGGTAAACCAAAATTTTCACATGACATATCTTCTAAATTTAATATTTGATTAATATGTGATAAAGCTTTATTTTCTTTATTATCTTTAAAATCTTCTGTAAAAATTTTTTATATTTGTTCCAAATAATTTTACCTTGAATATTTTCACATAGTAAAAAACATGCAAAAAATTTACGTAGTTGTATTGGTAACATAACTTGACATGCTTCTTCAAAAATATAATAAATTTCATTTTCGTGCTCAATTAAATTCATTGCTAAAGCTGTTTCTTTATAAGTATTATAAGTAATATTTTCGTGAGTTCGTAAATCTGTATAAGATGTTGCACCTTTTATTCTATTTAATATTAATTTTAAAAAAAAACGTTCACTATCTTTAGGAGATACTACATTTAATCTACCAATAGCTATGTTTTTTCTATTTTTTGATCGTTTTATCCAAGATTTTGTGTTAGAATTGAAAATATAATATTGTGGTATGTTAACATATTTAATTTTTTTAGCAAAATCATCCTTTTTATTCAAAGTAAACCATGCGGTTAACGTTGTTTCGTATTTATTTAATGCTGAATCTTTATCATTTTCATTAAAAATTATTTTTTGTTGATTTTCTGTATGAATACTTAATCTTATTACAGAATGACTTCCTGCCACATAATGGTAATTCTTGTAATCTCCATGCTGCTTCCATTGGACTTAAGTATCTACCATCTATATATTGTGTTATTTCATCATATACTTCTTCTTCATTTTCTTTTATTTTATTTTCTTTTATTTTGCAATATGCTTTATCGACTCCTTTATAAATATAGTCGTAAATATATTTAATACTTTGTATTGACATACAAAGTTCAGTATTAATATGAGCAGCATATTTTGCTAATAAAAAACTATTGTAAGGAATTACCATTGAATTATCAACTTTTATAATTTTTTTGTTATTTTTAAAATTGTAGATATAATTATCAGAAATATTATTTCGTCGTTTGTATTGTGGATATTTATTTTCTTCAATTTTAGTACATTCAGTAAATGGTTTTGGAAAATTTTTTTACATATATTTTTATTTTTATCATAACATGGAGATTTGCTAGTATGTGGTCCGTGTAACATATGTTTAATTACTAATTTTTGTAAATATATATTTTCCGATGATGGTATTTCAGCTGAAATATACTTATCAATAGATTCTACAGTAAATATTTTATGATTATGGTGTAATGTGATAATGATATGTGCATGAGGTAATCCTCTTTTTTGAAATTCTATGGAAAATACATAAGCTATTACAGGACCAAAAATTTCATTTTTTATTATATCATTTAATAGCATTTTAAATTTTGCATAAAATAATCTTACTGTAATATTTGGTATATCATTAGGAGTTGTTCCTTCAGGAAAATTTTTAAAATTTCTTTAAGTTCTTTCCATTTTGGGTTATTATAAATTGTAATTTTATGCAACTACTTTCGAGTTTTCAACAAAAAAATTAAAATTTTTATATTTTTATGTAATATTATACATAAATAAAATATAATAAAAAAATATAAAACTATATTATGCAGTATTTGATGGTTCTAAAAAGTTGTGGGGGGTTGTGGGGGGGGGGTTGTGGGGGGGACTGTGGGGGGTCTGGGGGGTCTGTGGGGGGACGCGGGGGCGTGGGGGGTAATGATCGATAACATAAAATAACGTAAATTTACGTTATTTAATTAATAAAAATCATGTGGGGGGGCTGTGGGGGGGCGTGGGGGGGCGTGGGGGGGCGTGGGGGGATGTGGGGGGGCAACGACTGAATTTTGGTTCATATAACTATATAATATAGGTAGATATATATATATATATATATATATACACGCATGAATGTTTATATTACATTTTTAATCAATGTAAAAGTAGTATTCTTTGCACATTCTCTACATTTTTATTTACTAATTTTTTAGCTTGGAAGGTTAAGAATTTACGGAGTTAGTACAATTTGAAAACTAAGAATCTTTTTCCATTTTGCAGACTTTATTTTTATTTAAAATATATATAAATATGTTAAAACGAATTCCCATTATTAAGTAAATAATTCAATCAATGACGCCACGGAAAAAAGTTATTATAATAACCGATTCCACATTATCATACAATCGAAAAAATCTTTCTTATTATTTTTTTAAATAACCAATTTTTCCAGTGACACTACTAAATTTACGACTATTATAACTATCATAATTATTTATTCAGGTAATATCACTTATTTTATGTGTTACAGAGCCAGTTTCTCTGATGCTAGTTGAATATTAGATGCACTTCATCGTAAATGGTTACCGTAACCATCTAAATATTATTTACCGGTAATGATCGATATTTCTGAAACTTTAAAATACCAGGTTCACTCCGTTGTAGAAGATCTTATGCTGACCTGGAGCTCATTTTAACTACTAGGACGTTGTCTACTGGAAATGACAAGAAAGTTATCAATTTTCCATTATAATACTAACTACATTTCCTCGTTGATGATATTACGACAACTTAGAGATCACCTTAGATATCTAGACGTCATTTGCAGGAGCTGATTGATATTAACGATTATTAATTACAATACTAACTGCACTTCTTCGTAGATGATGTTACGTCGACCGACTAGGAGGTCATTTTAGATATCTTGACATCGTCTATAGGAAGTGATTGATATTTCTGAATATTCAATAATAATAATACTATAGCTGCACTTTAATGTAGATAATGTTATGTAGACCTAAAGATCGCTAAATCCACTTGGAAATTGTTTACAATAAATGACTAATATTTCTGAGTATATAATTACATTATTATCTGCACTTCCTCGTAGATGATGTTACGTTAACCTAGAGGTCACCTCAGATATCTTGACATCAGCTAAAGGAAGTAACTAATATTTCTGGTTTTCAATAATAATAATGTATTCACCTGTAGATGATGTTCAACCGATCTCAATCACCCTAGACACATCCCTTACAAAAAAACTATAATCTTAACTACAGTAGATTATAATCCATGAGTGTGGTCATACTATATTTAGTGATTATAATATATTATAGTATAATAATATAGTAAATTATATTATTTTTGTCCTACTATAATCAATGATTAAACTCATTACAATCATAATGAACGTGAGTATACTGTATAGTCTTATATAATCATTACCTATAATTTACTACAGATCTATTTACAAACTTAATTTCATTAGTTTTCAAAGAAGTTTTGACATTAAAACCATAGTCTATTACTATTTCCGATTATAATTATCACTACAAAAATGTTTTTTTTAACTACATTCAACAATAGTTTTGTGGTTAGAAACGTTATAAATTGATATAGATAACTATAATCATTACTACAAAATAGTAAGTTTTATATAATCATTACTACAGATCTATAGTAACATACTTAATTTTATTAATTTTCACAGAAGTTCTAATATTAAAACCATCCCGACTAGAAACGAATAACGAATAAACGCTTCCTACAAGGTACCCTAAGATTATTATATGATCCCTATAGGGTGCCCTACATGGTGTGTATTGGGGCGATTCTGAGGTCCCGATCGGGCAGCCTCAATTTCAGATGTGCCCTATTGTTACCCGGTTATCACCTGACAATTGCCTGACAATCGATGTTGAAAAAATTCTAAGTGATAACATAACCTCTTTTGATACACGTGTATGTCTGATGCAAATAAAAACTATTTCTCTCGTAAATTTAATTGTTAAATAGTTTTAATATAAATAATACTCGACTCGAAAAAAGAATTATTTTATTTTTAGATACTGTCATGTTCTTATTTAGTCATATTGAACTTTTACAGAACAATATAAATACGTAAAATATACAACTAAGTTGAAAAATGATTTATTTATATTAATTGTATAAATATATTAGTATATTTTATGTTTTGCAAATGAATTTGGATCATATGAGGGAAATAAAATTTAATTTATCGAATTGATGAAATGAAATTTTAAAACTATTTTTTTGTTATTACATAAAAATTTTGTTTTGTATCTCTAATGATTTAATACTAATTATATTTGTAGAATTACACCTTGAAAAGCTTACGTTGAGCAAATTATACATTTTTTATTTTAAGTTGAGTCAAAGTTTCAAAATCTATAAAAGAGTTTTAATATGGGGGAAAGAGGTTATGTTTTGATTTCAAACGTTTTCAATATCAATAGTCAGGCAACTGTCAGGTAGTGGACGGGTCGTAATAGGATATTTACGGAGATGAGGGAGCCCTATTGGGATCTGATAATCACCCCATTACATGACAGGTAGCGCCCCTGAAAGGATGCCCTGTAGGGTTCTTATAAATACGTAGGGCATCCTTAATATTTTTCTAGTCCGGATAGTTCATTACTATTTCTGGTTATAATTATCATTTTAAAAATGTTGTTTTAACTTCATTTTAATAAATATTAATATATTTATTAATAAATAACTATATTCAACTACAGTTTTGTGGTTATACACGTAATAAATTGATATAGATAACTATAATCATTACTACAAAAATATAGTAATATACATTACAAATGTATCATAACTATAGTAATTTATAATTTATGATTATAGTCATACTAGATTTAGCGATTATAATATACTATAGTACGATAATATAGTTAATCATAATATTTTCTTTCTACTATAATCAAAGATTAAACTGATTACAATCATAATGAACGTGAGTATACTGTATAGTTTTATATAATCATTACCTATAATTTACTACAGATCTATAGTAACAAACCTAATTTCATTAGTTTTCAAAGAAGTTTTGACATTAAAACCATAGTTCATTACTATTTCTGATTATAATTATCACAACAAAAATGTTTTTTTAACTACATTAAACCACAGTTTTGTGGTTAGAAACGTAATAAATTGATATAGATAACTATAATCATTACTACAAAATAGCATAGTTTTGTATAATCATTACTACAGATCTATGGTAACATACTTAATTTTATTAATTTTCACAGAAGTTCTAACATTAAAACCATAGTTCATTACTATTTCTGATTATAATTATCACTACAAGAATGTGGTTTTAACTACGTTCAAATAAAAATTAACACGCTCATTAATAAATGACTACATTTACTACAGTTTTGTGGTAAGAAACGTAATAGATTGATACAGATAACTATAATCATTACTACAAAAATATAGTAATGTACATTACAAATGTATCATAACTATAGTAAATTATAATTTATGATTGTAGTTATACTAGATTTAGCGATTATAATATACTATCGTACGATAATATAGTTACCCGCGTAAAAAAATTTGGTTTGGGAAAAGTTTAGCAAAAGTTTTGTTTGGCTCATGTTCACATCTCATCCGGGAAATGAGACGATCCCAATCTTTGTCGAAAAAATAGGTATGTTATGCAGAAGTTTGGTAGTACTTGTTTTTAACTTTACATTGATATTCTTGAACTTACTAAAATAGATAGTGAAGTTATGCATGAATTTGGCCAAACTTATATTTAACTTCATTTGAATATTTTTAAATTTTTTAGAATAAATATTCAAGTTTCACATAGGTTCAGCATGACTTTTTTTTGAAATAGATAATTATGTTCTATATAAATTTGGCCATACTTATATTAAACTTGATTCGATTATATAAAAATTTTTTAAATAAGCAGTCAACTTTCGCACAAGTTTGGCAAAACTTGTTTTAACCTTTATTTTTTACTACAAGGCCCTTAGAGCATATATACCTGGAGGGAGCATGCAAAGCGTAAAAATGTAGTCAAATTGAAGAGAAAGAAAGGTAGCTTGAAGGGTAAGTGTTTTCTCTCTCGCATGCGCTGTGATTGGTTGTTACTTCTACAATCAATCACAGTGCATGCGAGAGAGAAAGCGCTTACCCTCTAAGCTATCTTTCTCTCTTTTCAGTTTGAATATACAATTTTACGCTTTGCATATCTCCCTCCAGGTATATATGCTCTAAGCCAGCTCTAAGACAAGGCCGAAAATATCACATTCCCTCTCTGAAACGATAATGGAATGTTGTTGAATAATTGTAACGAGAAAAAAAGTCAATCATAGCTTGTGTACGACAGTCTCGTCGACAATTTATGCAAACGATAAGTTGACCGACATTTTTCTTCCTTGGGTACATGCTACGCTATTTTTTAAAAATCTTTAAATGACTTTAAATTATCACAATTTATTTAAAAAATACTAAATTTATAATATTTATTATTTACACTCTAAATTTGTTGGACTGAAATTTCAATCGTTTGGATTGTAATTCTCAGTCCAAGTGTGGACTTAAAAAATGACGTTTCAATTTAATCCATTGGATTGAAATTGTCAATCCAAGAGAAAATTGAAGTGATTAATAGTCCAAGGCTCAGACTGATATTTTCCTTAAAAAATAAACAAAGAACAATAAAAAATTTACACATTGAAAAAAATATATTATTTTTATTTATTTCTGAAATCAAAAACTGAAATGAAACATACAAAAAATTATTTATGTAATATTATTTATACTGGTCCACAATGAAATACTCGAACTCGTTGGTTGACTTAAATTATAAAAATGGCTCGTAATGAAATTATAAAAACTAGTTAGCTCAGGAGTAAAAGATAAATGAAACGCATAATGTGTTTTAACTAAAATATCTAAAGCTACGATTGGATTTTTCCCAACAGGAATCATATGACTGTCTGCTCTTATTAAAAATTCATTGGCTTCATCATGATTTTTTTTTGACAAAATAAGAAGTGGCTGTAGATTTACTTTTTCTTTCATTAATTCACACATTTCTATGTCTTCACATGGCTGAAGTATAAAAATAAATTTTCTATTATAAGTATAAGAATATTATAATTAAGACTAGATTAAAAACTACATTACATGAGTTATTTGCAGCAAATATTTATTAGGCAAAATATCTTCATCACCTTTTTTTGAATTCATTTTTCTATTTTTAGTAGGGTTTTTTTCAGTTTTGAGAACATTAAAGTCATTATCTGATTTATTAATCTGTAATAAAGCGATGCTATTATATATGCCATTAAAATTTGAATTTTATTATAATTTAACTCGATACTCATAAATAATAGATTTTCTCACGTTTAGTTTATTCTGTTTTTTTCTTAAATTTTGTACTGGTAGCAACTCCGGAAGAAAAACGATTGCTTTCAAGTTATCTAAATAATATAATTTTGTTTAAATATACTTTTTTATGTTTTTTAATTTATAAAAGATTTACCATCATCAATAAATTCAAATGACTTGAAAAGTTTAGAGTATTTGTTTGCACAATACATGAGAACTTTCTGATAATTATGCATAAGAAATAATTTTAATATCTACCTTTCAACGTATCAACAGCTTCTTTCGAAATATTCAGATTTTCCAACCACTTTGCAAATAATATATGATTGTTGAAGGTCTCCTATAGAATTAAAATAATATAATTTCTCAAGTAGTAACCAGTTGATTATTTTAAATTATATTAAACTTACCTCGGGTAACGTTATTATTTTATCCATAATAGAAAAAGATGTTCATAATTTTATATAAAAATTGAGTATTATATTCGTAGGTTATAAATATTTTAAAAGGTTAATGTTTGTTTGTATGACGTTTTTGACATATGCAATATCTCTATAGTGATTCTTTGTTGGATTGAAAATTTGCGTACTCTAAGCTTGGATTAAAAAAATTTTAATCCAAGCTGACCTTATGATTTTTTTCAATCCAATGGACTATTATTCAATCCATAAGATTTAATTTTATTAGAAGTCCACGCTTAGACTGCAAATTTCAGTCCAAGGAATTTAGAGTGTAAAAATAACTCAAAATACAATCATATTAACATAAAATTAATTAATTTTTCTTTTTTTAGATCCTTTAATCTCCTTTTTCTCAATTATTCGTTTGGCATTTTTTTCCCTTCTTTATGCTATTTTAGTTGATCTTTCTTTAGTTGTTCTGCTTTGAATTTTTTTTCTAATTTCTTTAATTTTTGTTCATATTCAAATACTAACTTCTGTTTCATCATTTGTATCTTTTTATCCTCTTTTTCTAATACCACCTGATCAACTTTTTTATTTTCTTGATCTTTTTGTTCTAATCTAGACTGTAAAAAAAAATAGCGGGAAATCACGTCGATGGTCGACGATTTCAATGCGGCCATGCACCGTCGAGGTTATTTAACTTCGTTTAACGGCGACATTTTAACGTACTTTGCGTGATTTCACGTAAACTGAACACAAGATTTTTAGGTTAAATCAGTTAGATGTCGCGCTTCAACGATGTTAAATAACATCAACGGTGCATGGTCGCATTGAAATCGTCGACCGACGACGTGATTTCTCGCTATTTTTTTTTACAGTGTAATTCTTTCATCTTGTTTTTCATGCTCTTTTCTATTTTCTGCATTTTCTTGTTCTAGAAACTCTGTCTCAGTTTCTCTCTCCTTGTCCTCTTTTTTGTTTTCCACTTTTTCGTGCTCTTTTTTTTCGTATTCTAATTTTTCTTGATCCATTTTTTCCTGCTCTTTTCCTTCCAGTTCTTTTCTTTCTTGTTCTTTTCTTTCTTGTTCTTTTCTTTCTTGTTCCTTTCTTTCCAGTTCTTTTTTTCTTGTTCCTTTCTTTCTTGTTCTTTTTTTTCCTGCTCTTTTCTTTCCAGTTCTTTTCTTTCCAGTTCTTTTTTTTCATGTTCCTTTCTTTCTTGTTCTTTTTTTTCCTGCTCTTTTCTTTCCAGTTCTTTTCTTTCTTGTTCTTTTCTTACTTGTTCCTTTCTTTCTAGTTCTTTTTTTTCATGTTCCTTTCTTTCTTGTTCTTCTCTTTATATTTCTAATCTTATTTCATCTGTTCTATTGCACTCTTCGATTTCTTCTCTTTTTTTTTCTTGTGCAGATTTCGATTCATTTTTTTTAGACGATTTTGGATTTCGCAAAGTAGCGCAGAAGGCTGTCAAACATTGTCTATATTTAGCATGAGGTATGCAGTTCTTTGGTTTTGTATTGTCATTGACAAACACTAAATTAATAAAATTAATATTCAATATTAAAACCTTACTATTATGGATAAATAATAAAGATATTTTAAAAACATTTTGGTACAAAATTACTTTTAACATCTTCATATACGTTGCCCGGTATTGCTGACCAACCATTTTTCCCAGTTGGCGATGATTTTTTCAAAACTTCTCTTCCAAGGATTTCGCACATCAACCGTCTAGCCATCTCCTTTGGTTTCTTTCTAAAGGAACTTTTAAAAACATTGAGTTTCCACTCCAAAATCTTTATCTCTGATCCTTCTACAAGTGGAACCTTTAAAAAAATATATTTAAAAATTTTAATAATTTGAAAAAAAATTTTCTTCATTTTTCATCAGTGTCAATTTGCAGTGACTCTAACCACTCTTTGTTTTCTAAAAATATAATAAAATCAATCATGAACAATAAAATTATGAAGTTAGATTTATAATTAACATAAAAGGTTAAGTTTTTGTTTGTTTTTACTTACCAC
Source organism: Anastatus disparis (assembly GCA_017163975.1). Lineage (NCBI taxonomy): Eukaryota > Metazoa > Arthropoda > Insecta > Hymenoptera > Eupelmidae > Anastatus > Anastatus disparis. Next base: position 1,364,904 of record JAFFSR010000381.1, read on the forward strand.
TTTTGTACAAAATTTTAGCACTGAACCACTCTTTTCCCCACATTGCTGTAGTTTGTTGCTCTTTTTCAAACACATCTTCTTCTGGAAGAATACTATATTCCTTGTACCCAAGCCATATAATTAACACAAACATGTCATTCGAAAATATACGTAATTTTCATAAGAATACATTAAATTACAAATGAACACAGTTTGAATATAGAATAAAGTAAGCACTGATTTCACGACACTGTAAACAAATTTTTCGAGTTGTTAGGAAAACAAATACTTTTTCTCTCTCTCTTTAATTTATTCGAGTGATCGATTCGATTCAAATTTTGACAACTCGATTATTTTATACTTAATAATATATACAAAGAATTATTATTGCCAATTCGACTGTTACACGTTAATATTCACAGAAAAAAAAATTAAAAGAAAGAAAAGTTGAAAAATTTTCTTAAAAATGAGAAAAAAAAAGCTTCTATTTGACGAGTGCTCAAGAGCAACAAAATACAGATTAATGCAAACTTTTGAAGATTCAAACTCGGAAAGTAACAATTCCTCCAGTAGTTCTTGTAATTCTCAAGTCAATTCTTAAGGTACAAATTATATTTTTAAATACATTTAATATATTACGTTATGTAATAAAATTGTCTAATGTTTTACGATATTTCAAAGTGCTTTGGTTGCAAGTAATAACAATTTATTTAATAATCATTTATAACCTATTCATAACCTTTTCTTTAATAAGTGATAGAATTTTTATTGATTGTTTTTTAAATCGCTATTATAATTTTAAAAGATTTGTAAATATTATAATTGATCATTAAAAAATTATTTTAAAAATATAAATTTTTTTCATGTAATAGAATTATTTTTTAATAAATTAAAACATACAATTTAAAAAATTAACTTTTTATGAAATACTACATATTTTTAAAGAAAAATAACCTGTTTTTTTTAATTTAAATTATAGAAGATAATGATGATAATTCTGATTCTCAAATAACAAACTGTATTAAAGCATCAAATAATACAAATGAAAACATTGATAATTTTGAAGATTTTGAAGTTCCTGATGAAGATGATTTAGGTATGATTATATTTTCAAAAGTATTAAAATTGAATATAATATTACCAAATATATTTTCATTTTAGAAATAGTCGGTTATGATATATAAGTATGTGCGTACGTGTATGTCCGCATGTGTGTGTTGAAAATATTATTAGTATGTTTTAACTTTGAAGGAAAACATAAATATTTATTTTGCTTTCTTGTAATAAATGATAAAAACTTTTTACATTTTGAGTAAAAAAATTTGTCTTTAAAGCGTGGGAATTCACTTTATTATTTTATTCATTATTTGCAATTTATAAAAGAAAATTTAATTTAAATTGATTTATTATGATTTAATAGATTCTTTTTTCTTATGTCAAAAAATTATATCTTTATTTTTTTTTCTCTCAACTAAAAAACATATTTTATTTGCTTTAGTTTTATTACTGTTTCAATAAATCAAGGTATGATGAAGCCTTGTCAAATAGATTTCGCTTTCATTTTTGATATCATCGAATTTTAAAATGCAGAAAATTCATGTTCATTTATATTTTCTCAAATACTATTATTAATAACTAAATTGACATTTTAACCTATAATAAAAGTATATTTAAAAAAATATGAATAATAATAAAATCTTTTAAATAAAGTTATTAACAATTCATTATTGAACATTAAATTAAATAAATTTTTTATTCATGGTTGAATTTATAAAGTCCTTGTTTTACCAAAAAAATTTGTTTATAACAATTAAATAAAAGATATTATAATCGTGAAGGATTTTTGAGATTTTCCTATCAGAATATCTAGTATAAATTATAAATCAAAATCGGACGAAAAACCAAGAAGATTACATGGTTTTTACGTTTTTCTTCTGCTAACAATATTAGTATATTCGTAATTTGAATTAACTTAAAAAAAAATTCTTGCCTCTTGAGACCTCTTTCTTTCGATGTACATATAATTTATACTATACATTCAGATAGAACTACCTTAAAAGTTTATAAAATCAATCCAAGTAGATACAGACGAGCTTAGTAAGGCATACCTAACAATTTTTATTATGAATTCAAATTTTAAAAGAAATTCACGTGTTTGTGAAAGATATCTGTTCCTATCATAACTACACGGTTAGCAATATTAACAGACGCAGTCTGTTAAAAACAGTTAACAGACAAAAATGTCTATTACTTTGACAGACAAAATGTCTTTAAAGGATTTAACAAAAAAATGTCTTTTTAAATTTTACACTTGGTACAATACAGGACACTTTCAGAATCAACTGACATAAAGTCCGTTAAATTGACACATCCTTGTCTGTTGCTTCAACAGACAATTTAGTAACATACAAAAAAAGTTAACAGACTACCCAATTGTTTTGAACCGTGTAACGCAATACGCATTAGTATCAATTAAGTTATGAATAATATCAATTAAAGTGTTTATAAGTTTATATATATTATTTATGCATAATTGAATGTCTGTCATAATTTTTAGTAGCACTTTGACTTTACGTACATGGAAAGAATTTTCCCTTGAAAATTACCGTCACTGTAATCGTAAATATGTGTATGTACTGTAACAGTAAGCTGTAAACAAAGATAAAAGAAAGTAGATACAAGAATACTTTGAAAGCGAAACAAAAAAAAAAAAAAAAACTCTGCACGAAATAGATGGTAAGAGATAACAAAGAGGTAAAAAGAGTGGCATGGCAGGCACGATAGGATAAAAAAGAGGAAGAGCAAGACCGAAAAGGACAATATTTTCTTTATATATTCAGAGTAAAAGTATACATACACAACGCATATAGAATGTCTACATAGAAGAGTGTATAGCAATAGCAGAGAGAGAAGGAGAGACGGTGGTAAAAAGCTCAGAGAAAGAGAAAAATGGTTAAGCGATAAATTTTCACAGACGATATAGTGTAATATCATCTTGCTATGTACTAGCACTAGCAAGGCGAAAACGAACTCGTATATAGTTTTCTTTTCTCGTTTTTAAAATACTAGTTTACATGCAATTTCTACTTTGTTTACTATTTCTATCCTATACACTCAATATTTCAATTTAATTATATGTTTTTCTTGTATCATAATTTGTTTATCTTCTTTTTTCTTTTTTTTTACTCTAAGGTCCATAATATATCTTGACCTTCTATCAAATTTCTTTTAAAATATTAGTTTACATGCAATTTCTACTTTGTTTACTATTTCGATTCTATACACGCAATGTTTTAATTTGATTATATGTTTTTCTTGTATCATAATTTTTTTTATTTTCTTTTCTCTTTTTTTTTACTCTAAGGTCCATAATATATCTTGACCTTCTATCAAATTTCTTTTAAAATATTAGTTTACATGCAATTCCTACTTTGTTTACTATTTCTATTCTATACATGCAATATTTTAATTTGATTATATGTTTTTCTTGTATCATAATTTTTTTTATTTTCTTTTCTCTTTTTTTTATTCTAAGGTCCATAATATATCTTGACCTTCTATAAAAAATTTTTTTTGAAATATTAGTTCACATGCAATTTCTACTTTGTTTACTATTTCTATTCTATACACGCAATATTTTAATTTGATTATATGTTTTTCTTGTATCATAATTTTTTTATTTTCTTTTCTCTTTTTTTTCTAAGGTCCATAATACATCTTGACCTTTTAAATATAATAGTTTACAAGCGATTATTACTCTTTATTTTCTTTCTTTTTTTTTATTTTATATATTTTTTCTTGACTTCGTAAAATGTTAACCCTTTACTCTTTATTTATTACATTGTTAGAAATGTTTTACAACTGAGTTAAAGACATAAGTTATGGGTGCATTGATAGCTTGCCTAAAAAAAAATATTTTTTTGTTTTTATTTACTACATTGTCAAACAATAATGTCGCTTGTGAGTGGATGAAAAGACCTATGTAAAAATGTCTTTCAACTTTTATCTTATTAAACTTCTCTTAAAAGCGTTATTATTCTTTAACGTATACATCTCGGTTACATTTTTCGTATACTCAACGCCTTTAATCTAGTTCAAAGAGTTTTATTTTTTTTATCAATTTGCCTTTTCTGGCGTCATTTTTATGCTTTCATACAGTATGTACCAGTATTTTTAATTTCACAAAACTATATTAGTGTTTATTCATTTCTATTTTTCTTAAATCTAATTTCCTTCTTTTTCCCTATGTTTTAACTTATGTGTTTTTATGGTATAATAATAATAATATTTGATTATGTACATTGAATCAATGATATTTGTTTATTAATTATATATATACTCAATCGTAGTTTCTCTTATAGAACATCACAGTCTATAAGAATAACAAGCAAACAAAAATTTTATTTTTATTATTATTATTCCATTTCTATCTTACTTCTGTTTTAAAGCTACAGTAGTTGATAATATAAAGAGTTGCACTCAGCTTCCATGCTGTAATAATAAAAAGAATTTTAAATTTTTCTTCCAATACATTATTACCCTTTAAATTTTATTTTACAGTTTATACAATGGTATATCACTCTCAAGGTAAAATTATTACTTTCAATGAAATTTGATAATAATGTTATGATAAAATCACTCTTTTTAATGAACAGTTTGGAAGCTAGTTTCCTATTTTACATAAATTTTTAATCTTATTTTTTTAATTGTGCAATTGATACGTGAACATATCGAATTTTTTTATCTATCATTATTCTTAATCCCAAAACCTTCTTGCATTTTTGTTTCCCTTTATATACATTTTTGAAGGACGCATTATCTTCTTGATTTACACCGTTTTTATGCTGTAACAACAATGTTTAATTAAATATATTCTTACAACTTAATAAGCAAATATTATTTTAAATCTATACTTCATTTGTTATTTAAAAAAAAAATTTTTTGTTACCGTAGTTGATTAAGCAACGAGCTGTATCTTTATTTCTCTTGACCAGCTTGTTGTTAATCTTACAAGTCCTCTCTAGCCCATTTTAATCTTTTAATTATGTTTTTGTTCTCACCCCTTTCTTTCTCTCTTTTTTTTTATATTGAATTTCCCTCTTTTATTCTTATTATGGTTCCTTGTCTGGGAACATTTTATTTATTGACCCTTTCCTTTCCTGTATAATGTAGAGTAAGAATATTAAAAAAGTATATATTTTTTTGTATTATTATCTATGTGCGTATCTATATTATAATTAAATAATAATAATAATTGATTTTAAAGCTTAGTATGGGAATATTCCCTTTTTATTTTAATATTTTTCTGTTTTTCTTATCAACAGCAAAATGTAATCGTTTATTATTATTATTTCCCTTCTCTCTTTTTATTTAAACGTTTGTCATTAATCTAAACATCATCTTAAATTCATATTTATTCCGCATTCCGCATTGTATAATTTTTTATCATAATCTTTTTTACTTATTTTAATTATATATGTACTTCCCCGCGTAATAGTGTATTATTAACCTAGGGAGAGAAGTTGACCATTAAATGCTCGCGTAAGATTTGCCCCCGAGCGCAGCGAGGGGGCAAATACGCGAGCAATTGATGGTCAACTTCTCTCCCGAGGTGAATATACGATTTTTTCTTATTCCCGGCGAAAAGTACGTCCAACTTACCCGTTGTGATAATTCGTTTTTGATGATAAATCATTAAAATAAAAATACCGCGATGAATCGCTTGCTGCTATTGACCGAGTATGCTCTATCCTTCTCTGCCCCTCTCCCACTGATGATAAATCATTAAAATAAACCATCAATATTTCACTCACATTTTATAATTTACACACTTTATAACACACTGCAATTTATAATTCACAAAATAAAACAAGTTAGGTTTTAATAATAAAATATTTAAAATTACTATATAAGAAAAATAAAGAAAAAGATATACTGCTTGTTGTAACCGGCAAAGAAGGCTAGACATAGCCCCCTCCATTCGCGGCTACCTTTATTGTACACATAAGAGAAAGAAAGAGAGAGGGAGAGAGTCAATTCTTAAAGCCGGCGGACAGAGAAGGATAGACGCAACCCTCTCTATTCTGTATGAAAAAGAAAGAGAGAGGGAGAGAGTCAATGTCTAACGCCGGCGGACAGAGAAGGATAGACGTAGCCCTCTCTATTCTTAACTGCCGTGAAAAACAGAGCGTCAACACGATTGCGCATCGCTAGTGCGCCGAGCCGCCGTAGATAATGCTTAACTTCTCTCTCAGAAAGTAGACGTCTTTCGACGTACTTTTCGCCAGGGGATAAGAAAAAAATAATTTCGTTTGGATAAAGTTTAGCTAAAGTTTAAGTTTCGCAAAACTTTATCTAAACGTGGTCAATGATAATACCCAAAACTTTAATTTAAATATTTTCATGTTTGGTAAATGTATAAAATAGTTTAGAAGAAGGTCTAAAGAAGTTACAATTACCTTTTTTTTTATTGAAACAGATATCCCTCAAGTTTGGGAAAAAATTAGGAAATGATTATTTAAAGTTAAGAAAAACTATTTAAGAACTAGGGGTGACTTTATGTAAAGTTTACGAAAATTGGAATTAGGGTCAATCAGCCGGTAAATAGACGCTTAATGCAAGTAAATGGACGTTTTTTTAAGTCTTGTCAAATTAATAGTATTGCAATAACTACAAAATTTATTGCACTATAACTTAGAAATGTAATTACTCTACATGCAGAAAATTAGTTATATTTAAGGAAACGTAATGTTCAAGACTTATCTTCAATTTTGTCCATTTACCGGCTGATTGACCCTAGTTTGAAAATTCTTTCTAAAACGATCAGCAGAAGTTAAGAAAAACAATTAGACAAGTATGGGATAAGTTTTTGGAACGCTCATAAAATATAAAGTTAACCTTTTTTTTATACATTTAGTTTTATACAGAAAAAATTTTAAATTACTTGTGCATTAATATTTCATAAAATATTTTTAAATAATTTTGTCAATTAATATAAATAAATTATTCTTTAATTCAAGCTATTAAAAATTTTTTTAATTAGCAAAAAAATTTTTATTTTAAACTTTAAATAATACATGATTTAGTAATAAAAGTTTAATATTCACTAATCTTAATTATAATAACAAAATTTAACATTAAGAAAAATAATTAATTTAACGTTTTTAAACATTCTTCAATTTTTTCTTGATTTTACTTTCTTCTTTTGCTCGATTTTTCTATAACATCATCATTTTCTTCGTCTTGTTTTCTTTTATTCTCTTTAATTTTAGTAACTTGATAATTCTTTTCTATATTTTTCTCTATCATGCTTATCTGATATCTCGATATTTCAGGCTCACTTTCGTTGTCTGATTTTTTAGATAAATCTAAATCCTGCTCATATTCTTTATAGAGACCATCATCTGAAACTAATTTTATTTAAATAGATATATAAATTTATTTTTACAAAATAAAATTTAGTAGTTCACCTTTATCAGTCTCGTTCATTGCACTTTGTTTCATTTCATCACAGTTTTTTAACTGATTTTTAAGCGAATTCTTAATTTTTTTATTTCTACCGATATCAGGTTTTGGGTTTCGGAGCGTTGCACACATTGCTGTCAGCACTTCTCTATAAGTTTGATGTGTTAGTCTATATTTATTTTTTTGCAACATTTTGATTAACAAATCCTGAAAGAATAGATATTTACATCAAAATCACCCTTCATGGATTTAAGATAAAAAAAAATTACTTTCTACTCCCTATTGAAAAAGATCACGTGAATAATTTGCGTAAATTTTTCACGTGATTTTTGTTTCATTTCATCATGTGAATTATTCACGTAAATTATTCACATGAATTTTATATTTTTAATATAAGTATTTCATTAAATATAATCTCTCAAATCAAAAGTATTTTAATTAATATGATTTTCTTAATTAAAGGTATTCACATTAATATGATTTTTCAAATAAAATATGAGTCACTAGAAAAAAATTTGTGTTTTATTTCATTACGTGAATTATTTACGTAAATTATTCACGTAAATTATTCACGTGATGAAATGAAACACAAATTTTTTTCTAGTGACTCATAATTTATTTGTAAAACCATATTAATTGTATCACTTTTTGTAAACTTTTACAAATAAACACATATCTATCTATCTATCTAATTGAAATACTTTTGATTTAAGAGATTATATTTATTGAAATACTTCTTATATTAAAAATATAAAATTCACGTGAATAATTTACGTGAGTAATTTACGTGATGAAATAAAACAAAAATCACGTGAAAAATTTACGTAAATTATTCACGTGATCTTTTTCAATAGGGCTCCTTTATAAATGTTCTCAGGAATCGGCATCCAGCTGTTCTTTCCAGTAGGTGAGCTTTTTTTAAGTATCTCATCTCCAATGATAAGCTTCATCAATTTTCTTACCATTTCTCTTGGTTTTTTTAAAAATATTTCTTGTATATTTTTTAGTTTGAATTCGTTCACTATGATGCCAGAATTTTCTATAAGCTCAACCTAAAAAAATAATAATTAATAGAGATGCAAGCATTAAATGAGAAAAAATTAGTCATCCTTACAGTTTTGTCTTTTTTAATATAAGAAGATTTTACTTCTGAAACACCTGCATGACTCTTAAAGTTTAATTTAGAAAAAAATTCATAGCAACAACATCAATACCAACAATAACAATAACAATAACAATAACAATAACAATAATAACAATAAGAACAACAACAACAACAACAACGACAACGATAACGACAACGACAACGACAACAACAACAACGACAACAACAACAACGACAACGACAACAACAACGACAACGACAATAATAATGATAATAATAATAATAATAATGATAATGATAATGATAACGATGACGATGACGATGACGATGACGATGACGATGACGATGACGATGACGATGACGATGATAATAATAATAATAATAATAAAACCTCATAATTCTGAAAATGAATTGTTTTAGAAACTTCTAAAATTTTCTGGAGATTCTCAATGTCATCTGCAGAAACTGTAAAATAATAATTATTATTAATATTTAATGTAGATATAAAAACACTTCAATATAGGTCAACAACCGAAAGGTATCTTAGCACAAAAGCAAGAACACTGTTTTATACTATGTGAATTTATGTCTTCTTGAGTATTATCATCATCCGCCGTACTTCCGTCTTTCTCAATACTAGAATCATAATCTTCAGTCTGTTTATTTTTAATATTACTAGCATATTTTGATAGATTGGAATCAGTTTTTTCAGATCTGAAATGATGTAAATAATAAAATTATTTTTCTTTTTTATTTATTTAACGTCGCTGTATTTATGCTATCATTGCAATGCTAATTAGCAACAAAGGTCGTCAGTGTGTTTGTAAACAAAGCACATGTAACGTACAGTGGTGCTTGTATTAATCGGCCACTGAGAGCGGGATTCGAACTCAAAACCTCGAGATTACGAATCCATCGATTTACCGAATGAGCCACTGAAACCTCATAATGAAGTTATAAATAAAATATATTATTATAATATAATTTTTTACAACAAATATTATGGACAATGATTAAGTAATTGTTATGGAGTATATAAAAACTCATTACAAAATATGTAATTATAAAATTTAAAAAAATCGAATTTCATCACACAATCAAATTAAAATTTAAAATAATCTTTATATAAATAAATGTTGTAGTTTTTTTATTTATTTTAAATTTATATTCTTTAATCTATTATTGAATGGTTAATATAACTTAAGAATAATATAAATTAATTTAAAAATTATATCAAAGTGATTTATTTTTTTATGAATTTGCAAACAAGAAATGCAGATATCAAAATTATAAACTTACGTAGCCGGGTTGGTAGCTGTTACAGTAGATTTTATAGAAAATATTGATGATTTATTAGCGATGGCCCTGCTTTGTTGCATTGCGACATCATTTCGAGAAGCTTTTATACTTCTTACCTTCTGGCTGTCCTCTCGTTTCTTTGTTAAGAGATCAGGTTCAACCGAATATCTTCGTTCAGGTAAATTTTTTAAAATTGAATAATAAAGTTATAAATAAAATATATACTCTTCATGTAACTTAAGAATAATATAAAATAATTTGAAAAATATATCAAAGTTATTCACTTTCCAAAGTTTTGTCATAGAAAAATTTTTTTTTAGTAAAATTAAATTTTTTCATATTACAAATTGTAAAGCATTTGATCATAAAGTCTGTTTTGTTAGTTATATTTTCATTTAATATAGAAAACAGTTTAAATCTTTCAAGTTAAATTGTATTATATTTGAAAAACTCAAAACAAATAAAATTTACAAAGGTAAAAAGGACAGAAATTTATAAATATACAAAAAGTAAATTAATAAGCGCATTCATTTTTTAAAGAATTTACAAGAAAGAAATACGTATATACAAATTATAAACTTACGTAGCTGGTTTGGTAGGTGTCACAGTAGATTTTACTAAAAATATTGATGATTTATTAGCGATGGTCCTGCTTTCTTGCATTGCGACATCATTTTGAGAAGCTTTTATACTTCTTTTTTTCTGGCTGTCCTCTCGTTTCTTTGTTAAGAGATCAGGTTCAACCGAAGATCATCGTTCAGGTAAATTTTGTAAAATTGAATAATAAAGTTATAAATAAAATATATACTCTTTATGTAACTTAAGAATAATATAAAATAATTTGAAAAACGCTGCCAAGTGCTTTGGCGCAATGCTTTCTCATAGAGCGCATTGAGTTAGAGTAATTTGATTTTATTTTTTTAAATACGATTTTAAAATAAATGTCCCTATCCTCTGTATTGAAGGCTGTCTTAATACCTACGAAAACTATATGAATTTTACTCTTTCTTACTTTTGCCATTTGCATAATGTGATTTTATGATGCTCTAAAATTAAAAATGCGTTTATAAAATTAATTTTCCTAAGCTTGTCTTCTTAACACTATAACCAATAACTTGCATACAAATTTTGGAACATTTTCATCGAATAGTTTACAAAAAATACCGAATAATTGAAAAATAAACATTGTTTTAAAATTTTCAAAACGCTTTAACGTTACAACTACGCTAAGAAAACCAGTTTTCAAGAGTTCATTTTATTTAGGCAATCGTAAATAATTTCTATACATAATTTTAAACTACTTCATCGAGTAGTTTACGTAAAATACCAAAAAATAAGTGAAATTCTATTCAGAATTTAAAAAATGCTCTAAAATTAAAACTGCACTAAGAAAATAAGTTTTTCCAAGCTTGCTTTAATTAGGCAATAACAAATAATTTGTGTAAAAATTTTTTAGCAAATCTATCGAATGGCTTTTGTGTAATAGAAAAAAAATGAAATATGAACATTTTTTCCAAAATTTTCAAAATGCTCTAAAATTAAAACTGTGCTAAAAAAATTAGTTTTCCAAAGCTTGATTTATTCAGATAATAGTGAATAATTTGCATGAAAATTTCTGAGCAAGTTTATCGAGTGATTTTTGTGCAATAGAAAAGAAATTAAGTCAGCTGTATACCGACACAATTACCTGTTTTACCGAATCTATTTAAAATTTAGTTTTTATAAAAACTAATAGCTTCAGGCAGAAATAAAGAGATGGTTTTGATTCGTGTAATAGAAAGCAATATTTTCTCTGATAAGAATAATTTAATTTCACCGCTTTATTTTCAAGAAAAGTTGGAATAACTTGAAAATCCCATTATTTGACACTAATTTATAATTTTTTTAAGTTATTCCAACTTTTCTTAAAAACGAAGCAATAAAATTAATTCATACTAATCAAAGAAAATATTACATTTTATTAAACACATCGAAACCATCTCTTTATTTTTGCCTCTTGTTGCTGATTTTGGGAAAAAAGTCAATTTTTTAATTAGAAAAGGACAGAGATACAGCGGACTCTTAAAAATAAAAAATTTTTTCAAAATTTTCAAAATGGTCTCAAATTAAATGTGCGCTAAGAAAATTAAAGAAAATTAGTTTTCAAAAGTTCATTTTATTTTGACAATCATAAATAATTCCCATACATAATTTGAAGATCCTTCATCGAGTAGTTTACGTAAAATATAAAAAAAATTAGAAAAATTTTATTCAAAATTTTCAAAATGCTCTAAAATTAAAACTGCACTGAGAAAATAAGTTTTTCAAAGCTTGTTTTATTTAGGCCATTGCAAATGATTTCCATAAAAATTTTCGAGCAAATCTATCGAATGGTTTTTGTGTAATAGAAAAAAAATGAAAAACAGAGATTTTTTCCAAAATTTTCTTAATGCTCTAAAATTAAAACTATGCTAAGAAAATAAGTTCCAAAGCTTGTTTTCTTTAGACAATAGCGAATAACTTGTATACAAATTTAGAAGCAAATCTATCGAATGGTTGTCGTAAAATAAAAAATAAATTGAAAAAAAATTTTTTTTCAAAATTTTCAAAATGCTGTAAAATTAAAAGTGCGCTAAGAAAATCAGTTGGTAAAAGTTTTTCTTCTTTTGGCAGTCGCAAATAATGTTCATACAAATTTTCAAGAAAATCCTTCAAGTAGTTTACGTAAAATATCAAAAAAATGAAAAATCGAAATTTTTTTAAAATTCCTAAAATGGCTCTAAAAAAAAACTGAGCTAAGAAGATCAATTTTCAATAGCTTTCCCCCAGTTAAACAAAAAAATAAATTGCATGCAAAATTTGAAGTTAATCCATCGAGTAGTTCTCGAGATCTTATTGGCGTACTGAAATCATACACTCACACATACACACACACACACACACACACACACACACACACACATACAGACATTTTCTGGAAACCACTTTTTTCGACTCCCTGAGTCTAAATATGTACAAATCAATGAAAAAATAGAAAAAAAATTTTTATACCGATACAATGCTTTCTCTATGAGAAAGCAAAATATATCAAAGTTATTCATTTTCCAAAGTTTTGTCATAAAAAAATTTTTTTTTAGTAAAATTAAATTTTTTCATATTACAAATTGTAAAGCATTTGATCATAAAGTCTGTTTTGTTAGTTATATTTTCATTTAATATAGAAAACAGTTTAAATCTTTCAAGTTAAATTGTATTATATTTGAAAAACTCAAAACAAATAAAATTTACAATGGATTCTGATAAAAGTTTATACTTTTACTATAAATGTCATTTTCTTCAAAGGTAAAAAGGACAGAAATTTATAAATATACAAAAAGTTGATTAATAAGCGCATTCATTTTTTAAAGAATTTACAAGAAAGAAATACGTATATACAAATTATAAACTTACGTAGCCGGGTTGGTAGCTGTCACAGTAGATTTTATAGAAAATATTGATGATTTATTAGCGATGGCCCTGCTTTGTTGCATTGCGACATCATTTTGAGAAGCTTTTATACTTCTTTCCTTCTGGCTGTCCTCTCGTTTCTTCGCCAACCCTATTGAAAATAATGACGTCTTTGGACGTGTCTGGATTTGGAACAAAAAAAGACGTCTTTAAAAAACGTCTTTTAAAAACGTCTTTTTTATCAAAATTTTTAAAAAATTACTTACTAAAATGTTCCAAAAAAGTATTATTTTATTACGTTATCATTTTTAATAGGGTATCTTTCTTTAGGAATATAGAAACAAAATAAGCATCAGCTCTCTGCAGACCGAAAAGCTTGAGCGAACAAACTGGAAATGTTATAACCTTATATACCCGAGTCACTAAAATTTTCGTAGGAGTTCGCGTATTAAGAAAAACGCCACCTAACAGTCAAAGACAGAATTAATAGTAATTTTTCCAGTAGTTACATTTTTAACTGTGAGGTGCCGTTTTTCTTAACTTCGCAATCCCTTATCCAAATTTCAGAGATGCAGGTCTATGAGGTTATAATTTTGCGTGTTTATTCACAGTTGAAAATCAGTATACATACTTCAATTACGTACTTCAAGTATATACACTTTAGCTTAAGTATGTTCTTTTTTGAAACATTTAAGTGGGTATTATTTTTAAAATATTGATAAAAAAGACGTCTTTAAAAGACGTCTTCAAAAGACGTCTTTTTTTGTTCCAAATCCAGACACGTCCAAAGACGTCTTTTAAAGACGCTTTTAAAAGACGTCTTCTAAAGACGTTTTTAAAAGACGTCATTATTTTCAAAAGGGAAGAGATCCGGTGCAATCGAAGATCTTCGATTAGGTAAAATTAATTCACCGTCAGTGGTTGCATTGAGTAACTCTAACCACTCTTTCTCTTCTAATAAAATAAAATTTTAAATATATGAGTGAGTAAAATGAATATTTATTAAATTAAAATAAATCTAAATTTAAAGAAAAGTTAATAAAACGTTTTAAATTGATTTGATAATTAAAAAACTGATTTGATGATATAATTAAAAATGTTGTAGGTTAAATAATAAAAGAAAAAATTAAGGTTGTATAAATTTATTTTAATGAAAACTTACCATTTGTTTTGATAATTTCTGCAGGATACCACTTTTTTTTCCATTTGGCCTTCGTTCCTTTTTCTGTCACTTTTACGTTTTTTACAGGAAATACACTTATCTCTTTAGTTGTTTTCCATAAAATTAACGCGAACATTTTCGATTTTAACCTCTATATTGACTTGTATTTTGACAAGCGCGAAGATGATTAGTTGTTGATAGCAATAGAATAAATGATCGACGCGGTGTGAAGTAAACATCAAAAACAGTTGGAATTAGAATTTTCATATCGATAAACAGTTAGGTTTAGAATCGATATTAATATTGTAAATACTTTAATTTCGTTCGTAATAACCAAACATCATAAAATAAATAATCAGCTGCTTATTCGTAATAAACAAACATAAAATCAATAATCAGCTGCTTATGAATAGTTTAAGGAGGAAAAAAAAGTTTAATTATGCCTAAACGAAAGCTTGTTCTACAAGAATATTCTCAATCGCAGCGATATAAACTTTTAAAGGCGGTCAACGATGCAGATGACGAGACTGACGAATATTCCTCAACTAGCAGCGACAATGATTCATCTTCAGAATTGTCCGACAGTGAATGTAGTGAAGACTGTAACTCCGAACATATAAATAATGGTAATATATTTTATTTTTCTATGTGATTTAAGTCCATAAGATGTAATATATTTTACTTAGGTGAATAAAATATACGAGAAATTAAAATATTTTATAAAAGCATAAATCACATAAGTTACTTTTTTACATAACTTATTTTCAATTCATTTTAAATAATTTCTTTCAAGATTTTCACTATTTACTATTTTTATTTTGTTTATTTACTATAATAGTAAGGTTAGTTTTTAAATTATAATTTTCTAATTCTTTCTTATTTACAAATTAAACTATTATGTTTAAATAAAGAAATCATATTATAGATCATTCAACAAACAATGAAAATGAATTATCTAGAATTCATAAAAGATTTAATATTTCCAACCGTGAAGAAGATAATGATGCAACTGATAAAGAAAATAATTATGAACAATATTGCAGTGATAATAGTACAGGTATATAGCTTATAATTTCTTTTTACAAATTATTTTGTTTTTCATTCACGTTATAACTACAATGCTTGCAGCTTTTAATATAAATTTAAAATTAAAACACAATTGGAAAAACCATTTTTTTTTTTTTAATTATAAACGGACATTTCTGCCCAATTGCAATTTACGTATTCATTTAAAGACAATACACAGTTGACATTTAACATACAATACACATTTTAACTATTTATAATAATTATATTTTTAAACTAATTTTATTTTCAATTTTTTCAAAATTTAATCTTTTCTGGATTAAAGTCTGACAAAATTTAACCATAATTTATTGAATATTTGATTTTATTCTTTAAATAACTTATTTATTTACGAAACACTTTCATTTAGACAAATTTTTTATTTGTACATGATCAATTCATAAAGGTAGAAATGAAATATTTTTTTCTTTCATATGATCTATATTGTCATGTAATTATGTTACCAAATTATTATAGATCACTGGTAAAATCAATTACTGATTACAAAGTAGTGTTTTAAACTTGTTAAATCTTTCAAGAATGATATTTTCATGTAAATTTTTTTTTCGTAAATTTAAATTAGGATAAAATATATATTTTTTATTACCAATATTATTATGTTATTAAGTATAAATTTATCATTAAATTTAATTTTAAGATAAAGTATTTGAAAATAAAAATTCTAAACAAATATATTTTATTAAGGTAGGTTTTGCACACAGGACTGAGAATTTAGGGTGTCATATTGAAACCAATTTTTGTAATGAAATTTGTTAAGCTTATAATATCGTGTATTTATGTACGAAAAAAATTAGGAAATAATAAAAAGTTAAGATTATTAAAACATTGTCGAAAACTTGATATTTACTTATCATTTTATCTCTTTAATGATTATTTGTTTCGTTTTTCAAGTATATAACTTTAAATTTTTTTGCTATGCTAATTTCACGATTAAAATTTTGTTGCCATTAACGACCATGTTAAAATATTTTATTTATTAAAAGTTTTTTTTTTAAATTGAATCGGTAATCAGAGTTAAAATTTATTTTTTGTATTCGAATCATTGTTAAGTTTAATACGGAGAAATTTTATTCGATTCTCTTCCTTTTTGATTTCATGCAAGATCCATCTTAATTAAAAATTATATTGGTCAAGTTTTTGTTGTTACATACATGAAAATTTTTTCATATTTAATTCTGCTAAATTAAATTAGTATTTCAAGTAATAAAACTTTAATCCAATAATTTTAATTATTAATAGATTTCGATCAAGAAAAGCAAATATATGCAAATGATCAAGACAACGATTCTATAGAAAGTAATCAAAGCGACTCTACATTCAATTCCACCGATGATGATACAACTTCTTCAGAAGATGACGTCTCAAGTGACGAAATGATCGATAACGATGAATTGATTGAAAATGCTAACGAGCCTTTGTATCCTGGAGCTCCAATAACTGTAGCTGAAAGTGTTTTAGCCATTTTTACATTAACTAATCGGTTTAGTGTATCAGGAGTATTATTGACCTATATTTTATCGATTATAGAATTACATTGCATAAAACCAAATCATTGCGTAAAAACTCTTTATAAATTAAAAAAATTTTTCTCATCTATAGAGTCACCTTTAGTCGAACATTTAATTGCACTTTGTGCTCTTTTAAAGTAGATAGGCATTTTTGTAATAAATGCAACCAAGGGGAACAAATCAATTACTTTTTAGAAATCCCAATTTTGGCACAATTATCATCGATGTTTAAACGTACCGGTTTTAAAGAAAACTTAAGTTATCGTTTTAATCGAATTAAAAAATGCAATGAAAATTATGAGGACATTTATGATGGTTCAGTTTATAAAAATTTACCAGAAAATTTCACTAATAATCCTAATAATATAACCTTTACGTGGAATTCAGATGGTGTACCTTTATTTAGATCATCAAAAATTAGTATTTGGCCGATGTATCTAATTATTAATGAATTAGAATATAACTTGCGCATAAAAAAAGAAAACACAATTGTAGCAGGTTTGTGGTTTGGAACAAAGAAGCCGTTAGCAAATTTATTTTTATCAGTCTTAGAAAATGACCTTCAAAAATGTTATAAAGGAGTAGACTTTGAAATTCCTGATACTGTTAATCCCTTGAGAGTGCAAAGTATGATTATAAGTGGTACTTGTGATTTCCCTGCAAAAGCTCTGTTTCTGAACATGCAGCAGTACAATGGAAAGAACGGATGCCCCAGTTGTGAAATTGAAACGCAGAGAGTTAAGAACGTTCAGATATATCCTTTCCTCTTGAATAACACTTTAAGATCAACGGAAACAACATTATTACATGTAGATAAAAAATTAAATTGAAAAGACCCTGTTGTCGGTATGAAAGGACCATCATTTTTAAATATAATAAGCTACAATTACTTGGAATCTATGTCAATTGATGAGATGCATTGTGTTTATCAAGGAGTCACAAAAAATTGATGGGATTTTGGTTTAATGAAGATTATCGTACCTATCCATTTTCTTTAATACCTTTTATAAATATGATGGATAAAAAAATTAAACAGTTGTCACCACCATCATTTGTTAATCGTTTACCGCGAAAAGTGTCAGATTATTCGTACTGGAAGGCGTCTGAATTGAAAACCTTTTTATTAGTATATAGCTTAATAATTTTAAAAGATTTCATGAGTGAAATATATTTTGACCATCATATTTTATTAGTTTATGCAATCACTTTACTAAATCATTCAAGTGTTAGTAAAACAATGATAGAAACTGCAAAAAGAACTTTAATCAAATATGTTTCAAGGTTTGAAAACATATACGATCTAAAATTTAGGTCGTGTAATATTCACTTATTAGAGCATATATCGGATGGTGTTGAAAAATTTGGACCATTGTGGGTTCTATCATGCTTCCCGTTTGAAAATTTCAACGGAATTTTGAAAAGTTATGTTCACGGTTCAAAATGTCCTCAACTTCAAATTTGCTCTGCCTTAACAACGTTTTTATGTTTGTCTGAAATTAAAGACAAATTAATTAGAGAAGACAGTTTTGCATATCAATTCTGTGGAAAGATAAAAAAATCCGGTACTCATCGACGCAAAGTAAAAAAGATCGGAGAGAATACTTTTATAATTGGTACTTATATAAAAGTTCAACAACTTCCTTATGTACACTACCCTCCAGTCACATTTGCCCACCCTACATGAAAATCGATAAAACTTTAAAGTTTTGTGGCTCAGTGAAAAATAGTCGTAATTAAAAAATTCCGACTGGGTTTTAAAAAGGGTTTAAAAACCTTTAATTTAAGCCGAGTTAAGCAGAAAAAAATTTAAAAATGCATGCCTTATGCGTAAAAAACTAACTAAAAAAAATTCAATTTTTTTTCCCCTATTCAAATGCCTGCCATTTTTGCGAAAATTATCAAAACATAGAAAAACAAAATGGAGGTAAAAGCTGAAGGAGTTACCTTCAAAATGAGCTATAGAAAGCTCATTTATGATCGATTTTACGGTAGTTATGGTCATTTTTTATGAAAAAAACGATTTTTTTAAATAGCTATTATCTCAAAAAATACGCATGATATAAGAAAATTTTTAATAAAAAAGTTGTTTATTTTTGAGTCAAAAAAATAAATATTCAGGTTAAACTGAGAATCAGTAAAAAAAAGATTTTATTCATTTTTGATCCCATTGAAAAAAAATCCATTTATTCAATATTTATATTTTAATGAATTTAAAAAAAAAACTTTTTCTTCTGGATTTTAGTTAAATCTAAATATTTATATTTTTGACTCAAAAATAAACAATTTTTTCATTAAAAAATTTTTTTATATCATGCGTATTTTTTGAGATAATAGCTATTAAAAAAAATCGTTTTTTTCATAAAAGATGACCATAACTACCGTAAGATCGATCATAAATGAGCTTTCTATAGCTCATTTTAAAGGTGACTCCTTTAGCTTTTACCTCCATTTTGTTTTTCTATAATTCGATAATTTCCGCAAAAGCATTTGAATAGGGGCAAAAAAAATTGAATATTTTTTAGTTAGTTTTTTACGCATAAGGCATGCATTTTTTAATTTTTTTTTGCTCAACTCGGCTTAAATTAAAGGTTTTTAAACCCTTTTTAAAACCCAGTCGGAATTTTTTAATTACGACTATTTTTCACTGACTAGGAGAGTATCAGACCTCCGGATCACGGATTTTGCTCAAACATTGGGATAAATTTTCAGATGTCAAAACTTTCGGGTTGGATATGGTAAAAAATTAATTTTTTTACTATCATAAAATTTTCCATAAGCTACTATCAGATGTTTTATTAAATTTCTGCAAAATATAAAAAGCACAAAGATTTTTCAAACTAATTCTTATTTTTTCTTGTATTATTCCCAAAGTTGCCCCATACTTCTTAAATAGTTTTTCATAACTTCAAATAATCGTTTTCCTAACTTTGTCCAAACTTTTTCCAAACTTAGGAATATGTGTTTCAATAAAAATAAAGTTAATCCTAACTTCTTTAGATCTTCTTCTAAACTTTTTTTATACATTTATCGAACATGAAAATATTTAAATTAAAGTTTTGGATATTCTCATTGTCCACGTTTAGATAAAGCTTAGCAAAACTTAAACTTCAGCTAAACTTTATCTAAACGAAATTATTTTATCTTTTTACATGTATCTCTGCTCCCCGTATTTTTTGTCACCGCGCTACTATGCGGTTCCTTGACTTATCTTTTTAATGTTTCTTTGTATATAATAGATCTGCCTTTATTCATGATAAATAAGTCATTATCGTTTGACTTCTTGCTACCGTGTACGTTTTCTTTTTATACTTCAAACTGAATAAAATTTAACAAATTTTATTCCCTTCCCCCCCCCCTTGAACAAAGAGTACATCTTTTCGAAATTTGCTATTTACTTAAATTTTGTATAGAGAGTATTTCTTTCTATCTCAAGGAAAATAAGGAAATATATGTATCAGTTTGTTTTTATCTTTGAAAGACTTGACTATTTTCGGTTATCGTTTGTCAATATATTCTTTCGTTTATATATCCCTGACTTCATCTAATCAGCACTACTGTATCTGTTCATTATTTCAACTCCTACCTTCCTATCCTCTAATATTTAAGTCGCGTATTGTTCTCGGCTTTGTTTCTTTTTTTTTTACCATTTACTTTTGGCTACTTATTTTGCTTATTATTAACCTAATCTTGTAGCGTTTTTTTTATTTCTATCCCCTTTTTATTAAATATATAACTATTTTAAGATCCAGATATTATATTTATGTCTACCTATGGGACTGTCACACTTAAACTTTAGAGACTTTCGTCTACCTTACCCTAATTTAATTTATTTTCCCATTTATTTTTTTATGTTTAAACATATTATTTTAATCCTTATTTTCTCTTTTTTTTTCTTTTTACTTTGGTTCCAAATAGGATTTTCTTACCCGGTAGCATGAACTTCCTTACTTTTATGATTATTTATTCTTATTTTAAGATTACATTTATTATTAAAAACATCTGTGACCAGATATAGTCCTTAATATTGGTCAGCTTGTTTATACTGTTCGCCCCCTTTCAATAGCCAAACGCTATCATCTATCGAAGTATATCTATAATTTTTATAGGTTGCGTAGTTTTTGTAAAGCTCTTTTTCCTTTTCGATCAAGTACTGCAGTCGCAATTGTGAATTTAATTTTTCTAGCCTTAAGGTTTGCAAGCCCTGCATCGTGTTTATGTCAAATTTTTCTTCTTGGATTTTGTCATAGGATAATATGTCAAAAGACTTGTTAGTAAGTCTTGAATACTCATAATTTAAACCATCGAAATCATACTTATAATATTTATTTTTGTCATATTCATTTTCCTCTCGAGCACATTTGTTATAATAGTCGTCAGATTCGCATTCTTTACGTAAAAATTCTTTAATCTCTCTATTTAACATTTTCAAGTTTACTCCTTCTTGCTTGTTCTTTTGAAGTATCTCATATTCGTTTCTTATCTCAGACTTCTCGTGTATAATATTCTCTTTCGCTATATGTAACTCTGCTTCTTCTTTCCTCTTATGTGAATTATTTCTTTTTGCATCTAATTCGGTATTTTTCTTTTTTTCTAAAATATTCTTCTCCTCGTAAACAAAATTTTTTTCATCACTATATAATTTTTCTTTTAATTCCTTCTCCTGGCTGCAATTGTGATTATTTTTTGGAAATAATGTGTGAACATTTTCGTAATTATTAAATAATTTATTATCTTTTTGTTTCATATTTTCTGTTCTTATCCGAGAAAACGCATTATTTGGGTCTTCGTCCCACGTTTCCTGTTTTTTTTTTATAAATAATATTCTTTCTTTCAAATTCTCTTTGCAGGTATTCCTTTTCTAAGGCTACTTGATCTTGTACGTTATTTCCTTCGTCTCTCTAAGTCATCAAAACTTCCATCTTTTTCTTCAATGACGCGTTCTCTTCATAACCTCCTTCTTGCTCTGTATCAATATCGAGCTCTTTCTATGGCAGATTTTTCTTTTTAATATGAATGTTTCCTCTATGTTTATCGTTATGCGTTTCAACTATTCTCATTACTTCATTAACATTATTTTCACACTCCTCTCTTGAGGTACTTTCATAAGTAATATTTTCTTCGTCGTAATACTCCTTTTTATCCCCAACTTTGGGATTTCTCCAATAGAAAGTATCATTCTTTCTATTATTTTTAACATCATTAAATACTTCTTTTCTACTCAATACATAATATTTATTTTCATCATGGTGTGGGATTACTCTTTCCCCTTCACCTTCAACAATATATATTTCTTTAAAGTTACGACTACCCTTCTTTGGGTTTACAACATTATTTTTACTTATAAAAATTTCTCCTTGTTTCTATAAATCTTTATTTTCTCCTTTGCACATATCTTTATTCTCATGATCATTGAAACATTCATTTTTCATTTTATGCTCATAACTGCCATAATAATTTACATAGTCCACGTCATTATATAGTTCATTTTCATTCTCAGAGATAACTTTATTAATATTTTTCTCAGCTTCTTCTTCAATAACTAATTCATTTGTTTTAAATTTTTCATTTTCTTTAAACAACTTATTTTCTTTTTTCAACATACTTTTATTAACATGATCCTCACAGCCTTCAATATTATTTTCATAAACAACATTTATTTTATTTTTTTCTGTATTCCTTTCATTAAATACTTCATTTATTTTCAAATAATTCACATAATTCTCATTCTTCAATAATTTATTTGCATTATTAAAAATAACTTTACGGACATGCCCTTCTTTGGCCTTGTCCGTCTTTCTATATATTATAACTCCTTTATTTTGTTCAATAATTTCATCATCTTCATTAAATACTTCATTTATTTTTATAGAACTTTTATTTTTATTTTTCTTTAATAACTCATTTTCATTTTTCAATATAACATCATCGGCGTGCCCGTAATTGGCTCTGCCTTTCTTTATATCAACAATATCTTTTTCTATATTTTCATTATTTTCATACAATTTATCATTTATTTTCCTATAATTCACATGATTACCTTATTTCAATACTTCTTTTTCATCATTTAAAATAACATCATTGGCATGCCCATCATTGGCTTTGCCCTTCTTTATATCAACAATATTTTCCTCATTTTCATAAAATATATCATTTATTTTTATATAATTCCCATATTTACCTCTTTTCAATAATTCATTTTCATCATTTAAAATAACGTCATTGGCATGCCCATATCTTTGGCTTTGCCATTTACACAATTATTAGTTTCTTCTTTTTCATCATAACATAATTCTTGAATATCTACCCCATTTTTCTTTCTATTTTCATTTTCTTCTAATGTATTATCTCGTCTTATTTTAGTAATCTTCCTCATTAATTTCTTGTTTATTTCTTTATTTGTCTTCGGTTCACTTTATCATGATTATCTCGTCATTAAACGTCACTGCTCTTCTCTTTTCTCCTTCTCTGGGTTCATTTCTGCTACTTGACTTCGCTGGTATCTTATTGTTTTTCTCACTGACATCTGTTTTACCTTTATTTATTTTTTCTTTCATCGCTTTTATGAATGAATTGATTTTATTTAACTCTTCATTTAATATTATGTTACTCTCCTTGTTTTGACTTAAACTCAATTGGTTTAATTTTCTATTTATCTTTTCAATGTCATTGATGATGTGAATTAGGTCTCGCGACTCTTCGGTACTTGAATCGGATGCTTCTTGCTGTGAATGTCTTATTCCTGGTTCTCCTTCCTTGATCTTATCGAAATTTTCGTTATGTAATTGCTTATATCTTTCTTTAAATTCTTCTTGTATACTATCACCGCTTTCTGAAACGCTTTCTTGTTTCTCCAAATTAAATTCGTTATAACCGGTATTTATATTTTTACCCGTAGTTTCTATATCTCCAATAGTTAATAAGAATCTGTCATATTCTTCTTCTTCCTCCGTTGTAAAATCTACTGCTTGGTTTTCTTTGCTTTCGTCAGTTTTTTGTTTATCGCTCTAATTCCTAGCAAACGTAAAATATTCCTCTGTCGGTGAATGATTTCCTTTATTTTCATTATTTATTATTTTTATCTCAACTGAGGAACTCTTCCGTGCTCCTTCAAAAGGTATCACATTACCTTCATATTTTAGGTTATTCGTAAAATAATTAATTTTTGCTTTTGTTCGTCTAAAAAAATCCGTGCCCAAAATTCTTGCTTCCTTTATAGGAAACTCGTCGTCTACTAAATAAAATTCAATTTCTCTATTTTCTAAATTTACAATGATTTTTCCTACAGTTTCTAAATAATAAGGCGTAATGCCTTTTAACCTCATCGTTTCTTGCATATCAATATGAATATAGGGAGATACTTCAGATTTCTTTACTAGACTTACAGAGGCTCCAGTATCTAACATGAACTCAAGTGGCCTTTTAAATTTTCCTACATTTACTCTTATGATTGGTGCTGTACTTGCCTGATTCAAGTTCACTGTTTCGACGCGCGTGGGCCGTTGCTCGCCGCCTGTGACGTAGTCGGGCGTGTGCCAGCCGTTATCTCTCTCTCCGCGCCCACTTGAGGGAAATTCAAACCGTTTCCCTGCGACTCTTGTCCTAAACGCGTATCTTGTTGTAATTTAAAACATTGATTTCACGTGTGGCCTGGTTTACCACAATAATAACAGGTTAAATTAAAAAAAATTATTTGTATGCCGAGTTGGCGAATTATACGGGCCTCTTCTCACAAAATTATCATTATTCTGATTGTTACTGCTATTATTTCCAAAATTTGCAGCATAGTTATTTCGCCCTCTATTTTGATTTTCATAGTTATTTTCTCTAGCGTTTATCCCTAAATGTCGGCCAGGGGCGTTGGTTACGTTTTCTCTACCTCTTGGTAAAAATTCTGTCCTTCGATTTACCTCAGCGTTCCAGCCCCCAAAAGCAACATTAGGTCTTTGAATGTTAGCTAAATTTCGCCCTCTCTGCCATTGGTTTGGCTGAAAATTTTTATTAGGCTGCGAAAATGAGTTTACACTTCCCATCTGGCGGGCTAATAATAATCAATTCATTGCTGGGTGTCCCTTTTTATTGCAAAAGGAACAAATTATTATATTTGTCTCTGTTTCGACAATATTTACGCGTCGTGCGTCCTTCAAAAAATTTCCTCTTTTATTTTCCTCTCTACGCACCTCTCCTTCCTCTTGCATACTGTTTGCAAATTCCCGCTCGATCTCTATGGCGTTTTCTCTAGCTTCTTCTAAACTTGCAGGAGTACCTATGCGAGCCCGTATTTCCCAGCGCAATCCTCTTAGGAAATACTTTACGCAATTTTTTTCTAACTCTTATTTAAAATCATTTATATTATTTATTCGCTTTTCTTTTCTTGCTGTGAATAGTATTTCCTTTTTAATTTCGCGTAAGCGATTTAAAAAGACAATCATGTTTTCACCTGTCTTTTGTTTGATTTTTGCTAAATCTCCTGTCCACTCGTGATAAGTTTTTGCGGATCCAAAAATATTTTCTAAATATTCCACAACTTCCATTAAATTTTTGAAACTGCGTCCCCTTACGTAATTTAAAGCATCCCCATATAGTTTAATTCTAATCAACTTAGCTAATTCTCCTTCTACATGGCTGGGTAAAATCGCTTGTGCTTCCATGCACCCGTCTAAAAATTCAGAAATGGGAATATTTTTGCCATTGAAACGCGGAATGACATCTAGGGCATCCTTTACGTATAACCCACGAATTTGTAATTGTGCCATTTTTATTGAGTTATCTGGCAAATTCTGCAAACTATTATTCTCTGTATTTTTATCTTCGTAATTATAAGAAAAATCTTTATAATTAGAAATTTGACTCCTTTCTTTATTTGCAGAAGCAAGAGAATTTGTTGTGTTCTCTAAATTTACAAGTTCCTTTTTTCCATCTACTTTCACTAGGGTAGACGCAACTACCGAGTTACAAGAAATATTCTCTTCTTTCTTTAACTCGTTATTATTTTCCACAAAAGAATCTTGTTCGTTTTTCACGAACTTCTGTATTTTCTCCTTTACTAACTAGGAGAGTGTCACACAAGTTTTTAGATGATAAAATATGGAAAAAGCTAAAGTTATAGGCACAAACACTCAATATTTCACTAGTTACAGGAAATGAAAGAAAATCACTGAAAAAGTTACTAGATTTTTAAACGCATATAGTTCCTTAGCATTGATAGCTAGAAGCTTTGGGAAAAATAATATTTTGATATGCTGTAACTACTGTTTTGAAAGGATTGGAGCTCAGCTTTAATTTTAAAAGAGTTTCAAGCTTCTAGCTATCAAAGCTAAGGAACTATATGCGTTCAAAATTCTAGTAACTTTTTTAATGATTTTTTTAAATTGTCTGTAACTAGGAAAAAATTGAGTGTTTGTGACTATAACTAGCTTTTTCCATATTTTATCATCTGAAAACTTATCCCGAAGTTTGAGTAAAATCCGTGATCCGGAGGTGTGACACTCTCCTAGTAAGTTTAAAATTTTGAAAAATCCAAATCCTTTATTTATGCTTTCGTTTAATTCTTCGATATGTTCGGGGCTTTTAAAATAATTATTAATTACTTGGTCTTTAAAACTTACGTTCAAGTGTTCTTTAATCTGTTCCACCGCGACTTCTGGGGGTAAATCTAATAAATCTCCTTTTGCAAATATTGTCGGTAATCGAAAACTAGGTTTGGTGCTTGAGGGTGTGCTACAGTTTATTGCTAAAGGCGGAGTGTTGAATGTTTTATTTAAAAGTTTGAATTGCGTGGGTCTAAGACTTATTCTTTTATAATTAACAGGAACCTTTTCTTTAGTTCTATTTTTACTACCTGACTCCCTTTCGTCCTCACTACTATCTGATTCACTTACTTTATCCTTATATTCCGTAAATCCTAAACCTAACGCTTTATATGCGTCCTGCCTTGATTTAAACCCCTCTAATTTTCCTACCTTTAAATTATTTCTCTGTAAGAAAATAGTCAAATCTTTTTTTATCGTAAGGTATTCTTCAATCTTTTTGTCTACTTCGTGCGGGTGCTTTGACGCCTTCACTGCGTCAGTGATTTCCAAGTTTTTATTTTTTAATTGTTCAATTAAAGTTTTTGCAAATATACCTTCCTTATACATGTCACCAGAAACGCCGCTCCTATTGCTCATTTCGTATTGTTTTGAATTCTTTGCGATCAACAAAGTAATTTATCAATGATTCCGCGAATTTACTTATCTTTGTTCGCATCCATAATTGATATTTAATAAAAATTCTTAAAACTATTTCTGCCATCAATATAAGATTGTCGTGCAGGCATATATAGAGGTACCATGCGAATAATTCTACTAAGCTTTCACCATTTGCAAATTTACCTCTTTCCAACCTTAAATGTTTTACATATCTAATTTTTTTCGCAATTTTAAAACGACAATTCATTCTTAGGGCAGTTTCATAGGGACGATGTATTCAATAAAAAAAAATTTTGGGCATTTAAAATACTTATAAAGAGTTCTCTTATGTGTTTTATTTTCAACAAAGTTTCGTAATGCTGAAGCTTATTAAAGACTCTATTGATAGGGACTTGACGGAACTTATTTCATCTTACTAAAATTTAAGTTATAATTCAAGATAGAAGTTTTGTAACACACTAATTGATTACAATTAATTTAAAAGTTACTAAGATGATTGCAAAAATAAAATCTTAACTTAATTTTCATATCCTAAGGGTGTAGGGCAAATGCGAGCATTGCTGT
Organism: Anastatus disparis; assembly: GCA_017163975.1. Lineage (NCBI taxonomy): Eukaryota > Metazoa > Arthropoda > Insecta > Hymenoptera > Eupelmidae > Anastatus > Anastatus disparis. The sequence goes on from JAFFSR010000381.1 coordinate 1,392,684, forward strand.
CACTCCCCAACTACTGTCAATTTTTATTAAACATTTTCTTCCTAACATTTTCTCTTCCTCTTTCTTTTTTTTTTTCTTTTTTACTTACTTTCAGTAAAATAAATCACAAGGTAATTTTATTATTGAATATTAATAAAAAAGGAACTATATTGCAAAAGAAAAATAATTTCATTTTAATATATTTCTTTGGATCTGTCCCCCTTCTACTCCAGCGAAAATTCTGATAATTTATTATTTTGTCATTTTGACGCTTGTGAAAAAAGGAAAAGAATATTTTATATTAATTTATTTGTTATGTATTTTATAGTAAAATTATCAATTATAACAAAGGGCCATTTTAAGCTTTGAAAAGGTTTCTAAAGGTGTTTTTCTTTTATTTTCTTTAGTTATGTGCGTATATTTTTCAATTTTCTATGGAGCAGTTTTCATAAATGAAAAGAAGCAAATTCATTTTTAAAAAAATTGCCATATTCAATGCTTTGAAATTTATCTTCGATGAAAAAGTCAGTAAAAGAAAATGTTATTATTTTTTTTTTTTACAACACCCTAAAAATAAAAAAAATGATTCAATTTTAAAAAAAATTTGCAAAATTTTCTTTTTGTCCTATCATTTTATATTTAATTAAAATTCTTTTTTTCTCTTTTTTTTATTTCACTTAAGCTGTTTCTGAAAATTTTGCAGAGTAGGATATAACCATACTGAGTTTCAAAATAAGAATTTTACTCATTTTCTTTTCATAGTTTAAAATCATTATTTTAATATTTCACACAATAATATATATTTCACAAATTTTCTTAAATATTAAAATTATTAATCCTTTAACTTTTAAATATCCGTCAAATTACTATCGTTCCTTTTATTAATTTCCAGCATTAATTTTTTTTCCATAAAAATTCTCTGTTACAGTATAATATTTCCATAGTTATTTCTATATAATTCACACAATAAACTGCTTTAAAAATTATGTAAATATTGTAATCACACAACGTCATAATTTTACCAGATTATGATTAAATCACTGCAAAACCATTAAAATTGATTTAATTTATTTCTTCAACAAAAAATTGTATTTCACACGCTATTAAACATTTGTCTTCTTTAATAACATTTTTAATTGACTTTTTACTTTATCTCTCTCTTTTTTTTTACCAAGTGCCGAGTCACCAGTATTTAAATATGACACTAGAATTTATTTAACGTATTTCTCAAAAATAAAATCTTTATCTTTAGCATGATTATAAAAATGTTTACTTATTAGCCCAAGAAAAAAAAATTTTATTTACCTTATGCCCATGTACTTGTTTTTACGTTTTTCTTTTTCTTTAAAAAAAATTTTTCTTTACATATTATTAAAATAAATTTCATTCTTATTTACACGAAATAAAAGGCAAGGAAATTTTCAATTTATTTTTCATTCTTGCTTTCTCTTTTTTTGTTGCATGGGCCGATACACCAGTTTTTAATCTATTGTTCATCCTTGCTTTCTCTTTCTTTTTTTAGTTTCTTGGACGATGCACCAGTTTTTAATAAACATATGTTACGTTCAGTATATAAGCTAAATTATAATTAAATAATTTTTTTATGAATGACTGAATTTCAGCTATCCATTGACTTCCTTTTGACTAACGCGCGAGCGCTATGTCTCCGGGGTTGGAAGTCTTAAAAAAAGAGGCAGCAAGGATAGGTAGATAAATTAATAAACACCCATGTAATTGCCAAGGTTATATAAATTTATTTTTCTTTCCCTTTTTTTTTATAATCCAAACAAGAAGCCTTGCTTCGTACATTATTTTATTATCTCTCCTTTTCTATTTTACTATTTCACTTCAGGGCGAACCATGCTACCCTATGCCAAGTTTTTTTTTTATTTTCCTTGCATTTCTTTTCTTACAATTTTTTTTCTAATTTAAATTTTAATTTACAAGTTCGGCGTTTACTTCGCGGATCACAATAGGAGAAACGCGTTTCCGAGACATGATTTCCCCCCTTGAGATTTACAAATAAACAATTTTGAAAAACTCTTTACCTTGTTTTTTTTTGTGTCGATCTCCGTTTCCCCATACGTCCGCCTTGTTCTCTGGTTGGTATAGTCGATTGTTGACTATGGAACTCGAACTTAAAATTTAAGTAAACTTCTTCTTTCTTTAAGTTTAACTCGTCTCCTCGGCTGTTGACTCACAGATGGGCGGTGGCTGGCTGCTGCTGGCTCTGGTGGTGTGTCGGTTGCTGGGCGAAAGCGATGTGGCCAGTAAGAGTTTGATCAGGAAAAAGAGGGCCCACGCCTGCAAGCTTGGAGCTTTATACTCTAAGTCTAGATTCTAGAAGCTTCGTTGTTGCTATCGGCGGTATATTCTTTTTTGCCCATTCGTATGATTTTCAGCTATTCTGATTGGTTGCCAGTTGGCACTCCCTGTATGTTTTTTTTCTGGAAACCATAATTTCGGTTGAATAGAAAGAGGTCACCTTAAAGTTTATGGGTAATTACTTTTTGCCGTTATCATTTCGGCTTCCTGTTTTCGAGACTCCGTCAAAGCTTTTCTTTTAAATTTTGCACTAACTTCGGATAATTGCTCTACATAAATTGGATTTAATGTCCCTCCACTCTGTATTTTTCTTCAGGGACGGCCTTATCTATTTTTATACTGCGCTTTATTCCCCTACCGCTTCGCTGAAATCTTTTCATACTCCCCTAAGTTAACTTCACGATTTTATGTGAAGCCGTTCATCGTTGTCAGGCTGATTGCTTTTTCTGAGCTTGCCGCCTGCCCGTATCTTTTTTTTAGCATCCTATTCAACTTGTACTTCTCCTTCCTTTGCTGATTCACTCGGCCGCCGAGCCTTGCTCTTCATTGAGGTCAACTGAATTTGTTGCTATTTGTCTCTCGCGTTTGTTTATTTATTATTTTATTGCGATTATTTTTACTTTTTTTATTATTACTATGTTATTCTCATTTACTTTCTGTTTGAAAAATTCATTGGTGTTAAATTCGGCTCCTGTAGCGTACTTTTCTTTTCTGCACTGTTTTACTCGGCCACCGCTTTGACTGGAATCGTTTTCTTCGTGTTATTTGTCTCCTGTATTTGTTTATGGATTAATATATCAATATTATTTTTACTTTTTCCTTATTGTTATTATTCTAGCTTTTATATTTTTTTTGAAAAATTCATTGGTCATGAACTCTGTTTCTTCAGCTTATACTTCTTTCTTTCGCTGTTTCATTCGGCCACTGCTTGACCTCGCTTTGCTTGCGTCGTGTTATTTGTTTATTTATTAATTGATCAATACTATTTTTACTCTATATTAATTATTATTATTTTAACTTTAATTTTTTTGTAACATTTATTGGTAATGAGCTCGGTTCATAACACTAAGGACATTATGACAACTTACCCTCAACAAACCAACTGTGGCTTTATGTGCTTTTAAACCATTGCTTTTATTTTATTATATTATGTAATTATATTAGTTTTTAATATTGTTATTTTATTTTTAAAACGGAACGCGATTACGATTATAAACTATTAGCTGCAAAATTGTTAAAATTAATTGTTATAATTAAACTATATTTTTCTACAAAAAACTAAAAATAATTGTTATAGTCCAATCAATAGAGCAAAAAAAAGGTTATTTTAGACATTAATTAAAGGCTCAATGATACCTATATAGAGTTGTTAAGAGGAGGTCACGTATTTCTGTCCTTTTCTAATCAAATAATTAATTTTTAGCAAAAACTAATAACTTTAGCAAAAAATAAAGAGAAAGCCGCATCTCATATCAGGAAAAGCAAAATTTTCTTTAATAAGAAAAAATTAATTTTATCACTTCGATTTCAAGAAAACCTTGAAAAACCAAATTATTTACCCTAACCTCTGTGTTTTAAGTTTTTCAAGGTTTTTTTGGGAACGGCGCAATAAAATTAATTCTTTCTCATCAATGAAGATATTGATTTTTTTTATGCGAAATGCGGCTTTCTCTTCATTTTTTGCTAAAATTATTAGTTTTTGTAAAAAATTCAATCCTTTGATTAGAAAAGGACAGATATACTCGACCTCCTCTTAAGGGCGATGAAAAAACATACCCTATCTAAAATGTAACAAAAAAAACGGTAAAAATGCTCCAGGAGGCTGCAAAGTTGGCTAAAACAGCTTTTTTTATTCTCTGAAGCAACCTATGCATTTAAGCAGAAAAAGTAATTAATAAAGTATTGGAGAATAAAAAAACCTACAATTTAAGTACTGCCACGATTATTTTCGTCAATTAGTTGTTGCAAAAAATCCAAAATACCATAAAAAATGGCCATTTCTTGGATATCAATTATTTATTGCAAAAATAATTTTTTAAATATTTTTAAACTTTTAAAAGGAAGTCTTCATGAATACGAATAGGAAGAGAGGTTGTAAAAGCAAATTGGTTTATTTGTTGCTGAGATATTCCCTATTGTTTATCCCAACACGCATCATGTTTACTGCTATAATTTTTTTTTGGCTGAACATATTGAGTTGCATAAGGGCTTAAACTCTTTATGAAGGTTCAAATTTCCATATTTTGTTAAGAGCAAAAGAGAAAATTGAATTGCAATATTTTTTATAATGCTTTAAAAAAGAGGGTGTTGTTTTATAAATAAATAAAGCTGGGGTTTTATTTATAACATTTACGAATTTGTTATTTGAATATTCTTAAAGCTGTGTTCGAAACGAAGATTTAAAAGAAAACGAACTCTCTAAGGCCAATAGGAGCCGAAATAAGATTTTTTTTTTAAATCACAGTTACTTTGTTTATAACAATTAAGGAACGAATCAAGCGTAATTTATTAGTTGAAGACTTATATTTTAAAAATCTATGGTTAGATTTTAAAAAATGCGACTCTTTATTATAAAAACTAAAATAATAATAATATACAAATAATAACGTCAAAGTCGGAGTCGTGGTGGGGATGCTTATCTTTGCGCGTGAGAAAAGTTAACGAAGGACCCCGTTCCAATAAAATTCGTAAAAATTAACCGTTTCTCCGCAAATGATGAACCGATTTTGATGTTTTTTTTAAATCTGGGGTACCTTGAAAAATTATTAATATTAGTGCAAATAGTTTTTCAAAATAGGATGTTTTTAAGTTAAAACAACTGTACCTAATACGGAAACCTTAAACGCAAATGATTGTTGTGGCTCACTAAATTAATATTTTTAGACGTGTAATGTCTTATTTTGAAGCTAAATGAAAGAACTTTAAAATGAGATATCATGAGTTTCATTACGATCAATATTTACGAAATGCGCGCGGATTTACGTAAATGTTGTAAATGAACTTACCTTATTATTCCTCGTAATAATTACATTTGGAACTTGGAGATGAATTAAATTTTTTATTGTTTCTTTATTTTAAATAAGTATTATAATTAATTTTTAGTTTCAATAAATAAAAAAATAATTATTAACAATTACAAAAATTTTAGTAGGAATAATAAAAATTGTTATCTCGATTTTTTTTTACTTGTCTTTGTTTTTCATGCAAAAAAATTTTTTCATCATTGAATATATTTTTATTTTCTTTGTAAAACTAAACCACTAAGATTTTCATGTAAGAAACATTTTTAAAATAACACAGAAAAAATCGATAAACAAAGGGTAATTAGAAAATTTAAATTTGTATTTAAATAAACATTGAATTTTAACAACAGCTTATCATATATTATATAAAATAAAGTTATTATTTCTGGCAATTATTCGATTTGAAATATGTGGACACGTTTAATTTCTATAGTAATAATAAGAATCGTTTTTAAATCTTTAAAATTTTTTCTTTTCGACGCGGAAACATTATTGTATCATAAGAATTTTTTTATCCTTCTTTCATAAATTTTATCCTTTTATATCACAATTTTCTCGACATATATTAATATTTTATTTTGAAATAGAAAATAAAAATAGTTCTAATTAAAAAGCAATTTTCATATAAATTTTTCTATTATATTTAGGAAATAATCCTTACATGAACATCTTAGTGGTTTAGTTTTAGAAAGAAAATAAAAATATATTCAATGATGAAAAAATTTTTTTCCATGAAAAACAAAGACAAGTAAAAAAAAATCGAGATAACAATTTTTATTATTACTATTAAAATTTTTGTAATTATTAATAATTATTTTTTTATTTATTGAAACTAAAAATTAATTATAATAATTATTTAAAATAAAGAAACAATAAGAATTTTAATTCATCTCCAGGTTCCAAATGTAATTATTACAAGGAATAATAAGGTAAGTTCATTTACAACATTTACGTAAATCCGCGCGCATTTCGTAAATATTGATCGTAATGAAACTCATGATATCTCATTTTAAAGTTCTTTCTTTTTTCGAAAAACTATTTGCACTAATATTAATAATTTTTCAAGGTACCCCAGATTAAAAAAAAACATCAAAATCCGTCCACCATTTGCAGAGAAACGGTTAATTTTTACGAATTTTATTGGAACGGGGTCCTTCGTTAACTTTTCTCACGCGCAAAGATAAGCATCCCCACCACGACTCCGACCTTGACGTTATTATTTGTATATTATTATTATTTTAGTTTTATAATAAAGAGTCGCATTTTTTAAAATCTAACCATAGATTTTTAAAATATAAGTCTTCAACTAATAAATTACGCTTGATTCGTTCCTTAATTGTTATAAACAAAGTAACTGTGATTTAAAAAAAAAAATCTTATTTCGGCTCCTATTGGCCTTAGAGAGTTCGTTTTCTTTTAAATCTTCGTTTCGAACACAGCTTTAAGAATATTCAAATAACAAATTCGTAAATGTTATAAATAAAACCCCAGCTTTATTTATTTATAAAAAAACACCCTCTTTTTTAAAGCATTATAAAAAATATTGCAATTCAATTTTCTCTTTTGCTCTTAACAAAATATGGAAATTTGAACCTTCATAAAGAGTTTAAGCCCTTATGCAACTCAATATGTTCAGCCAAAAAAAAATTATAGCAATAAACATGATGCTTGTTGGGATAAACAATAGGGAATATCTCAGCAACAAATAAACCAATTTGCTTTTACAACCTCTCTTCCTATTCGTATTCATGAAGACTTCCTTTTAAAAGTTTTAAAATATTTAAAAAATTATTTTTGCAATAAATAATTGATATCCAAGAAATGGCCATTTTTTATGGTATTTTGGATTTTTTGCAACAACTAATTGACGAAAATAATTGCGGCAGTACTTAAATTGTAGGTTTTTTTATTCACCAATACTTTTATTAATTACTTTTTTTGCTTAAATGCATAGGTTGCTTCAGAGAATTAAAAAAGCTGTTTTAGCCAACTTTGCAGCCTCCTGGAGCATTTTCTACCGTTTTTTTTATTACATTTTATATAAGGTATGTTTTTTCATCGTCCTTAACAACTCTATATAGGTTTCATCAAGCCTTTAATTAATGTCCTCAAAATGTCTCTATTGATTGGACTATTAGTGATTTAATAATGTTTAGAAATATGTAATCATTATTTACACATAAACTTACCATAAAATATATTTACCATTTTTTCTGAAGATAGGTTTTAATTATAAACTATTATCTACAGTAAATAATTAAATTATTTTTATGAAGAAAATAAAATAACAAATCATATCTAAATAAATGTATTAAATAATATTGATTATAATGAATTAACAGTGAGGATACATTTGTGTATTACTTGTAATAAAATATTTGTGAAAACAATTATTGCAAATAAATTTTTCTTATATTATAATAAGACATTTCAAAATTTCTAGTAGAGTTTTGAAAATAGTTTATTCTTGTATATTCTTTTAATACTTGTCAAAAGATTTTATTATAAATTTCGGAATATTTTATCATTGTGTGGTGCTCTATATACGGGTTACGATTCTAAATATCAATTACAATTTATTCGAATAAATGCATTTCTATTGCAGCCATAAATTGAAAACGGGATTTCTATATAATTTAAATGAATGTTATGAAAAGCATTATTCTAAATTTTAGGATTCTACATTAAGCCTAAAAAAATAACGGTCTTTCAAAAAATCGAATATAGCTGATTTGCAGTTAGTTCGCATCGATTGAAGGGGTGGGGTTCGATTTTTCGAAAGACTGATATTTTTTTGTGCTTAACGTAGAATCCCAAAATTTAGAATGATGCTATTCATAACATTCACTTAATTTATTTAGAAATCCCGTTTTCAATTCATGGTTGCAATAGAAATTTATTCACTCGAACAAATCGCAATTGATATTTAGAATTGTAATAAGTATACAGAACACCATATTATGATGAGACATTTCGAAATTTCTAATAGAGTTTTCAAAAGTATATGTTTGAACATTCTTTTGATACTTGAAAAAAGATTTTATTAGAAATTTCGAAATATTTTATAATTATATGATGCTCTATATACGTGTTACGATTCTAAATATTAATTGTAATTTATTCGAATAAATAAATTTCGATTGCAACCAGGAATTAAAAATGCCCAGGTGAAAAAAATTTATAAAGTTTTTATAAAAATTTTATAGTTTGGACCATATAAAATTTTTATAATGAAATGGTTCTATAAGAACTTTATAAAAATTTTATATAACTTTTTTTAGATATAAAAAATTTATAAATCTTTTATAAAGATTGTGTAGAAATATTTATATACAACTATAATCAAATGATTCAATAATTGTAGAGTTTTATAACAATTATTTTATTTCATTTCATACAAATTAGTAGGTAGACATAGAAAATTTTGTACACGTATAAATTTTCCCCTAATATTTTCAACTGGAAATATACGAATAGAGTACGTATCACGAAAAGGTATTAAATATTTTGAAAAATCTATTCCCAAAGTTGAAATAGAAATGTTTTTAGCTAAATTATCATACACAAGTTGACGTATTACAACGAATAAGCTATTACCTATCATTAAATAATACATTACATAGCCCATTGTAAAATCGTTTAAAAAAGCATAAAAGTTATTTCTCTTTTTTTGTTTTAGATACATGCCTGAAGTGAATACAGTAGAACTAATTTTTATTCTTAAAAAAATCTTAATATTATTGTAATCAATATTATTATTTACACAAAATTGTTGAATTATGGGTAATTCATTTTGATCAAAAATATAATATTGTAAACATTTCCCTAATGGTTTAATATCGTTATCTTTATCGTCACTGTTGGAAAGAATTAATTTATGTTTTAATATTTTATGTACATTTAAAATTTTTACAGTATTTGCAATTTCCATTTCTAATTTGTTTGACCCATGAACTAGTCTTTTTATATAACCATTACCGTCTTCGAACGGAAATGCAGACCATGACGTTAAAGATCCCCATAACAGAACGCTACGAGCTGTGTGGGTTAATTGATGAACGTTAAAAGAGCATTTTTCAAGACCATATAGTTTTTCTACTTGAATTGTAAATATATTAAACAAACAATCAGAAATTTCTATTTCCCTCACATGTATTTTACTTTGCATTAATAATCTTGTTGCATAAACTAATAATAAATAGTGATCATAATACTTTTTTTTTAATTTATCTTTTAACAAAATTGGAAAATAATTCAATAGACATTCTCTTAATTCCGCAGCTTTATAAAACTTTATATATTTAAGACTTCTTGGCGTGCGAGTTACAAAATCAGGAGGAAAAATTTTTTTTAAATTTATATCAATTTCATCTCTTAAAGCCTTTTTTATGTAAAAAATACGTGATTTATATTTAGGATTGAACCATAAATTAAAAAGCATTCGTGAGACACCGAGTAATATGGAGTGCATATAATCTGGTACAAAAGATTCGGCTACATAAAAAAATGGAATGGCAGCTGTTACTGAGGGACCTTTAACGCCTTTATAATGTTCTAAATTTTCCTCGTCAACTTTTTTAGCTTGTAAATACATTCGCATTTTACTTCGTGGGACTGGATTCACATTAGATACGGAAGGATAGACTTTGTTAAATCCTAAACCTGTTTCACACGTTTGACCTTTATGCTCACAGAAATTGCAACCATATTCACCATTATACAACATAATGTTTTGAGTCACTGCTCTGGCAGGAGCATCTAAAGTTGCAATTGGTGCTATTACAGTACTGTGAATTATTTTTCCTGTATCTTTATCATACCAATCTATACCCTCTTCACATAATATTTTTAATGAATTAACAAAGGGCCACAAAAATGAAGTCATATTAGGTTTTTTAACGAGACTATAATAAATAGCACACACAAATTGATAATTTCTACGATTATGTGGTGGTATATTTACTATTTGGGCTTGAACGAGCCATACTTGAGCATTTGAACTATTCGCAAATGGTACGCCATCGGTATTCCACAACAGACATAGATCATACTTTTCTTTTATAATTTCTTTTTTTAAACTAATATATTTAGCGCTTGATGTAATATCGGATATAATATTTTCATCTAATTCGTTGGTTTCATGAACATTTAATAACGTTTTTAAATTTCTAAATTCGAACGCGTCTTTTAATGCTGATTTTAAATTATAATTTACAAACAGACCATTCACTTGAGAACTTTCACAGCTTTGACATTTAAATAAAGATTGAGTAGTCCATTCACCTAAGTATTCACCACAGTTTTCACAAAGCCGGTGCTTTTTAATTATTTGCTTATTATCAGACAAAATTGCATCTATAAATTTTAATAAAAAATGCTTTGTCTTTGGTAAATTATTTGGTTTTGGTAACAATAAATTCATGAGCGATAGTAATTTATATAAAGCTGTTTTCGTCAAAGCATTTTCTATATAATAATTAAGAATATTATACACGCTTTCGCCTACGCACAAATCTGAATTTTCATATAGTTTCTTAGAAAAAATATCAGGATTCTCGTTATAATTTAGTAGAAATTCTTCAAAATCATATGTAGATTCGTGTTCCGATTCATCGTCACTGCTACAAAAAGAATCTAAGTCAGGCGAAAGTGCGCGTGGTGTAGAGCAGGAACTACTTCCTTCATCATCAACTTCCATTTCATTTTGTTCATCGAGAAGGTCCTACATAACATAAATAAAGATTTTCGATCGATATATTTTTACAATCAATTTATTTTCAAATTTAATTAAAAAAAATTTTTTTTTTTTAATATTTTAGTTTTGATTTTATTAATTGAATGATTTACCTTTAATTTATGAAAATTTACTAAATATTTTGGCTGATATTAAAAATTATTTTTCATTTGCGATAATTATTTTCAAATAAATACAAAATTTCAAATGATAAAATAATTAAAAGTTAATTTATCACAAAAATTTTAATCAAATCACAAGAAAATACTTTTGAAAGTTTGCATAAAAATATAAAAAAAGAAAATAATTCTAAAACCTATGAACATAAAAAGAAAATAGTAATAAGGAAAAAAAATCACTGAAAATAGGCATATAAAGGTTAGATATTGTTGTACGTTTAACAGTGCTGAAATATTTTAGATATGAATAAATATTGTAAACGAATAAGTATAAAACTATAATAAAAAAAATTACCTCATGATCCATAAAGTCATTACAGATGTTATTGTCTCTATTAAATTCTTCATTTTCTGTATCATGCTCAGCTAGTAGGAATTCTAATTTTTGCCAACGACGAAGTGTTGTCGCTGGAATATCTCCAATCTAATTATAAAATTAAATATAAAACACTTAGAAAATTCTTTTGTATTTCATTGTTTAATGTATTATTTGACTGTTTATGACAATTAACTATTATGATAAACTATTTATGACAATTACTTTTTAGGTATTTGTACATTCACAAGAATGAAAAAAGAACTCAAAATTATAAAGATATAACAAGTAAGCATTCATCGAATATCACTTATCAAAAATTTATAAAATATGCACATCACTTGATTTAACACTTTCACTTTTCTTCTTATGTTGTTGTTTATCTTTTACAGTAAAACGTGCAATAACCTAATACGATTCTTTTTATGCAACATATAAATGAGAATAATAAATGAGAATTAAAAATGTATTTAATTTTATAATTATTACCTGATAGTTATTTCTTCTGTATGCGTGATATCGAAGCATTATTATATACAAATGAGGTAATATAATACATTTGTATAAAAGACTATAAATTACAATTTTAAATTAAATAAAATTATTTCATAATAATATAATTTAATAATAACCGCTCACTATCTTGACAAAAACAATGTTTGGGCGTCGTATTGTGTGAAATTATCTATTAAAGTTACAAATCGGTTGCTAACAAAATAAATAAACTTATAACTATATTCGGAATATTTATTTTTCATTCACTAATCAACAGTCCATTGTAAGAATATAATATTAGTTACGCTCGCTTAAAGTAATCATTTAATATAGAAAAACTTTTTAAAAAAATACAAAAATGAATGAGATGCAATATCTCATTGAGGGTAACGGAAAGCAAATATTTTATTGCGTTATATATGAACGATCAATTTTGACTGAGAAGAAATTGGTGAAACCGACTGTAGGTGATACAATTAAATTTCTTTGGCCAGAAGATTCCAGAAATGCGAAGGAATATGCTGGAAATATTATTCAAATGTCAGGTAAATAATTTATTAATCTAAAATTTTTTTTTTCTTTTGAAACTTATTTTATTTTAGGTAATTTTTAAAGTTATTAACATAATACAATTAAATTATTTTACAGCTAATGAAAAAATTTTAATTAAAGAAATGAGTAAATTGGAAAAAAAATATAAAAAAAAAAGTGAAAAAGAAGAAAAAAAATTAAAACTAAAGAATGTTAATGAGAAAGAAACACATTTAAAGGTTAAGTAATAATTATTTATCGTTATTATTACAAGAAATATAATTGAAACTAAATGATTAAAAAAAATAAATATCACGATTAAAAATTTTAAAAAAATTTATAGGTTGAAACCGAAAAAGAAGAGACTCGCTTAAAAAATCGAGTAAAGAGCTTGGTTGAAAAAAAAGTTTTATTAGAAATCGAAGCTCAAATAACACCTAAAAATATTGAACCAAAACAATCATTCGATTTATGTAAGACAAAGCCAAGTACATCCAGTGAAGTTTATAATGAATTTGAGGAGAAGATAAATACAAATATAAATAGTAATATGGAATGGTTGTCAGACGAAATAAATACTATAAGGCATGCAGATTCGTGCACTGCATCGTTAATATCTACACAAGAGAATATGGACATAATCAACAAGGTTAGTGTCATTATTTCTTATTTTAACCTCATAATTGACAGGTTTTGTTACATTATAACCTTATTATCTACGTATTTTATTACAATCTAATATTATTTACATGATTTATTACTTAATTCACAAGTATTTTAATATTACAAATTATTTAAAATTTTTTTTCTATTTAAATTTATTATAACTCATTTATTTACATATTTATGTTACTTTCTTCAGAAATTAGAGTTTCTAAAAAGTATTATAACTACCACTGGAGTTTTAAAAGTTGATGACGCTGTTGTCTATTCTGAGGAAACTATTTCTCCCAAAGCAGTTGATTCTACGAGACGTTCTGTTAATATGTTATTGTCCGAAGATGAAGAAAACGAAGTAGATAATAAAATTGATGACATAGAAAAAGAAGTCTTGGTTTGTTAATTATTTTTGTATTCTATGATTTTTAAACTTTAGAAACAATTCAAATTTTTTCAATTTTGCTTACAGTCGTTATCATCATCTCCAACAAATTCCTGGGCTGAAAACATTTCTTTACCTTCCTTCAAACCAATTTTCAGTCCATTAAAACATAAATCAATATTGGATAGTGATTCTGAGGACGAAGAAGAGAGAAGTTCAAATTTAATAGTACAGTTTTACAAATTATTAACTTCATTTATTTAAAAAATATTTAATTAATAATTAATAATTTTAAATTTCTAGCCAGAAAAACGCGTAAAACTAGAAGAAAAAAATGAAATGGAAAAGAGAACTAATTTCGAAAAACTTAAATTTGAAAACAAAGACAATTTTAAAATATTGGATAAAGAAATGTTAAATGACGAGTCAGGAACGTGGACTTTAAAATACAACAAAGAGGACAAAGCTAACAAAGTAAATAATTCCAATTTCATAAGTCTGAATTTTAATATTTTGAAGTATTTTTTAATATATTAATTCAATTGTATTTTTATTATTTTTAAATTTTAGATAGTTGAATTAATTACTGGATCAAATATTTTTGTCAATTCCATTGCTTTATCCAACACCTTAAGAAACTGTGATCGACCAACTATTTTAGCTCGTTCTTTATTGGATATAATTTTTACTGAAGAAGCGTTATTCAGATGCACTGTCAAAGGAAAAAAAGCGAATGGAAAGGGGTCATCTGAAGAAAAAAGACCCAGTCTTAATGCTGAAGGCATTGCAACTATTTTAAGTAAGACAAAAAATAATAGACACTTAAAAAAGTTAATTTTGTTTGAATTTCATTTTTATTTTTATTTTTTTTTCAGCTTATACACGTCGAAAGACTAAAAAGAATAATTGGGTTTCAAAAGATGATCAGACCATTTTGGCATCGATGAGACAAAAATTGGTGGAATTGAGAGATAAAAAAAAATTGAATACAAATAACCGCGTTCATTAATGATTTATTTATTCTAAAAAATTTATAATTATTAATGTTATTAATCTTATTTAATTTATGATAGTTTAAGTATTCAAAATGATTTAATATGTATTGAAATAAGTTACAAAATTAAATAATAAATAATTAGTTATTTAAAAATCTAATAGAAGTAATCATTTATTGAAAATATTTCTCCAAAAACTTTATAAAGCTTTTATAAAGTCTTTGTAGAATCATTTTTTTGTAAAAAATTTCTATAGTCCAAATTATAAAATTTAAATAATAAAAAAATTAAATATTTAAATAATTTTTATTTTTTTAAACGATTTTATAATGGGCTATGTAATAAAATGAAATAAAATATGAAATTATTGTAAGACTATATAATTATGAAATTTTTTTATTTCAGTTGTATATAAATATTTCTACAAAATCTTTATAAAATTTTTATACATAAAAAAATTATATAAAATTTTTATAAAGTTTTTGTAGAACCATTCCATTATAAAAATTTTATATGGTCCAAACTATAAAATTTTTATAAAAGCTTTATAAATTTTTTTCACCTGGGTGAAATTTCTAAATAATTCAAGTGACTGTTATGAATAGCATCATTCTAAATTTTGGGATTCTACGTTAAGCACAAAAAAATATCGGTCTTTCGAAAAATCGAACCCCACCCGATTGAAGTGGTTTTTTGCATTTTTATTCGAAGAAATACTTATACTTCAAATTTGAATGTAATGGAAATATTTTTAATTAATAAATATTTATAATTATTATTGTACACGGACAAAAATTAGGTTCACTAGTTTTGTAGCTCTTAAACTAAAATTATAAATAATGTAGTATGTAACAGAAGCTTGCTTGATCCAGAAACATTATATTTTTTCTTTTAATAGAAAATTTTTTAGTCTCTAAAAGAATTTTGCTGAAATTAAAAAGAAATTTTTCTTACGTAGAAACTAATGATTTTATTTTTAAATGTTTTGAATCAAGAAGATTTTTTATTAAGAGTTAATGGATTTTGATTGTTCTTCGGGTCTACTTTTGTCCGCATAGTTGTAGTTAAAAAAAATTATGCTTAACGGCATTTGGATTTATTATTTTTTTATGAGTTTGGATTGGAAATTAGATATCAAACTCGACAAACCTAACCTTAAAATACGATACATTGAAAGTTTTTATTATAACTTTGTATGTATAATATTTTGGTGGATTTCTTGAGTTGTCGGCACTAGAGTTTAATCTTACAAATTTTTTCTTTGTAGCAAAAAAACTCGATTAAACGCATCGTTTATTCATAAGTTAGGATTGGAAATATTATTAGAAGGCGGACAGCTCCGTCATGCTCTTAATTTTTGAATTGTAATTTTATACTTCTAATATTTTCTTATTCGTAATTATGTTATAAACATTTATTAAAGAATATCTTATTTTCATTTTCGAACACTTTCTTAATTTCTGTTTTATTTTTATCTTCTTTATCTTTCCCGGGTGAAAATAATATGAGAAATTATATAAAATTATAAATCATTATAAAGTTTTTATAAAATATATATGAGATCTATGTTACATTTCTTATGAACATGAGATCTTATGTGGAATTTCATTTAATATTTTCACGAGGGTTTTCATTTTCTTTCTTTAAATAATTCTCGCTTTATTATCTATTTTTCTTCTTAGAGTTTTGAAGATTTAAAAAATTTTTTTTAAATTTTGTTTTCTTTTGTTCAATATTTTCTTTACTTTTTCAAGCAGCTCTGGCTTATATGGACTTTTATCATATCTGTCAATCAGTAGTTCTTAAAAACATCCTTGAAATCTTACAGTAATGTATCTTATGCATTATTATGGAAAGAAACCTAAAAGATATTAAAATAATATTATTTTTCACCACACCACGCGTAAAGTGCGTACTGTACTCCCTCTAAACTCAGCCTAAAATACATCGAGTACGCCCTATTAATTTTTAAGTTTTAGAGCCTATCTACGTATACTTTTTGTTTCATGTTCGCTTAAGAGCGAAGACGTCGGCAGCGCCGAAATACTATATGTAAATAAATGAAGTGGCCAGAATGGGAACTTCGATTCATATAACTCTCGCCACGCTGTCGTTATTTCTAATACGCATTTCATGTAAAAGTTAACCAGCTGCCTTTCGTGTTTCGAGTCGATTCAAGTTTGTTCAGTTTTGTTAGTATATTAGGCTTTACCCTTAGAAGGATACAAGATTCAAAAATAACATTAATTAGTATATTTGCACATAAAAAATACAAGAGACGACGTATTTGTTTTTCATATATATATATATATATATTAGTTATATACGTAAATTGGGAGTACGAAGGATGAATACAGGCGAGACTAAAGTGTTTGTCGCTTGAGTAGCAGTTGGTCGAGGGCGCGCGAAGCGCGCCCGAGACTGACTGCTGCTCAAGCGACAAGCACTTTAGTCAAGCCTGGATTCAGAATCCTTTGTACTCCCAAGTTACGTAGATAAGTTTATGTCGTTGGTAGGCCGTATGAGGAACTATAAAAATGATTTTTTAAAATTAATGATATATTTTTTATTAAAAAAAAGTAAATAATGTCATTATTTACTTATTTATTTTACTTATTAACTGTTTAACTTTGAAAATTTGTTCAAACAAAACATTCTGTAAAGTTTAGATTTTATATGAATTTGTATGAACATTGACATATCTAACGACATTCTTTTGTTTTCACTAACCTACGAATCGATGTCACTCGCGTCATATACGGCCATGCTATGTGATATCTCGATCTGTCAATACTCCCTTAGGGAGTATAGAGCTGTCAATACTCCCTAAGGGAGTATTGACAGAGAGAATATCGTCGAGATATTAGCATGAACGTATGAAATGCCTATACAAATTTAGCGTGGTCTATAGGTATTCTACCGAATACAGCCTACGACGACATAAATATATATATATATATATATATATATATATATATATATATATATATATATATATATATATATATATATATATATCTCTATATAATAAAGATATATCGCCTACGCCGCCGCTGCTGCCGCCGCCGCCGTGTATAAGAATTTTATGTGCCCTCAGTTAGCTGAAATTCAGCTAAAATTTAGCTGAAAGTTAGCTAAAAGTTAGCTGAAATTTAGATAAAATTTAGCTGAAAATTAGCTGAGAGATAGCTGAAATTCAGATAAAATTTAGCTGAAAGTTAGCTGAGAGATAGCTGAAATTCAGATAAAATTTAGCTGAAAGTTAGCTAAAAGTTGGCTGAAATTCAGATAAAATTCAGCTGAAAGTTAGCTGAGAGATAGCTGAAAGGTAGTTAATTGTTAGCTAATTTAATTAATTGTTATCTAATTTAAGAACGTTCTCTTGGAAATTGATATTGATTTGATAATTGATATTGACAATGGGGGGTTTGCGCGAAGCAGAGAGAGGGGACCCCTAGTATATATATATATATATATATATATATATATATATATATATATATATATATATATATATATATATATAGATATACTAATCAATCTAATTTTTGTATCTTGTATTTTTTTAGTGTAACGGCCCTATCGCGTTTATGCAATATTTTTTTGTCGATATAAAGAATTATCATTCGCGGAGTATTGTGAATTAATATTAGTGCGCGATAATGAATTATTAATTCGACAATTTTTTAACGCACTTTCCGCCTGATGTGGTGAAAAGTCGTATATACACCTCGAGAGTGCAGTAAGCAAAGCAGGCCTTGTGTGTATCACGCCCTCGCTGCGCTCGGGCGTGAACTAACACACAGGGCGTACTTTGCTCACTCTACTCCCTCGGTGAATAATATACTATTTCAGAAAATTATTTGAAATCAACATTAGGTATTACCGTGAGCTAAGTTTGTGTAAGATGTTTATCAAGAACTGATGGCATTCTATTTGAATGACTTTAGTTATATTGATCTAGGTGTGCGACTCGACCAGAAAGAGAGACCAGCAATCATCGTGTAGGTTTTGTGTATTTTTTCGCTTCTAAGTTGATAGTTGTAATTTTATTCAGTTTAAGAATAGTATTTATCTTTCGTTAATTCATTATCTTCTTCTTCTAAATCATAATTATTTTATGTATTTATACTCAGCCTGGTTGATTCCATCTTTGAAAGATTTGTACTTAATATCTTATTAGAAAATATCCTCTATTAAAGAAGTGTAATTATATATAAAATATTAGGTAGAATACAATGCAATAAAATAAAAATAGAATCAAAGCAAATAGACCTGACATACCTGAAAAAACCCGAAAATATATAGACCAGAAGATATATATACCCGAATAGACCATAGGAAGAAATAGACTTTGCTCCAGAATTGCATATAGTACTTTATTTTAACCTCAATTGTAACGACATTACTAATCTAGAAGAAACAATCTCAATTTAAACAAATTATAAATCTTTTTTAAATTTTCTACTATTTTATACAATTTTTATTAGTTTATTTAAATAATTTGTGAGAATTTTTCAATAAATCATTCAATTTTATAAATTTTAGACGTGAAGATATTTTTCTCTTTCAGTCAACTTTTCGGATTGATAAAGTGATTATTAGAATATATTATAATATTATTACAAAGTACTGGTATCGACAGTCACAACAATCGAATAACGAGTTTGAAAATTAAGTTTTTGTCTAATTAAAGCACACACTGCGGATAATTGTAAACTTCACAGCCTCTATCAGTACGTGTTAATATCCTGTAAATGAATATAGTTTGTTTCTTGAGTTTTTTAGGCGTTGTACATTACAATTATAATGTTGTTCACTTTTGGCAACGCTATCATACATTCTTCTTCTACTATAAAAGCTATATTGTCTTATACCGTCATATTGATTAGAGCTTATACTTTTTATAAAATATATTAACAAGATTTTCTTATATTCAGTAATAATATCCAACTTTATCACGCCTAAATGAAAATTCTTTTCTAAAAGTAATGTAAAAAATAGTACATTATTGACCAAGGATGCATATTGATCATTCTCGGCGAGTGCGAACTTTTGGGGCCGAGTGTAGCGAGGCCTCGAAAGTTGCACGAGCTAGGATGATCAATATGCATCTATGGTCTAATATACTATTTTTTTGTCCCGAGGCCGATACACTTAAAGTTTTTCCGTAGGACGCAAAATGGTCATTTTGCGGCTTAGGGCAAAAAATTATTTTATATGATAGGTCTACATAATATATTTTAAAGTTGTTGAACTTATAATACAATACCT
Source organism: Anastatus disparis (assembly GCA_017163975.1). Lineage (NCBI taxonomy): Eukaryota > Metazoa > Arthropoda > Insecta > Hymenoptera > Eupelmidae > Anastatus > Anastatus disparis. The sequence goes on from JAFFSR010000381.1 coordinate 1,412,577, forward strand.
GTTGAAATCAAAATTTATATCAATATGATAGGACAAACTCTTTAATCTCAAAATTGATAATAGTATAAATATTAATCTTCGTATTCTGCAATATTCTTATTCAAATCAAGTTCACATTTGAGTTAGGAAATGTAATTAATTGCATATAAGTAGGAGAGCTATTAACTTTCTGCGTCTGCAGGTACATTGGCCTTTAATTGTGACATACAGAAAACAAGATTAATGAAAACATTTCTTTTTTTTCGACAAGATTGTATACTGTAAATGCCCAGAACAATTTCACGCAAATGAAGATTTGAGTTGTATCAATTCAGTTTCTGAACCATTTATCTTAGACAATTTATTGTTTAATACTATAATTCTGAATCCAACATATCTTTATTTGGGAAAATTATAAGAATTTCTTTATTACTTTCGTTCATTTTGACATTTTCATTACTCACAAAGTAGTATCCCGTTTAGACTATAGATTATGTCAATCATGTTTCTGTATATAACGTTAGTATATTTAATGACAAAATTCTCTGTCTCTGTCTCTGTCTCTCTGCCTCACTGTCTTTCTATCTGTCTGTTTTCCTGTCTCTCTGTCTTTCTATCTTTCTGTCTCTCTGTCTCCCTATCTCTCTAAGCACTAATGTCTTATTTTACTTTTAATGATAATTATTCTGTGTATTTTATTACGGATACTTTATTATTCTCAACATACATGTAAATTCTATAGATTTCATTTTTAGTTTTTATGTAATACGTTTGTAAAACATTATAGTCCTACGAGGATAAATCCCATGACTTTAAATAAAAGTTTCAATCAATCAATCAATCTCTCTGTCTCTCTGTCTTCCTGTCTTTCTCAGCAGCAAATACAGAAATATTCTTATCACAGGTGATTTCAATGCAAATTTGCTCGTTACTAATCATGTCTCAACGTTTCTCAGGGGTAGCATCGAGTCGCTTTCTCTTCATATTGTTCCTTCGGAGCTAACACATCATATCATTTCTGAGAGTTATATTTCACATACTTGGCTAGACTTATTCATTGTTAGTGATGCTGATTCGGTGCTGTACTACTCAAAATCTGAGGCGCCATTTATAGCGGGTCACAACTTGATTGAGCTGGAGCTTAAGGTCTCCAAACTTCTCAGCTCTCCGAAGAAGTTTAATGCTCGCCGGCTGAGTTCTGTGAATACTGAATCTCTTAACACTTTTCTTACGATTTCCCTTGAGGCTAGCTCACATGAGACCAATTGTTTTGTTCTGAGTAATTTAAGTAATTCTGTGTTTTCTTCTTCTTCTCTTGCTGTTTCTAGCTCTACCAGTTTAAGTTCTACTCTTGATGTACAGATTAATGCTTTGTCTAAATCTATTATAGATGCCTTTGACAAGTATGCTCCTCTTAAGCTGAATGTTATACGACCTCATAGTGAACCATGGGTTTCTTATGATATTAGGCTTATGATGAAAAAGCGTGACCGAGCTTATCGTTGGGCTACGAGAACTGGCTGTGACGAGGACATTCGGAGATATAGGTCTCTGAGAAGTGAAATTTCTAACAGTTTAGACACTGTAAAAATCAATTACATTTTGTCTCAGTTGAATGCCACCACTGATGCCAAGGGAAAGTGGTCCTCACTTTACAAGCTTGGTTTGGCTAAGAGGTCGCTGCCTTCCCCTTTGCAGTACCTTTCTTCAGAGACTTTGCTAAAGCACTACTCTTCTGTTGCAAATGGCTGCCCTTCGTTGACTGAGAGAGATATCGATGAGATGTTGAGCATACCTGTGTCAAGCAATCGGCCAATTTTTGATTTTCACATGGTTGATGCCAACAAAATTAATGGCTTTATAGTTTCTGCTTCTTCCAAGTCTTCAGGGTGTGATGGTATTTCTGTGGATATGCTTAAGATTGCTACGCCCTCTATTCTTGAACCATTGACGGAGCTTGTGAATGGCTTCCTCGCCTTTTCTTGTTTTCCAACAAATTGGAAAAGAGCTTTCATATTACCATTGGCAAAGTCTAAATCTGTTTCTTCACCAGATCAAACCCGATCTATTGCTAGACTTTGCGAGATTTCCAAGCTTCTTGAGAGGGTTGTTTACGAGCAGCTTTCACGGTTTCTTGAGACAAATAATCTATTCAACGAGCATCAGTCTGGCTTCAGACAGGGGCACAACACCCAGACAGCTCTTCTCAATATTCTGGAAGATATTAGGCTGGCCATTGATGGGAGAAAGGTCACTGCTCTTCTTCTCTTTGACTTCTCCAAGGCTTTTGATATGGTGCCTCATAGACTGCTTCTCGTTAAACTGCGTGGTTTCAACTGTTCTGATGGTGTAATAAAGTGGTTCGCCTCTTATCTTCGAGGTAGATCGCAGTCTATAGAGGAGCTGGATCGTGATGCTACGCAATTCTGGATGAGTATTAATTCTGGTGTTCCACAGGATAGTGTCTTGGGCTCATTGTTATTTTCTATATTTATTAATGATCTGCCTGAAGTTTTGAAGTATTCAAAATACATGTTGTACGCGGATGATCTACAAATTTATCGTTTGTTTTTTGCTTATGACATAGAGGAGGAAATTTTCGTTATCAATTGTGATGTTGAGGCCATTGTCAAGTGGGCATCAGTCAATGGTCTCAAACTTAATGCCCTTAAAACTCAAGTTATCATTCTCGGTAGTGAGCAGTTCATTTCTAGGCTTAATGCATCTCAGGTGTCACCCATCGTAGTGAGAGAACAGCCTTTCTCTAAAGAAGTTAAAAGCCTGGACTTATGGTTGAATCAGACTCTCAACTGGGAGAAGCAAGTAACTGCTATTGTAGGTAGAGTGCATGGAGTGCTTCATTCGCTAAGGTTTTATAGGCGCTCGCTTTCGAAGAAGCTTGTGGAAGAGCCTTGTGGAATCGCTGATTTTTCCCCACTTCGACTATGCCTGTGTAGTTTATAACGATCTTTTCAATTATCAAAACTTAAGACTTCATAGGGCCCTCAATACCTGTGTGAGGTTCGTTTATGGTAACACCCTGGAAGAAAATTGACCATATCTTAAGCATAATTGTCGGTCAACGCATGTTAAAATGACACTTATCTAGAAATTTTTTTAAAATCATTTCTAGAATTTCTAGATAAGTGCCATTTTAACATTTGTTGACCAGCAATTATGCCTACAATATGGTCAATTTTCTTCCAGGGCATAGCTTTTCGCGAACGTGTGACTCCCTATAGGCTTAACCTCGGTTGGCTCTCGGTCCTATCGAGAAGAAAGTATTTCACAATTTCGTTGGCATATTCTGTCATTTCTGGTCGCAGTCCGACTTTCTTGGCAAATCCTTTCGTCAGAGTTGACACTGGCTCTCACATAATTTTACTAAAATCAATTTTTTGTTTAATCTTAAATTTTACATAAGCTTTTCTTAATTATTTTTCATTGTTTTTTAATTTAGAAATTTTTGTTGTTCATTGCTTTAATTACATTAGTTTATTTTTTATGTTGATTCTTTTTATTGTACTTGTTGAATTGTACCCCATGATCTTTAATAAATTATGAATCAATCAATCAATCTGTCTCTCTGTGTCTATGTTTGTCCGTCTCTCTGTCACTCTTTCTTTCTGCGTCCATGTCTCTCTGTCTTTTTGTCTCCCTGATGTGTCATGTCTCAAATTAATGGGATAAATTACTTATATAAATCAAAAATATTACACATGAATCACAAACATTACTCAATATTTATGGTTGATTTTTTAATATGACTCCTCCGAGGGATAACTTCTATCTATTACACAAACAATTAATTGTCGAATTGAAGTTACTGGTGTTGATGGTTACAATAATTATATGACTAGTTTGATACTCTGGTTTTCGTTCAGAAATTTAACTTTAATTTGATGCTAATTGTGAGAGTGCAGTCGGATGAGAAAACTAACAAATTGTTATTCGTTGTAAAATACATTATCATAAACTTGTGAAAGCACAAAGTGTAAATCGTTGTGGAAACTTGTTTAAACAGTGCATGTGAACATAAATATAATTTAATCAGTTTCTATATGGTTTACTAGCTTGGTCATACACCACATTTGATCGTTATACGGCATGTATACTAATTTGAAAGTTATTTGATTTAAATTAAATGCAATGATTGTTTCACTTAATTCATAAATTTTGAAATGATTTTCAGAACTAATATTTAAGCCAGTATGTTTGATGATCGCTCCTAAATTCTTGTTTCGAAACAATTCATCAATAACAATATATCTCGTTTCTTCATTTGTACTAATACAGGCAATACTATCAATCAATATTACATTTTCGTCATCTAATTCAGCACAGCTATTTAATCTTTTTTCCAATCTTGTTTTTTCATAACAATGTCAAAGAACTTTATTGTAAATAAAACGGTGATACGATTGTGCACTTTGATAAACATCCTGTTGTAATAAATGTTCAATAACATTTTTTTTAATTTCAGAAAGATTACGGTCAGTGGCTGCTCCTGAAATTCTCAATAGTACTCCATCCTCAACAATGTACTGATTGCTTAACCGAACATTTTTTAATAATTTGGTGTATAATTTTTCAACACGATCTGGGCAATCAGGATGGCTAAACGTTACAACACTTGCATGTTCCGTTTGCTCGAATCTGTTATATGATTTGCAGATTTGCTCTGGTACAGCTTCTGAATTTCTAAACATTTTGGCTAAAACTTCATTATAATGCTCATACGGAAATGTAGATGTGTCCCATAAAGCACCAAAAAGATTAACAGCACAAGGTATATGCAGCAATAAGTGATTATTAAATTTACAGAATTTTTTGTCGTACAATGATTTAGTGTTGATTACAAATTTTTCCAGAGCCTTGGTTGCAGAATCTAGCTCCGTTTGAATTATTTCGTTTTTTTTTAAATATTCTCATGCTATGTATCAACAACAGCCAGTGCCTCAAAAATTTTTTTGGCAGATGGTGTTTCAAACAAATTATAGAATAATATAGTAGAAAATTTTTTAATTCGCTGGCTTCCCATGAATTTCTGTCAGTGATTTTTCTTGGCGTCCTTGTTAGCTCACAGGGAGGTTGGATTTCTAAAAGCTTTTTTTCTACTTCCATAATTTCTGTGCCGATGTACCAGGGTTCATTATTATTTTTAGAACTAAACCTCATGTCTGTAAATGTTTTTACGACGCCCAACAGCACACAGTGTAAATAATCCGGTATAAAAGAATCGATTATATTGAAATATGGAATGGACATTAGCTCAGACTTTCCTTTGACTCCTTTAACTAGCGTAAGTAATCTTTCTGCTTCATCAGCATGAAATCTGTGCTTTGATATGGTACAGAGTTTTTTTCCATTGTCTAAGATAAACAGTTGTAGAGCCAACTTTAGCAGTTTCACCCATATGGTAACAGAAGGAGCAGCCGTATTTACCGTTATACTGCTTTGTGTTTAGCAATGCTGGTCTAGCGACGGAGTCAACAGAGCATGCAATCGTATAACAATGAATTTTTGTCTCTTCATCTTTGTTTAGCCTAACAACACCATTTTCTTGCAGGTCTTGTAATTCCTTTACAAATGGTTTTAAAAAGGTACCCATTTTGAGTTTATCCTTCCCATAGTCCAGTTAAAATCATATTTTTTCTTCTTATCCTAAATGGTAATTCATTAATACTAACTTTTATGGGCCATAAACTTAATGATGATGACTTAAATAATTTCATGCCATCGGTGTTGAATTGTAATTTCAAATCATTTTCTTTTATAATATTTGCTGCTTTCAAATTTTTATAGTATTTACCGGATAAAACACCAAATAAGATGCCATCTTCATTACTATTTTTTTCAATCAAATCATACTTCTTGCTGTTAACAAATGATTCAATTTGAGGTTTAAGAGGCATTTGTAAAAAATAAGATTTAATTCCGTGTTATACTTTTTAATCATAAGATTTTATGCAATAGTCCAGTAGAATTAGTCGAAATGCATAATGTAATTAGTAACAGGTGCAGACCACCAAAAATGGCTTTGTTGGATGATTAGAAATGAAACTCTGGGATCACCCTGAAAAATTGAGCCGTCAAAAATTTGTAAACAATGATTCAAGGTGCAAAATTTGTAAAAATTACTGTTTTTTTTAGGTATCTTGAAATCGTTTGCGATTTAGTATATGAAAATTATACTATTTGTAGGTATTTCAAAGATGACTAATTTGAGACGTCATTGATGAAAATCGGTTAATAAATTTTATAAATAATGATAAACAAAAGTCGAAAATCGCGAAATTTTAAAATATTTGTCATTTAATAAAAACAGGATGTACATGTTTGTAATTCAACAAAAATGTGCCTCTTATTATCCTTAAGTTACCATAAAAATTTCATCAAAAAATATTAATTATTTTAGGAGATATTTTATTTGTTTGTTAAAAAGAGGTCAAATGTACGTTAAAAAATTCACCCAAAAACGTCATGGTAGAGACTTTATGATAATCATATAATATTTAGATATTAACGTAGATTTTATGAATTTGATGTGAAATCGTATCCATTTTATTATTTCCAACCTAAATATGGCAAAAAAAAAATAAATTTTTTTCTTTGGTTTTTTTAATATTTTTGCAACTAATAAAAATATCAATATAGGGATTTGATATTCTTATTACTGGTAATTTCACGCAAATTTTAAAAAAAAAGAATGCTCTAGCACAATTAGAAGCCGAGATAATTTTTTTTTTTTTAAATTCGCCAATTGTTTATTTATGAATATTAAGGACTTAAATTTTTATCACAGCTAGTATAATACTTGAAGTTTATGATTCCATTATATCAGAGATGAAATAAACATTTTGCAATATTAATAATTAATATTAAAGTAATCAAGATTGCTACTAGTTAAACAGAGTAATTTTTCCTTCCTTGCAAGAAAATTGATCTGGCGAGTTATAATTCATGTTCCGATTAAAAATACATTATATCTCCGTTAATTACGGACTAATTTCGACGTTTTTTTTTATAAATCGGGGTAGCACGTGAAAAAAATAACAACTATCGTATTGGTTTTCTTAACAATTGAAATTAAACAATTGTTATTGCAAAAAAAAAAAAATTATTTTTTCACACTCAGGGCGTGAAATTCAATTTTGATGGGCTGATAGATGAATTTGTCGATGGGTTTATGGGCCGATGGGCGGATAGATGAATTTGTCGATGGGTTGATGGGCCGATGAGCGAATAGATGAATATGTCGATAGGTTGATGGGCCGTTCGGTGGATGGATGAATTTGTTGATGGGTAGATAGATTACTCTGTCGATGAGTTGATGGAGCGATGGATCGATAGATTGATGGGTCGATAGGTTTATGGGTCGATGGATTCATGGGTAAATGGGTTAATTAGTCAATAAATCAATGGGTCGATAGGTTCATGGTTCAATAAGTTGATAGTTGCATGGGTAGATGGGTCAAAGGGTACGTGAATCGGCAAGATGATGGGTCAATAAATTCATGGGTCGATGGATCATCGGGTTTGATGAGTTTATCTGTAGATGGGCTGATGGGTTCATGGGCAATTTCTTTAATTTTAGATTTTTTTTTAGTTATTCAATTCGACAGTTTTATTTTCACATTTTGATTTTGAATTTATCATCTATTAATGCCGTTACTTTATGTATTATTAATGAATTTATATTCAATGTTGCTGAATTGGACGCCCTTTGTGTATGAAAAAGTAATATGTTATCCACGGAAGTAAAGGTGTTTTTGCCCTCGTCTTTATTTTCAAACTCGACTCGGGCAAAAATCACCTATCTCACTCCCTTGGTTAACAATGTACTATTTTACATATTTTAACAATTTTTTATTTTAGCAAAAAACTTTGAGAGAAAAGTTTGTTTGTCTTAACAATTAAACAATTTTTTATTTTATTGTTTTTATCATAAAATCAATATATAGGCTTTTAAGTAAAAAATATTAAAAATATTGACTTTATCATTTGTAACCATATAAGACAATAGTGCCTTGTTATGTTATTCAAAAATATCTTTAATATTATTCAGTTATATTTTTAAGTAAATCCATTCATTAGTTATTTAGTTTTGCGTTCTAGTAATAATTATTATTTTAATATAAAACCAAAGATTCTCAATAACTAGTGATTAGATTTACTTAAAAACAAACTTTATTCTTAAAACTTTTTGCTAAAATTAATATTAAAAAAAATATGTTACAAAATTTTTTTTTGCAATAATTATTGTTAAATAAATAATTTTTTAAAAACAAATACAACAGTTGTTATTATTTTCATGCGCTACCCCGATTTTAAAAAAACGTCGAAATTAGTCCGTAATTAACGGAGATACAATGAATTTTTAATCGGAACATGAATTATAATTCGCCAGATCAATTTTCTTGCAAGGAAAGAAAAATTACTCTGTTTAACTAGTAGCAATCTTGATTACTTTAAGGCGACTACGGAAGTTCGGTTGAATTTCATTTTGTAGTTTACAAATTACTCTTTCAGTTTCTAAAATTTTTTGGATTTATTTATTTTCCACCATTTATTATAATCCGTAGAATGGTAAAAAATTAAAAAATCTGAAAAATTTAACATATTGAAAGAGTAATTTGTAAACTCAAAAATAAAACCTAACCTAAAATCCGAAGTCGCCTTAATATTAATTATTAACATTGCAAAATCTTTATTTCATCTCTGATATAATGGAATCATAAACTTCAAGTATTAGCTGTGATAAAAATTTCAGTCCTTAATCTTTATAAATAAACAATTGGCGAATTTAAAAAAAAAAAATTATCTCGGCTCCTAATTGAGCTAGAGCATTCTTTTTTTTAGGCACAACCGCTATACGGAAGTGCCTTATATTTTCGACATCGCGAAAAATGTAACCCTTTAAAATATGTTATTTTATGATAAAAAACTTATTTTTATAGCAAAATAAGACTATTACGAGGCTTCCTTTAAATGTATGTATGGATGTATGTGTGTGAGAAATCAAGTTTATGAATTTTCTCGACGAGTTTTTATCCGATCTGAATGATTCAAACGGGGAATTGTTTCAAATAATAACACAAGTAAACGTTCCTATTTTGAAAAAAATCGTTGGAAGCGTTTTTAAATAAGCGCCTTTTAAAAAGTCAAAAAAATGGATTTTTGGTAATAACTTGAAAAATACAATTTTTTTTAAAAAAGTATATAGAATAAAAGTTATAGTATAAAAAAATAAATCTTTTTTATATTATACATTTTTATCTAAAGTTAATATTTTTCAGATTGTTCATGAAAAATGTTGAAATCGAAAGCTTTTTAATGATAATTTGATAAATATTATTTGAAAAAATATATATAATATTAAAAAGATATATCTTATTTTTTTTCTATAAATTTTATTTCATATACTTTTTTTCAAAATTATTTTTTTTCAAGTTATCACCAAAAAATCATTTCTTCAACCTCTAAGGGGATAACTGTTTTAAAACTGCTCGAACAATTTTTTTATAACACGAAACATTTATTTGTATTATGGTTTTAAATCATCCCCTGTCGGAATGATTCAGATCAAATAAAAACTTTATACAAAACTTTACTTTTAAGCTAGTGAACTATAATGGTATATTCGGGTATATTACGTAACAAGTGCGCGAAGGATGTGATTCACACAGGAGCCAAGTTTCGGCTTTTTTACACCGAATCACTGCAAATTATTATTATAAATAGTTGACTCTTTCGTTATCAGAGTATTATATAAAATACTTATGCAAATCCTTCTGTTCAAAATAATCGATTTACGCATCGAATTTTGCGCAGCTTGAGTCAAAAAATAGTATGTGTAACACGTGCGCTCAAGGGGTTTGGCACTCGTGTGAGTTTGGCGCCCTCGCTTCACTCGTGCACAAATCCCTTATTTCGCGCACTAGTTACACAAAATACTATTTTATCACTTCGTTTTTAAGAAAACTTTGAAAAACTGAAATGTCCATTCTAACTTCTATTTTTTAAGTTTTTCAAGGTTTTCTTGAAATAGAATCGATAAAAATCATTTTTACTCATCAAAGAAAATTTTGCTTTTTATGATACAAGATGAGGCTATCTCCTTATTTTTTGCTACAATTATTAGTTTTTGCAAAAAAATTAATTCTTTGATTAGAAAAGGACAGAGATATACGATCTGCTCTTAATAGAGAGTAATATAATTTATATACTCTACATAACATTCTTAATCAATTGTATATTTTATATTTAAAAAACGATATACTGGTTTTTCAATTATTTAAAAAACGATATACTGATTTTTCAATTATTTAAAATAACAATACTGCAATTTTTAATTTTCTTAAACATAAAGAAAAATTGCTTCAGAAATATTTGACAATCATCCTCTATGATTATTCAGCTTATTAATATCAGAAAAAGTAAATTTAAAAAGTGTGCCTAGGATTAAAGTAAATTAATTACTGTAAACACATTGGGAACTACCTTTTTATAAAAAATATAAAGAATTTACATTTTCTTATATATAAACAGAAAGTTTTATAATTTATTAATTTTTTTTAAATTTAAAGTAAGCATTTGAAATATGTTATAAAATACCGTTTGAATTATGAATGTGTCACTTTTAAATAATTGATTATATTCCAAAGTTTGATCAATGTATATGTCATACTTGAGAATACTGACGTATATAGCCTTTCGGTATTAAAAAATATTTCCCGATCCCTTAAAAAATAATCATCTTTTACACTTACAAGGGATATAAAAACAGAGTTCAAAATAGAAAAAGACACTGCAATTTAGCAGATTTTAAACAAATGATCACAATAAAATTAAAAAAAAGTATTCATAAAAAGTCGGGATTTCATTTTTTATTGTGATTTAAAGCCAATAATTTAAAATAAAAAATTCATGAAGAATATGCTTATAAACATTTTTTTTAATCCATACGTAAAAAGTTTCGTGTATTTCCTCATATCGGCATATCTCTGAAAATTTTAATTTTTGTCACGAATAAAATGAAAATATATTGAGGCACGCATTTGAAACCGATTTTAATTTGATTTTTTAGCTATAGAATACACTTAAAAAATGTGTTTACTCATTTAAAAAAATAAATTCTTAACTCATATTTACATGTAAATCGGTATAACCCTGTTGAAAATAATGACGTCTTTCCAGTACGTCTTTGAAGACGTCTTTAGTCGTGTCTTGGATTGGAAGAAAATAAGACGTCATTTTTTTAATGTTCAGGAAATATAGTAACCAAATTACGTCTTTTGCTTTCTCATAGAGAAAGCATTGTATAGGTAAAAAAAATTTTTTTCTATTTTTTCATTAATTTGTACATATTTGAACTCAGTGAGTCGAAAAAAGTGGTTTCCAGAAAATGTCTGTATGTATGTGTGTGTGTGTGTGTGTGTGTGTGTGGATGTATGAATTCAGTTAGTAAGCTGTATCTCGAGAACTACTCGATGGATTTGCTTCTAATTTTGCATGGAATTTAGTTTTGTGATTAACTTGCTGGGAAGCTATTGATAATTTGGTTCTTCCACCGTAGTTTTCATTTTAAAGTTTTTTTAAAAAATAAAAAAAAAATTCGATTTTTCGTTTTTTGGTTTTTTTTTGTTTACTACTCGATGAATTTGCTTCAAAATTTGCATGGAATTTATTTCTGATTGCCCGGATAAAATAAATTTTTAAAAACTGATTTTCTTAGCTCAGTTTTAATTTTAGAGCATTTTGAAATTTTTGAAAAAAATGTTTCTATTTATTAAGCCAATAAAATCTTAAAAACTACTCGATGGATTTACTTCAAATTTTCCATACAATTCAATTTTTTGATGAACTGGTGCGGAAGCTATTGGGAATTGGTTTTCTTAGCGCAGTTTTTTTTTTAGAATCATTTTAAGAATTTTTAAAAAATTTCGATTTTTCATTTTTTTTGTATTTTACGTAAACTACTCGAAGAATTTGTTCGAAAATTTGTATGGAACTTTATTTCGACTGCCAAAATTATTAAAAATTTTGTAAACTAATTTTCTTAGCGCACTTTTAATTTTAGAGCATTTTTAAAATTTTTAAAAAATTTTTATTTTTAATTTTTTTTATTTTACGAAAACCATTCGATTGATTTGCTCCAAAATTTGTATGCAATTAATTCGCTACTATCTGAAGAAAACAAGCTTTGGAATACTAATTTTCTCAGCGCAGTTTTAATTTTAGAACACTTTGAAAATTTTCAAAAAAATTTTTATTTTTCATTTATTTTCTTTTTGCGTTAACCATACTATAAATTTTCTCCAAAATTTTCATACAATTAATTCGCTATTGTCTGAAAAAAATTAGCTTTTGGAAACTAATTTTCTTAGAGTGGTTACAATTTTAGAGAATTTTAAAGATTTAAAAAAAAATTTTGATTCTTCTTTTCTTATTTTTTTTTATTCTTCGTAAAGTACTCGATAGATTTGTTCTAAAAATTACAGGGAAATTATTTGCGACTGCCAAAAGAAGGGAAATTTTCAAAAATTGATTTTCATAGCGTAGTTTTAATTTTAGAGCATTTTTAAAATTTTTAAAAAGAAATTTTGAAAAGAAAATGTTATTTATTTAACCAGTTAGATCTCGAAAATTACTCTATGGATTTGCTTCATATTTTGTATACCATCTATGTTTTTGTATAACTATGCGGGAAGCTATAGAAAATTTGTATTCATAGTGTATTTTTTTTATTATAGAGCCATTTTAAGAATTTGAAAAAATTTTCGATTTTTAATTTTTTTTTTGTATTTTACGTAAGTTAATTGATGAGTTTGCTTTGAGATTTCCATGGGAATAATTTGCATCTGCCAAAAGAAGGATAACTTTTATAAACCGATCTTTTTAGCGTAGTTTTCTTTTTTAGAAAATTTTAAAAATTTTCTTAAAAAATTTTCATATTTCAGTTTTTTTTCCATTTTACGTAAAGTACTTGATAGAATTACTCTAAAATTTGTATACAAGTTATTTGCTACTGTCTTTATAAACCAAGTTTTAAATAAATAATTTTATTAGCGTAGCTTTTGATCACTTCTTTTGTTTTCTGAGTTACTCTTGAAAATTTATAATAGTACTACTGAATTTAATTACCGTTACTAAAATTGACTACTTGGATTTACCAAGCTTAGTCGTGATAAAAAGATATCCACAAGATAACAAAAATAATAAATTCGAACCTATGTATAAGGCTAGCTAAAGTCAACAAAATTAAACACTTTAAAAGCTAACATTTAACCCAAACAAAATGTTGAAAAGGCAATCAACTAGCATATATATTCAAAATTTATAAAGTACAAAATGAATAAATATTAATGATGGACAATTTTTTTATATTAAAATCACATTTAAATAAATATAAAAAAATAATGAAACTCAAAGAGCTCTATGAGAAAGCATTCCGCCAAAGCACTTGGCAGCGTTTTTGCTTTCTCATAGAGAAAGCATTGTATCAGTAAAAAAATTTTTTTCTATTTTTTCATTAATTTGTACATATTTAGACTCAGGGAGTCGAAAAAAGTGGTTTCCAGAAAATGTCTATATGTGTGTGTGTGTGTGTGTGTGTGTGTGTGTGTGTGTGTGTGTGTGTGTGTGTGTGTGTGTCTATGTATTCAGTACGCCAATAAGATCTCGAGAACTACTCGATGGATTAGCTTCAAATTTTGCATGCAATTTATTTTTTTGTCTAACTGGGGGGGAAGCTATTGAATCTTCTTAGCTCAGTTTTTTTTAGAGCCATTTTAAGAATTTAAAAAAAATTTTGATTTTTCATTTTTTTGATATTTTACGTAAACTACTCAAAGGATTTTCTTGAAAATTTGTATGAACATTATTTGCGACTGCCAAAAGTAGAAAAACTTTTACCAAATGATTTTTTTAGCGCACTTTTAATTTTACAGCATTTTGAAAATTGTGAAAAAAATTTTTTTTTTTCATTTATTTTTTATTTTACGACAACCATTCGATAGATTTGCTTCTAAATTTGTATGCAAGTTATTCGCTATTGTCTAAAGAAAACAAGCTTTGGAACACTTATTTTCTTAGCGTATTTTTAATTTTAGAGCATTTTGAAAATTTTGGAAAAAATCTCTATTTTTCATTTTTTTTCTATTACACAAAAACCATTCGATAGATTTGCTCGAAAATTTTTAAGGAAATCATTTGCAATGGCCTAAATAAAACAAGCTTTGAAGAACTTATTTTCTCAGTGCAGTTTTAATTTTAGAGCATTTTGAAAATTTTGAATAAAATTTTTCTAATTTTTTTTATATTTTACGTAAACTACTCGATGAAAAAGCTTTAAATTATGTATGGGAATTATTTATAATTGTCAAAATAAAATGAACTTTTGAAAACTAATTTTCTTCAATTATCTTAGCGCACATTTAATTTTAGAGCATTTTGAAAATTTTGAAAAAATTTTTTAGTTTTAATTTCTTTTTTATTGCACAAAAATCACTCAATAAACTTGCTCAAAAATTTTTATGCAAATTATTCACTATTATCTGAATAAATCAAGCTTTGGAAAACTTATTTCCTTAGCGCAGTTTTAATTTTAGAGCATTTTGAAAATTTTGGAAAAAATGTTCAATTTCATTTTGCTTTCTCATAGAGAAAGCATTGTATCGGTAAAAAAAATTTTTTTCTTTTTTTTCATTAATTTGTACATATTTGAACTCGGTGAGTCGAAAAAAGTGGTTTCCAGAAAATGTCTGTATGTATGTGTGTGTGTGTGTGTGTGTGTGTGTGGATGTATGAATTCAGTTAGTAAACTGTATCTCGAGAACTACTCGATGGATTTGCTTCTAATTTTGCATGGAATTTAGTTTTGTGACTAACTTGCTGGGAAGCTATTGATAATTTGGTTCTTCCAGCGTAGTTTTCATTTTAAAGTTTTTAAAAAAAAAAAAAAAAAAATTCTATTTTTCGTTTTTTGGTTTTTTTTTGTTTATTACTCGATGAATTTGCTTCAAAATTTGCATAGAATTTATTTCTGATTGCCTGGATAAAATAAATTTTTAAAAACTGATTTTCTCAGCTCAGTTTTAATTTTAGAGCATTTTGAAATTTTTGAAAAAAATGTTTCTATTTATTAAGCCAATAAAATCTTAAAAACTACTCGATGGATTTACTTCAAATTTTCCATGCAATTCAATTTTGTGATGAACTGGTGCGGAAGCTATTGGGAATTGGTTTTCTTAGCGCAGTTTTTTTTTTAGAATCATTTTAAAAATTTTTTTAAAATTTCGATTTTTCATTTTTTTTGTATTTTACGTAAACTACTCGAAGAATTTGTTCGAAAATTTGTATGGAACTTTATTTCGACTGCCAAAATTATTAAAAATTTTGTAAACTAATTTTCTTAGCGCACTTTTAATTTTAGAGTATTTTTAAAATTTTTTAAAAAATTTTTATTTTTAATTTTTTTCTATTTTACGAAAACCATTCGATTGATTTGCTCCAAAATTTGTATGCAATTAATTCGCTACTATCTGAAGAAAACAAGCTTTGGAATACTAATTTTCTCAGCGCAGTTTTAATTTTAGAGCACTTTGAAAATTTTCTAAAAAATTTTTATTTTTCATTTTTTTTTTTGCGTTAACCATACTATAAATTTTCTCCAAAATTTTCATACAATTCATTTGCTATTGTCTGAAAAAAATAAGCTTTTCGAAACTAATTTTCTTAGCGTGGTTACAATTTTAGAGAATTTTAAAGATTTAAAAAAAAATTTTGATTCTTCTTTTCTTATTTTTTTCATTCTACGTAAAGTACTCGATAGATTTGTTCTAAAATTTACAGGGAAATTATTTGCGACTGCCAAAAGAAGGGAAATTTTCAAAAATTGATTTTCATAGCGTAGTTTTAATTTTAGAGCATTTTTAAAATTTTTAAAAAGAAATTTTGAAAAGAAAATGTTATTTATTTAACCAGTTAGATCTCGAAAATTACTCAATGGATTTGCTTCAAATTTTGTATACCATCTATGTTTTTGTATAACTAGGCGGGAAGCTATAGAAAATTTGTATTCATAGTGTATTTTTTTTATTATAGAGCCATTTTAAGAATTTGAAAAAATTTTCGATTTTTAATTTTTTTTTTTGTATTTTACGTAAGTTAATTGATGAGTTTGCTTTGAGATTTCCATGGGAATAATTTGCATCTGCCAAAAGAAGGATAACTTTTATAAACCGATCTTTTTAGCGTAGTTTTCTTTTTAGAAAATTTTAAAAATTTTCCTAAAAAATTTTCATATTTCAGTATTTTTCCATTTTACGTAAAGTACTCGATATAGAATTGCTCTAAAATTTTTATACAAGTCATTTGCTACTGTCTTTATAAACCAAGTTAAAAAAAAATAATTTTATCAGCGTAGCTTTTTGATCACTTCTTTTGATTTCTGAGTTACTCTTGAAAATTTATAATAGTGCTACTGATTTAGATGTTGACTTGTATTATTACATTCAATAAAGTATTTAAATATAATCATTATTAAATATTATAAATTAAATTGTTTTTTAATAAATGGAAAAAATATTTGAAGAAGAAGAATGAATTTCGTTGTCATCGTTCTTTCAAAGTACAAACTTATTAATAAATATTAATGCTAGACAATTTTTTTATATTAAAATCACATTTAAATAAATATAAAAAAAATAATGAAACTCAAAGAGCTCTATGAGAAAGCATTCCGCCAAAGCACTTGGCAGGGTTTTTTTTCTATTACACAAAAGCCATTCGATAAATTTGCTCAAAAATTTTCATACAAAATATTTGTTATTGCCTAATTAAAGCAAGCTTGGAAAAACTTATTTTCTTAGCGCAGTTTTAATTTTAGAGCATTTTGTAAATTTTGAATAGAATTTTACTTATTTTTTGGTATTTTACGTAAACTACTCGATGAAGTAGCTTAAAATTATGTATAGAAATTATTTACGATTGCCTAAATAAAATGAAGTTTTGAAAACTGGTTTTCTTAGCGTAGTTGTAACGTTAAAGCGTTTTGAAAATTTGAAAACAATGTTTATTTTTCAATTATTTGGTATTTTTTGTAAACTATTCGATGAAAATGTTCCAAAATGTGTTTGCAAGTTATTGGTTGTAGTGTTAAGAAGACAAGCTTGGGAAAATTAATTTTATAAAGGCATTTTTAATTTTAGAGCATCATAAAATCACATTATGCAAATGGCAAAATTAAGAAAGAGTAAAATTCATATAGTTTTCGTAGGTATTAAGACAGCCTTCAATACAGAGGATAGGGAGATTTATATTAAAATCAAATTACTCTAACTCAATGTGCTCTATGAGAAAGCATTGCGCCAAAGCACTTGGCAGCGTTTTTATAAGTAAAATAATTTCGAAGACATATTTTTCCAATAAATACTCATAGTAAAAGACGTAAATTTTCAAAAAAAATTCTTTTTTTAAAACGAGTGACGTCTTCCCTGTTGAAAATAATGACGTCTTTCTAAGACGTCTTTGAAGACGTCTTTGGTCGTGTCTTAGATTGAAACAAAAAAAGACGGCATTTTTCCAATGTTTAGAAAAGTTATTTAACAAATGACGTCTTTTTATTATTTCAAAAACGTATTTTTTTTATAAAAATGACGTCTTTTCTTACGAATTTTTATTTAAAAAATACGTCTTTGAAATTATAAAAAGATGTCATATAGCTTTTCTAAACATTGGAAGAATGACGTCTTTTTTGTTCCTATCTAAGACACGACCAAAGACGTCTTAGAAAAACGTCATTATTTTCAACAGGGTTCTCTAAACATTGGAAAAATGACGTCTTTTTTGTTCCACTCAAAGACACGACCAAAGACGTCTTCAAAGAAATCTTTCAAAGACGTCTTTCAAAAACGTCATTTTCTCCAAATTTAGGGAAAAAAACGTCATTTTTCATGAATTATGTCATTGAAAAATGACTTTACATGATAATCATTTTCCATTTAAAGGAAAAAACGAGGTAAACCTCGTAGTTTCAACTCTTTGAAAAACGAAGAACATTTGCGAAGCTGAGATTATTCTGGCCTTACATATCTGCGTCTTTGAAATTAGTATAAGGGATCGCAAAACTTAAAAATCGCCACCTGGTGAGTTAGAATTAAATTGAAGCAATCGACTATCAATTCGACTGTAAGTCACTAGGTGGCGTTTTTTTAAGTTTTCTGATCCTTGATACGAATTTCGAAGATGCAGATATATAAGGCCAGAATGATCTCAGCTTAATCGCAAATGCTCTTCGTTTTTCGAAGAGTTGTAACTACGAGGTTTACCTCCTTTTTGTTTTTTCCATGGAAAATGATTATCATATAAAGTCATTTTTCAATGACATAATTCATGAAAAATGACGTTTTTTTCCCTAAATTTGGAGAAAATGACGTCTTTGAAAGACGTCTTTGGTCGTGTCTTAAAGTGGAACAAAAAAGATTCATTTTTTCAACGTTTAGAGAATTCTCTGCTGAAAATAATGACGTCTTTCTAAGAGGTCTTTGGTCGTGTTTTAGATTGGAACAAAAAAGACGTCATTTTTCCAATGTTTAGAAAAGCTATTTAACAAATGACATCTTTTTATAATTTCAAAGACGTATTTTTTTAATAAAAAGTCGTAAAAAAAGACGTCATTTTTATACAAAAAATACGTCTTTAAATTAATAAAAAGACGTCATTTGTTAAATAACTTTTCTAAACATTGGAAAAATACCGTCTTTTTTGTTCCAATCTAAAACACGACCAAAGACGTCTTCAAAGACGTCTTAGAAAGACGTCATTATTTTCAACAGGGAAGACGTCACTCGTTTTAAAAAAAGAATTTTTTTTGAAAATTTACGTCTTTTACTATGAGTATTTATTGGAAAAAACGTCTTTGAAATTATTTTACTTATAAAAAAGACGTAATTTGGTTACTATATTTTCTGAACATTAAAAAAATGACGTCTTATTTTGTACCAATCTAAGACACGACCAAAGACTTCATTATTTTCAACAGGGAAGCTAACTAAGTAATTAAATTTTTAATTCTCGGCGAATTTAATAATTACTTCATCAAATTTAATGCTTTAAAATAACGAATTTGTGGCATGAAGTTTATGTTAAATACATTGAGTTTCCACATGTAAAAGTGCAATATTGATCAAATTCCCAGTGTGCCATTCAAAATCAAAATATTTACTTACGTGTTTACCGTGATGCACTGATATTCTAAATATTGTAAAAACGTTTAAAAAATAGGCACGCTCTCCGTTCTGGTCTCATTATTTTAATCATGAACTGTACAACACAATACTCAAATTTCATTGAGTGAAAAAATAATTTTAAAAAGTTATGTTAGAAAAATTAATATTTATATCATTGACACACATGAACAAAAATTACTTCTGCATTATTAGCGGAATGCACGTACTTCAATTTACTTTTTTTTCAGTTTACATGCTCACAAATATTAGAAAAAATGACCAGTCGATTTTTTGATGCGGTAAAAAAATTGTAGCCTTTGCAAAAAATCGTAGATCAAAAGCCTCACACTCTTTTAACGAATTTTTACAAATTATGATACAAATAAGAGGTATTAATGTGTATATATGACTCGAGTTGTTAGAGTAACATAAAGGAGAAGTTTGTTCTTTTTTGTTTTGAACTATCGCATATCCTAATATTGTATTATAAATGTATTATTGCGTCGCATTATAAAGTTTAAAGTTTACAGAGATATGTCCATATACATTATATACTTACTAAAAAATTTATTAAGGACAGGCGTTTTCTTCGACATGCTATTAATCGTCCTATGGTACGACTCTATAGCGTTATTGGTTCGGTCATTTCCTCTGTAAACAGAGAAAGCTGTTGGTATATTAAGCCAATTTATTTTATAATATTCAAGAAACCGCATTACGCCTTTATTAAACTTATATTTCTCATTTATTTCAATTTCTAACAATTCAAATCCTTCTTGAATTTGCTCTGGTCTCAACAAAGCCAAAATTATAAACTTTTTTTATAATTTTATTGATTCTTGAATCATCTTTTTTTAAAAAAAAAAAAATTTAGTTTTCTAGCTTGTCTTTGGATTAGCTAAAAATTATAATTTATTAAAATTTTGTTTAATTTAAAACCTTACATTAGAGGAAACTGCATCTAAAAGTAACAGTTTTTAAAAAAGTATCTCTATTTTTCAATATACGTATTTCAGTATCCCGATGAACGTACATATTTATGATTCCCTTTAATTATAATTCGGCACAGGTATTTTTTTTTAATTATGAAAAGATTTTTTTTTTTGGGAGGAGATTTATTAAAATGGTTCTCGATTTAATATTTGCTCTCCGTTCGGGGTAAGTATTAACATTACATTTTTTTATTATAATAGTGAAGTTTTATAATAAATACAAGAATTTGATTAAAGTAAATAAGAAATCTATATTTTTTCACTGTATTCAAATAACAAATGAAATATAATACAATTTTTTTTAAATATAAAAAAAATAATTTCTCGTTTTTGTAAGTAAAAATATAATTGATATTTCATATTATAGAATATGACAAAAAACATAATATAATGTTATAAAATAAACACAGTGAAGTTCTTATTAAATTAATTTTTTATTTATTGCATTTCGCCATATCCTGGTAGAAAATTGAGCATATTTTAGTTAGAATTTATGGTCAACGGAAGTTAAATGACACCTCACGGTGCGCTTTTGGCGATTTAAATGCAAAATTTATGTACCTCAAATATTCTTGTGAATAACTTTTAAGTACGATTTATGAACAACTTTAAGCCGTAAATTAAAAAAATTCGACGAGCGCTTTTTTAGTAAAATGAAAAAAACAAGATAAACAATAATAAAAGGGCACATAATATAAGTTTTTCATAATTGGGATCTAATAAATTCAAATATATTATTTTATTAAGTTTTATTTTTTTTTAATATTAATTTTTATTATTTTTTATGAAATTATACTCATTAATGCTTTTAGAATTCAAAAATCTTAATATAAGTTCAAACAATACATTTTCAAAATTTCATTCAATTTTACATTTATTACATGCTACACTAATCATAATTATTGTTTATATGCTCATACTGCCTATTTACTTTTACTTTCATTTTATAGTGAACAAGCAGTAGAATCATTGCACCATGATTTCAAAACAACTTGGAATAAATATAAAATTTTAAAAAGTCATTCCGAATATTCAAATCGGTTATTACGCGCTGTTTGTGAATATAATTATTGTCATCATATTTGAAATATCTATATAAATGTTAACTTTTTTGAGTGCTAAAAGTATCAATATGTATAGTTTAATAAAAATTGATATTACAATAATATATTTTTATTTTATTACACCCCAATTATTTATATATAACTTATATTATGTGCCTTTCTTTTATTTTTTTGTTGGTTTTTTTCACTTTACTAAAAAAGCGCTCGTCGAATTTTTTTAATTTACGGCTTAAAATTTTTCAAAAATCATACTTTATAGTCATTTGCAAGAATATTTGAGGTACATAACTTTTGCATTTAAATCGCCAAAAGCACACCGTGACCTATCTTGAAATTTTTGGAACCAAACTTTTATATAAGTGCCATCTTAAGTTACCGTTGACCATAAATTCTTCCCAAAATATGCTCAATTTTCTAACAGGATATTTTTCTAATATATGTTTATGTATTAACAGTTTTAATGTTTGTAACGAAGATTTATTAATACTTGACCCACACTGAGAAGTTATGCGCTCAGCTATTTCCCCCCCCCCCCCACTCAAGACCAGTAGCAAGCCTTGTGAAAAGTCCAAAAGTCGAAAAGTCTGCCCTTCAAGCCAAAAGAGTTCAACCACTAAACATACGCACGAGTCTTCCCTTTACATTCGTCAAGGGCGCTGCTATCGCGCTCTTGTGCGTTCTCAATGCGCCCGAGGGACCAGCGACTAATCCCTTTTACGGCGCGCGTACTATAGTGTTCATATAGTCTAGTAGCTAGACTTTTTAGTTCTCAGTGCAGCAAACACATGTTTTAAAAATATCATATATTATTTAAAAATAAATCATAAAATATTCATTCGATTATTAAAATTATTTTTAAAGTATATAACATACAATTTTAATTTCATTAATTACATCTAATTAAATTAAAAGCTAACATTTTCTTTTACCTGTCAAAAAAATCGTTATGTCGTACATATTTCCTGTGCGATAAAAATATGGTAACTATTACTATAATATTACTATATAATATAGTTTAATATTCTGCTACTAGACTTTATGGTTAACAAAAATTTAATAGTTAAGTTTACTAAATAAAATTATAGCACGTATTGTAATATATTGTAGTACTAACTAAATCCTAAAAGTTAACTTTAACAAAAGATAAATTTGTATGATTAATGCTTTTATTGAGCGCAACTATTGTATACTTAATATATAAATAATTATTACAATACAAATTTAGTTAAGAATATTATTTATGTATAGCATAGGAGTGGAAATACAATTTTGTTATATTTATTAGCAAACATATGATTGTTTTAAATAATTATATTACTATACTGAATGGTTATCCTAATTGAATTTATATACTGTTATTATAATATAATAAGTACCATTATTTCATGGTTCCGGGCTGCGGTCAGGTGAGAGAAATCTATTAAATATTTTTTATACGGCTATTTACAATTTTCCGAGACAACAATATACTTTTAATGTTGTCATTTCCTCTAGCCACATATATGTAGAATAATTATTAATATTAATCTTGTTTGAAAAGTCTAAAATATTGTTATAAAGCGAAAAATGCGGCGTGAGGTAGAGCCGACGTGAACATTAGTATACATCATTCTTCAGTATTGCTCTCTCTCTGTCGCACTAAAGGAAGGTGCACGCATGTTTACATCGGTCCTACGTTGCATCGCATTTTTCGCTTTATAACAATATTTTAGACTTTTCAAACAAGATAAGTATTAATAATTATTCTACATATATATGGCTAGAGGAAATGACAACATTAAAAGTATATTGTCGTCTCAGAGAATTGTAAATAGCTGTATTTTTTATATTTAATAGATTTCTCTCACCTGACCGCAGCGCCACCCTATATGTAGCGGCGAAATAGACCCGACCGCCTCTTAAACAAATTTTTCTCAGTGCAAGGTACTGAATTGTTTACAAATCAGAAACAATTATTTTAAACATATAAAGGTAAATACATAACTTGTAAGACTATTTGCATTGCTATAAATTATCTTGATATATATCCTTGTTTCTTTTAATTCAGGTATCGCCTACTATTAATAAAAAAAATATACGTACTTGGGCATAATGAAAATAGCAACCAAATAGTTGCGCTTCAGGAAAAATTTTCTCAACAGCTTTTCTTGAGGTTTTTTCAAAATCTGAAATTACCCTAATAGGTTTCAATTCTGGGAAATTTTGAATGAAGTGATTGAAAATTACTCCATATGATTTGGCTTTTTTCGTCTCCATTATTTCCCAAGAAATTGGGATCATCTAAAAATTTTATTTCATCCCAGGCGGACGCATTCGGGTTTTTACGTGCAGAGCGTCCTCAATTGATAAATAGGTTAGATGCACGCTAGGAGCTCCTAGGCTGCAATAGCAGTCATTACTGCCTAGGAGTATAAAGCTCCTGGGTTGCATTGAGTTCATTAAAGCCCAGCAGCAACTTTTCTCTATCGTATTTTGACTTAAATCAAAAACAAAAGAATCAATAGTGCAAAACTGCAAGTTCAGTTGTATTCGGTATTCAAGCTACAGCTTGCGCTAACAGAATTTTATTACTTTAAAAAATGGATATTTATAAAAAAAAATAAAATCCTAAACTTGCAATAATATTGTTGACTATGAATAATTTTAATAATGTTAATTTTATTATTTATTGTCGATGTTATTATTTCTTTTTAATTTTATTATTTCTTGTTTATTATTTATTGTTAATTTTTTTATTCAATATAAAAAATTAATAAATTCTAATAAAAAAGAGTACCATATAATTTTAAAAACCCTCATGCGTCCTTGCCTGGGATGAAAAATTTTTTAAGCGCCCTGGGCGAGCCTTGCGCGATGACGGCCTTCGGACGATATTTACATCGTGGGATAAAGCCTCGGCCGCTCACTTCGCTCGCGCGCCTCGGCTTTATTATTCCACGATGTAAATATCGTCCTCAGGTCGTAATCGCGCAAGGCTCGCCCAAGGTACATAAATAACTATTAAATTTAAACTCATGAAAATAAGAACGATCTCGTAACGAATAAGCAAGGAAACGTATAAAACTGTTATCAATGCTTACCTTTAGTCAAAATACGAAAATGAAAAAATTAATGTAAGGAAATGAAGGGAAATTAAACGATTATAAGTGCAAAACTAAGTCAAAAAATAAAGATTCCAGCTCAGATTTAGTCTTTTTGTACCTAGATTAAACAAATTACCTCATTGACATCCTTCTTTTTATTTTTTTTCAGGAGAATAATTAATTAAATGTCAAACGTACTTACTTTATTGTTCCAATCCGCCATTAAATATTTTTTAAATCGCCTATGTATATATCAGCCTCTTGTTTTTTTTTCTCAAATCACGTGCGTATCGGACAATATTTTTGTACTTTATTTGTTCAACAACATCCGAAGGGTAGCTATAAAAACAATTTTTTCTTTGAAATAATAAATGAAAAAAATGTAATCAAAAGTTAAACAAAAATATTGATTTGAGTACTCATTGATTTAGTTATTTTTGTCGCCATTAGGTCTAAGTTATAAATAATTATTTTTAAATAATTTATTATGGAAGACCAGAGCTATAAGTAACAGCTTTTAAAAAAGTATCTTTATTTTTTAATCTACGAATCTTTTGAGTATTTTGCCTACCGTACATGTTAGTGATTCCCTCTATGATTTAGTACTGGAATTTTTTTTAAATCATAATAGATTTTTCTAGAAGGGGATTTATGAAAAAGGTTTCTGGCTCAATATTTGCCTCGCGTTCGGAGTAAGTGTTAACATTACATTTTTTTACTATAAAAATGCAATTCGATAATAAATGCAAGTATTTAATTAATGTAAACAAGAATCATATATTTTTTACTGTGTATTCAAATAAAAAATGAAATATAATAAAATTTCAAAAAAAAATGAAAACATTATTTATTTTTTTTTAAAGTAAAAATAACATCGATTTTTCGTCTTATAGAATAATTATAACTAGAAACATTATATATTGTTATAAAGAAATCACAGTAAAGTTTTTATTTTAAGTTTTTATTTAATTTTTTATCTATTGCATTTCATAGCAATTATATCGAATGAAATAAAATCTGTTAAGTGCTTTGGCGCAATGCTTTCTCATAGAGCTCATTGAGTTTGTGTAATTTTTTTTTTTAGAACATAAATTTTTCTTTTTTTGGCAGACGCAAATAATTATTATGAAAATCTTATACCGTGTTCATATATTACTTTTGTAAATGAATTATTTTCTAAAACTCGTTTTCTTTTGACATTATTAAATCTATACTATAAATTTGAGTATATCTATATTATAATGTGTATAATGGAATAAAATAATAGCTTTATGATATATACTATTTACTCTAATATATTAATTATTTAAAACCACAATGATAATATAAATTTATTTGATATTAAAGAATAATAACAAAAAATCTACACAATAGTAGATTATAAATGCATAGTTAAAACATACTGTTTATATCATAGCCAGATCACAGCTGATAAATCAATAATATAACATTTGTTAGACTGTAATTTATAGATAAATCTCAATCTTGAGCAATGAAGATTGTCAAGTTACAATCTCGATCTAAAAAAAAAATTCTGTTAAAATTTATACCTATTTATTGAATTATTAGCATAAAAGTTACTTCATCCCTAAGAGCCTATGTTGAATTTTTAATTTTCAACAAGTTTTTTCTTAATACAATTAAAAATAAATAACACAAAACTCAAGTAATAGTACATTGTGTAACAAGGGAGCAAAATAGGTGTTTGCCGACGAGTGCGTGTTTGTCGCTCGAGCGTAGCGAGAGCGACAAATCGCACGAGTCGACAAACACCTATATGCTCCCGCGTTGCGCATACTATTTTCTCACGCGAAGAGCATCAAAAATATTATTTTTCTAACAAGTGCGCAAAATTCTAAGAATGACAAACTTGCGTCTGTGATAGCATGTACAATCTTGTTCGAAGGCTATCAAGATCGTAAGAGGTAGTCGAGGTCGGGGCACAGGACGGGGTCCAGGGACGAAGCCCCTGCCGGGGGGGTTCGGGGGGGCAGCGCCCCCCCGCCTCCAAAAAAATAAATAATATTACTAATATAAAAATAAAATTAATAAAACCATTAACGGCAGGCCAGAGTAGAACCTGATATTGACCGAGTAACAATTGAGTTGTTTGTTATTTACTCAAGTATTAATCGGTGTATCTTCAAATTAAAGTTGAGCGCAATAGATATTATTATTATGAACATCTATGCACAAAGAAAAAAATCTACCGATTTGTTTTTGAGAAAAGTAAGTAACGCCAAAGTGAAAGTTTATGTTTCTAATATTTTCGCGTTACTTACTTTTCTCAAAAACAAAGCGATAGATTTTTTCTTCTTGTGCATAAATATTTGTAATAATAATATCTATTGCGCTCAGCTTTTAATTTGCAGATTCACCGTTTAATACTTGAGTAAATAACAAAAATCTCAGTTAGACAAGGACAGTGAATCCGGCCTGCTCTTAAATTAAAATTCCATGAAAATAAATTATATTTTTATGGGATAAAATTTTCCGTTTTATTTCAATACTATATATATATTTTTCTTATAATACATTAAAAATTAAATTAAATTTTGATTTATTCAAATTTAACATTTTTCGCGGAAATCGTCCATCGCTAACTTGTAATTCCGAGAATTTACGATTCGGCGTTGAATACTTGGCTGATGTTATAAGGATATGAAAATGTCTTCGATGCAACGTGCAAGATTAAATATTACATAAATAATACTCGAAAAAATCAATGCTAAATAGACTGAAAGTTGCTACTGATATATGTGAACTTTTTCGAGGAATTTGTTCACCCCTGACTTGTAATTCGGGGAATTTACAATTCGCAGAATTGACCATTCTAAGTGAAGCACTTAACTGATGTATAAAAAACATCGAGTTACACACACTGACTGATGTATAAAAATATCGGGTTACATTATCGAGCCTGTTAAAAGTTTGAATTCATTTTGCTCCCTAGGGAGGCAAAGAGGTATTTTGCTCCCTCACAACAGCTGGTCAAAATAGTATTTTGCGCTCTGAGTGCGAGAAAAATATTTAATGTATATCATAGCTAAATCATAGCTGATAAAAAAAATAACAATCCAACAAAAATATAACATCAATTAGAATGTAATATAAAAACGAATCTCAATTTTGAGCAATAAATATTGTCAAGTAGCTATTTCGATCTCGAAGTAGCAATTGTGCAGTTATTATAATATTTGAATAAATAACACAAAACTCGATTAGACAATGACAGCGAATCCGGCCTATGTTAAATAAAATTTTTATAATATTTAACATTTTAATCTTCTATTGGTAATTATAAATTTAAGGACAAATGCTGTAACTTGGATCACTAATGTTCAGTTTATGTTTTCTTAAGGCTCTAAAATTAAAACTACACTAAGAAAAACAATTTTCAATAGCTTCTGCACTAGTCAATCAAAAAAATTAATTTTATGGAAAATTGGAAGCAAATCCATGGAGTACTTTTCGAGATCTAAGTGGCTAAATAAATACAAACATTGTTTTCAAAAATTAAAAATGTTCTTAAATTAAAACTGCGTTAAGAAAATCAGTTTTCAAAAATTTTATTTTATTTTGACGATTAAAAATAATTTTTATGAAAATTTTTGAGCAAATTCATCGAATAGTTTACATAAAATATAAAAAAAATGAAAAATCTAAAATTAAAAAAAAAGTATAAAATGGCTATTTAATTAAAACTACGCTAAGAAAACCAATTTTCAATAGCCTTTGCAATAGATAATCGAAAAAATAAATTGTATAAAAAATTTGAAGCAAATCAATTGAGTACCTTTCGAGATCAAAGTGGTTTACTGAATACCCACTCACATAGACATTTTCTGGAAATAACTTTTTTTGACTCCTGAGTCCAAATATACACAAATAAGTAAAAAAATAGGAAGATAATTTTTTATCGATACAATGCTTTCTCTATGAGAAAGCGAAATGAGCATAAGTAAGTGAAAATTTTCTATTATCTGAAGAAAAAAAATCGCTACATCATACGTTTTTCTTGTGCAAAGTACTGATAGGTACTGAATATGTTTACATAACAGAAACAATCATATTAAACATATAAAGTAGATTACAGAACCTATAACACTGTTTGCATCGATATAAAATTAACTTTAATATTCACCCCGTTACCTTTAATCCCGATCTCTCATAAATAAAATTAAATAAATATATGACTAGTCAAATATACTTTTTGCATAAATGGAGATACACAACATAAATGCTTTGCACTGCTTTGTAAAATTCCTGTTTGAATTTTTGTACCCGCTCTTTCATAATACTAGGTCGGCATACATTTGGATCATGGGCCCGAACAACTATTCTTGTCCACTCTCCAGTATCAGGGTTCAAAACTGCTCTCATTGTCTCTGGACAATTATACCTGTCATTATTACATGACAAACTCCTATATAAATAAAAGTGAATTACCCTTTGTCTTATATTTTTTGTACACTGTAAAAAAATTTTTGTAATTCTAACATAAGTGTTACAGACGAAACACAAATTTTTTTGTGTTAAAATTTACAAATGATTTTTGTGTACTTTTCAGAGTAAAAATTTTAACATAAAAATTCATGAATAATACAAAATTTTAAATAATAAAAAATGTAAATTTTACAAATTTATTTGTATTAAAATAAAATGATTGAAATAATGTTTAGATAACAAAGTTTATTGAATAATAACCTTCTCGCATTTATTTCTGTGAATATTTAATAAAAAGAGAGAGATAATGAAATAGAAGAAAAAGGATAGATTGATAAATGTGCGAGTAGATCAATAAAATCATAAATGTATAGGTAAATGAATCGCCAAGTGGATTATAAAGTACATTTTTTTATTTACATTGTCCTTAGATTGAATAATCTTCATAAATTATTGATAAAAAAAATCGCTTATTAAAATATTCAGTCCATGTACGTTATATAGTTTCATGGGTTTTAAAAATGGAGTTTCTTTTATATTTGCAAAATTGAATTTGTTCGTGTTTTCAGTTGAATATCCCATAGTTTTTTACAAATACCGCAAGTTTTCCATATTTCGTACTCAATACAAACATCATTGATATAAAAAAAAAGATATTATTCTACCGAAAAGAGGTAGATCGAACTCTAAATTAAGGAATATAAATTTATTAAGAAATAATGTAACTCCTTTTTACTCCACTTTATTCCCAGTGCAAAAGTAAGTTAATGATGAAATTGTCTTAATATTGGAGCACATAATACGAGAATAATTGATATGCCGAATCAATACTGTTAATATATGTAATTTTATTATTTTATTTAAAATATTTCATTAATACGTATATATACGTGTGTGTATATCTGTGTACACATATACATGGGATATTTAATGTTAATTCACACGCGGGCGTGCACACACACAGATTTATATATACGGGATGTTTCATGTCAATTAACATGCATGACACACGTACTTGAGTTTATATATATTTTTCTTCATATATATATGGGACTGTTCCTGTCATAGCGCATGCACGCACACACATGGGCTTATGAATATATGTATATACATATACATGGGATATTTTATGTCAATTCACATGCGCGCACACCCACATACACACACAGGTATATATATATATATATATATATATATATATATATATATATATATATATATATATATAGGACGTTTTATGACAATTTGTTCCATGTATATTAATATTTATTAAGAATGTTTTGAAATCAATCAAGCAATCATCGAATACTTCTGTATTCATTTCATTCTTTTTTTTTTTATTATATTCACGGGCATTACTGCCCTTTTTCACACATAGAAATTCATTTAATACAACACAGTTTGACGTATTATTTAACGTGGTGTCAGCCCACGGCAGAGACAGCGAAAAAGCAAACAGACGGGGAATCGATCCCACGCCAACGGGAATACGAGTCACGCGCCTTAGCCACTACTCCACTGAACTCTACAAAAATCTTTTTAAAATAATATTAAATTCATAAAAATACCATTACACTATCTTTTAATTTTCGAATGTAATAAGATTTCTTCAAAGCCTTTGAATATTATGTCTGTTATTTTTTGTTTTAAGTCATTATTCAAACTGATGAATACTATTTTATTATATTATTATAACTTTTAAAAAAGTATATTTTCCCGCGTAAAAAAAATTAAGATCTTAATAATTTTAAAAAAAGATCTATCTTAAAAATGATTCATTTTAAGATTACTTTAAGATGACCTAAGTTCGACGAAGTTGAATATGTATAAGATCTTATAAATATCTTTTAAAATTTGAGAAGACAGATATTTTAAGATCTTTTTAAGATTCTTCGAAGATTTTATAAAGTTTTATAATTTATTATTATTTAAAAAACAGATCTTAAAAAGATCTCAAGAAGATCTCAATAAATCAATTATTTTTTATAAAATACATCTTAAAAAGATCTTAAGAAGATCTTAAAGAGTAAATTTATGAAAAGAGATCTAAAAAAAAATACCTTAAAAAGTAGATCTTAAAAAGATCTCAAAAAGATCTTAATAAATCAATTATTTTTTATAAAATACATCTTAAAAAGATCTTAAGAAGATCTTAAAGAGTAAATTTATGAAAAGCGATCTACAAAAAATTACCTTAAAAAGTAGATCTTAAAAAGATCTCAAGAAGATCTTAATACATCAATTATTTTTTATAAAATACATATTAAAAAGATCTTAAGAAGATCTTAAAAAGTAAATTCATATTAAGAAAAGAGATCTAAAAAAAATACCTTAAAAAAATCTAAAAAAGATCTTAATTTAAAAGTTTATTTTTATAAAAAAGATTTCAAAGAAATTTTTCAGTTATATTTTTTATATAAATAATAAATAAAATAAATGAATTTCAAAAAGATTTCAATTAGACCTGAAAAAATTAGTTAGTTAATTTTTAAAAGATCTTAAAAAGACCTTAATTTTTTTTACGCGATGTTCACAGAGACTTTTTTATAAGATCTTTTAAAGATTGAAAAAGACAGGTTTTAAAAGACCCATGAAATATCAGACTTTTAAAAATTTAGGAAGTGTAACTTCTAAGGTCTTTTCAAGATCTTTCTAAGTGTTTTTAAAAGTTTAAAAATAAGAGCTTTGAAGATTTCAGCCAGATATTTAAAAATTTTTTTAAGAGATCAAGATTTTTTAGAATTTTAAGATCACTTGAAGACGACCTAGTGAAACGATCTTAAGGCGACTTCGGATTTTAGGTTAGGTTTTATTTTTGAGTTTACAAATAACTCTTTCAATATGTAAAATTTTTCAGATTTTTTAATTTTCCACCATTCTACGGATTATAATAAATGGTGGAAAATTAAAAAATTCAAAAAATATTAGAAACTGAAAGAGTAATTTGTAAACTACAAAATGAAATCGAACCGAACTTCCGTAGTCGCCTTACAGAGGTTAAAAAACAGATTATTCAAGACTTTAAAATATATAACATTCTAAACTTTCAAAGATTTTTTAAAAGTTAAAAAAGAAAAATTTAATAAATTTTAATGTTTTTTTTATAAATTTTGTTTATTCACATGTCGAACAATTTATCGATTCAATTGCGTATATACAATTTGAGATTTCTACATAAGTACAAACACATATAAGATTATTTATATCTACAGCAATTAAATATTCATCTGTTGACTTTGTACATCGATAAATTGTAGGAACTGGTGTTTTGTTTACAATATAGCATAATTCACTGTTTAGCACACATATAATAGCATAAAATTGACAATTATCATTACAATTACAATTTGATCCACAAAAACAAGTGGTAATTGGACAAACTTTAACAAAATATTTAATTAATCCAATATTTACATTACCGTTAAAATAAAATTTCACGCAAGATGGATTAGTTTTTTTTTTAAGCTATAAAACAATGTTTCGTACATTATTTTATCTTTAAGAACCCTTTTAAAAAAATAGAGTTTTTGATCACTAGTCGCATTTGAAATATTTTTGACTACATTAATATTTTTTTCTTTATGATAAACTCCAACCATGTAAATTTTATCCGAAATTTTTAATGTTTTTCTTTTATTTTTCATCCTTTCTTCAGTTCTTTGACAGAATAAAGCTACTTCGTTTACATTTTCTTCATTATAATTTTTAAAAACTTGTTTTCTCAGCTCAGTAAAATTTAAAAATATGGATACTGATGAATAAATTTGTAGTTCAGGTTTTTTTGAGCTATGTACAAATTTTTTTAATATGCCATTCAAATTCTCAAATCTATAACATGATGTTGTAAATAAAGGACCAAATTCTCTCACATTATCAGGAAGGTGTAATAAAAGATGAATGTTGCTGGTCATATGTCTTAGTCCATATAATATTTCAAATTTCTTGACGTAATCTTTTAAGATATCAGAAGCTTCGTCGATCATCTTTCCAGATATTGAGGGCATGCTTAATAAGGTAATACCACATAATAATGAAAGATAATGCTCAAAATATAAATCTTTCATAAATTTTTCTAAAATTGGTACACCGTATATTAAAAAAAAATTTTTAATTTCTGAAGCTTTCCAATAAGAAAAATCATCTAAAGTTCTTGGTATCCTTGAAATGTTATTGATAGGAGGACGTACATACATTAAAAATTTATTAATTTCTAATAAATACGAACGCAAGGAAAAACTTGCGTTAGAATACTCTGAGTCAAACCAGAGTGTCATGATCTTCTTCAGTACATTTATATGCACACAATGCATTACATCGATGGATGTAGTTTTTACATAATCAAGAACTATTTTTTCTAAAAAACTTCGACCTTTTACTCCCATAAATTCAGGCTGTGCTTCTTGTTCGGCTTGTTTAGCATATTCAATAGTCTCTTTAGTTGTCCTTAACTTCATTATTATTTCATAAGGATAAACTTGGACGTTTTCAATTCTTTTACCTTTTATTTCACATTTCTGGCAACTAAAATAATATCCACTATACAATTTCATGTTCATAAACAACGCCTTAGCTTGTAGGTCACAAGTGCCACAAATAATCATTGCTCGCACTTTGATGCGGGTTTTGATGTCGTTGATGAAATATATACCTTTGTATAATTGTTTTATAGAATCTTTAAAGACACTCATAAATAAATTTGGGTACGGTTTTTTTTGTCCAAACCACAATCCAGCCAATATCACATTTTCTTGTTTCAGTCGTAAATCAGGTGGTAATTCATTGATAACCAGATAAAACGGCCAAATAGTAAACTTTGATGATTTGAATATAGGAACTCCATCAGTATTCCAAGTAAAGGTTATGTTATTTCTTGAAGATAAAAAACCAGATTCTAAATTTTTGTAAACAGATCCATCGTAAATATCTTCTAAATTTGCATCATTTATTTTTTGTCTTTTAAATCTATGGGTGCTAATGAGTTTATGAAAATTCGGTCTTTTAAATAAAGCTGTAAGTTGCGCAAGAATCGGAATTTCTATGAAATATGATATATTTTTAAAGTTTCCACATTCAGAACAAATGGAAAAATTTTTTTTAATTAATATATAGCATTCAGTGCAAACAAAATGCTTTTTTAAAGGTGTTTTTTAATTTTTAAAAAACTTATTGAATTTGTATAAAGTACTTAAGCACTTACTAGGCTTTATACAATGTATGTTAATGATTTCAAGTATTTTAGATAGTAACCCGCGTAAAAAAATTTAGTTTAGGAAAAGTTAGGCAAAAGTTTTGTTTGGTTTTTGTTCATATCTGCTTCGGGAAATGAGACAATCCAAAACTTTATTAAAAAAATAAGGATGTTTTGCACAGGTTTGCCAGAACTTGCTTTAAACTTTGTTTGGATATTCTCAAACCTAATAAAATAGTTAGTAAAGTTCTGCAGAAATTCGGCAAAACTTATATCAAACTTGATTCGAATATTTTCTAATTTTTTAAAATAAATAGTCAAGTTCCGCACTGGTTTGGCAAAAATTGTTTTAAAGTTTATTTAGATATTCTCAAACTTGATTTAATAATAAATGAAGTTTTGCAGAACTTTGGTAAAACTTATATCAAACTTAATCCGAATGTTTTCAAATTTAAAAAAATAAATAGTCAAGTTTTGCACAGGTTTGGCAGAACTTATTTTGAACTTCATTTAAATATTTTTAATTTTTCGAAAATGAATCGTTAAGTTTGGCTAGGGTTCAGCAAAACTTGTTTTGAAGTTTATTTAGATATTTTTAGAAGTTTTCTGGTAGAAAATTAACCATTTTTTGGTCATAATTGCTGAATTAAGCATGTTAAAATCACACTTATCTATAAATTCTAGAAGTACTTTAAACAGAATTTCTATATAAATGTGATTTTAACATGCTTAGCTCAGCAATTATGAACAAAAATGGTTAATGTTCTTCCAAGGTTATTAGTAAAACTTTTTTATCTCATTCTAACCTTAAAATCGCAACTTCTTTGCTCATTTTCGGCTCTCATGAGCTAAATCACATTATTTACCTCTGGTGTAAAGGCTTTTTTACGAAACTCGATACAGCCCTCGCCTTCGGCTCAGGCTGTAAACCTCTCGTTTCGTAAATCCAGCCTTTCCACCCCAGGTAAATAATATACTATTTTAAATTTCTTTGTATCTTTAAATTTTTAAGATAAAAAATATAAATAGTTCTATGAATTTATTGCTACAGAAATAAAATAGCATGATAACATAAAAAATGTATATGATTTATCAGTTTCTAACAAATTTTATTTTCTAAAAAAATTTATTGAAACTTCCTCTGAGTTACTTTTTAAAAAAATATGTTAATTTCTATTGAATTTAACCCTTACATAAAATTATTTTATTCATATTTTAGTCAAATTTAATAATGAAAAAGATATCTAAAAGCATTTTTTTATACAAGTTTGATATTTTAATTTTATTTATTATTTATTAAAATAATAGGTATACAAATTTTGCTGTACAAACAAATATCCTATATTACTCACCAGGATAGTAACCCTTGAGTGCATCACGGATCTTGCTGTAACTTGCAGATATGTTTTTATACATATAATTATGAAGAAAGCCACGAGCATTCTAACGCTCGATCATTCCATAATTATGAGTTATTCTGTTAATTTATTAAAGATTTCTCTGGAAAATCATTGTTTATAATAAAGAATATTACTCTCCAATAACAGCTTCTAAGTCCATTATGTAACATTCTAGTAAAAGATGAGATTAAATCATTTTGATTAAAAAAAACATTTGTTCAAAAAGCTCAATCTGTTTAAAAGTTATAATCAAATAATTGTTAAAAAAATTAGCATAAATTTTAAACTTAAATTTTCATTGAATTATTGTGTTGTCTTTTTTCATGCTTTTCATTTTTTTATAACTTTTGACCTTTTTTGAACACATATTTTTAATCAAAAGGATCTAATCTTAACTTTTACTAGAATATTACATAATGAACCTAGAAGCTGCCATTGGAGAGTGATATTCTTTATTATAAACAATTGTAACAAAATCTCGTGTGAAAAATTTTAGTTTGGGAGAAGTTGGGCATGTGTCAAAACATTACATATTGTTAACCAAATATCTTAATCATTACAATATTTTTAATAAAATTGAGATTTAGTTGATAGTAAGTAATAATTTAATAAAATTTATTGAAAAATGAGTGATAATTTAAATTTTAGTTTGTGCCATTGTTAAAAGGATTTTTTAAATATTTTTTATATATTTTGCCTAAATTTTTGAAACATCATTTTAACTTTATATAAATATCAGTTATTACAAATTTTCTCTTGAAAATTAGTTTTTGTAACTGTAATAAAAGAAATCATATTAAAAGAATAAAAATATAAATCTAAATGTTAATTAAAAAATTCAGATGTATATTCATAAATAAAATTAATCATTTTATTACAAATCAGATAAGAATTTAAATATATTTTAATTATGCATGATATTAAATAAACTTTTTGAGAAACTATTTATTATTCTATTTCATTATTATTATTAGTTCGCTCAACAACATATAATATATTATCAATACATAAAATAAAATACAAATCTACAATATCTTTAACATTAACAATTGTAAATTCATTAGATTTTTTACAAATATGAATCGTTGGAATAAATTTTTGATTTATATAACATTGAAATGCTTCAGATGTATTACAAATTAAGATAATAGCATAGCTTTTACAATTTTCATTACAATCATTACATAAAGTTGAACATAAACATTGACACATAGTGATAAATGATTGTAATATTCCTATTTTATGATTACCGTTAAATTTGAATTTGACGCAAGATGAATTTGTTTTCTTTGATTGTGCATATGTTTCAGTTTCAAAATACATACTGTTTTTTAAAAGTCTTGTGAACACGTGAATTTTTGTTTCATCAAACAGAATATTATTATTTCTTATAATATTTATTGTATGGGGCGGGATAATAGCTACCTTTTTATGAAGACCTATTATAAAAATATTATCATCGATACGTTTACTTTTATGTCTATGGGTGCCTGATTTACCAATGCTCTTGCAAAAATAAGATACTTCAGTGTCACCTCTAATGAATTTATCTTTTAGTTCTGAAAAAGTTAAAAAAGTTGTAACTGAGGAGCAAACTTGAAGTTCCGCATTCTTTGACCCGTTAACATAGCTTTTCAAAATTCCATTTAAATTTTCAAAAGCAAAGCAAGATGTTATCCAAAGTGGACCAAATGTTCTTACATTATCAGGCAGATGAAGAAGCAAATGAAGATTGCATGTCATAAATTTTTTTCCATATAAAAATTCAAACTTCATAACATATTCTTTTAAAAGATGTTCAGCTTCAGAGATCATATTTTCGCTTATACTTGAAGAATGTAATAATGTGATGGCATAAACCAATAAAATGTGATGTTCAAAATAATGCAGATTCATATAAGTTTTTAAAATAGGCAAACTGTAAATTAATAAAAATAATTTTAGTTCTGATGATTTCCAGTGTGAATAATCTGATACTTTTCTAGGTAGTCTTTGAACAAAAGAAGGTGGTGTAAGGCTTTTTATTTTATGGTCAATTAATTTTATAAAAGAAAGCAAAGAAGCTGCATGAGTCCTGTAATCTATATCAAACCAAATGCACATCAATTTTTTTGTAATACCTTGATAAATACAGTGCATCTCATCAATTGCAGTCGAATTCATATAGTCGCGAACAATTAAACTCAGTTCTGATGGCCCTTTAACACCAAATTCTATATTACCTGTAGTGTGTGCTTCTTTAGCTTGAGCTATACTTTCTTCTGTGGTTCGCTGTTCAAGATTTTCAGTATATGGATACGATTGAACATTATCAACTCGACGAGTTTGTATTTTGCAGTTGGGGCACCCATTTTTGGCATTAAAATTTGAAATATTTAAAAATAAAGCTTTCGCTGGAAGATCACAAGTACCAGTAATAATCATTCCTTTTACACGTAACAAATTCGCTGAACCAGGTATTTCAAAATCAAAACCTTTATATAACTTTTTCAAATCATTTTTAAATACTGACAAAAATAGATTCGGTGATGGTTTAGTTGGCCCAAACCATAACCCAGCCAAAATGATATTTTCTTTTTTTATTCTCAGTTTGTAAGGCAATTCGTTGATCATTAGGTAAAATGGCCAAATGTTTATTTTCGACGACTTAAATAAAGGAATTCCATCTGTGTTCCAATTAAATGTAATATTGTTATCATTTTGCAAAAATTCATGAGGCAAAGTATTATAAATGGTACCATCGTAAATATCTTCATAATTTGAGATATTTTCTTTGATTCGAGTAAACCGATAATTTAAAAGTTCTTTAAACCCAGTACGTTTATACATGGATTGTAATTGACTTAAAATAGGAATTTCCATAAAATAAGTAACATTTTCATCTTGATTACACGCATTGCAAAATTTTTGTGCTAATTTAGAATAACATTTAGAACAATAAAAGTGTCGTTTAAGAGGCACATTAATGTTCGCAAAAAACTTTTGAAATTTATAAACCGTTTTAACGCAGTTATTGAGTCTAATAGAATGTATGTTTATTAGTGAAAGTATACTAGATAGTAGAACTCCTGTGATCTTAAACCTAGTTGATACTGAAAAAATTGCCATAATGCTTTCAGCGACTGTAACCGGTGCTCCAGGATACAGCGGCTTATTGGCATCTTCAAATGGCAATTCGTCATCGAAATCATTCATACCTTCATTTTCACTGTCTGTCATTAATTCTTCTTCCGATGATGTATCAGATTCATTTTCTGATTCAATTTCTGAACTTTCTTGACTTTGATGTGCTCCTTAAATATAATTTATCTATTTATTTATGCATTGTTCAATATATTTAGTATTTAGTAATAATAAATTAACCAAAATAAGTACAATTTTTCATGTAAAAGAGCAAAAAATTTCAATTTAAAATAAAATTTTGAGAAATTATGAATTTTACATAATAAAGTTATTTAAAATATTATATACAATTCAAATGTTAAAGGTTAAAGTGCGAGTAATTCCAAGTTAAAAATATAATGCTAAAGTATAAGCTTTAAGAAAGACGTGCAAAAAATTAAATGAAATACATCAAAGAATTTTTTTAATTCTTTTAATTTTCAAGATGTGTAAATTAACTTAAAATAGTTCGGTATCAAGGGGCGCGGCAGCGCCCCCGATGGCAAGTAGGCGAAGCAATCGGGCGCTCCAAGCCTTTATATACGTTAAGTTTTCGTGTTTAACCTCGTAATTGAAAAAAAAAATTTTATTTTAAAAGATTTTTTTATATT
This sequence comes from Anastatus disparis, assembly GCA_017163975.1. Taxonomy (NCBI): domain Eukaryota; kingdom Metazoa; phylum Arthropoda; class Insecta; order Hymenoptera; family Eupelmidae; genus Anastatus; species Anastatus disparis. Next base: position 1,451,734 of record JAFFSR010000381.1, read on the forward strand.
TTATTATTGCTGAATCTTTAAAAAACTATTTTATTTATGTTTTTAAAAGATTCAACATAATTTGATGAATACTTTTTGTGTAACGTAAGTTTTTAAGTTCGTAGCAGACGGCATTACTATTTTACTTATAATTTTTCTCCAGTTTCTTCAACTCATATATATAGATATACTGCCGTGCTTTTCTCCAGTTCGTCAATTCTTTAACTTATGTATATATATATATATAGGTATACTACCACACGTCTTTTTCTCCAGTTCGTCGATTCTTCGACTTACAAATATATAATATGAAGTAAAAATAGATAATAAAAATAGGTACTACATTTTAATAAAAAAAGAGTGCTGTTTATGATTTGAATAATAAGGTTATATTTAATTTTTTTTCGAATTTCAAAAATACATTTCATTTGTTTTTAATTTGCATATAATGTACATTTTTAAAAGTATTTGAATTTTACATTCTTTTAACAATATTTTGTAAAAATTGTTTTGAATTTTAGTAAATACAAGTTTCAATTTTTGGAAGTTACAAATTTAAATTATTTCTTACGATTCAAATATTTTTCATAGTTTTTTTTTATTTTGCTTAACTTTTGTAAATACAAATAAAATATTTAAAAATCGTCATTAGAACAATATAAAAGTTTTTGAACGTAAAATAAAAGAGATCATATTAAAGAAAAGAAATGACAGATTGTAATCACATAATGGCTCAATAAAATTGACATGTACTGCTAAAAAAATATAATATCATCGAATCAATCATTTCTTTTCTTTTTTATTAATAATTTGATATTCTTAAATATAAAAGTTTGTAAATGTTACATTATATTAAATTTTTGTATGGTTTTTATTTTCAATTTATTGGGACTTGCAAGGGGAATATCTAGATATTAGAACTAAAATACTTTTTCTACTTTTGCGATATTTTTTCTTACATAAAATTCTAAAGATAGTCCATATCTATAATATCTATAAAATAATTCAATGAAATTTAAAAATAAATTCACGTAAAAATGAACGAGAACAGTCATAAGTAAAAACCTAAAAGAAATTTTTATTTTATTAAATCTCTGTAACCAACAAACTGAATATTATAAAAAGCTTACCTTTAAAAAGGTATATAATGGGCAAGTATGCTTAGCAATTTATTTTAATTAACGATTTTAACTATTTTGATGTCTTTAACATATTATAAACTATTTTTTTAGTGATAAAATCAAACCTTGACTTTAGAATTTTATGAAATCATGAAACAAATGTCAAGTATTTTTTTTATAATTGAATTTTACATGGTTCACAGAATTAATCCATTTATTTAGTATTTGAAACTATCGAATCTTGACATTAAAATTTCATGAAATCACGAAACAAATGTCAAGTATATAGTAAAAGTGATAAAACTATGGCACCTTACCATAATTTTTAACAAAAGATTTTTCAAATTTTTTTTTTATAAATAAACGTTGAATTTTACTAACCAAATTACTTCTTATCTTTTTTTATCATTTATTTAAAAGTGTTCTGAAATTTTTTAAATCTTATTAAATATTTACAAAATTACTTGCTAGGCCCGTTGTACACAATATTGTATTTTATGTTCAGTATATTTTTCAGGAGCGTATCATCTTAATACATTTAAATAATTGTATATTACCTGTATCTTACACCTATTATAATTTCTAGTTCAAATGTTAGAACATACATTCATTAAGCATTTCACCAATAAAATATTTATCCACGGGCCTAGCAAGTAATTTTGTAAATATTTAATAAGATTTAAAAAATTTCAGAACACTTTTAAATAAATGATAAAAAAAGATAAGAAGTAATTTGGTTAGTAAAATTCAACGTTTATTTATAAAAAAAAAAATTTGAAAAATCTTTTGTTAAAAATTATGGTAAGGTGCCATAGTTTTATCACTTTTACTATATACTTGACACTTGTTTCGTGATTTCATGAAATTTTAATGTCAAGATTCGATAGTTTCAAATACTAAATAAATGGATTAATTCTGTGAACCATGTAAAATTCAATTATAAAAAAAATACTTGACATTTGTTTCATGATTTCATAAAATTCTAAAGTCAAGGTTTGATTTTATCACTAAAAAAATAGTTTATAATAATATATACGTTTATCTTGAATTTTTTCTCATATAAAGTTTGTTTTATTTAATGCACACAAATATACATACAAACATATATAATTACCCACCTCAAATCATTGTGAATACTGGAGTAATCGAAAAGGAAAGAGCATCAGCTAATTACTTTTTATTAACATGTTTTCAAACTTTTGTTTTTCTATGAAACTCACATTTCTATTGAAAAAAATCATGTATTTTTTTATTTAGTATGAATATATTCATATGTATTTATTTGTATTGATTTAAAATGATAATATGATGTTTTAAAATGTATTTATAATCATCCTGACTTATCTATGTATAAACATGGACCTCATAAAAGAATATAAATTTGAGAGTATGTAAATAAATGGTAATCAACTGATTCTTTTTCGATTGCTGCAATATTTAAATAATTTTTCAGGTTGGATGACTGATACACATATCGCCATAACCCTTTTTCATTTTTTTACAAGCTCTTGTTTTCAAAAAAATCTTGCTTTCATTTTAAGTAAATACATAACTGCTTAGAAAATATATATGCTTTATGTATAAAATATTCAATTGTGTTTTGAATTATTATAAATATTAAATATTAAATATGATAAGTTGTATTATTAGAAAAATAAAAATAGTAATTGTCATTCTAATCTATATATATATATATATACATACACACATAAAGTTATAAAAATTAATTTTAAAAAGGTAAGTATTCATTCCACAAACAGTAATAATATAATAAATAGACAAAAATTTATAGGCAATACTGTTCAAAGTTCTTTTACTGTAGAGACGTTTCTACCTTACAGTAAAAGGTCCTTATCAAGCTAAAAATTTTCAGTTTGATAAGAACCTTTAACTGCAAGGTAGAAACGTCGATACAAAAAGAATTTTGAACAGTGTTGCCTATAAATTCTTGTCTATTTATTACAATTAATTTTAAATCGTAGGAAAATAAAAATAGTATTTTTCTGTCCTTCGTCTCGAAAGCGGCAAGTTTTTGACCGCGGCCTGAAACAAAATTGCCGCTTTTCGGTGCCGTCGAGCATAAAAGTAGTATACGACCCATGGCCAATAAAAAAGAAAGCCTCAAATCACATGTTAGTCAACCTCGGCTTCGCCTCGGCCGACAATTACTTGTGATCTGAGGCTTTCTTTTTTACTGGCCAGGGGTTGTATGCTATTTTTTTGTACAACGGCACCGAAAAGCGGCAACTTCGTTTCAGGCAGCGGCCAGAAAGTTACAGCTTTCTGGCCGGAGTGCAAAAAGAAATTTTTTTAAATGTCCCTTCAAATTCTTTTAATTATGATTTAAGATTAAGACTTTTTTTATATACAATCTTAATTCGTCGGGTTAGTGCAGTAATCGGCTATCCCACAAAACCAAGCAAAAAGCTTCTATGTCAGTATTCTAAGCAAGAAGTTGAGATTTCAATATTTAAGGCAAAAATCTGCTATCTCTTATGTTTTCAACACTAAGATAACAGATTTTTGCCTAAAGTATTGAGATAACAGCTTCTTGCTTAAAATACTGAAATAAAAGCTTTTTGCTTGAATTGATGAGACGGACGTTTCTTGCACGAACCCGACAAATTTAATAAAAAATGATAAAATAGATATATTTTATATTATTATACTATTTTATTTCCGTAGGAATACATTCATAGAACCCTTTATATTTGTTATATTAAAAATTTACAGATACAGGAACATTAACTATTTTTTGGTCATAATTGCTAAGTATGTTAAAATTACACTTATCTAGAAATTCTGTTTGAAGTATATCCAGACTTTCTAGATAAGTGTGATAACTCAGCAAGCAATTGTGACCGAAAAATGGTTAATTTTTTACCAGGAAACTTCTAAAAATATCTAAATAAACTTCAAAACGAGTTTTGCCGAACCCCAGCCAAACTTAACGATTCATTTTTAAAAAATTAAAAATATTTAAATAAAGTTCAAAATAAGTTCTCCCAAACCTGTGCATAACTTAACTCTTTATTTTTTAAAAATTGAAAATATTCAAATTAAGTTTGATATAAGTTTTACCAAAGTTCTGCAAAACTTCATTTATTATTTAATCAAGTTTGAAAATATCCAATCAAAGTTTAAAACAAGTTCTGCCAAATTTGTGCAAAACTTGACTATTTATTTTTTTAAATTAAAAATTTTCAAATTAAGTTTGATGTAAGTTTTACCAAAGTTCTGCAAAGCTTCACTAATTGTTTTATCAAGTTTGAGAATATCTAAATAAACTTTAAAACAATTTTTGCTAAACCAGTGCGAAACTTGACTATTTATTTTAAAAAATTAGAAAATATTTGAATCAAGTTTGCTATAAGTTTTGCCAAATTTCTGCAGAACTTTACTAACTATTTTATTAAGTTTGAGAATATCCAAACAAAGTTTAAAGCAAGTTCTGGCAAACCTGTGCAAACATCCTTATTTTTTAAATAAAGTTTTGGATTGTCTCATTTTCCGAATCAGATATGAACATAAGCCAAACAAAACTTTTGCCTAACTTTTTCTAAACTAAATTTTTTTACACGGGAAAACACCAGTTATATTAAATGAAAAAATTATACTTAGAATCGACATGGCGCTTTCTAAAACTGTTATTGGAGCTCCTGAATATATAGGATCATCCGCATCGGCGTTTAAAATATTTTCAAAATCTATTTCATCGTCATTATCAATTTCATTTTCTTGTTCATTTTCTTCTTCATTTTCTGTGTATTCAGCTTCACTACTGTCAGTACTATCATCATTATTATCATTATTGTTATCTTCATCATCATCATCATCATCATCATCTTCAACAGATATATCGTGCCCATATTCTTCTCTTGAGTCATAATTACATTCATCATAATCGACATACTCATTTTTATCTTGATATGCTGATTCTGAAATAATTTTTTTAATTACATGAATTATAAATAGAAGTACGTATTTTTAAAACATACATGAAAAAGTTTAAACATAACAAGTTTATTTTAAAATATTAGTTTTGTAATTACACAATTTTGTTCTCATTTAATATAAACTCAATTTGTTCATAACATATTTTATTCAATTCTTACATAATGATTTAAAAAATTGAAAACTATTTGTTGATTTATTTTATAGCACTGCGTGATTTAAATCCGCGCTTAAATCCCGCTGAGCCGAGAGTTAAAAGATAAATTTTTACGCTGTTCAATAATGAATATGATGCTGAATTCACTTAAAACACGTACTTATAATAAACGATATTTTGAGATCTGGATTATTTTTAAAAGTTTATTCATCGATAATAATAAAGTGTAGATTATTGCAACTCTTTTATATCGATATTTTTCAAAATAAATAACAATTATAAGCGTGTAAAATACGTATCAAACCAAAGTTAATATCAGTGTAACATATGGAGCGAAGAGGTAGTCATTTCGACGCTCTAAGACTCCGTCGCGTCTGTGATTCCCCTAAACGCAACTGCTAATACAATACATAAGTTACCAATTGTCGCTCCTACGGCCCTAATACATATATGAAAGGAAATTTAGATTTTTATTATTACAAAATTAATTTCAACAGTTTGACATAATGTTATTTTATGTTTTATATAATATTTTTATTTTTTTTTCTATTTATTATTCGCGAAGTGCTTAAATTTTTTTTTTTCAGTTTTCGCTTTTTTTTACGATTTATCATTCGTAGAATGCCTAGTTTTGCTAGTATATAGAATTCGTTTTTTTAATGAATTATCATTCGTGGAGTACATAGCCTTTGTTTATTATTGAATTTTGAGAGTATAGATGTAGTGCGGCGGATTTAAATCACTCGAGCTATAAAATAGTATACGATACGGGCGACTTAAATTCACCTATTATTACACGGCGTTTAGGACCCTCGCTGACGCTCAGGCCCTAACCTCGCCGTGTAATAATAGGTGATTTAAGTCGCCCGTATCGTAATATACTATTTATTATTATAAATTTTATTTTATATACTTTTATAGCACTACGTGATTTAAATCCGCGCTTAAATCCCGCTGAGCCGATAGTTAAACGATAAATTTTTACGCTGTTCGATAATGAATATAACGCTGAATTCACTTAAATCACGCACTTATAATAAGCGATATTTTGATATTTAGATTATTTTTAAGAGTTTATTCATCGATAATAATGAGGTGTAGATTATTGCAACTCTTTTATATCGATATTTTTCAAAATAAATAACAATTATAAGCGTGTTCAATACGTGTAAGACCAAAGTTAATATCAGTGTAACATGTGAAGCGAAGAGGTAGTTAGTCATTTCGACGCTCTAAGACTCCGTCGCATCTGTGATTCCCCTAAACGTAACTGCTAATACAATACATAAGTTACCAATTGTTGCTCCTACGGCCCTAATACATATATGAAAGGAAATTTAGATTTTTATTATTACAGAATTAATTTCAACAGTTTGACATAATGTTATTTCATGTTTTATATATATTTTTTATTTTTTTTCTATTTATTATTCGCGAAGTGCTTAGATTTTGCTTTTTTGCAGTTTTCGCTTTTCTTTTACGATTTATCATTAGTAGAATGCCTAGTTTTGCTGGTAAATAGAATTCGTTTTTTTAATGAATTATCATTCGTGGAGTGCATAGCCTTTGTTTGTTATTGAATTTTGAGAGTATAGATGTAGTGTGGCGGATTTAAATCACTCGAGCTATAAAATAGTATACGATACTCGCGACTTAAATTCACCTATTATTACACGGCGTTTAGGACCCTCGCTGACGCTCGGGCCCTAACTTCGCCGTATAATAATAGGTGATTTAAGTCGCCCGTATCGTAATATACTATTTTAAGAAAATTCGTTTTTTTAGAGTTATTACCAAAAATTCATTTTTTGACCTATAAAATGACTATAATGGAAAAATGGCTCCAATGATCTTTTTCTAGATGAGAACATAATAAAAAAAAATAATGATTTTAGAATGAAAAATTTATTTATGAGGATTGTTTATAAAAAATACAAATTTATTTTTATTGAACGATTTTCACTCAATCATTTAAAAATATATTTAACATAAATATTAAAAACAAACTTTCATAACTTTCACTAAATACTTGAGTAAAAAAATAATAATAAAATGTCATGCATCTAAATAAATTGTAAATTACTATGCGTTAATGCGTAAAAATTACAAAGAAAAGCTTTTGAGCATTTTATTATCACTTAACAAATTTATCGAGTTAGTAAAATTTTTAGAATACTTACGGTTAATGTTTGATTCATCCTCGCTATCATTCTCAGCTTCAGATTTTTTTAATGCCTTTTTTATACGATATTGTTGAGCTCTACTATAAGTGTGAAACGGTCGTTTTAACATTTTTATTTCTGGATGGTTTAAATTATTTTATTCACTTTATTTTTTGAAACAGCTGTTATAATAAACATTAGTTGTTTATACATCGAACTCAGCTGCTATAGTAAATTTCAATTATTTATCAAACGTAACAAACTTACACTAATTTCAATCGATTCATTAAAAAAAATGAACGTTTAACTTTAGCTTAAAGGTTAGTGTGAAATACGGTTAGGTGATTGACAGTTCATGAAAATGAAGTGTTTGGTGCTGTGGAAAACTGTGCCCCCAACAACAAGTATTGTAGATGCTAGCAATGTAAAAATAATCAAAGGTAAATTCCAAGCAAAATGAAATAATAAGTGGTATGAGGCGCAACTCATAAAAGAAGACGGTAAGTATCATCTCATTTATAAATTTATTTATTTTAAGTTATTCATAATTATAAATATTTAATTTACAGAAAATGAGTCGTGGCTCAATTCTCTCAAGGTGGACACAGATGGGAACTTTATAATGCCATCCTGTAAAACCCCAGATAATTTGATAGCCAAAAGAAGAAAAGCTATCGAAGAAAAAAAAATTAATTCTAGAAGGGTTAAGCTATCTCTTACAAAAGCCAATGCAGCTCTGTTCAAACAGAAATCAGCGTTTTCAGACGAAGAAACGATAATTGAAAATTCACCACTTCCATCAACCTCAAACAGTGGTTTTCCTGAAATGTCGAGAGCACATTCTGAGTTGGAGGGTTTCGAAAATTTAGATACGTAATTTATCATCGTTTTTACTGTTTTTCACTATATTAATTCTAACACTTTTTTATTACATTTATTTAAATTCATTTTATTTGCCTAAATAAAATTGGTTTGAAAATAATTAAAACTGTTTTTTTTTTTAAATAAATTCATTTTTTAAAACTTTTTTAATATTTGAAGACATTTATAAAGATTAATGTTTTTTTTTCTAATTTAATAGTCGTTGAATATTATAATTTTTCTATTAAAAGTAAATTTTCTTGATTCAATATTCTTTCAATATTTTAAATTAAATATCTTTAGCAAATATAAATTTAAAATGTCAAAATCCTATAGAATAACAACTAATAAAGCTTATGTGATGATACATTTATAATTTGTTAATATAAGTGGATATGTAAGGAAATGGTCAGACAATAACATTTAATTGAATGTTGATATCATTTTAGCAATGTTATAAATCATAATTTTTTCAGTAAACCTCTAAAATTTTTTAAACTTTTCTCAAACTTTTCATTGATAGTGTTTTATTATTAGAAAGAGTAAATTAATATGAAAGGAATAAATTAATAAATTTAAGAGACTTTCAAATGCCTTCGATTTTTTTAGCATAAAATTTTTCTCAAAAATCAGCAACCACAGACAAATAAATATATAGCCACATTTTGTTTAATAAAATCAATTTCGAATAAGTATAAACACATTTTATAAGTTTTTTTTTTCAATAAAAGATTGAAATCGTATTCTTAGTCATAACCCTTAATTTTTTAATCTTTTCTAACCTTTCAACTACTCAATAAGAAAATATTATGTGATCATTTCTTCATTTCTGAATATAGTTACTACTATATTTGCAAAAAATTAATTTTTTCATCAGAAAAGAACGATGATTCAACGGTATTTTTCTCCACAATAATCATTTTATGTTTTCCAGACAAAATAATTCAAATGAAGGTGCACGAACAAATTCAAAATTTTCAGAAGCATGTTTAATTTGTAGAAATTATTCAGAAGGTAATTTTTAAAATTTATCTGCTTTTCGCATTTTTATTTTTATTATTTAAATGTTTTATATCATATTCTAAATTTATTATTTTCAGAATTGACGTTTCAAGAGAAATTTATGATGATCGCAGAGTTTGCAGTAGCTCATTTAAAAACATTAATTGAAGAAAATAGAGGCGCAGATTTATCTTCTAATGAGGTTAGTAAATGAGTGTTTAAGCGAAAATTAATGTATTGACTTGTACTGTTTATTTACTTTTTTTTCTATTGCGAATTCTTATTTTTTCAGATTCGATTATACGCAGGATATGAAGTTTTTATAAACAGGTATAAATTAAATGATTTTAGGAGAATACATAGGAAAGATCCTAAAGCTATGGTTCGTGCGATTATCAAAGAAATAGTAGGCGAAGAGAAATTAGCTACAATAAGTGCATTGCAAATTCCCGTCGATATACTTAAGGCTCTCGAAGGTAAATATGTGATTGAAAATGAGCCGGTGAGTGGCTCAATCGGTAGAGTAATAGATACATAATCTCGAGAATACGAGTTTGAATCCCGCTCTCGGCAGCCGATTGATAGAAGCATCACCGTACGTTACATGTGCTTTGTTCACAAACACACTTGCGAGCTCCGTCGCCGATTAGCATTACAAGATAGTATAAATATAGCGACGTTAAAAAAAAGAAAAAAAAATTGATTGAAAATTTATTAATATTAATTTTATGTTTATTAGTATTATAAATAATAACTATTGTAATTTTAATTACTATATGAATATAATTTAAATAAGAATAAAATTTTATTACAGGATATGTAAGTAGCAATGTAAAAGGAGATAAATTACCGATGACTTCAATTAAAAGATGTATTACGAATTTTTGTACATTTTTAAAAGAAAAAAAGAAAAAAAGTCTATCACGACTCACAGAAACTGACACACAGAAACCAAAAATTATTTCTGTCTCCAATGTTACAAAACCTTATAAAATTGTTAACAAAAATGAAATAGCAAAGAAAATTAAAAAAAATCAAAATGAGAAAGTCAATCAAGAAAAAGAAGATGAGGAGGTAATTAACAAAAAAAAAACTCAAAAAATGAATAAAGAAGAATTTGCTGATGTTTACGAGCAGAATGCTAAAGGGGCAAGAGCAAATGAAACAAATAAAATAGAAAATGAACTAGAATTTGCCGATATTTACGAACAGAATGATAAAGAAAAAAAAACAAATTATCAAGAAGATTTAAATTTAATAAAATCATTGGAAAATGATGGTTTGTACACACCCAAAAGGAAAAATGAAGAAGGAAACAGAAAAAGGTTGAAAAATGAAGAGAATGATAAAGAGAAAAAAACAAATGATCAAAAAGATTTAAATTCAATAAAGTTATTGGAAAATGATGGTTCTTACACACCCAAAAGGAAAAATGAAGAAGGAAACAAAAAAAGGTTGAAGAATGAAAAAAAAAATGAAGATGATGACAAGATAGTAAAATCAATAACAGATAATTTCGAGAAAAATGAAACAAAAAATAAAAGGAAAAATGAAGAAGGAAACAAAAAAAGGTTGAAGAATGAAAAAAAAAATAAAAATGATGACAAGATAGTAAAATCGAGAGCAGATAATTTCCAGAAAAATGAAACAAAAAATGAAAGGAAAAATGAAGAAGGAAACAAAAAAAGATTGCAAGATAAAGAGAGAAATGAAGATGATGACAAAATAGTAAAATCAATAACAGATAATATTGAGAAAAATGAAACAAAAAATAAAATAAAAAAAGAAAAAAATAGAGCCAACATCAATAGTAACAACAATAGTAACAACAATCAAATGAATAACAGTAATGATTATAAAAAAAATAAGACCTTTAATGAAAAAGAAATAAGTTATTCACAAAATCACAGGCATCAACATAGTCACAAATCAAGAGATAGTCATAGAAATAGTCCAAGAAACCATCGTAGTCGCAGTCCAAGAAACCATCGTAGTCGCAGTCCAAGAAATCATCGTAGTCGCAGTCCAAAAAATCATCGTGGTCGCAGTCCAAGAAACCATCGCAGTCGCAGTCCAAGAAATCATCGTAGTCACAGCCCAAGAAAACATCATACTCGCAGACACAGTCGTACTCGCAAACATGATCACCATGGCAACTGTAGACATAGTCAAAGTCAAAGTATTAATTAGATTTAAAAATAAAATTCAAATCATTGTTAAATAGCTTCGTGTGTTATAAGATTTCAATAAAATATAATATTTTTAAAAGTAAATTTTAAAAAATTATTCAATAATATTTAAAATAATAAAAAAAAATTTTAATCTTATCCCTCGAAAGTATTTTATATGTTACATAATACTATTAAAAAATGTAAAATTCATTAAAATTTCATTAAAATTTAAGTAAATTTAATTAGAATTCTAGAAAATCTTGATATCTTAGAAAAATTTTAAAATATCTGGCTGAAATCTTCAAAGCTCTTATTTTTAAACTTTTAAAAACACTTAGAAAAATCTTGAAAAGACCTTGAAAGTTACACTTTCTGAATTTCTAAAAGTCTGATATTTCATGGGTCTTTTAAAACCTGTCTTTTTCAATCTTTAAAAGATCTTATAAAAAAGTCTCTGTGAACATCGCGTAAAAAAAATTAAGGTCTTTTTAAGATCTTTTAAAAATTAATTAACTAATTTTTTCAGATCTAATTTAGATCTTTTTGAAATTCATTTTTTTTATTTATTATTTAAATAAAAAATATAACTAAAAAATTTCTTTGAAATCTTTTTTATAAAAATAAACTTTTAAATTAAGATCTTTTTTAGATTTTTTTAAGGTATTTTTTTTTAGATCTCTTTTTTAATATAAATTTACTTTTTAAGATCTTCTTAAGATCTTTTTAAGATGTATTTTATAAAAAATAATTGATGTATTAAGATCTTCTTGAGATCTTTTTAAGATCTACTTTTTAAGGTAATTTTTTGTAGATCGCTTTTCATAAATTTACTCTTTAAGATCTTCTTAAGATCTTTTTAAGATGTATTTTATAAAAAATAATTGATTTATTGAGATCTTCTTGAGATCTTTTTAAGATCTGTTTTTTAAGTAATAATAAATAATAAAACTTTATAAAATCTTCGAAGAATCTTAAAAAGATCTTATAATATCTGTCTTCTCAAATTTTAAAAGATATTTATAAGATCTTATACATATTCAACTTCGTCGAACTTAGGTCATCTTAAAGTAATCTTAAAACGAATCATTTTTAAGATAGATCTTTTTTTAAAATTATTAAGATCTTAACTTTTTTTACGCGGGTTAGGCGAGTTTAGTTATTAAACAGTATAGTATTCTTTATAACATTTTTTCTAAATATTTCTTTTTTTTTAAGTGAAACTTCTTTACCGACGGTATACACTTCCCATAAGAGACGTATAAAAAAATTATAGGGGAGTGAATTGATTTCATGACGGCACATGCAACGGAACTAATGAAACGGAAGTGTATAAATATAGGAGGAGCATCCACGCCTCCTATATGAAAATCAAGGTACTAAATACGTATAAAGAAACATTCGCGGGACTGACTTGATGTCAAATGCACAGCTATAGTATATATGTAAACATGCATTCTATATATACAATACAAATATCTGAATCTGATCTGAATAAATAAAGAAAGCAATAGCACGCATTTTCTCTTTTTCTTTCTTTCTCTATAATGTTTTATGGTGAACCCCTCTCTTCCCCTTGCACATTTTTTTAATTGTATTTTTGTAAAATAAATATTAACAAAAATTTCATACACTATCTCATTTAAAATTAAAAAAATTAATTCCTTAAATAAATTAAATTATTTTAATTTAGTTTTATTTAATTTTATAATTATTTAGTTTAAAAATTATTTTAAAATCAAATAAAACAGTGATAGAACTTAAATAAACATTTATGAGTTCTATAATTTCGTAAAGAAGTTTCACCTCTGTCGACCAGTCCCAAAGACTGCCACACCGGTTTTTTACTACATACATCATATTTTTTTTTTAATTTCATTTCTTGAGAATACTGGAATAAATCAAGTAATCATAATTAAGTTTATACCTTTTACTAGATTTATCTATAGTTTTTGCTTAAGAAAGTTTTGAAATCAATCAAGCAATCGTCGAGTACTTCTGTATTCAATTCATTCTTTTTAATAATATAAAAATCATGAAATATTTACAGTTTCGGCTAAAGAAAGTTTTGAAATCAATGAAGCAATCGTCGAGTACTTCTGTATTCAATTCTTACTTTTTAATAATATAAAATCCATAAAATGTTCGATTTATATTCTCTTTAATAGACGAATATTTGGAAAAACTTTGCCAAATAATTTTTGAAAAAAAGGTATTATTGAGATGAAGATAGCGATGATGGTACACATAAAAATTGAAAAAAAAATGATTCATCAGATCAACTTATTATTCCATTTATGAGTGAATATTATCAACTTATTATTCCATTTATGAGTGAATATTACTAGTTAAACATTGATGAACTATACTTGATCTTAGTGATATCTATTTTATTTTATTCCTAATGAAAGATTTACTTAATAAACAATTTCGGAAATGATTAACTTCAAAGTTTCGGAATAATTTTCTATTTAATATGCTACGGTTAAGACCAAAATTGTGCAATTTTATTTCTAAAAACTTGGCAGAAGAGCCATTAGCTTCTAACAACTTATATTTGAGAATTTGCTGCCATCAACTTCAAAATTATTTATGCCTTTTTAAAACTTTCAGGGAACCCTGGTAGAAATGATTCCATTTAATGGCTAGTTAATCCCTAGTAAAAATGGATTTAATGATATTTCTTGGCTTATAACCATTTTACATGGGTAAATTTCTACCAGGGAAGATACCCTTTTTAATTGTAATACTTTTAATAAAATAAAATTATGCATTCTCTATCTCATCTCACTATCTTTTTATTTTCAAGTGCTGTAATAGTATATTATGCACCTAGGGAGGTAAAATAAAGGACAGGCCATAGCACGAGTGAATTGACACCCGAGGCGAAGCTGAGGGTGGCAAACTCGTGCTATGGGTTGTCCATTTTACCTTCCGTGGTGCATATACGATTTTTTTTAACAGTGAGGCTAAAATTAGCACTTTTCGTTTTCCGTGCCGGGAGCAAAAGTGGTATTTTTAGCCCACTGTTAAAAAAAATATATTAAATTTTACTAAATATCTACAAAAGAACTTGCCAGGCCCGTGGTTTAATATTTTATGGTGTAATTAAAAATTGAAAGGTTTATATAGTAAAGATAAGTGAGAGAAAACTAAGAATTTTTTTTTCGTATTACATCGCATGCATTACAAAAAATAATTTTTGAGGTCAAAATAGAATTTCGTTCATTGTATTAGGATATATCTTTGTTCTTTATCGTTGAATATTAAATAAAATATTTTCTATCAATATAATACAGAAAAAAATCACACGTGCCATGATGTAAAAATATATTGTACAATATTTTGAGCGGAATGTTAATGTTCTTAATAATATTCTTTGAATATAGAAAACTATTATCCATCGGATGTAAATAATCATTGAAAGGTATATATACATGGAAAATACATAAATTAGTAGATCATGTTAACCATTACATAATAATAAATACGGATTGATTCTTAACGTTTGAGCTTTACTATATACAAGTTAGTATTTATCCTTTTATATTTAAAAAAGTTAGAACATAGAAAATTGGAAAAGCATATTCTATAAGACTAAATTTTTTTACTCCTTTACATTGACAATATATTGCGACAGATAAAAATTGTACAAGTACACAATTGGTTTATAGGTTCATATTTTACTTATTATTCAACACACT
Source organism: Anastatus disparis (assembly GCA_017163975.1). Lineage (NCBI taxonomy): Eukaryota > Metazoa > Arthropoda > Insecta > Hymenoptera > Eupelmidae > Anastatus > Anastatus disparis. The sequence goes on from JAFFSR010000381.1 coordinate 1,466,842, forward strand.
TGAATTAGCTAACATTTCAATTATAAAGCAGTACTCACATTTATTGAGCATTTCACCAACAAAATATTAAACTACGGGCCTGGCAAGTTCTTTAGTAGATATTTAGTAAAATTTAATATATTTTACAGCACTTGGAAATAAAAAGATAGTGTGATGAGATAGAGAATGCATAATTTTATTTTATTAAAAGTATTATAATTAAAAAGGGTATCTTCCCTGAAAGTTTTAAAAAGGCATAAATAATTTTGAAGTTGATGGCAGCAAATTCTCAAATATAAGTTGTTAGAAGCTAATAGCTCTTCTGCCAAGTTTTTAGAAATAAAATTGCACAATTTTGGTCTTTGACCGTAACATATTAAATAGAAAATTATTCCGAAACTTTGAAGTTAATCGTTTCGGAAATTGTTTATTAAGTAAATCTTTCAACAGGAATAAAATAAAATAGATATCACTAAGATCAAGTATAGTTCATCAATGTTTAAGTAGTAATATTCTTTTATATTATTAAAAAGTAAGAATTGAATACAGAAGTACTCGACGATTGCTTCATTGATTTCAAAACTTTCTTTAGCCGAAACTGTAAATATTTCATGATTTTTATATTATTAAAAAGAATGAATTGAATACAGAAGTACTCGACGATTGCTTGATTGATTTCAAAACTTTCTTAAGCAAAAACTATAGATAAATCTAGTAAAAGGTATAAACTTAATTATGATTACTCGATTTATTTCAGTATTCTCAAGAAATGAAATTAAAAAAAAAATATGATGTATGTAGTAAAAAAAAAAGAAATATTTAGAAAAAACAGGAGTGGCAGTCGTGGGGACTGGCCGACAGAAGCTATGCTTCCAGTGTATATATAGAAACTAGGAAGTGTGACATTTGCAAAAATTATAATTAATTTTTTAACGAAAACTTGTTATTTTTGATTCAATGTATTATGTATTTAAAAATATATTAATAATATAGTTTATTAATAACAATTATTAAAAAATTAAGAAAGAAATGTTTATGCGTAACTTATAAAGGTTCATTGATATAAAAAAACGAAGCAGTAAAACTTTCTAGTTTCTCAAATAAAATTTACAAAAATGTACAGTATCAAAATTTCTGGAAAATTTTCGTGAAAAATAATTTATTAAATAGAAACATAAAATAAAAAATTGAAAAAGAAATTAAATTAAAGATAAAATACCAATTTTGTTTTGTGTTACAAAATTTTCTTCAGTCATTTTTTTCTATTTTTTTACCGTATTAAATAGTTTTTAAATTCGTGGAATTTTTTTAACTTTCTTCAATTACTTATAACTATTTAAGAAATAAAGATATGTAAAGAGACTAGGGACAATAAATATTTTTTTTATTAGAATTATATTTTTTTAACGCACACATCCACTGGTGTATATACATGCATATTCTTAAGGTGGTTCATGCGACTAACGTGTTTTTTCAAGATATTCTTGAAATTGTAGGTATAGTTTAATGAAGGTAATGTGAATATCATATTAAAATTTCAGAACATTTCATCGTTTCGTTTTTGATTAATCGATGTTCAAAGTTTTACAAATTACATTGAAAGTATATCTATATATATTGGAATTTTTACATTTCGTAGCTGTTAATCACAATATCTCATAAACTACATTCAAATTGTATTTGAAAATTTAAACATATATAAAGGAACTAATAATAAAAATTTTCCAACAAGATTCACGTAAATTCATTGTTTTATTAAAGAGATAAAGTATTTTGAAAATGTAATTATTAGATAAACGATGCATGTTTCGTTCACATTTACGTTGCTGCGCATGCGCAACTGGATCATATGAGCGCTATCTCTTTCTCTCACAGCTAGCTTTCTCTCTCTTACCGCATGAACTACCTTAAGCAGAATGGGAGAGAGGGAAAAAAAGAAAGAGAAAAAAGAATGTAAGTGTTTGTATGTTGATAGCAATTATGACACCCTGTGCCATATTCGTACATTCACGCTGGGTGACATTTGGAACTGTCGATTTTTACACATTTAGTGCCCCTGCCATAACGTCGCGTAAGAAGCATAGCTTCAAAAATGTTCTTAAGAATACTATACTGTTTAATAACTAAACTCGCCTAAAATATACTTTTTTAAAAGTAATAATAGTATAATAAAATAGTATTCATCAGTTTGAATAATGACTTAAAACAAAAAATAACAGACATAATATTCAAAGGCTTTGAAGAAATCTTATTACATTCGAAAATTAAAAGATAGTGTAATGGTATTTTTATGAATTTAATATTATTTTAAAAAGATTTTTGTAGAGTTCAGTGGAGTAGTGGCTAAGGCGCGTGACTCGTATTCCCGTTGGCGCGGGATCGATTCTCCGTCTGTTTGCTTTTTCGCTGTCTCTGCCGTGGGCTGACACCACGTTAAATAATACGTCAAACTGTGTTGTATTAAATGAATTTCTATGTGTGAAAAAGGGCAGTAATGCCCGTGAATATAATAAAAAAAAAAGAATGAAATGAATACAGAAGTATTCGATGATTGCTTGATTGATTTCAAAACATTCTTAATAAATATTAATATACATGGAACAAATTGTCATAAAACGTCCTATATATATATATATACCTGTGTGTGTATGTGGGTGTGCGCGCATGTGAATTGACATAAAATATCCCATGTATATGTATATCGATATATTCATAAGCCCATGTGTGTGCGTGCATGCGCTATGACAGGAACAGTCCCATATATATATATGAAGAAAAATATATATAAACTCAAGTACGTGTGTCATGCATGTTAATTGACATGAAACGTCCCGTATAGATAAATCTGTGTGTGTGCACGCGCGCGTGTAAATTAACATTCAATATCCCATGTATATGTGTACACAGATATACACACACGTATATATATATATATATATATATATATATATATATGGGTCATTTCACGCCAACTGAGAGAGCAAAAAAATAAAAATCGCTGAAACTCTGAGAATATATTCTTTCTGTTACCCAAAATATGGAAAAAAATTTTCAATGATCTAGATTGAGAGGATCAAGAGCTATAAATCCTTGAAATTTCAAAATTTTTCAAAATTTTTGAGAAAGTCCCTACTTTATGATTTTTTTCTGAAAATCCTGATGTTTTAGAGAGAAATTCATAAGAATACTTCTTGTTGTAAATGGAGAGGAGAGTTAGCATGATTTTTTACAGACCTGAATTTTGAAGTTTTCTATTGGTTCTTACATGTATTACATGGTAATTATAATTACTCATTGTTTGCCACTTCAGAAATTGCTTTTCGAGGGCTTATTTTCTTCTATTTTTTATGAACTTTAAAATAAATTTTGGTTTGTGTAAGCAAAAGTCACCAATAAGGAGTTATGACAGTTTGAAATCTATATTATCATGTATGATTTTTTTTTCATATTGAATATAAATATATATTTTCATGTATGATTTATTTTTCTTATTGAAAATAAATTATACATGAAAATATATATTTCAAACTAACATAACTCCTTATTGGTGACTTTTGCTTACACGAACCAAAATTTATTTTAAAGTTCATAAAAAATAGAAGAAAATAAGCTCTCGAAAAGCCATTTCCGAAGTGGCAAACAGTGAGTAATTACAATTACCATGTAATACATGTAAGAACCAATAGAAAACTTCAAAATTCAGGTCTGTAAAAAATCATGCTAACTCTCCTCTTCATTTACAACAAGAAGTATTCTTATGAATTCCTCTCTAAAACATCAGGATTTTCAGAAAAAAAATCATAAAGTAGGGACTTTCCCGAAAATTTTGAAAAATTTTCAAATTTCAAGGATCTATAGCTCTTGATCCTCTCAATTTAGATCATTGAAAATTTATTTACATATTTTGGGTAACAGAAAGAATATATTCTCAGAGTTTCAGCAATTTTTATTTTTTTTTTTCTCAGTTGGCGTGAAATGTGCCATATATATATATATATATTTATAAGCCCATGTGTGTGCGTGCATGCGAATTGACAAAACCGTCCCATATATATAAATACAAATCTCAAGCACATGTTTAGATGTGTTTGCGCGTTCGCGTTGACAAGAAATGTCAAATATGTGAAAACCGGTGCGTGTGTGTTGACATGTTACGTCACATATATGTAAACCTAAGGGCATTCGGATAGGTGTGTTAGAGTTGTCATGAAATGTCTCATATATATAAACCTGTATGGGCGTGGGTTATAACCCACGCCCATACAATTATAATTGACGTGAAAAATCCTATGTATATTAACGTGTGTACATGCATGCGAATCGATATGAAATGTCCCATATGTATAAACCTGTGTCTGTGCGTGCGTTCGAATTGACATGGAAAATTCCATGTTTATTAACGTGTGTGTGCATGCATGCGAATTGACATGAAATGTCCAATATATATAAACCTGTGTGTTTGTATGCGTTTGAATTGACATTAAAAATCCTATGTATATTGACGTGTGTGTGCATGCGTACGCAACGACATGGACTGTCCCATATATATATATATATATATATATATATATATATATATATATAAACCTGTGTGTGCGTGCATGCCCATTGACATGAAATATCTTATATATATAAACCTGTATGTGCGTGCGTTCCAATTGACGTGAAAAATCTCATGTTTATTAAAGTCTGTGTGCATGCGTGCGAATTGACATGAAATGTCCCATATATATATATATATATATAAACCTGTGTGTGTGCGTTCGAATTGACGTGAAAAATCCTATGTATATTAACGTGCGTGTGCATGCATGCGAATCGACATGAAATGTTCCACATATATAGAAAAGCCCGAGATTATGAGTATGTACGAGTCGACATGAAATGTCTCATATATATATATATATATATATATATATATATATATATATAAACCTGTATGTGCGTGCGTTCCAATTGACGTGAAAAATCCCATGTTTATTAAAGGCTGTGTGCATGCATGCGAATAGACATGAAATGTCCCATATATATAAACCTAAGGGTACTCGGATGGATGTGTGCGCGTTGTCATGAAATGTACCACATATATAGAAAACCTGTACTTATGAGTACGTGCTAGCCGACATTAAATGTCCTATGTATGTATGTATGTATATACATATATATAAACCAAAAAATATACGGGTCTACGGGTGCAAGTTGACATGAAACGGACCATGCAATATATATATACATAACATATGTATCAATGCGCATATAACATGAACATTAAAATATATTATAAAGCATCTATATTCGTTGATACTGCGCATTTCCGGTTGCGCAGTTTATGCTGGCTGAAAACGATGAAGAAGAAAAAAAATAACGAGAATACGACATTTCGAAATTTCAAACTGTATTTTCTCGTGATGAAGTGAACCGATTGTTATCAATTTTTTTTTTTTAAATTAAAGATAATGAAAATCTTTAAATATTATTAATTGTATTTATGTGTATATATCGATGTATTTTTATGGGATTCGATTTTGAAATTTTTGAAACTCTATTCTAAAGTATAAGAGGAGCGCCTCGACGTTTTCGTATTCGTACCTTAACTCGCCGTCGAGGCGCTACCGCGCCTCTTGATATTTATTTTATTTTATTATTTATTAGTATAGACTCGTCACGGTAACCTTTTATATATTTGCCTCTGAAGATCAAAACTTGATGACACTTTAAAGCAGAACTATAAGTGACTAAACTCATTTGACAATATCACATTGTCGTTTTGAAACAAATTATTACAAAAAGAGCCGATCTTTTTTGAACATAAGTACACATATATATATAAACTGAAAAATTAATATATACACAGTAAGATTTAGCTTTAATGCATGGCATTTTTATTGTATATATTTATATCTAATTATTTTAAGTAATGAAATCATTTGAATAAAAAAGTACACACATGTTTGTAAAATTAACAAACTCTGTATGTTAATTCTACAAAAATTTTTGTGTTAATTTAAGAAGTACACAAAAATTTTTAATTACAAAAAATTTTATGTTAATTTTACAAACAAAAGTGTAAAATTTTAACACAAAAAATGTTAAAGAAAAAAAATTTGACAAATTACACAAAATTTTTTACAGTGTAAATATTATATCAATTAATGATTTTCACAATATTACATTTGTCTGTATGGCAGAAGTGTTTCTTAATTCACAAAAAAAACCGGTGTGGCAGTCTTTGGAACTGGTCGACAGAGGTGAAGCTTCTTTACGAAATTATAGAACTCATAAATGTTTATTTAAGTTCTATCACTGTTTTATTTAATTTTAAAATAATTTTTAAACTAAATAATTATAAAATTAAATAAAACTAAATTAAAATAATTTAATTTATTTAAGGAATTAATTTTTTTAATTTTAAATGAGATAGTGTATGAAATCTTTGTTATTATTTATTTTACAAAAATACAATTAAAAAAATGTGTAAGGGGAAGAGAGGGGTTCACCATAAAACATTATAGAGAAAGAAAGAAAAAGAGAAAATGCGTGCTATTGCTTTCTTTATTTATTCAGATCAGATTCAGATATTTGTATTGTATATATAGAATGCATGTTTACATATATACTATAGTTGTGCATTTGACATCAAGTCAGTCCCGCGAATGTTTCTTTATACGTATTTAGTACCTTGATTTTCATATAGGAGGCGCGGACGCTCCTCCTATATTTATACACTTTCGTTTTATTAGTTCCGTTGCATGTGCCGTCATGAAATCAATTCACTTCCGTATAATTTTTTTATACGTCTCTTATGGGAAGTGTATACCGTCGGTAAAGAAGTTTCACTTAAAAAAAAAATAAATATTTAGAAAAAATGTTATAAAGAATACTATACTGTTTAATAACTAAACTCGCCTAACCCGCGTAAAAAAAATTAAGATCTTAATAATTTTACAAAAAGATCCATCTTAAAAATGATTCATTTTAAGATTACTTTAAGATGACCTAAGTTCGACGAAGTTGAATATGTATAAGATCTTATAAATATCTTTTAAAATTTGAGAAGACAGATATTATAAGATCTTTTTAAGATTCTTCGAAGATTTTATAAAGTTTTATTATTTATTATTACTTAAAAAACAGATCTTAAAAAGATCTCAAGAAGATCTCAATAAATCAATTATTTTTTATAAAATACATCTTAAAAAGATCTTAAGAAGATCTTAAAGAGTAAATTTATGAAAAGCGATCTACAAAAAATTACCTTAAAAAGTAGATCTTAAAAAGATCTCCTTCTATATTTATACACTTCCGTTTCATTAGTTCCATTGCATGTGCCGTCATGAAATCAATTCACTCCCGTATAATTTTTTTATACGTCTCTTATGGAAAGTGTATACCGTCGGTAAAGAAGTTTCACTTCAAAAATACGTAAATAGATAAAGTTCTATAGTGTTAACTTTATAGTGACTTGGGTTGATTTCTAGTTTACATTTGTTAGATTTTTATTTAATTTACGGTGAGAGAGTCACTTGTTTCGGTCATGGAACTTTCTGTAACTTTCAAACATAGTTTTTATACATAAAATTATGAAGGAAGCCACAGCTTGACGCTCGATAAACTCAAAATTATGAGCAGTTTCTTTCGAGTTTTAATGATTTCTTTAAAATTATTATCGTTTTATTAAGGATTATAACTATGTAATGGAGCTTACAAGTTCATTTTGTATCATACTTGTAAAAGCTAAGATCAAATCCTTTCGGTTTAAAATAATAAATTCATTCAACTTAATTAATTCAAAAGTTATGGGGGAACGTAGGTTATTATAAAAATTAGTATAAAATTAAACTCTATATATCATAGACATTTTGCACAGAAATTTTTTTTTTATTTTCTTATAACTGATAACAAATTGAGTTTTCTGAATACAATATTATTTTTATAAAAAAAGTTTCGTCTCATCTTTTATAAGAATGTAAAAGTAGTCGAATGTAAAATGTAAAGAGGCATTTAATTTATTTAAGTATCTTTGAAATTTAAAGAAAATTGTTCTTAAGGCGACTTCGGATTTTAGGTTAGGTTTTATTTTTAGTTTACAAATTACTCTTTCAATATATGTGAAATTTTTCAGAAGTTTTTTCATTTTTCACCATTTTGGTTTCTCATAGAGAAAGCATTATATCGATAAAAAAATTTTTTTCTATTTTTTCATTAATTTGTACATATTTGAACTCAGGAAGTCGAAAGAAGTGGTTTCCAGAATATGTCTGTATGTGTGTGTGCGTGTGTGTGTATGTATGTATGTGTTGCTAACGCCAATCATATTTCGAAAACTATACTTGATGGATTTCCTTCCAGTTTTGTATACAATTTACTTTTTTTTCTAGCTTGTGCGGAAGCTATTGAAAATTGGCTTTCTTAACATAGTTATTTTTATAGAACCATTTTAAAAAAAATATTTCGAGTTTTCATTTTTTTTTGTATTTTACGCAAACTATGAATTTGCTTAAAAATTTGCATGGAAATTGTTTGCGACTGCCAAAAAAAGAAAAACTTTTGAATACTGATTTTCTTAGCTAAGTTTTAATTTTAGATCATTTTGAAAATTTATAAGAAAATTGAAGGGCCGGATGCAATAAGGCGGTATGCGCTCAAAATCGCGTAAAAATATAGTTCATGGTCGACTACAGCAGCCAAATATGAAAAGTTAAATAATAAATTTTAAAAAAATACTGGCATGCAAAGAATGAAAAAACACAACTTGTTTCTAAGCAAAATTTTTTGATTAGATGTTTACTTTTAAAGAAAAAAATTTAAAATTTTGACTTTTACAAAATGTAATTTTTAATAAATTTTTAAAACATAAATCGTTCTATATCGGCCAAATATGATCAAATCGTTCTGAAATTTTGTGCACACACGGGGAATACTCTAGCGCTAATAATAAGATCATAAAAAGTGATAACATTAATAATTTATTTATAACAATTTTGTTGTAAAGAGATAAAGAGCACTTATTGACAAACATTAACTTTAATGACAATAAGTATCGAGGGAAGTTTAAGCCTCGAAGAACTTCCAGCGAGATATTTGTTTCTTAATATTTAAGGAAGTTTTATGGAAAGTTTCAGATTTTTTTATTCAAAAATGGCTGATATAAAGCGATTTTTGTAATTTAGAGCGTAAATTCGCGCGTGCGGTAGCGTGTCAGTATGCTTAGTATACATTTGACGTACTTGATGAAATCTGATGCGCCACTGCACGCGCGACTTTACGCTCTAAATTAAAAAAATCGCTCTATATCAGCCATTTTTGAATAAAAAAATCCGAAACTTTTCAGAAAACTTCCTTACATAAGGAACAAATGTCTCGCTGGAAGTTCTTCGATACTTTTTGTCATTAAAGTTAATGTTTGTCAATAAGTGCTCTTAATCTCTTTACAACAAAATTATTATGAATAAATTATTAATTTTATCACTTTTTATGATCTTATTGATAGCGCTAGAGTATTCCCTGTGTATGTACAAAATTTCAGAACGATTCCATAATATTTGGCTGAAATAGAGCGATTTACGTTTTAAAAATTTATTAAAAATTACTTTTTGTAAAAGTCAATTTTTAATTTTTTTCTTTAAAAGTAAACATCTAATCAAAAAATTTTGTTTAAAAACAAGTTGTGTTTTTTCATTCTTTACATGCCAGCATTTTTTTATTTTATTCATTTTTCAACTTTTTATATTTGTCTACTTTAGTCGAACCTGGACTATACTTTTACGGTGTTTCGAGTGGATACCCCCTTAGTGCATTCGACCCTTCAATTATTGTCATTGTTACGCCAATTTAATCTCGAAAAATACTCGATAGATTTGCTTCCAGTTATACATACAATTTATTTTTTTGTCTGACTGGGGGGGAGGGGGGGAGCTATTGAAAATGGGTTTTCTTAGCGTACTTTTAATTTTAGAGTTACTTTAAAAATTTTTTTTAAATTTCGATTTTTTATTTTTTGGTATTTTAAGTAAACTAGTCAATGAATTTGCTTAAATATTTGTATAAAAATTATTTGCGATCGATAAAATAAAATAAAATTTGAAAACTGATTTCCGTAGCATAGTTTTTATTTTAGAGCATTTTAAAAATTGAAAAAAAAATTTCATTTTCAATTTGGCTGTTATTTTACGTTAATTACTCGATAGATTTACTCCAAAATTTATATAAAAGTTATTCACTACTGTCAGGAGAAAACAAGCTTTTGAAAATCTATTTTCCTAGCGTACTTACAATTTTAGAGAATTTAAAAGATTTTAAAAAAAATTTTGATTTTTTATTTTTTTCTATTTAACTTAAAGTACTCGATGGATTTGCTTTAAAATTTGCATGGAAATCACATGTTACATCCGCATAATCACGAATGTACGAAAAATCATTTTTCATTTTAATTTTTTTTTTAACCTTTTGTTATACATATAAATGTGCGTACGTATATATAATTTTATGTCGTCGTAGGCCGTATTCGGTGGAATACCTATAGACCACGCTAAATTTGTATAGGCATTGCATACGTTTATGCTAATATCTCGACGATATTCTCTCTGTCAATACTCCCTTAGGGAGTATCGACAGCTCTATACTCCCTAAGGGAGTATTAACAGATCGAGATATCGCACAGCATGGCCGTATATGACGCGAGTGACATCGATTCGTAGGTTAGTGAAAACAAAAGAATGTCGTTAGATATGCCAATGCTCATACAAATTCATATAAAATCTTAACTTTACAGAATGTTTTGTTTAAACAAATTTTCAAAGTTAAACAGTTAATAAGTAAAATAAATAAGTAAATAATGACATTATTTACTTTTTTTTAATAAAACATATATCATTAATTTAAAAAAATCATTTTTATAGTTCCTCATACGGCTTACCAACGACATAAACTTATCTACGTAACTTGGGAGTACGAAGGATTCTGAATCCAGGCTTGACTAAAGTGCTTGTCGCTTGAGCAGCAGTCAGTCTCGGGCGCGCTTCGCGCGCCCTCGACTAACTGCTACTCAAGCGACAAACACTTTAGTCTCGCCTGTATTCATCCTTCGTACTCCCAAGTTACGTATATAACTAATATACACGCATATACATTATGCATGCATATAAACATGCAATATTTGCAGTTCATTCTCCCGATAAAATATATATTTTTAAACATGTATTAATAAAAATAAAATAAAATAAATTTTATATTGGATAGTTAGTATTAAGGAATAATTTTAAGTCTCTTTATATTCGTAAAACCTAGTCAGTTAGCGAGGCACGAATGCTATTCAGCATTTTTAGGCGCGATAAGAAGATATCCTCTGTCAAAAAATCTGAGACTTTGGAGAGCTTCTCACGGCCGAATTAGCCAATGGGACTCTTTTAAAATTTTAGCAAGTTATATTTTTTGTCTCTTTTCTTCTTCAAAATTCGCATCTACCTTGCAACAAAAAAGATTTATTGTCAGTCAGTCCGCAGTTAGACCTCGCAAGGGTAACACCTTTTTCGACTTGCACATAAATCAAGTGTAAAATCGTAACAATAAAAACTTGTAACTCGCGCTTTATTTCCTTCTTAAATTTAATTACAAGCGAAATAACTTAATTTAGTCGCGCGCTTATTTTAACAAGTCAGTCCAATAAAAACGCGATTTTTATACAACTTACTGCTAGGGGAAAAAGTGTGTTAATAAAAAGAATATTTCCTATTTTAATTTCAAATAAACATAAGTAAAAATACTAACGAGGTTTCTTCCGATTTATTATTGTAAATCTGCGCAATTCACTTATCAATAGCTTGTATAACATTTGTAATAAAATTAAATATTTACTATTATTTATATAAATATTTACTATTATTATTTGTATATTTACAAAAATATACAAAAATAATCTCTGCGAACATAAGTGCCATTAATCCAGTTCCTAAATAATTAACAAGCGGGCAACCAGAGAGGAGCACTGCGCCCTTCAGTGTAAAGTTTATTAAGTAGATAAACTCCTTTGCTTTCGACCACGCAGCCAGCAGTTAAGACAAGGTAAGTGATTAAGCTCATCTATCCCGCAGTCTTTTAAAAATAAAAAATATTTAACAATACCAACAAGAAATATCCCAAACAAACACATGTCCGAGTAAACCTATTTAAGGTGACCGGACATAACAACATTTTTATATTGCAATCAGATTTAAAAAAATAAAATATAATTACTCAAACTCAATGAGCTCTATGAGATAGCATTGCGCCAAAGCACTTGGCAGCGTTTTTTATAATCTTCAGAATGGTGGAAAACTTAAAAATCCAAAAAAATTTAGAAACTTAAGAGGAGGTGGAGTATATCTGTCCTTTCCTAATCAGAGAATTTATTTTTTCACAAAAATTAATAATTGTAGCAAAAAATAAGAAGAAAGCCCCATCTCGTATATTAAAAAGCAACATTTTCTTTTATGAGGGAAAATTATTTTTATCGCTTTGTTTTTAAGAAAACCTTGAAAAACTGAATTGTCCATCCTAACCTCTATTTTTTAAGTTTTTCAAGGTTTTCTTCAAACCTAATCGATGAAAATAATTTTTCCTCATCAAAGAAAATCTAGCTTTTTATTATACGAGATGGGGCTATCTCCTCATTTTTTGCTACAATTATTAGTTTTTGCAAAAAAATTAATTCTTTGATTAGAAAAGGACAGAGATATACGACCTGCTCTTAAAAAGTGATTTGTAAACTGAATTTTAACCCAACTTCCGTAGTCGTCTCAAGTTTGATAAAATTATTAACTAATATCGATTGAGGCTCCGATAAGTAAAAGGGCTTATAGTCCATTTAAGAGGAGGTCACGTATCTCTGTCCTTTTCTAATCAAAGAATTGAGTTTTTTACAGAAACTAATAACTTTAGCAGAAAATGAAGAGAAAGCCGCATCTCGTATCAAAAAAAGCAATATTTTCTTTGATAAGAAAGAATTAATTTTATTGCTTCGTTTCTAAGAAAACCTTGAAAAACTTAAATCATAGAGGTTAGGGTGGACAATTTGGTTTTTCAAGGTTTTCTTGAGAACGAAGCAATAAAATGAATTTTTTCTTATCAAAGAAAATATTGCTTTTTTTTAAACAAGATGCAGCTTTCTCTTCATTTTTTGCTAAAGTTATTAGTTTTTGTAAAAAATCATTTTTTTGATTAGAAAAGGACAGAGATACGTGACCTTCTCTTAAATAACCTTAACTATACACACTTTTAGTTTTATAAATATTTGACAAATAAAATATTTAAAAAAAATATATATACATACATAGTACATGTCTTAGAATAATGCGACTTTTTATGGTACGTATATCCATCTTCATCCATCATTTTTCAACTAAATTAGAACTAATCGTAGCACACCTTTATAAAAATTGTGGTTATAGTATTGCGAACTCTAACACTAACAGCGAGAAAGATAGCTGTTATGACTATAGTATAAAACAAAAGAACGGTGCAAATCGCTTCCACGCCGTCTTGTGGCATAACAAGAATTTACTATAATTTTTTTTTTCTCTTAGAAAAAAGATTAATATATAAAGGATTTTGTCCTCTATATGATTAAACTTTTTATATGGTGAAGTCGAGGGAGTCCAGCCCGGTACCCGTTTAACACATTACATCAGGCTAGACTGTCAGACCCACCATACCGAAAACTTTGACTACCGAAGGATGGTCAGCCACTTTTGTGACCAACAATCAACCGATACTCAATGAGGTCGGATTTTTTAAGAGTCACGATATGGATAGCACATACACTAATTTTCTTTCGAAAAAAAGTCAGAGGTGCCTGGCCAGGATTCGAACCCGTGCCCACCACGTTGAAGGCAAGAGCTCTATCCGTTACGCCACCGCGCTCCAAGAATTTACTATAATGGAATATTGCATTTAAATTTTAATAAGTTTAATTTGTGACACAATTTTTATAATTATATTAATCCTTTTGCAAGCGTTTAATTTTGCTTTCTCATAGAAAAATCGGCACTGTATCGATAAAAAATTTTTTAAAATATTTTTTAATTAATTTGTACATATTTGGACTCCAGGAGTTGAAAAAAGTGGTTTCTAGAAAATGTCTGTGTGTGCGTGTGTATTCATTTAGTCAATTAGATCACGAAAATTACTCCATGTATTTGTTATAAATTTTGCATACAATTTACTTTTTTGTCTAACTTGTGCGGAAGCTATTGAAAATTTGTTTTCTTAGCGTAGCTTTAATTTTATAGGCATTTTAAAAAACTAAAAAAAAATGTTTACTTTTCATTTTTTTTCAAATCTTACGGAAACTACTCAACGAATTTGCTTTAAAATTTGCATGGTAATTATTTGCAATTGTCAAAAAAAAGAAAACTAAGTTGGAAAACTTTTGAAAACTAATTTTCTTATCGTAATTTTAATTTACGAGCATTTTGAAAATTTTGAAAACAATTATCATTTTACATTTTTCTTCTGTTTTACGTAAACTACTCATTGGATTTGCTCAAAAATTCATATACAAGTTATTCGATGTTATTTGAAGAAAATAAGCGTTTAAAAACTAATTTTTTCAGTGTGGATACAATTTTAGGGCATTTTAAAGATTTTGAAAAAAATTTTCATTTTTTATTATTCTTTTATTTTACGTAAACTATTCGATAGTTTTGCTCAAAAATTTGTATACAATTTATTCGCTACTGTCCAGTGCCGGACTAACGTCCTCTTTTGAGGTAGGCAAAACTTGGTGGGAGCCTATGTAAGGAAACGAAAAATTTTTTAAAACAACCCATATGTTAATAATTTCTGTGAATAACTATTAATAACTGTGTATAAATGTGAAAAAATGTGAATAACTGTTAATAACTCTAATAAACTACCGCAATTGAGACATTAATAACAGTAAATAACAGTTGATAATAGTTAATAATTGTTACGAATAGATAATAATAATGATTAACTGTAAATAATAATAATTTACTGTTATTTATAGTTATTTACAAATATTCGTAATTTTTCACATTTATTCATATTTATTCACATTTATTAACAGTTAGTAACACTTTTTCACTCTTTCAAAAATTTTCACACGTATAATCGTTTTTTTTTATATATACGCGAAAAATTTTGTAAATGTGAAAAAATGTTAATAACTGTCGATAAATGTGAAAAACTGTTAATATCTATAAGAAAGTGTTAATAACTATAATTCACTGTAACTAATTGCAAATAAACATAAATAACTATAAATAAGTATAAATAATAATAAATTATTCATCAATTCAAAAATTTTGGAAATGTGGCCAACTGTTAATAAATGTGTATAAGTGTGTATGAATGTGAATAACTATAAATAACTATTAATAAACATTACTTTCACTTAATAATTTTTATTAAGCGTTCATAACTATTATTAACTATTATTAACTGTTATCAACTGTTTTTTACTCTTATTAATTCTTATTAATGTCATATTCATAACTATTATTAACTATTATTAACTGTTATTAACTGTTTTTTACTCTTATTAATTCTTATTAATGTCTCAATTTCGCAAGTTTATTACAGTTATGTTAATTAGTTATTCACATTTTTACACAATCTCTTACAAAAATCATTTCCATATGGGGTATAACCCTTTTATACTTTGGCGGGCGTTTTTAAAAAATATTTTTTTAATTTAATTTTTTTTTGTATTTTTCAAGATAAACTTAAAAATAATTAAAAATAAATAAATAACAATTTTTTACAACGTTTCTCATGGTGGGGCCCATAGGCAGCTGCCTATGCTGCCTATGCGTTAGTCTGGCCCTACTACTGTCTAATGAAAACAAGCTTTTGCAAACTAATTTTCTTATCGTAGTTACGGTTTTAGAGAATTTAAAAAATTTTGAAAATAATTTTGATTTTGATTTTTATCTTTTTATTCATTTTACCTAAAGTACTCAATAGATTTGCTTTAAAGTTTGCATGGAATTTCTTTGCGACTGATAAAAAAAGGATAACTTATGAAAACTGATTTTCTCAGCGTAGTTTAAATTTTAATGCATTTTGGAAATTTTGAAATGAAATTTTTGAAAAAGAAATTTTATTGATTTAGACAATTAGATCTCGAACACTAATCAATGGATTTGCTTCAAATTTGGCATATAATATATTTTTTTGTCTGACTAGGCGGAAAGCTATTGGAAATTGGTTTTCTTAGCATAGTTTTAATTTTAAATGAATTTAAAAAAAAAAAAATTTGATTTTTCATTTTTTGTTTTTTCATAGAGAAAGCATTGTATCGATAAAAAAATTTTTTTTCTATTTTTTCATTAATTTGTACATATTTGAACTCAGGGAGTCGAAAAAAGTGGATTCCAGAAAATGTCTGTATGCGTGTGTGTGTGTGTGTGTGTGCGTGTGTGTGTGTGCGCGCGCGTGTGTGTGTGTGTGTGTGTGTGTGTGTGTGTGTGTGTGTGTGTGTGTGTGTGTGTGTGTGTGTGTGTGTGTGTGTGTGTGTGTGTGTGTGTGTGTGTGTGTATGTGTGTGGGTGCGTACGTGCGTGCGTGCGTGCTTCTAATTTTGCATGAAATTTATTATTTTGTCTAGCTTGCTGGGAAGCTATTGATAATTGGTTCTTCTAGCGTAGTTTTAATTTTAGGGTCGTTTATAATAAAAAAAAAAATTTTCCATTTTTCATTTTTCTGGTTTTTTTCGTTTACTACTCGATGAATTTGCATGGAAATAATTTGCAATTGCCCAAATAAAATAAATTTTTAAAAACTGATTTTCTTAGCTCAGTTTTAATTTTAGAGCATTTTGGACTATTTGAAAAAAATTTTTATATTTATTAAGCTAATAAAATCTTAAAAACTACTGGATGGATTAACTTTAAATTTTCCATACAATTCAATTTTTCGATCAACTGGTGCGGAAGTTATTGAAAATTGGTTTTCTTAGCGTAGTTTTAATTTTATAGCCATTTTAGTAATTTTTAAAAAATTTCGATTTTTTATTTTTCTTGTATTTTACGTAAACTACTCGAAGAATTTGATTGGAAATTTGTATGGAACTTATTTTCGACTGACAAAAAAAGAAAAACTTTTGAAAACTTATCTTTTTTGCGCACTTTTAATTTTAGAGCATTTTAAAAATTTTTTAAAAAATATTTATTTTTTTTCTATTTTACGAAAACCATTCGATAGATTTGCTCCAAAATTTGTATGCAAGTTATTCGCTACTGTCTGAAAAAAACAAGCTTTGGAAAACTAATTTTTTTCATTGCAGTTTTAATTTTGGAGCGTTTTGAAAATTTTCAAAAAAATTTTTTTTTTACATTTATTTTCTATTTTGCGTAAACCATACGATAAATTTCCTCCAAAATTTTTATACAATTAATTCGCTATTGTTTGGAGAAAATAAGCTTTTGAATCTTAGCGCGGTCACAATTTTAGACAACTTCAAAGAATTTAAAAAAAAATTTCGATTCTTTTTTTCATATTTTTTTTATTTTACGTAAAGTATTCGATAGATTTGTTCTAAAATTTGTAGAGAAATAATTTGCGACTGCCAAAAGCAGGAAAATATTGAAAAATTGATTTTTATAGTGTAGTTTTAATTTTAGAGCATTTTTAAAATTTTGGAAAAGAAATTTTGAAAAGAAAATGTTATTTATTTAGCCAATTAGATCTCGAAAATTACTCGAAGGATTGGCTTCAAATTTTCATACTATCTATGTTTTTATATAATTAGACGGAAAGCTATTGAAAATTGGTATTCATAGTGTAGTTTTTTTTATAGAGCCATTTTAAAAATTTTTTTAAAATTTTCAATTTTTAATTTTTTTTTGTATTTTACGTAAATTACTTGATGAATTTGCTTTGAGATTTCCATGGAAATTATTTGCGACTGCCAAAAGAAGGATGACTTTTAAAAACCAATCTCTTTAGCGTAGTTTTAATTTTAGAAAATTTTAAAAATTTTCTCAAAAAATTTTCATTTTTTAGTTTTTTTCCATTTTACGTAAAGTACTCGATAGATTTGCTCTAAAATTTGTATACAAGTTATTTGCTACTGTCTTTATAAAACAAGTTTTAAAAAAATAATTTTCTTGGAGTAGCTTTTTGATCACTTCTATTGATTTCTGATTTAACGCTTTCACTAACTCTTTTCTTACTTCCTCACTTCCTCTCTATCCCTCTATCTCAGATTGATCCTTATTTTTACCCTATTTTCGTCGATCCTTGCCTCTCTCTATTTCCTAATCACTTTCTCATATTCACGAATTTTTCTTGAATAGAAATTGTATTTTACATTGAAATCAGATTTAAAAAAATAAAATCAAATTAATTTAACTCAATGAGCTCTATGAGAAAGCATTGCGCCAAAGCACTTGGCAGCGTTTTTGGTATTATACGTAAAATACTCAATGAATTTGCGATAAAATTTGCACGAAAATTATTTGCAACTGTTAAAAGAAGGAAAACTTTTGTAAACTAATTTTTTTAATGTAGTAAAGATTTTAGAGCAATGTAACGTATAAATAACAGTACCTGTTTGGGTAGTGTGGAAATCTGTTATTTTCATGAACTTGAAATATTAAACAATTGTTACCATACATTGTTTATTATTTAACTTCTATTATAAATTATTCAATGTAAGGTATAAATAACAGTTCCTCTTAGGGTGGTTTAGAAATCTGTCATTTTAATGAACTTCGTTAAGAAAATTATTTTTTAAAAGTATTTTTTCTGACAATACTCTGGTAGAAAATTTGTCTAATTTTATGGAGACAACAGTACTTTATTGGGTCGTGTGGTAATCTGTTAAATATTATATAATTAAAAACAATTGTTATGTCAATATACAAGTAAATTTAAACGAAATGATTAAAATTTTATCAAATTAAATATCATACGTTGTTTATTATTTAACTTATATTATACATTATTTAATGTAAGGAATGAATAACAATATTTCTTAAGGTGCTGTAGAAATCTGTTATTTCGTATTAGAAAAAATTGCTGATGAATCATTTTTTACATTGAAATCACATTTTAAGAAATAAAATAAAATTACTAAAACACAATGAGCTCTATGAAAAAGCATTGCGCCAAAGCACGTGTTTTGTAGTTTCTGTAAATGTCCGAAAAACAGCATGGACTCTTGAAGCTTTTTGATTTATAGTATAAGATATTAAATCTATTAAATGACTACCAACAAGAGCTAAAACTCCACCTTCTATTGTTTCATCACATAATCAATTGTATCCATCTCATACCAAACTATTATCTGCACATAAACATCAATAACTGAAATGGGTCCACCAAAATGCTAATCTTAAAAATGAAATTTCTGAACAAACAAATTAGTATTTTTTATAAATCAAAAGTATCATTCCAACAAGACAATTAAATGAAAAAATTGCTAGCTACAATAACTCTTAATGCATTAGTAAGAACAAGTCTAAGTAATTTAAAACCAATGTTTGCTGAATAAATCCATTTAATTTTTTAATTATAAAAGCAAATTCTTTTAAAACATCCCTCTTCAATTTCTCTTTTTATTCTAATAAAAGTAGAGAGAAAACTTAAACTATGATTAATAATACTTATTAAGAAGAAATAATACTGAGCAGCTTTAAACATTTTTAGATTAAGTCAAAATCTAAATTGAAAAAAAGATTGCTACAGCTATTATTCACTAAAAACACTTTATAGATATTCTTGTCAAATCATTCTCTTATTAGTATAAAATTGTTCAATTATAAATCTTAAAATTAAATGTACTTTGCACTATTACATACATTCACAACTACTTAAATTGCATCATTTTAAACGTATTAATATTTGTGTTATCATATCATCATAGCTACACTGACACTGCGTATTCGCTTCTGCTATAACCCATGCACAAACAAATTCAAATTTGCAGATAGATGCTTATAGAAGCGTACTTTCTTGATTAGACTGAGAGACCAAGGTTTAGGAGAAATATGTCTATGTAAAAAAAGTAATCTTTCTCTGGAATATGTTTCAAATTGGAACAAGATTTACTTTTTTGCTTATTATTCAAAGTATTTAGTATTTTCTTATTAGATGAAGATTTGTCATTATCATTTTGTTGATTATCTAAATTTTTAACATTATGCATACCAACATTATCTAAATTTTTGTTTACATCAGTGGTTATTATTACATTTTCTTTTGAGCAAGGAGATTGATTATTTAATATTTTAATATCACCAATACTGGAAGCTCCTTTTGAATTTCTGTGCAGTTTGAAATAAGATTATTGCTTCCATCACTTTTAGAGCTAACATAATATACATTGTCAGACTTGTTCACTATTGTATTCAAAGATTTTTGAGTATCTAGACTCTATGGAGATAGTAATTATATTTATTAATATAAATCCGCTATTTTCAATATAAATAAGAATAATTATTCAATAGCAATTGCGGTCTTCTGCTTAAGAAGGGGCCGAACTATCTATCTTTGTCTAATAGCATTTTTCATCATTTATTTAAACACTATCCGGTATAACAAGAAAAAAATAGCAGCCCCCGCTAGATATTAGTATAATAAGTAAATTTTGTAATAACAACCAAATTTTTTCACTGCGTAGTTTTTGAATAATTAGAGACCTACCAGACAAAGATAGGTTATATTCTAGATTGCTAGTAGGTCTCTAATTAGTCAAAAACTATGCGGTAAAAAATTTGGTTGTTATTACAAAATTTACTAATTATACTAATATCTAGCGGGGGCTGCTATTTTTTTCTTGTTATACCGGATAGTGTTTACATAAATGATGAAAAACGCTATTAGACAAAGACAGCTAGTTCGGCCCCTTCTTAAGGGGGTTATCAAGTAAATCGAGTTGTATCAGATTACCTTAAAATTTTGATCACATATGTTTATAATAACATAATGCACTTGCCATTTAATTTTTAGAAGCTTTAGCGGTACCGTTTTTGAGATACAAACTTCTAAAGTTTCAACTTTTAACACGTAATCCCTATATTGACGTGCTGTAAAAGGAACGTTTTCAATGATTCTGAATTTGTTTTGTGTCAGATTTAAACCAAAAACTAATATGTAATTTAGAATTTCATAAAGAATATATTGATAACAAATTAAAAAATACTAGCGGTACCGTTTTCGAGAAATTATAACTCAAATATATATACAAATAGAAAATGTCTATAGAAAATGTATGAATCTAAGCACGTGAAACAGTCAGAAAGTAGTGGTGGGGTAACAACGACTAGTGTGTGCGTGTACATATATACCGCGCCACGTGTGTGAGCACAGACGGAATCAAAAGTTGAAACTATAGCGCATGCGCGCAGACGCTTTTTTGATACTTCGAGAAATAAAACTTTTGTCTCCGACCAGAACTTGACAACCTCCTTAAGAAACTAAAGTATAGTCTGTTTATACTCTATGAAGATAGAAACTAGGAGTATATATGGACATCTATGTATGTACTTGATATTGGATTTTCTGATTCTTTGTTTCAAGAAAAACTCTACGCTTATATAGTTCATGACAATGACTGTAATTTATAATAGAGTCTGAATCTCAAGAGATAAGGATAGAATGAGTTTTTATCATGACATAGACAAAGACAGAATGATGTTTGAGATTGAGTATGAAGATCGACTTTGAATTCGTGTCCACAAGGAAGTTATGTTATTCAGTAAATAATTGACTTAATTTTTTACTTAGAAATTCATGCGTATTGCTTTACCAAGGTTCTGTTTTTACTTGCTAATAGTCTAAAGTATATAAAAATTAAATCAGCAAGATATGATTAATATTTTGATAAACAAGTACTGGATATTGTTTACATGAAAAGAGACAATCGTTACTGTTCACTATGACGTTGCTGTTCACAAATGAAAACTCCTCAATTTTATGAAAAGTATTATTGAAAAAATTGTAGTTGCTGGTAACATTGGACAGAGAGATATAGAAGAAAAATTTTACTTGATTCTGGAATCAAATGAAATTTTCTTGACACAGTTGATTAGAAGCAAAACAAGAATTACTTAACAATGGCTATGTAAAGTGTACTAAGTATATTCATAAATTAGAAAGTGGTCGATTGCCTTGTCAACCTGGTTGTTTCGAAAAAGAAAGTATTAAAACCATGATTTTGAAGAAACTTTCAGTTATTCGTGACCATGCTGGTAAAGTCTGTTTGTAAGAATTTGATCCTAGTAATAGTCTCTTAGTTATGGCATTATCAGGATCCAAGGAAAGTTTTATTAATATTTCACAAATGATTGCTTGTGCAAGACAACAAGCTAATAGTGGTCATCGTGTGTTAAAATTGCTGAAGCTGGATACATGCAAAGAAGATTGGTAAGACTTTAGAAGATCTTTGTTTACATTATGATATGACAATTCAAAATTTTTGTTGATGATATTGTTTAAATTCTTTATGGTGTAGATTCTATGGACCCAACATACATGGAAGGCAAAGACTGTCTTGTTGATTAATAAAAGAGTTTTTGATGATATTAAATCTATATCAGCGTATAAAATTGAAAATCCATTAGATGGTCCTGGTGTTATAAAAGTAACCTCTGAACTTCTGATGTCAGAGGAATATTCTTGTGTAAGTGAAGAATTTAAGCAAGAATAAGCTCAATTTTTAAAAATAGTTGCAATTATAATTGCTAGGATTAGACAGCGTATTAAACCAGATGCCCCAGTTTACAGGTATATTGTACGTTTAACTGTGTCACAACTTGATGAATTTTATTCTTACAAGTAAGGATAAGTATATGGAAGCAAAAATTGAACAAGGCACTGCAGTTGGTGCTTTAGCTGCACAAAGTATTGGAGAACCTAGTACTTGAATAACCTTGAAAACTTTCCATTTTGCTCGTGCAGCATCTATGAACATTACTCAAGGTGTACTTTGTATTAATGAAATTATTAAGGCTAATCTAAAAATCAGTACTCCAATTGTAACAGCTTATTTAGAAGATGATACAGTTCCTGAATTTAGATGTAATGGAAGCCACTATCATTTCCTTTAACAGTCTGTGTTTCAAAATTATATCATCATTTTTCATTTAATAGATACTTTTTATAGAAAGCTAAGTCGAGTAAAATAGTTAATATTTAATTATTCTTTTTTATTGATGAAACAACTCTTTAAAATAAGTATATTTTTATTAAAAAAATAATACATTTTGTAACGGGTATGAAAAGGCTTTATTTATGAAACGAGAAGTTTACGCCCGAGCCGAAGGCGAGGGTCGTAACGAGTTTCGTAAAAAAGCCTTTCATACCAGTTGCAAACCGTATTTTTTGCCATGAGAGCCAAGAAAGAGCAACGAAGTTGCGATTTTGGGGTTAGAATGGCAAAATAATTATTTGAGCTTGCAATAACTCAAAGTCTTATTTGCCTTCGAAAGTAGTTGTAATTATAATAATAACGAGTGTTGTTTAATTAATAATTAAGCTTCTAATTGATAAATAATATTCTACTAAATGATTTTTAAACTTATTTTAATAAGTTTTGAGTATTAAAACTAGATGCTTATGTTTAGTATGCGACAGGCTATTTTCAATAAGAAAAATAAATAATAAATGAAAATTTATATTTTAAACTGTCATTACTTCTTATTGGTGGCTCTGACTTACACAATCAAAAATTTATTTTAAAGTTGATAAAAAATAGAAGAAAATAAGCCCTCGAAAGCCAATTTATTGAGAGGCGAACAATAAATAATTTCAATTTCCATGTTATACATATAAGAACCAATCAGAAAACTGCAAAATTCAGGTCTATTAAATCATGCTAACTTTCCTATTCATTTACAACAAGAAGTGTTCTTATGGATTTTTTTCTAAAACATCAGGATTTTCAGAAAAAAATGATAAAGCTGGGACTTTTCCAAAAATTTTCAAATTTCAAGGTCCTGTAGCTCTTGATCCTTTCAATCTAAAGCCTTGAAAATTTTTTTACATGTTTTGGGTAACAAAAAGAATAATTTCTCAGAGTTTCAGCGATTTTAATTTTTTTTCTTTCTGAAATGTCCCATATATATATATATTAGTTATATATGTCCTTTGGCCGTATTCAGGTGGAATATGAATCGAGGACAATGTTTGTCGCTTGAGCTGAAATTGCCGAGGGCGCGCGAAGCGCGCCCGAGGTAGATTTCTGCTCAAGCGGCAAACATTGTTCGAGATTCAGATTCCACCTGAATAAACGGCCAAAGGACATAGATGATTTTATGTCCGAAGTAGGCCGTATGAGGAAATATAACTTATTAGTTGAAAATATTAATCTTTTTTTTCAATACTTTTAAAATTAAATTTTAGTTCTATTGATTTTTTCTTTTGTTTCTTAGATTGACATTTTGTAATGAGTATAGCTGCTGTCGAAGCGCGAGTCATTTTTTTTCACTAACCTACGTTCAATATGATTGCTCGTTGACATATTGAACAAAACATAATAGGATCGGTGATGCCATATTGATTTCTCCTGAGACATATTGAGTCTCAATATGTCTCAGGAAGACATATAATTCTTGCAATAAGTCGAGGAGCGCGTTTGAGACATATGGGATGCCAATACAAATTTAGCATGCTCTTTACATACTGACACGAATACGGCCTACGAGGACATAAATATATATATATATATTGCAACGATTATTCATAATCGTGCAGACAGGTTATTCAAATCTCCCGCGAGGCACGATAGTAACAGGCTCAACCGCCAGGTGCCGTCAGTTTTTGCTGCTCCCGCAAGAGGAACAGCGAGCTCGGGTAGATATAAGAGCTAAGCCTCAACGAAGAGTCGAGGCTTTGGGTACTGTGCTCTCCCTCTCTCTTAGCCGAGTGCGCTCGCTGGCCTAGAGAGAGAAAGCAGTATACAGTACTGGCTTTCTTATAGGAGGCTCCTATGCCTTATAAGAAAAGCCACTCTCTCTCGCTCGCTCTAATGTATCAAACCATTAGAAGCAAGTCGAGACGTAATTAATCTTTGCCGAGTGTGCTCGCTGGCTTAGATAAAATGCGACCGAGATAACCGCCAATGCACTTCCGCACCGCCGTACCGCTGTACCGCCGTACCGCCCGTCCTGTATATATTAGATTAGTTTAACTTAATATAAGATCATATTAGTTTGTACTGCCGAGCCGCCGTACCGGCCGTTTTGTAAATAGTAATTCTTATTAATTCATTATTAACTAATATTTGATATTAAGGGTGATTTCCTCCGAACCGTTATATACTACCGAGCCGCCGCGCCGATCCGTATACAAGACATTCTGTCTAAGATTAGTTCATAATAACTTTAAGGTGTTTTTCCACCTATTATAACTGTAGTATTAAGTTAGTATTAAGGGTGCTTCCCACCTATTGCCGCCGCCGGAAAGAGGCAAGCTAAGATTTCTCTAACCACGTGTGGTTGTCGCGTATTAGAGAATCACAGACCTTCAGCCATATTCCGCGTTACCGCTTTAAGGGTATCATCCACCCACCGCTACTATATTAGTTTATTAACATTATAATTATTATGATTTTGTTTGTTCATTAACCGTCCAGGCCGTTAACCGCCGTTAGTCTAATTCGACTATTATTAAATATAAAGTTAATTTCAATTATTTTTGATTCCATTTATTTCCGCCGCCAACAAGAGGCGTATAAAAGCCGTCAAGTGGCTTACATTAAATTCAATCTTTATTTCTTTGTTTGACGCGTACACATATTAGGTTAGTCATTTTGGTTTATATAATTTAGGTTAGTTTATTACATTTCATCAATTATTGTTATACGTCGTTGTAAAATATGAGTTTAGAGTACAATAAAGCCCTGGTACTCCCTAGCATAAACAAACGTGTCAACCCGTTTACTATCCTTTATCTTTCCACCGTCCGTCCTAACCGACCTCCTGCCTCGAACCCTGGTCACTCACTGAAGCGTCTGGCAACAGGAGGTAAAGACGTAATATTTCCCACCCGCGGGAAATAAAAACGTTACAATATATATATATTGTAACGTTTTGTTATAAATGGCGAACGAGATAAACATAAAATGCCAAACGGTTTTTCCCCGTTTCCGTGGAGTCCTACTGTTCGGGCGCCATGTAACGTCTTTATTTGCCATGGGTAGGAAAATGACATTTTTACCTCCTAATGCCGGACGCTTCAGTGAGTAACCAGTAAATGGGTTGACACGTTTATTTATGCGAGAGAGTACCTGGGCTTTATTGTACTCAAAATACTCATATCTTACAACGACGTGTAACAATTTTATGAATTATTTGAAAGCTAACCTAACTTTATATAATACTAAATAACTAACCTAATATAATTGCGAGAGATACAATGAAATAAAGATTGAATTTATTGTAAGCCACTTGACGGCATATGGGTCACTTGGTGGCGGCGAAATAAATGAAATCAGAATAATTTAAACTAATTTATATTACTTTTTTTCAATCAAAATAAACTTTATCTTTAATAATTAATCAAATTAGACCGAACGGTAACAAACGACCTGGACGGTCTGCTGGCTTAATCCTGTAATGATATAATAAACAGGCAAAGCCTAATATTAATAAACTAATTATTATAATAGCAATAGGTGGACGGCACCTTTAATGCGGTCACGCGGAATGCAGCTGAAGGCCTGCGACTCTCTAATGCATGGCGGATGCACATGAGTAGAGCAGTCTTACCTAGCATTGTTCTGACGACGGCAGTAGGTGGGAAGCACCCTTAAAGCTTACTTAAGTATTATCGCCGGTAGTCTACGACTTGATAGACAAGAAAAACACCATAATCGAAGGAGTGCACGTGAAAGATATTAAATCCTTCAAATCCTCTTAGTTCTAAAAATTTCCGCTAGGCGGTGAGGCCTCCCTCATAAAAAAACACAACCGCATAATATAAGTAAAGCCAAATCACCAGACACAGCACATAGCACAATATACAATAACCATATACAAATGTGCATTATAGGAGTTCGAAGAGTTGTGAAAGAAAATGGGAGAACCTCCCTCTCCACCAAAGCCGCCCAGGCGCACGCAAAAATTAGAAAGAAAGCCATCCCGTCCCAGAAAAGGCCCGTCACGGGAATTGGAATTGGGTTTATTAGGCCCGACAATACCTTACCCGCCAGCTCCTCTCTCTACATTACATCCGTCACCTACAAGAAAGCCACCACCACCACACACACACACCACCACCACAGAAACAAACGCAGCATCAAAAACAACGAAGTCTAACCATATAAAAATACTGGAACAGCAGGAATTTCAAGCCGATTAACCATCGCTTATTTTAAGGTGCCATCAACGGACACACGTCAGAAAAAGATAGTGAAGCTACCAGAAGCATTGTTAGTGGAAGTGCCAATAGTAGCAAAGAGGTTTAGAGTGCGGATAGCAGACACTAAATGGATCCTCGTCTTTGACCCCAAAACAGGCAACCTTAAAAAAGCACGGGTAATCTAGGAGCCATCTAGGTATGATTTATTTGTTTCCATTTTTTCTTTTATGTATTCATTTTTTCCGTTCACTGTTCGCTCACTCTCCCAAAAAAGAGAGGGGTGCGATGATTATATATATCGCGCATTCAAAGCTCCCACCTAACAGCAAAGCTACTACCAAGTACGGTAGCACGAGGCTCAGCCGCTATATGACGCTGTTCCCGTAATGGAAATATCGAGCTCTAGATCATATAAAGAGCTAAGGATCAGCGAAGAGCCAAGCAGCGTAGACTGTACTCCCCTCGCACTCTTAGCCAAAGGCGCATCTTGACTAAGAGAAAGAAAGAGAGATGATAGCCCCTCCGCCTAACCCTTCCGTAGCATTTAGTAATTAAGGATATCGTCCATCCGTTAGTTTTGCATCGTTACCGACCTAGTGTTTAATATTTAAGAGTACCGTCCACCCACACGTTTTAGTATCTAGTAAATTAAGGGTGCCGTCCACCCATTGACTTTTATTATTAAACTATAGTATTATAAAAGGTGTCGTCCACCCAATATTTGTTTCTTTATTATCTACGCTAATAATCTTGTTTCTCTTTACACGACCTTGTTACAGGATTTCGCCGTCGACAGATCATTGACCGCCCGAACCATTGGCAAATGAAGTATAACCAACGCACTGATCGACGAAAAATTTAATTTGTTTAGTAACTTATTTAATTAACAATTTCTTTTAATTGAGGGAATCTAGTTTAGAGTATCGTTTATTTCACTTTATTAGTTAAACACTTAATTAATTAATTAAACTCAACACATTCTCTTCTTTTGCCGTCAAGAGGCTTTAATCAATAAATCTACGTATTTCTTTGTTTCGTAAAAACTGCGCAATTATTTTCAGGTTAGTCATCTAGCATTATAGAAAGTTAGGTTTAGTTTGAATGATTTCATAAAGATTGTTATACGTCGTTTTAAGTGGGTTTACTGGTATATATAAAGCCTAGGTACTCCCAAGTATAAAAAGAAACGTGTCTAACCCACTTAATATCCTTTATCATTCCACCGTCCATCCTGTTCAACCTCCTGCTTTCGAACCCTGTTCACTTTCTGAAGCGTCCGGCAACAGGAGGTCACGCTTTTATTAATCATTTACTCGTATTATAGTAAAATCATTATACACTTTTATTCATCATTTCTCTTTATTTTTCTTATATCTGCTCACTTGCTGCTCACGATAAATAAAAAAGTTACAATATATATATATATATATATATATATATATATATATATATATATATATATACATATACATATATATAAGTCGAAGATTGACGAAACTGGAGATCAGGCATGGTAGTATATCTATATATATGAGTTGAAGAAACTGGAGAAAAATAATAAGAAAAGTAGTAAAGTCGTCTGCTACGAACTTAAAAACTTATATTACATAAAAAATTATGATTAAAATATATGTTGAAGCCTTTTAGAATAAATAAAATAGTTCTATAAAGATTCAACAATAAAAAAAAATTGAAGAATCTTGTGAAATAAAAAATTTTTGTTTAATTGCGAGGTTAAGCACGAAAACATAACGTATAAAAAAAGGCTTGGAGCGCTCCATCGCTTCGCCTACTTGCCGGGCTCCTCGATAAAATAACTACACTGTTAAAAATTTTTTAATGAAACTTCAGTAAAATAACTGGAGTTTTTTTTAATCGCATAAACATTAAAATTCATTTAAAAAATAAATAAAAATTCATCTATAGAATAAATGTAATAAATGCATGAATAAACATATATATGTAAAATTAATAATATTTATAATTTTTTCCACGTACATGTTAATGAAAATCTTTTTCAATCACAGAAAAATAAATTTTCACTCATTTAACGTAAGTGAAAGTTGCTGAATATGCAAGTTATTTTTAACAGTGTAGTAATAATCATATAATTATAAAGTTGATGCAAAAAAAGTATAATGTTTAGACAAAACTTGATATGTATATGACATAATTTATTAAAAATTGCGACTTATTTCAAAATTTATGTAAAGAATTATATCACTATAATTATAAGAAAAGTTGAGTTATGAGTGCAATGAACTTTTCTTGTAAATTTAATGCTAATAATATTTCTAAAGTTAAAAAATAAATAAGATTTACAAATTCAAGAACGTTTCTCCATGCTCTGTGATACTTAATTCAATTGCAGCCTTGTCCTATAAAATGATCCCATAACGTCAACACAATAAGTTAAGCACTTTTATACGCACGTAAGAAAAATTTATGTTTATTGTGTAAAGCTTATTGTATTTTACATCTTTTAAGTATCAATCACTTCAAATTTAGTACCGCTTGCATTACTTACGTTATTTAAGTGATACAATAAAATTCATCAATAATTAAGTGAGCTTCTTGTTGTAGTATTTTAATAACATTTAATAAAATGAAAGTAAAAAGATTATGAGTAGGAAATAAAAAAAAACATTTCAAGTTTGAATGAATATACTGATTTATTAGTGATTGATTTATAATACAGTATATTATAATGAAAGAGATAAATCCTAGGTATTTGAGTATAATTTTAAATTACAGAATTTATTCTTCTTAATTTCTTAGTTTTTAATTTATAGTTAATTTTACCAGAACCTAAAAAATAATGGCAAATTAAACTCCATTTCTTTACGACTTCAAATAATAATAAAATATATTTTCTACTAATTTAGATAGAAGATGATCCACTTCAACTATGCCGAGAAGGAGGAAATGGTAAAGTCATGCTCTGTAATGTTTGGAATGTGTGGATTGACATGGCTACGTTAACCTATTTTCAAAGGTTCAAAAAATCCCCAAAAGAAATGACACGCCGGTTGCTAAAAAAATTGATAGGGGTTCAAAATTTGAAAACAAGTACTCGTCAGCAAATACCGCAAGATATAATGAACGCTGTTGAGAGTATGTGGTAGCTTTCAATTATTACTATCATAATATCTCATTTTTGTATTTTATTACAGAATAAAATGATTATCTATCTATCTATCTATATCTATTAATTACATTTTAAATTCTCAGATTATGTAGCCAATGTATTGGCAATATTTTATATATTTAATTATTTTTTTATTTAATAACTATTGCTAATATATTGCAAACATAAGGCAGGATGAGGTTTGGCGCTCTATTGCAAGTATGTTGCCTATAGTTGCCCCCATATATTCGCCATATACTTGCGATATATTAGCAATAGTTTATTTTTTTACGTAGGTTATTGTCTCAGTAAATTGTAAATCGCTATGTAAAAAATATTTTATATTTTTCTCTCACCTCACCGCAGCGCCCCGATACGACAAATAGTTCCGACCGCCTCTTAAGAAGCATTGCCTTCGAGGTTTCAGGAGCGGCTCTTGATATCTGCTGCATCCCGTACTTACCATTTTCTATGTATAACTGTTTAACAATATCTGTTATTCGTAAATTTTCTGTAAAAAATTTGTTATTTGAATAGAAAAAATGTATTAATAAATCGATGAATAAATACATAGAAAAACAAATTCAGAATGAATAATTAAATAAAGATGTATACAATAAAGATATTTTTCCGTCATATCTAAGAATTTTTTACGATCTAATTTAACTAAAGTTTGTTATACGGTTTCTCACAACTAAGAGTTTACCTTCATCTCATAAAATTTGCATAAATTAAATGTATGTAAACATTTTAAACAAAATGAAGAATATCGCGATGCAGGCAATTATGCAAGGATGTTTTTGTGACCTTCCTTCACTCGGGTGACAAACTGCACCCGTGCAACTTTGCACAATAGTATCGAAATATACTATTTTCAATATTAAATTACATTTAATAAAAAAAGTGTTTTCAATTCCATTGAAAGTGTAAGTAGAAAGATATTTCTTTATGAAACCTAAATTCATCATTATAAAGGACGAGGTAAAAATATTCGCTTTTATTTTACTTCCAGAAGCAATGGTTTTTTATATATTCTTATTACATATATTTTTAGTTTTGCTAAATAAATTTTAGTTTAAATAATTAAGTTTTCTGATTTTGATTTTTACTGAACCTGCAGCTTCATCTTCTTGGCTTTGTTGAGCTACAACATATCGTACATTTAATGGAATAGTATCGCATTCTTCTTCATTACCTGTATATTTATTGAAACAATATATATTAATTAGTTCATGTAAATGTATATTTATCAATAAACTTACGTAAATTTTATCTGAAAAAATTTTAACATTTTAATCAATTATTTATTAAAGTTATGAAAAATATTTTTATATAATTATATTAACATAATACACATAAGTATAAAATAAATATTTTTATCATTAAAAAAATCATAATTTCGTTGTATCAATGTGGCTGAAACCTACTTTTTTTAAATTTAAAAATTTAATAAAACATTGAAAAAATGTTTATTAAGAATTTCTATTTTACATGAAAATTGAGCATCCGGATTCGATAACTTGCTGCGCCTAATGTAAAACTTATGGGACGCGGCGAGTTATCAAGTCCGGACGCTCAATTATAAAACTAACCTTTCATAGTATCATTTATTAAATGTTCTTCAATTTCTTCATTTACATCTGTGAAATTTTCATCTTCATTTTCACATTTTTATACATCCTCATGCAGATTATTCGCACACCTTGAAATGAATTCATTAGGGAGCAATTCTCCAAAATCAAGTAGATTCCATAACTCCCTTATTTTTTCTTGGTTGCATTTATTTTTCCTATTGGTAGTGACATTTGAAGTTATTTCTGAAGTTTAATTTCAATCTCGAATCTACTTGAATGTCTTTTAATTTTCCTATACAAATATTTAATTTTAAAATTATTACTTAAAATTTTGTATTTATAGTTTCAATGTAAAAGAAATTAATTAGAAAATTTTCCCTCGTTAGCTTATGCTTAATATTTTTTTTTAATTCTTTGTGGTAGGATTTCAAAAAGTTGTTAGTAGTGTTTTTTAATTTATAAATACTAAATCCTGATGGCTTTACAATTTCTAGCCATTCCGATTTAAATATTCTATAAAGGCATTAAAATAATCGCCATACAATCTCCGGCATTCTTCATCAATAAAATTGAAGGCATCTTATATTTGGTGAGGTGGAAAATACGCCGGTGCCATAAATTTTAAAAACATTTGATGCTTTTCATAATTTTCTATTTTATTTTTTTTATGGCAGCATTTTAAGCCACCGCATTTCTGAATAAAGTCTGAAATACAATATTAATTTTCAGTCTTTGTAAGATTAAAGTTAAAAGTTAAGATAATATATTAAAAAATCTATTTATTATTTTTATTATTTTATTTTTCAAACTATACCTGACAATAGTGGAAATAGCAGCCTCTAATTTTTATATCTTCGAAAATAGTTTTTGCCCCTTTCCGCATAGCTTTTTCATAGTCTGACATGAACCATGCCGGTTTTAAGGATGTTCAATGGTGTCATGCGGGGAGGTGAAGAGTCAGAGGGGTACCCTATGCTTTAACATAGGAAAGAAGGATTGCTGCCAACTTAAAGTAATGAAATATTTTTCAACAAAAAGTTCTTTGAATGGCACTTAGAGATGAAATATATTATTCAAATTACATTTAAACGTTTTTATTTAATAAATAAAACATTTTAAAATGTTATTTAATTTATTATAAATTAATTTAAGTTCGGTAATATGTTGAATGAAATTTGGCAACCCAGCGCTTCTATTTGTAGGTTAAGTTTAGCAGAAAAATATTATCTGTCAATTCAAAACTTATGTTATAAATACACAACGTAGCCAAATCTCTTACATAGCAGTAGCGGGTTTTCAAAAATTAACTTTTACTTTAACTTTAACTTTGGAAATCATTGTCAATTTTCCTGAAAGGTATATAAAAAACTATATGAAATGAATCCTTAAATAATATACTTTCATAATATCTAAATTTTAATTTGATCTGTTAACTTTTATGACAGAAATTTATATAAAACGCAATCGATTCTCAGATCGCCCATAAGAGCCCATGTTATTTTTCGTATTTTTAACATTAAATTTCTCGAAAAAACATGCGGAATGAAATATGGAAAAAAATTGAGGTAATTTAATTTAATATAATAAATCATATTTCCAAATTTCAAAGCATTCTGTTAACTTTTACGTAACCATTGAACATCCTTAAAGAAGGAACTTTATTTTTGATGAACTCAAAAATTTTTATGTAATCCTCTATTTTCTTTGTAGTCATTAAAATGTAAAATGCAGGAGCGCGGTGGCGGTAGAAGCGCGGTGGCGTAACGGATAGAGCTCTTGCCTTCAACGCGGTGGGCACGGATTTGAATCCTGGCCAGGCACCTCTGACTTTTTTTCGAAAGAAAATTAGTATATGTGCTACCCATATCGCGACTGTTAAGAAATCCGACCTCATTGAGTATCGGTTGATTGTTAGTCACCAAAGTGGCTGACCATTCATCGGTAGTCAAAGTTTTCGGTATGGTGGGTCTGACAGTCTAGCCTGATGTAATGTGTTAAACGGGTACCGGGCTGGACTCCCTTGACTTCACCATATGAAAAAGGTTAATCATATAGAGGACAATATCCTTTATATATTAATCTTTAAAAAAAAAAAAAAAAAAAACAGTATAAAAGATTTGATACATTGGGCTCGCTTGCTTTCTTTCTCTTTCGCACTCGCACGCCGCTTCTTCCTCACTCAAATAAACGCTAGTGCGCAGGTCTACTACTCGATGCGCCGACGCACTACAGCCGCAACAATTTGAATGAATTTTTATTCATTTTTTATACATAAACATTAATTGTTGCGCAAACTTTTCGCCGGAAATAAGTAATAATCGTATATTCACCTCGAGAGAGAAGTTGATGATCAATTGCTCGTGTATTTGCCATACGCAAGCATTTAATGGTCAACTTCTCCCCCTGGTTAATAATATACTATTATTTTTGGGACAACTGCAAATGTTGCATCTACATATAATCTTTTTGTATCTCTAATTCTCTGTATGAATTCTTCATCATATAAAAACTATGTGTTTTGATCATTAATTAGTTGAACTTCATATTTTAATAAATAATATTTTTTATTTCTATTATAATTAATCTAATATTTCTGGATATTCTTTAACAAGATTAACAAATTCATCGATATTTTTTACTTTGCTAGTTGTATTTTTATACTCTCTTGATTCTGAATACCAGCGTCTAATTTTTCTAGCAAAATATTCAGTATACGGATGCCGAATAGCAGCACTAGGAAAACGAGCAGCAGATACTCTATAGCAATCTTTAAGATCACCGAACCCTGCTGTAGCCTGAATTTTTGAAAATATCGAAAAATCGGTGATTGGTTTTTGCGATATCATATAAACACCATTTTTTAAAATGGCTCAGGCTTTGCAATTTTTGCCGTTGGAAGTATTACCAATACACTCCAGATATCTAAAATATATGAATTTATGGATAAAATAAATGAATATATAGAACAATAACTATAAATAAATTTAATATATGGCTGATTCCATTTCAAATCGAACAGCCTGTATACACTCAAGTCACCAATCACTGCACTGATGGAGCACGTTATTCTACTCTGAAAATAAGGAGCCACATATTTTTTTTTTTTTGCTGAAATATCAAAATTGCATAAGATACGCACATTTGAAAATTGCATACAAAAACTAAATGTTCAAACTGAAAAAATTGACAATAACTTTAGAGGGTTATCGTTTTATTAATTTTCAATGAATTCTGGTAAACCTTTCTTTGTTTTATTCTGTTTTGAGCCTTCTTTAGTTTAGTGTAAGAAATTTAGAAAAAAATTAAAAAATGACTGAGATATATGCATTTTACCAAAAAATGCACTTTTTATGCACATAGCCTTCTTTCTCAAGAAGGCTATCTTTTTTTTTAAATTTTTTGGGCTGATAGAGGACCAAATTACCTATCCAATGGTACCTGTTGAAAAATGCTTGTATATACGTTTGGAAGTCTGAAGCAATCTACATTTAAATGCTGTCGCATGCTTCGCTTATCATTTTTATACATTTGTATGTATGTTTATGTCGTCGTACCAGGTATTCGCTGTTGTATATGCAAAACTAGTTAAATGGGTATTGAGGTTACATACATTTCAATTCGTAGCACAACTATATTCAGTTTGCTATACTTCACATGAAAAAATATAGATAATTCCATTCCTCACATGGTGACGTATGGAGTCAGCTATACGTCACACTATGAGCTAGTAATTAGCAATGAAGCAATCGCCGAAGACGTGAAATTGGTTAGTTTAATCGGCGTGTTTTGTTTTTTCTATTGACATTTTGTTACTTAATAAATTTTAAAAAAAATATGGAATAAAAAAAAATTTGATAAATCATAAAAAAAATTAGTGCAAATAATAAAAAAAATTAGTACAAATAACAGAAAAATAATAATTATAGTGAAAGTGAGACAGTAAAGAAAAAACATTAAATATAAAATTTGCGTGATTTGCGTGGTCAGCTTGTCAAATTTGTGACACATCAATGCCGGTTCCGCAGACGATCCGCGTCTACACTGTAAGCATACGTTCATTCAAATTCAAATCAAAAGAAAGAAGAATTGCAAATTTGTACATTTATAATTTTGTAGTCCTCCATACCTGCTACAACGGCATAAAATTACCTACGCCATTTGGGAGTAAGAAGGATGAATACAGGGCGAATTTGTTGCTCGAACAGCAGTCAATTTCGACTGTCTACTGTTCTCGCAAAAAACAATATAACTAATATACTCAATAGTGATATATATATATATATATATATATATATATATATATATATATATATCGCCCATTCTCTGTGAAATTAATAGACAGAAAATTTTTTTTCGCTAAAAATTTGTAAAATGCTTCTTTTTTGTATTCTGGACCACTCAGAATTTTTTTAGATATTTTTAGGGACTAGTTTCAGAGCTACAAAGCTTCAAAGTTGGGCTAAAATCATATTTTTGACATTTTTGACTATTTTCAGGCTTAAATCACTCATTTGGGTTGCATTTAAGGAATACATTACTAAGAAACTTTTTTCTTTAATGTATTCTAGATTTTCAGAAAAAAGTTATTCCAATGTGCTAATGTAGCTATCCGCTGAGCTAAAACTATTTAAATCATTGAAATACAAGTTTTGGGTTTTCGAACCAAGATATCTGGTCAGGGAAGATCATCGGAGTAGGTTATACATGTACAAATATACCTTAAAAATTTCAGAGTGGTGCTGCTTCTTGTTTTTTTTTTAAACAATGCAAATCCAACTAAAAATCACGAAAAATGTGATTTTTAGCTACAGTTACTCATTTAAATGTCAACTTGCACTTATCTGTTGCAGATATCCCTTTGTAAGCATTCATAGAAATACACTACCCTCCAGTCACATTTGCCCACCCTACATGAAAATCGATAAAACTTTAAAGTTTTGTGGCTCAGTGAAAAATAGTCGTAATTAAAAAATTCCGACTGCGTTTTGAAAAGGGTTTTAAAACCTTTAATTTAAGCCGAGTTGAGCAAAAAAGAATTAAAAAATGCATGCCTTATGCGTAAAAAACTAGCTAAAAAATATTCAAATTTTTTTGCCCCTATTCAAATGCCTGTCATTTTTGCAGAAATTATCAAACCATAGAAAAACAAAATGGAGATGAAAGCTAAAGGAGTCACCTTCAAAATGAGCTATAGAAAGCTCATTTATGATCGATTTTACGGTAGTTATGGTCATTTTTTATGAAAAAAACAATTTTATGAAATAGCTATTATCTCAAAAAATACGCATGATATAAAAAAATTTTTAATAAAAAAGTTGTTTATTTTTGAGTCAAAAAAATAAATATTCAGGTTGAACTGAGAATCAGTAAAAAAAGATTTTATAGCACTGCGGGACCTAAATCCGCACTTAGGTAACACTTTTCTGTTACCTTGGTGGCACTTTTTTACACGGTACAATAATGAATTTACTTAGGTAACGTACGTATATAATAAGAAATAATTTTATATGTAAATTATTTTTTAAAGTATTTTCATAAATAACAATAGGCTGTAGTATATTGGAACTCTTTTACATTAACATTCTTTAAATTAAATAACAATTATAAGCAAGTAAGATACGAGTAAAACTAAAATTGATAGTAGCGTAACATGTAGAGCGAAGAGGTATAGTCATTTCAGCGTTGTATTATAAAATGCTACGGGGAACCCCCTATTACTACACACGATTGCTATTGCTATACTAAACATGTTACCTCCTCACCGCTCCTACGACGCTAATTCATACGTGAAACAAAATTTCAATTTATGACTTCATAGAAGATGATTTCAACAAACAATTTCACATAATATCAATAATATTGATAAAAATTAATTATTATTACACATTTTGAGTATATTTTTGAAATTATATTCTTTTTTTTCTTTTTCAATCTATTATTCATGGAGTGTTTAGTTTTAGTTTATTTATAGTTTTCTTTTCTTTTTTTCGATTTATCATTAACAGGATGCGTAGTGTTTGGTTTTTTATAGTTTTCGCTTTTATTTTTTGAATTATAATTCGTGGAGTGCATAGTTTTTGTTTATTACTGATTTTGAAGAGTACAGATTTAATTTGGCGGATTTATGTCCCACGTGCTACAAAATAGTATACGATACTCGTGATCTTAGTGGAACTTTATTACACGGCACTACGTTATCGCCCTCGCTGCGCTCGGGCGATAACTCCGGCCGTGTAATAAAGTGCCACTTAGGTCACTTGTATCGTAATGTACTATTATTCATTTTTGATCCCATTGAAAAAAAAACCATTTATTCAATATTTATATTTTAATGAATTTAAAAAAAAACTTTTCCTTCCGGATTTCAGTTAAATCTAAATATTTATATTTTTGACTCAAAAATAAACAATTTTATCATTAAAAATTTTTTTATATCATGCGTATTTTTTGAGATAATAGCTATTAGAAAAAATCGTTTTTTTCATAAAAAATGACTATAACCACCGTAAAATCGATCATAAATGAGCTTTCTATAGTTCATTTTGAAGGTGATTCCTTTAGCTTTTACCTCCATTTTGTTTTTCTATGATTCGATAATTTCCGCAAAAATGGCAGGCATTTGAATAGGGGCAAAAAAATTTGAATATTTTTTAGTTAGTTTTTTACGCATAAAGCATGCATTTTTAATTTTTTTTTGCTCAACTCGGCTTAAATTAAAGGTTTTTAAACCCTTTTTAAAACCCAGTCAGAATTTTTTAATTACGACTATTTTTCACTGAGCCACAAAACTTTAAAGTTTTATCGATTTTCATGTAGGGTGGGCAAATGTGGCTAGAGGGTAGTGTAGTTGTAAACTTAACAAATATTTAAAAATATGGAAAAATATCTTCTGAAAGGTTCAGAGTGGACCAAACCTTTGATATATGCCTATAACTTTTTTCTAAGATGTATCAGTTACACGATCAAAAACTAAAAATTCAGTTCTACCTATATGTCAGAACTTTTTGTGTTAATTCATGAGAATCTTGTTGATTGTTAGGTAATTCAAGTCCAACTGATTTCATCCACTGTGATATTGATTTCAAAATTGCACTATACTGATCTTCAACGAATTGACCAAGAGAGGCTACAAGCTTTGGGTCTCAGATCCTGCTGGAACTTTATAATAAGTTTTGGTTTGATATAACTAAAAGAAAGCTATAGCCTCAGAGTCTAACGCTGAGTAGTTTCCAAGTTAGAGCACATCACTTATGATTTTTACATTATTTGTTGGCAAATTTTTGTAAAAAATTTGCCAACAGAATCATCATGTAAAAATCATATAAGTTATCATATAAATCATTGTGTAATATTTGTAAAGTTATTTAATAATTTGTCTAGAAAGTAAACTGTCAGGTAACTCGACAATTTTATTAAACTTTCTTGTTTAAAAATTTTGCATGAAATTGAATCTGTTCTTTTATTAATAAATTATGTTAATTTCAGGTATAAAAAGAATAGCAAGAGAATAAATTACATTTAAAGACTTTTTAGTATCAAAGTGAAGAATTTTTGTTCAAGGGTTTGTTGAAAATTTTAAAAAATATGAAATAAGTCATCTGCTCTAACTTGGAAACTAAAACTTATCATAAAGTTCCAGCCAGATCTGAGACCCAAAGCTCGTAGCCCCTTCTGGTGAGATACAAAGAGACACGAGTTCAGTTATATATCACTGACAATAAGAAAAATTAAATTAAATAATAATATATATCAATCTCTATTATATGTTGATTGTAAATATTTATTCAAATTAATTCCAAGTTTCTATACACAATTACATCTAATTATTGCTATCATATCATGAGATTCAATGACAAATTGTCTGAAAATGTAAATTATGATAATCAATTTTCATAGAATTTTGTTTGTTATTAATATAAAAATAATAAATTACATTTAAAAAATATAACAAGGATTAGAATTAATGATTTTCTGAAACTAAACTTAATAATATACATCAGTATAGATACTTTAATCTTAACGAATCTCATTGAATGGAATTTAAGTCAGTGTGTGTTATACACTGAATCTATAAAAGAATATTATCATTTACCTGTTATATACATCCATATTATAATATTATTCACCTGCGTTGTTATAAAAAGAATGCTCGTTCACCCTAGACTTATACTAATTATTACCTGTAATTGAAAAAAAAATTATTACAAAGCATCAGTTTTATTATTTAAAGAAATCTTTTTCAATTTGTGAACATGAAATAAAATAAAAACTTATCTGACTCATCGTCTTCATAGTCTAATATCCAATACAGGAACTACTTCCATCCACTTCATTAGTAATAGCTGCACGAATTTTTTCTATGTAACTTCCTTTTTTTTATGTTTTTTAAACTCCCAGAACCCGCTTCAAATGACTTACAGTTATGTCAACCCGGTTGAAAAAAACTATATGGTATTTTTATATGATATTATCATATGATTTCACCACATACGTTTTGGGTTTCATCTTATCATATGATATAATCATATAATAAAATCATATGATTAAATTATATGATAAAATCATATTATAAAATCATATGTCAAATGAAATCATTATAATTATTTTAATTAAAAAAATTTTGGGAAAAGAAGAGGTTGTGGAATTTAATGAATGTTTG
This sequence comes from Anastatus disparis, assembly GCA_017163975.1. Lineage (NCBI taxonomy): Eukaryota > Metazoa > Arthropoda > Insecta > Hymenoptera > Eupelmidae > Anastatus > Anastatus disparis. The sequence continues at coordinate 1,507,483 of JAFFSR010000381.1, forward strand.
TAAATAATAAATTTATAAATTAATATTACATATTATTTTATTCCTAATTATTTTTTTGAATATTTCCACATCATTTAAATATATTGTTATATAAATTTAAAAGAGAATTTTTTTTCAGATGTACTAATCGATACTTCAATTATTGTTTGATGAGTTTAAGCAGTTTTTATCTGAAATGAAATCAGAGTCTGAATCAGTATTTAAATAAGAAGTCTTGAGCCTGTTTTTAAATTTATTCATGAAATAATTGATATAGATTCTTAGAACAACTATCCAAACATTCTTAAATTTGTGACATTTGTTTCTATCTTGCACCTCTTTTTTAAATAAGCAAAATAGAATTCTGTTAAATAATTAGTCATGAACCTTTCGTTGCCCCTGGATAGTTTTTAAAATATTGACGTATAAACATTTTAAATATTATTATTTTCAAATACTTATATTTTTATCTATTTTCACTATATGGTAAAATCATATAGTGAGATTATATTATAATATTACATGGTAAAATCATATAATGAGATTATATGATAATATTACATGGTAAAATAATATGATAAAATTACAGAATAAAATTATGCAATGATTTCATTCTTTAAAGCATATATTTTAAAATATTTTTGCTGCGCATTTGGAAGAAAAGAATCATTGTAATTATATGAAAGGAAGAAACTGGCTAATTATAATATTAATAATAGTACAAATTTGGAACTGCGCATATGTAATTACTGACAATATTATTTATAAAAACACTTATTTTTTTTATAAGTTTCGTTTCGATAGGTAAAACATGTGGAGAAATTTCAATAACTTCTTTGATTGAGTCACAGTGCTGTAAGGAATTCTGAACATTAACAATATTACATAGCGTATATTCTTTAAGAGTTATTTCGTCGACTATAAATTCAATTATTCGAACATATCGACCATCATCAGTCAAAGCAAACGAGTTATTAGATCTTATGTTTTTATTTTTGTATGAACTATAAAGACACCTTTCTTTCACCATTCTTCGGAAGGTAAGACTAACATCTGATAATTGCAATTCTCTAATCCATGTTGATTTTGTACTCCAATGAGCTCCAAAATATCTTGCGTTTGATAACTTTAAGGTATTTTTTGTTTCTTTTTTATCAAGATAAGATATGAATTCAACAATTTCAGAATTAGGTATCAAAGCTATGTGTTCTTTTAGTAATAATTCACTTTCAGTCATAGCTACAGATCTACATAATTGATAGATAACACCTTTAGCGGCATGAACTTTCTGCACCAGTTGACCATTGCCACTCTCGAAAGCATATCCATTATGGCTCCACAATGGCCCGTAATCAACACAACTTTGCGTAATATGCAACAATTGGTGCACATTGTACGTCATAGCTGATTTTGTATAATAAATTTCCGTGTATACGACAAACTTTTTTAATAGATTATCTGCTCGATTTAAGTCATTACGAGATACACATGATCCGAGGAGGATATGCAATGCTTCAACTAAAAGTGCCCAGTGTTCTACATAAATTAACATGTGCGGAAAGTGCAGAAGAATCGGTATACTATAATAGAGAACCCAATTTTCCCACTCTCTCGCTTTTAACCAACGACGTTCTTTCATGGATCTAGATAATCTCGCTATTTGATTTGGTGCTTTAATATCCGAGATCATGCTGTTAACTACTACTATATTATCATTAGATAATGAATAAGGATTATTGTATGTGTCAAACCAATATGCAGCAAATTGTTCTGCTATACCCAAACAAATGCAATGCATACTGTCCGGCACGAATCCCGAAATGATGTTAAAAGAATTTAAATTAACCAAAATTGATGGATGTTTCAATCCAAAAACAGGATTAGCAGATTCTATGCTCAAGTGCATGTATTGCCATGTTTGTCGTTGGTTTCTCTTCAATGGTGGATCTTCGAGTAAAACATATTTTACGCTACCACCTCTAACAGTACGAACGTAAACTCCTGGATGTAAGCACCAATGGCATCCAAAATATCCATTGTACTGAACCATGCCTGCCATTGGTGCTCGAGCAACAGAGTCCACACAGCAACATATTGTGTGTATTTTAAAGAGACGTTCAACACCATCAATACAGCAGGTAATACCTTCATCAGCTAATTGATTCATATAATTAACATACGGTTTTAAAAAAATGTTCATATTTGGCTTGTCTTTACCAAACCACATTGCGCACGTAATAGGATTTTTAGTCCTAACTTGAAAGGGTAGCTCATTAATAATCATCTGTACAGGCCAAATAGAAAATTTTGAGCTTTCAAAAATGGGTGAGCCATCGCTATTGAATATGGTTGTTAAAGTATTCATCCTTTCCTCTGCTGGTAATGAATGAATAAATTTCCTGTATAAAACACCATCAGTTATATCTTTGAAATCATCACAGCACCTAATTCTTTTTTCAAAAATAGACTGAATATATTCATAGTTTTGTTTGATAAATAGTTTCACTTTGTTATCGATATGAAAAATAGCGAAATAATTATTATAAGTGGGATCTTTTACAAAAATTATGTGCTCACATGAATTGCACATAATTTCTCGATCTATATCGGGATCGAATTTTTTCAAATACTTTTTACAATGAGGACAAACAGAATGAAATTCAATTCCAATTCGTGAATTAAAAATTTGATTAACAAGATAACGTGTATCAGGAAGCATTCGTTTACCTAAGAAATAATTTATCATTTTAAAAAGATCTGCTATACCCATTTGAGGAAGGTTATACGAAAGACCGAATTTCAGAACTCCTATTAACATTTCTGCATTACTCACAACAAGTGGAGAATTTATGATTTCATCTATTTCATGATTACTTAACATGTTCCTTAATCTTTCAAAAGGTAAATCTTGTTCAAAAGAATCATTTTGACCGTTGTATATCCATTCCTCGTCACTGTAGTCTGCATCGAAAGCAAAATCGCTGTGTCTATTATCATCACTATCATTATCGTCATCATTACTTTGGACAAAGTTTTCAACTGCCCCGTTCATTCCTGCATCCTATAAATTAAGTTATAACGATTAATGATTTCACATTATTTCCTATGTTGTTTTTAAAGATTTTGTTACAAAGTTTAAACTGTGACTTTATTATTTGTTAAAGTATTATAATAATAATAAATTATATAATTATTTGAATTGAGGTTTTAATTAGTTATAAATTACAGTTTACATGCATAGTTTGTTTTTTAATAACCTGTTCTGATACTGTTGTTGAAATTTGCTGTGACGATGACTGGTTTGTACTTCCATCAGTACTACTTATCGAATTTGATGTTGAAAGTTGATGTGACGATAATCGATGAGTATTGTCATTACTGCTATGCATAGAAACATTATTTTCTTCATTGGTATGATCAAGATTACGAAGCATTTGCTGTATAAGAAATAAATTATTCGATTTTAATAAATATTATATCAATTAAAAAAATATTTACAAGGTATTTACAAAAAATCATATGCTAAAATCACATCATAAAATTATGTGATAAAATCATATAATAAAATCACATCATAAAATGATGTGATAAAATCATATAATAAAATCACTTCATAAAATGATGTGATAAAATCATATAATAAAATCATGTAATAGAATTATTTAATAAAATCATGTAGTAGAATCATTAATAAAATCATATAGTTTTTATAAGTAGTAAGATATTCTTTTATTTAAAACACGAATAAAAAAATACATCTAATTCTTAAAGAACCGGGATTAAATAAATTTTCATTATTATTGGCCTTGTAAGAATTAAAAAATATTTTTATACTTAAGAAAGTTTTTTTTTCATTCGTATTTCAAATAAAAAAATGTTTTATTTATAATAAAAACCATTTGATTTCACAAAATAATTGTACCACATCATTTTATTATATCATTTTACTACATCATTTTCCCTGGTAGAATAGTAACCATTTTTTGGCCATTTTTGCTGATCTACGCATGTTAAAATGACATTTATCTAGAAATTCTGGAAACATTTTGAACGGAATTTCTACAGTGTAAAATATTTTGCGTGATTCGTGAAATTTTATTTTGTACAAATATTTTTGTATTAAAATTTTACAAACATGTTTGTAAAATCAACACAAAAATTTCGTAATTTAAAAATATATGTGTACTTTTTGTAGAATTAACACACGGAGTTTGTAAATTTTACAAACATGTGTGTACTTATTAATTTTAACACAAAAAAATCGTATTTCATCTCTAACACTTATGTGTGTTAAAATTACAAATTTTTTTTCACTGTGTAGATAAATGTCATTTTAAACATGCCTTAACTAGCAATAATGACCAAAAAATTGTTAATTTTCTACCAGGGTTATAATGTGCCTTAATAGTACAAAAAAAAACAGTTGTAACTTATTAGTTAAGTTATAAAACATCAAATATGATTTTTTGTTTCGTTTATAAAGTATAAATTTACTTTTTTGAACAATCAGAACAAAAAAGATACAATCTTTAGATACCTAAAGTTCTAATTTAATTTGCTCTGATTGTTTGAAAAAGTTATTTACACTTTATAAGCAAACCAAAAAATAATGCTGGATGTTCTATAACCTGACTAATAACCTACAACTACTTTCTTGAATATAAAAACTCAATCTTTGGATTGTGTTAGTATTTTAAGCAGTCCAAACATATACAATATTTATATTTAAACAAGTATATTTTAGAAATATAAACTATTCATATTCATAGTTATAAACAGGAGGATAAATAGTTCAAAATAATTTTTTTGATAAAAAATATCCATTAAATAAATATTGATTATATAGCATAAATGTTACAAGAAAAAAGAAATAGCAGATGTATTTAATATTATCAAAAAATATTGATCTTTGAAACATTAATTTAAGAAAAAGAGCTCACCAGCCAATGTTCATTGTCACTGCTTTCATCAGTAGTAATACTCTCCTGTTCTCGTAGTTTTCGACGATAATTTGTTGTTTTTGGCATTCTTTTTTTACCATCCTCTATATAATTGCAGTAATCCATTGTTTGGAAATAAGATAAGCTTTTAAGACTTATTAATTTTAAAGTATATGTTATCAGGCTATGTCCCTTATCACTGTTGTAAACAGTAATACTGCTCTCCTGTTCTTTTAATTTGTAATGATAAATTTCACTAAAATGCTAACGGCACCAGTAACGACTAACTTTCAAATCACTAGGTTATGTTTATTCCATTGTAAATAAATCGCGTGCAATGATCATATGCAGAACTTTGGTCGCTCCAGAGGTTTACTTGAGCTCTTAATAAGATATATGCTTGTGGTCATATATTTCGTTTGAAAGGTTGATTTTACACGCGACGAGTCGAAAAAAATCGTCTAATGTAGCTACAAATATGTAAAGAAAAAGACATGTGAAGTTGTATGAGAATGTAGTCAAACAGAGTATAATCAAGCCTATGCTTACTTAACCTTCCCGTCGCATTAGATTAACCAAAGAGACTAGTCCGGTTATTCAGCTACTTGAGGGCGCCACCAAGTCCAATGTATTTCTATAACTACATATATTATATGTGTAGCATAAATTTTATATACATAGATTTACAATATTAGTTACTCACGTCTTTGAAACACAAAATGAATTTGAAAGTGTGCTTTTATATGCGTCGATACTCATTAACATTAGTTTCATGAATTTATAGACGAATTTGAGAAAATAACATTTAGTGGTGAGGATGCTTTGAGCGCACTTGAATTTCACGCTTTTATTCTTTGACTTTGATTCCAAGAATTTGTAAAATTAACTTTTAGTAGTGGGGATGCTTTAAACGCATTTGATTGTCACGTTTCTTTCAGTGTAGTATGTATAACGACTTTGCCATATGTGCGACGTCAACCGTTAATATTGCTTTAATCTGTGAATTTGAATATTTTATTACACGTTTTGGTGTTGGGATAAATAACAGACTACTAATAATTGGAAATAAAGAGTAAAATCTTATGCGTTCTTAATTCTTATAATTAGTTTTCGTAGTGTAATACTTTTAAAAAAATGAGTAAAAGACAAACGAATAAAAGAAAAAATAATAAAAAACAAAAGAATAAAAATGATAATATAGGACAGCAGATGTACGCATCAATACATTTTTACGACGATGAACAAAGAAAAATACACATTGTTGAACAATCGAAAGTTAAAGATTTTGATCAAAATGATAAGGATATACTTAAAAAGCCGCACTATGTTTACCGGATTGATCTCGTATCTGGTGCTGAAGAATTAGTTCCAGCTCAAATTCACGCTATATCAGGTAAGCGATAGTAATAACGATACACTTATTTTAATAATAAAAAAAATATAAGTAATAACTTCTTATAATCAGTAAAATAAATTGTCCCATTTTGTCTATTAATATTCTTTAAGCCATTAAAACTACTTATATTTATTGATAATCAGCTAGTAAAGCACGTGTCATCTTTTGCAAATAATATATTTATATTCATTGCGTGTGAATAAGTTAAAAAATTCGTTATAATTTTATTTAGTTTTGCATCAAATTTTGTTCTAATTTAGTTATCAATATTGTATCGAAATTGTTCTATGCAGGGAAGAAAAATTTATTGTATCCTTGTCTGCATCTAGTGAAAATCATATTATATATTCGATTTATTGCAAGCAATTTGCCTTCACAAATGATTCTTGTTGTAATTATTTTTGTACTGTATATTTTTTTCAAGATGAAGTCAAATCTGTCAGAAAAATATCCTTACAAATTTTATGAAGTAAAATAGCACTTTTTCAATAGTTTTTTATGCAGTTTTTGTGTACAGTCAATTCAATGATATAGCAAAACGTACTTGGTTTGTTTTTAACTTTCATAATATTTGATTTTCTTTGATCTATAATATACAGATTAAAGAAAATTATATTTGTATTTTTATGTTGCAGAGAAATTTTATACATGAATTTAATTCTTATAGTTTTAAAAATTAACAATGCAACTTTGTTTGTAACTATATTTTTTCAAACATGTTACAAGGTTATAACAAGAGTAATTGTTACAATATAACTGAATATTATTTTTTATTTCAATATGATTTGTTTAATGTAAAAGATTTTTGTAAGCTACATAATAGAAATTTATACAAGTCTTCTTGGTATTATGTCTATAAAAATTGGTACAAGACTAAATAATATTGTGAGAACTTTTACATAATCAAATAATGTAGTGAAATCATATAGTAAATTTATATGGTAAAATTATATAGTAAAATTATGTGGTAAAATTATACGGTAAAATTATATGGTAAAATTATATGGTAAAATTATATGGTAAAATCATATTATAAAATCATATTGTAAAATCACTAAATAAAAGTATATTGTAGACTCACGTAGTGCAATCATCTGACAAAATTACATTATAATAAACCAGTAACTAAGAACAATTTCACATTTTATAATTCAACTTCGAAGCTAAAATTTTTTTTATTAACATTAAAAACCAATTGTTGATCTATGTTAGCTTTAAGAAGTAACTGCTTAAAATATAATTTAACAACTAACATAATAATGATTGCAATTCTTCGAAAAGATTAATTAAATGATTTGTTCAATTAAATGATTGAATAATTAACTTTTATAAAAATTTTAAACATGTTACTTATAGATGATATAGAATCGCTCCAGAAACCTAAAAGTGGATACAAATTTCATACAATGCGTGCAAGTGATGCTGCATTCACATTGGAATTACGAGCTCAAGAATCTGCAAAAGCTAATTCAAATCTGGTATTTCACATATATTTTATCTTTTTGTAATCTACATCTGTTTTTATTTATTTTTAGTAAATTTAAATTAATACAATTTAACAAAAACAAATTTATATCTATTCACTAAAACAATATTTTTCCGTAAAACTTGTTATTAGCATGTGTTACTTAAATTTACATAAGTTCTTATAAATTAACCATTTAAGAAATAATCGGTATGCTTTTTATTACAGCAAGAAGTTGATAATAATATAAATGAAACATCTGGTGGTAAGGAGAAAAATAAAGATAAAAAAAAGAAACCTTCATATGACATGGATATCGATATCCAAACGAAATTAGATACTTTAAATAGTGAAACACTAACTTTTGAAGATAATGATGACAAAGTTACTAATTTAGAAAATGAACTTTTAATCATGAAACAAAATTTTGAAAACATAACGAAACAATACGAAAAAAAAATTAATGAATTAGAGGACCAAATAAAAACAAAGGATGAAATTATAAATAATGTCAATAACCGTAATTCAAAACAAGCAGAAGAAATAAATTTTCTTAAAACAATCAGTAATAGACTCTCAAAAGAGAGAAATATTGAATCTTGTAAGAGAACTTTATTCTCAGAAGGTAACTATAATTTTTTATACATAAAATCTAAAACATAAAATTCATTTAACATATTATAATTTATTTCAACTATATTTACATTCAAGTTTTAGCCAAAATTATTGTTTGTTTTATTATTAGTTTCGTAGAATAAGATTTTTTTTAACATGTTAATATTAAATAAGTTATTATTATTCCTTTCAAAATTATTGAATTAGTAATCTTGGTATCATAATATTGATGACTGTAAATTTAGATTAGTATTTTACTAAAATCATTAATTAATTATTAATCTTTATTACTCATATTTTTTATTAAACCAATCCCTATCACAGATAAATAATATTTATGATGTTTCCTAATCTTATATTTCAGACAAACATAAATCAGATGATGATATCTCTCCAAACAAAGGTTATCAATTAACTTCTGGTACAATGCAAATCAATAAAGATAAAATGTTTGATAAACAGAATCATTCCGAATTACATGGTAAGGATTGTCATCGTGTGTACATAGGTGTATTTCTTATAATTGTTACAGTGACTATAGTTTATACATTTTACTTTAAACGAAATATAAGAGTTAATCTACAAAGTTCTTTGTAATTTTTACAAAACCGCTATATTTTTGGATTTTATTCCTATGTTTTTTTTAGCTACTTATATTCGTTAGTTCATATGAAAAAATATTGATTAACTATGTGCTCAAAGTAATAACAGTATTTTATTAGTATCATCAATTAATTATTAATCTTTACTGCTTTTATATTTTATTTAACCAATTCATATTACAGATTGAAAATATATATAATATTTCTCTATCTTATATTTCAGACAAACCTACATCAGATGGTGATATCTTACCAAAACAAGGTTATACAGTAGCTTCTGGTACATTGCAAACCAATGATTATGATAAGTTTGATGAAGATGATAATTCAGAATCAAATGGTAAGGGTTGTTATAGTACGTTCGTAGGTGTAGTTCTTTTAGTTGTTAAAGTTGTTTTAGGTGTTTATAGATTTTATTTTAAATGAAATACATGAGTAGATATACAAAATTCTTTGTACTTTTACAAAATTTATATATTTTTAAATGTAATTCATATATTTTTGTTTCTGCTTATGTTCTTTAGTTAATATCTATAAAAAAAATAAGTAATTATTAACAACGTCACAAAATAATAATAATATTCTATTAGTATCATCAATTGATTATTAACCTTTAGTACTCTTATATTTTATTTAGCTAATTCCTATAACAGATAACAAATATGTATAATATTACCTTATCTTATATTTCAGACAAATCAAAAGCAGATGGTGATATCTCTCCAAAACAAGGTCATGCATCAACTTCTGGCACATCGCAAACCAATGAATATGATATGTTTCATGACCTTGATAATTTACAATCGGATGGTAAGGGTTGTTTTAGTACGTACGTAGGTGTAATTCTTTTAGTTATTATAGTTCCTATAATTTATAGATTTTAGTTTAAATGAAACACATGAGTAAATCTATAAAATTTTTTTAATTTCATTCCTACGTTTTTGTTGCTACTTATATTCGTTAAGTAAAACTTATGTAAAAATATTTATCAACAATGTGACAAAATAATATTTCATGCTTACGATCTAAAGTTAAAAATTTCATGTGTGTTTCCTTCATAATGGATAGTATAATTAAGTTTTTATATTTATGTAGATGTTTGTTAATTTTTCTAAAATTATAAATTGACGGATTCCATTCATAATGGAACGAGCCAACTGCACCTATCTTTCTGAATCACTGAAAATTTTAGTATTCTACTTGTTAAATAAACGCATACTTCTTTTTTTTCGATATCTTGCCTCTCTTTTTTTATATTTTATGCAAATTTAGAAAACGATTCACCGTTTTTAGATGTTGGATGTTACATCCGCATAATCACGGATGTACGAAAAATCATTTTTCATCTTAATTTTTTTTTTTGTAAATTGTTATACATATAAATGTGCGTACGTATATATAATTATATATACGCATATACATTATGCATGCATATAAACATATTTATTTGCAGTTCTCTCCCTAAATAACATTAATAAATACATATAAGTAGATAAATAAATGAATCTTTTAGTAATAAGGAATATACTGTATTAAAAAAATAAATTTAATTTCTTGTAATAGTCTTAAGAGAAAAGCAGTAAGTTGCGCCGTATACGCTACCTCAGCATTTTTTAGGCGTGATAAGAAGATATCTTCTGTCACCGAATGTGAGATTTTAAAGAGTTTCTCACGGCCGAACTGACCAATGGGACTCTTTTAAATTTTGACAAACTTGCATTTTATTTCTAGATTTGTACCTTTCTTGCAGAGAAAAATAATTTTAATAAGTCAGTCCGCAGTTAGACCTCGCAAGGGTAACACCTTTTTCGACTTGCACATAAATCAAGTGTAAAATCGTATCAATAAAAACTTGTAACTCGCGCTTTATTTCCTTCTTAAATTTAATTACAAGCGAAATAACTTAATTTAGTCGCGCGCTTATTTTAACAAGTCAGTCCAATAAAAACGCGATTTTTATACAACTTACTGCTAGGGGAAAAAGTGTGTTAATAAAAAGAATATTTCCTATTTTATTTTCAAATCAGAATAAATAAAAATACTAACGAGGTTTCTTCCGATTTATTATTGTAAATCTGCGCGATTCACTTATCAATAGCTTGTACAACATTTGTAATAAAATAAAATAAATATCATTTACAAAAATATACAAAAATAATCTCTGCGAACATAAGTGCCATTAATCCAGTTCCTAAATAATTAACAAACGGGCAACCAGAGAGGAGCACTGCGCCCTTCAGTGTAAAGTTTATTAAGTAGATAAACTCCTTTGCTTTCGACCACGCAGCCAGCAGTTAAGACAAGGTAAGCGATTAAGCTCCTCTATCCCGCAGTCTTTTAAAAACCAAAAAATATTTAACAATACCAACAAGAAATATCCCAAACAAACACATGTCCGAGTAAACCTATTTAAGGTGACCGGACATAACATTGGAAAACTGAAGTTTTTTTATTTTAAATGTAACAATTGAATCTTTTTAAGCAAATTATATAATAATTGTACATCAATTCGATGCCATAGGTAATGCAGTCAGCCTATTCGATTTCAGATAGAATTCGTGAATTTATTAAAATATGATTCCAGTCCCTATAAAAAACATGCAGCTGCATCTTTTTAATAGGGTCGTTATTTTTTCCACAACTTTGCCATAACATCTTTTAAACGGAACAACATTTTTTATAGGTTTTCAAAAGTCACCTATGTTAGCTGGAAAAAATGCAGCTTGTGTTACATCACCATCAAACCATTTAAAACGTAAATCGTCTACTTCTCCTGAAAAAACAAATAAACGTAAGAAATATAGTAGTAAGAAGAAAGATTATAAAAAAAAACAAAAAAGAGAGAGCAAAATAAAGGAGCAAGAAACAGAGATAGATCGAAAGAAAAAATAAAAAAAAAATAAACATAAGCACGTAAGAAAAGGAAAAAAAAGTTCTCGAAAAAGCGATGAAGAATACGAGTCAGACCAGTTCAATAACGAAACGGAAATGAAGGATATGGATGTTTGGGTGAAAGAAACCAAAGATGGAAAAGTATGATTTTAATACTTTTAAAATAGTCATCAGATACCACTTTCTTTATCTAATCAATTACATACTTTTACTATTAATTAAAAAATAATGAGTTAAATAAATAATTGCATTCTATAAACAAAAACTATAATGATATAATTTTTGGGAAAACTTTAGCGTATAATTAAATAAATGCGTTAGCTTTTTTATTGATTAAGCTTATATACTGATAAATATTAGATGGTCTCTTCTTATCCTTCTTCTTCGATTTGCTCTTGGCGCTAGACGGTCTCTTCGTTTATTTTTATAATAGCGGTTGACATACAATACTTTAAGATAATTTATTTATTTTAGATGAAGATGCAACATTTAAGATTTGGCGTGTCAATACCTTTGTCATCTTGGAGAATTATCAAATCTGAAAAAAGACCACCGTATTTTTTGAAAAAATTAGCTAGAGCGATATGGACTCAATATCATTTAGCAAATAGAGCTATAAATATTAAAAAAGTGACTGCATCACTTCCAAACCGTTCTCCAAGGAAGCCATTAACACCAACAAAAAAGGCAGTTTTGAGAAGTAATAAATTTTAATACTTTTCCTTTTCAATATCCCTTTATTTTACAATATTGCTCTTAAGTATCATCGTATTTCAAAATATTTTATTATTCTAAATTGGTTTAAAATACAAGTATTCTAAACCAACAATAATTAAAATGTTTTACTTACAATTGGGTAGCCTTAACATTTTTGGAATTATGCTTGGGCATTAAAGGGTTCATAAATAATTATTTCTTTTATTATAATAATCAATGCATTTTATGTTTACAGAATTTTATTTTGCTTACCTAAAAGAAAAGGTGTCAGATCAAGACGATTATCAAAACTTCAGGAATTCGTGGAAAGTTGAGCTAGGAATTTACATCAATAATTTGATGAAAAAATTTAAAAATCGGCCCAAGTGCTAGTTTAGATTCAAGTGCTAGTTCTGATTCGGATTCCGAATCAGATAGCGACGATAGCTCAAATTCGTCAACTGATAATTCAAGTTCCGATTAATATATTTAAAAAAAGCTTCTCTTTTAAAATTTATGTATCACATTATTTTAACGTTGTAAAAACATTCAAGAAAATTATAAAAAATAAAATAATTAATAAGAAATAATAATTTTGAAGTTCATTATTTATAAACATTTATTATTTCTCGGAATATTTTCTTTCAATTTCTAAAAATAATTATAATGATTTTATATATGATTTCATCATATGATTTTATCATATGATTTTATCATATGATTTTATCATATGATTTTATCATATGATTTTATCATATGATTTTATTATATGATTTTATCATATAATCTTATTATATAATTTTATTATATGATTTTATCATATGATAAGATGAAACCCAAAACCTATGTGGTGAAATCATATGATAATATCATATAAAAATACCATATAGTTTTTTTCAACCGGGAATATGTATAATTTTCTTGAAAATAACTTATAAATAAATCTTCTCTTAACATTTTAGGTGATCTAAAGTATATCTGAGAAAATTTATATTAGTATAATTACTTAATTATTGGATAATGTATTATTTCAAATTAAATATAACAAGCAATACTTACAAAGACATATTTACAATAAACGATAATTGGCTGTTATTGTTTATTTACATATTATATTTATTTTGGGAATTTTTTTATACATTATTGATGTAAATAACGAATACCAAGATTAAAAAGCGGGCTGTTAATAACAGGGATTTTACATAATCCACAATTACTAACAGAAATTTGTTGTCAATATAATAAATATTAAGTAAAAAACCGTATACTCGTTAGAAAGAGAAAGAATGCAATGGGACCTTTCTCTATCTCTTTTTACTTGCATATGCGCAAGTGTAATTACAAACTGATAGACAAAGGGTCTCATAGTATTCTTTCTCCTTCTAATGAGTATACAGTTCCACTTACACACGAACCTATTGCTCGAGAAGAAAAGTTTCAGAATAAGGCTCGAATTTATAGTCGACACTCAACACTCAGCACTCAGATATCAACCCTCAGATCTCAAACTTCCCTTGTTTTGTATTTCCTATACATGTAGACATGTTTTGTAGGGAACATGGAACAAGAAAAGTTTGAGATCGGAGTGCTGAGTGTTGAGTGTCGATTATAAATTCGAGCCTTAGGCCCCTGTTAATACTATTATATAAAAACTGTTTACAAACGTATATTTTAAATGATAACGGTGCATACAAGTTGATACTCAGTTATTAAACATCATTTTGTCTTTATTTCTCTTATAAGAGAGTAAGTTATAATGCTGTTCGATTACTGAATATTGATTACAAATTCGAGCCCACGGGAGTTTTAAGACTGGTAGGTACGATCGCGCCGTTATCATTTAAAATAAATGTTTGTAAACAGTTTTTATATAAACAGTATTAACGGTATTATTTTTTTAATTAAATTCATATAAGTTAATGTAATTATCAATATTTTATTTATGCTTTTTTTAATTTAAAAATTAAGTGAGCATTCTTTTTAATTTTATAAATATTCGAATATTACATATCTTACAAATACTCGTGTTAATGAAATTTATGTAGATCTGTCTGATATTCGACTTCGTTTATTCACTTCTTTATAATTGATTTTAATTATTGGTTACAAAACAATGTCGAGCGAGGAAATGTCACTTGACGAAACTGAAATCGTCCATGTAGAAAAGAAAAGACGTATAGCTTATAATAGATGCAGAAAGCCATTCGCCAGTGAAGAGATTTGTTCAGCAAAGTCATTGCGTAAAATATCAGAACAAGCCTTGGAGAAATTCACTAAAAAATTTTCTTGTGAACCTCCATTAAGGCGACTACGGAAGTTCGGTTCGATTTCATTTTGTAGTTTACAAATTACTCTTTCAATTTCTAAAATTTTTTGAATTTTTTAATTTTCCACCATTTATTATAATCCGTAGAATGGTGGAAAATTAAAAAATCTGAAAAATTTTACATATTGAAAGAGTAATTTGTAAACTCAAAAATAAAACTTAACCTAAAATCCGAAGTCGCCTTAACACCTGATGATAGAATTTCTTATAAATGTAGGATAAAAATGTATACTGTCTGCGTTTCAACTGAAACATCACCATGTAATGTTCTTTATGTAAAATATTTTTACAATTTTAATATTTTTATTCAAATACTTCTTTATATCTTTTAATTGTTCTATAGATAGCACCCAAAATACAGAATCACCAGAAGATACATCAGATATTCCAATGCTTGTAGAACAACTTTTACATGACAACGAAGATGAAGTAGAGGTTTCTGTAAAAGATTTTAAGATGTTTGTAGATTTATTAGAGAATTTAAAGATGAAATACCACAGTACAGATACACATAAAATAGAAAAAGTCCAAATACTGACCCTGCTACCATTAACTTGGTCATATGATGAAATAAAAAAACATTTTGGTACTACAAATTATTTGATTAACATGTCAAAAAAATTGCAAACTGAAACAGGTCCTCTAGCAAAAACATCTATAAAAAAAGGTAATTAAAAATATTCATAAAAAAATAATAGGTGAAAAAATGAAACATAATTTAAATAAATTTAATAGAACATTTCAATTTGTTATATAAATGAAGTACAATTAAATTTTGGCAATAATTATTAAAATAAAATATAATTGGTTGAATATTATCCTGGTAAAAATTAATATCAATTAAAAATAATTTTAGGAAATCTTGTTTCTGAAACAACTAAGCAAAATGTAATAAATTTTTATACAAGTGAAGAAAATACCTATATATTACCTGGAAAAAAAGACTGTGTTAAGTACAAAGATGAGGAGGGCAACGTTGTTTATGATCAAAAACGTCTTCTGCTTTGTACATTGAAAGAGTTGTACAGATTATTTTGTAATCAATTTTCATCTGATATTCCAATAGGGTTTTCTACATTTGCCAAATTGAAACCTAAATGTTGTATATTAGCTGGTAACAGTGGTACACATTCTGTATGTGTTTGTTCAATTCATCAAAATGTCAAGTTGATGATATCAGGTATTTTCAATTTATTTTCAACATTTTTTACTCGGATAAATTTTTATAATATTAATTAAAAGAAAAAAAACACTTTTGTAGGTTGTAATTTAGAAAAAATGACAGAAGACTATTCTCACCAGTTTAAGACATATAAAGATATTTTGCAATTTATCATTTGTAATAAAAATAAAATGTCGATGGCATACAAATGTTATTTTGGTGACTGCGACAAATGTCCTGGTGTTCAACGCTTAGAGTCTTACTTGACCATGATTTTTGATGAAAAAGAAATTGAAGAAGTTATCTATGCACAATGGGTGTTAACTCCTAGAGCCATTTTAAAAAATATTGTAGAGGACGTAAATGATTTCATTCCATCATTTTGTGATAAAATTAAAGCTTTACAGCCACATGCTTTTATTTCAATAGCACAATCTGAATATTTTAAAAAATTAAAAAATGAATTGAAAGAGGATGAAATTATGGTATGCCTAGATTTTTCAGAGAACTATGCTTTTGTTGTTCAAAACGCTCCACCTGGGTTTCACTGGAATAACGACCAGGCGACAGTATTTGTTACATTTATTTATTATGTGGAACATACTCAATTATCAGGCAAAGCATTTGTAGTAATTTCAAATAATTTAAGTCACGATACTGTAGCAGTTTATACTTATCAGCAACTACTAATTCTATATTTGAAAGAAAATTTCAAAGGATTAAAAAATATTTACTATTTTACTGACGGAGCCCCTCAGCAGTTTAAGAATTTTAAAAACATTTTAAATATTTATTATCATAGTGATGATTTTGGGATATCTGCAGAGTGGCATTTTTTTCCAACTGCACATGGTAAAGGTGCATGTGACGGAGTAGGTGGTTCTGTTAAAAGAGCTGCAGCTAAAGCAAGTCTCACACTTCCAGCAACGCAACAAATTTTGGATGCAGTTGCATTCTACGAGTGGTTGAAAAATAAAGGAAACTATACAAATGTTGATTTTGCTTACTCGCCAGAATCAGATTACAATAAAAATTTTAAAAAACTGCAGAATCGTTTTAAAAATAGAAACAGGGTGAAAAACTTACAAAAGCAACATTTTATTAGTCCAATAGCAAATGGCAAAGTAAAATGCAAATTATTTTCTAGTTCAGTAGACTCCATTGAAGTAACAGTAATTGATTAATTATTATATCTATGTTTTTACATTTTTTTATATCGATGTTAAATTTTTAAATATGTAATAGATCCTATAGGATATTTATTATTTATTTAAATTTCGCGCTTGTATTTGTACGCCATTGCGTGGCGCTGGCGCTACTTGCGCCATTTGACGACGAAGAGCAAGAAGAAAACGACGCCATTGAGCGTCAGACGCTGTGGAGACGTGCAACGAGACGGAGGTCAACGCTGACTCTGAGCTCGCACAACTATACTGTAACACCAGGAGGTCAACGCTGACTCCTGCATAGTTTTAATTTTAAACAATTTTGTTAGAAGATCTCACGGCGGCTCCCTGGATCGCGTATACGGGCCAAACACCATCGGCGTCCCCGGGATCGAGTAGCGTCATCCATAACATGAGGTAAAGTGAGACTTCGCACGAGCGCGCATATTTACGTACAAACGCCCTCCACAGGGTTGCATCATCTAATAAAAAAGCGTTTTCGCCTGATTAACAAAGAATGATAGTTGTATCTATAAAAAAATAGTTTGACGCATGTGATTCGTTCACATAAGAATAACACAGATCTACGCTTCGTAAATCTCATACAAATTGTTAGGCTGCGCACGACAGGCTCGCTAGCGAACATTATGTTATATTGTGTATTTGAATTAGTTTTTCCACCTATATAAATAAAACCATCATTTCCAGTTAATTGATTGATGTCGTTTATTATTATTATTGACTGTTTGCTAACATTAAAGAATTTAAAATACATATAAATATATATATACAAGTAAATTTACTACAAATATACTGTAATTAAAGAATTCAATAATCCTGTCTATATTTTAATTATAACATGCAAATTTTTTTAATATATTTAAAACCTTTAACGGGTCGTCGGAGCTGTTGGAAACAATTTTTGCTTTTTTTATTGATAACTTTTTAATTTTATTATTTAAACAAATATAATGACTTGTACGCACTAGAGTATATTAAGAGAATTATTTTAGTGAAATAAGAAATCAATTGTGTTTTTTATTTTTTTATAAGATTCGAATGGAAATTAGACATAAAACTCGATAAACTTCACCTCAAAATACTATTTATTAAAAGATTGCAAGTAACTTTTTATTCCTAGTATTTTGGTAAATTTCTGTAGTTTTCCGCACTCAAGTTTAAACTCACAAATATTCTTACTGTAATAAAAAAATTCGATTTACCGTACCCTATTAAAAATATATACGTATTTCCAATACGTATTTTTACTACGTATCTCAATTACGTAATAGAATTACGTAACTCCATACGTAGCTAAGTGTTCGAATTTGTGACGTGATTCTTATACGTATTTATTTAAAAAATACTTAACTTTGATACGTTTTTCTTGTAAAAGTACGTAATTTTTAGACCTATATGCACTTAAAATATGCTAATAGAGGATGCATATTTTAACTATATATAGGTCTAAAAATAACGTATTTTTACAATAAAAATGTATCAAAGTTACGTATTTTTTAAATAAATACGTATAAGAATTATGTCACAAATTCGAACACTTAGCTACGTATGGAGTTACGTAATTCTGTTATGTAATTATGATACGTAGTAAAAATACGTATTGGAAAAACGTATACATTTTCAATAAGGTACTGTTTGCACGTGTACTTGGAATTAAAATATGACTAGACTATTTGAGAAGGGCGGACCTCCGTCATGTTCTTAAGGAAAAATGTTTAAGTTTGTGAATTTAGTTCATTTTTTATTATATAGACAATATTTATTCAATATAATTATACTTATATTGTTTATTAAAAATTTCATTTTCATCTTCAATTTTATGATTCTTACCTTACCTAAGTAGTTCCTGTATTGGATATCAGACTATGGAGACGATGAGTCAGATAAGTTTTTATTTTATTTCATGTTCACAAATTGAAAAAGATTTCTTTAAATAATAAAACTGATGCTTTGTAATTATTTTTTTTTCAATTACAGGTAATAATTAGTATAAGTCCAGGGTGAACGAGCATTCTTTTTATAACAATGCAGGTGAATAATATTATAATATGGATGTATATAACAGGTAAATGATAATATTCTTTTATAGATTCAGTGTATAACACACACTGACTTAAATTCCATTCAATGAGATTCGTTAAGATTAAAGTATCTATACTGATGTATATTATTAAGTTTAGTTTCAGAAAATCATTAATTCTAATCCTTGTTATATTTTTTAAATGTAATTTATTATTTTTATATTAGTAACAAACAAAATTCTATGAAAATTGATTATCATAATTTACATTTTCAGACAATTTGTGATTGAATCTCATGATATGATAGCAATAATTAAATTTAATTGTGTATAGGAACTTGGAATTAATTTTAAAAAATATTTACAATCAACATATAATAGAGATTGATATATATTATTATTTAATTTAATTTTTCTTATTGTCAGTGATATATAACTGAACTCGTGTCTCTTTGTATCTCACCGGGAGGGGCTACAAGCTTTGGGTCTTAGATCTGGCTGAAACTTTATGATAAGTTTTAGTTCGTTATAACTAAAAAAATGCTCCAGCCTCAGAGTCTAACGCTGAGCAGTTTCCTAGTTAGAGCAGCTGACTTATTTTATATTTTTTAAAATTTTTAACAAACTCTTGAACAAAAATTTTTCACTTTGATACTAAAAAGTCTTTAAATGTAATTTATTTTCTTGCTATTCTTCTTATACCTGAAATCAACATAATTTATTAATAAAAGAACAGATTCAATTTCATGCAAAATTTTTAAACAAGAAAGTTTAATAAAATGGTCGAGTTACCTGACAGTTTACTTTCTAGACAAATTATTAAATAACTTTACAAACATGACACAATGATTTATATAATAACTTGCATGATTTTTACATGATGATTCTGTTGGCAAATTTTTTACAAAAATTTACAAAAATTTGCCAACAAACAATGTAAAAATCATGTAAGCTATTATATGAATCATTGTGTCAATCATGTACAGTTATTTAATAATTAATAAGAAGAACAATAGCAAGAAAATAAATTACATTTAAAGACTTTTTTGTATCAAAGTGAAAAATTTTTGTTTAAGAGTTGGTTAAAAATTTAAAAAAATATGAAATAAGTGATGTGCTCTAACTTGGAAACTGCTCAGCATTAGACTCTAAGGCTATAGCTTTCTTTTAGTTATATCAAACCAAAACTTATCATAAAGTTCCAGCAGGATCTGAGACCCAAAGCTTGTAGCCTCTCTTGGTCAGTTCGTTGAAGATCAGTAAAGTGCAATTTTGAAATCAATATCACAGTGCATGAAATCAGTTGGACTTGAATTACCTAATAATTTACAAGATTCTCATGAATTAACACAAAAAGTTCTGACATATAGGTAGAACTGCATTTTTTGTTTTTGATCGTGTAACTGATTCATCTTAGAAAAAGGTTATAGGCATATATCAAAGGTTTGGTCCACTCTGAACCTTTCAGAAGATATTTTTCCATATTTTAAAATATTTGTTAAGTTTACAACTATTTCTATGAATGCTTACAAAGGGACATCTGCAACAGATAAGTGCAAGTTGACATTTAAATGAGTAACTGTAGTTGGAAATCACATTTTACATGATTTTTAGTTGGATTTGCATTGTTTTAAAAAAAAACAAGAAGCAGCACCACTCTGAAATTTTTAAGGTATATTTGTACATGTATAACCTACTCCGATGATCTTCCCTGACCAGATATCTTGGTTCGAAAACCCAAAACTTGTATTTCAATGATTTAAATAGTTTTAGCTCAGCGGATAGCTACATTAGCACATTGGAATAACTTTTTTCTGAAAATCTAGAATACATTAAAGAAAAAAGTTTCTTAGTAATGTATTCCTTAAATGCAACCCAAATGAGTGATTTAAGCCTGAAAATAGTCAAAAATGTCAAAAATATGATTTTAGCCCAACTTTGAAGCTTTGTAGCTCTGAAACTAGTCCCTAAAAATATCTAAAAAAATTCTGAGTGGTCCAGAATACAAAAAAGAAGCATTTTACAAATTTTTAGCGAAAAAAAATTTTCTGTCCACTAATTTCACAGAGAATGGGCTATATATATACATATACACGTAAATTCGTAATATAAAAATAAATATTTAAAAATGGAAAAAAATAATTCTTTTCACGTTTATCTATATTATGTATGTTTCGATGTACAAACAATAGAAGGCCTATTCGCGGATAAATGCATCATGTAACCAAAATAGCATATTGGAACTGTTATATATAAACTAGTTATTCTTACGACTGATTTGAAAGGTACTTCTCGGGCTTGTGAAAAAGTAAACAAAACTGTGCAATTACAATGTACGAAATTTACTCTTCTAAAAGAATTTTATGTCCCAATTTTTTTCAAATGCATAAGAAGGTAGTTTATTATAAGAGCAGTAATTTACGTTTTAGACCGTTGGAAGATTTAGCCATTAATTTGGTACGATTTTATCCAGATATAAAGATACTGTTATCTACTAATGTATGCACAAATTGTTATGAACGCATATCTAAAATGATTCTATTTGATCTTGAGACTACATCTGAAAATGAAATCACTGAACTTTTTAGTGGAAAAGATGATTCGGGTGTCTTTGGAATTTTATTCCAAAGATACCCGAACGAATAGAGGAATTAATCGAGAGTTTTAATACAGTTTTACCTGGATGCGTCTCACCCCTAAAAAAAACTGTAATACCTGAAAATTTAAGGGAAAATTACGTATCTGAAAAGAGAAAATCCTTAATTTCAGCTTTTTCTGTTACTGTCAAAAGTAAATTAGGAAATGCGTATGGCATTTCAGTTCAATCAATAGAATCGGACAAAGGTCCACTGAAAACCATTGGGATAAGTTTGTAAAAAATTTTAAATTGGCTTTAGAAAAATGCTCTTCTATTTCGGAGAAAATAAAACTTCTTACTCTACTACCTTCAAAATTAAGCAAAATAAAAATATTATATGTAAAATTTTATTCAATCGATAGATTTAGATCATTATTTCATTTATATAAGTTGTTCATTTGTCATTCTACTCTATTATTAACTATAGTTGTTCATCTCTCTGAACTGCAGTAGCGCCAAGTGCCGGAAATTATCTTGGACTATTTATATTCATATTCCTCGTAGTAAAATAAATGTCCTAATAGATAACTACCTTAACAATTATACCGCCCACAAGATAGTCAGAGATAAAAGCAAGAATTAACATGGACAGTCTATTGGGCGATCCATTTCTTAAGATAGTCATATATCGGGATATTTACCTTAGTCGTTCGAATTGATACAACTAACACCTATTTCAATTGCGGGAGCGTCATGCGAGTAGTATTACGATTAAAATCTACATAGTCCGAATCACTACTGTACGCCGTAATTACAAATTAAAAACCACGAATATACAATTGAAATAAAAGGCTTTTCATAATCATGTAAATAATTTCATTAATCTAAAAAAAAAGTAATAAATTTATGTAATGATTATTAATCAAATATTCTCTTGCAGAACAACGCAAAAATATATGAGAAATTTATAAAAAATTACAAAAAATAATATCAAATATTAACAAATAACAAATAATATAAAATATCAAATTAACAAAAAATATAAATTAATAAAAATAAATTTTTAATTATAATTAATTTTGTCATAAATATCAATATTTATAAATTATTATAAAACCCGAAGTATACAGACTTTGCCGAAACTTTTTCAGTGAGATTGCTACGAAATCAATGTCATATTAACATTTAATTTATAAAAAAATTCATTATAAATGTTTCATATTAAAATAATATTAACATCTCACAATAAAAATAATAATATATTGACATTAAATGAAAACTCAATAGATTCTCAAATTTAAAACGATAATGTCATGACATTATTAAAGTAGTTTCCCTATCAGCTATAGTTTTCTGTTCATTAACAATAAAAATTAATTTTTAAAAAATTTTAAAGAAAGTAAAATTTTATTTCTCATATTATCCTCGAAAAATTTTACGTGGTTCTACTGAGACTTAAAAATTCGTTTGAATCAAAGATAGTGTTTTTCAATCCAAGAAATAGATAGATACCCTGGTGGAAATGGAAACTTTTTTTTACCATTTTATAACCAGTAGAAATAGAAATGCTTTTTTTAACATTTTATGGCTATTTATTTGGCATTATTATTACTATTAACCTTAAATTTTTATATACACCATTTTTTATGTTAACATTTCTACCAGGGTAAAATGTATTTATTTTAATTCAAAGAAAATTATTTACAAATCAATAAAATAGTTCTTATGATGGAAGAAATTTGCTTTGTGATAATAATTAGTAAAATATTATTTAGATGCAAAGAAAAAATGTTTGTATATAACACAAAATTTTATGAATTCAAAAAATTTCATTTTTTTGTGAGACGGGCTGAAATGAAAAAAAATTTCGTGAAAATCACTTTTTATGTACGAGGATAGAAAAAATAAAAGGCACAATTGTTAAAGTTTATTTGAACACCAAAACAAGATAACGTTTATTTAAACATAAATATGAAATATAAAATATGAGTTACAAATAGAAATACAGTTTGCTACGCTTTACAATGCCACGT
Source organism: Anastatus disparis (assembly GCA_017163975.1). Classification (NCBI taxonomy): domain Eukaryota; kingdom Metazoa; phylum Arthropoda; class Insecta; order Hymenoptera; family Eupelmidae; genus Anastatus; species Anastatus disparis. Next base: position 1,531,374 of record JAFFSR010000381.1, read on the forward strand.
CTAACGTATACGGGATCTTAACGAGTTCTGACTTTTCGCTCTCGCGTCTCGTAGTTTTTACTAATATCACGCGCATGCGCACAATATTTTTTATAGAATAATTTAATGTCTCACGCATTTACAACATCCTCCCCTCAAAAAGGGTGTCGATACATTAATAAGAACAAAAAAAAAAAACATTTGAAACGTAAAAGTAGAAATGTGTTTTTTTTAAAAATTATAATCAAAATTATTAACGCCTTAAAGTTAACATAAATATGCTATGAAAATGCAAATATACTAAATATCTTAACAGCAATTTACATATCGGTGCCGCTGTATCGCTCTGGTTTTTTAATCGTTCTACCGCTACGAGTAGTTACAATAACAGACGTTTTATTATTCGTATTACAATTTTCTTTCTTATCGTTCACATTATGCTTGTTTTTTGACGGATTCTTTTCGGTTTGCACGTCTTTAATTTTCTTTCGCATCTCATTTGTCAGATCGCTAGATTTTTCGGATATTTCGAGTGGATATAACCTTTGTATCGGTCTTTTAAGCGTTCCATTTTTCGTTTTTAGAACAAATACCCTATGTTTTCCATCACGACCTACTATCCTATCAATAACGCGCGCAAGCGGCCAATCTGTTCGCTTCTTAAATGTATCATCTCCTATAAGAACTATATCGCCAATTGATATTTCGCGCGATTCGCGTGATTCTTTTTTATTACTTTTTAAAAGCAAATTCCCTAGATATTCAGTTCTAAATCTAGCTCGCAAATCTTCAAGAACTTTTTGTCTATACTGCAATTTTTTGTTTAATTTGCCATGATATAGCATATCAAATTCAGGTACTCCATATTCTTCATTTTCGTTAAGAAAACTCGACGGAGACAATGGGTTTAAATCATCTGGATTTTCTGACATGTACGTTAAGGGACGCGAATTAATAGTCGCTTCTGCTTCGCATAAGACAGTGGTAATGCTTTCATAAGTTAAACTTGTTTTTCCTAGCGTTTTGCGTAGTATCGTTTTTAAAACTCCTATAAGTCTCTCCCACCATCCCCCCCACCAGGGAGCTGATGGTGGGTTAAAATACCATTCAATACGACGCGTCGAGAAAAACTTTTCAATTTTATCCCAGTTTAATTTATCGAATGCGCTATTGGTTCCTCTGTAGTTAGAGGCATTATCACTCCATATAGCACGCGGGCGACCGCGTTTTGCTATAAACCGTCTTGCACATTCGATAAATCCTTCAATGGAAAGCGTTTTTGATAATTCAAAATGAACGGCTCTGTACACCGCGCACGTAAATATACATATCCATGCTTTACCTCCTTCTTGTAAAAATACTGGACCTGCAAAGTCAATCCCTACCGTTTCGAATACTTTTGCATCTCGCACGCGATCCAGAGGCAATGCTGGCGCTTCACATTCTACTCTTTTAGCTTTATATCGATTACATATAACGCATTTTGCTAAGATCGATCTAATTATTTTTCGCATAGAAATTATCCAGAATCTTTCTCGTATGTTACTCATAATAATAAGCGCGCCAACGTGACCAAGCTTTTCATGTGTTTCTCTGAGCATCAAATAAATAATATCATCGTCGTTATCTAGCAAAATTGGTGCTAAAAAAGCGGGATCATCTTTTCTGTTAGATATTTTTGTTTTTAAAACGTATAAACCGTTTTCATCGACTAATGTTTTAAAAGAGGATAGCTTTTCTTTCGGACAATTAAGTAACATCTTTTCTTGTAATTCTTTTAATACTTTTATTTCAGCATTTTTAATTTCTAATGCGCTTAAATCTGGTATTTGCCGATCCTTTTTTAAATTATCTTTATCTGAAATTATTAAATTATCATTCTGTTTTGAATTTTTTCTGATTTCTATTTTCGCACGACAATTGTTTAAAAATCTAATCACCCAGGCTACGAAACGGATAAGCTGGGTATATGTACGAAAATAGTCTCTCGCTTTAAAGTTATTCGAATTCAGATTCGTTAACTGTACAAGGGCCGACTTTTTAATTTCGCGTTGAATCTCGCTTTCATTAATATCATAAATTTCCCTCGTAGGCCACTCAGTAGCATTTTTGTACAGCCATTCAGGCCCTAACCACCATTCACTCTGTAATAGCTCTGCTGGATCGCATCCGCGCGAAGGAAGGTCTGCCGCGTTCGCTGCGCTCGGTATATATCCCCACTCTTCTTGTTTACTTAGCAACCGAATTTCTCTTACTCGATTATACACAAACGTATTCCACTGACTGTCGCGTTTTATCCACGAAAGCACAGTAGTAGAGTCTGTCCAGTAAAAAATACGTGAAATATCTCGAGTTAACGATTGAATTACTGACTGTGCAAGTCTAACAGCTATAGAGGCTGCCATCAATTCGAGTCGCAGGATAGTAACATTTTTCGGAGCAACGCGTGAGCGAGCATTCAAGAGGTTGACTGTAATTCTTCCTTCAAATTCAACGCGCGCAAAAACCACTGCAGCATATGCTGATCCGCTCGCATCTCCAAATACATGTAACGATAAAATACCTTTTCCTAAACTGCGAGAAATTCTTAATTGTTTCAGTATGTGCAAATCATTAGCCCAAGCGCAAAATTCATCTCTTTTAAGGCCTTTTACTTCTGAATCCCAATCTATCTTCTCAGACCATAGCGCTTGTAAAATAAGTTTAGGTTTTAAAGATACCGGGGCTGTTATGCCGATCGGGTCAAAAATTTTCTGCGTGATCGAAAGTATAGCACGTTTTGTAATAAGCTTTGGGAATTTTACATCTACGAACGCCGGGTTAACAGAAATCGTATCGTCTTCTTTGTCCCATAAGACTCCTAGAACGGTCGTTACCGTATTGCTACTATTATCTTTCGAACTTTCCCACGCACGCAGTTCAAAACCTCCGGCAAGCATCGCAGCTTTAGCTTCGCGCATAAATGTATCGAGCTCGTCGTAGTTATCAACGCTCGTCACGCAATTGTCTACGTAATATGACTTTTTTAGTTTATCAAGCGATCTTTTTGTCCATTGAACTTTTTCATTTATTTCCGCTTTCTCTATACATTTCTTTAAGTGAATTTCGATAATAGCTGAAAGTAAAAAAGGACTACATGCTAAGCCAAACACAACCCTACAATGTCGAAAAATTTCAATTTTATTTTCAGCTGTCCAAAGAAAACGCAAGTAATCTCTATCGCTTTCACATACAGCTATCTGTAGAAATGCGCGCTTGATATCTGCTATGACACCTATTTCATTTTCTCTGAATCTATTTAAGAGAGAAGGCACGAGTTCAATTAGGTTTGGTCCTTTCTCGAGACAGTGATTTAACGCTGGATAGCCTTCCTTAAATGCCGACGCGTCAAAGACTGGACGCATTTTAGTCGTCCCATGATTTTTAATTACTGGCCTATGCGGTAAATAATGACACGGCGTTTCTATTTCTTCACTGTTAACCTTTTCTACGATTCCTTCATTTAGCCAATCTAAAATAATTTCGTTGTACTCATTAAAAATATCTTTCTTTTTAAGCTTATTTACTGTACTCGTTAATCTACTTCGTGCTAAATCGTAATTAGAAGGAATAGGCGCATGATTTTCAATAAAAGGTAACCTAACCTCGTACCGGCCGTCTTCGTTAAATTTTGCAGTTTGTATTAAAAAATCTCGCGTCCGCTCGTCTCTTGTTTCTTTACTTTGTTTTTGTATTGGATCGGTAATTCCAAGAACGTCCAAGCGCCATAAATCAGAAATATCTGCCTCCTGCGCGAACATTGAGGTTACTATAAGCGCGGCGTCTGTTTCTTTTGAAGGCATTTTGCCCATAACCGTCCATCCCAAGTGAGTTTCAAAAGCTGATAATCCATTCGATAATTCATGCTTTTACCGGTTAATAATTTTCCCGCAACATCCGCGCCTATCAAAATATCAATAGGACCATCGTCGCATTCAACGTCGCTTAACACGATATTCTTTCTTTTCAATTCTCCAACCCACGCGTCATATTTTATACTTGATATAGTATCGCAAATTACATCCGGGCTCAAAGCAGTAAAATTACACGCATACGTATCGTCTAGACTCTTCAAGCGAATTAAAAATACATCTAACGTGTTGCTTTTTGATTTTATACCTCCGAAAAGAGAATGAACAATACTTTGTTGTCCGCACGGAATATATCCAATCTCTTTCGCGACTTCAGAACGAATATACGAACGATGCGATCCTGAATCTATAACAACACGTACAATTTTTTCTTTATTTCTTGAAAAGAGTTTAACTCGCAAGGTTTGTAAACGTATTTCGTGTCTTTCCGAAAAAGCTGTTAAAGTATTTTCTACAATAAAATTTTTTCCATTCGCGTCTTTATTTTCTTCACTACGTTTCGCTTGTTCTTTCGAGGTTACGTTCGAGCACATCAACAACGCGTGACGCTTGCCGCACCAATCGCACTTTACTTGTACTCTACATTTCCTTGACATATGGCCCCGAATCAAACAAATAAAACACGCGCCTTTACGTTTTACAATATTATGCCGCTCATCAAGAGATAACTTACGCGCGCTTTCACATTTACTGCTTTCATGTTCCGCTTCACAAAATATACATTTTACTTTACTGTCTTTTGCTATCAACACGCTCGCAGTCGGTATATTCTTCGGAGAGTCGTTAGTTACGCGATCTATTTGTTTACCTTTCTGCTTTCTGCTACTATCTTGTTCTGTCTGTAGACTGAAACCGGATCGTGCTAACTCGATGCGTTCTTCCCCTTCTACTTCAATGCGAAGAAAAGACAGGAGTTCTGATAAACGATTCACAGTGCGTTCATTTCCATCTGCTTCTGTATTTTCGGCGAATTTTAGTCGATCGCTGTGTCGTTGCCATACTCTAAGTATTTCAGATGGTAAAGATGACTCTACCAGAGGGTATAGCATAGCCTCGCACTTGTCGGATGTTACACCCAGTGATTCAAGTGCATGAATATATGTCTCTAGGCTATCATATAAATTCGACAATGATATGGTTTTATCGCCGTTTACAGCATTTTGCATTACGAGTCCCAACAGTTCCCGCACGTAACATTCAACTAATAAATCGTCCCGACCGAAACGGTTTCTTAAGCTTTTTACAACTTTTTCGTAGTTTTCAGCTGTTGGCGGATATGACTCTACAATCTTTCGCGCACGCGTACCTGGAATCGTTGCTTCGATCAAATATTGAAATTTGTCTTCTTTCGATAATTTCGCACTTTCATGAATTTTCTTGAACTGACTCCAGAAAGGTAGCCAGTCTTTGATTTTTCCTTGAAATTTCGGCGTGTCAAGCTTTTTGAGCGTCGTTCCGTTATTCCACGAATTTTGCGAATCAAGGTTTGCCCCGGCTTGAGCGTTGCTTTGTGGCATGTTAGCATTACTCGGCGTAGAAACTAAATCAGATATTTTAATTTTTGCAGTAAAGAAGTTAGTTTGATAATCTTCGTCAGTTTTTATTTCTTTTTCAACATCAGCTTCTGCCATATCTAATTCGTATAACTTCGTGTTAAATGACGATTGTGCCTCTTCTAAATCTTTCATTTTCTTTTCTAAAAAATGAAAAGCTAATAATTTTTCTTCTCGCGGTGCATCAGTGCCCATCTTTGTTGTGAACGCTGTATAAGCCCTTGTAAACGCTGATCGTAATAATTTTCTTTGCTTTTTCAGCGCATCCATTTTGAATTAGCTTATTCAAAAAGATTTTCTTTCTTTAGTCGGCGTCACAAAAACACTTGCACAAAGCACTTTCTGTCCTGTCACGGTCGCCACGATTTTATGTACGAGGATAGAAAAAATAAAAGGCACAATTGTTAAAGTTTATTTGAACACCAAAACAAGATAACGTTTATTTAAACATAAATATGAAATATAAAATATGAGTTACAAATAGAAATACAGTTTGCTACGCTTTACAATGCCACGTCTAACGTATACGGGATCTTAACGAGTTCTGACTTTTCGCTCTCGCGTCTCGTAGTTTTTACTAATATCACGCGCATGCGCACAATATTTTTTATAGAATAATTTAATGTCTCACGCATTTACAACATCACTCAGAAAATATTTATAGTAAAATGATTTTATATTGTTTGAAAGTAATTATTATTTAAAAATAGATAAATATTCTTTAATAAATATACATTTACAACTCTAAAAAATTATTATTAAGTTAAATATTTGATGATTTCGATAAATTTATTTCTTTCTTATAATAAAAAGTTTGATGAAAAAACGACAAAATAAATTACATTTATTTAAATTAATGAAAAAATTATTTAAAATGAAAATAATACTTTTTAAAATTGAAAAAGCATATCTTTGAAAACATTTAACTATTTTAATATGGAAAAATCATTATAACCATGCTGGTGTGAAAAAGTTTGGAGTTGTTAATGCGATGATTGCCAGTTTACCTTCAAAAATTTCCTCGCGTTTAAGCAGTGTCATTTTTTCAACGCTTTTCCATGCAGATGATTTTAAAAAATGTGGAAATCAAAAAGTATTTAATAAGCTGATAGATGAAATAAATTTTTTGCAAAATATTGGAATTGAGGTTTTTGATGGAAAAAAAACACTGTCCGTTATGTTCAAGTTACTATTAATTGTCGGAGATAATTTAGGATTAAATTCGATTTTTGGATTTGTTCAAAGTTTTAAGGCAAGGCATTTCTGTAGATTATATAAAATGTCATCCGATGTTACACAAGAATCTACTAAAGAAAATCAGAGTTTGTTAAGAACACAAACAAATTATGAAATTGATGTTATGTTGAATAATTACAGTACAACAGGCATTAAAGAACGATGCGCGTTTAACAAAATCAAAGGTTTTTATGTCACTGAAAATCTAAGTGTAGACATGATGCACGATTTTCTTGAAGGCGTTTGTATATATGTTATGTCTGCAGTTATTTATAATTTAATTAAAAAACAATATTTTACATTGGATATCTTGAACAGCATAATTCAGAACTTTGAATACATTTCATCAGACATTTCATCTAACGTTCCATCATTAATATCTTTTAATCCAACGAAAGATGGGATTGATCTAGATATGTCGGCTTCAGAAATGCTAACTTTTGTTAAATATTTTGGATTAATCATTGGTGATTGGGTAATCGATTTTGACGATGAGTACTGGAAGCTGTACAAATATTTAAGAGAAATATTAGATTATCTAATGTCATCTCGGATAAACCTATCTTGGATTTCTTATTTGCAAAATTTAATAGAAAAGCATCATGCATTCTACCTAAAGTTTGTTGGAAAATTTAAACCAAAATTCCATTTGTTGACGCATTACCCTAGAATATTATTACTAAACGGACCATGTATTCATTTTTGGGGTATGCCATTTGAATCTCGACATCGGTTACTTAAATCACTAGTACAATCGACAAGTTGCTCAAAGAATGTTCTGATAACGGTTGCATCAAAAGACATGTTGAAAATGTGCCAAATGGTACACAATATGGAATGTACAAAAAATATAATATTTGGCCCTAAAAAAAGCAGCAATTTAAAAAAAATTTATTTCTCCAGAGATGAAGAATATTACAATAGTATTGAAATAGCAGGAAAATCCTATAAAGTTGGATCTTATATCGTAGTAGACATTTCAAATTCTGAATACAAGTTTGGTGAAATAAAAAATATAATTAAAACTGTCGATAACATCATACATTTTCATGTTGATATTATAGAAGAAGAAGCTTTTAGTTCTCACCATTTTGCATATGTCTGCGAAAATAAAAGCAAAACTTTCGAAGTTGTGGAATATGATAGTTTACCAATTAAAGATATTTGCTTATCTGTTAAAAAAGGTAATAACCATTATATTTGTTCAAATTATCGACTTTAAATAAATAAAATAGTAATAACATTTTTTGTAAAGCCTAAATAATGAAATTTAAAAATATGCTCATATATAATTTTAAAATAGTATACAATATCAAATAGATTAAATTGTAATTTTAGATTTACATGCAATAAAAGAAAAAATGAAAATAAATTTTATTCAATTTCTAATAATTATATTTTAACATTCTAATATGTATGCTTAGGTATGTTCAGGTGAGTAAAAAACAAAAACGTTTTCTATCAAGAAATCCAAAGACGCAAAGACATACTTTTTTTCTCGTTTACGATACATACATATAAATTCAACATAAATTGTGTATGTACAGGCCCCTTAAATCATTAAAAATACACTTAATTTTATTTCTTCACCTATTATTTTCTTTTAATAATATCAAATAACTGTTGATTGCATTAATAAGTTCCTTTATAAGCTTGAAAACATAATTCATAGAATTATAAATTAATTTAATATTAATTTTGATAATGGTTTTTTAATTTTCGTAATTTAGAAAATAAAAATCTGTATCATTAAGAAAATCATCTACTCAATCTTAGAGAAAGAACCATAAGAATCTTTTAGTCTCAATTTATTCAAATAAATATCCTAACCAGATTTTATTTTAATTTTTATTAAATTCTCAATTATATTTATTATCATCATTAGGGGAGACTGAGGCTAGTTGCCGATTTTTTTTGTGCAGAAACTATAAGACTTACAAAAAAATAAAAACCACCTTTAAAAGTACCCCGCTATAGTAATATTTGAGAATTTTTTAAGAAAATTTAATAAGAAATGAATTATGAAAGAGTATTTGAGGCACATTTTTATGCCAACTGGGCAAAATCTTGATGAGGTAAATTGACAAAGGAATTGCGGTAAGTTGTCAAATAAACTATTAATCTTTTCATAATATTCACTTTGTAAAAAAGTAAAAGAAAAGCGTACCGCATTCACATTCGTGGAAAAAAGATAGTATACGAAGTGATATACTTTTCTTTCGGCTTTTTGCAAACAGAAAATTATCAAAATTTATATTTACAAAAGATTTAACTTTTTTCGTACAATTTACTTAAAAAATGCATGTTTGAAAAAATTTTCCACAATTTTAAATTTTTATCTTAAGTCCCTTTATTTATTAAGTTATGCAGATTAAAATAAAAATTCAATTACAAAAAATATTAAAAATTTGGATCTATTATGTATTATGAATAATATGAATAACTTTAACCTTTTAATTCTGTAAAGTAAATAAATAATCTAAAGGATATCAAAAGACAATATAATATAAATAAAAATAAATTCATTTATATTTGTTTAAAAATATCACTATGTAATAAATAAAATTAAAAAAAACTCTGTATACATAAAAAATGTATGTATACTTGAAACAATCATATTAACACATTAACAATAATTCTTAGTTAAAGAAGAAATAATTATTTATAAATAATAATGTATTGTAAGTTGGTATCTTGATTTTAATTGAATAAAGGCCACATCTCGTTTCTAATCAAGAAAAGGTTTCGTTTGTGATTTATGAAAGAAATTATAAATTTGTACCAATAGCTACTTCATAACATTTTTTCGATCAACTGGCCTCAGTCTCCCTTATATTAAAAATGAAATATGGCTCAACTCGTAAATTAAACATAAGAGAGTGTTATTATGTTTTGCGAGCCTTAGAGTTTCACATTATCCGTACGACGCTTCGCTTTTTATTTTAAACAACGTCCGTTTCAAAAACAATGACACTCCTCTCTAAACTTTTTGTACTGCAGCGTTCTCGTAAGTCTACGAGTGCGGAAAAACAGACATCTTAATAATATGTACGCATTCTCACTTTAATTTTTGAGATAATTCCAAAAACGTAGCAAAGAACTCTTTTATGCGCAAGACGGTTGTGCGTTGGTGTTTAGTACAGCTATTAATGTTTTCAAAAGAAAATTCAGGCACAATCTTTATTACGTTATAACTTTAAGAAAAAATAATATTTTGATATGCTGTAACTACTTTTTTGAAAGGATTTGATCTAAGCTTTAATTTAAAAAGAGTTATGAGCTCCTAGCTATCGATGCTTAAGAGCTACTAGTGTTTGAAAATCTAATAACTTTTTTAGTGATTTTCTTAAATTGCCTGTATTTAGGGAAAAATTGAGCGTTTGTGACTATAACTTTAACTTTTTCCATATTTTGTCGTCTGAAAACGTATCCACAAGTTTGAGCAAAATCCGTGATCCGGAGATGTCATACTCTCATAGTAACTATTAAAGTAACCTATACAATACCAATAAACATACACTGCGCAGACTATAGCTGTAGCACCTGTGTAAGCATGTACAAAAATCTCTAATGTAATTTCAATATATTTTAATAAATTGATCAAGCAGAGTTTTCATACATTAGTAAGCACAAATTAATTTTAAAAAATTTAACTCAATTTTTTTAGTTACTATGAATTAAACATACTTTTAAAATTATATGCTTGGGTATAGGGTAAAATTGGAATTACTGTATCCACCCTTATTGCTGTAATTTATGTCATATTTTAATATACGAAAATCTTTTAACGCATTAATTAATAATAAAAAAAATTATTTAATTTTTTTCAAGTATAATTCAAGTGACAGAAAAACAAGTTTTATATGTTGTAAATAATATTAGATATTTGAAAATTTTTTTATGCATTGACAAAAGTATAAAGACTATATATTCGTTTGCATTAAAAAAAAAAAATTAAAAAACAAACTTTGGTAATGCATTAAACTATTTTATTCTAGTAAAAAATATACAGATGAAACAAAATAAAAATTCATTTAATAGTTGAGAAACAACAATTGAAATATACGTTAAATTCGATAAAAAATTTGAAAAGTTTAACGAAACCTACAGCGACTTATATATTTAGGTTATGAAAATATCTATAAATTAAATTTTTTTCTCATCCCCCAGCGTAAAGTTCGTACTTCTTTTCTGCTGAACGGGGAAAGAAGTGCTGCGTTCAGTCCTCGTTTTTAATGATGTGCGCATGCGCGAGTGTATAGTTTATACGTATACGCAACTGTACGTAAAAAGACTATTCGGAATATGTACGGCTACGGGTTAACTAGACCCTTAATTAAGCCAGCGGCGAAATGTGAAATAGAATATAATATTATGGGTGGACGTCACCCTTAAATTCAACGGCGCAAGTTCGGCATTGCGGCGGCGGCAAAAATATAGCTAGTGTGCTCTAGGCAGGTAGATTTACGCCAGCGTGCTCACTCGACGTATCTCTAACACTGCCAGCATATGCACTAGAGTTTAGACCAGCGTGCTCACTCGGTCTATCCCCATGTGCAAGAGAGAGAAGCCTTGCCTAAGCTGTGGTGCTCCACAAGCCAAGGCAACCAGCTACTACTGGCCCCACTCTCTCTTAGCCTAGCGTGCTCACTAAGGTAGAGAGAGAGAGAGAGGACCGTAGTCTACACTGCTCTGCTTAGCTGTGCTTCTCGGCCTCTTATATACTCCGGCCTCATTTTTCCCGATGCGTGCAACGACGTTTGAAGTTGCCACCTGGCGGCTGAGCTCAGAACTACTGTCCTATCGTAGCTGGCCGTTAGGCGGGAAATTTGAATGCGCGGGTATGTATACTCGTCGCAATATATATATATATATATAATATTAAAAAGATGTATCTTATTTTTTTCTATAAATTTTATTTTATATACCTTTTTTGAAAATTCGTTTTTTTCAAGTTATTACCAAAAAATCATTTCTTCAACCTCTAAAGGGATAACTGTTTTAAAACCGCTCGAACGATTTTTTTTAAACTGCCAACATTTATTTGTATTGTTCTTTTAAATCATGTCCCGTCTGAATGATTCAGATCAAATAAAAACTTTATACAAAACTTTACTTTTAAGCTACTGAACTTTAAAATAATTTTTTTTTTCTCGTAACTTTTGATAGATTATCCTATCTAAAACATTAAAAAGTATAAATTGATGAAAATATGTCTTTTTCACATAACATAAATTTTTTCGAAATCAATCAATTTAATTCACAAGAAAAATTTAAATAATTATAAATTTGTTTTTTCAAATAAATACAATAAATTCAAACCTCCTGTTGAAAGTTGCGGTAGAAAATACAATGAAAAAATGAAATAAGATTAACTTTTAATGCTTTTGCGTTTGTAAATGATTTGCTTTAATATACTTTAAATATCAAATAGAAATAAATCAGTTTAACAGTATATAGAGTTGCTGATATAAAATATATAAAAATTTAATTATTTTTAAATTTTCTACACCATTCATGAAAAATTTTGTAAATAATTTTTATTCTATTAATTTTGTTAATACTATTTTTTATTCATTATTTCATAAACTTAACATTATAAACTTAAGTTTTTGTACAAATATTTTAACCTCAACGATTGGAATATAGAGACACTAGAATGGGAAGAGCTTGTCTACTTTTTGGAGCTTATTTGGAGTTACAAAAGATAAAAATAAATGACAGAAAGCGATGATCTCAGACAGCATTCCAATTTGATTCCTTTTGTAGTGGAACTTTGTTAGGTTAATCAATAAAAAGCTAAATAAATACATGAGTATATATAAACATACATAAATTTTGAAAGTTTATAGTATTTTGGATTGTATAAGCTATGCAATTCAAGTAAAAAATCATTTACTTTTAAAAATCGTTGTTTTTTAGTTGTAAATATAAATATATAGTGTTCGACCCAATGAAGAGTATAATTAATTATTTTTTCTTCCAAGACAATTCAAAATCATACAAAAAGTTAAATTGTAAGAATCATTATATGATTTATTAAATGAGTCGAATATGATACCATTATAAAATAATGCCAATCTTTTTCTTTTATTACAATTTTATTTTATATTTTTTCTTTTATTTTAAAATCTATGATTTACTATTTTTCATCGATTAGTAAAGCTCAATTTTAAAAATCTCATTCTTGAATTTATCGAATTCCAGATTTTAATAATAATTATGCAAATAAAAATTTTAATATATATTCTCATTTATAATCTGATAAATTTTATTGAAATGTATGCAGCCCTGGTAGAAAATTAAGGATAAGATATGCTCAGATAACTAACTGTTGGCTATATCTCGTCGCTACGCAGTCGCGATAAGTGACCGATAAATACACGATAATATATTAAAGATTACAGAATTGAAATAAAATATAATCACTAAAATAATTAAAATTTTTTTCTTCTGATTCGAAATAAATTATAAATATTATTATTACAATTCATATGAGTTGTAAATAATTTTGCAATTAAAATCGTTTATAGAAAGCGAATCTGTATATATACATGCTGCCCGCGATGGCGCCTGTTTGTACAATCGTAAAATATATCCTATAGTTGTGAATACTGAATGTTGGCTGCGCGCGCATCACTCGACGCTTCGTCTTCTATAAGCATCTATCTTCATCACTATATGTGCAGGTTAGATTGACTTGACTTAACTTTAAAATTATTAAAGATGCATATACTGTTATTGTAATAGTGTCAACATTTTCTGTTCTTTATTGTATAACTTAAATTTATTTGCGAACATATACAGTATGATTATGAATAAAATATCCATGTAAAATCAGTGAGTGCGAAGTGCGAGTGAGCGAGTTCATATGTAAACTTAGTGTGAGAGAATACACTGTAAAAGAAAATGGCGAGAAATCACGTCGTTGGTCGACGATTTCAATGCGACCATGCACCGTCGATGTTATTTAACATTGTTGAAGCGCAAAATCTAACTGATTTAATCTAAAAATCTTGTGTTCAGTTTACGTGAAATCACGCAAAGCACGTTAAAATGTCGCCGCTGAACGAAGTGAAATAACCTCGACGGTGCATGGTCGCATTGAAATCGTCGACCAACAACGTGATTTTCTGCTATTTTTTTTACAGTGTAAGACTGTCCGTTTAGGAACTGAAAAGGAAACAAGGAGTGAACAGCCTTTCTCTTTCTCACTAACTGCGTTCCCATATGCGTGCTCACTCACACTTTGTAATATGCTGTTTATGAATATAGTATAATTCAACATTGACCATATTCTTCCGATACCATTGCGATAATTCGTTAAGAGTAATGGAGGTTTATCGCCATATCTAAAAGCATATGATCGCGACTGCCCATAAAATACGGGATGATATACTGAAAATATGTTCAACTTTCTACCAGGGAGGTAATCGATTTAGTTTCACCTAAAAATTATAGAAATGTGTTCTAATATTTATTTATAGATATACACGTTTATTAATTTTACTTAAAATAGTGATCCCAGATCACATGTAAATTTACAAACATGTGATCTGAGTCATTCTTTTTTATCTCCCGTAGTGTATATGCTATTTTATTACATATTCACGTTGATACTACAAATTTGAAAATAAAATTGATGATTTTAGATAGCTAAAAGTAAATTCCTCTAGCTTAAATCAGAACAACGGTGGAATTATTCAGATATATTCATTAATATTAGTACTCTTAATCGTTAAAAGAGCCATTATGATATAAAACTAAATAATTTACGTAAACAATTAAATTGAATGTTATTACAATATTACAAACTATGTGGTGTTAGAAACCATGTACCTAAAAACTTGGGGTTTAAATGATCGATTTTCTTATTCATTTAATGTTTGATTTATTAATAAATATTCTTAATAACTGACTGGCTATACATAAAGTATTTGCTGATTTACGCAATTACTTAATGTAAAATGACGTAGCACAAATCAGAAATGTGATAAAGAATTAGAATTACGTTAGATTACTTTGTAGCCGACCGAAAAATAATTAAAAAGTAGGTGCAACTTAATATTATTTTTTCTCGCGTTGGTTTTACCTCGCGCTGCATTTTTCGTTATACAACAATATTTTAGACTTTTCAAACAAGATTAGCATCAATAATTATTCTACATATATATGGCTAGAGTGGTGGACAACATTATAAGTATATTATTATCTCAATAAATTTAAATCGCTGTGTAAAAAAATATTATATGCTTTTCTCTTATCTGACCTCAGCGCCACCAAGCGGTGAATGATTCCTACCACCTCTTAAGGCGAATTCGGATTTTAGGTTAGGTTTTATTTTTGAGTTTACAAATTACTCTTTCAATATGTAAAATTTTTCAGATTTTCTAATTTTCCACCATTTTACGGATTACAATAAATGGTGGAAAATTAAAAAATCCAAAAAATTTTAGAAACTGAAAGAGTAATTTGTAAACTACAAAATGAAATCCAACCGAACTTCCGTAGTCGCCTTAAAAGTGGTACTATTTTGGTAAAAATAAGGATAGAAAAATAAAGTTACGCATGATATGCAATAAATATGTATTCTCACTGATTGACAGGCTATATATAAAGTATTTACTGGTTTACGCAATTACTTAATGTAAAACAATGCAGCCTGGATTAGTAAGGTAATAAAAGATTAGAACTACTATGAATTACTGAATAGCTGACCGAAGAACCACTGTCACGTAAAATAATTAGTAACTATAATTATTAATAATTATTAGCTTTGTTAATAAATTGTTTTGAAAAATTTTACGATTTTACAGATTTTATTTAAGATAAAATGATGTAGTTTAAATTAGAACATCGATTAGAGATAAATATTACTTAGGAATATGCAGATATATACATTTCTCTAACTAATTAATTTATAACAACATAATGAAATGAACTAAGCTTCATATACATATTATTTTAAAAAAATGAACATTTTTACATAAAATGTAAAATTATATAGTTTAAATCAGAAAGATGATAGTAAGTTTAAATAACATAGATATTTAGGATGATTTTAATTGCATTTTAAAACATGTTTCTGTTATTCATAATAAAAAAAATATTCAACGGAAAAATATAATTTTTAAATTAAATTTTATTATATAAATTTATAAATTTTAACTCAGACTGTGATATATATATATATATATATATATATATATATATATATATATATATATATATATTCTTTGCTTTCTCTCTCTCTCTTTTTCATAAGCAGCAGAGAAAAAGGCAGAATAGATTAAGTAAAAAATAACTAAATCTTATAAAAAAATAATCATAATTTTCGCAAGAGTCCTACCTCCCACTTTCTATACATATAGTGGAAGCATAACTTCTGTCGCACAGTCCCACGACTACCACGTTTTTAATTTAATTTAAAAAAATGGTGCAATATTTAACATATTTAACATTTCTTCGTTTAGGCATTTAAGTACCTTCACTAATTGTCATTTAAAAAGTTTCTCAAAAGTATATAAATAAAAGAAGTTTTTAACACAAGGGAAAAGTGACTTATTCATAATATAAATATGTTTCAAGATTAAGTGTCGATCCAAATAAAATAACAATATTTAACTTATTAAAATCGCTCAGACTTTCAAGTAAAATTTCTTCTTGTAAATCATTACCGGGATTAAATTTATGATATTTATATATATAGATATAATTAAAAATTGAAGCTTTCTAAAGAAGCAGTTTGAAAAAACCAAAAAATTCAAGACAATACAAGACAAGACAAGATTAGATTAGCCAAGACCAAGACAAGAGGCCAATTTTCAAGAAAATTCAAGACCAATACAATATTTTTCTTATTATCGTCTTATCTTGCTCTTGTGCAGCACTAATTTTCACTTATTACAAAAATACAATTAAGCGAATGGTGGCGTTTCGATAATCATAAGGAGCCCTCTTAATGATAAATATAAAAAAAATTATAGAAAAAATCGATGAGTAAGTAAATTATATTTAAGGAGCATCGGAAAATCAAGAAAATTCGTCAGAAAATGAATCAGAAAATGAATCGGATACATCATCAGAAGGAACATTGGTAACAGAAAGCGAAGATGAAGACAATAATTCCGATGATGAGTTACCATTTGAAAACGTTAATGATCCACTGTATCCTGGAGCTCCGCTTACAGTAGCAGAAAGTATTTTAGCAATTTTTTCATTAGTTACTAGACATAAAATTACAGGAGTTTTGCTGTCTAGTATACTATCACTAATTTCTTTGCATTGCATTAGACCCAACAACTGTGTTAAATCAATTTATAAATTGCAAAAGTTTCTTGCGAGCGTTGATGCACCTCTTGAGCGCCACTATTACTGTACCAAATGTAATTCTAAACTAACACAGAAATTTTGTAACTTGTGTAATGACGATAAAAATATTTCTTATTTTCTCGTAATACCCATTTTAACACAATTAAGATCAATGTACAAACGCGATGGGTTTAAAGAAAATTTAAATTACCGATCAACTCGAGTTTAAGAAAATCCTTCCAATTATGAAGACATTTACGATGGTCTTATTTATAAAACATTACCTAATGAGTTTTTACAAAATACAAATAATATAACATTCAACTGGAATACAGATGGCATTCCCTTATTCAAATCTTCGAAAATAAATATTTGGCCCTTTTACCTCATGATGAACGAATTGCCTTACAATCTAAGAACAAAAAAAGAAAATGTCATTATGTCTGGATTATGGTTCGGATCAACAAAACCATCACCTAATTTATTCATGTCAGCATTTAAAAAAGATTTAAAAAAGCTTTATAATGGTGTTGATTTTGAAGTACCCAATTCAGAAAATTTATTGCGGGTAAAAGGAATGATCATAAATGGCACTTGTGATCTTCCTGCAAAGGCTTTATTTTTGAATATTTCAAATTTTAATGCAAAAAATGGATGCCCCAATTGCAAAATAGAAACTCGACGAGTTGATAACGTCCAAACTTACCCGTATGTTGAAAATCTCGAAGTACAAACGACAGATGAAACTAAAACTCAAGCAGAAATAGCACATGCCACAGGTGTTATAGAATTCGGTGTTAAAGGGCCATCAGAATTAAGCCTAATCGTTCGTGACTTTATTAATTCGACTGCAGTTGATGTAATGCATTGCATTTATCAAGGCATTACGAAAAGGTTGATGTCAATTTGGTTTGACATAGATAATAGAAAACACGCAGCCTCTCTGCTTCCATTTATGAAAATAATTGACAATAAAATCAAAAAACTTACACCGCCTTCTTTCGTTCAAAGGTTGCCTAGAAAAGTATCAGATTATTCATATTGGAAGGCTTCAGAATTAAAATTGTTTTTACTCATGTACAGTTTACCCATTTTAAAAAGTTTTATGAAGACACAATATTTCGAACATCACATTTTATTAGTTTTTGCTATCACATTATTGAATTTTTCAAGTATAAGCGAAAATATGATTATTGAAGCTGAGCGCCTTTTAAAAGAGTATGTTATAAGATTTGAATTATTGTATGGAAAAAAATACATGACATGCAATGTTCATTTACTTCTTCATCTGGCTGATAATGTTAAAAAATTCGGGCCTCTTTGGGTGACACCATGTTTTGCTTTTGAAAGTTTAAATGGTGTTTTGAAAAGCTACGTTCATGGGTCAAAGAATCCGGAACTTCAAATATGTTCTTCAGTTACAACATATTTAACTGTCTCAGAATTGAAGGATAAATTCATAGAAGATGAGACTGAAGTTTATTTTTTTTGCAAAAGCATTGATAAATCTGGTACGCATAGGCGCAGAACTAAACGTATATGCGATAATATTTTTGTGATAAGCCTTCATAAAAAAATAAATTATATTCCTCCACACACAATGAATATTTTAAGAGAAAATGAAATTCTAATTGATGAACAAAAATTTCACGTTTTTACAAGACTTCTGAAGAACAGTATTTATTTCGAAACTGAATTTTATGCACAATGGAAAAAGACAAATTCATCCTGTGTTAAATTTAAACTTGATGGGAATCATGCTGTAGGAATATTACAAACTTTTATCACCACGTGCCAGTGCTTGTGCCTACCTTCATGTAATAACTGTAATGAAAATTGTAAGAGTTATGCTATCATTCTAATTTATAATGTACACGAAGCGTTTCATTGTAATTTAATTCGAAGATCTATTCCAACAATTTATACTTGCGAAAAATCTAACGAATTCGTAGTGGTTAACGTTGAAGATATTTTAGATATTTATTTTTATTTCTACGTTGATGATGTACTATTTATTATTCAGCGAACCAATAATAAAGAAAATGAATGAAAAATAATTATGTAATAAATCTTATTTTATATGATAAGTGAAAAATATTTCTTTAATATTTTTCTTTTTAATATTATTATAAAAGCTGAATTAATTCATTTCAAAATATTCAAATAAAGTACAGTATCGCTTAAAAATTCGATAACACAATGTAAAAAAAAGAGTGAGATGAAATGTTCATACCTTTGAAAAAAAATATAGTAGGAAAATTCCCAAAAAAAATTTTAAAGTACTCTTTAAGAGCTTTCAAAATAGATATATAAAATTATTTTCTAAGTTTTTTATCATGTTAAACGAGTAACTTAAAAATTGGTCAATTTTTTTAATCAGACAGATTTTCGAGTATAATATAAAAAAATTTGAACAAATTTATTATAAAATACTTTGAAAGAGCTTTCATTTACTTTTTTTAAAAATTTTCAACAATGATTTTCCGTAGGGATCTTTGTTTTTTTTTGCCAAGTTTCTGCAAAAAACAGCAAAAATCTCTAGCTTTAGAGTTTTACAACTTTACAAAAAGTCATCGTAGAAAATTTTTAAAAAAGGTAAATGAAAGCTCTTTTAGAGTACTTTAAATAGTATACTTTTCACCTCGAGAAAAAAAGTAAAGAATGTCCGAAATCGTATGTAAATTGTCACCCGAATCAAAGGCAAGGCCCGAAATTACCACTTTTTTTGGCGCTATATAAAAAAGTAGTACTTTCGGGCCAGATGTTTAAAAAATATATTTTTTTAGATTTTTTTATATCATATTCGAAAAACTGCCCGAGCGAATCTATCATTAAAAAATTGTAAAAAATTGTAAATAGAAAATATTGAAAAAAAATTGTACAAAGTTTTGCCAAACCTTTGCGAAATTTCCTTACTTATTCTATCAAACTGAAAAGTATGCAGATAGAGTTCAAATAAAGTTTCGCCAAACTTCTGCAAAACTTTACAACTTATTTTATTAATTTAGAAAATATTAAAAAGGGTTTGTACAAAGTTTTGCCAAACCTTTGCATAATTTCACCATTTACTATAAGAAACAAAAAAATATTCAAATAAAGTTCAGAATAAATTTTGTTAAACTTCCGCGAAATTTCATAATTTTCCACGATGAAAATATATCAAGTTTGGGATTGTCTCATTTTCAAAGTTCGGCCCAAAGTTTTTCGAAATAAAACTTGTGCCGTACTTATCCCAAACTTAAAAATTTTTACGCGGGTTCTATACTCGGACTCCTTAAATTACACGATGAGAATGTCCGTGGCAAGATAAAGTTGGACTTTCTCCTTTAATCGCTCGAACGTTCGGTTAATATTTCAGATTATTACCTCGAACGTCACCTTGATTCACCTTAGATCTCAAGTTTTCACTCGTTGTCACCATTAACTGATTTTAATCTAATTCAAAATTTTGTAATTAAATTTGAATCTTATATCTTAGTGTTTTCTTATTTTTATTTATTAGTGAAGTAGGGCTCCAACCTACTCACTAACATTTTATATTAAAATAACTTAAGTAACAAAGACTTAAAGTAACACTGATTTTCCCAGTGGACCTGGCAGAGCCGAGTCTTGCGGTTGCCGTCTTGTTGTGACTAAAAGCGGTGTAGTGACGTAGAGGTTTGTTTTTATTACCTCGCGCCTGGGCGATCGAGAGATGGAAGCTCCAATTAAACCTCGACATGTAGTCAAAATTTTTAGGACAGGAATCGTTCAACTTCCTAAAAGTTCATTAGCCTGCTTACTAATGAATTTTTCCTTTCTTCTTCGTCTCTCCTTTACACTTGTATACAGTTGACGGTTGAGTTTTCGCAATGAGTCGGTATTGGGAAACGCTGACTCGGGACATTGCATGAAACTAATTTTGGTTGCTAACCTTTTAAATAGAAATGAAATTAAGATTTACAATTTTTAAATTCAAGAATGTTTTAATAATATTATATTGATTTGAAGGGCATAGTTCCATGGGATGTCACAACTTCCCCCTCAGGTCGATTATCGTTCCGACAATCAGCATAAGAATCGCCGAATAGACCGAGTTAAGCAGCTGATTTGTAAATAACATGTTAGATAATACTATTGATTTTAATTCATGATAAGATACATTATTTTTGCAGTATATTTGGTTAGTTACGTGAGTAAATTGTTAGTATACTTATTATAGTTAAATTTTTCGTTGAGGGGTTTGGATATGGTATAGTTAACTAACAATAATGAAAGAATAAAATTTGGTAGCGTGTAACAAAAATTGGTAAACTAAAAAAAAATTTTGTGAAATTATGTGTATGCAATATTTTGTTGTGTTACTACGCATAATAATGTAAGGAACAGGGTTGCGAAAAAAGTAATTAAAAATTATTTGAATCACGAATCATTTTTGAATTTGTAATTAAAGTTTTATTTAATTAACAATTCCTTTTAAATTAATAATTAAAAATATTTTAATTAACAAATCAAAATCTAATCGTGAATTGAAAAGGCTTTAATTACAAAATCAAAAGGAATTCTTAATTAAATAAATTTCAATTAAGAAATCAAAATTTAATCGTGAATTGAAAGGGCTTTAATTCCAAAATCAAAAGGAATCCTTAATTAAATAAATTTCAATTAAGAAATCAAAATTTAATCGTGAATTGAAAGGGCTTTAATTCCAAAATCAAAAGGAATCCTTAATTAAATAAATTTCAATTAAGAAATCAAAATGTAATCGTGAATTGAAAGAGCGTCAGTTATGATTATGATTTGTGAATTCGAGGGCTTTAATTAAAAATTCCACAATTCCTTTTTAATTAAACGTACTAAGGAATTTGTATCATATATATGTATATAGAAAAACATATGTGGACGCGCACATACATACGCACCTAG
The DNA here is from genome assembly GCA_017163975.1 of Anastatus disparis. Lineage (NCBI taxonomy): Eukaryota > Metazoa > Arthropoda > Insecta > Hymenoptera > Eupelmidae > Anastatus > Anastatus disparis. Next base: position 1,553,269 of record JAFFSR010000381.1, read on the forward strand.
GCTCATATATATGCAACATTTCATGTCGACCCACACGCACACATACGGACAAGTTGATATATATATATATATATATATATATATATATATATATATATACATGGTCAGTTTCATGTCAACTTGCACCCGTTGACCCGTATATATTTTGGTTTATATATATGTATATATATATACATACATACATACATACATGGGATATTTCATGTCGGTTAGCACGTACTCATAAGTACAGGTTTTCTTTATATGTGGTACATTTCATGACAACACGCACACACCCATTCGTGTACCCTTAGATTTACATATATGGGACATTTCATGTCGATTCGCATGCATGCACACGCACGTTAATAAACTTAGGATTTTTCACGTCAATTCGAAAGCACACACACAAGTTTATATATATGGGACATTTCATGTCTATTCGCATGCATGCACACAGACTTTAATAAACATGGGATTTTTCACATCAATTGGAACGCACGCACTTACAGGTTTAGATATATGGGACATTTCATGCCAATGCGCACGCACGCACACACACACACACACACACACACACACAGGATTATATATGGGACATTTCATGTCAACTCGTACATACTCATAATGACAGGCTTTTTTATATATGTGAGACATTTTATGACAACACGCACACACCCATCCTAGTAACCTTAGGTTTATATATATATATATATATATGGGACATTTCATGTCGATTCGCATGCATGCACACGCACGTTAATATATATAGGATTTTTCACGTCAATTCGAACGCACACACACACAGGTTTACATATATATGGGACATTTCATGTCAATTCGCATGCATGCACACAAACTTTAATAAATATTGGATTTTTCACGTCAATTGGAACGTACGCACATACAGGTATATATATATGAGATATTTCATGTCGTTTACAGGTTTATTTATATATATATATATATATATATATATATATATATATATATATATATGGGACAGTACATGTCGTTGCGCATGCATGCACACACACGTTAATATACATGGGATTTTTAATGTCAATTCAAACGCATACAAACACACAGGTTTATATATATTGGACATTTCATGTCGATTCGCATGCATGCACACGTACGTTAATATACATGGGATTTTCCATGTCAATTCGAACGCACGCACACACACACAGGTTTATACATATGGTACATTTCATATCGATTTGCATGCATGCACACGTTAATATACATAGGATTTTTCACGTCAATTATTACCCACGCCTATACAGGTTTATATATATGGGACATTTCATGACAACTCTAACACACCTATCCAAGCGCCCTTAGGTTCACATATATGGGACGTATCATGTCAACACGCACGCACCGGTTTTCATATATTTGACATATCTTGTCAACTCGAACACGCAAACACATCTAAACATGTATTTGAAATTTGTATTTATATATATGGGACCGTTTCTGTCAATTCGCATGTACGCACACACATGGGCTTATGAATATATATATATATATATATATATATATATATATATATATATATATATATATATATACACATATATATGTGTGTATATCTGTGTACACATATACATGGGATATTTAATGTTAATTCACACGCGCACATACACACACGGTTTATATACACGGGACGTTTCATGTCAATTTACATGCATGACACACGTACTTGAGTTTGTATATATTTTTCTTTTATATATATATATATATATATATATATATATATATATATATATATATATATATATATATATGGGGCTGTTCCTGTCAAGGCACATGCACGCACACACATGGGCTTATGAATATATGTATATACATATACATGGGATATTTTATGTCAATTCACATGCATGCACACACACACACAGGTATATATATATATATATATATATATATATATATATATATATATATATATATATATATAAATATGAGTGCCACCAGATTTTTTTTAAACAAGTGAGCAGTTTTTAATCAGTTACACAAACAGGTTATTTTTTCTATGTTACTTAAAAAAAAAAAATTCTATTTTAGGAAAAATTGCTAATATTAATACTGATAAAAATCTTAAAGATTTTTAAGGAATAGTTTTACTTTTTGATGGATAATTTGATTATATGATTTTATTTTCAAAAAAGTTTTTCCCATAATAGTTATCTGTAATAAAAAAATTCTTTTACAATGTTAATTACTTTTTTCTGACATTCGTTTTGAAAGTTTATGCTTAGCAATTTTAAAATTTGGTTGTGACACTGATGATGCTGCTATAAATTATTTTGGATGTGTTATAATTAGTGTGCTGCCTCAATTTTCAACTGAAGGATTATAAATTAAGGATATTTTGGATTGAATTGCGGAAATAAAATAAATGATTAAAGAATTACAATCAACAAATCAATAAATTCAATTATTAATAGTTAAAAAAAAATGTTACCATGTCAGTGAGTTTTTTCAACAGGGTTATACATAAATTAAATTAATTAAAATTAATATTTTCAATCAATCATATACCTATTTTTTTATTAAAAAGATATATTTTTACAAAATATGTAACAGTAAAAGAGTAGTTCACAGAAAAAAATTGTACTTCGTTAAAAAATTTTATAAATTATAAAAACACAAGTTTTTTAAACTTCATAAAATAATGAATAGCGTACTGTACATATTGTTTTTGTAGCAAAAATTCTACATGTAAAAAATGTAATAAGATTAAAATACAAATAACGATTAATTAAACGTATTTATAAATTATAACATAAATTTAGCTAATGAAATAAAATTTTAGGAAATCCTATTCTAATCTCTGCTGCACTGTAACAATAGTCTCATTCTAATATGAAAAATTGAAAAAAATTATAAAACTTATTCTTTTTTATAACTTTGGCATGAAAATTGCATGAAATAAGCGACAAAATGTTTTTTATTTGAAAAATAGACTTTTCAAATTTTTGGAAATTATATCATACAAATTTTCCTGGACATTTTCCGACTTCACCCCCTTTAAATTAATGTTTAGTGACAAAATATATAAAAAAATTTTTGGAACCGTGGACTTTAATGTTACTATAGCAATCTCCCTATTTTCCGACCTGACTTTTTCATGTGAGCACCGTTGCGCGGTACTTTCTGAATAAGCGGTTCAATTATTCGTGAAAAATTAAAGGAAGACCGCAACCAGCCTAAATCATTCTTTTTTTATCAACAGTTGGTGGATTAAAGAATAATTTTAGCTAATTAAAATGTAAAAATTCTTAATTATATTGGTCACCAATGATTAGTGTAATAAAATAAAAAAAATCATTAAAAATGGCAAAATGAGTTTTTTTTATATTTATGATGTTTTACAGAGAAATGGTGCAATGTACGGCAAAATTGATAAGAATATTTTCGACTTAATATTTGATGAAAAACACGAAAAATTATGTTTTTCTGCGAAGAATTAACAACCAGAAAATTTACTTTAGAGATTTTCCTAACTATTTTCCAGCTATCCACCCTGGAAATTCGTGTTCAAGGCACCAAAATACATAGAAAAAACTTTGGTGGAGCCGTGGATCTCCATCGGCTACGGAAACTCTCCTAGCTACCTATATTAGTTATAAATGTCCTCCGTATTCAGGTGAAATACCCCGGTGAACATGTACATTAAGGTTTGGAAAGATTCTGATGTAAAAGAACCTTTCTAATTTTTTGCAGGTTTTGGTACCAGTCCATAATACAACTTTGTGAACTCTTATGAAAAAAATTGTCATGATTTTCGTTGATACCTTCTGAACTTTTTTGATTCATTAAGTTTTACTAAGGAATAGTAACCTTAATTTTATCGTATTCACAATTAATGAACAATTAAGATCGCTTTAGAATTGAACAGCACTGTAAAGTTTTCAGGAGAATCCTTCTAGATTGTATTTTAAAAAATTCTTCAGAAATATTTTTCACGTTTTATCATCGTATGAATATATTTATTAAATTATTAGTAAATAAATGATTATAAATCTATGAGATCATTTTTTTTTTTTTTTTTTAACGTCGCTATATTTATGCTATGCTATTATTGCTATGCTAATCAGCGACGGAGCTCGTAAGTGTGTTTGTGAACAAAGCACATGTAACGTACAGTGGTGCTTGTATCAATCGGCTGAGAGCGGGATTCGAACTCGGAACCTCGAGATTACGAATCCAACGCTCTACCGAATGAGCCACAGACCGACTCCTATGAGATCATTTAAGAATACGGATGAATCTTTATATTTTCTGTATATTGATTGAAAGGTTAATGAAACTTCACGAACTCTGTGGAAGTAAATCGAGATGAATTATTACAATCTTGTAAAGAGTTTAATAGCTATTAAAGATCCTTAAGAGGAGGTCGAGTATATATGTCCTATTGTAATCAAAAAATTGATTTTTTTTACAAAAACTAATAATTTTAGCAAAAAATAAAGAGAAAGCCCCATCTTGTATCATAAAAAGCAATATTTTCTTTGATTAGGAAAAAATTTTTTTATCGATTCCTTTTGAAAAAAACCTTGAAAAACATAAAATATCGAGGTTTGGATGGAGAATTCAGTTTTTCAAAGTTTTCTTTGAAACGAAGCGATAAAAATAATTTTTTCTCATAAGAGAAAATATTGCTTTTTAGTATACGAGATGGGGCTTTCTTCTTATTTTTTGTTACAATCATAAGGTTTTGCAGAAAATTGAATTTTTTTATTATAAAAGGATAGAGATGTACGACCTGCTATTAATAAAATACCGTGAAAATTATTTATGATTCTCAGTAACGATCTTGAAGTTATAAAAAAATATACATATTATTAAATTTTTTTAACTCTTGAAATAGTTAAGCATACCATGGATTTGTTTGATAGTGGAAATAAAGCCATTTTACACGACTAAGCTATAAATTTTTTTTGTGAATAAATACAATAAATCGCACTAATTTATTAATACTAGGCAATTTTTCAGTTTATTAATAAGTTAATTTAATTAATACTATGATATGCCCTTCAAAAATCACTATTCAATATATTAGAAATTCATAAAGAATCTGAAGAAGTCATGATCATATTTTTTGATATATGGGGATATCCACAAAACTTTTAATTGTCTAGTAACAGGTCATATTACAGCTGTTACTGGGTTACCGCATGATGCACATTGTTTAAACTAGGTTCAAATCTTTTGTGCTATCCTGTAACTCTATTTCTGATGTATTTTGTAAATGTTTAACAAACGGCGCAGTAGATATTTCTATGAAACATTCATTTTTACACATAAAAATTACCGTAATTTATCTTATGTGTAAATTTACTTTTTATAGAATTATCTGCTGCGCCGTTTGTGGCACATTTACAAAATACATCAGAAATAGAGTTACAGGATAGCACAAAAGATTATAACCTAGTTTAAATAATGACCTGTTACTAGAGAATTTAAAGTTGGATGGATATCCCCATATAATACCATAGTGGTACACATGAAATTGGAAAGGTTCTAAAAATATATAAATTACAATAACTTTTCTGATGAGGATATATTATTCAGATTAATATTATTTTTTAAATTAGATAACATTATTTTTATTTTTAAGAGCATGACGAAGCTTCCAGTCTTCTAATAATATTTCCAATCCCAAGTTATGAATAAACAATGCGTTTAATAACATTTTTTTGCGACAAAGAAAAAATTTGTAAGATTCAATTCGAGTGCGGACAACTCAAGAAACCCACGAAAATACTACATAAAAAGTAATAATACAAACTTTCAATGTAACGTATTTTAAGATTAGGTTTGTCGAGCTTGATATAATTTCCAATCCAAGTTCATAAAAAATTTACAAGTTTAAATGATTTTTTATTTTAACAAAAATTATTGTATTAACATAGCTTTAGTGCGGACAAGTCATTATATTTGTTTTTCTCATCCGTGCTGAGTAAGCGGCCTATAGCGCATGCGTTTTCGGGGTAGTAAGTAGCTAATAGCGCGCGCTGCGTGTGTTGTTTTTTGAGGGCGTGTGTTTCACAGCTATGTATAATATTATTTTGTATTAAATCACGTAAATACGTTACATTCTGTAAAATAATGTCACGCAAAAGCGTTAATTAATGTAAAATCGCAAAGGTTTATACAAGCGCAGCACCCTCATACTGTATCTCATCGACCATATGATGAATTTTATACTCTATCTCGCTTTAACCTCTGACAAAGTAAATCGTATCATCTATTCTTGTATTATTTTTACATTAACGAAATCGTAATTATTCCGTATAAACGTGAAATTGGTGAACTAAAAGTATGTAATTTAATTACAAATAATAGTACCAAAAAGTATAGAAATATACTATTGCGAGTCAGTCGTACGGCAGATATGAGAGAGAGAGAGAGTCTCGGGCAATGGCGCTATTCGCTACGCTCGTGCGCCAACTTGCCCTCGTGCGCAATAGTCAACTAAACCTTACTCGTTACACAATATACTATTAATTTACGAATTTAAAATGATATTAATGAAATAAAAAAAAGCAAAACTTGATTGCTGTAGCTCCAACATCAGATAAATATTACGGAAAGAAACATAATGAATCACCCAAATTCACAATTTTATAAATTACAACTGAATCACTGGAAAAATAGTTGCATACAATAGACTTTTCCAAATTTTATGAGTAACGGCTTATAATTGAAATTTCAATGTCGGAACGATTCGGAAAACTTGAAACATTTATCAATTTTCATTTCATAATAGTTCTTAAACATTCTTTAAAGACCGGAAAAATATTTGTTCCGATTCTTTTAGAAATTTTCGGGTCATTTTAACGAGGATATAACTGATGATGATGTAACAAAATTCAACTGCAATAATCACAAATTTTCCAATCGAAAACGTTTCCATAAATAATTTCCATAACTTTATAATTTCCGCGAAAATAATCATAATCTTCATAATTCTGCAAAAATGACAATTTATATTGACTTTTTCATAAATTTAAGTAACTTATAGAAATTTTCTCAAATTCAATTTACTTGTTTTTGTCATAAAAAACGAAAGATAATTAGTCTCAAAGCAGACTTAACGTAGGTAAATATTTTTTTTTTATATACGCTTTTCTTATATTCGCCTTCATGTCTGTTTGCATGTTTGTCTGTCTGTAATCAAATCTTGCGCGCTCGATTTCAGGCACTTTTTGACAGATATAAATTCTGACAATTGGCATAGACTTTGGTCTTGGATGACAATACAATAATCAGTTGTCATTTTGGTACCTGGACATCCAGGTCGATGATAATGGGTGTGAAAAGTCATCTCCGAGGAAGTATAAATGGGGAGGCTTTCTTTGGGTCAAGGCGAGTTTCTCGGGGGTTTTCAGGGTTGCTAAAACCGAATTTGAGATCAAACAATTGCCACAAAGTGATGCACGTTGTCCAGAATACGCATGCACGTCGTCTCCGAGGAAGTACAAGTGGGGAGGCTTTCTCTCGGTCGAGGTGGGTTCCCCGGGGGATTTCGAGGCTGCTAAAACCTAATTCAAGGTTTGAAAGTGAATCTATAATGCATAATAATGATTTAGGATGAAGAGGTCGAACTGGAGTACCAAGTCGCCGATAACGGATGTACCTGAGTGTAATCTTCGAAAAGTCTGGTTGCAATGTAACTCTAAATGATAATAAAAACAATTTTAACTTAAAAATAGAAAATACAAAATTTTAAAAACATGCTTTAAAAATAAAATACAATAATTGAATAAATAGACTAAAAAGTATAAAATAAATAAATTAAATTTTTTTAAATTTTTTAAATAATAGCGCTTATTACCTGTATATCGGAATGATGTTTGATGAAAAAATGTTAAAATTATTCACTAATTACAATAGTAATATGCTTTCTCGAAGTTAAATTTCGCTGGCATTATTCGAACGAAAAATTCATAAATTAGTAGGGATACTACCGCAAATTTATATGCGAGATGATTTGTATAAATGATCTTTATATATGGGTATCGACTACGAGTAAATCAACATATTTCATGGAACTTGCATGAATCTTAAACAATTGTTCTTTTAAAATCTTTTTATTTTCGAGTATTCTCCGACCTAATCAAACAACCTTAGAATCGAAATCTAAAAGAATCTCCAAGTTTCATTTGACATAGTCCCTGCAAATATCTGTAAACTTCATAATCGGTATGGAAAATTTCAAAATTCATTCATATAGACGATTTCCAGGTAGCCAGGATCACCTGGATATTGTGAGATGTCATCTCGGGAAACGTACATGTTATTAATAAATAATGGCTAAATTTCAAAAGATATTCTTGTAGACAATGTTTATCTTACTCGGAACATCCATGTTTGGCTAGATAACATTTGAAACAACTTCAAAGTAGTTATTAAACTATAAGTTGAATTTCAAAAGTTTTAGCTGTAGATGATGTTTAAGTTGTCATTAACACCTAGGTATCCAAAGACGGCGATCGTGGATACCACAGCATAATAAATAACTATTTTTTAAATATTGTCTACATCGATAAGGTAAAGTATGTATATATATATATATATATATATATATATATAAAGTTAAATATGTGTTTGTATGTGTGAGCGTGTGCGTGTGCGTATGAGTTGAAATTAAATGTTCCATATAAACTTGAATAAACCTGTGTGTGTACGTGCGATTCTACATGAAATGTCCCTTATGTATATATATATATATATATATATATATATATATATATATATATATATATATATATATATATATATATGTTTATATCATGCTTGTAAGTCGACATGAAAAGTCCCACGTACATGAACGCGTGTGTGCATGCATGCGAATTGACATGAAACGTCTCATATATATAAACCTAAGGGTACTTAGATAGGTGTGTACAAGTTGTCATGAAATGTCCCATATATATATAGAAAAACCTGTGCTTATGAGTACGTGCAAGTTGACATGAAATGTCCCATATATATATATATATATATATAGAAACAAAAAAATCGCGGGTGAACGTGAGCAATTTGATATGAAATGGACCATATATACATATGCAAAAACCTGTCAGTAAGGTCGTACATGAGTTGACATGAAGAGTCGCATGTATATAAAAGCGTGTATGCATGAATGCAAATTGACATGAAACGTCGCATATATGTAAACCTGAAGGAACTCGGATAGGTGTGTGAGAGTTGTCATGAAATGTTCCATATATATAGAAAAGCCTGTGATTATGAGTTGACATGAAATGTCCCATACAATATATATATATATATATATATATATATATATATATATATATATATATATATATATATATATATATATAATCCTGTGTGTGTGCATGCGCATTGGCATGAAATGTCCCATATATATAAACCTGTATGTGCGTGCGTTGAAATTTACAGAAAAAATCCCATGTATATCAACGTGTGTGTGCATGAATGAAAATTGACACGAAACGTCCCATGTATGAATACCTGAGAATTTGGATAGGTGTGTGAGAGTTGTCATGAAATGTTCCATATATATAGATAAGCCTGTGATTATGAGTATGTACAAGTTGACATGAAATGTCCCATACATATATATAATGCTGTGTGTGTGTGTATGTGTGCGTGCGCATTGGCATGAAATGTCCCATATATATAAACCTGTATGTGTGTGCGTTGAAATTTACATAAAAAATCCCATGTATATTAACGTGTGTGTGCATGAATGAAAATTGACATGAAACGTCCCATATATGCGAACCTGAAGGAACTCGGATAGGTATGTGAGAGTTGTCATGAAATGTTCCATATATATAGAGAAGCCTGTGATCATGAGTACGTACGAGTTGACCTGAAATGTCCTATGTATATATATATATATATATATATATATATATATATATATATACATATATAATCCTGTGTGTGTGCATGCGCATTGGCATGAAATGTCCCATATATATAAACCTGTCTGTGGGTGCGTTCTAATTGACGTGGAATGTCCCACGTATGTATGTATGTATGTATGTATGTATATATACATATATATATATATATATATATATCAACTTGTCTGTATGTGTGCGTTTGGGTCGACACGAAATGTTGCATATATATGAGCCCAGGTGCGTATGTATGTGCGCGTCCACATCTGTTTTTCTATATACATATATATGATGAAAATTCCTTTAAAACGTTTAATTAAAAAGGAATTATGGAATTTTTAATTAAAGCCCTCGAATTCACAAATCATAATCATAACTGACGCTCTTTCAATTCACGATTACATTTTGATTTCTTAATTGAAATTTATTTAATTAAGGATTCCTTTTGATTTTGGAATTAAAGCCCTTTCAATTCACGATTAAATTTTGATTTCTTAATTGAAATTTATTCAATTAAGAATTCCTTTTGATTTTGTAATTAAAGCCCTTTCAATTCACGATTACATTTTGATTTCCTAATTGAAATTTATTTAATTAAGAATTCCTTTTGATTTTTTAATTAAAGCCTTTTCAATTCACGATTAGAGTTTGATTTGTTAATTAAAATATTTTTAATTATTAATTTAAAAGGAATTGTTAATTAAATAAAACTCTAATTACGAATTCAAAAAGGATTTGTGAATTAAAATTTATTGAAAGCCCAAAATGATTTAAATATTTGCAACCCTGGTAAGGAATTACAAATTATATAAATCAGAATTTAGACAATTAAAATACAATAATAATAATAATAATTTATGTGATTGAAATGTGTAATACTATCTTAGATGTTATAAAAAAAAATGGATTAAAATTCAGATGAAAATTAAAATAAATAGATGACACTTTAAAAATTGCTGATGAAAAATTGCGGAAAGTTCTTGCACATAAGCATAGACACCAAACCAAATATAACGTATAACGTGGACTATTTAAAATTATTCTAAAATTGATACGAGGAGGTACATTGGATATAGTCCGTTATTGTCGCAATTTTCGCGGTGTCGTTCCGAAATGTTAAAAGCGAACTACTAGCGCGAGAAATGCTATAATAACGGACTACACACATTATAAGTATGCAATAAAATTTAATTTCAAAACATACAAAATATAGCATATAAAATGTGCTATATTAGATTTTATAGTAATATTATGATTTAGGAACAGTAACAAAATTAATTTATGTAAAAGCTGTAAAGTGATACCTTTAATTTAAGGATAGAAAAACTCATTGAAATAGATATAGCAGTTAAAAAACAATCGGATTATTACCCTATTGAAAAAAATCATGTGATTAAATTACATGATTGAATCATGTAACGAAATCATGTAACAAAATCATGTGATGAAATCATGTGATAAAGTTAGTAATGTATTGGTACAATTAATCATGTAATTTTTTAAAAAACATGTAATTTTTTAAATATCATGTAATAAACTAAATATAAGGAATAATACATCTATCAACTAGATGAATCTGTAATTATAAACTCTGTATGTTTTTATGAAAGAATGAAGATATGTGCATTTATATACTTTACTCCAGCTGATAGTTCTCTACTCCCGCTGATATTCATACCTCTAAAAATAAACGGGAGAAAAGTACTTTTCGCCCGCACATTCTATTTCTCTTAAATAAAGCAGAAGAAGCGTAGTTTTTTTTCGAAATTCAGAGGGCGTAAAGTTCTTTACTCCCTCTGATATAAATACCTCTAAAAAGAAGCGGGAGAAAAGTACTTTTTGCCCGCACATTCTATTTCTCTTAAATGGAGCAGAAGAAGCGTAGTATTTTTTTGAAATTCAGAGGGCGTAAAGTTCTTTACTCCCGCTGATATTAATACCTCTAGAAATAAGCGGGAGCAATGTACTTTTCTCCCGCACATTCTATTTCTCTTAAATGAAGCTAGAGAAGTGTATTTTTTTTCGAAATTCAGAGGGCGTAAAGTTCTTTACTCGCGCTGATATTAATACCTCTAAAAATAAGCGGAAGAAAAGTACTTTTCTCCCGCTTATTTTTAGAGGTATTAATATCAGCGGGAGTAAAGATTTTTACGCCCCCTGAATTTCGAAAAAAAACTACACTTCTTCTGCTTCATTTAAGAGAAATAGAATGTGCGGGAGAAAAGTACATTTCTCCCGCTTATTTTTAGAGGTATTAATATCAGTGGGAGTAAAGAACTTTACGCCCTCTGAACTTCGAAAAAAAAATACGCTTCTCCTGCTTTATTTAAGAGAAATAGAATGTGCGGGAGAAAAGTACTTTTCTCCCGCTTATTTTTAGAGGTATTAATATCAGCGAGAGTAAAGAACTTTACGCCCTCTAAATTTCGAAAAAAAATACGCTTCTTCTGCTTCATTTAAGAGAAATAGAATGTGCGGGAGAAAAGTACATTTCTCCCGCTAATGTTTAGAGGTATCAATATCAGCGGAAAGAAAGAACTTTACGCTCTCTGAATTTCGAAAAAAAAATACGCTGTATCTGCTTCATTTAAGAGAAATAGAATGTGCGGGAGAAAAGTACATTTCTTCCGCTTATTTTTAGAAGTATTAATATCAGTGGGAGTAAAGAACTTAACGCCCTCTGAATTTCGAAAAAAAATACGCTTCTCCTGCTTTATTTAAGAGAAATAGAATGTGCGGGAGAAAAGTACTTTTCTCCCGCTTATGTTTAGAGGTATTAATATCAGCGGGAGTAAAGAACTTTACGCCCTCTGAATTTCGAAAAAAAACTACGCTTCTTCCGCTTCATTGAAGAGATAGAATGTGCGGAAGAAAAGTACTTTTCTCCCGCTTTTTTTCAGAGGTATTAATATCAGCGGGAGTAAAGATTTTTACCCCTTCTGAATTTCGAAAAAAAAATACACTTCTTCTGCTTCATTTAAGAGAAATAGAATGTGCGGGCGAAAAGTACTTTCCTCCCGCTTATTTTTAGAAGTATCAATATCAGCGGGAGGAAAGAACTTTACGCTCTCTGAATTTCGAAAAAAAAATACGCTTCTCCTGCTTTATTTAAGAGAAATAGAATGTGCGGGAGAAAAGTACTTTTCTCCCGCTTATTTTTAGAGGTATTAATATCAGCGAGAGTAAAGAACTTTACGCCCTCTAAATTTCGAAAAAAAATACGCTTCTTCTGCTTCATTCAAGAGAAATAGAATGTGCGGAAGAAAAGTACATTTCTCCCGCTTATGTTTAGAGGTATCAATATCAGCGGGAGAAAAGAACTTTACGCTCTCTGAATTTCGAAAAAAAAATACGCTTTATCTGCTTTATTTAAGAGAAATAGAATGTGCGGGAGAAAAGTACATTTCTCCCGCTTATGTTTAGAGGTATTTATATCAGCGGGAGTAAAGAACTTTACGCCCTCTGAATTTCGAAAAAAAACTACGCTTCTTCTGCTTCATTGAAGAGATAGAATGTGCGGAAGAAAAGTACTTTTCTCCCGCTTTTTTTCAGAGGTATTAATATCAGCGGGAGTAAAGATTTTTACGCCCTCTGAATTTCGGAAAAAAAATACACTTCTTCTGCTTCATTTAAGAGAAATAGAATGTGCGGGCGAAAAGTACTTTTCTCCCGCTTATTTTTAGAGGTATCAATATTAGCGGGAGGAAAGCACTTTACGCTCTCTGAATTTCGAAAAAAAAATACGCTTCATCTGCTTCATTTAAGAGAAATAGAAAGTGCGGGAGAAAAGAACGTTTCTTCCGCTTATTTTTAGAGGTATTAATATTAGTGGGAGTAAAGAACTTTACGCCCTCTGAATTTGGAAAAAAAAATACGCTTTTTCTGCTTTATTTAAGAGAAATAGAATGTGCGGGAGAAAAGTACATTTCTCCCGCTTATTTTTAGAGGTATTAATATCAGCGGGAGTAAAGAACTTTATTCCCTCCGAATTTTGAAAAAAAAATACACTTCTGCTTCATTTAAGAGAAATAGAATGTGCGGGAGAAAAGTACATTTCTCCCGCTTATGTTTAGAGGTATTAATATCAGCGAGAGTAAAGAACTTTACGCCCTCTGAATTTCGAAAAAAAACTACGCTTCTTCTGCTTCATTTAAGAGATAGAATGTGCGGAAGAAAAGTACTTTTATCCCGCTTATTTTTAGAGGTCTTAATATCAGCGGGAGTAAAGATTTTTACGCCCTCTGCATTTCGAAAAAAAAGTACACTTCTTCTGCTTTATTTAAGAGATAGAATGTGCGGAAGAAAAGTACTTTTCTCCCGCTTTTTTTCAGAGGTATTAATATCAGCGGGAGTAAAGATTTTTACGCCCTCTGAATTTCGAAAAAAAAATACACTTCTTCTGCTTCATCTAAAAGAAATAAAATGTGCGGGCGAAAAGTACATTTCTCCCGCTTATGTTTAGAGGTATTAATATCAGCGAGAGTAAAGAACTTTACGCCCTCTAAATTTCGAAAAAAAAATACGCTTTTTCTGCTTCATTTAAGAGAAATAGAATGTGCGGGAGAAAAGTACTTTTCGCCCGCTTATTTTTAGAGGTATTAATATCAGCGGGAGTAAAGAACTTTATTCCCTCTGAATTTTGAAAAAAAATACACTTCTTTTGCTTCATTTAAGAGAAATAGAATGTGCGGGAGAAAAGTACATTTCTCCCGCTTATGTTTAGAGGTATTAATATCAGCGAGAGTAAAGAACTTTACGCCCTCTAAATTTCGAAAAAAAACTACGCTTCTTCTGCTTCATTTAAGAGAAATAGAATGTGCGGGAGAAAAGTACATTTCTTCCGCTTATTTTTAGAAGTATTAATATCAGTGGGAGTAAAGAACTTAACGCCCTCTGAACTTCGGAAAAAAATACGCTTCTCCTGCTTTATTTAAGAGAAATAGAATGTGCGGGAGAAAAGTACTTTTCTCCCGCTTATTTTTAGAGGTATTAATATCAGCGGGAGTAAAGATTTTTACGCCCCCTGAATTTCGAAAAAAAACTACACTTCTTCTGCTTCATTTAAGAGAAATAGAATGTGCGGGAGAAAAGTACATTTCTCCCGCTTATTTTTAGAGGTATTAATATCAGTGGGAGTAAAGAACTTTACGCCCTCTGAACTTCGAAAAAAAAATACGCTTCTCCTGCTTTATTTAAGAGAAATAGAATGTGCGGGAGAAAAGTACTTTTCTCCCGCTTATTTTTAGAGGTATTAATATCAGCGAGAGTAAAGAACTTTACGCCCTCTAAATTTCGAAAAAAAATACGCTTCTTCTGCTTCATTTAAGAGAAATAGAATGTGCGGGAGAAAAGTACATTTCTCCCGCTAATGTTTAGAGGTATCAATATCAGCGGAAGGAAAGAACTTTACGCTCTCTGAATTTCGAAAAAAAATACGCTGTATCTGCTTCATTTAAGAGAAATAGAATGTGCGGGAGAAAAGTACATTTCTTCCGCTTATTTTTAGAAGTATTAATATCAGTGGGAGTAAAGAACTTAACGCCCTCTGAATTTCGAAAAAAAATACGCTTCTCCTGCTTTATTTAAGAGAAATAGAATGTGCGGGAGAAAAGTACTTTTCTCCCGCTTATGTTTAGAGGTATTAATATCAGCGGGAGTAAAGAACTTTACGCCCTCTGAATTTCGAAAAAAAACTACGCTTCTTCCGCTTCATTGAAGAGATAGGAATGTGCGGAAGAAAAGTACTTTTCTCCCGCTTTTTTCAGAGGTATTAATATCAGCGGGAGTAAAGATTTTTACCCCTTCTGAATTTCGAAAAAAAAATACACTTCTTCTGCTTCATTTAAGAGAAATAGAATGTGCGGGCGAAAAGTACTTTCCTCCCGCTTATTTTTAGAAGTATCAATATCAGCGGGAGGAAAGAACTTTACGCTCTCTGAATTTCGAAAAAAAAATACGCTTCTCCTGCTTTATTTAAGAGAAATAGAATGTGCGGGAGAAAAGTACTTTTCTCCCGCTTATTTTTAGAGGTATTAATATCAGCGAGAGTAAAGAACTTTACGCCCTCTAAATTTCGAAAAAAAATACGCTTCTTCTGCTTCATTCAAGAGAAATAGAATGTGCGGAAGAAAAGTACATTTCTCCCGCTTATGTTTAGAGGTATCAATATCAGCGGGAGAAAAGAACTTTACGCTCTCTGAATTTCGAAAAAAAAATACGCTTCTTCTGCTTCATTGAAGAGATAGAATGTGCGGAAGAAAAGTACTTTTCTCCCGCTTTTTTTCAGAGGTATTAATATCAGCGGGAGTAAAGATTTTTACGCCCTCTGAATTTCGGAAAAAAAATACACTTCTTCTGCTTCATTTAAGAGAAATAGAATGTGCGGGCGAAAAGTACTTTTCTCCCGCTTATTTTTAGAGGTATCAATATTAGCGGGAGGAAAGCACTTTACGCTCTCTGAATTTCGAAAAAAAAATACGCTTTTTCTGCTTCATTTAAGAGAAATAGAATGTGCGGGAGAAAAGTACTTTTCGCCCGCTTATTTTTAGAGGTATTAATATCAGCGGGAGTAAAGAACTTTATTCCCTCTGAATTTTGAAAAAAAATACACTTCTTTTGCTTCATTTAAGAGAAATAGAATGTGCGGGAGAAAAGTACATTTCTCCCGCTTATGTTTAGAGGTATTAATATCAGCGAGAGTAAAGAACTTTACGCCCTCTAAATTTCGAAAAAAAAATACGCTTCATCTGCTTCATTTAAGAGAAATAGAAAGTGCGGGAGAAAAGAACGTTTCTTCCGCTTATTTTTAGAGGTATTAATATTAGTGGGAGTAAAGAACTTTACGCCCTCTGAATTTGGAAAAAAAAATACGCTTTTTCTGCTTTATTTAAGAGAAATAGAATGTGCGGGAGAAAAGTACATTTCTCCCGCTTATTTTTAGAGGTATTAATATCAGCGGGAGTAAAGAACTTTATTCCCTCCGAATTTTGAAAAAAAAATACACTTCTGCTTCATTTAAGAGAAATAGAATGTGCGGGAGAAAAGTACATTTCTCCCGCTTATGTTTAGAGGTATTAATATCAGCGAGAGTAAAGAACTTTACGCCCTCTGAATTTCGAAAAAAAACTACGCTTCTTCTGCTTCATTTAAGAGATAGAATGTGCGGAAGAAAAGTACTTTTATCCCGCTTATTTTTAGAGGTCTTAATATCAGCGGGAGTAAAGATTTTTACGCCCTCTGCATTTCGAAAAAAAAGTACACTTCTTCTGCTTTATTTAAGAGATAGAATGTGCGGAAGAAAAGTACTTTTCTCCCGCTTTTTTCAGAGGTATTAATATCAGCGGGAGTAAAGATTTTTACGCCCTCTGAATTTCGAAAAAAAATACACTTCTTCTGCTTCATCTAAAAGAAATAAAATGTGCGGGCGAAAAGTACATTTCTCCCGCTTATGTTTAGAGGTATTAATATCAGCGAGAGTAAAGAACTTTACGCCCTCTAAATTTCGAAAAAAAAATACGCTTTTTCTGCTTCATTTAAGAGAAATAGAATGTGCGGGAGAAAAGTACTTTTCGCCCGCTTATTTTTAGAGGTATTAATATCAGCGGGAGTAAAGAACTTTATTCCCTCTGAATTTTGAAAAAAAATACACTTCTTTTGCTTCATTTAAGAGAAATAGAATGTGCGGGAGAAAAGTACATTTCTCCCGCTTATGTTTAGAGGTATTAATATCAGCGAGAGTAAAGAACTTTACGCCCTCTAAATTTCGAAAAAAAAATACGCTTTTTCTGCTTCATTTAAGAGAAATAGAATGTGCGGGAAAAAGTACTTTTCGCCCGCTTATTTTTAGAGGTATTAATATCAGCGGGAGTAAAGAACTTTATTCCCTCTGAATTTCGAAAAAAAAATACACTTCTTCTGCTTCATTTAAGAGAAATAGAATGTGCGGGAGAAAAGTACATTTCTCCCGCTTATGTTTAGAGGTATTAATATCAGCGAGAGTAAAGAACTTTACGCCCTCTAAATTTCGAAAAAAAATACGCTTTTTCTGCTTCATTTAAGAGAAATAGAATGTGCGGGAAAAAGTACTTTTCGCCCGCTTATTTTTAGAGGTATTAATATCAGCGGGAGTAAAGAACTTTATTCCCTCTGAATTTCGAAAAAAAAAATACACTTCTTCTGCTTCATTTAAGAGAAATAGAATGTGCGGGAGAAAAGTACATTTCTCCCGCTTATGTTTAGAGGTATTAATATCAGCGAGAGTAAAGAACTTTACGCCCTCTAAATTTCGAAAAAAACTACGCTTTTTCTGCTTCATTTAAGAGAAATAGAATGTGCGGGAGAAAAGTACTTTTCTCCCGCTTATTTTTAGAGGTATTAATATCAGCGGGAGTAAAGAACTTTATTCCCTCTGAATTTCGAAAAAAAAATACACTTCTTCTACTTCATTTAAGAGAAATAGAATGTGCGGGCGAAAAGTACTTTTCTCCCGCTTATGTTTAGAGGTATTAATATCAGTGGGAGTAAAGAACTATCAGCGGGAGTAAAGTATATAAATGCACATATGTTCATTCTTTCATAAAAACATATAGAGTTTATAATTACATATTCATCTAGTTGAAACATGTATTATTTCTTATATTTAGTTTCATTACATGATTTTTAAAAAATTACATGATTAATTGTACCAATACATTACTAACTTCATCACATGATTTCATCACATGATTTAGTTACATGATTTCGTTACATGATTTAATCATGTAATTTAATCACATGATTTTTTTCAATAGGGTAGGTTATATAACAATCAGAGAATTACGAAAAAGGTATAATTAATGTTGTAAAAATTGACTCTGAGAGATATTCATGAGAAATATTTACTGAGAGTTAAAATAAAATTAAGGTTTTAACAAATAGGAATGAATTAGGGTTAATGTAGTTATATTGGGAAAAGATAAATAAAACGTGCGAATAACAAAAAAAAAACATAATTTCAGGAGACGTGTTTAAGTATAGAGGTTGTATAATTTATTGATTATTAGTACCTTTCGCTCTTATGTGTATATATATATATACACACACATATTAAGTGTTAATATTCCAAAAAGAAAGGAAAAGGAAAAAGGAAGAAAAAACTAAATAAATAAAAGACAATATTAATAGTAATAAGAGAAGTTATTATTTAACGCAGAATGTAAAATATAGATATTAGCTTTCCAGCGAAAATGATGAATAGATAATGGGTTTCTAGTAAAAAAAAATCTATTGTTCAGAAAGAAATGATAGTAACAGAAAAATTTTTAAATTTTGAGGGACACAAAGGGTTCAGTAATATTAGTAACTGTAAGAGATGAGTAGGACAATTTAAGAGTAGTTTTACTTAATTCAAGAATTAATAATCGTTTGTAATTAGTGTTATTTTAAAGTCCTTTGAATAAATTTTGAACATATATTTATTTAGTCAGTAAATGGCTTAAGACGATAAAGTAGTAATTTCATAAAAAAAATGAATTTTTATGATAGCAGCATGAGACTTTTAGCGTAATAAAACGTTTTGAGATATAAATAAAAATGAGCTCACTTATGAGATGTGTTTCTATATGAATTGATGTTTGGTTAATAATTATTCTTCAATTACAGGCCATACGACTAATGTTGTATTCTTAGATCTCTTGCAGTTCTATGTGGTTTATACTTTTCTTTAGTAAGAGAGGTCCCTTTTTTGTGATCCATCCGTATGATATCATTTGTTCCTTTTAGTACAAGATTCTTTTTATCTGATTTTGTCTTGTTTTTGATCAACGGTGAGGTGTTGATACACGTTATTATTCAAGTATTAGATTTCACGTTTTACCTTCCCCCTCAGGTTTTTGGTCCGATCTTGAAGAGATTTCTGAACGACTCTTTAGACTGATTTCCGAAATCATACGGAGAATTTTATACGATTCTGGGCCAGAGTTTATTGATTTTTGTAATCTTTCGGAGGCCGTGGGTTCGGCCTGTCCAGACCCAGTATGTTTTTTTTTTTTTCGTGGACTTATTGGATAATGAAGACAAGGAGGATAATAAGGATACTAAAAATTGTTGATGTTCAAGTGGGAAGGGCCTTTGTGAATCAAGGTTAGTATACGAAAAATCGATGTCATTAAAATATTGATAGTTGGCCATGTTTCGATAGTATGGTTCTAAATAATTTCTATTCGTGCATTTCTTCGTTTGCTTTTACCCCATCTTGCTATTTATTAATTTTGGAAGTGGTTATTTGAAATAATTAAATATTTTTCTTCAGCGACTATAGTTTTCATTACCTCTCGCTTATTCGTCATGATGGGACTTTTTCGATTATTATTTTCAGATTCAGTTATTTTAACTAGAAGGTTAATCTTCTTTATTATATTATTATGTGTGTTATATTCTATTGTTATATTATATAAAGACGTAAAAGTATTAAAAAAAGGAATTATTTGTATTATATTAATTGTATGTGAATTACGTAAGATGCTAAAAGTAGATAGGAGGTATATATAGAATACAGAATACATATATTGGATATACATATATATATATATGTATCTTAGTGACTACATATATGAGGTAAAAGTAATATAATATTAATTGAATTGATAAATTATTCGTTAAATGATTTTAAAATTAGATTTTGAATAATTTATCTAATATGAAATGTTCCCAGTATGAAAATTTTAAATAAGATTGTTGGAATTTTGAATTTTGTCATTGACTTATAATTGAGTTATAAATTAAGATTTAGCAAAAATAAAAACTAGTAATTACACAATTGATCCAGTGAATGAACACGAAGGTATTTAAATTTATATTTTAATATTTCTAGTTTATTAGAGTAGTTAATGAAAAGTTTGTATAGAAGTAATATACAAATGTGAATAAAAATTCCATACAAATATCGTAAATAAAATAAATAAAAATAAAAGAAAAAGAAATATAAGGCTGATTCCATTTCAAATCGAACAGTCAGTATACACTCAAGTCACCAATTACTGCGCTAATGGAGTATGTTATTCTACCCTAAAAATAAGGGTATACGTATTTTTTTATTTTGCTGAAATATCAAAATTGCATCAGATATGCACTTTTGAAAATTGCATACAAAAACTAAATGTTAAAACTGAAAATGTTGAGAATAACTTTAGAGAGCTATCGTTTTACCAATTTCCAATGAATTTTGATAAACCTTTTTTTATTTTATTTCGTTTTGAGCCCTCTTCAACTCCGTGCAAGAAATTAAAAAAAAAACTAAAAAATGACTGAGATATATGCATTTTACCAAAAAATGCACTTTTTATGCACATGCATTTTTCTCGAAAAGGCCATTTTTTTTTTTGCTGAAATTTTTTTTTGCTGATAGAGGACCAAAATACCTATCTAATAGTACTTGTTTGATCCCGGGGTTTTTGGTTTGGAGCGAGAAAAAAATTCACAAATTTTGTTGGTGAAAAATGCTTGTATAT
Source organism: Anastatus disparis (assembly GCA_017163975.1). Lineage (NCBI taxonomy): Eukaryota > Metazoa > Arthropoda > Insecta > Hymenoptera > Eupelmidae > Anastatus > Anastatus disparis. The sequence continues at coordinate 1,574,648 of JAFFSR010000381.1, forward strand.
ACGTTCGGAAGTCTTAAGCAGTCGACATTTAAATATTATCCTTCGTTTAGCATTATCCAGGAACAACGACGTGGACGTAGAAGGATTCTGTTCCCTTCAGGGTGCTTTTTTAGAGTGAGTTCCCCTTGCCTCTCACTGTTGGGATGCGTCAAAAAAATAATTATAGATAATTATTTTTTTTTATTTTTGCGCTTATTATTTTTAGTTTTAAATGTAGTCTCACGACGCTTGGCTTTTTTTTCTTGTTTTTCACTTCATTTAGTGCATGTATAGCTGTCCTGCCAATAAATATATGTGATTTTAATTCCCCAAGTTTTTTTAACCACATATGACTTTTTTGAATTCCATTATATTTAGAAACCCCACTCCATTCAATATTTTTCTTTTTTCTAAATCTTTCAATCTCATTTATTGGTAGTAAAATTATTTTTATTGCATTGGTGTAACTTTGAACCCAATTTATAAAATCGTCAGCATTTTGTATCGATTCTTCATGAACTCTTTTCAAGTTATGTGAAGTAGCATAATGCTTTAGAAGCCCACCTATTCCATCAACGGCTCCTTTCCCATGACCAGTCGCAGAAAATAACCATTTCATTTCATAAAACCAATGTTTGAATTCATGTAGTTGAAAACGATTTTTAAATTGGCTTGGAGCTCCATCTGACATGATAGTGACTTTAGTAACTAAATAATTCTTTTTCATAAGATCGATAATTTTATTTATTGCTAGCAGTGCATATGCAGTATCATGCTTTTTGTCGTCACTAACTATCGCAAAACTTTGTGTTATCTCTCCTTGGTAACAGAATGCAGTAAAAATAGAAATTTGGTTATTTACCCAATGATTTCCTTGAACCGCTTTATTATTTATTACAGACCAATTTTCTGCAAAGTCAACGTGGATGATTAACTTAGTAGGATCAGCTTTACCTTCTTCTTTTTCTTTTTTTATAGCTTCACGTTAAATATTTTTTATGTATATATGAGTACTTGCTTTCAATGCGCAGATTGAAAGTTTTTCTTTAAAAACTATTAAGCTTATTGTTTGTTTAATAAGATTACCATTATCCCACAAAGCAAACGTAATTTCATCTTCACAATTTTGTTTCAGTTTTAACAATTCTAATGTGATACCCGCACCACCGGGACAATCTTTGCATTCTTGCAAGAAACATGAATCAGATGGTTCAGAACACAACATTGTGTTAGTTATTTCTGAACGAATTGAATCTAATTCGGAATTGTTATCGCCTCTAAAACGAATCAAACTTGTAAGAAACAGTTCAAAATTTTCGCAATGTACACAAAGACAAGCTTCCTTCACAGGGCTAGTTAAGACGAAACTTGGTCTTAGACTATAGAATTTCGATTTTCCTATTTGTAAGTTTGGATTTTCTTTTCTTAATTGACTATATGTTTCTTTTAAGCTTCGAGTAAGAAACCGTTTGACTTTTTTAGTTTTTGTGTTATTAATTTTAACAGTTACGATATCAGATTTATTTGGACTTTGTCTACTACAATTAAAATCATCATTTAAAAAATATTCCATAACGATATTTTTTGTGCTTTCATCAATAGGATGACCAGTATATAAATCTGGCTCCGAATAAACTCCTTTATTTTTCACGAGATTTCTTGATTTATTTATCATATACTCGCTTATATTCGGGAATAGTGAGCAAACTTTTATTTTGCTTAATTTTGAAGGTAGTAGAGTTAGAAGTTTTATTTTCTCCGAAATAGAAGAGCATTTTTCTAAAGCCAATTTAAAATTTTCTAAAAATTCATTCCAATGGTTTTCAGTGGAATTTTCGTCCGATTCTATTGATTCAACTGAAATGCCATACGCATCTTCTAATTTACTTCCAACAGTAGCAGAAAAAGCTGAAATTAAGGATTTTTTCTTTTTAGATACGTAATTTCCTCTAAAATTTTCAGGTATTGCAGTTTTTCTTTTTAGGGGTGAGATGCATTCAGGTAAAACTGAATTAATACTCTCGTTTAATTCCTCTATTCGTTCGGGTGTCTTCGGAATAAAATCATCATCTCTTCCGCTAAAAAGTTCAGTGATTTCATTTTCAGATATGGACTCAAGATCACTTAAAATCATTTTTGATATGCGTTTATGGCAATTTTTACATACATTAGTAGATGGCAATATATTTAAATCTGGATGAAGCTGTGCCAAATTAATGGCTAAATCTTCCAACGGTCTAAAACGTGAATTACTGCTCATATAAACTACCTTTTTATGCATTTGAAAAAAATCGGGACATGAAATTCTTTTAGAAGAGTAAATTTCGGACATTGTTATTTCACAATTTTGTTGAATTTTTCACAAGCCCGAGAAGCACCTTTCAAAGCAGCCGTAAAAATAACTAGCTTCTATATAACAGTTCTAATATGCTGTTTTGGTTACGCGATGTATTTGTCCGCGAGTTAGCCTCCTATTGTTTGTACATCGAAACATACATAATATAGATATACACGAATAGAATTCTTTTTTTTCATGTTTAAATATTTATTTTTATATTACGAATTTACACACATATATATATATGTGTATATATATATATATATATATATATATCACTATTGATGCTATATACATGCATACAAATGTAAACAAATGATGAGCCAAGCATACGACAGTGTTTGAATGCAGACTGCTTAAGACTTCCGAACGTATATACAAGCATTTTTCACCAACAAAATTTGTGAATTTGTTTCTCGCTCCAAACCAAAAACCCCGGGATCAAACAAGTACTATTAGATAGGTATTTTGGTCCTCTATCAGCGAAAAAAATTTCAGCAAAAAAAAAAATGGCCTTTTCGAGAAAAATGCATGTGCATAAAAAGTGCATTTTTTGGTAAAATGCATATATCTCAGTCATTTTTTAGTTTTTTTTTTAATTTCTTGCACGGAGTTGAAGAGGGCTCAAAACGAAATAAAATAAAAAAAGGTTTATCAAAATTCATTGGAAATTGGTAAAACGATAGCTCTCTAAAGTTATTCTCAACATTTTCAGTTTTAACATTTAGTTTTTGTATGCAATTTTCAAAAGTGCATATCTGATGCAATTTTGATATTTCAGCAAAATAAAAAAATACGTATACCCTTATTTTTAGGGTAGAATAACATACTCCATTAGCGCAGTAATTGGTGACTTGAGTGTATACTGACTGTTCGATTTGAAATGGAATCAGCCATAAGGTAATTTAATAGAAATAAATAATTTATGTTTAAAATAGTAAAGGAAAATGTAAAGAAAAGCAATCGTTATAGCTAATTAAATTTAAATTTCACTAATAGTTATAAAAAAAATATGACCTTTACATAAAAATTGTAGAAATTCTTTAGAATTTTTGAAAATATGTATTTAATAGCATTTAGTTAATAAACTTTTCGTATATACTACCAATCATAAGTTAAAAACTATTCCATGATTCCTTTTAATGACGAGACTTATTTGGCCTGGGCATAATAGAATATAGTATAATATAATGAAAACTACTCTATGGTTAAAATACGAATTATTCTTCTAGTGTGAATATTATTATTATTTATTGAAATATTTTCAAGTATGTATTGTTAAAGTAAAAAGAGAAAAGTTTCAATAAGTTACTATTGATAACATAGGTATAATTCAATATATAATATACGTACGATCACATACATATATATACATCCACACATATAATCTATAAGGACATGTCGTTTAACATTCCTCTGTCGTATTGAAATATTATTATTTTACTATTTCTTACTTATATTAATTACGTTAGAAAAATTTGTTATTTCTTATTATAAATATATTTACTTAGTAAAGTTTGATACGAATTATTGTCATAAATTTTATTCAATGAGTTAGTTGAACGTATATATATATATATAATTATTCTCCCAAATCGAATAAATTGATTAATTTACTTTAAATTTAATTTCTTTCTTTAATTATTCGTTCTTTAAATTAAATAAAGTATTTTATAATTTGATTCACGTTGTATCAGAAATTTTGATTTAAATAGCACTGTCGAACTGAGTTCGAGGTGGCCTCTAAATAAAATTCTGGTTATTATTGATTTTAACTGCCGTTTAATTAAGTTACGTTTACGGATGTTAATTGATCTAATTTTAATTTTATTAAGTTCCTTTTTGGTTTGAGTTATTACTTTGGTGGTGAAAGATTTTATGATCTTTTTCGAAAATTGTTTGACGTTTTTAATTGTATTTAATTGATTTTTAGGAAATAATTTTAATTTATTATGAGTTTTTAGGCCTGATTTTAAGCATGGGCTAAATTTTAAATTAGTTAAAATATTGAATTTTTCTAATGTTGCAGGTTTTATGAATTGAATAGTACACGGAGAAACTTTTTGAGGCGAGAGACCTTAGTTAATCTTGAGGTGTGAGACCTTTATTAATGGAGCGATTTGTTGAGGCGTTGTGTCTTGCGTATAAAGGTCTGAGACCTTTATTTTGAAGACTGAAGGCATAAAGCCGGGAAAAACCGAATCCACGTATATACATCAGCCGAACATAATAAACGTACGGCCTCAGTGACAAAGGTCTCAGACCCTTATGCTCAAGACGGGACGACTCATTTACTTTATAGAGGCGCCCGGCCCTACACTACAGAGGTCTCTCGCCCCAAAAAGTTTTTCGGTGTAGAGTTGTCGACAATATTCATGTACTGTTTTTCTGTGCTCTTAAGCTCCTCTATTTTACTGATATTTTCTATGTGTTCGTAACCGCAATCATGTATATTAAGTATTTCCGTTGTTTCATCTTGTATCTGAGATTCTCGTGCAGAGTTAATCGTGCATACGTCATCAAATATGTTTGCTGTTTTTTCGTCTATTACCTCATAATTCTCGATGTTTGCCGATTGATTTTCTATAGCGTAACATTCCTTCTGATTAGGAGATTAGTGTGGTGGTTTTATTATTTCCCAATTTATCTGAGAAATTTAGGCGTTTTTTATTTCAAGTGTATGATTTTTGGTGATAACAGAAGTTTCTACTACCACTCTATAATCTTCTAATTCTTCTGAGTAACACGTTCGTGCTTTTTGTTCTTTTAAATCTGAACAATTGTAGAAAGTTTCTGCTTTCTCGTAATATATTTGTGATTCTTGTGCAACATTTATTTGTGGTGCTAGTACAATAGTCTTTACCTTTCTTCGATAGATTGACACGATTACCTCTCCAGTGTCAGCATCTATTATGGCAAGTTCTATTCGGCCCTTAATTTCCTTCATACGTTTGTAATTTTTTATTTTCTTTTTCTCGATGGAAGAAAACTTGTTTGCGATTCGGTATGCATCGAACAAGTCCTTCGGGTCTGCTTTGAAACCTTGTCCTTCAAGTCTGCTGACAGTTCATATATATAAACGTGCATTGTAATTTTTCGCATTGAAGATAAAAAAACTATAAAAATACCGGTTTTTCAAACATTTTATACATTTTTTACAATTTTATCTGTAATATTGGATTCATCTTCAGTTTTAATTTTTATGATTCAAGAAAAAAAACATTTACTTAATTTTTTTTCTCTGAATGACGAATATAATAAATTAAAAAAAAAATTTCATGCAATAACTGAATTTAAGTAGTGGATTACCAAACCTCTATTTATAATATTATATAATATAGTATTATAACAGCAATACTATGTAACTATTATTGTTAGTAATCTTTTAAATATAAATTTTTTCCCATGTTTCAGAGTTTGAGTCTACGATATATCATAGTTGCATTACAAATTTTGTTGTCTATTACATTGTCTATGATTATAAGCGTATTTTTTTTAAGATGTTATAAAAACATAATTTAAATTTTTTTTAATTTGAATCATTTTGAAAAGATGAATATTTTATTTCTAATAATGAGTTAAAAATATATAAAAAAAATATTAAAAATTCAAGATTAGTTTAACTATATTTTGTAGATATATATTTCATGAATGAATTAATAAGTAAAATAAAATCTTTTCCTTCTAAAAGTAAAAAAATAGTGTCTGAATTTTTCTTAGCGACAGTACAACTATAATCTATTAGCTTTTATAGCGAGAACGTAATAAGAACTTCATTTACCGATAATAAGGTAATCTCTGAGTTTCTTTTAGCGAAAATAAAATATTTATCTTTTAGCTATTTTATTGTTACCAAAATAATCTATTAGCTTTGTAATGGTGGGTTTTGATTGGGAAATCATAAAAATAATCAAATTAAATTCACTATAATACTTCAATATAAATCCCAATTACTGAGATTCTCCAACTTACAAAAATATTAGAAATCACTCAATAAGAGAATTAAATTTAATAGATAATATTATTTCTACAAATGCAATTGTATATTAATAAAAATGACTTAATTTAATAAATAGATGAAAGTTTTCTATTCCTTTAAAAGAGAAATACTAGTAAGTACCAATTAAATTAATCAACCAATGTCAATAGAATTTCAACTAGTTAAATAAAAAAATATATAAATTAATAAATTATGAATATATTTTAAGTTATATACGAAACGAAAAGAAAGGGGTTGGGTCAGGTAACAGCGCGTATCCCAGTCTTAGAGCATATACTACTGAAGGAAGCATACCTGAACAAAAAGTGTAGACGATATTGAAAGAGAGAGAGAGATAGCGATAGTTTGGGTAACCATTTTCTCTTAGGAAGAAGTGGCGTCAACCAATCATGTGCCTGCACGAGAGAGAAAGGTGGTACCCAAACTGTCTCTCTTTTTCTTGCTTGTTTGTCTACACTCTTTCCATAAACGTGCTTCCTCCAGTAGTATATGCTCTAAGATCCCAGTTTACGCTGATCCTCGATTGGTGGCGCTAGCGTCGAATGTCCGCTTATACTGACTCTGGATCTCTTTGAATATCGTTAATGTGAAGTTATTTTTCCAAAATCTTTTATTACTTTCTCTTTTTCACAAAAAAAATCTAAATTCTTAAGTTATTAACAAAATTTAATACTCAAGTCATTGATAAAATTTTAAATTACTTTAATTCTATAGTTTCAATTAAAAGACTTTCAATTAATTTCATAAATTCAACAAAAAAGATTATTTGAGAAGAACAGTTTTAAAGAATTAATTTATTGAATACTAATTATTATAATTTACTAAATATGAAAGATCAATATTATACGCGTTAATCAACAATAAAAACAATTCACTAGTTAACTTTAATTATTTTAAATTTTAGGTTAGGTAACAACATAAAAAAAGAAAAATTACTGTTAAATTTTCACTATTATTCACTTAAATCACACACAAAAAAAATCGGTTGTTTATAACAGATATAATCTACTAAATCTGTATTAGCGATAGTGTTGGGTAGAGAATCCTGCTCATGACGTCTAATAACCAACTTCAGGGCGTCCAAGAAGGAGCAAGAATTTTTCAATGTTTTTGTCAGTTGGCAGCATTACAAATCATGTGGTCTGTGTTCCAATCTATCGTTCTTCGTTTCGAAACCAGCTTTATCATCGCGAATCGTGCGTATTGCAAAATGTATTGCATTAATTAATGGCTAATTTGTTTAAAAATAAAATTGTATTATATTTTAAATAAAACAAATTGTAAGTAGTATTAACAATTTATTCATCATTTAAAAAATACAATATTTTTATAGTCATAATAATATTATTATCATCATCATAATCTATCTATATTATAAAAGATTTCCGCCGCTGCCGCTGTCAGCCTCTCGAAATTCCTAATCCCTCCTTTTTACTGATAATTTTTAGCTAATTTTAGGTGATTTATTGTGATTTTTAGCTAAATATTCGATTCTTTAGCTTAATTTCAATAAATTAGACGGAAAAAATGATACAGTTGACGATCTGAGTCCCACCGCCTTCTCCTCCATCGACTCGCTCATGCGTTACCCCCACTCGCTGACTAAAAAATTTGTTTCCAAACATTCTTAGTCCCGTCGCTGCTCTATGCGACTTTTTAACTTATAAAAATGGATTTATTAGTTTAATTTTTTTGTTTAGAATTCAATAAACATTTATTGAAATAAAAGGTAACAAAAAATATTGTAATATTGCATAATTCTTATTTATATTTATGATAAAAAATATAAAAATTAAATTTTTTTATTTATAGGTAACATAAATTTAAAAATTAAATAATATATTATTTATTGATGAACTAAATACTCATTGTTATTATGAAAATGAAATGAAATAAGATTTATTTTATCTTTTATTTATAAAGCATTCATTTAAATTTTCAAATAAATAACATTTTATTGATTGATTAAATATATCTAGTTTAATTTTGATATTTTTTGCTTTCTCATAGAGAAAGCATTGTATCGGTAAAAAAAATTTTTTTCTATTTTTTCATTAATTTGTACATATTTAGACTCAGAGTCGAAAAAAGTGGTTTCCAGAAAATGTCTGTATGTATGTGTGTGTGTGTGTATGTGTGTATGTATTCAGTACGCCAATAAGATTTCGAGAACTACTCGATGGATTAGCTTCAAATTTTGCATGCAATTTATTTTTTTGTCTAACTGGGGGGGAAGCTATTGAAAATTGATCTTCTTAGCTCAGTTTTTTTTTTAGAGCCATTTTAATAATTTTTAAAAAATTTTGATTTTTCATTTTTTTGATATTTTACGTAAACTACTCGAAGAATTTACTTAAAAATTTGTATGAACATTATTTGCGACTGCCAAAAGAAGAAAAACTTTTAGTAACTGATTTTCTTAGCGCACTTTTAATTTTAGAGCATTTTAAACATTTTGAAAAAAAATTTTTTTTTTCATTTATTTATTATTTTACGACAACCATTCGATAGATTTGCTTCAAAATTTGTATGCAAGTTATTCGCTATTGTCTAAAGAAAACAAGCTTTGGAACACTTATTTTCTTAGCGTAGTTTTAATTTCAGAGCATTTTGAAAATTTTGGAAAAAATCTCTATTTTTCATTTTTTTCTATTGCACAAAAACCATTCGATAGATTTGCTCTAAAATTTTTATGGAAATCATTTGCAATGGCCTAAATAAAACAAGCTTTGAAAAACTTATTTTCTCAGTGCAGTTTTAATTTTAGAGTATTTTGAAAATTTTAAATAAAATTTTTCTAATTTTTTTTATATTTTACGTAAACTACTCGATGAAAGAGCTTCAAATTATGTATGGGAATTATTTATGATTGTCAAAATAAAATGAACTTTTAAAAACTAATTTTCTTCAATTTTCTTAGCGCACATTTAATTTTAGAGTATTTTGAAAATTTTGAAAAAATTTTTTATTTTTAATTTCTTTTCTATTGCACAAAAATCACTCGATAAATTTGCTCAAAAATTTTTATGCAAATTATTCACTATTATCTGAATAAATCAAGCTTCGGAAAACTTATTTTCTTAGCGCAGTTTTAATTTTAGAGCATTTTGAAAATTTTGGAAAAAATGTTCATATTTCATTTTTTTTCTATTACACAAAAGCCATTCGATAAATTTGCTCAAAAATTTTCATACAAATTATTTGTTATTGCCTAATTAAAGCAAACTTGGAAAAACTTATTTTCTTAGTGCAGTTTTAATTTTAGAGCATTTTGTAAATTTTGAATAGAATTTCACTTATTTTTTGGTATTTTACGTAAACTACTCGATGAAGTAGCTTAAAATTATGTATAGAAATTATTTACGATTGTCTAAATAAAATGAACTTTTAAAAACTGGTTTTCTTAGCGCAGTTGTAACGTTAAAGCGTTCTGAAAATTTTAAAACAATGTTTATTTTTCAATTATTTGGTATTTTTTGTAAACTATTCGATGAAAATGTTCCAAAATTTGTATGCAAGTTATTGGTTATAGTGTTAAGAAGACAAGCTTGGGAAAATTAATTTTATAAACGCATTTTTAATTTTAGAGCAACATAAAATCACATTATGCAAATGGCAAAATTAAGAAAGAGTAAAATTCATATAGTTTTCGTAGGTATTAAGACAGCCTTCAATACAGAGGATAGGGACATTTATATTAAAATCGTATTTAAAAAAATAAAATCAAATTACTCTAACTCAATGTGCTCTATGAGAAAGCATTGCGCCAAAGCACTTGGCAGCGTTTTTTATTTCTATATATTTTTATATCATTTTCCATTTCTTTTTCAAAATTAATAATATATCCTAAATATTTTTTTTTCAAATTTTATATATTCATTAATTTCATTATTTAATTTAATGAATTAATTTTTTTTAAATAAATAAAAAGGGGGGCTGGTGAGCGAAGCGAGCACGGGGGTATCCCCCCTAGTATCATTAAAAGTTTAATGACTTTATTATTTAAGTCTGAAAAATATTTTAGTGAAACAATTAAATATTTTTTTTAAGACAATAAAAATATTTATTGAATTATAATTGTTTTTAAATAAACAATAAACTTATAATAAAATATTAATTTTATCGAAAGTTTTATATAACACATCCCTGATTAAAATGTCGAAGAGTTCGGAAAGGTTAGGTATTAAAAATCGGAATGATTCAGAATAATTCTGTAAAAACAGCTAGAGTTTTATTAGTTTTATTGTGGATTTTTTCAATTTTTAGAATCGGGCCTTAGTGAATTTTGCCGAATTTCATCAGACATTTTTCTTTTATTCAAAGTTTTTTGTAACGCATTTGTTCTATATAATGCTTTGTATGAATTTATATAAATATACAGTAAATTTATATAATTAAATTATTTTAAACTTTTTGAAAAAAATACATTTAAATGTTCAAATAAATAAAATCTAAATATATTTATAAATTTATAAAACTATTTAAAATAAATCTAAATGACTTCTTATCCTTTGAGACTACTTTTATATCTTCGAAACTCGCTACTGACAAATAAGGAGAACCAACATCTCTTTGTACTTATCTCCCAATCAAAGTAACTGTAGATCCTTTATGAATCATGTTTGCACCATTAATGACAAAATGTTGAACTCGTACTTCCAACTTCTTTTCACCACCGCAAATACTACCAATAAATATATTCAAGTATTTAGTTTTTAATAAACAGAAGGCATTTTTTACAATTCCCGTAATATTAGTAATAGTAAATAAATTATTATTAATTTATACTAAGCAATTGATATGTAAATGGTGAAATGTAAAATATAAATAGCTTACGAATTGTTCCAGTAGAATTTAAGATATCATTAAAATTAACTTGCATAGTAGTAGCTGCTGTATTACTTTGTTCATACATTCCTATTTTTTTATCGATGTATGATCTTTAATTTCTAATTGAAACCCAACGTTACCATCATTGTATCGAGCTTGAGCAGAAACACATTTAGAAACTCCACCTTCAACTTCCAAAATCTAAATCATGAGACACGAAAAGGAAAAAATTAATTTTATATATAAGCACATACACACACACACACACACACACACACATATATATATATATATATATATATATATATATATATATATATCTCCTATATTATATAGTTATAAATAAAAAAAAAACCTCCTCATCTACCCCTCATTTTTCCTCCCCCTCTTTTGTATGCTTAAAACATCACAATCCACCCCTCAAAATAACGTAAAAATCTGTCTAGAAATGATCTTTTTTGAGAAAAAAAAAGACACCCCTCTACTACCCAAGTCACCCCTCTACTACCCAAGTCACCCCTCTTGCTACCCCTCGTACGTCACTCACCCCCCCCTCAGATAATTTAGCTAAATTTACCTTATTTTATCAATGTATTTGTTCCTCATTCTCTATACCACTACTATCACTCTTCCCACTACTACCCCATCACTCCTACTCCTCATTTTTTTTCTCCTCCGAAATAAATCAAAAGTCACCCCTCAAAATAACGTAAAAATGTCTCTTGAAATGTCTTTTATTAAAAAAAAAAAAAAGATTCCCCCCTCTACCCCAGTCACTCCTCGGTCCACAAATCACCCCCTCGCTCTACAAGTCACCCCTCATAACCCCTCATGTCCCTAATACACTGTTCATAATCATTTAGTGTTTGTTTTATATCGTTAATTAAATATTTAAATTTTACCAATATTTTTTTAAAAAACCTTCTTGTTTGATGACTCCAATACTTTAGAGACCAAATTTGGTTATAAAAAATATTGGTATTTAATTACCTTAAATATATTAATTCTTTATTTTATTTTTAAACGTCAATTATTTATTTGAAATATAAACTATTAAGAAAAAAGTTTTTTAATTTTATATTTATGAAATACTTGCTTAAGGCTATATAATGAAATATATATTTAATACATAGTTAATAATATTATAGATTGTTGATATAATTATTTTTTAACCATCAACTAATAACTACGTTCCTTAGACAAATTTCCACACCACCCATACTGAGACAAAAAAAAATAAAAAACTTCTACTTTCAACATTTAAGCTTACTTTTTTTTGGGTCCAAGCTGTATTTGCCTAAAAGTAAAGCATATTTTACTTTGTCTTGATTGTCTTGGTCAGAAAAAGTTATTAAGAAATTTCCTACATCTAAAAGATTCTTCTTTCAGGTTAGCTTAAATTTGTTTTCTTGTTGTCGCGAGTTTATCTTGTGAAAGTCTTAAGTAGAAGTTTTTATTTTTTTCATCAGTTTAACGAGGTATTGTCAATGGCGCGTTGGGTTTTTTTTTTGTTTATAAAGAAAAATTAAACAATAAAAGTGGTACCCTTCGCCAGTAGCCCTACATAACCACTTTTAAAATAATATAAATTTAAAAAATTTTTTCACATTTCTTTAAATGTCAAAAGTAAAAATGTTATTGTAAGTTTTTTATTCATTAAAAAGATCAAAATTATAATAATTATCAATTCATTTATTTATAAAAAAGTAAAAATGAAAATTATATTGTTAATGTAAAATTTTATCTTTTATACTCTTTACACAAAAAGTGTTTAGACAGGACAGAAACTTGCGTGGTGGAGGAGTTGCCTTGTATATTAAGGATTATCTAAAATGCACTATTTTGGCCACTTCGGAGACGCAAACTAGTAATAGTAGCGGTAAGCCGGAGGTGCCTGAATATGTTTTCTGTTCTGTGCAAGTTGGCGGCTCCGAGCCCGTGCTAGTTTCTGTCATTTATCGTCCTCCTGCTGTTTCGTTTACTAGAAACTCTAATTTGTTGATTGATTTGAGAAATTTTTGTTCGGACTATTCCCATAAAATAATAATGGGGGACTTGAATGCCGATCTCCTTAAAGAGAGCAGTGATGCTATGTTTCTTAGTAAGCTGTCGGCTGAGCTTTCGTTACAGTTGGTCCAGCACGGTGCTACGCATCATACTCCTACGTCTCACGTGGATTGACCTGATCTTTGTTGATGACAACGACGTGGTGCTTGATGCACAGAACCTACCGGCGAGCTTTCACAGTCGGCATAATTTAATTGACGTCTGTTTGCCTTGCAACACTATAACTTTAGATCAAAAACCTATCATGTATAGGAACTATAAAAATATTTGTCCAACTGCATTGGGAGTGAAACTTGCCGGCTGTGATTGGTCGCCGCTTATGACTGACACAGTTGACCCTGAATCTGCACTTGGTTGCCTCTGTGACAATCTCACTGCTGCAATCGAGAATTTAGCGCCGTTGAAAGCGCTCAAGCCAAATAAGAATAAGTTTCCATGGGTAGATGAAGAATTGTCGCGGATGCGGCGTAAGAGAGATGCTACATATCGTAGATACAAACGGACAGAGGACAGGCAGTATCTCCTTGAATTTCTGCGGTTGCGTAGGGTGGTAGACGAACGCACGGACCATGCTAAGACTGCTTATATTCACAATAGACTGTTTGATGCTCTTGCGGGTGGTAATGTCTGGAAGGAGTTGAGAGACCTGGGACTGCTATCCGGACCTCAAGGGGATTTGAATGCATTCACTCCGGATGAGCTTAATGCGCACTTTGCTGGGGTGTCAGTCTCGCCGCAGGAGGATAGTGAAGAGCGATTGAGAATTCTTTCTCAATGCAATGAAAGTGGGTTTACCTTTAAACCAATTAGTTATAATGATGTTGTTCTTGCAATTTCACATTTTTCCTCACAGGCTTGTGGTGAGGATGGCATTCCGCAAAGCGTGATAGTTAAAGCTTTACCATTTATTGGTGAACATCTTGTGACTCTGTTCAACTCCTCTTTTGCACGGGGGGTCTTCCCTTGCCGTTGGAAGCAAGCACGTATTATACCATTGAAAAAGTGTGCTGCACCTAAGCAACCAAAAGATTTTAGGCCTATAGCCATCTTATGTTTTCTTTCAAAGGTTCTTGAGAAGATCGCCCATGACCAACTGCAGGAGTACATTACATCCAAAAAATTGCTCGATCCTATGCAGACGGGCTTCAGGAAAAACCATTCTACGCAGACTGCTGTACTTAAGCTTACAGACGATATAAGGTCAGGTCTAGACAGGAAACTTGTCACGTTACTGGTACTTTTTGACTTTAGTAAGGCATTCGACACGATCTCTCCCTCCAAACTTCTTGCGAGGCTTAGGTCGATGGGGTTCTCCAGGGCCGCACTCGGATGGATTAACTCCTATTTATCAGATAGGAAACAAATGGTTTCCACACATTTAAAGGAGGAATCGAATTGGCTAACAACCAATCTAGGAGTACCTCAGGGTTCTGTGCTGGGGCCTCTGTTGTTTTGCCTTTACATAAATGACGTACGTGACGCACTGGACTCTGGTTGCGTCGGACATCTGCTGTATGCGGATGATCTTCAAATTTATACACAGGTCCCTTATGATGATGTGGACGAGGGGATTCGTATTTTACAGAGGGCGGCCAGGGCGGTGTCGGGGTGGGCTGCTGGTGTTTCTCTCACTTTGAATGCTAGTAAAACAAAAGCGATCGTCTTTGGAAGTAATCGTTTTATTAAAAATTTTTATTCGGGTGAGCCAAGGACGATTGACCTGGGGAGCGGTATCGGTATTCCTTTCTCTGACACCGTTACGAGCCTTGGTGTTGTACTCGACTCTAAACTGTCGTGGGAACCGCATATTAATATGTTGACTAAAAAATTCAATAGAGTGATTTATAGCCTGCGGTTTTTCCGTCGGTACACCACTAAGGCTCTGTGTAAGCAGCTCGCAACCGCCCTGCTGTTTCCACATCTTGATTACTGCTCAGTGGTTTTGCTCGATGCTTCGCAGGAGTTACGAAGACGGCTACAGACAATGCAAAATTCATGTGTGAGATATGTATTAGGCGTGAGAATGGGTGATCACATCTCTCCCCATAGACATGCTTTGGGTTGGCTACGTACTGATTCGAGGAGACAGCATTTTATGGCTGTACTTATGTACAAAATCGTACGTATGAATACTTCCGAATATCTAGTGGGTCTCTTCACTAGATATATACCCAGAGCGACCACTAGGGGTGAGATTAAAGATCTTGCGGTGCCCTTCATGCGCACTGAGACTGGAAGAAATTCCTTTCAAGTTCAAGGTGTGCATTTTTGGAACTCCCTACCTGCTGATATTAAAAATCTTCCATCAATCAGCAGGTTTAAAGCCGCTCTGAGGAGGTTTTTACTCGACCTCGATTAAACAGTATTATTTTCGGACTATATCATATGTGTTAATTTATTATGTGATGTACCCTTTATAGATTTAAGGCATGATTGTATTTATTGGTGTGTATGCAGTATGTGTGTGCATAGAGTGAATGATTATATTTTTATCAGATTGATTTGTATATTACTGTACATTCAACTTTGCTGTGATTTTAACTTACTGTATACTGCTGATATTTCGACTGCGCTCTTTACACGCTTGATTTTATGTAATTATTTTGACTGATAGATATTGAGACTGATTTTTAACTATATCATTTATACTTTTTGCGTGTATTCATTCGTGTTATCTGTGATATCACTTTTATTTATTGACTTACTATTACAGTATTACTATCTCTATTATGTTTTATGACTGTGATATCATACTGTACTATTTTGATTTTATATGTGCAAAGCTATTTAAAAAATTTTTATGTATTTTTTCAACTTTATTTGTAATTTTCACGCTTTTTTGTAATTATAATACAAAATAAACAATATCTAATCTAATAATCTAATCTAATCTACAAATAAATAGAGTTATATAATTTTTATTTTATTTTTCGTTATTTTTTATATGATGCAAGTCATTACGATATTTAAAATTATAAAAATAATAATAATAATAATAATTATAATCTTAAAAGAAAATTAAAACATGAAGAATTTAATGAAACAAATATAATCAAAAAAATAAAAACAGAAACAAAAAAAAATAAAAGTGAAAATAAGCTTTATAATAAAATAAATGAAAATGAAAAATTGACAAAAAAAAATCAATTAAAAAATTAAATTTAAAAAATAATATAAACAATAAAAATAACAGATAAAAATTTGAAAAATTATTTAGGTAGAATGAGTTACGAATGTAAATATTGTAATGATTTATTTTGGAAAGAAGAAATAAAAAAGTTCAATTGTTGTCAACAAGGAAAAGTTATTTTATCACCATTAACTAAATATAATGGAAAATTGAAATATTTATCATTACATGATAGTGTTTTTAGAAATTTAATTAGATATTATAATAATTTATTTAGTTTCGCAACTTTTAATGCAAATGTCATTCAAAACCAAGGAAAAGCTATATATAATTTAAAAATTCAAGGACAAATTTGTCATACAGCACCTAATACATTAATTTCTACTAATGACATTAAACCTACATGTGGACAGTTATACATTTACGATAATACAGTAGCAATTGAGAAACGATTAAAAACTAATGAAAGATTAAAAAAAGAACATATGTTAATTTTAACAAAGGTAATGAATGATAATCCCATGGCTAAGAATTACAAAAGCTTACATCAATTATCAAATATACAAAATATTCCAAATTATAAATTGTATTTTATGCGAAAAAATGATAAACAACAACATCGTTATAATAAGCCACTAACTTCGGAATGTGGTGCTATCATAGTATCTAATACAGGAATTCCAGATAATTATGATCTTTGTGTACATCCGTAATTATCTTCTGAAGATGAAATTACTCATACTTATTTAAATAAATTATCTCATCACGTGGATCCAATGGTTTTTCCTTTAATGTTTCCAGGAGGAGATTTAGGTTGGAGTATAGGATATAAAAAAAATGAAAATATTGAAAATAATTATTGTCTTACAATACTACAATATTATTTATATAGAATTCATTGGAGACCAAATTTAAAAAATTTCAACCCTATTTTATATTGTGGAAGATTAACACAACAATACATTATACATGCATATGTAATGGTTGGAAGTAATAGAATGAATTTTTTTAGAAATAATCAAAAGCAATTACGCATAGAATGTTATCAAGGTTTATTAGATCATGTAATAAATAGTGCTTCAAATGTTTCAACAAATTTTGAAAACAAAGAAAGAATTGGAAATCTTTTTATTTTACCCTCATCATATATTGGTAGTCCAAGATATATGCAGCAATATTATCAAGATGCCATGGCAATAATGAGAACAGTAGGAAAACCAGACTTATTTATAACAATGACGTGTAATCCTAAATGGAAAGAATTGAAAGAGATTTTAAAAAATTTTCCAGAAGCGACAACTCCCAATGACATAACAAATATCACAGTAAGATTATTTTATATAAAATTTAAAATGTTATTGAATGATATTATAAAAAACAAAATTTTTGGTCCTGTTATAGCTTATGTATTTTCGATTGAATTTCAAAAAAGAGGGTTACCTCACGCGCATATTATTATAACATTACATCATAATCATAAAATATTAACTCCAGAAAATATTGATAAATATATTTTAGCAGAAATACCTTCATCACAAAATAAATATTTACAAAAATTAGTAATTAAACACATGTTACATGGACCACATACAGATAAATCACCTTGTTACGAAAAAAATAAAAGTAAATGTAAGAAAAATTCCCAAAATCATTTAATGAAATTACAATAGTTGAAGAAAACAAATATCCACAATACAAAAGAAGAAATAATATTTTAGATAATCATACATATAATTTAAAAAATAATAAAAAAATTATACAAGTTGATATTTCTATGGCAGTTCCTTACAACAGGTTTTTGTTAGCAAAATATAGTGCTCATATCAATACTGAACTTTGTATGTCAATACAAAGTATAAAATATATTTATAATTATATTTATAAAGGTGTAGATAAAGCTTACTGTAAAATAAAACAAGATAAAAATGAAGAAAATAATAATGATGATGTTTATGATGGAATAACTCAATAGATAGATGGAAGATATTTAAGTCCAATGGAGGCCGCATGGTGATTACAAGTATTTCCACTATGCGGTAGAAGTCATACAGTAATAAGATTTAATATCCATACAGAAAATCAACAAAAAATAATTTTTGATGAAAATAATATACATTTAGCATTAAACAAATGCGAAACAACATTGACTACATGGTTTAAATTGAATAAAAAAGATGATTTCGCTAAAAAGATTAAATATGTTATTATTTCACAATATTATATTTTCAATTCTAAGACTAAATCTTGGATCAAAAGATCAAAACTTAGAAAAAATATAGCCATTGGTAGATTAAATGTAGTATCACCAGAAGATAGTGAACGTTTTTTTTTTAAATTAATATTAAACAGGGTAAAAGTTTCAACATCTTTTAAAGATTTACGAACTTATGAAAATGTAACTTAGAATGCTTATGAAGAAACTGCTCTTGCAATGAATTTAATAGAACACGAAAAACAAATTTATTATATTTTTGAAGAAGCATGCCATGTTATGTTACCAGTACAATTACGTAAATTTTTTGCATGTTTTTTATTATGTGGAAATATTCAAGGTAACATTATTTGGGAAAAATACATTATTTGGGAAAAATATAAAAAATTTTTTATTGAAGATTTTGAAGAAAATAAAGAAAACAAAGCTTTATCCCATATTAATCAAATATTAAATTCAGAACAAATGTCATGTGAAAATTTTGGTTTACCTGAACCAAATGAAAACTATATCGAGGAAAACGAAGAAATTATGATGGAATTATAATTTTTAGTAAAAAAAAATTTGATAAAATGTATTAACAATTAAATAACAATCAAAAACATATTTTTGAACAAATAATACATAATAATCATAAAATTTTTTTCATAGATGGACCGGGAGGTTCTGGAAAAACATTTTTATACAAAACATTAATATATTATTTTACAACAATAAAAAAAAAATTCTTATCAATGGCTTGGACAGGTATTGCTTCAATTTTACTACCAAAAGGTTTAACCAGTCACCGAACTTTTAGACTACCGTTAGATTTAAATAATATTGAAAGTGCATTTTTAAAATTTGATTCAGATAAGAAAAAATTAAGAGAAGCAAATGTAATTATATGGGACGAAGCTTCAATGATTCCTAAAAAAGCTTTAGAAATAGTTGACAAAACATTAAAAGATGTCTGTCATAATAATGAAATTTTTGGAGGAAAAATTATTATTTTAGGTGGAGATTTTCGTCAAATTTTACCTGTATTAAAAAATGGAAATAAAAATACAATTATAGAACAAACTATGAAATATTCAACCCTATGGCCCATGTTTCATATTTTTAAATAAAAAAAAATATAAGATCTAATGATGAAAATTTTTCATTATTTTTATTAGATATCGGAGAAGGAAAAGTTGATACATTTATTATACCAGAAAAATGGAAAACTAATAATGTTTGCAATAAAATTTATCAAAATATTAACAATAATTATTGTTTTTCGAAAAATGTTATTTTAAGTACGCATAATGAAGATGTGAATATTTTAAATAATAAAATATTGAATTTAATTAAAGTTGAATGAAATAAAGTTTTTATACCGCGTATTACATTAAGTACAAATGAATCATCGTCTTTACCATTTATTTTATATAGAAAAGAATTCCCTATTGTATTAGCTTTTGTTATAACTATAAATAAATCACAAGGTCAAAGTTTTGAAAACGTAGGAATATTCGTAAAAAAACCTTTATTTTCACATGGACAATTATATGTTGCTCTTTCAAGAAGTAAAAATCCTTCTAAAATACATATTCAAAATGAATTAGAAAATGAAAATGAATTAAACAATATAGTATGATAAGAAGTACTAGAGAAATAACAAAAAAAAACTTAAATTTTTTTAATATTAAAAATATATTTATATTTCTTACATACTAACAAAAAATTTGTTTTTTTCAGATATAACATAATAAAACAAAAAATAAAAACATGCTTTAAATTTTCTATATAAACAAATTAATATAAACTAATAAAAAAGAAAATAAAAATAAACTTCAAATATTTTATAAAAAAAAAAATAATAACAAAGTTATTTAAAGTACAATTTAATTAATACTAATAATAATTGAATCATTATAAAATGGAATGGGATCCAGTTTTAAATGAATACATTGTTGTAGAAAACTTACAACATCAAGAAGAATTAGATGATTTAAATAACCAAATAAACGAATTTGAACGGTTTCAAGAGCAGTACGAAGAATATATGAAAAATTTGAATGAAAATACAGATTTATCTAGATTAAATAATGTAATTAATAACTATATCGGTATTGAAAATGAAAAACTTCATTTTGAAAATTGGAACAACGTAACATATTATTATAAATATATGACAAATAAAATTATTCAATATAAGTTAGAAATACGTGATCCAATAATGGTATATTACATCACAACTCATAATACAATATATTATAAATATTTATTACGTATTGCTAATATAATTTTTTTTATATTATAAAATATAATATAAAATATTTTTAAGTAATAAATCAATAAAAATAATAAATATATCTTTTATAATAACAGAAAATTAATCAAATATATTAAAACAGTAATTTAACATATATTTCATGCATCAAAAAGACTTAATTGCATTAAGATATATTTAAAAAAAATAAATAAAATTTAATAAAATACTCACTTTATAATTTTATTTATGACGTACATGGATTAGTAATTAATTGAAGTAATATTATTATAATTATGATACGGGCATTAAACGTCAAATAAATCAAATAAAATCCTACTATAACTTATACATTTTTATTTGAATTTAAATATAATAAAATGTTTAAATAATAAATAAAAAATTATTTTATGAAACAAAAAAAAATTAATAAAATTCATATCATTATGTGTTATATTATATTGATTTTTTTAATTAATGAATAATATTAAAAATTATTTATTATTAAATAAATAATCGACAATTTAAAAAAAAAACAAACATCAAAATACATTCTATTAATTTTGTAAAAATTATTTTAATATATCTTTTTTAATACTAGCAAAAAAGTCAAGGATATTAGAAAACAATATAGATATATATTTTATACATCCAAAAGACTTAAAAATGAAATTAAGATATATTAAAAATAAAATTAAAATAATTAATAAATAAGGAAAAATTATATTATCTAATTTTATCGTTTTATTTATGAAATATATTAATTAATAATATTATGATTATCATAATGATATTGAAATTTATTGTAAAATATATACTTTGAATAAAACTAATATTTAAAAAAAAGGAAATATATTAATTTTGAGTATATAAATTAAAGATACTAAATGTTATAAAAAAATAATAATAATTAATATTCAAATATAAGAAATAATTGGAAAATTTTTAATGATAATAATATTAAAAAACATAGAATTCAATCAAGTATTAAATTTTAAATTTAAAATAATTATAATTTAAAAAATTTCTGTTCTATATTATTGTAAGACATGTTACAATAATATTTAATTGAAAAATATCAAGTTATAATAATTATTCTAATAAACATACTTAAGAAGGGGCCGAACTATCTGTCTTTGTCTAATAGCGTTTTTCATCATTTATGTTAACACTATCCGGTATAACAAGAAAAAAATAGCAGCCCCCGCTAGATATTAGTATAATAAGTAAATTTTGTAATAACAACCAAATTTCTTCACTGCGTAGTTTTTGAATAATTAGAGACCTACCAAAAAAAGATAGGTTATATTCTAGATTGCTAGTAGGTCTCTAATTAGTCAAAAACTACGCAGTGAAAAAATTTGGTTGTTATTACGAAATTTACTTATTATACTAATATCTAGCGGGGGCTGCTATTTTTTTCTTGTTATACCGGATAGTGTTTACATAAATGATGAAAAACGCTATTAGACAAAGACAGATAGTTCGGCCCCTTCTTAAACAAAGATATAAAAGATAAATATTAATTGAACAATTGTTATATAACAATAATATAATAACAAATTGTACAAATTATAAAATGACTTTTAAAACTTTGTTTAAATAGATATTATAGATATTTATTTATTTTGTAATAAGAGTACAAAAAGGCGTGTAATACATGAAATAGTAAGTAATAATTCTATAAAAAGTATTGCACATAATAAGATAAGATATCACAGTCAATTATTAAAATTAATATATAATACTGTATCAGTAAGTCACCATGTAAAAGTGATATCACAGACTATTCTAAATACACGCAGAAAACATAAATTACAATAAAAAACAGTCTTAAATATCTATCAGTCATTGAATTAAAATACATAATTTAAAAGAGGAATCACTGTCATGACATCAATAAAAATAAAATTGGACAATACTATAAAAATAAAATTGAACAATACAATAACAAAATAATAGTAAAAATTAAAAAATGAAATAATAATTATACATTTAAAAACAATACCGAAGATGTCATGACTTCTAATAAAAACAGAACCACTCATACTTTCCGCATACATTCATTCATCATTCATGTTAATAAATACATTTACACCTTAAATCTATATATAGGACAAAACAAAATAAATTAACACAGAAATTAAAATACTTAAAATTGATTTCACTCGAGGTCGAGTAAGTACGTCCTCAAAGCCGACTTAAACCTGCCGAGCGATGGAAGATTTTTTATATAAGCAGGCAGGGAGTTCCAAAAATGCGCACCTTGAACTTGGAAGGAATTTCTTCCAGTCTCAGTACGCATGAAGGGCACCGCGAAGTCCTTGATCTCTCCCCTAGTGGCTACCCTAGGTACATATCTAGTGAAGAGACTCACTAGATACTCGGGAGTATTCATGCGCACGATTTTGTACATAAGTACAGCCATAAAATACTGTCTCCTTGAATCAGTACGCAGCCAACCAAGCGCAGCTCTATGAGGAGAGATATGATCGCCCAATCCTACGCCTAATACATATCTCACACATGAATTTTGTAGTCTTTGTAATTGTCTTCTCAACCCCTGCGAAGCATCAAGCAGAACTACTGAGCAGTAGTCGAGGTGCGGAAACAACAAGGCGGCTGCGAGTTGTTTACGCAGGGCCTCAGTGGTGTACCGACGAAAGAACCGTAAACTATACATTATCCTGTTAAATTTTTTAGTCACCATTTTAATATGCGGCTCCCAAGACAACTTAGCGTCAAGCACAACACCAAGGCTCGTAACGGTATCAGAGAAAGATATGCCGACACCTCCCTTAAGCTCAATCGTTCTTGGCTCACCAGCATAAAAGTCATTAATAAAACGACTACTGCCAAAAACGATAGCCTTAGTTTTGCTTCCATTTAATGTGAGAGAAGCATCGACAGCCCATCCCGACACCGCCCTGGCCGCCCTCTGCATAATACGAATACCTTCATTCAGATGTTCATAAGGGACCTGAGTATAGATTTGGAGGTCATCAGCATATAATATGTGCTTGACACAACAGGGGTCGAGCGTGTTACGTATGTTATTAATGTAAAGGCAGAACAACAGAGGCCCCAGCACTGAACCCTGTGGAACTCCTAGATTGGTTGTTAGCCAATCCGAATCCTCTTTTAAATGTGTAGAAACCATTTGTTTCCTATCTGATAAATAGGAGTTGATCCACTCGAGTGCAGCCCTGGAAAACCCCATCAATCTAAGCCTCGCAAGCAATTTGGAAGGGGAGATCGTGTCGAATGCCTTACTAAAGTCAAATAGGAGTAGTATCGTGGCAAGTTTCTTGTCAAGACCTGATCTTATGTCGTCTGTAAGTTTAAGTATGGCAGTCTGCGTAGAATGATGCTTCCTGAAGCCAGTAAATATGTAATACTGATGGTGGAAGATGGATTGTAAATAGAGTCTATGGTATAAGGAGGAAGGAATATAGACTCTCATGGTTGTGTAGGGCTATAGGCGAAGGTGACCATGGTTTTATTTTGAATAGTTTTATTAAAAAAAAGGAATAATTTCAATTAATTTTAACATGTCTTAAAATAACTTAAAATTATTATAATTGATTTTATATAATTATTAAAAATAAGACAAAAAAAACCAACGCGCCATAATACCATACATTTTTTATTATTTAATTCATATTATAAATTATTAATTGTAAGGTATTATTAACAGTACCTCTTCGGGTGGTGTGGAAATCTGTCTGAGCAAATATATAATTAATATTAATTTTTTTAATACTTTTGGTCAGTACAAATTTCATTACTGGCTGACATAATGTAAATATTAACGGGGGTTGGCGAGCAGTGCGAGCAGGGGGGAACCCCCCCCCTACTATATATATATATATATATATATATATATATATATGTGTGTGTGTGTGTGTATGCATATATATTATAGCAATAACAAGTATATTACATAAGTTATATTTCAATTTGTAAAACTTATATTAAGTTTGGTTTATTTAGTTACTGGCGTGTGTTCACTTACCAGATCCTTCGAAGAAAGGATTTAAAAAACATAACATTAGAATTTTTTATTTCAAATTAATAACTTATTTCATTTACTTTTCAATAAATATGTTTTATATTTATAAAATTAAATTAAATAAAATTTCCTAAAATAATGTATAAATTATTTTGAGAGATAATTTGTTACAGCTCTTTGCTTTGCTTTCCTTAGTACCGCTAAATCCGCTGATGATAATAGAGTATTTTGTTCATAAAAAGAAATGAGTGTTTCTGTTGCAAAAATGATATCACTTGGATGAATATCAAGATGATTTTTGTCATCACTATTTTCTGTAAAAATAATTAATGTAATAGATTTATGTACATATTAAAAATTTGTTTGTAAATAATGAAAATTAAGAGTGCATACCTTTTACATCTGATTGTGTAACTAATTGAATAAGCTCAGCATTTGTCGGTATACAAGACTCTTCAACAGTTATTTCATCTTTTGAATTTATCCATTCCTGCACAGCAACCTCTTTAATATTCTTATACTCATTAATTTTTTGTAAATTATTTACAATTTCTAAATTTGTTTGTATTATTTCGTCACAATTAACATTGATGTTAGTATATTTATGTTGTTGCTCCAATCTTGAATTAGTCCAAAAGCTGCGAAGATTTTAGCTTGTATATTTTGTAAATACTTATTAGTTTTATTTATATTTCCATTTATATTTTGAATATAAAGTTAAGGTGAAATTAAAGGGGTTAAAAGGTTATGTATATTTTATTTAGAAATTCTTTATTTTATTGTTCCAATCTAGAATTACTCAAAAAGCAGCAAAGATTTTAGCTTGAAATCCTGTAATCTATTTTAAAACGAAACTATACTTATTGTTTAATACTTTTTTCAATTGTCTTTTTTGCGCTCTGCAAACTTTTTATTTTACACTTAATTTTTTTTTCCATCATTCATTTGTTTATAATTCCTAAATATTGGAAAGATAATGGCGCAGTTAACGCAAACTATATACGATATCTAAAAATTTTTAAGAAAAACAATTTTAAGCACTAATGCGCAGGCGCTTACATGTGTATTGCGACACCCTATCAACCGGAGTCCAATGACTAATTAAATTCTAACAATCTGTCAATGGTGATATTACAACGTTGTTCAAAGAGTGAAATATTGGATCAACGATTTAATTTATAAATTTTTGTTTTTAATCTTGTTCAATAATCACCATGAATCCATTTGTCGACGATGACGATCCTCGAAGCGTTATTATTAACGTAGAAGATGTTTGAAATTTAATTTGTAGTGCAGAAATGATTGAAAACATAAAACCATCAGATGTATCTATGTATTTTTATAAAAATGTATATATTATTATTAAAAACATATTTATAAAAAAAAAGGAAATTTTTTTATCTTGTAAATTAACTCTAAATATATTCAGTGGAATCACACTGAATGGATCTGTAAAAATCACTGTACTTGAGATTTATAAATTTTAAGTTACAATTTTAAATTGTAAAAGATTTTAAAAATTATCACTTTTTTCTCTTTATATTATTATAAAAATTATTATATATTAATTTTTTATTTTGTTTAATAATGGAAAACTAATAAATTTTAAATAGAGTACAAACGTAGTTTTTAAATTTTAATTCTAATTTTTTTTTGTTATTGATTTGATTGGAATTATAAAAGATATTCAGGATTCCCATACTGTTGAGAAAAATAATATTAAATATGCTGTTTTCAATTTTATCATAGAATGTAAAGAGGAAATTAATCTCCCCATTGTGATTTGGGATGAAGATATTGCTCGCATCAAACCTTTTATTAAGCTAAATCATGTAATATTGTTTTATATATTTTCTAATTAAAATGTTATTTCCTTTCACTTCAAAATTATTTTATTTTATATTTTATAGATTTTACATCGATAGTCCTTTTGCTAAATTTCAAACATCTTCTAAATGGACTAATGGAAAAGATTTTATTATTACTTATCGTAGTAATACGATTGTTAATGTTCTGGGTTGCATTAAAGCAAGTATCAAAAATTCTGAAAATTATAAAGTATATAATAATATTGAAGAAGCTTTACAAGTAAACGATAAAACTATTGGTATATTTCATATTTATAATATTTTTAAAAGATCAAATTATTAATTCAATATAAAATTACAGGTTTAAATATTGCTGTGAAAACTGTTTTTAGACAAGAACATGCAAGAAGCTCTAGATTCATTGGAACTGTTACAGATACTTTAACAAGATTAACAATTTATGTTAATAATTACGATACAAATATAGATATTGAAAAAGGTGACTGGATAAAAATTAATGGAAGATTTTTTGATAAGTGTTACATCCGCATAATCACGGATGTACGAAAAATCATTTTTCATCTTAATTTTTTTTTGTAAATTGTTATAAATATAAATGTGCGTACGTATATATAATTATATATACGCATATACATTATGCATGCATATAAACATATTTATTTGCAGTTCTCTCCCTAAATAACATTAATAAATACATATAAGCAGATAAATAAATGAATCTTTTAGTAATAAGGAATATACTGTATAAAAAAATAAATTTAATTTCTTGTAATAGTCTTAAGAGAAAAGCAGTAAGTTCGCGCGCCGTATACGCTACCTCAGCATTTTTAGGCGTGATAAGAAGATATCTTCTGTCACCGAATGTGAGATTTTAAAGAGTTTCTCACGGCCGAACTGACCAATGGGACTCTATTAAATTTTGACAAACTTGCATTTTATTTCTAGATTTGTACCTTTCTTGCAGAGAAAAATAATTTTAATAAGTCAGTCCGCAGTTAGACCTCGCAAGGGTAACACCTTTTTCGACTTGCACATAAATCAAGTGAAAAATCGCAACAATAAAAACTTGTAACTCGCGCTTTATTTCCTTCTTAAATTTAATTACAAGCGAAATAACTTAATTTAGTCGCGCGCTCATTTTAACAAGTCAGCCCAATAAAAACGCAATTTTTATACAACTTACTGCTAGGGGAAAAAGTGTGTTAATAAAAAGAATATTTTCTATTTTATTTTCAAATAAAAATAAATAAAAATACTAACGAGGTTTCTTCCGATTTATTATTGTAAATCTGCGCGATTCACTTATCAATAGCTTGTACAACATTTGTAATAAAATAAAATAAATATCATTTACAAAAATATACAAAAATAATCTCTGCGAACATAAGTGCCATTAATCCAGTTCCTAAATAATTAACAAACGGGCAACCAGAGAGGAGCACTGCGCCCTTCAGTGTAAAGTTTATTAAGTAGATAAACTCCTTTGCTTTCGACCACGCAGCCAGCAGTTAAGACAAGGTAAGCGATTAAGCTCCTCTATCCCGCAGTCTTTTTAAAACCAAAAAATATTTAACAATACCAACAAGAAATATCCCAAACAAACACATGTCCGAGTAAACCTATTTAAGGTGACCGGACATAACATAAGCAAAAAATTTATTTTGAAATTAGCAGCATGAGTAACTTTTTTAAATTGAAAAAAGAAAAAATTTCTATAAAAGATTTAGATAGCATAACCAAAACTCCAAAAAAAAAGAAGATTTTATTGGATAATAATACATTAAATCCAGAATTAATCAAGGTAAAATTGTTATAATTAAATTATTAATTCATTATAAGTTACAATTTTAAGTGAAATTTTAATAATTTTAATAATTTTTTTTAGAAATTTAAATTACCAATGAATGATGAAGAAAAAGAACAGGTAATATTTGTATAACGAGATTATTAAAAAGAATTTATTATAATTTTAAAAATTTAAATTCAATTTATTATTGAATTTAAATCAGCAAAAGAATGAGGAAGTTGAAGAAAATCAATGGATCAAGAAATGACTTTAACGATGAAATAGCATAATATTAAAAAGATAGTATTAAAATTTTTATTTTTATTATGATAAATAATGTGTTTATTCAAATAGTTTTGTATTTACAACACACAATTCCAATTATATAAGTATTGAATTTTCAAAAGAATGTGATTAATATGTGTCGTTACCTAACTAAAAATTTTGTTTACATATTCTTTGAAATATGATTGTATGTATCATATGAAGACAATTTAATGAAAAAAAAACGTTCTGCTGACTGATTGATTTTTATTTTAATAACAAATTGAATATTTATAATATAGTTATACATAATTAAGTAGAATAATGAATTCTATTATAGAAATAAATAAAAAAAGAAAGGATACATGAAATTTTTTCTAAATTTTTACTGGTAATGTTTAAAATTAAATTATACATAAACTGATATATTCATGAATTACTTATTTATATTTCATTAGTAAAAATTTAATGTATTTTGAAATTGAAAGATAAATAACATTCAGATAATATTTCAACAACAAACTAAATGTTGTAGAACATAAAAATTTTTTTTGTTTATTTAAGATAGATATAATTACTATTTATATTATTTATTTTATAAAAAAATGTGATTAATGTGTCCTTACCTAACCAAAAATTTTGTTTACATATTCTTTGAAATATGATTGTACGTAGTATGAAGACATTGTAATGAAAAAAATGTTCTGATGACTGATTGATTTTTATTTTAATAACAAATTGAATATTTATAATATAGTTATACATAATTAAGTAGAATAATGAATTCTATTATAGAAATAAATAAGAAAAAGAAAGGAAACATGAAATTCCTTCTTAATTTTTACTGGCGATGTTTAAAATTAAATTATACATAATCTGATATATTCATGATTTAGTTATTTATATTTCATTAGTAAAAATTATATTGTATTTTGAATTGAATTTATATTATTTATTATAAAGATGTTCTATCTGAATATATCTAAACTATTGTAACACAAGTTATAAATATCAATTACTATCAATTTATTCTAAGCATTCGTTGAAAAAGATAAATTCCTTAGCATAAATGTTAAATTCTTATGTATACAATTTTATTAATTAATAAACAGGAATCTTCATAATAGATTAGCTGTATATTTGTCCTTTACTTTTTTTCAAATAGTTAATTTAAAATATAAAAAAATAATTAAAAAGTATTTTAACAGATTATTGTTTCATGAATTTAATTTTTTTTATCATCATTTTATAAACAACTTTAAATTATTATTTAACTTATTAATATTATATAATAGAATTCTATATAATATCTGTAAAATATTTTGATTTAATATAATGAATATTAATTAATTACAAATATAATTCTTTATAAACGTAATTTTTAATGCTGTTTATCTGACATCTTTCACCAAGATAAATTTTAAATGCATTCCGCGAGCGAACTCGCGATAATGCAACATACAGTTGTCCATGATTAAATACATCTCTTCGAAGATCAAGACTTATTTTTTCAAATGTTTGTCCTTGTGCTTTATTAATAGTCATGGCAAAAGCTAATTTTATTAGGAACTGTCGACGTTTAAATGTAAAAGGGTAATCATTTTCAGAATATAATGTGATCCTATGAAGGAATACTATATCACCAACTTTATCTCCTGTTAAAATTTTACATCTCAACACATTATTTGTCATTTCTAAAACTAATAATCTCGTATCATTACATAAACCTTCAGTTATGCTTAAGTTTCTCGTCAACATTGCAATACAGTATTGTCTTAAACGTAATTCGTAAGAAGGTAGTGATAAAGGAGATAATGTATTTAAATAGTTGGGTAATAATGATTCATTAAAAGCACCATTATCACAATTTTCAGTACTGTCAATACTTGTATAAATTTTTTCAGTATTTGAATCTAATAAATCAAGTACTTTTATATTAATTTCGTCAACATCATCATTTCGAGAAGATAAAATTGCAAAATTAAGGGCTTCTCTATATTTTTTATTTTTTAGAATAACACCATAAGTATCTTCAACAATATCTTTTTCATTGAACACGATCCATTTACTGGGAATATTACAAATATCTATAATATCATCTGAATCATTTAAAATTTCATCGCCTAGATTTATTAAAAATTGAGAAAATTGAATTTCTGTTAACAAAGTTCTCATATTTTGTTGCAAATTAAATATAATAAAAATCGACGAAAGTTTACTGCTTTTTATAGATAAATTAATGATTTCGGATCGAGTAGCATTGCGTTGAACAGGTGAAAGTTGTCTGAAATCTCCTCCTAAAACAATAACTTTTCCTCCAAAAGGCAATTCTTTTTGTATAAAATCTCTCAAAGTTTTATCAATAACTTCCAGAGTATATCGTGGAGCCATTGGTGCTTCATCCCATATAAAAATATCAATATTTTTTAAATACTCTGCTTCTTTTGATTGATATTTAATATTAGACGTTGAATCAGGAAATAAAGGCACTGCCCTATTGAAAATAATGACGTCTTTTAAAGACGTCTTTTTTATCAATATTTTAAAAATAATACCTACTAAAATGTTTCAAAAAAGAACGTACTTAAGCTAAAGTGTATATACTTGAAGTACGTAATTGAAGTATGTATACTGATTTTCAACTGTGAATAAACACCCAAAATTATAACCTCATATACCTGCATCTCTGAAATTTGGATAAGGGATTGCAAAGTTAAGAAAAACGGCACCTCACAGTTAAAAATTTAACTACTGAAAAAATTATTCGAATCGACTATTAATTCTGTCTTTAACTGTTAGGTGGCATTTTTCTTAATACGCGAACTCCTACGAAAATTTTAGTGACTCGGGTATATAAGGTTATAACATTTCCAGTTTGTTCGCTCAAGCTTTTCGGTCTGCAGAGAGCTGATACTTATTTTGTTTCTATATTCCTAAAGAAAGATACCCTATTAAAAATAATAACGTAATAAAATAATACTTTTTTGAAACATTTTAGTAAGTACTTTTTTAAAAATTTTGATAAATAATATTAAAAATAAAAAAAAAACTTTTTAATGTACTACGTTTTTATAATGAACCAAAAAGTATAAAATAATGTGTAATAAAATGAAAAATGAATAATGATTTGAAATAAAAAAAACGTGGGGCGCATGTTTATTATTATGTATTGTATGCGCCCCACGTTTTTTTTATTTCAAATCATTATTCATTTTTCATTTTATTACACATTATTTTATACTTTTTGGTTCATTATAAAACGTAGTACATTAAAAAAGTTTTTTTTTATTTTTAATATTATTTTATACTTTTTAGTTCAATTAAAAACGTGGTAGATTGAAAATTTTTTTTTTATTTAAATATTATCTTATACATTTTGGTATTATTATTATTATTATTAATATTATTTATCGTGTTGTCCAACAGTGCATATTATATAGCATATATATTGTTGTCAAGGGACTAAAACGTGTTTCATCTATTTTTTTAGAGAACACGTAATCGCATGGTGAGTTTCCCGCCATTTTGACGATAATGACGCCATTAGAAATTCAACCAAGATTTATTGTTTTATGCATTGTTAGACCATAAAATGAATAAAATACAGTCTCCAATTCTATATGTATAATAGAAAATGCTGTAATTTATGTCTAATTGCAATATATGACAAGTTAAAGAATTTTAAAAATTTTCGAAAATGGTTAGACACTAATGTTAAAAGTATATCTATATATAAAATCTTCAAATCTTCAATTTTGCCAATATCTCCGTTTATAATTAAATATATTAATATATTTTTCGGTGGAAAAATATATTTTTAATTATATTATCCAACAATGCGTGCAAAAATATAATATTGAATATATTAATATATTAATATATCAAAAAAGGATTTTTAAAATTTTCGAAGATGTTTAGACACTAATGTTAAAAGTGTATCTATATATAAAATCTTCAAATCTTTAATTTTGCCAACATCTCCGTATATGATCGAATATATTAATATATTGTTCGGTAAATATATATATTTTTTTTATAATATTGCATTGTCATCCAGTTCTGAGCTATATTTAAAATTTCAAGTCTCTAGCTCATCGGGAAGTTAGTTTACAATCGGTTGCAAAATTTGTACCGAACAGACAGACAGACAGACAGACAGACAGACACCAAAGCAAGTTAATAAAAACGTAGTAAAAAGACGTTTTGATTTAAAAGACGTCTTCAAAGGACGTCTTTTAACGGCATGTCGGAGCTGCAGCAATCGAGTTTTGCTTTTTTTATTTTATCAATATCTTTTTAAATTCTTAAATTAAACATATATAATGACTTATCCGCACTAAAGCTATACTAATACAATAATTTTTGTTAAAATAAAAAATCATTTGGATTTATTATTTTTTTATGAGCTTGGATTGGAAATTAGATATCAAACTCGACAAACCTAACCTTAAAATACGATACATTGAAAGTTTTTATTATAACTTTGTATGTATAATATTTTGGTAGATTTCTTGAGTTGTCCGCACTAGAGTTTAATCTTGCAAATTTTTTCTTCGTAGCAAAAAAACTCGATTAAACGCATCGTTTATTCATAAGTTAGGATTGGAAATATTATTAGAAGGCGGACAGCTCCGTCATGCTCTTAAAGACGTCTACATTTGTTCCAAATCCAGACACGTCCAAAGACGTCATCATTTTCAATAGGGTGGTAAACCAAATGTTTTATGAACAGTTTTTCCGAAAGGAAGTAAAGTGGGTGCAATTCCTGTAAACGCCATAGTGCATACTTTTTTATTATTACCGATCAAAATGTTAAAAATAGTTTTGTAAATAAATGTTTTACCAGTTCCTCCAGGACCATTGATAAAAAAGCAATTATTTATGGAGCTTGAATTATCATCAATCACAGTTCTATTAATAATTTTATCAACAATAATTTTTTGTTCATGATTCAACTTTTCGTACATTTTTTCACCTTTTTCCAAATAATTTTTTTAATCAACTTCATTATTCATTCTCTCTATATCGTTTGTTATTATTTCTTCAGTTTTAAAAAAATCTTAAGAAACATAATTTTCAGTTTGTAATATTTTACACACTGATATAAATGCTTTTTTTATTGCTTGATCTTTATTTAATAAACATCTATAATCTTGAGACATATTTAATTTAAATTCATTCCAAAGCTCAATAGGATGTAAGGGATTGCAATAGATTAAAATTCTTGCAAAAAGTTTTCTTAGTTGTTTTGGCATCATCCAAAATGCAGCTTCCTTCATTGCTTTTTTCCATTCATCATCATCTTCAATAAGACGTAAAGCTAAGCAAGTTTCTACAAAACTATCATACTAAATATCATCAACAGTTTTAAGATCATCAAAACTTGTAGCACCCTTTAAATATAATAATAACAAAAGTAAATGAAAAAGTTCAACTGCACTTGGACTTACTGAATATATACGACCAATACAATTAAACTTTGCTTTTCTAGATACCCATTGTCATATTTTTATGCCATTTTCGTTTTTTATTTTAAATGTGTAATATTTAGGAATCTCGCTGTATGTATATTTTTTTGCTTCTTTATCCCGTGAATTTAATGCAAAATAATCTAAAAGCATCATGGTTTGATTAATTACATTTTCTACATTTTCTTCTTCAGGATTAGAATGGATCAAAATAGTTTGTTGATTAGGTAAGTGTACTGGTTATCTAATAACAGTATGGCTTTTTTTATATAAAGGAAAACTAAATATTCTCCAACAGGCTTCAATAGGACTAACATATCGTGATTCTAAGTATATTTTAATTTCATCATGATTTATTACAGTTGGAGTATTATTTACTTCTTGTGAAGATTTATTAGAATTATCCGAAATACTTATCGCAGCAGCATCATGGCCTTTTAATACATATTTGAATAAATATTTTACAGCTGTAATTTTTGAAACTATTTCAAAATTAAAATGACAATCAAACATGAGTAATAAAATAGATGAATAAGGAACAACATGTCTATTGTGTACTATATAATTTCCAGGACGTTCATAAACTTTTCCGTTATTTCTACGACGATATAAAGGATAACTATCAACATCAATTAAAGTTTCAACTTGGTAAGATTTTGGAAAATGTTTTGAATATTTACCATTTTTGAAACACCAATCACCACATGGTCCATGAATCATATGTTTCATTACTAATTCATACAAAATAGGATTATTATTAGGATTAGGAATTATGATATGAATCGATCTATTTGTTCAACAGTTTGAATTTTGCTGTTTGATTTTAAAGTTACTAATAAATGCACATGAGGAAGACCACGCTTTTGAAATGCAATAGTATATACATAAACTACAATTTCACCAAAATACTTTTTTTTACGACGAAATCGAGCAAAACATCTTTTTTATATTAAAAACACGAGTACAAATATCTGGGCGATCACTTGCTTGTTGACCTGGTAAAATATTTTCTTTAATCTCAGGCCAGTGAAGATTATACGTCATAGTAATAAATAAGTCTGGTTTGCCATGTATTCTTGTAATTGACATAGAATCTTGATATTTTTGAATCATATTTCTTGGTGAACCAATAAAAGTTGAAGGAAGAATGATCACTTTTCCAACAGTATACTTTTGATCATTATTTGTTACTGAATTAACATAATCAATTAATGCTTGATAAGAATCAGCTCGCAATTCTTTTTTATGTGTATTACGCTAATTTATTCTATCTCTTTCAATTTTAACATAACTATCTACAACATATTGCTGAATAAACGACGTTCCATTATAAAAGGATTAAAATCATTTCCAGTTATAGCTAAATGATATCGAACGTAATTTAAGTGAGTTGATCTTCGATCATTTTTTTTCATATCTTGATGCCATCCGTACCAACCACCTGAATAGTATAATAGATATGTCCGTGGTTCGACAGTCGGATCCATTAAATTAACTCGTTTTAAATCTTTTGTATTATAATTTCGAATAGCTACATATGAGTCAGGTATTACTCCATCAGCATTTGTCGTAAATATGGCTGCAACTTCATTTACTTTCTGAATATTGTATCGTTTTGGATCGAGTCCTTCTTTAAAAGTGAAAGCTAAATGTAATTCTTGAGGTACAACATTATTTTTGTTTTGTGTTTCTTGCACTTTCATTTCTTCACCCATCATCATGTAAGATTTAGCAAATATGTTATGATTTCGCATCAAATTATCTAATATTCCTATTAATTCAGAATCTAAATTTTTTTCTTTCAAATGAAATTTATTTGCTTCATTTCCATCATAAATGAATAATTGACCATATGATGGATCTTCATTAATCTGTGGTTTCAAAGCGGTATTTATTTGGTAATAAATTTGTCCTTGAATTTTTAAACATCATGGACCTGGTCTTCGATTGTTAAAATTAACAATATTTGAATTAAATGATTCAAAAGATGATAAATTATTATATTGTCGTATATTTGTAAAAAAATCTTTAGATTTTTCGTGACTACCTTCAAATAACTTTTTTAACTCTTCAGGAAAAAGTCCTACTCTTTTAAAATTCATTTTTCCATGATTGCAACAATCATCAAAAGAATTTAGAGAAATAGTTTTTTCTTTTTTAAAATGTAGTGCACCACAATAAACACATGATATATTCATTTTACCTATGTAATTCTTTTCAACAGAATTATCTGTATCCAAATTAAGAGTAAATGTACGTTCTAAATTTATGATTCGATTTAATTTATTTGAAATGTTCAAAGTTTTATTTAAGTTTAATTTCTGATTGATAGTATCATTTGATGATGAAGATTGTTGATAATTATATGATAATGAATCATTTACTGATTTCATATGAATTTGAGCAAAATTTGATTTTTTTGCATGAGTATTAACCAATCGAAATGTTTATCCCGAATCAAACATAGATTTTACCTTTTTAAAAGAATTAACAGTAGTGTAATGTTCATCGTCATTACTAAAATTATCGTTGTCATTATCTAAACTTATTGTTAAAGCTTGTTTCTTTGTTGCTACATAAGAACTCAATTGATCATTAGATTGAAATTTAATAATATTTTTATTTAAATTATTCTTGCCTTCCAATTTACTATTAATTGAAAAAGAATTTGTTACAGTTTGATTATCACATAATGAAAGGTGATTAATATTAATGATGATATAATGAACAATATACAATATCAAAAAAAAAAAAAAAATCTGACATGAATCTACATATAATAAAAAAATTAAGAAACAATCACATAACAAAATATAAAATATTATAGAATATCATCAGAAAAATCTTTGAGACTTAAAATATTTACGTTACTGTTTAAAAAATCAATACTTTAATTTATAAAATAAATTTTTGCTACAATACATATATACATATACAATATAATTGATATTATATATACTTACATTAACATAGAGATCTATTCTTTTTTCATCCACATTAATTGCTATTCTTTAAATATTTTTATTTCTATTATCATCATCATCATTCATTCATCACTTCTCTCAAATATATACGAGATCATCATTCGAGACTATCAAACGAAAATTCGATCTTAAATTCGGAATTCGATATGATCTCCTATTATTTTTATATGAGGGATTATTTCCAATTATTATTGCTGTTGAAGCCGTTAACGAGGTAAGTATTATTTTTAGATTAATATTTATTCTATTCTATTTTCACAAAATTTAATAATATAATTCATTAAAAAATTAATTATATAGTTCAATAGTAAAACTATTTAATTAAGTAATATAATAATAAAATTTCTAAATAAACCTAACGAAGTCGTCAGCGGCTCAGTCGGCAGAGTGATGGATTCGTAATCTCGAGGCTCCGAGTTCGAATCGCGCTCTCGGCGTCCGATTGATACAAGCACCACTGTATATGTTACACGCTAATCAACAACGTTAAATAAAATTAAAAAAAAAAACCTAACCTAATTATCAAATAAATAAACAATATGATCGAAATAAATAAAAATTCAGTTTGGATGCCAAATTAATTTTAAATTGAACAAGTTTCATTCACAACTCTGCATGCATCAAGACCTAACAAACAATTTATTATTCTTACACAAAAATCTATGATCTTTAAAAAAAATTTTATGTAAAATTGATAAAATTATATTTTTTTAGTTAACTCTGGTCCAGCGTTCAATCATACTATAGTTTTGTTACTACTGTCATCAGGAAATTATCATTCCTATTACATTCATTGTGGTCCACTTGCCAAATTTGTATTTTTATCTTCTAAGGTAATGATTAATTTAATGAAATAAATTGACTATGAATTTTGTAATTAGAAACTATATAATAATGTTCTTATATCTAATTTAAAGGTAATGTAAAAGATAATAAAAAAAATATATTGCATGCCTGATTGTATGTCTAATTTCAATAATGTGATTTGATAAAAATAAAATAGTCTTTTAATAAACAATTTTTCAAATAAAATAATTTTTAAACATTTAATCCACTGTCAACGCATATTATTTCTATTGATTCTATATTAAACGAATAAAAAAATAAGATTGAAATGAATTATAATTTATTCTCAATGCAAAATTAATTTAAAATTAAATAAGTACATTCACATTATAATGTTGTGATTCATAATGCAAACAAATAAAAAATATCATTGAAATAAATCAGAATCTATTTTGGAAGAAAAATTAAATTTTAATTGAACAAGTGCACTCATATAATTAGAAAAATGGCTCTTTTGTATACAAAATGGCCATTTTTCTAATTCTTGTACCTTATAATTCTCATGACAATCACTTTAAAAAAAAAATTGATGGATGCATTGTATTTTAATACAAAGAATTTAATTAAATCTAATTAATACATCTTTTTTACTCTATTTTATTTTTAGACATTCTCATTATTAAAGTTAGATATGCAATTTTTCAATCAAAAAGTTTATTGTCAATTTATTAAATTAAATAAAACATTACCTCAGAAGATGATGACAAATAATTATTCGTAATTCAGCTGGCAAGCCACAATAGATGAAATGTAGAAATAACAAAAACTTTGTAATAAGATTGAAAGTTGTATAAGATGACTGGACGCTGGACCAGAGTGAAGTTAGAAGAATATAATTTTATCATTTTTACATAAAATTTGTTTTAACAGTAATAGATTTTTGTGTAAGTATAATAAATTGTTTCCTAAGTCTTGATGCACGCAGAGTTTTATTTTAAAGTTCATGTTTTTCAAATTTATTTTTATTTTATTTCATTAAATAAAAAATTGAATACTTTTTTTAAAACGAATTGATAAATGCATTACATTTAGAAACAAAAATTATTGTGAAATTCTACTATGATAAAATAATTTTTTGTTTATAGTTTACAGTGTCAATTACAAAATTATTATATGAGTGCACTTGTTCGATTAAAAATTAATTTTTCTTCCAAAATAGATTCTGATTTATTTCAATCATATTTTTTATTTGTTTGCAGTATAAATCACAACATTATAATGTGAATGTACTTATTTAATTTTAAATTAATTTTGCATTGAGAATAAATTATAATTCATTTCAATCTTATTTTTTTATTCGTTTAATATAAAATCAATAGAAATAATATGCGTTGACAGTGGATTAAATGTTTAAAAATTATTTTATTTGAAAAATTGTTTATTAAAAGACTATTTTATTTTTATCAAATCACATTATTGAAATTAGACATACAATCAGGCATGCAATATATTTTTTTTATTAGCTTTTGCATTATCTTTAAATTAGATATAAGAACATTATTATATAGTTTCTAATTACAAAATTCATAGTCAATTTATTTCATTAAATTAATCATTACCTTAGAAGATAAAAATACAAATTTGGCAAGTGGACCACAACGAATCTAATAGGAATGATAATTTCCTGATGACAGTAGTAACAAAACTATAGTATGATTCAACGCTAGACCAGAGTTAACTAACAAAATATAATTTTATCAATTTTACATAAATTTTTTTTTAAAGATCATAGATTTTTGTGTAAGAATAATAAATTGTTTGTTAGGTCTTAATGCATGCAGAGTTGTGAATGAAACTTGTTCAATTTAAAATTAATATGGCTTCCAAAATGAATTTTTATTTATTTCGATCATATTGTTTATTTATTTAATAATTAGGTTAGGTTTTTTTTTTTAATTTTATTTAACGTTGTTGATTAGCGTGTAACACATTATATTAGGCAGTTTGCTATGCAAGCTCGAAGCAGATGGCGTTCTGAGCTCTAGCGCTGTCATGGCGGTCACACTACGACAATCTTGCTATGTCAACATGTATAAGTGTATTCATGAGTCTATCCATGTATATTCAATGACGTCACATCTGAAAGTAGTGGGGGAAGCCCCTTCTCTAATAGTAGCGCGTTGCGCGTCGTTGCACGCACACAGCTATACGTATATGCTCACCCATGCACATATACGTGGAGTGTGCCGCCATGACAGCGCTAGAGCTTAGAACGCCACCTACTCTGAGCTTGCATAGCAAACTGCCTAATACAGTGGTGCTTGTATCAATCGGACGCCGAGAGCGGGATTCGAACTCGGAGCCTCGAGATTACGAATCCATCACTCTACCGACTGAGCCACTGACGACTTCGTTAGATTTATTTAGAAATTTTATTATTATATTACTTAATTAAATAGTTTTACTATTGAACTATATAATTAATTTTTTAATGAATTATATTATTAAATTTTGTGAAAATAGAATAGAATAAATATTAATCTAAAAATAATACTTACCTCGTTAACGGCTTTAACAGCAATAATAATTGGAAATAATCCCTCATATAAAAATAATAGGAGATCATATCGAATTCCGAATTTAAGATCGAATTTTCGTTTGATAGTCTCGAATGATGATCTCGTATATATTTGAGAGAAGTGATGAATGAATGATGATGATGATAATAGAAATAAAAATATTTAAAGAATAGCAATTAATGCGGATGAAAAAAGAATAGATCTCTAAATTTTTCAAATTCTTTAATTTTTATCCTTTTTGAAAACTCGTGGAATGGTGGAAATAAAATTCAGTCCAACCTTCGTACTTGCCTTAGAAATGGTTATTTCTGATTTTAGTAATAAATTCTACATAGTGTTATAAGTATTAATTAAATTTTTTATTCAGAATGTTCAAATAAAGTAAGTATAAATGCACTACAATATAGATAGTGAATATTCAATAAAATCAGAAAATAAGTAATTAAATAATAATTTACAATAATAAACAACAAAATTATATTTGAATTTTTGGATTCCTCAAACTGCAGATCATATAATTGACAACGGTCATAAACTCAGCTGGTTTCAATTTTCTGGTACATTTTTTGTTTACATAATCTAAAAAAATTAAATAATAGTAATTCAATAATTCTTATAATAATATAAAAAAAATTATACAAAAATATACATCTTACATTCTATTGCGTTCATAATATCGTCTGGTTTGATTCTAAATTTTCAAATTTTAATTTTAACGTTTCTCATTTAGTTAAAGTTGTAGATTTAAAGCTGTGTTGAATAAAACCATCTGCATATATCGTACGGCGTCCTATAGGTCCATAGATCCATACAGATCCATTTTAAGTTTTGGAAAACTCACATATTTAAACCTTGGTTCTTTTATTATTCAGTTCCTATTTTGAAAGATATTTCACCATTGGAGTATTTTGAACATTATATGTATTTAGTATTAGCAATATCTATACTGTGTAAAGAAAAAGTAGCAGTTTGTATGATAAGTTTTGCTGAAAAATTATTATATGAATTTTTTAATAGATTTGAATATTTGTATGGTACAAAACACATGACATGTAACGTGCATAGCCTTTTAAATTTACCTAATTTAGTGCGTAATTTAGGACCTTTATGGACAACATCTTGCTTTCCATTGGAAGATATTAATGGAAAAATTAAGACTCTAGTTGATGGTAGTAAAAAACCCGAGTTGCAAATAATTTTTAACCTGAACATGTATGTAGCAATGCATACGCTAAAATATGAATGGTTAAAAAAGAATAGTACGGCTTATAACTGCAAATCTCTTTTGTTACCTCAAAAAAAATGAATTTAATCAAAATCGATGATTGTGCATTTGTAGTTGGTACTATAGTAAAAGTAAAAAGTCCTCAAGCTGAAAGTATTTTACAAAAGTATAATATAGACGGTACTAATGTATTTCAATTCGAGAAAATTTATAAAAGTAATGTGTTATTCACAACAGAATCATCTCGGAAAGATCAAAAAATGAATCTTACTTTGTCAAATACATAGATAAATTAGAATTATGTATTGGAGTATTCAATATTATTTACTCGTTTCAAATTGTAAATGTAAAAAAATTTGTAAATGTCCAGCGAATAATTATGCATGCATTAAAAAAATTATCACAACTCATTCATTCCATATAAATATACCGAATGGCACATTAAAATTTATTAATGAGTGTTTAGAAACAAGCAATGAAATTACTATTGTTGACGTAAATAATTTAAGAGAAGTTTGTATTCGTTTTAAGTCAAATAATATTTCATTTGTATGTGAACCTGTAAATAGCATAGAATTTGAATAAATTTATTCTGTAAGATGTATATTTGTAAATAATAAAATATTGAATGTAATGTTTAAATTTACTATGAAAATTAATTTAATTAAAAAAATTACACTATCAACTATGAGCAACGTATTTCCCACATATTGCCAACAAAAAGAAATAAAAATAATAATAATAAATAATCGCTCTTAACTAAAATTTCATAAATACTATTGTTAAGTCCTGGCTTGCACCAGGACTAAATAAAAGTGTGTATGTTATTTAATTATATTTATTAATTGCATTGAATATATATGAATTATATTCGTTTGAAATATTGAATTTATTTATAAAATGTATGTCATAAAGATAAAGATGTATGAATCTAGTGGTGGAAAAACTCCACTAATATTTAATTGAACGAAATCGCTCTCACGATTGAATATTATTAAATGATAAACTTGATTCTTGAAATAAAGAGTTTATTGAATAATTATATATTCTTACCTTATAGTATTTCTCAGTAGATTGGTGCTGGGTATGGGCAGACAAATGAATATAGGCACAATATGTAAATAGATCCTCGAGGTTTATTGATATCTTTTAACACTTTTGATACTATTGATTTTTATGCGCGTATATATATTTTAATATTTGATATATGTATATTTAGTAATAGCAATTGCTTTGAAATATAGAACTTGACGGGCAGTGTAAACGTATTACCAATAAGACACCCGGGGTAATGTTCCGAATATCATTTGTTTCATTTGGCTTTTATACTCATTTTTGTTTATGAGATTTATTAAATTTTATTTATAAATTTTCTTAAATTTTAATAATATGTTTTCTTAAAGATTTTAGAATTCGCTTGGTAATTTCGTAATACTCGTTGTCGATTTGAACTACTTAATTTTATAATTCTGCTAACTAAAGAGTTTTATTGACCAATATTAAACTTCGAGTTTCTTTACTGTTTCGCTTTTTCTGTTTAGCTTGGCAAATTCCTTTATTGTTCGATAACTGCTTTAATTAGTTCATGACGTGAAAAGATACTTTAAAATTATAAATGAAAGAAATTATAAATGAAAGAAATTAAAAAATACGTCGTGACGTAACACTATGATAAATATTTAATAATTTAGGAGTAGCACTAGATTTTATATTTTTTTAATTGTTTATAACTTACAATACTTACTATATTGTCATTATTTATAAACTATTTAAAAGAATTCAATTTGACAAGTATTAACAATATATTTTCCATGCATTGTTAATATTTAAGCAAAATTAGATTGGAAAGTATTGCAAATAGATTGTGATGCATTTATTGCATCACAATAAACTATTTATTAAAGAGAATAAAGAGAAACATGAGCCGAGATGCACTTACTAAACTGATTGGTAATTAATTTAATTAATTAGCTGTATTTTTTTTATTTGTTTGAGGAACAAGAGAATTAGCAATAAGCAGACGACTTACCGTTAGAGAGAGAAAGAGCGAAAGGGGAACCTAACCTCAAATCAGAACACGTGGTGAAGGAAAAACCACAGTCACCATCAGTTTTCTTATAGTGCACTAGGAGTTAAAGCGACGGTGATGGCTGTAACATCATAACACTAGTGCACATAACATATGAAAAGAAGAGAACACATATGTAGAAAAATAACCTGTGA
Source organism: Anastatus disparis (assembly GCA_017163975.1). NCBI lineage: Eukaryota > Metazoa > Arthropoda > Insecta > Hymenoptera > Eupelmidae > Anastatus > Anastatus disparis. Next base: position 1,618,596 of record JAFFSR010000381.1, read on the forward strand.
CAGTGCTCTTGTGCGTCGCCATCTTATATTCTTGATGACGATGTGCACGCCGCAGCACTGTCATCCGTACACTTACACATACCCGGTGTATAGGTACATACGTACAATACACTCGCGGTACGCGATGACGAGCGAAACCGGGAAACGACGCGGAACATTAGTAAAACGTGCTGGAGAGTAAAGGGGAAGCATCGGTAAGTGACCGACTCGCAACAGAAATCGAGTCATGCGCAAGAAGAGTAAAGGATCAGCGAAAAAGGGGAGCCAGCTATAGCTTACATAGCAGGCTCATACATACATGGGTAATTGTAGCAATAGCAGTAGAAGGAATACATACATAGGCAATTGTAAAAATATCATTCGGTGTCAGTCTTTTATAAGAAGATAGGTGAGATCGAGAGCAAGAGTGATAGAAGATAGGAGAAATCGAGCGCTGGAGAGAGATATTGATACAATGATATGGAAAATTATCAAGACTTGATATATGGAGGATTCTTAATATGAATTTAAATGGAGCGCGCGAGAAATAGAGGGCGCTAACATTAAAGAAGCCGCCGAAAGGAAAGGTGTTGATTGATTATAAGTCAATATCCTTTGTAATTGACAAATAACAATTACGGAAAGGATTAATAATCAATCAATCATTATCCTATTTATGACGTAATTGATGAAAGAAGGGACGAAGAGGAAGGAGCTCGAGAAAAGACGCTCCATCGTGACACTTCTCTATTGGATCTTGGCTGTTATACTTGGTCGGTTTTTCTTTGTTGATTACTGCTCGATGAGCCATTGTTTGAGTTTTGACTCCATTTTATTCGGGTTTGAGATTTAATAGAAATATTACGCTGCCATTGTACCATTTTGCCATTGTGCCATCTGCTATTTTGCCAATTGTTGCATCTTTGAGAGAGCTGAGGAGTTATTTAAAAGAGCAAAGGAGATTTTGGATTGGAGAATTAATTATTGGAGTTTTTGTATTTTTTTTGGAGAGTAACGCTTTTGATAATTAAGGTGAGTCCTCCATCTTATATATTAATTAAATGAGAACTCAGAGTCAGTGCGCGTTGCCGTTTTGCTCGTCGTATTTAACGTCGGTTTTAGCTGCCATTATTAAACTTAATATTAAATTCACGTGTTCAATTTAATTTTATTTAATTGTAATTGATTGAAAAGTTTATTAAGTCGAGCCAGAGTCTTAATCATACAATTTTCCTACACTTTACACAATCACGAGAAATTGTCGGGAAATCAGATGTTAAATTTACTTAAATAAATATAAAGTGAAAATTACTTCTTAATTGTATCTTATTTAACAGTGTTATTTAAATGTTTATTAACATTGTGTTGTTATATAATATATAAATTATTTGTTGCTGGTTTACATCGGTGGTTTCGTCATTGTTCCCTACGAAGACCTGATTAGAATCTACCCGAGAGAGTTGATTGTTAATAAATTCAGAGTTTATATTCAGAGTAAGAATTAAGAAAAAAATAATAAGTAAATTAATAGTTATTCAGAGGTGATACTGTAGAGTTAAAATAACCCTAAAAAAACCTTTAAAAAGGTAAAAGTGCGGCAAGTTTGCTTTTTTCTCTTAAATAATCAGAATTTTAATTCCATCTTCATAAACAATTCTTTAAATTACAAATAATTTCAATTACATTCTCCAAATATACCATTAATTTTATTAAAGAACTTTATTAACATTAAAACAATGTTCATATATACAATATTAATAACAAAAATATGCCATAGAAAGTTCTGAAATCAATATGAGTAAGTCAAGTTTTTATTGTCACATGTATATATATATATATAATACAACAATTTCATAAAGATTTATTCATTTATCAGAAACATTTACCATTTACCAAAATATACTTTACAAAGTTTATCTTAACCCTTAAATGGTAGCTTCATTTTTGGAAACCTTAAATGATAACGATGGGTTACTCCTTTCTAAAGCTTTAAAAAGTATATTATATATTATTAGAAATTGATAATAGCTTTATTTTTATGTTAAGATTTCATGTGGATTAATAAATTAATAAAGTTAATTAAAAAATTTTGTAAAAAATGCAATCATAATAGAAATAAAGATGATGAAATTACTTGTTATTTAAACATCTAATGCAAAACTAAAAATTAAAGAGAGTGATGTTATAGTTATAAACACACTTGCCAGACCCATACTCCCATAGCTATAGATGTTTTCAGTGTTTCGACGCTAAAATGTTTAATAACCATTATTTATAAAAGGTTAAAGTTTTTATACAAAGTAATTTTTCAACTGTACCTCTTTTTTCTAAGCTTAGTGTTCTTCTAGCTGACGCCTCAATGCCGCCTAAACAGGATCAGTCCTCTAAACAAACTAAGGTTACTCTAGCTGACGCCTCAATGCCGCCTAAACAGGATTAGTCCTCTGAACAAACTAAAGTTCCTCCTCTATAGTTCCTTGAGTTTAAAACCAGTATCATGGCTACTCTAGGTGAGATCTCTTCGGATGTCAAGAGTATTGCCTCCAGGATGGATAATTTAGAAATTTCTATGAATGAAGCTAGAGTCGAATGTGCTGCAAATGCACGTCGGCTTGATGGTCGTATTGCTCGTGCTGAGTCTTTGATTTCGTGTCCTTATAAGGACCTCTGTGAAATTTTAGTTACAGGATTACCAGCAGAGATCGACCCCCTTCACATTGACTTCTTCATGAAGGTTCTTGTTTGGGTCTTAATATGGATAAGTCCCATTTTCTTAGCCCCCGTAAGTGGACTCCGAAAACTCCTAAGACTGAGATTGTTGATGGTGTTGAGATGGAGGTCGATCATACAAATGTAGTGGTTATTCAGTGCTCTTCCGGTCATATTCGGGATCGTGTTACTGGAGCGTCTACCAGATTGAAAGAATTCCCTTGTCAACGTATTTTTGGGTGTGGTAGCCCTTCAAAGGTTTTTGTTAGAGCGTTATGGCCTAAGGAGGTCTATTCTCTATTGGCTAAGGCAAGAACTGCTTCTAGACAGTTGAATTATGAGTGGCCTTTTGTAACCGACCTTAAAGTATATATGAGATCTACTATAGACTCTACCCCCATTTTAATCGCTTCTGAGTCTGATCTGGCCTCATTAGTTCCTAATGAAAAAAAGATAGTGCCGGACCAAAAAAAGAAGGACTGAGCTTCCTCAGACTCGCAGGCTGTATTGTCCAATGTGTTGTCTTTTAGTAATTTAAATAGTGATGTAAGAAATAGTTCTTTAAGAGATTCAATATCTATCGCTCATGCCAATGTAAATCGAATTAAGAGGCGGTCGGAACCATTTGCCGCTTGGTGGCGCTGCGGTCAGGTGAGAGAAAAATATAAAATATTTTTTATATAGCAATTTAAAATTTACTGAAACAATAATATACTTTTAATCTTGTCATTTCCTCTAGCCATATATATGTAGAATAATTATTAATATTAATTTTGTTTGAAAAGTCTAAAATATTGTTATAAAGCGAAAAATGCGGCGCGAGGTAGAGCCGACGTAAACATTAGCATACATCATTCTTTAGTATTGCTCTCTCTGTCGCACTAAGGGAAGGTGCACGCATGTTTACATCGGTCCTACGTTGCATCGCATATTTCGCTTTATAACAATATTTCAGACTTTTCAAACAAGATAAGTATTAATAATTATTCTACATATAGATGGCTAGAGGAAATGACAACATTAAAAGTATATTGTCGTCTCAGAAAATTGTAAATAGCTGTATAAAAAATATTTAATAGATTTCTCTCACCTGACCGCAGCGCCACCCTATATGTAGCGGCGAATAGACCCGACCGCCTCTTAAGACTCATTTTAATGAGATTGAATGGATGTGCAAATCAGATGATTATGATATTTTTGCAGTCACTGAGACTTTCTTAACTGATTTGGACTCAAGTTCGATAATTAATATTGATGGCTATGAGTTTTTTCGTAATGATAGAAAAGGTAAAGCAGGTGGCGGCGTTGGTGTTTACATTCGAAGTTGCTTCAGAACTCGGATTATATACCACTCTGACCCAACATTTGATAATTCTCCAGAATTTCTATTATTAGATATTAATGATGGTGTTAATTCTATTCTATGTTGTGTTGTTTACATTAGGCCTAAAGCCTCTTCATTTGATATCTTTTTTAAGAGGAGGTCACGTATCTCTGTCCTTTTCTAATCAAAGAATTGAGTTTTTTACAGAAACTAATAACTTTAGCAAAAAATGAAGAGAAAGCCGCATCTCGTATCAAAAAAAAAGCAATATTTTCTTTGATAAGAAAAAACTGATTTTATTGCTTCGTTTTCAAGAAAACCTTGAAAAACTTAAATCATAGAGGTCAGGGTGGACAATTTAGTTTTTCAAGGTTTTCTTGAGAATGAAGCAATGAAATTAATTTTTTCTTATAAAAAAAAATATTGCTTTTTTTGATACAAGATGCGGCTTTCTCTTCATTTTTTGCTAAAGTTATTAGTTTTTGTAAAAAACTCAATTCTTTGATTAGAAAAGGACAGAGATACGTGACCTCCTCTTAATGCTATTTCCAACTATGCCTATAATTATAAGAATATTGTAATTACTGGCGATCTCAATATTAATCTTTTAAAAACCTCCTACTCGTCTAATACACTCAGATCTTACTTCGAATCTCTCTCTTTGCTTATTGTTCCTTCAGATGCTACTCACCACGCAATTACAACGGATCATGAATCTCATACTTGGTTAGACTTATTTGTCATAAATGATAGCTCCTCTTTACTATCATATGAGAAGTCTGCTGCTCCATTCATAACAGGTCATGATCTGATCAAATTAAGACTTAAGCTTTATAGGTCTGAAAGGATAATTAAATCCTTTGTTACTAGGAACTTTGCAAACTGTAACATTGATGCACTCAATGCTGCTGTGAGTTCTAATCTTTTTTCTTATCCTCCTCCGAGTCTTTCCTATTTGTGTTCTTCTTCTTCAAACTTGTTGTCTAATTGTGCATTCAATCCTAATTATAGTTCAGTTAACCTTTTGCAGTCACCACAGATTCTGAATGCCCATACTATTGATTCTGGGGTTGATAGAGGTTCTCTTCTGGTATAGTTAAGGCTTTTGACAGGTTTGCGCCTGAAAAACTAATAAAGATTACCACTAAACGTAAGCCATGGGTCAATCATGATATCAGGTTGCTTATGAAGAATCGTGATAAGTGTTATAAACTGGCTATGAGAACTGGGTCGGATGATGCTTATGCTCGTTTTAAGCTGCTTAGAAATGAGGTTTCTAATTCCCTTAGTAAGCTGAAAAATGACTATATAGCAAGTAAAATTTCTTCGGCTTCTACAGTTAAGAGCAAGTGGTCCGAATTGCGTAAGCTTGGCCTGGCTAGCAGTGCTCTGCCTTCACCTCTCAAGTACTTCTCTTCATCAGTGCTCTTAAAACATTATACTTCTGTTTGTTCACAGAGCTTAGCTTTGACTGATGCGGATGTTGGTCGGGTGCTTGCCTTACCACTTAGATCGGATCTTCCAGTGTTTAACTTTGCTTCAGTTGACCCTTCTAACCTTGTTAATCTCCTTCGTTTATCCAGTTCTAGGGTGGTTGGTCCTGATCGCATATCAGCTGATATGCTCAAGATGATTGGTGGCTCTCTGTCTACAAGCTTAGCTTCTATAGTGAATGACTCTTTATCTTTTGGCCATTTTCCTGAGACATGGAATAGTATATTACGTTCCGAGGTACGGAACAGGCTCATTCCATGCGCGTGTAAGTTTGCTTTGCGAGGCGTCAGCCGAGCAAAGCAAAACACGCGCATATGATGAGCCTTTTTCGTGCCGAGGAGCGTATACGATTTTCCTTCATGCCCGGCCGGAACTTCGCCATCCCAAAAAGATAAAAATCCATTTTTAAGTAAAAAAATACATCGAAAACGACTTTGAGTGAAAAGTCATTTGATGCTTTAGTTTGTTGTAGTTCGCATGCGTAAGCAGCTATAGCATATGTTGAGAGCGTGAAAGAGAGAGAGAAAGACAGAAAGAAAGAAAGAATCGAAAATAAATAATTCGTTTTATTTAATATTTCAAATAAATAAAATGTGTAATGAAACAAAAAAATACATGAAAGAACATAAATATTTAAGAATTTTATTTGTGTTTTAATTTCTGAAGTGTCTAAAAGCGTGTTGTGAGTGTCGTGAAAAAAATATCGCGAGTTAAAAAAAAATTGTGTATGCATGAAAGAAATGTGAAAAAACGGAACATGTGTATTCTATAGCTGATAACATAGGATATACAGTAAATATTCTAATGATAATTCATATAAAGAAAACGTGTGTAATTATCATGTGTGTGTGTTTTTCATAATTTTAACAGTTATGTCTAACGATGTTTGATGTATAATAACAGAGGTTAGACATACTAAGTATATATAGATATAGTCGGAACATGCAGCAGATAGTGAAGTGACCGAAACTGTTGTAGTATGAAGGTGCGCAGTGGCTTCTGAGCATGTGACTGTAAAGAAAATCACAAATGTAATTTGCCCGTTCCCTGCCGCACGAGAGGCACTTTTAGGCGAAGTTCCGGCACGGGTATGAAGGAAAAGGGCTTTTCTTTTACCTCTAGCAAAGCAAACTAAAATGGATGATCCCTCTCAAACTCGACCTATAGCTAAGTTATGTGAGGTCTCTAAGGTTCTGGAGAGGGTTGTGCACACGCAGTTATCGGCTCATCTCGAGTCCAATTCTTTACTGGATTGTTATCAGGCCGGCTTTAGAAAGGGTTATAGTACACAAACTGCTCTTTTACATCTACTTGACGACTGTAGGTCTGCCATTGATCATAGAATGATCACTCTATTGCTTCTGTTTGATTTCTCTAAGGCCTTTGATAGAGTTCCACATAGTAGAGTGCTCATTAAACTTCGGTTAATGAATTGCTCTGATGTTGTAATCAGATGGTTTGCGTCGTACTTGAGAGGTCGGGCTTATTCTGTTGTGGATGAAAGTAATCAACCATCCGTTTGATCTCAGGTGACTGCCGGTGTTCCACAGGGTAGTGTTCTTGGCCCACTCCTGTTTTTGGTTTACATAAATGATGCTCCGCTTGCCTTATCATCGACAAAGCATATTCTTTTTGCTGATGACCTCCAGGTTTATAAATCTTTTTTGCCTGTAAATCTCGAAGATGAGGTTAACCTTATCAATCATGATGTTGCATCTGTCATTAAGTGAGCAGAGGAAAATAGGCTTCTTTTGAATGCTCTTAAAACACAGGCTATTTTCATCGGCAGTGAGAAATTTATTTCTCGCTTAAATGACAATCCATCCGTTCCATCTATATATGTAGGAAATACTATTGTTCCTTACTCCGCTGTTGTTAAAAATCTTGGTCTGTGGATTTCTTCTACACTGGACTGGAGTAAGCATGTTTCTTGTGCTGTGCGTAAGATTCATGGCACCTTAAGATCTCTTAAGTTCTATAAACATGCATTGACCTTGGATACGAGAAAGCAATTAGTGGAGTCTCTTATTTTTCCAATTCTTGATTATGCATCGGTTGCTTATGACGCAAAACTTACGTCTGCATAGAGCCTTCAACGCCTGCATCAGATTTATTCACGGCCATATTGGTTGGCGTAGCAGAGTTACACCTTATAGACTTGACTATGGATGGTTGTCTGTTAAAAACAGACGTTTATATCTTAAGATGTCTCTTGCTTTTAATGTTATTTCACATAATTCTCCATCATACCTAGCCTCTAGGTTTATAAGGCAGCATGTTGATGCTTCAGTGCGCTCATCAACCAGACTACCACCCAGGTTGTTCATCTGTCCAAATGTGCGTACTGCTGCTTTCCAACACTCATTTGCCTTTTCGGCAGCGGAGTATTTCAATAAAGAGTTATCCTCATTGGAGTCTTTCTCTCCTGAGGCTTCGCTCTCTTTTAAGCGTTCCTTGTATAATAAGCTTTTATTGAGTGAATGTGAGTTGTGGCAGCATGAAACTGGTACAGGATGAGTTTCATAGTAGTTATGATTAGATGAATCATAACTTTCAATTATGAACTGTATGGATTACTATTGCTAGAAACATAATTTAAATTGAGCACAAGACTATTTAGTAACAACTAAACTCACTTAATTGTTAATTGCTATTGCTTATGTATTAAAATTTTGCTATCGTTTAATTAATTATTCTATGATTATATATATTGTTTATCTAATTATTTCTATACTGTATTGAATAATTAATTGTTATTTTGATTTAGTTACTTGTATTTTATATGATATTCTAATTGATTTTCTACAAGATTATTATCTATATTATTGTTATCTTTTTTTAAATAACTTCAGAAAATGTATATTATGCTTTTCACATTTGATCTCTAACTTGTTATTTTTATTATTTTTATAAATTGTAATACGTCGTTGTACTATTTCTTTAGTGCCAGACAGGGTTCTACCCCAAGGCCAAATAAATAAGTCTAAGTCTAAGTCTATCTATCTATCTATGTGAATTTCAGAACTTGGGCCACATGGACCTGTTGGGTTCTACTTACTTCACTTATTCGAATTCTACTTTAATATTTCATTTTTGTCAGTGTATTATGCAGTATTTCCCAGTACTTTATTATTGTCAATATTCTATGAAGTATTTTCTTACTTATTATTTAATATGTTGAAAGTTTATTACAATCCACTTAAGTAAAGTAGAATGTAGTTATGTAATATTATATTTTGTGCATATTCAGATTTAATAAGCATACACTAAAATGTCAAAGATATATACTTATTAATTAAGCTCTTAAGGTAGGCCTGGAAAAAAAATTAAATTTAAATGTAACGATACATTTTTTTATATCAATTAATAAAATTTCTTTTTACCTTAAATTTATCTTAAATACAAGACTTTGGTCCATGAATAATTTTAAAAAATCTCATCCACTGATCAAAATCTTTTCTTTTATTCAAACACTTGATTGTGGTGGTTATCGTAAGCTTTCTCAGTCAATTTACAACAAAATAACTTAAATGTTTCCATAGATTTTTAATTTTTATACCTTCACAAAATAATAGTTCTGATTATAAAAAAGAATTTAAAAGTTTAGTTTAGAAAAACCTTAAAATATGGGAAAAAATAGATATTTTTGTGAATTTCATGTATGTAATTCAGTTCTTAAACATATATTATCATAATTCTAGCATTATTATTTTGTGAAGATATATATATTGAAGATCTCTGAAAATTATGAAGTCAATTAGTTTAAAATTAACTGAGAAAGTGTCATCAATAATTTCTTTGACTTTTTCGAATAATCTCTTTGATCAATAAAATGAATTTTAAGCATTATTTATTATTATAAGAAGAAAAGATTACTATCACATTCAAATTTTTAGACATTCCTTCGATCTTAAACTCACTTATTAGTCCGGATAACTTAATACACATTTTTAATATCATAGTGTATATTTTTATTTGAACACTCACATAACAATTTAAATTAACAAAATGCTTGCCAAATTTTCAATTCTTAATTGAAAAAATAAAATGTTACTTATTATCCTTTTGCGTTACTGGGATTTTCTACTTACTTCAAGATTTCAGTTTTGCCAAGTGTATTATATAATATTTTTTTAGTATTTTTTTTAATAAAGTGCTCAATGTAGTATTTTTTTACTTATTATTTAATACATTAAAAGTTAAAACAAAAAGCTAATTTCTCAAAACTATAATTTAATAGATTTAATGTATTAAATTTAAAACTAAAAATAAAGTTAATGATTTGTATTAATAATTATGTTAGTAGATTTTATAAAAAATTATTAATAATGTTACAAAATGTGTAATACCAACCATGTATATACAAGTTTTTCATATATTATCATATACAATCAAAATATTATTTTTAATCTAAATTAATGTACAATATTTATGTACACCATTTTAGTATACAATTGCTAAACCTTGAGACAGAGTTAATGAAAAATTGTCATATATTTATCAAATAACATTTTCACAAATCTAACCTAAAAAATTGTCTGCTTATTAATAATAAATTTATAAAATACATTTTTCACATATATAACCTAAAAAACTGTTTCTTTACAAATCACAATCAATTTAGTTTGTTTAAATATAAATTCACTTATTAATTATTATTTTTGTAAAGACGAAGTAAATAAATAATAATCATCACTCAAAGAATTGTACTGTATTTTCAAAAATTGAAGCAAATGTGGAGCGACGCAACAGTTGATTAATCATCGAATATACGATAGCATCAAAGCAATCAGATTTAATGTATGTGTATATATATACTGCTGTTATTCTTGCTGTCTCTTTCGTACTCATTCTAATGTATAGGAATGGACTCTCTTTTTTCTATGTTCGTCACTTTCAAGACACTGCTGTTTGCTTTTACTCGTTCTCTCTCATTCACTCTATACATATGCCACATGTTATCTTCTCTCTCTCTCTCTCTTTTTTATATATGTACGCCTGCTCAGGCGACTGCGCGCGCAACTTCCGTCTCACTGAATGAGAAAATTATTAAAAACAAGAAATCGCGGGTCTAGCCTATATATCATACAAAAAATAATAAATACGTCATTTTTTAGCTGTTTTTGGTATGAAATGTTTATTAGCATTATATTATATATATATATATATATATATATATATATATATATTTACAAGTAATTAACAAGTAAATACATATATTTAATATATATTTTGAGAGTTTCAATTTTTAAAATTTGAAACTCAAAGTAAATAAATAGGTCTCGTCGCGCACGATGCAGCTTCGCAAACTTGCCTTTCGGGGCGCTACCGCGCCCCATGATAGTAATTGTGGGATAGGGAACAAATTCCCGCATTACAAGATTTCCCATACATTGATAATTTGGAAACAATTTTTTGCATTGGTAAGTATTGGCAATATATTTTCAACAAATTACCAATGTTGAAATAAAATTTAACATTATCAAATATTGGCAATATATTGGAAAGATATTGTAAAGTATACATCTGCCGATCTTTCGCCAACATATTGTCAATTTTTCTGTCAATATAGTACCAATATATTGGCGATAACAATATTCAATTAATTAACAATATATTGGCAATAGTTATTATTTTTACGCGGGATAATATTCGTTGTAAACTTTCGATTCATGAGACATGATTTGAGAGATCGCGTGGAATATAGATCTAACTCGAGTTAGGCCCTTTTTGAAATTGTAATTGAAAATGTATCTATGAGATATTCTTTATATGTTTATAAAATATAGAAGAATAAAAACGTGTCTCTATGTTTAAATGATACAGAACATACAAGAAGGGCCTAACTTGAATAATGCAACATTTTCATTATTTCAAATTTCCGGAGAAAATCTTATGAAAGCTACAAACAAGTTAACAAACATTGATAATGTTGGAATAAAAAAGGCAAAACTTACAGATTTAAAATCTTTAATGCAATTTTTATCAACATCGGGCAAAATTAGTACAATGAAAATGTTTTTCCCTTCGTGAATGAAAATGAGGATTCAAAAACTGAATGTTTTGTTATATCTTGTATTATGTAAGTAAAAGTTAATAATAAATGTATTTCAAATAATCAAATGATTTTCTTATGATTTACTCATCACAAAGCCTTAATTATTCATACAAAATTGGCAAAAAGGGCCTAACTCGAATTTTTGAATCTTCAAAATTTTTTGATTAACAATATTTAACTCGAAAATACCACTTCGACCTTTTGTATTAAAGTATTTATTATAACATTGTAAAATATCACAATATTTTATAAAGCTGATATCAAGTTAAACAATTTTTTTTAATTACTAAAAACTATACTTTTAGAGTTAGGCCTTTCTTCCACGCGATCCCTCATTTGTGAAACCGTGCAGTTAAAGAAGGTTATGAACATGAAAATATATTGCATTCACTAGATAATGAATTTACTCATTTTTATGAAAAAGTCATCTTTGTCATTAGTCAAACTGATTTTATTAATTATACTGCTCCTTAGTCATTATCTCCTTTCTATGTCAAATTCATTTATACGAATATAATAAGAAAACAATGAAATCATCAAAATAAATTTCAAAATTTTTTAAATATTTTTTTAAGCTAGTTTAATCGTACTTTTTGCTATTTTGTTAAGAAGGTTCTCTTGGTATTTACCGATATAAATTAATTTTCTTTAAATCGTCCAACTTTCACCATTTATCCATATTTATCAATGTAATACTTCGACCAAAGATAAGTATATGAAGCGGCATTAAGAATAAAATTTTTTTTTAAAGTTCACAATTTTCATTATTTTAACAACTTTAAATTTAAAACGTACTTTTGTTAATTTTCAGCACATCTTTTGATACTTGTCTTTAATCTGTCTATGACAGGTTATGATATTCTGATCATAGATCTTGATTAAACTTTCTGATATTTTTTAGGTACCAAAATATGAGTACGGACGTTTATGGTCTTATTTTCAGAAAAAAGTTAAAAAGATCTCTTAATTGAAGTGTTAATAATTCAGTTTAGAAAGGTGTTTAATAGATTAACAAGAACTATAATGAAAGTAGACAAAGCAAACTTGAATTGAAGATTTTTAAAATTGAGTAACAATAATTAGGAACAAAATTATGCTGGCTTAAATTTGAGCAGCAAGAAAGTAAAAAAAATCATGTCCATTTTGAAGGGCAGTAATTTAAAATCATTTTTTGCTGCTCAACTGTAATCAATCATAACTTTGGTTCTAATAACTATTTCTCAATTATAAAAATTTAAAAACAGCATATGAAAGCTTGCTTTCTCTACTTTAATTATAGTTTTTGTTATTTAGTTAAAGATCTTTCTAGATTTAATTTCTCACACTTCAATTAAATCTTTTTAACATTTTTCTGAAAACAAGGCTACAAATTATGTAACTTCAGTTTTTAGAAGCGTTAGACCATGCTGCTGTGGCTTCACTCAGATTTTGCTACCTTAAAAAACATCAAAAAGTTTCATAAAGATATCTGCCCCGAAGATCATAGACTTTCCTGGTTATTATTCGATGTATAAATATTGATAAATAGTGCAAGTTGTAAAACACTTCAAAGAAAATATACTTTTCCTTCATACCCGTGCCGGAACTTCGCCTAAAAGTGCCTCTCGTGCGGCAGGGAACGGGCAAATTACATTTGTGATTTTCTTTACAGTCACATGCTCAGAAGCCACTGCGCACCTTCATACTACAACAGTTTCGGTCACTTCACTATCTGCTGCATGTTCCGACTATATCTATATATACTTAGTATGTCTAACCTCTGTTATTATACATCAAACATCGTTAGACATAACTGTTAAAATTATGAAAAACACACACACATGATAATTACACACGTTTTTTTTATATGAATTATCATTAGAATATTTACTGTATATCCTATGTTATCAGCTATAGAATACACATGTTCCGTTTTTTCACATTTCTTTCATGCATACACAATTTTTTTTTAACTCGCGATATTTTTTTCACGACACTCACAACACGCTTTTAGACACTTCAGAAATTAAAACACAAATAAAATTCTTAAATATTTATGTTCTTTCATGTATTTTTTTGTTTCATTACACATTTTATTTATTTGAAATATTAAATAAAACGAATTATTTATTTTCGATTCTTTCTTTCTTTCTGTCTTTCTCTCTCTCTTTCACGCTCTCAACATATGCTATAGCTGCTTACGCATGCGAACTACAACAAACTAAAGCATCAAATGACTTTTCACTCAAAGTCGTTTTCGATGTATTTTTTTACTTAAAAATGGATTTTTATCTTTTTGGGATGGCGAAGTTCCGGCCGGGCATGAAGGAAAATCGTATACGCTCCTCGGCACGAAAAAGGCTCATCATATGCGCGTGTTTTGCTTTGCTCGGCTGACGCCTCGCAAAGCAAACTTACACGCGCATGGAATGAGCCTGTTCCGTACCTCGGAACGTAATATACTATTATAGACATAATAGCGAAAAAACGTCCTTAATATTTTGTTGACACATTACATACAGTTTATTTGTTGTAGTACGTAAATAACATACTCAGCATACTGTATATATTTCGACGTCCCCTATTGACAAGGATATCTCTCCTTTTACTCTAAAATTTTATTCTATTTTTATCCTCTTTTAAAATTTGTAAGGATATCGAATTAAAAAAAATTTTTCTAATTGTATATTTTTCAATAATTACTAAATTAGAACAGAAATGAAGAGAATTTTAAAAAATTAAAAATTCAACTCTGATGATTTTTTTTTGTTCTGATGCTTATTAATAAAGTTATAAACAATTGAAACAGCAAAAGTTAAAATTTTATTAATAATTACGTTTGACATATTATTATATATATATATATATATATAATCATCATTTTCCGAGAAATAAATTTTAGTTTTTTGAAGAAATTTGAAAAAAAAATATTTTAATTATTTGAATAATTTTTATTCGAATTTGGTTGTTTACATGCTTAACAATATATACGATCACTTGTAACTTTACTGAAAAGTCTCGTAATAGAAAAAACATCTGTAATGAATATTAGATTTTTGAAAATCCTTTCGGTTTCCGTTTGAAATTCTTCCTAATCATTAATTAAAAAAAAAATTAAAAGTTAGTATTTTGTATCTAATTTAATTTTTTTTTATGATATTTGTTGTGCGACTATCAGAGGTAATACTGTTTGAAGGAGCGCTATATATATATATATATATATATAGCGCTCATACATACCTAATACAAACATACAAGAAGTTTTTAATAATTAGCGCATTAGAATAAAAATTATTAAGTGGTCGTTAAACGTGTATCTGCGTATGAGTGCGCGTTTTATACACACTGAACGCTCATGTGGTAACCCAATACACAAACAGCATATACACAACGATTTGTACGCTGAAGTCCTGATAAGCCTTCTCTCTCCCCTCCTATATTTAGCTTGTGTAGTGCGTATTCTCTCTCTCTCTCTCTCTCTCTCATGTGATGTCTGTCATGTCTGTCATATGATGTCATTAAGTGATTTGCTTCGTACTTGCAGGATCGTACGCAGTCGATTGAAATAATGGACGGTGATTCTACCGAGTTTTGGATGGGTGTTGATACTGGTGTACCTCAGGGTAGTGTGCTGGGCCCACTGCTCTTTTCGCTTTATATCAACGATCTACCCGATGTTCTCAGGTTTTCTAAACAAATGTTGTTTGCTGATGATTTGCAAATTTACAGATCCTTTTTTGCTTCTGACATTGATAAAGAAATCGCTGATATCAATTGTGATGTTGAAGCGATCGTGAGATGGGCTGATCGCAATGGGTTCAAGCTTAATGCGCTGAAAACTCAAACGATTCTGCTGGGAAGTGAACAGTTTGTTAACAGGCTCAATTCTTCTTTGGTTCCATCCATCGTTGTCTGCGGTCAATCTATTCCATTTTCTAGAGAGGTCAAGAGTCTGGGTGTATGGATCATCCAGACTCTAAATTGGGAGAAACAGGTAAATTCTATCGCTAGCCGTGTTCATGGAGTGTTACATTCTCTTAAGTTCTATAGGCATTCTCTCTCTAAAAATCTTAGGAAAGAACTTGTCGAGTCGTTAATTTTTCCTCATTTCGATTACGCATGTGTTGTCTATGATGACTTATTCAACTACCAAAACTTAAAACTTCATAGAGCTCTCAATGCTTGCGTGCGCTTTGTGTACGGCAACATTCCTTTCCGTGAACGTGTCTCTCCCCACATGCTTGATCTTGAGTGGCTCTATGTTGAAAGAAGAAGAAAGTATTTTGTGACTGCCCTGGCTTATTTCATTATTACCAACAACATTCCCGAGTTTTTGGCAGATAGATTCACTAGGATTGACACGGATGGTCGGGTGCGTTCTTCTGCTCGCCGGCCGCCGAGGATTCTTGTTTGTCCTCCTGTTCGCACTAATGCCTTGCAGCACTCATTTGTTCACCTAGCTACTAATTATCTCAATGAACTTAGTACTGGTTCTGCTATGAATGTAACTTTCGAGTTGAGTTTTGAAATACTTGATACAGCATATAAGGGTAGTACTATAGATATTATTTGCAATAACGCATAGATATTATACGTAGATAAATTTATACCCGTGTATTAAATTAAATATACTTATATAATAATGAAATGAAAGGTTATAATTTTTTTCGTTTTATAATAAATGTAGTAAATATTCTTAGAGAGAACTGCACTTAATATATTTTTTTTCATTTTTGCATGAAACGCTAGATGGCGACAGTAATGTTGTTATTATGAACAGTAAGTTGCGGGGGCTCTAATTTGAAACTTTTTTTTTCGATAAATGGTTTTTTTGACAAGGACAGCAAATACAATACTAATGTGTTTGACAAAGACAACAACATACGGTTTATCGTTTAAAAAGTTTGAGAATAGGCCCCCGGGTACAATATAATGCTGAAAGGGAATCAGTTGTTATAGCGCAACACAGCGGCGATTATAATCCAATAATTAGTTTAAAATTTTCGATAAATTATAATTAATTCAAAATTTTCGACTTTTATATTACTTTATTGTATATGATGAATATATGACTAGCTTTATTTCCATTTTCTCATGCGAATGTGTAAACTTTATTAAATATAAAAAAACTCATAATATACATTATTGAAATTATACATTGTACATTAAGTCAATGAAAATATAATATCTTTCACTTTTAGCTTCAAATAAATTTTTTTTCAATTTAAAGAGTTTTAATATTGTTGTAATATGTAAATGTTGCGTCTTATATCTGTAAGCGTATCACCTTCTGTCGGTAAATGCGTACTCGACCATACATATGAATCAGCAAATCAGCTGAGAAAGAGAGGCTCTAGTCGAGCTCAAGCAGTCTGTAAAACAGAGTCTAGCGAGCGCCATGTAGCGATAAAGACAAGCTCTTTACAATAGCACATGTAAAGTAAAGCTCAGCCATTTGTAACGTATTAGATTAATAATTACTGTACTTAAAGATAATTAGAATATATATCAACCAGTTTAATATTATTAAAAAGAAAAGTGTTTTCCTTTCCGATCCCGGAACACAAAACCTCTATTCCCAACATGGCAGCAGTCCGTGGTTGAAGGTATGCAAATCAAAAACGTGGTTAAAAAGAAATAATAAGATAACGTGGTTTAAAAGAAAAAATAAGAAAACGTGGTCAAGATAAAAATAAAATAAAAGAACGTGGTTCAAAAAAAACAAGAAAACGTGGTTGATAAAATAGAAGAAACGTGGTTATTGAAGCAAAAACGTGGTAGACTATTTAAGTCAAAAAGATAACTAAAAGGCAAAAGTAAAGTGAAAAATATAAAGAAAAGTGAAAAGGAAAAATTATTGTTAGTCAATAAAAAGAAAAAGAAGAAAATTAAGCAGAAAATACGTTCGATGCTAACGGATTAAAAATTAAAGCCACGTGGTCGCATAACGTAAGGTTAGAAAAAAAAAAAAAAAAAATTATTTTGAGGTTAAAACAGAGCACGTGTCTGAAAGATAAAAGGAAAGATAAAGAAAACAAGTGAATAAAAGGTAAAAAATAATAAATAATAAGAAGAAGATAGTGAATAATAATTTTGAAAAAATAGACTGTACGAGAAAAGTAAAAAGGGTGACAAAATAAAAAGATTAAAAACGTGAATTCACTAAGGAAATTAATAAGTGAATTTAATAAGATAATTAAAAGAAAATTTAATGAAACAGACAAAAGCTGAAAATATAGTGCTTATTAAAGAAGAAAGAAATCGTTTAAGAAAAGTTTTCCTCAAAGAACTGAAAAAAGTGTTAAGTGCAGTAAAAGAAATTGATAAAAATATAAAATTAGAAAAAGAAAGAGAAATGGCTAAGCAAGTAAAAATTGATGATGTTTATATTCCCATTTTTGATGGATGCAATTATTCAAGCTGGGAATTCAGATTACTGAATATTTTAGAATATAAAGAATGTAAAGAGCAAGCAATAAGAGTATTAACTGAAGCAGATAGTCAAGATGTTTGGAAGAAAGCAGATTTAAAAGCTAAAAATATACTGATAAGCTCAATATCAGATAAGCAATTAGAGTACATTAAAGAATGTAAAACAACATATGAAATGATGAGAAAGCTAGACAGCATGTACTCAACAAAATCTACAGCTCTACAGATAATATGTAGAAGTAAATTAGAAGATGTAAAATTGAAGAATTATGACAAAGTTGAAGATTTTTTTGTAGATTTTGAACAAGCCTGTAATAAGTTTAAAGAAGCTGGTGGAACTTTAAATGAACCAGAAAAGATAAGATATATAATAAAAGCACTGCCACCCAGTTACAGTTTTATTGGTGACTTTATAGATGTCATACCAGAAGAGCAAAGGACAGTAGAATATGTAAAGTCCAAAATTCAAGAGAAAAATATGACAAGACCTGAAAGTGAAAGTAAAAGAAATGTCAGCACTTTCAGCATAAAAACAAAAGGACAATGTTTTAACTGTGGGAAAGAAGGCCACAACAAGAAAGATTGTTGGAGAGCACCACAATATAACCAAGGCAGAGGAACGCATACCAGTCAAAGAAGAGGAGCCTACTACAACAGAGGTTATGGTCAACGCGGATTTCAACGAGGATCTCCACGATCAAATTCAAGGGGGTATTCACAACAAGGCCATGGACAGAACAGAACAAGTCAACCAAGAGAAGAATCTTCTAGTCAACGTAACGACAACCGCAATGCAGAATCATGGGTAACGATGGTAAACCATAATGAGGTAATAGAAACAGAAATTAATGAAAGTAAAAATGAAATAAACTGGCTTTTAGATAGTGGTTGTACTGACCATATAGTTAATAATGATAATTATTTTGAAAAATTTATTGTATTAAAAGAACCAGTTAATGTAAAATTGCCAGATGGAAAAATATTAAAAGCTACTAAAATAGGTAACATTATAACGTATTTTAAAACTTATTATTATGAAAAGAAAGTTGATCTTAAAAATGTCTATTATGTAAAAGAATTAAGTAGAAATTTGTTAAGTTTTTCTAAAATAACTGTAAATAACACAATTGTATCGAGAAATCAAACAGCAAAGATTTATAATAAAAATAGAGAATTAGTAGCTGTAGCAGAAAAAATAAATAATTTGTATTTAATGAAAAGTTTTATTGATGAATATAAAGGTAAAAATATTTATGCAAATACGCTAAAATTAACAGATAAAGAAAAATGGCACAGAGCATTAGGCCATGTAAATTTTCAATATTTAAATAAATTAGTTAATGAAAAATTATTGAATGGTTTACCAGATAAATTAGAAAATAATAATATGAAATGTGCAAACTGTATTCAAAGT
Source organism: Anastatus disparis (assembly GCA_017163975.1). Taxonomy (NCBI): domain Eukaryota; kingdom Metazoa; phylum Arthropoda; class Insecta; order Hymenoptera; family Eupelmidae; genus Anastatus; species Anastatus disparis. The sequence goes on from JAFFSR010000381.1 coordinate 1,637,985, forward strand.
AAAATGGCTAATGTACCGTTTGAAAATAAGAAAACTAGATCTACTGAGACTTTAGAATTAATTCATACAGATTTAAATGGTCCACACAGCACAGCTGGTTATGGTGGAGAAAGATATTTTTTAACGTTTATAGACGATTATAGTAAATGTAGTAGAGTTTATTGTATTAAAAGTAAATCTGAAACAGCAGGATGTTTTATAGAATACGTAAATTTAGTTGAAAATCAATTTAATAAAAGAGTAAAAAAGTTACAATGTGATAATGGTAAAGAGTATTTAAATCAAGAAATTTATAAATTTATTAAATATAAAGGAATTGAATTATTACCTTGTCCACCCTACGTTCATGAATTATATGGAGTAGCGGAAAGATTTAATAGATCAGCTATGGATATAGGCAGATGTTTAGTAAGAGAAGCCAAGATACCTATAAGGTATTGGCCAGAAGTAATGAAAACAGTTTCTTATTTAAAAAACCGTACAATAGCCAACACACATGAAAATAAAACTCCATACGAAATACTTTTAAAATCAAAACCTGATGTAAAACATTTGAAAATATATGGAAGCAAAGTTTTTGTAAGGGTACCAGAAGTATTAAGAAAAAGTAAATGGGACGATAAAGCTAAATTAGGTATACTTGTAGGTTATACACATAATGGTTATAGAGTTTTAATTGATAATAAAGTCATAAATGCCAGACATGTTAAAGTAGTTGAAGCAGATACAGAATTAATTTGTACTGAACAAAATGATGAAAATTACATTGAATTAAATTTAGAAAATAATAATAGTCAAAGTAAAATTGATTCTGAAAATGAAAATGATAATGAAATAAATGATAATGAAAATTATGATAGTGAAAACTCAAATTCTAATAATAAAATAAATAATGATTCTGGCAAAATAAATAAAAGATTTAAAAAACGAAAAGATAATTTAGAAGTTGAAAGAACCTCAACGAGAAAGAAAAGTCCTATAGAAAGATATGGTAACCCAATAACACATTATATATATGTAAATTATGTAAACGCTAATGTACCGAATACATTCGAGGAGGCGATAAACTCCACAGAAAGTAAAGAATGGCAAAATGCTATGGATTCTGAAATTAATAGTTTAAATAAAAATAAAACATGGACTATTGTAGATAAACCAAAAGATAAGAAAGTAATTGATGTTAAATGGATATTTAAAAGAAAAGGAGATAATTCTTATAAAGCTAGATTAGTAGTAAAAGGCTTTCAACAAAAAGAATATTTAGAAAATGTATACTCTCCAGTAGGAAAAATGCAAACTTTAAAAATTTTGTTAAGCTATTGTTGTGTAAATAATTTAGATATAGAACAAATGGACGTTGAGACAGCATTTCTCAATGGTACAGTAAAATCAGAAGTTTATATTTATGAACCAAAAGGTTATAAAACTGGAGAAAATAAAGTATGTAAACTCCAAAAGGCACTCTATGGTCTTAGAGAAAGCCCACGAGCGTGGTATGAAACATTTAATAACTATGTTGAAAAATTAAATTTTGTTAGAAGCAATCATGACTATTGTTTATATGTAAATAACACAAGCAATGATCCTATATATATGTTGGTATTTGTAGATGATATTTTAATTTGCTGTAAAGATAAAAATAAGATCAAGGATATAAAAACAAAATTAATGCAAAGATTTGCAATGAAAGATTTAGGTAAAATAACAGGATATATTGGAATTGATATTAATCATGATAAAGAAAAAGGTGTAATGACTTTAAGTCAACAAAAATATATTGAATCATTGGCTGTGAAATATCATTTAGAAAATGCAAAGCTCTATGAAACTCCGATAGAGACAAGTTTAAAACTTGAACAAGCAACTGAAACAGATGAAAGAATTAGTTATAGAAATTTAATAGGCGAACTTTTATACATTAGTACAGGGACAAGACCTGATATATCATATAGTGTTAATTATTTAAGTAGATATCAAAGTTGCTACAACGAAACACATTTTAAGTATGCTTTAAGAATACTGAAATATTTATATAAAACGAAAGATTTAAAACTAACGTATTACAATAATGTAAAGAAAGAAAAATTAGATTGTATGGTCGATTCAGATTACGCAGGTGATCATATTGATAGAAAATCCACAACAGGATTCGTAATTAGAGTATATGGTAATGTAGTTTATTGGAAAACACATAAACAGAAAACTGTTACAAAAAATTCTACTTTCGCTGAATATATTGCTATGTCAGAAGCAGTGACAGAAATATTATTTATAAAAGATTTGTTAAATGATGCATTTAAATTTAATATAGATAGACCAATTAAAATTTATGAAGATAATTCTGGTGCGATAGCTATAGGTAAATTTGGTAATCTAACAAGAAATTCGAAGCACATTGAAGTGCAATATCATTATATTAATGAAAATTATGAAAATGGTGTAATAGATATTTTAAAAATTGAAACTGATAAAAATATAGCTGATATATTAACCAAAGGTCTATGTAAAGAAAAATTTATTAAAAACAGAAAAGAATTAAGATTAATTTAAAAACATGTAAAAGCGAAATTGAATATAAAATAAAAGAAATAAAAGCCGCAAATTTAAGGAGGCGTGTTGTAATATGTAAATGTTGCGTCTTATATCTGTAAGCGTATCACCTTCTGTCGGTAAATGCGTACTCGACCATACATATGAATCAGCAAATCAGCTGAGAAAGAGAGGCTCTAATCGAGCTCAAGCAGTCTGTAAAACAGAGTCTAGCGAGCGCCATGTAGCGATAAAGACAAGCTCTTTACAATAGCACATGTAAAGTAAAGCTCCGCCATTTGTAACGTATTAGATTAATAATTACTGTACTTAAAGATAATTAGAATATATATCAACCAGTTTAATATTATTAAAAAGAAAAGTGTTTTCCTTTCCGATCCCGGAACACAAAACCTCTATTCCCAACAAATATACTTAAAGAAAAAAATAAGAAACTACCACTAATTAAGCACGCACAAAATAGCATAGTTATTTTTTCATTAATGTAGATTATTTATTATAAATAATTTGGAAACACATTCACGTCATCGTTGGTCGTTTCCGTACAGTTTTTCCTTGATCATTACTTATGTTTATTTTCTTTTCATTTCGAAAGCCCCGTACACGAGATTAAAGATTTTGCTTAAGGCAAGGTTCACTCAATAAAGTTAGTTATAGTTTAATCAATTTTTTTTTCTCATTTTCATTCTATGTTTGTGTATGTGATACAACACATAATACGTGTTTAAAATTTTACTGGCAATACATGATTTTCAACGTATAAAATTGAGAGTAATAAAAAAACCTACATAATAGTCATTTCTGCACAGAACTAATTGAACGATTTTAGTTATAAAATGTAATTTTTCACATAAGAACACGTGTTAAAATATTTTTTTTTATATACTAAAGTGTGAAGTCCATGCGTAAAGTTATAAAGGTGTGTAAAGTGTACACTATTTTACTCTGTTCGTGGAGTAGAAAAGCCGTGCGTGAAGTGTAATCACGTTACGCACAACAATCATAACAAAGCGAATAATATCCATGTACCGTGCACGAATAATTTGGCAATTCTTTAATTTACAGTTAAATAGTTGTTGTTTGCAATAATAATATTTCATTTAACGGTCGATGGATCGACGGGCCAGTTAGAAATTAGTTTTCTCCCTTATTTTAAACTTATGAAGAGGCGCGCGTCGCGCCTCGAAGGCATATATGGGTCTCATGAACTCGCAGCTTGAGAAACCGTTTATTTTATAATTTTTTCAAAATTTGTAAGAAAAATGATTGGAATTTATAAACTTTTTATTCAGCACGAATAAAATCCTATATTCCCGCTAATAAGTTAGAAGTCAGTTATATATCTTTCTTTCAAACCGCTTTTAGAATTAATAAAGTGGCCATTATTGTTGGGATACGAATAAAATATATTTTTAAGCAAAGCGTGACGGAAAAATGTTCATTGTATGAGATGCAACTGTCCCAAAACCAAATGAAGCATTAATTTCTGGCGGTCAGTCCCTACAACTGCCACACCCGATTTTTTATTAAAATAACTTTGAAAATGTAATAATATAATTATTTCAAAATTATACTTTTTATATAAATTTAGTATTTTTTAATAACTTTTTTTATAATTTTTTCAAAAACTTTAAGGAGCAAAAAATAATGAAAAGACCGATGAAGAGAGATAAATAAACAATAGATAGTCTATGTATATGTAAATAATATTTCAATGTTATTTGTTTATAAAAATTGACATCAGTATTTAATTTGATATAGATTATGAAGATTATTTATAATCCTGGCAAACAAAATAATATAAAAGTTTCAATCAAACTTTTGAGTTGAAGTTCGTAGAAAGCAAATTTCTGAATTTCAAAATATTTTAAAATTTATCTTTGTCCATAGCTTCATTACTTAAAATCTATAGTTTATTAAATTAAAAATATTTTTTTAAATAATTTTACTTCTTAAGGAATTAAGAACATAATTATAATATGACTTTATACGAATAAGTAAAATGTACTGAAATGAAAAATCCATTCTTCGTAAGAGGGATTATTTATTACAACTTTGAAAAGTAATTTTGCATAAATATACAAAAATCTCTGATGGAATACATAGAATTATGAAAACATTTTGTAAATAAAGCTATAAATAATAGAATATAGAAATAAATTATAAATAGCTAATCTATCTTTTCTTATTGCACAAACCTTTTAAGGTATCAGGCCTGACTTTAAGTCTGAAAAAAATTAAATTTTAATATAATAATAAATATTTTTTCTTTTAATATTAATTGATGAAACTTTATAGTATCATAAATATTTATTAAATATAAGATCTTAATTCATGAATCATTTCTAAAGACCTTATCCGGTGTATAAAGTATTTTTTTTTTATGACTTAATTTTGTTTATTTGCGTTGTTGTCGCATAACTTCTCAGACAATTTTCAACAAACTGAATTCAAAATTTTCAACTATCTTTAATTAATATATCTTCACAAGTTTATCATTTCAGTTAAAAAATAATGAATTAATAGAGTTTGGTTTGGAAAAAATTAAAAATATTAAAATATCAATTCATTTGGATTTTATGTAAGTAATTTGGTTTAACATTCACTTGAACTTGTCTTATCAAAATTCCAGCTCAATAAACTTGGGAAGATATAAAATCAAGATCTCTATTAATTCTGAAATTCATTTGTTCGAAATTGGCTGAGAAATCTAGTGGCAATTACAAAAATTGAAAATATCAAGTCATCAATAGAAGAAAAGTTTATTTAGTAAAATAATTGTGAATCATTCTTTAACAATATTTATTTATTTAAAAAACATGTTAAATAAATTTTTCCTAAAACAGGGACTTTTATTAAATAATTAGATAGGTATTATGAAAAACACAAATAATCAAAGCTATAATATTATTGTCTTTAATTATATGGTAATTGATTGTTTAGAAAATATTGAATTTCAATTATGAATTTACCTATGTTGTTACTATATATAAAGGCCAGGAAAAGTTGTAAAATCTTTACGAAAAATATCTTTAAAAAGTTACAAGTCTAGGCATTTATGAATCTCATATTTGAGATTATAAATTACTGTTTTTTAACATTTTTATAATAAATTTATAACAAATGGACACATTTATTATTCTCTCTATGTAAATAATAACTGTTAGTTTAAAAAATATTTTACTTGCATCTTCAATGTACTTACATTAATACAAAAATTTAATCCTACGAAAAGTCGTGAAATTTTTCCCAAAAAAAAAAACCTTTAAAAAGGTAAAAATTTAGGCATTTATGAGTCTCATATCTGAAATTATAAATTACTCTTTTCTTTACATTTTATGTAAAAAGTAATTTCAATATAATTCCCCTAAAACATAAATTAATATAAAATAATAAAATGGGTTTTATAATAAGTGGAATGGCCACAGTTATTATTGTCTGTATGTAAATACTAATTAATTTTAAATAAATTTTTTCTTTGATACTAAATTATAGCTTCTTCCTTTAATTGTTCTTCGATCACTTCTTTCATCTTAAAATTATATACATTTTTATGGGTGTTGTATAAGTTTCAAACTTACATCTATAAAAATAGTGCACCATTAGAAGTTGGTCACGTATTTTACGATAATTGAAAGAATCACATTATTTTCAAAAGAAACAACAAATTTTTCATTTTACTTTTTATCATCTCTTTCTTTTTTAGTTTTATAATTCTTTTAAATATTCTACTTTATGCAATAAAAACGTCTTCAAACATTCTTCGTACAATTGAAACAGAAAATGTGATAGTTCTTTAATGAATCTATTTCATTCATTTTTAATACTTGCCTATGCTCTATCATATACTGCTCTAATATACATTAATGGTGAATTATTTTCTTCCATACTCAAATTAATTATGAATGTTCTCGATCTGATGAATACAATGTTTTTGCAAAATAAAGATATTTAAAAAATTTCTATATTCTTGCATATATATGTAGTAAATCTATAAAATAAAAGTGTATTTACGTTCTTCTATCTAACTTATAAAACGCAATTTTCTCTAGCTTTTTTGGCTTTTAAAATATTAAATACATATTACATACTGATTAAGACAAAATTAAATGATTTAAAATTAAGAAAATGTAAACCTATCTATAGTTTTAATAAATTACATAACTTTACAGTTTTGATTATTCTACTGAATTGATATGTGAACAAGTACTTATATACTTAAAATAATAGACTTTTCAAAATTTTAAAAGTACTCCATGATGCACGTTAGAGCGGGGCGGCAAGTATTAAATATGAATGAAATAGATTAAGAGGCGGCCGTATCATTCTGTCCTTGTCTAATCTAAATTTTCGTTATTATAAATAAATAAAATATTTTCATAGAAAAGTAAGACAACCGCCCAATAGAGCAAAAGACAAGCAAACGATTCTTTTCTATGAAAAAATATGAAATTTTGATTATTTTTCGAATGAAGTCTGAAACGAAAAAACAGCTCCATCAACTCAATCAAGTTCGATTGTTTTTCCGTTTCAGACTTCACTCGAAAAATAATCAAAATTTCATATTTTTTCATAGAAAAGAATCGTTTGCTTGTCTTTTGCTCTATTGGGCGGTTGTCTTACTTTTCTATGAAAATATTTTATTTATTTATAATAACGAAAATTTAGATTAGACAAGGACAGAATGATACGGCCTCCTCTTAATTAAAGAACTATCACATTTTCTATTTCCATTGTACGAAGAAGAATGTTTGAAGACATTTTTATTGCATTAAGTAGCATATTTAAAAGAATTAGAAAACTAAAAGAGATTGGGATAATAAAAAGTAAAATGAAAAAATTTCTTGTTTATTTCGAAAATTATTTGATTACTTTAATTATCATAAAATACATGACCAACTTCTAATGATTGCACTATTTTCATAGCTGTAAGTTTGAAACTTATACAACACCCATAAAAATGTATATAATTTTAATATGAAAGAAGTGATCGAAGAACAATTAAAGGAAGAAGCTGTAATTTAGTATAAAAGATACCATTTATTTAAAATGAATTAATAACAAAAATTAGATTTTTCATTTTTTTTTGTATTTTACGTAAACTATTCGAAGAATTAGCTTGAAAATTTGTATGGACATTATTTGCGACTGCCAAAAGAGGAAAAACTTTTGTAAACTGATTTTCTTAGCTTTTAATTTTAGAACGTTTTTAAAATTTTGAAAAGGGTGGGGTTCCATTTTTCGAAAGACCGATATTTTTTTGTGCTTAACGTAGAATCCCAAAATTTAGAATGATGCTATTCATAACAGTCACTTGAATTATTTAGAAATCCCATTTTCAATTCATGGCTACAATCGAAATTTATTTATTCGAATAAATTATAATTAATATTTAGAATCTTAACACGTATATAGAGCACCATATAATTATAAAATATTTCGAAATTTCTAATGATATCTTTTGTCAAGTATCAAAAGAATATACAAACATATACTTTTGAAAACTCTATTAGAAATTTCGAAATGTCTCATCATAATATGGTGTTCTGTATATTTATTCCAATTCTAAATATCAATTGCGATTTTTCGAGTGAATAAATTTCTATTGCAGCCATGAATTGAAAATGGGATTTCTAGATAAATTAAGTGAATGTTATGAATAGCATCATTCTAAATTTTGGGATTCTACGTTAAGCACAAAAAAATATCAGTCTTTCGAAAAATCGAACCCCACCCATTTGAATTTAGAAATTATAAAATAGTGGTTCAAATTAATGGGATTCATCTTTTTTACGCAAATGTAAAGTGGGCATTCTAAATATTAGACCCTACCCAAAATTTTGCATGAGTATTTTCTGCTATTGCTGAAATAAAATAAACTTTTGAAAATTGATTTTTTCCGCATAGGGTCAGAGTCCCGATTACTTTGCCTGTCCCGAACACTGTGTTCTTATATAATTATTTTTATAAAATAAATTTTACATAAAAACTGAAGGAAAAAATGTCTTAATAAAGTCGAAAGTTCAATCTTTAATTTGAAAAAATTATTTCTATATCATATCAATCAATTTTTCGTAAAACAATTTTTTTTAAGTATTCTATACATTTCTTAGCACTTTTTGCGGATTTCTGAAGAAAAACCTTAAAGAGAGGTACAATCTTTCAAGATGATTAATTTACTGTTAAAAGTGGAATTACGTAACATAAAATGAAATATATTATAATAAAACAGTTACATTTTATAATAAACATGAAAAAATTATTTTTAACATCTTTTTTCATTTATTTTTAAGCAAAGTGCAGTACTACAGCATGATTTGAAAATCTGACCATATTTCTGTGTGCCCGCGCGCGACTTTTCAACCTCACTTCTAATTACTACTTCGATTCTACTTCGATATGTGATGCTCGCGATTCGTAAAGGTTTCAACGTTTATGCATACCGTTAGTGTACATTAAACTATATTCAACATTGAAAATAAACATTAAAAATATATTAATAATATTTTTTTTTTTCTTTTTTTATAAATAATTTTTCTTTTGTAATAAAAATATAAAATAACGTGTTCTTTATACCAAAGAGGTTATGTCGCATATCTAAAAAGAACTCGGTATTTTGGAGCAGGAACTTGTGGACAGGGCACCTCTGACCCTAGTTTTAATTTTAAATCATTTTGGAAACTTAGAAAAAATTTTTATTTTCCATTTTTTTGTAGTTTTTGTAAACTACTCGATGTAATTGCTCTAAAATTTGTATGCAAGTTATTCGTTATTGTCTAAAGAAAATTAGCTTTCAAAAATTAGTTTTCTTAGCTTACTTTTAATTTTAGAGCATCAGAAAATCACATAATGCAAATAACAAAAGTTAGGAATATTAAAATTTATATAGTTTTCGTAGATCGTAAGACAGCCTTCAATGCAGTAGATAGGAACATTTACATTAAAATCATATTTTACAAAATAAAATGAAAGTACTGAAAGTCAATGTGCTATGAGAAAGCATCGCGCCAAAGCACTTGGCAGCGTTTTTCAATTCTCTCACTAGGAGAGTATCACTTCTCCGGAACATGGATATCGATGAAACTTTTTTACAAGTTTTATACAATTTATGATAGAGAATGCCAGAGTTTTAGACCCCAACGCTTTCCTGATCCAGCGATACAGCCAATTTCATTTTTTTAAATTTGTCTGTTCTGCGTAAAGTAAAAATTTTTTAATAAACATTTATTTTTATACATTACTCATAGTATAATTTATTTAGCTTTTTAATACAATTATATTATATAATTCATGCAAAATAAAGTAATAATACTTAAAAACAAGTTTTATTTCATTTGTTTATAATAAAAATAACTTTTATTTTGGTTCTAAAAGTATATAAACTTTTATCACATTTTCTATATAATTAGTATTGATAAAAGTTTGTATAAAAATAAAACATTCAAAATTCATAATTTTTATGTCAGTCTATTTGATTTCTAACATATTTTCTTATTATAAATCAAAAATAATATACAAAATAAAAAAAATTTATGAATTATGCAAAAACTGTACTCGTCAGTTTTCACATTACTATTATAATTTTAAATATTAAATTTTTTTCAAAGTAAAAACTACACGTGTACTTACCAATGAAATAATTATGTCCATGCAGTCACTGCTCAAAACTAGAAAAGTTTATAATTAATAATTATTACTTTAAATTGGTTTCCTTGATTCCCTGATAATCTGAAAATCATACAAAGAATCATTTTTTTATAATTGGTATAAAAATAATAATTGTTTATAAATTTTATACTTATCTAATAATAATTGTATATAAATTTTATATATATTGAAATTAAATAGACTGACATAAAAATTATGAATTTTGAATGTTTTATTTTTATACAAACTTTTATCAATACTAATTAAATAGAAAATGTGATAAAAGTTTATATACTTTTAGAAACAAAATAAAAGTTATTTTTATTATAAACAAATGAAATAAAACTTGTTTTTAAGTATTATTACTTTATTTTGCATGAATTATATAATATAATTGTATTAAAAAGCTAAATAAATTATACTAAGAGTAATGTATACAAATAAATGTTTATTACAAAATTTTTACTTTACGCAGATCAGACAAATTTAAAAAAATGAAATTGGCTGTATCGCTGGATCAGGAAAGCGTTGGGATCTAAAACTCTGGTATTCTCCATCATAAATTGTATAAAACTTGTAAAAAAAGTTTCATCGATATCCATGTTCCGGAGAAGTGATACTCTCCTAGTCAGTCAAAATATGTACAAATTACTGGAAAATTAGAAAAACTTTTTTTTATAAATACATTGCTTTTTCTATGATAAAGCAAAAATAACTTATTTTCAAGTTTTATTATCTCTGATGAAAAATTTTTTTATTTTTAAGTTAAAAGTAAGTAAATAAAAGAATTCATTTAGAAAACAAAATTTATTTTAAAATAATTTATTCATTTTATTGAAATAATTTTTCATTTATAAATACATTATCATCGAAAAAAATAATTTTTTTAAAAATAATTTATTCGAGTAGTTTGTTATTTTTGATAAGAAAACAAACATTTTTTCTATCAGTACTTTTTTTCTACATTGAGCGCAATTTCAGTCATCGCAATTAAATTTTATAGTAAAGGTTACTATAAAATGCCGCGTAGATATTATTTAATTTTCGTAGCCAATTCATTATGCAAATATTATTAAAAATAAATTAACAGAGTTAAATATTTGTCAATTTGTTAAATATTTTTGTAATATTAAAGGTAACCTTACTTTTTCTCATTTCTTGTTTTAAGTTATAATTGATGTATATCAGCAACCTAAAAATTCATAAATTAAATATTGAATCTACGTTTTCTTTGCAGATTCAATTTTTAATAATGTATTTATTTAATAACATTGACAAGTTATAAGAAAAAGCTTCTTGTACTCTTTCTTGAGTAATCGTAACTGAACGCATGTTATTCTACGATGTCAGTAACGATTACTCTAAAATTTGGTTGTACAGCTCATAGATTCTGAGATAATGAAATTGGGAAAATTAGTGATTTTTTTTAACGAAAATATGCATAACGTTTGATCGGCTCAATAAAAATGGATTATAAAGTTCTTATTTTAAAAAGTGTCAAATACGCTTTTTAATTTTTTTTATTGAAACCCATTGACTCCTTCAAAAATTTTACAAATTTTTTTTGTAGCGAGAAAAAAATTTAAAAAATATAATTAAATTTTTTTACTATAATAAACTTTAATTTTTATTTTCTTTTTTATAAAGTAAACGGAAAATGAAGGGTATGATTTTACTATTCAAAACCTATTTTGTTTTTTTAAGGTACATGAATTCTTGTCAAAGATATGCAACTTGAAAAATTGACAAAATTGTTTTTTTCAAGAAACTTATGCGCCACTGTAAATGAACATGAAAGAAAAAAAGTTTACTTATATGTTGTATGATTGATTCAAATATGCATAAAATACTGATATTCTTATTTTTCAATCAAAGAAACTGATTTAAATTTAATTCATTAACACATAACATTTACTAGTTATCTTGAAATTGTTTTAAATAATATTTCTTCAAATAATTTTGAAGACGTTTATTACATAAAAATTTTATTTATATCATGTGCATAATAATATACATATATATTCATTTTAATTTTTTTCAATAAAAAAAGTACTAGTTAAGGCATTGTTATTTACGGAGAGATGAAATTGACAATTGCCTATAACGTTCACTATATTCTAAACAAGCGCTGCGATATCATAGTTGTGCCGACTCGCTTCTTTCTGTACGCGCTAAAATATGGCGTCTGCTCGAACGCTCTTTTTATGTGTGCTACGTTAAAGAGGTATAACTTTTAGGTATAAAAGGCTAATTCATTGTGAACTTAAGTCCCAACAATACAAACTTGTACTGTTTTTCCGGGAACGCACAGATATTATTAATAATGACCATAAATAAATATACACTATTTCTCATGTAAATTTATTTTTACTATAGACTAATATTTAAATATATTATCTGCTTGACTTTATAATATATAAAAATTTTTCCACGAATGTACTTTTAATTTAAGGAAATGGTTTTTTCCTCTCACAAAAATATGACTTCAAAAATAATATGTTAAATTTTTTGTAAGAACCAAAATTTTCATTCAACTTATTTACTTAAAAAAGGTTGTATTGTCCCAATGTTTGACATGAAATTAAAAAAAAAAATTATATTTACTTAATATTGTTAAAAGTTATAATTCAGAATAGAAGTAATAAATAATTCTTATCAGTTTCTTTAAATGAAATAAATATTTCTAACACAAATAATTTTGCTTTTTCCGACAAAATAACATTATTTTATGTTAATACTTCTCTTACTGAATCTTTTCATTTTTTAAATTTAGTAAATCAATTGATTCAATTAACCCTCATAATTTTAGATCATTTTATTATAATTTTGTTTTTGTTAAGCACATTATTAATTTTAAAGAAGATGTAAGAGAGAAGTATATCAAAGTTGTAAATATTAATCATTGTAGGCTATAAAAGGTAAATTCCAGATGTTTGTTGTGTATTACCATTCAAGAGTATCATGATGCAAAATTCATTTTTTTATAATTTTATTCGACTGTTTTTTTATTTTTCTTTTTTTTCTTTTTTTACGTTATCGAACTTACAAAAGTGGCTCTATGACTTGAATTACTAACTTTAGAACCTCATAACTTAATGGAAAATCAACGTAAAAATTTGGAAAAATAAAATAAAAGTCTATTGAGAGTATTTTCACACATATTTAATTGAGATTTATCTATTTCATAATTATAAAAAGTAAAAAGACTATTGTACCATAAAAAAAATCTGGAAATTAAGAAACTTGTAAATGATACTGGTGATACTTAATTAAATTTTCTAATATTATAAAAAATAATAAAAATTTTCAAATGAAAATTATTTTAAATACTAAATAATTATTTTCTTTACACGCGTTGCCAATAGACACTATACTTAAGATGTATGCTAATGTCTTAAGCATATACCGACGCATTGGCCGAGTGGGTAGGCGCTCGCCGGGCGATCGATGAAGTTAAGCAGCATTGAGCGCGGTTAGTACTTGGATGGGTGACCGCTGAACCCATCCGAAATACGTGCAAAAATGCTGTTTTTTCTTCGGTTATCACTAGGACGTACTGACCACACGTGAGAGGGAGGTTTGACAAATACGGTATCGGGTACTTCACGGGGTACTAGTACCGAATCTGCTATATACACCGACCCTTAAAATCCGATCTCATTGGGTAGCAGTGGATTGTTCATCACAGAAGTTGGCTGATCATCCATCGGTAGTCAAAGATGTCGGTTGGTGTATCAGATGGTCTAGACACTGATGTAATGTGACAAACAGATTCTGGGTTAGATCTATCTGGTATGACCATGCAAAAAATTTCATTATATAGAGGACAATATCCTCATATATTCACTTTTTCTTTGAAAAAAAAAATGTCTTAAGCATGCATACACAATAATCTTTTCTAATTGGATAAGAATAGACCATATGTTTAAATAAACTGTATATGTTGTTTATGCTGTAGTAAGCAGTAGAGGGCGTCATATGTAGTAGGCTAGTCAAATGGGTATTGAGGTCTCTTATAGTTGCACTCGCAGCGCCGCTGTATTTTGTTTGTGATATTTTGTACTAAAGTATATTTGCTGTCAGCTTATTTCCCCGGGGATATATGAACAAGTAATATATCCCCGGGGAAATACTCAATATGCTATAGTAAGTTGGGATACAACAAAACTCTTCAGTACGAAGTGAGCGCCGATGTGTTTGGAAAGGATAGTAGTGTAAACTTGAGAACATAAACAGGCGCGTTAGACGATCGGCGCCGCATAGTTAAGTCCCGCGCATATTCAAATTTCATAATGGTCTTTTTCGTATTAAATACATTTTTAAAAATATACATTAAATAAATAATGGTTCATATTGATTTATTAATAATAAAATTTAGAGTTAATAGTGAAAAAAAATCACAGTAAAAGTGATGCAGTGAAAAAAATAGAATAAACATAAAACTTGTAAAATTGTAAGAGAAATAAAAACATTTTAAAACTTTTCAGTTATAAGTTTGTACATTCATATTTACAAGTACAAACAAACATAACAGAAGAAAAGATTTTATAAACAGATGTATCTATCATATTTAGTAAATCAAAGAAAAATATTAAAATAATTGTGAATTAAAAATTTATGTAACCCAGCGATACAGTAAGCATCGCTTGCTTTGTTTCTCGAAGCGTCACACGACAACATGTGGCGCTTGCGCGCGCAAGACAGCCTCGTTTCACGCTTGTTCCACGCTTCTTTAAATTCTACAAAATTGATTCTTTCGCATTTTATAAATTCATGATATATACATCGAAAAATTGTAAAAAATGTATTCAATTATGTACTTATAATTTTATTGTTCCTCTAACTGCTTACAACAGCATAAAATAATCTACGCAACATGTGATGTACGTCGGGAAAATATTTGCAGGGTTAAATGTTTTTTGCTTGAGCAGCAGAAAATCTCGGGCGCGCAAGCGCGCCCTCGACTTTTTACTGCTCGCGCAAAAAACATTGACCCCTGCCAATATTATCCCTTCGTACATCACTTGTTGCGTATATTACTAATACAGTTGGCACCAATATAAAATAACAGTTGACAGCGACACCTTTCCGCTAATGACTTTTTCGCCGCTTCTTGTCAGATAGTTCGCGGCACTCATTAATGTTGTTTCAGACCTTAATCATAAGTGACAAAGGCGCGTACATGTGTTAATAGAAATATTATTTTTGCGTTTCCTTTGCATTTTTGAAATTTACATAACCTCTTGTTTAAACTGTCAAAGTGAAACGACAAAAAATTGATAAAAAAAATTAATTTTTAACATTTGAAGTGAAAAACATTTATAAAAATTTATAAAGTGATATTTAGTTGGATAAAAAGCGAGTCAAAATGGCTCAACCAAAGCTAAGAACACCAATTACCGATGATGAAGGTTATTGGTATCATCAAAAAGGTTTTCGATTTAATGTCGACAAGAGTCTAAAAATCACGTAAGTACTAAATTTTTACATTTTATTGAAAAAAATGTCAAACATGAAAATGAACAATTTCATTTGTGCGTGTGCGATATTACTACGATAAATTAAACCTGGTGAATAATAAAATATTAATTCTTAGAAATAATATTTTTTACAATTTACCTTTGTTCAAAGAAAATAGTGTCTGATTAAATTTGTAATATATTTTTTTTGCACGTGCACGTCGACAATAATGGAAAAGAAAAAGTTTGTATATTCTTTTGTCGTTGTCCTTTTTTAAATTGAAAATATTGATATACCTTTTTCAAATATAAACTATAATACGTGTAATATGAACATGAATACAAATAATAGATAAATTAAATTGATCAACATGAATACAAATAATAGATAAATTAAATTGATCAACATCAACGTGTTTTTTAATATAAATCTAGAGTTTGATAATAAAAATTTGAAAATTTTTCTTCTTATTATACCGTGAAGGACGTAATTTCTGATCACCTAAGAGGTATTTCTGATCACATATTTACATGTGAAAAAGTAAAAGTATATTTTTTTTTCACACAAACTAAGCATTTCTTACGCTCAATCTATTTTTCCTCATAAATTAAAAAAGCTTTTTCCTACTAAAATCTTAAAGATTATGATTTATAATAAATAATGATCAGAAATTACGCCCTGATCAGGAACTACGTCCTTTACGGTACGTGTCAATAAAAATCAATAGAAATTATATTTAAATTAAGCCCTGCAAATTGATAACTGCTGTGTTATGTAAAACGCAAATAAATTATTAATGATAATACGTCTTCTGTAATTTTAGATTTATAAATGTAATAGTGCCGAAAAAATTTTTCATGCTTTGAAAATGTTTGTCGCTTTTGTCTAACTTTTATATTTTTATAGCGTGCACATTAAATTTATTTCTTTATTTTGTTCATATTTGTATGTTATCCATTTTATACACAAAATACATTTTATACATTAATATTATACATTTTATACATAGATGTATCGTGTAGAAAGTACACGATACATTTTTCTTTTGTTTCAATATTCTTTCGTACGGATGATATGAATTTTAGTTAGGATGAATACATCCTTGTTATCACAAGAAAGCAGATTATAAAAAAAAGGTAATGAAGGTACACGCGCCATATATATTTTGAACTGCTTTGTTAATGGTTTTGTTTTTATAACGTTTCGTGCATGCATGTAGCTTATGTTTATATATGTACGTTGCTAGGCTTTGGGTTTGTGTGTGTATGTATATATTATTGTTATTATAGAATAATGTAATTAATTCTACAATAAAAAAAAATAAGTTTTAAAAACCTATTTCAGTTAAAATCATAATATAACCAATTTCTTGAAGTTTTATACAGAATAGTATATTATTCACCAAGGGAGAAAAGCGAACTATTGCCGCTCGCGGATAGTTTGCCGGTCGATCGTCAGCGAGACCGGCAAATACGCGGGCATCGATACTCCGCATTTTCTCCCGAGGAGAATATACGATTTTTTCTCATATCGGCAGAAAATTCGCCATTGAAAATAAATAATAAATCGTTTTATTCGTTTTAGGCTGTGAACGTGCGCGAGCCGCGTTTTTGTTCTGCTACATATATGCACTACATTCTTGTGATGATAATTCATAAATAAAAAAAGTCTATGCACTGTTCATCTTTGTACACAACACAATATATTCTTGCGATTATAATTCATAAAAATAAAATAAAGAATTATAAAACAACTTTTCAACACAAGAATAAAAAACAATCTCAATCAACAGGAACGCATTTACAACGTATTTGACGCGTTTTGACTAACTCTCTCTTTCTATTTCTAAAAGACTACATAAGAAAAAGAGAGAGAGAGATCGATACAACTTTTACTATATTAAAGACTTGAGCATCTTGCTCGCTTTTATTATCTCTTTCTCTCTTAAGGATTATATAGGAAAAAGAGAGAGACGGTATAATTATTCACGCGCATGTGCACAGCTTTATATACTACCAGTTAATACTTCCAGACGAGGTAGACCGGGGAGACTAGCTTACTTTATATCCTAAAATCGGTGAGCAAAGTACGAACTTTCTGCCGGGGTATGGGAAAAAAATATTATTTCTTATTTAAACCATGTTTTAATTGATTGATGAATTTATTATAAATAAATGAATATAATATTTTTATATATATACATAAATAATTCATTATTCTATTAATCTTTTTTATCATTTTTTTAAATAAATTCTTTTAATTTCAGAAAAATAATGCATTTAAAATAATGTAATTAATTACAAAAATATCAAGTATTTTTTTCTACTCATTGTTTTTGACATTAAAGTAATTTTTTGAAAATATTCATCGTTTTAAAATTGATGCTAGATTAGAAGCGAGCTATGAGCGCGCAGTTTAACTTTATATGACCGTTTTCATAGAAAATGGAAACAAAAGAAAACATCAGTCGTGGTATAACATTTTTCTCGATTGAAAAAGCATTTTGGCTTAATTTATAGTAAAAGCGTTTGTACAATTTAGAATCCCTTATATTATTAGATGACACAAGAATATTTAAACATCAAAGTGACATTATTGTCAAAATACATATATAGTAGTATTATGAAGAGAGAGTATCCATTTAAAATTAATTTATTAGAAAACGTTGTTCATAAAAACTATAAGAATATTTTGAATAAACTTAGAGAATATTCTCTTTATTTTACTTTGAATTTCATGTAATGAAAGTTTTGAAATGAGTTTAATAAAAGTGATCATCGCGTATTTATACTTTATTAATGATTTATAATGAAATGTAAGAATAATGGAAAAAATGTTTACTTTTTGTAGAAAATAAACAAATTAACATAAAAGATTAATTAACTTTTAAAAGTGTAATTTCAGGTTAGTTAAATTGAAGATGGTAGCAATGCCAAAGTCTATGCTCTAACGTGCTTCTTATCTAGTCTTCTTAAGAAATGGGGTAAAAGGTGTATTACTGATATTTTTTTCAAAGTCAAATTTTAAAGCATTAGATATGGCAATTTTTTTAATGAATTTGCTTCTTTTTTCTTTTTAATGGAACCAGCTCTATATTAATATTAAAAAACATGCATATCAAGCTGCAATGTATCAATTATTAATTAAATAAATATTAATTAAGTGTAAAAGGTCCATGAATTTATTAATGCTATCTTGTACGATTTACTTGACACCAATTACTGTTAAAAATTCAATTACTGTACGCCTGTAGCTGTGCTCACGTAATGTTTATATATATTTTAAATTGTAATCATTTAAAATAAATATTTTTAGATTTTTAAAGTAAAATTAAAATAAAAAAGAGAGTAATAGATTTTAATTATTCTTAATTAGTATGCAAAGCTAAACAAAATTAAATTTTTAATTAACGTTTCTTAGTGCTATATAATACTTTTATATTTATAATAATACTTAAATTTTTTAATAAATAATATCATAAAAGAAATATATTGTATCAAATAAATTAAATCATCACTAACTTTGTAGAGATTTATTAATTATTAAAAATAATACAATATTATTTTATAAATTTTGAAGTCTTACTATTTCAGAACAATCGTTATAAATAAACTTTTTCCTTTTATAGCTTTTTTCACTTTATGTAAAAAATTTTTAATAGCTTTGACTATTTTTTCATGTTAAATAAATGTTTTTATCACTTTGAACAGTTGCTGCGTCTTCATTACTTTGTTAAATATTGGCTAGGAAACCACGTGTTGACTTGACAGTAATGTGCGCAAACTAGGAAAAACGTGCGCACATTACCGATTTGTTAATTTATTTTTTAAATAGAATAAAAATCACATTTTAAAGCTTGTTTTTAAATTTTAGAATTGCTCTTTGTTGTAATTGATAATTTTTACTATAAAATATATATCATTTAAATTAATATCAATGTTTTTCACAAAGCGTCACAACGTCAAAATAGTAAAATATGAGTATTTTCGCTGAAGTGCAAAGTTCAAAGATAAAAAAAAATTTAAACAAAATGATTTTTTACTGAAATATAGTTTTTTGTTAATATTAAATAAAAATATTACTTTGTGATTTATTTTTATTAACTAAAGAATTAAAATAATATTAAAAAGAATACGTTTAATGAAAATTGACAATAGTTGGGGTAGTGACAGCAATACCCACACTTACCCTTGATGAATATTCACAATAAAAATTCAATAAAGTTTTTATTGGAAAATGTTATTGATAATTGCTTTTAGATTTAAAAACAAACAATTACAAGTAAAAGTACTCAATGATTGCTTAATAAATCTCAGTAATACAATTATAAATTTATTATTTTTACTTTAAGTAAAAACAATAAATAATATTTTTATGTAAATATACATATATTTACATATTGTTATTATTGAAAATAAATATAATACATTTATAATTGTATTACTGACATTGATTTAGCTATCATTAAGTACTTTCACTTTTTTTTTGTTAATATGAAAGCAATAATCTTATAACATTTTTCAATAACAACTTTATTGAAATTTTATTGTGAATATTTTTCCGTTTTTTAAGAAGACTAGATAAGAAGAGCGCTATGTGCGTAGACTTTGGCATTGCTACCATCTTAAATTTAACTTAGCTGAAATTACTTTTTTAAAAGTTAATTAATCTTTTATATTGATTTGTTTATTTTCTACAAAAAGTAAACATATTTTTTATAATTTTCACATTTCATTATAAATCATTAATAAAGTATAAATACGTGATTATTTTACGTTATTATTAATTTTTAAGATTTTAAATTTTTTGTCATTTGTACATATCGGTTTGAAATTATTTTTGTGTAATATAAACTTTAATTTTTGTTTCAATATCTTCTTATTATAAGGTAAGATAGGTAAAAATATTTTATTATAAAGTCTTATTATTTATTATACTATTATTTCTTAAATTATACAATCGGAATTTCTATGTTTCCCAATAAAATCAATTACATGAGTATTATTAATTATATATATATATATATATATATATATATATATATATATATATATATATATATATATAAATAAGATTCTAAAATTCATTTTATCAAATAAGTTAAAATATTTGCCCACCAAACTTTTTTTGAGATAACTGTAATGTGGATAAAAATGTATGTATACGTTAGAACTTTCTTTTTTATACCCACGAAACCTAAGTGTTCCTTAAAAATATACTCTCATCTGACAAAATTGAGAATTGCTTCTTTGTTTTCAAAGATTAATACTTTTTTCTTAACCTATTCTTTCCACCTGATTGCATCACGACCGTAAACCAAGTCCAAAAATAAACTCAAAAGCTTGTTCAATATTTTATCAATATCTTCATTTTTACTTTCTCATATAGAAAGCATTAGATCGATAAATTTTTTTTTTCTACTTTTTCATTAATTTGTACATATTTTTACTCACTAGGAAAGGACCCTTTGTTTGGGTCACGGATTTTGCTATCACTTGCAGATATGTTTTTATACATAAAATCATGAAAAAAGCCGCGAGCATTCGGTCTAACGCTCGATCATTCCAAGATTATGAGTTATTTTGTTCAATTTCCTTAAAAACTTATTGTTTATAATATTGAATATTACTCCCCAATGGGACCTTCTATGTTCATTCTACAAAATTATAGTAAAAGTTGAGATTAAGTCCTTTTGATTAAAAAAAACGTGTTTAAAAACCTCAACTTGTTCAAAAGTTATAGCAAAATGAAAAACATGAAAAATTCAACACAATAATTTTATGAAAATTTAAGTTTAATTTTATGCTAATTTTTATAATAATTTTTGAGACAATTTTTATTCTCCCATAACTTTTGAATGGGTTGAGCTTTTTCAACATGTTATTTTTTAATCAAAAGGATTTAATCTCAACTTTTACTATGATTTTGCGGAATGAACATATTTAATATTATAAACAATAATTTAAGGAAATTGAACAAAATAGCTCATAATCTTGGAATGATCGAGCGTTAGACCAAATGCTCGTGGCTTTTTTCATGATTTTATGCACAAAAACATCCGCAAGTTACAGCAAGATCCGTGACCCGAACAAAGGGTCCTCTCCTAGTCAGAGTTAAAAAAAATGGTTTCCAGAAAATGTCTGCATGCGTGCGTGTGTATGTATCAATTCATTAGGCTAGTTAGATCTCGAAAACAACTCGATGGATTTGCTTGAAATTTTGCATAAAATTTATTTTTTTGTGTAACTGGTGCGGAAGCTATTGGAAATTGGTTTTCTTAGCGTACTTTTAATTTAAGAGCATCTTCAAAATTTTGAAAAAAATTTTTATTTGTTTTCTATTTTGCGAAAACCATTCGATAGATTTACTTTAAAATTTTCATGCAAGTTATTCTCTATTATCTAAAGGAAACAAATTTTAGAAAACTTATTTTCTTAGTTCTTTAATTTTAGAAAATTTTGAAGAAAAATCATTTTTTATTTGTTAGATATTTTACGTTAATTATTCATTGAATTTGCTCAAAAATTTGCATGTTAATTATTTTTAATTACTAAAATAAAAAAATTATGAAAATTTATTTTTCTTACAAGGAGGGTATCACTTATTTGGGTAACGGATCTTCTTGTAACTTGGGGATATGTTTTTATACATGAAATTATGAAAAAAGCCGCGAGCATTCGGTCTAACACTCGATCATTCCAAGGTTATGAGCTATTTTGTTAAATTTCTTCTAAAAATCATTGTTTATATTAACGAATATTACTCTCCAATAACAGTTTCTAAGTTCATTCTGCAATATTCTAGTAAAAGTTGAGATCGAATCCTTTTGATTAAAAAAAAACGAGTTCAAAAAACTCAATCCGTTCAAAAGTTGTAGCTAAATAAAAATTGTCACAAAAATGGCTATAAAAATTAGCATGAACTTAAGCTTTAATTTTTATGAAATTATTGTGATGATTTTTTTCATGTTTTTTATTTTGCTACTAACTTTAAAACGGATTGAGCTTTTTGAACTCTTTTTTTTAATCAAAAGGATTCGATCTCAACTTTTACTAGAATTTTGCAGGACTTAGAAACTGTTATTGGAGAGTAATATTCGTTAATATAAAAAAAGATATTTCGAACGAATTTAACAAAATAGCTCATAACCTTGGAATGGTCAAGCGTTTGACCGAATACTCGTGGCTTTTTTCATAATTTTATGTATAAAAACATATCCCTAAGTTACAAGAAGATCCGTGACCCAAAGAAGTGATACCCTCCTTGTTAGCGTAGTTTTAATTTTCTAGCATTTCAATGTATAAAATGCTAGTTCATCTTAAAGTAAGGCCATTAATAGCTTCACGCTTCTCAAACTTACTCTTACTCATTCTCGCATTTTCTTTCTGTTCTTAATTTTTCTTAAATAGAAATTATGTTTTTTATATTTAAATTACATTTAAATAAATAAAATCATATTACTCTAACTCGATGAGCTTTATAAGAAAGCATTGTGTCAAAGCACTTGTCAGCGTTTTTATTATTCAAAAAGAATTATCGACTTGTCGATGGTGCGATAGAATACAGTTTAATTATTTCTTTGATGAAATTATCTTCAATTACTCGCTAACAAACACTAACCAAATAAGGCTAATACAGTATCCGACTGCTAAACTTACAATTCAATCTATACAATTTATCGTAAAATTTAAAATACGTAAAATTCGACTTTTATGCAAAAATTAAACTTTTCAGAATTTAAGATAAATTTCATGATATTTCCTTCTATAATGTATTGGTTTGAGAATGAAATCATAACTTTTTTGTAAATAATGAAAATAAGTTTCGTATACGTTTATTTTCTTACTATATTGTTATTAACTCTTTGCATTTTTAAAGATTAAATGCATTATTACACTCGAATGTCTTTACTTTGTAAAAATTTTTTTATGCTATTCATTAATTTATTAATTGCGTTTTAGTTTAAAAGTACTTTAAAAGGTATTGTTAGTTTAATATTAAATAGTATTCTCAGAATAGCTTTTTCTTTTTATTAACTAGCTTTTTCTAACAAAGTTCTTTTTAATTTTACCTGTTACTTATTTTTTTACATTATTTATTCCTACAGAAGATGCTACTGCCTCAACAACAAATGCAATGGGAAAATGGAACTGATATCGCATTCAACAACAAACGAGGTGCTGGAAAGAAAAGTAACGAACAAACACAATGAATTGTATTGCAGGCCCGTTAATAATGCGCTAATAAAATTCAAAGAGGAATTCTTAACGATGTGCTTGACAGAAGGTGCACCAAGTCCGAAAGTAGCGTACGACATACTAGCATCAAAGTAAGATACGTGCACGTATTTCATTCAAATTTGCGCTGAATTATTTTTTCTCTTATTAAACAATTCAATTCCATATTTATTATTTGAAAAACCATCATAACTGAAAAAATTTAAATTGCACGACTTATCGATGAACTTTCGACAAATAATGTATATTCGGAGTATTTTGTCTCAATTTTAGATAAAAAAATTCAATAAAAATTACGAAGTTTAAAAAACAATTTATCAACTAATACACATCTTGACATATAATTATACGTATGAGCATAAAATTAAAAAAAAAATATAGAAAATAATGAAACATTACTTGTCATTTTTTATACTACAATGATATTATATTTACTGATTCAGGTATCCACCAGATATATTTAAAGCTGCTCCTACGAAAGAATCGATGGTAAGACTAACATTCAGAAAGTTAGCAGATCAACGAAAAAATGAATGCAACATCCCACGAATGCGTGATTTTGCAAATTTACGAGAATTTGGAGAACATCTTAAAAATCAAGATGAATGTCTGCAGATAATGGTTAGAGATGAAATACACAAAATAGAAACAATTGTGCTTCCAGCAGCAGATGGTGAGGCATCCGTGATTTGGTATGATGAAGCTTTCATCAATAAAATGAAACATAATTCTATTGTGTTTATTGATGGAACTTTCAACTGTCGTCCTGGTATTCGTGGCATGGACCGCAAAAAAGCGCAATTCCTTACGTTTATGACAGAAGTTAATGGACAAGTAAGTATAAATTTTAATTAAATGTTTACAATATTGTTGAAATTAAAATAAAACATCTCTATCATAAACAAAAATTGTAAGGTCACAAAAAAAAACGTATATGCGTGCGTGCATGCGAGCGTGGGTTCGCGTGCGTGTGAATGCGTATTCGCAGCGCTCAACAATAAAGAAGTATAAAATGTAAACAAAGATAAAGAATATTTTTAGAATCTGCATATTATTTATTTTTTACTTAATTTACTGATAATATTGAAGTAAGGTTTATAGTTCTACAACTTTCAGTCCATAATGTTGATTATTTCTGTGCTTTTATTTTATGTTAGAATGAAATAATCATGGTCAAAAAGTCGCAGAAAAAATACATGTATTCTAATAAAAAAGTATATTTATGTAAAATATAAGCAGTAAAAAAATATAAAAGTAGAATCTAATATATCATTTTATTAGGGTGAATGTGTTTTTTTATTCAATTGGGTTGTTTCATGAAAAAAATGTATTATATCCGTCAGATAGAATACCAAAAAATAATAGATTCGTATTTTTTCTTTTAGCATAAAATAAAAACTGAAAGAGATAGAGGTCATTATAAATCGTGTGACGTCACGATGTGTACCCATCGTGACGTCATATACCATGGCACTATATCTATACATATTAAAGTTGTATTAATTTATACCAGGTGTAATTCTTGTAATTCATTATATTTCAAAAAAAATCCATTTCTATTATTTTTTTGTATTGTATCTGACGGATATATTACATTTTTTTTATGAAACAACCCAATTATTTAATTGCTACTATCTCATTTAAAACTATATTAAAAAATATTTGAATATTCAAATAATTAATAAAATTAAATTAAATCTGTATAACGTGAAACCCTATTAAAATGTAATCAGTAAATAAAGTAAAAAAACAATTAAAAAAATGTCTAAAATTATACAGACGTACACATTGAATTTATTTGTTTTCTTTTTTCTTTATTATTAAATTTTATAAAAACTGAAGGTAGTTTAAAATTAAAATTAGTTAAATTGCTGAATCAAAAAAATTTATTTTACTACGTTTTTTTTTTTTTTATTAACTCGCTTTGGTGTCTGTCTGTCTGTCTGTTCGGTACGAATTTTGCAACCGATTGTAAACTAACTTCCTGATGAGCTAGAGACTTGAAATTTTAAATATAGCTCGGAACTGGATGACAATGCAATATTATAAAAAATATATATATATCTACCGAACAATATATTAATATATTCAATCATATACGGAGATGTTGGCAAAATTGAAGATTTGAAGATTTTATATATAGATACACTTTTAACATAAGTGTCTAAACATCTTCGAAAATTTTAAAAATCTTCTTTTGATATATTAATATATTAATATATTAATATATCAAATATATTAATATATTAATATATCAAATATATTAATATATTAATATATTAATATATCAAATATATTAATATATTAATATATTCAATATTATATTTTTGCATGCATTGTTGGATAATATAATTAAATATATATTCCCACCGAAAAATATATTAATACAATTATATACGGAGATATTGGAAAAATTGAAATTTTGAAGATTTTATATATAGATATACTTTTAACATTAGTGTCTAACCATCTTCGAAAATTTTTAAAATTCTTTAACTTGTCATATATTGCAATTAGACATAAATTACAGCATTTTCTATTATACATATAGAATTGGAGACTGTATTTTATTCATTTTATGGTCTATCAATGCATAAAACAATAAATTTTGGTTGAATTTCTAATAGCGTCATTATCGTCAAAATGGCGGGAAACTCAGCATGCGATTACGTGTTCTCTAAAAAAAATAGATGAAACACGTTTTAGTCCCTTGATAACAATATATATGCTATATAATATGCACTGTTGGACAACACGATAAATAATATTAATAATAATAATAATAATACCAAAATGTATAAGATAATATCTAAATAAAAAAAAAATTTTCAATCTACCACGTTTTTTAATTGAACTAAAAAGTATAAAATAATATTAAAAATAAAAAAAAACTTTTTAATGTACTACGTTTTTATAATGAACTAAAAAGTATAAAATAATGTGTAATAAAATGAGAAATGAATACTGATTTGAAATAAAAAAAACGTGGGGCGCATACAATACATAATAATAAACATGCGCCCCACGTTTTTTTTATTTCAAATCAGTATTCATTTCTCATTTTATTACACATTATTTTATACTTTTTAGTTCATTATAAAAACGTAGTACATTAAAAAGTTTTTTTTTATTTTTAATATTATTTTAAATTTATAACTTGAAAATGTTTGTATAAAGAAATGAATTGAAAATAATCAATTTATAAATAATTAGAAAATAAAAAAAGTATCATCGGGAAATTTAATTTGAAATTCCGTCGAATTTTAATTTAAATTTCTCATTTTAAACCTGTTTTTTATGTTTCATTAATAATAAATCTTTGAGATGCTTGGAAATCCTATATTCTTACAATGGTAACGAAAAAAGAAAGATATAATGAATTATCTGTATAGTGAGAAATAATCTTTGCTGCAAATGTATGTATTATTAATTACAATGTTTAAAGATAAAAAATTTTCATAAGCTACATGTTAAACATCACGAACTTGAAAAAAAAAATTTATTAGTACTTCATATTTTCTGTTAAACTTGTAATATATAAATTTGTATATATATATATATATATATATATATATATATATATATATATATATATATATATATATTACAAATTACTAAAAGGCTAAATGAAAACGAAAAACGATCCCTGGTACAAAATTGAGCATATTTTGGGATGAATTCCTGGTCGACGGTCATTTAAAATGACACTTACCTACAAATTTTGTTAAAAAAATTAACAGAATTTCTAAATAAGTGTCATTTAAACTTTTGTTGACCAGAAATTATGCCCAAAACATGCTCCATTTTCAACTAGGGATATTGAAAAAAAATTGCAACCTGCATCAAAAGATCAACAGGCACTTTAAAATATATTAATTTTAACAAAAATGTTACTTTACAGTTTCTACCTTTTCTGTGGGCCTTGACAGATAATCGTAAGGAAAAGACATACGATTACATTTTACATCATATAATGGAAAAATTTAACAACTTGAAACCATTAAAATTCATGTCAGACTATGAGGCTGCACTGCGCAATTCATTGAAAACATATTTTCCCAGTTCAAAAGTCCTGGGATGTTACTTGCATTTCGCTCAGGTAAGAAAAGAAAAATGTAACATATAAAAATTATTTATAATCGACTGATAAATAGTTGGCAGGCATTTCATTTTCTAAGATTAGTGTTTGTACGGGATGTCGGAGCTGTTGGAACTCATTTTTGTTGTTTTTATTTTAATATCTTTTTAAATTCATAATTTAAAATAAATATATTGACTTGTCCGCACTAAAACTATATTAATACAATAATTTTTATTCAAATAAATACTCCGTTAAACTTGTTATTTTTTTTATAAACTTTGAATGAAAATTAGATATCGAGCCCGGTAATCCTAACTTTCAAATACTGTACATCGAAAGTTTTTTTATAACTTTTTATGCATAATCTTTTTGTGAGTCTCTTCAGCTGTCCGCACTTACAATTAATCTTACGAATTTTCTTACTGTATCAAAATAAATGGATTTGACACATCGTTTATTAATGAACTTTAAATAAAAATATTATTGAAGAGGGGAAGCTACGACATGCCGTTAATTAGTATTGATAAAAAAAAACGATTTGAAAAAGAGAGTAATAAATTTAAAAATTTTATATTTATTTCAATATTAAAATGTCTTTTTTGCAGGCACTTTTCAGAAAGGCGAGAAAATGTGGTCTGTTCCGCAGGAAAAATATAACGGACAGTGAAAAAAAACAAACATATACATTGGTGAAGAAATTGGTACTTCTAGCTCTGTTACCAGCGGATAAAATAAACGAAGGGTATCAAATCGTGTATGATGATTATAAATTATATTTCAAATTTGATAAAAGAATTGAAAAATTCTTGAAATACTTTGTTAAACAATGGTTAAAAGATCCGCACAATATATCTGTTCATGATGAAAAACATCGAACCAATAATGCTATTGAACAGTATCATCGAACAATAAATAAATGCTTAAAGTAAACGCCGACTCCAGCAATTTTTCTAAGTAAGGATAATGATAACTTTTCATTAAATAAATTAAAAATTGTATATTTTTTTTGTGAATTATAATAATTATATTAATATGTTAATCAACAAATTAAATTACAGAACAACTCCTCATCATACAAAGAGATGCAGGAGGGAATAGCATCAATTTTAACAAGGTACGATATTCAAGCAAACGAAAGAAGAAGAAAAACCAAAAAGCAGTTAAAGATAGATTACCTTATTGATGAAACATTGGAGGAGATAAAAAATAACAGCATCAGTATTAAAGAAGTATTGGAGAGAATATTATGCATCCCGGAAGAAGATAAGAACGAAGATGAAGAAAGAATGGGTAATAAAATTAAAGAAATTTATTTTAAGGTAGTACTACCGTTAAGGGATTACCGGTTCCGAAAAATTTGTAATTTTAAATACAAGTAGATTTTAATTCAAAGAAGACACAGTTGAATTTTGGTAAACATTTGGAGCGTGACAGAAAAATGGCAAACATTTTAACTTTCGCATTTTTAACACGCACTCTTATGGGACCCTCGCAGAAATTCGTTTTAAACTTTTGATTGTAAGCTACTTACGGTTCAAAATTTGATTACATTTTAGAGATAATTAATTAAAGAACTAAAGAATAGATTTTTCAGTAATTTGAAACTATATAAACATCTAAACTTCAAAGCACGCTCATATATACCTATATATACATTATATATAGATATAAAGCGCGTGTTAAAAGATGAAAATTAAAATGCTTATAATTTTTTTATCACGCTCTAAAAGTTTACCAAAATTTAACCGTATCTTATTTGAATCAAAATCTACTAATATACGAAATCTCAGATTTTTCTTAACCGTCAATCCCTTACGGTAGTTCTACCTTCAATTGATAAAGTATTCTCGTTTATAGAATAAGTAAATGCAATATAAAAAAAAGTGAATGAATTAATCAATTTTCAGATGATAACACTGAAGATGAAACAACGGAGGAAGTTCGGGATGATGAACTATTCTCAATAGAGTGTGGAATTGATGATGATGTTGACGATAATTTACCTGAGATAAAAAATGTTAATGATTTAACGGAAAACAATGTAGATGCTATAGTCACAGTAGAAATCGAATGGGAGCAGAATAATACAACAATAGAAATCCCTTTGAATCATGAATCCATATGTGATTATGAAAACGAATTAGCTAACTATGATGACGGTAAAAGATATTTTAAGATAAAAATTTTTTTTATTTTTTTACACTTTAACGTTTTACAAAGATGGCATTTCTAATAGTAATTAAAATTATTGTTATTAAACTTCTTTTAATATTAATAAATATTTACAGAAGATAACATGGAAGAGTCACAGGGATATTCGATTATGAATGAACATTCGTATGCGTCCGGTACAATAAATGAAAACACCACATTGAATAATTTTGATAACAGTGAGAAAAGAATTCAACGCAAAAGACAGGCTCCATTAAGACTGCAAAATGATTTTGCTGGCACAAATGACAAAAAAAGAAAGGTATATAAACATTATTTTCATTGAATGAAAAATCTATTTATGTAGAAAGATTAATTAAAAACATGTAATATATTTTTTGTACTAAAAATTATATTATCCAGTCTCAGGTCCGTGAAAGCATTACGGAAACAAATGAAAGTACAAAAGTATCTAAAATCAATAATACGGAATGTATACGAAAAAGTCAAAGAAAAAGGAAAGTACCAGCAAGAGTAAGTATGAAATTATTATGACCAGCAAATGGTCATATATAATTAACAAAAATATATTTCATCTAATGTAGTATATATACAAATACATAAGAGAAATGTTCAATTATGGGTATAGAATTATTGTTTATATTCATTCCATTTATTCAAGTAAATGCATCATAATAACATAAGTTAACTGTACAATATTAACAGTAATTAAAATTTCTTAAACAAACTTTATTTTGTAAGAAAAAATATTATAAAATTTCATAAAACTATTACTCTTCACACTTATAATGTTAAAATGTATATTTATGTAAAGATGTATAATAATGTACATTTTGATTAAGAATTCGTTAATATAATATAAATTTAAACAAAGTTAATATTATGGATTCATGAAAAGTATTATGGCTTAAATAAAAATAAACAGTAACTTTATATGCATAATTTTAACTTATCTTAAAATTATGAATAAATAAAATCAATAATGTAATATTTCAATTGTACTTGTTTCTAAAAATAAGCTAAATATACAAAATTTTAGTTTCAGGACTAAAAAAATGAAGCAGAAATTAGTATGATTCCTTGGTGTGAGAAATTAAAAATTTTAAAAATAGTTAGCAAGATGTTCTTATATTAAAATAATATAAAATGTAAAGAGAGAAATAATTTATTTTTATATTATGAATTTCAATAAAATTATTTTTGTAACTGCCTAATTTTAATTTTTTTAAATAAAATAAATATAAATAACTTTTAACTTACAATTTGCCTGTAACATTTATCTACGAGAAATGATTATCTTTAACAATGATTTATTAAATATAGTATGATATTTATTTATTGTCGTTCCATGTAATGTTTCAATTACTGAAAATGAAATGAATAAATGTAATAGTAATTAAAAAAATTTTAAGCGTCAAAAATTTATCATATCATTTTCTATTTTATAAAAAATATGCTTTTAATATAATTGAAAGCTATGATTTGAAATATTCTCCAAACATTGTATAATCTTTTATTCAAGACAGGGATTAATTTTAATTACGTTTCTTTTAAATCGTAGAATCGTTCTACAATTGATTGTAATGGCTATAGAAATAATATGTACATTCAACTAATTAGACTGAATATTCAACAAAAATTTTTTTATACACTTATTATGAGTTATTTAAAATAAGATTAAAGAGTACTTCTATAACATTTCAACTTTATAAACCGTTTATTATAATAATTTTTCTATCAAACCATATATATTTTATATAAAAACGAATTTTTTAAAAATTAGGTCTCAAAAATGTCTAGAAAAGTTATTTTGCAAATGCATCTCCATTCTTAAATTAAACCAAACTTTAAGAAAATTTAAATATTTTCTTAATATTTCTTGAAAATTATTTTATCTAATAGAAATATATACATTTATTTAAATTTTTTTTCAAATTCAAACTAAACAATATTTATTACTTCTTGCAATTATTTTCAACTAAAGAAACAATGGACCCACCCTTGAGACAATGTTATAAATTTTATTTTATTAAATATTACCAATTGTAATTATTTAATATTTTTTTGCTTAAAAGACCTTCGAAAATAAAAAAAAATTTTTGTTAACTAGTACAGTATAAATGTACATATATTAAAAAAATTTATAATAAAAAATATTAATTATAATAGAAAAATATTAATTTATAATAGAAAATATTAATTTTCTCATTTGCATGAGAAAATGGAAATAAAGATAGTCATATATTCATCATATACAATAAGGTAATATAAAAATAAAAAAATTTTGAATTAGTTATAATTTATCGAAAATTTTAAATTAATTATTAAATTATAATCGCCACTGTGTTGCGCTATAAGAATTGATCCCCTTTCAGGATTATATTGTACCCGCAACTTATATTCATAATAACATTACTGTCGCCATCTAGGTTTTTATGCAAAAATGAAAAAAAATATATTAAGTGCAGTTCTCTCTAAGAATATTTACTACATTTATTATAAAAGGAACAAAATTATAACCTTTCATTTCATTATTATATAAGTATAATTAATTTAATACACGGGTATTGATTTATCCACGTATAATATCCATGCATTACTGCAAATAATATCTATAGTACTACCCTTATATGCAGTATCAAGTATTTCAAAAAAGTGTTGTGGTAACACTGCCGGTTCTGTCCCGTGGGCGGAACGACATCAGGCGAATCGTCACCTATTCGCTACTGGCCAATGCACCATCATATCCTGTATTAGCGTTAACTTAAAATTAATCTTGTTTATGCTTATTTTTTTATTATTAAGTCTTTATGTTTTCTTATTATATCTTTATCATGATTTTTAATTCTATTTTCATTGTTAGTAAGTTTTTACTACGTTTTGTTATTATTTTCAGATTATTATTTTCTTATTATTGTTATGTATTTACATTTTACTACTTCATGTTGAGCCTTACGGGGTTGTACCCCAAGGTTAAATAAATTATTGTCAAATCAAATCTCTCTCTCTCTCTAATCCAGATTGCTTGGTATAGTATAGTGCTTTCTCTCTCTCTGATTCTTATAGTTGTGTTTGCGCGCACAGATGGGGTCACACGCACACAACACATACTAAAATGTAAACTTTGTTTATGAAAATAATTATAAAAAGTCCCTTATTGTTGACTGTTACGAAAATACATGGTTTCACAGTGATTTAATAATACAATCAGACATCTATCCAAAATATAAGTTGAATTCTTACGATAAAAATTTTATGTATACTTAAATAAATTTTGAACTGGGTAGGAAGATTCAGAAATCTCCTTGCCCAAACGCAGAATTTGAAAATAAATTTCAAAATGAAAATAAAATTTTAATTTTTACTGATGGTTCAAAAACTTCGGGAAAAACCAACTCGTTGGTGGGTTTTTCTGTTTGGAGCAAGAATGAAATATATAATACTTCATACAAAATCCCTGATTAAGCTTCTATTTTTACGGCTGAATGTCTCGCACTCATTCACTCCATCGAAATTATTAACAAAAACTACGACTGTGATTTTAGGATATTTACTGACTCTGAAAGCGCCTTGAAAGCCTTAAGTAATAAATGTAATGTGAACGAATCACCTTTAATTATACAGCTACGAAATGAACTGTCTATTGCTAAATTATTAAATAAAAATATAGATTTTAATTGGATTCCCGCTCATTTAGGGATAGAAGGTAATGAAAATGCAGACAAAAATGCGAAGTCGGCAGCTGAAAATTGTCACTTACTTAACGTTCAAATACCTTACACTGACTTGATTTCTAAATATAAGAGACTCTGTCAAGACAAAAATGAAAAAATGATTCTCTCTTTAAGCGAAAACAAAGGAAAAATATATTTTGAAAATTACCATAGTAACTGTAAATACCCTTGGTTTCGCATCTCTGATAATTTATCTAGAAAAATAATCGTAACAATAAATAGAATAAGGAGTAATCATACCTCACTAAATACTAGTTTGTATAAATGTAACGTCGTTAATAACGATCTATGTTTATGCCAAGAAGAACCAGATACTATAGAACATATTTTTTGGCAATGTAAAATGTACAAAAAAGAAAGATCTGACATATTAAAAGACCAACACAGATTAAAGTTGTACGGTCCATACTCCATTGCGTCCATTATATCGGTAATGAATAAGTCTGTTTTACCTATTATAGCTAAATTTATTTTCGAAATTAATCGAGATATATAAACAAAATTTCAAATGTACTTAGATTTGTAAGCGTTCTTTTTTATGCATACCACTTATAACTAAAAAAAAAATGTAACTATATGTAATTTATCTATTTTGTATTTAGCGCCACTCTCAGCGCGTGTGAACTAGCGTAATGGCTGTATAACATTATTGTATTAAATGTTAATAAAAACTACTATAACTATAACTAAAATGTAACGTGACGGCAACTTGGATTTTTATGCCCAGCAAATTTTCGAGTCACGCCAAAAGAAGTATTAACTTAAAAAAAAACATGTTTAAAAAGCTCAACTTCTTCAAAAGTTTTAGCAAAACTAAATACATGAAAAAAATCGACACTATAATTTTGTGAAAATTGAAGTTTAATTTTATGTTTATTTTCTCTAACAATTTTTATTTCCCTCTAACTTTTACATGGATCGAGCTTTTTAAACACTTTTTATTTAAACAAAGGAATTTATAACAAATGAATTTATAAGCTCCCATTAAAGAATAATTATAAACAATGATTTTGCAAAGAAATATTTAAAAACTGAACAAATTAGCTCATAATCTTGTAATGATCGAGCGTCAGACTGAATGCTCGCGGCTTTATTCATAATTTTATGTTTAAAAACATCCGCAAGTCACAGCATGATCCGTGACCTGCTCAAGGATTACTCTTTTGGTAAGACAGGAAATGAAATATTAATCGAAGTAAATTGTTTAAAACCTAAATTAAAATGGTTTCAAGAAGATGTTTATATTAATTTGATTGATACACCTAAAGATATGAAAAGAGATGATTCTTCTATTTTTATTCTACCGATGAAAGCATAGACTTTGTTATCTGACGTTTTTAACAAACTTTTTTACATCATTCAAAAGTAGAAAAAATTCTGCATTTTCCTACGTTTTTTATTTTTTTTCGAAATACTATTTTTCTAATTACAAGAGTTTAAAGTACTATAAAACGGAGATAAATTACTGAAATTTACAAATAAAATCCTTGAATAACATGAAAATGGAAAGCGATTTCAGATACGTCATTTTTCAACAGGGAAAACAATCACGGTCTTTTTTATGTCAAAAGCGTCGAGAAGAATTTGATAATAGAAACTCAAAACGCCTTTTTTTCTTTGGCTAAAAACCTTTGCTATAATTACGGTCTTTTTGACAACTATTTTTACCTGACAACAAAAGTTTACTACATAAACTAATATTTATTAGTTTATAAACTAATATTTATTAGTTTATGTAGTAACTAAGTTTTTCCCATGCGTGCTGGGTAAGTGGCCTATTGCGCATGCGTTTTCGGGGTGGTAAGTAGCTAATAGCGCGCGCCGCGTGTGTTTTGTCTTTGAAGCGTGTGTTTGAGTAAAAAGCGTTAGGTTATAAAAAATAACGTCACGCAAATCCGTTAATTAATGAAAAAAAGAAAACCACGATTTTGTTTGTATATGCAGAAGTAGCGTCGCGCGGGCGAAGATGATAGGAGAGAGAAAGAGTATGCTTTATCGAAAGAAAACAAGACACGCCAGTACGTGTTTACGAGTCAGTCGTACGGCAGATATGAGAGAGAGAGAGAGAGTAAGAGAATGCTATACCGAAAGGAAACAAAACACGCTAGAACGTGCACGAGTTTCTATGTACGAGTCATTTGTGTGCTAGCTTCTTGATGAAAGTTGTTGGCGATGCAAAAAATAATATTTATGTGAAATGTTTTTTTTTGATTTACATATTAATTTTTTTAAATGTAAATTTTAAAAAATAGGGGCGAAGCCCCCCCCAACCCCCCCTTTCCGCGCCCTAACATGTCACTCTCTCTCTCTTACACCCAGCACTTATGAGAAAAAATAGTATGTGAATCTCGTTCGGTTTAGTTGACTATTGCGCAACTCGGGCAATGGCGCTACTCGCTACGCTCGTGCGCCAGCTTGCCCTCGTGCGCAATAGTCAACTAAACCTTACTCGTTACACAATATACTATTACTGCATAATAAATAGTTGCTATTAAAAAACATAGTTTCTTTGTTTTTAATAATGTACAGCATCCTTCATAACCCTTATGGACTGTTTTATAAAAAAATTATTTTTTTTTTTATTTTCACAATTTCAAAAAAATGTAATTAGCAATGCTTATGCTTTTGGATGACAGAATTAATGACTCACGATTGGCTAGTTTTACCATTTTTAATTGTAGAGATGATGGCTTTGGAAATTGATAATATATGAAAAATCATTGAAAAATTATATATTTTATATATAATATAATAATATAAATATATGTAGAGTCTGTTATTACATGTATACTGAACGGACACTGATTCACGACCTCATGTTCATGTCTTTTGAATATACATTGGGTCGCGACATTAGTGTCCGTCCAGTGTACATTAAATTTTGTTCCCAATAAAACTTTTAATAAGTTCAATAACAAGAAAAATTTTAATATTATATAAACCATGTGCCTGAAGGTGGGAGGGGGGTGGGGGTTCAGGGCAAAATTCTATGGTGGGTTTAATAGGAAAAGGTGGGTCAACTGAAAATACACTGAAAATCTGGCTACGTAGTTTGTTCACGTTCCTTAAATATTGTTGTAAAAACAATTTAATATAATAATTCCTTCTCCTTTTTAGATTCTACTGTTTCCTATTCGAGTAATACTTTATTTTTAAAATTTCATTTGTTTTTATGATTATTTTATTTAAAAAGCTAGAAGAATGTGTAAGTATTATTCTAAACGTTGGGAAGAAATACCCGAAATTTTGGAGTGAAAAACGTTAAAATAGCCCCGTCAAAAGAAAATTGTTCCACAGAAAATGGAATGTGTTCACAAGTCTCTTGAAATGAACAGTCATGAAAATATTTGTGAATCAGAGTCTACAGTACTATCAGATCATGAATCTGAAAGTACAGAAGCTGCTAGCTGGTTAAACTCTGAAAATTATAAGCGCTGGTTCAATCACGAAAACGGTTCAAAGACAGTATTTTGTATTGCTTGTATAAATACTTTATGTGCCAAAAAATTCATCGTGGATGAGCACATATAAACTACTAAGCATAAAGTAAATACTAAAAAAATTGAAAAACCAGATAGATTTGAACCAGCGGTTGCTGCAGCAATGATTAAAACAGCAGCCTACGCGACTGAAAGCAATAGTTCTTTTTTGTTTATAGAAAAGGAATTTCTGTTTTATAAGAATTTTATAAATGATTCTGAACTATTAAAAAATGTTATTTTGGACAGAAAACAAATACGAGCAATAATTGCTAATGTCCTTGCGCCAACTCATCAAGAACGTTCATAAAAAATCTTGAAATAAAATAAATTTTCGATTGAAATGATGAAGCCACTGGTATAAGCGTGAATCAATGTATGTGCATTGTCGTTCGTTATTTTGATGAAGAATGAAACGAAATTCGTGAATCTCTTTGGGATTTGGTAGATGTGCTTGATGATGACGATGAAAATGCATCAGTAAATGCAGAAACAATCATATAATTTTATCGTTTGAAAATTGGGATATACTAATAACTAATACCATTGCATACTGTTCAGATACTTGTAGTGTTATGGTTGGTAGTGCAAACTCAGTAGCAAAGAAACTTAAAGAAGCACACCCGCAAATTGAGATAATTAAATGTTCCTGAAATGACCCATTCATACCCGGTAGCTTGTGTATTATCAGTGCATACATCGAATCCTTTGTAGATGGAGTGCATTGATTATTTTCTTTGAATATGAGTGTAATCAGAAAACTAAAACT
This sequence comes from Anastatus disparis, assembly GCA_017163975.1. Taxonomy (NCBI): domain Eukaryota; kingdom Metazoa; phylum Arthropoda; class Insecta; order Hymenoptera; family Eupelmidae; genus Anastatus; species Anastatus disparis. Next base: position 1,676,114 of record JAFFSR010000381.1, read on the forward strand.
TCAAGTCAGACATGTGCTTCTGAAAAATCGTGTCATCAAATTTCAGAGTACTTGAAAGATCCTATGATGCATTTGTATCATATTTTCTTAGAAACAGTTTTATCTAAATTTGTTCGCATCAATGAGTTATTACAGAACCGCAAACCTATTGTTCCTGAAATTTATAACGTCATGAGAGCGTTGTATATTGATTTGCTGTAGATGTACATATGTAATGATTACATTGATAAGACTCCTTTTGATGATATAGATCCAAGCAATGAAAGTAAATTTAAGGATTTACTTGATATGGATATTGGAAATAACACTAAGTATTTTCTGCTGCAAAAAATATAAGACGTCGATAGTGACGATGAAAACGATTTTCGTCTAGCGTGTCAAACATTTTTTGTAGAAGCTTGTATGAAGCTGAAGCAGCGTTGCAATTTTTAGAAAAAGCAGTTGTTGTCTAAGTATTTCCACCAGAAGAATGCGTTGAGTAAATCTTTTCATACAACGCATTCTACTGTGAATGAAATATTATCAGCTTACCCTGTAATGTTTGAAGAAGATGAGGATAATGTAACACAACTAAACAATGAATGGAAAGCGTTAACGGAATACAATTTTCCCCAGAACATTTTGAATGAAAAAAATCAGGATATTTTCTGGGAATCAATTAAAAATTTGAAAAATGAACAAGGAATGTTATTATTTGAAAGTATATCTATACTTGCTTTGCGAGTATTTTGCATTCTTAATTGAGAAACCGTTTATCTTTTGCATCTATGCGTTATATTTCACTTACTGCTCAGTTAGTGAAAGATGAAGGAGGTATTTTGAAATTTACTCCTACAAACGCCATGATTGAAGTACTTAATTTTCCGAATTCTACTAAAAACCCAAAAATCAATAAATCGTTTCGGAAAACCTCTGACGATACAGTATATTATGGAAACATAGAAATTACTGAACAAATATTATCTAAAGCTTTAGAGGAAGAAGGGTACTATCGTGCTAAGTATTCAGATGATAATTTCGATACATCTGAGCTATATAAAATAGAAGAAAAAAAACGATTATATTTTTTACCATTTAGATGATATTGAAAATACTGATGCTCCACAAATAAAAAGAATGAAGTTAGAAATAAAAGATATCAATCAATCATCTAACAAAAATATAAAAAATAAATCTATTGAAATGGTTGGTAATATTGATAACAATGAATTTGACATTCCTAATTCTAATTTCAATGATACTGAAAAAATATTTCAGCTAAATAGACAAAATGTAAATATGTACTCTGAACAAATGAATTATCTTCAGATCCGTTCAAATATCATGCAAAATGGACTTGTAAAAGACGTAAATTTTTACAAATTATCTTCTATTAACTTCACGACCGGCAGATATAAAAGTATATTTAATCATCCGATACGTGATCAACGAATGTTTGATAACAATTTGCAGTTCATCACACTTTTCCCGAAAAATCATGAATTCAATCTTTTCAGTAAAGAGTTAACTCTTTTTGGAACTGGAAGAGCTGGATATATTAACGGAGATGTAATTGATGCATTTTGTGCTATAAGAGAACATAAATGGAATAATGTTTATAGGGTTCCAACACAAGTATCTAAACTTCTTTTAGTCCAATTTGAAGAGAGTACTCTATCTAACGATTGGAATATGTTTCACATAAAACGACAAATAAAAGGAAAAATACTTGTACCATACGAGAGCGGGGAACACTGGTGCTTATTTGTTATCAATATTGATAAGAGAATAACTTATCATTTTGATCCACGCTTTGTGGACAGTGATCGAATTCTGGAAAATAGAGAATTTTTTGTTGAGAGGGCAGAAAAATGCTTTGCTAATTTAAAAGAATATTGTGAATGCTCTTACCCAATAAAAGAAAATTCTTTAAATATGCCTAATGATTGGACTCATATAGAAGTCAAAACACCGCGTCCAGTACAAATAGATGACAATAATTGTGGCGTTTATATCATGTATTAAATGGATTGCATAGGTTGCAATGTGTCTTTTGATGTTAATCTAGATCCAATGCAATACCGAGCTTACGTTGCAACATTATTGTTGAAAAAATCTGTATGCATAAAAGAAATTGGTCTACTGTGCTTCAGTAATAAATCGATTTCTTCAGTTACATGCCGGCAATATCAACGACTAACTAATGAACGGTGTTTAATACGACACCGCATAGACAACTTTGATTTATGCTTTTCGTGTCGCAGAACATCCAAAGTTTTGTAAACCTAAAGTTATATTTTATTTCAATATAATTAAATATGTTGACCTCGGTGGCATACTGGCTAAGGCGTGGGACTTGTATTCTTGTTGGCACGAGATTGATTCCCCGACTGGTCACTTTTTCTGTCCTTGTCTATTCTAAATTTCCGTTATTATTAATAAATTAAATATTGTTATACAAAAGTAAGGTTATAGCCCAATAGATTTTAGGACGAGCAAACGATCCTATTTTATGAAAAAATGTAAAATTTTTATTAGTTTTCGAGTGAACTTGATAACGGTTTTTCTGTTTCAGACCTCACTCGAAAACTAATGAAAATTTTATATTTTTTCATAAAACAGGATCGTTTGCTCGTCCTAAAATCTATGGGGTGCAACGTTTGGCTTTTCGGGCGGTTGCTGTAGACAACTCGTTGACGTCAGCGGCATCAGACTTTTAATTCTAACCTTGGTTGATGTTGGAAGATGGTTGGTCGGAGATTCGAATAAGCCAAAATTCAAACTTATAAACTAAATTGAAATTACTGAATTAAATAATAAAAAGAAATGATGAAAAGTTAATTTTAATAAAAAAAATGCATGAAAATTTAACTGTAATTAATATTTAAAAAAAAAGAATTTACTATTACGTTTAAATAATAATTAAATTGATGAAATAACAAATCTTAAAACTAATATGATAAACGACGGGGCGGATTTATAGGAAAGGATTAGCGGAACTGGTAAATGAATATCAGTCGTGTATTTTATATTTTTTTCACAATAAATATTCTTTGCATTTATTCAGTTGAACTTAAAACTAATACAAGATTTAATCAAATAATGAACTTGGAAAAAGGCCGAAATTAGAAGTACGCAAAAATCTAAACAAACTAAGATTTACACCCCTTTCTGACGGTCTGCATTTATCTTTACGGGTGACGCGGTTTATAACAATCTTACTATTGATAAATTCCGAACGGTATCGGTTACAAACTAGAATGAAGGAAAAATAAGTTGTTTACAGGCTACGATATTATCAACGGTTGAAATTTACTTTACCGGCGGTAGATAATACGAGCGGTGTCTCCGTGACATTCGGTACAGGCTAGAGGTACAGGCTGATGTCAGAGGGAAACAGGAAACGTTACCTCCGAGTCTCAACGTAGACATGGAGGGGATGTACTAGTCGTGCACATTCGCATCGACTGGCGGAGGATCTACCCCGACCGAGAAGGTGGAGGTAGTGTTCAAGAGTCAGAGTCGGGCAATCCCACCCTTACACTGACGGAGAGGTTAGAGGCTACGTCGGGCAGTCCCACCCTTACGTAATTAAAGAGAGGCATACAGGTAAGGATGTCTCCCACTGTGTCGAGCAATCCCACTGTTACACAGCGGAAGGGGAGAAGAGTCCGATGCTGGCTCGACAGCCCGCTTTATATATGCTATGAAGCTCGCTATTCCTGTTGCGGGAGTAGCGCCTCGTAGCGACCGAGCGCATGTACTATGCCTAGCACAATTTTCGAATTATCGCTATAAGGATTCTTGTGAGATCTTGGTCTCTGGACTGCCTTTGGAAATCGATCCACTGAGTCTTGATAATTTTATGAAGATTCTCACTCCCATGGGACTCAATATTGAAAGATCGCACTTCCTTAGTGTGCGTAAATGGTCATCTAAAACTGCTGGCGATGATCGGAGTAATAGGGAGGTTAATATCAATAAAAATTCAGTGGTGGTTCAGTGCTCATCTAGTCACGTTCGTGATCGTGTAGACTACATGAGTTTCCATGCCAGCGTATTTTCAGCTGTGGCGGCAACTCTAAAATCTTTCTGCGGGCATTATGGCCTAAGGAGGTCTACCTATTGTTAAAAAGGCTAAAGCGGCTAAGAAGGATCTTAATTATGAGTGGCCTTTTGTCACTGATCTCAAGGTATATATGAGACGCACGAAGGACTCTGTTCCTATCCTTATCGCCTCTGAAGTTGATTTAGCCTCCTTACCTCCTAATCAAAAATGAGTTTTAAGAGACTCGCAGGTTGTTTCGTCTGCTGTATTGTCCTCTAGTCACTTAAGTAATGTTTTTTATTCGAATCCTTTAATTGATTATGTAAGTGTTGCCCACGAAAATGTTAACCGCCTAAAAACTCATTTCAACGAGATTGAATTTCAGTGTAGGTCTAAGGCTTATGATATTTTTGGGGTCACAGAGACCTTTCTTTCGGAATTTGATTCCACTACCATCATAAATATAGATGGTTATGAGTTTTTTCGGTTGGATAGACAAGGAAAATCAGGTGGTGGTGTTGGTGCTTATGTTCGTGATACCTTTAAAACCAGAATTCTTCACCATTCTGATCCCTCTTTTGATAATACCCCGGAATCCCTCATATTAGATATAAGTGTTGGCGCAAACTCTTTGCTATTCTGTATAGTTTATGTAAGACCTAAGGCTTCCTCGCTCGATAGCCTCTTCAATGTCCTATCTGAGCATACGTATAATTACAAAAATATTATTATAACTGGAGATTTCAACATTAATTTACATAAGCCTTCATACTCATCCGATGCTCTTAGGTCTTGTTTTGATTCTCTATCATTGTTTCTGGTGCCCTCTGAGGCCATTCATCACGTTTTCACCTTGGATCATAACTCTCATACTTGGCTGGATTTATTCGCCATAAACGATAGGTCAGCTTTACTAGCAAATGAAAAATCTAATGCTCCATTTATTGCTGGTCATGATTTAATTGAAATTAAATTCAAGTTTTCTAGACCTGAAAGGGCTGTTAAATCTTTGTTAACTAGAAACTTCAGTAATTGTAATACTACTGCTCTTAAGCTTGAACTTTCTCAATGTCTATCTACATGTTTTTCTGCGAGTCCATTATCTACTTTTTCTCCTCGTGTGTTGTTAAATCCATTATACTCTTCTTACTCAGGTTCAATTACTTTACATCAATCTTTTTCTGAATTGGCTGAATTGAATGGCCACCTTATTGATGCTAAGGTTACTAATTTTACCTCTAGTTTTGTTAAAGTCTTCGACAAATTTGCTCCTGCTAGAGTTGTTAAAATTTTATCTAAGCGGAAACCATGGGTTTCTCATGATCTACGTTTACTTATGAAACGACGTGATAACTACTATCGCTTGGCTCGGAGAACTGGTTTGGCAGATGACTATGCTCGTTTTAAATAGCTACGAAATGAAGTCTCAAACTCTCTCTCTCTAAATTAAAAGATGATTTTATAGCTAACAAGCTTTTATCTGCTCCTACGGCCAAAAATAAATGGTCTGAACTTCGCAAGTTAGAACTTGCTACAAACACTCTGCCGTCTCCTCTAAATATTTTTCTTCGACGGCGTTCTTAAAGCATTACACATTAGATTCATCTATTACTCCTGCTCTGACTAATGCTGACAATGACCGTGTTCTCTCCACGCCTCTCAGATCAGATATTCCAGTCTTTGATTTTACTCCAACTAGTTCTAATACTGTAGTAAATGTTCTCCGTTCGGCCGGCTCTAAAGCTGTTGGTCCTGATTCTATTTCTGCTGAAATGCTTAAGTTTGTGGACCATTCCATAGCTGATGGTTTAACCTCTATTATAAATGACTCTCTTGTCCATAGGTATTTCCCGGCAGCTTGGAAAAGAGCATTCCTATTACCATTGTCCAAGCAGATTAAGATAGACAGCCCAACTCAGACTCGTTCTATTGCCAAACTATGCGAGATCTCGAAAGTTTTGGAAAGGGTGGTCCACACCCAGCTCTCGGCTTATCTCGAGTCAAATCTCTTGCTTGACACTCATCAGACTGGGTTTAGAAAGGTTCATAGTACTCAAACAGCCCTATTACACTTGCTGGATGATTGTAGGATTGCTATCGATCGTCGTATGGTTACCTTGCTACTTCTCTTCGACTTCTCTAAGGCGTTTGATAGAGTTCTTCATGCTAATCTGCTCGTCAAGTTACGTCCAATGAACTGTTCTGATACTGTCATCAAATGGTTTGCCTCCTACTTATCTGATGGATCTTATTCTGTGATGGATAACTTGAATAATACTTCTGAATGGTCGTTTGTATCGGCTGGTGTTCCTCGGGGCAGTGTCCTGGGGCTATTATTGTTCTTGGTTTATATAAATGACATCTCTGATGTGTTGTCTTCATCAAAACATATACTCTATATCTGCATAGAGCCTTTAATGCTTGCATTCGTTTTGTTCATGGCCACATAGGCAGTCGTAACAGAGTGACGCGTTTTCGCCTTCAATATCGTTGGCTTTCGATTCAAAATAGACGCCTATACTTGAAAATCTCTTTGGCATTCAACGTGCTTGTCCATGGTAGCCCATCATGCCTAGCCACTAGATTCGTAAGGCAGCACATTAATGCGTCTGTGCGTTCCTCTGCTAGGTTACCACCGAGACTATTTATTTGTCCTAACGTTTGTACTGCTGCTATGCAGCATTCTTTTGTCTATTCTGCAGCTGACTACTTTAACAAAGAACTCTCTTCATTAGAGTCTTTTACTCCTGAAGATTTTTACACTGTCAAACTTTATGTGTATAAAAAACTTCTTTTGAATGAGTGTGAATTGTGGCAGCATGAGATGGCTACTGGCTGATCTGCCAGCTTGTCACTATTAATGGCATTGTGCCTTCTAGCTTACTAGCTATATATATTTTTTGTCTTAAGATACTTCTGTTTTTTAATTTTTAATTTTAACTTGAATTAAAATTTATATCAGTTACCTGAAAACACTTAGAATTGAAGAATTTTTAGTATTTAAGAATTTTTAGCTTTTAATAATTTTAATTGCATTTATGAAGCCTACTTGAGCCGTATATGAACATACTATACTCACTTGTTGTTACTTTACTCTATTTTTACTATTATTTTGCTTTTTACTTGTTATTTAATTTGAAACATAAATTTGAAATATTATTATTATTGTTATTCGTCGTTGTATTTTCTTATTGTGCCAGACAGGGTATATACCCCAAGGCCGAATAAAGTTTGTCTATGTCTATGTCTCTCTCTATCTCTCTCTCATTCTCTCTCTCTCTCTCTCTCTCTCTCTCTCTTTCTCTCCCTCTCTTACCTAAGCTTGAATATGTATACATGCACACACAACGACACTGTGCCGTTGAGCCTTCTCTCTTTCCTCCTATATATTGCTTGGTATAGTGTACTAATGCATGCGTTATGAATTAATAATGAAAGTTAGGTGTAATTAGTGGGTCTACCTATATTTGCGCTTTTAGTAAGGAAATTCATTAAAAAATAGAAAATAAAAAAATTTTTAACAAAAAAAAACCGATTTCAAAAACATTGAAAAAAAACATTAAACTAAAACAAAATTTTTTACAAGAAAAAAACGATTTTGATAACATTGCACGAAAAATTAACAAATAATATATTACCCTTAGAAATTATACGCATAAAAAGCATCTTATTCACGTGTAGCGAATATAATATAGACTATCTAATTATTACAAACACAAACGAATTATTTTTTTATTAGGCTGCTTACAAAGAAATCAATCAATAGATAAGACAATATATACATTAAAAAATATTAGAATTTTTGGAGTCGGTGCCAGCTTCAAAAAATTGTCACAAATCTAACAAAAAATTAAAAAAAAATTGCATGAAATGTAAAAAAAATATGATAAAATATATTATTGGTATACAGATAAGCCTATTCAAATTATATTTATTTTATAATTCCATATTTCCGTTATTATAAATTTAATATTTTATAAATATAAAATCTAGATACAAGTTTGAAATATTCGCGTCATTTGCATTGGAATGACCATGCGCCGACTGCCGTAGTTCCGCGTTAAGTTACTACAGTTATCCAGAAAACTCTATCACGGAGAAGAAAATTTAAGACATATAAGGTAGCCCAGTGTGAAATTGGTGACAATTACAAAACTTAGGTAATTGACGCGGTTGTATGTATAAATAGTATTCTTGATATTTAACATTTTATTAGGTATCTATCGCCTCCTTTATTCACTTTCAAAATTTTTCGTTAGATTTGTGACAATTTTTTCGGGCTGGCACCGACTCCAAAAATTTTAATATTTTTTTATGTATATATTGTCTTATCTAGGGTAGATGTGGGTATTGCTGCGGAGGTGCTAATTACTGTTTTTTCATATAAAATTCGGAAAAATAATTTTTTTCAAGTCCATAAATAATATTTGAATGCATAATCAAATATTATAAGTATTATTTAATATTTTAAAAAATATATCTCACAAAAAAAGTCTAAAAATATTTAATATTGGTTATTTGAAATTGAACTGTTCTAAAATCTTGATAAATTTCGTAAAATCGCGATCACGTATGCATCCTAAATTTGACAATATTTTCTGTTTTTATTCTTTTTTATGTAAAATAAGATCATTATTAAATAAAATATATCTTTGCTTGTTATATATTTTTTGGAAATTTCACCAAGCACATATTTAATATTTTAATTTTACACCTTAGTATTATGCGTCATTAAAATCACCAAATATGAATTACTGTGGCATCCTTTTATTACTATAACACGTGGTAAACCTAACCTCAACTTTTCGAACGAAATATATAAAAGTGTCAATAGTAACTGGCACACAGCATTAGAAACACGGCCGCAGCAATAGCCACAAATACATTTTATTTTAAATTCGTTTTTTCTTAATTTTAACTCTATAATTAAATGCTAAATTAATTTTTTTCTAGTTAATCAATGTTTAAATATTATATTAAAAATAAAAGTGATAAGTTTTCTTCATCTATAAGCTTTAATTTATGAATTTAAAATTCATCATACGTCGATTCCGCTGTAATACCCACATCTACCCTATTGACTAATTTCTTTGTAAGCAGCCTATTAAAAAAATAATTTGTTTGTGTTTGTAATAATTAGATAGTCTATATTATATTCGCTACACGTATGTTAGATGCTTTTTATGCGTATAATTTCTAAGAATAATATATTATTTGTTAATTTTTAGTGCAATGTTTTCAATATCGTTTTTTTCTTGTAAAAAATTTTGTTTTTGTTTAATGTTTTTTTTTCAATGTTTTTGAAATCGGTTTTTTTTTGTTAAAAATTTTTGTTATGTATAACAATATTTAAATTATTAATAATAACGAAAAATTTGATTAGACAAGGACAGAGCAATACGGCCTTCTTTTAAGTGATAAATTAGGCTTTTAATACAGTAAACATTTAAAATAACAGTGTTTACTATTAAGCCACACTTAATGGAAATGTTAAGTGATTGATTAGGCTTTTAATATTGTAAACATTTCAAATGAAAGTGTCTACTATAAAGCCACCCTTCATTGTGAAATGAAGTTTAACTAACTTTTTTTTGCTTTCTCATAGAGAAAGCATTGTATCGATAAAAAAAATTTTTTTCTATTTTTTCATTGATTTGTACATATTTGAACTCAGGAAGTCGAAAAAAGTGGTTCCCAGAAAATGTCTGTATGCATGTCTGTGTGTGAGTGTGTGTGTCTGTATGATGTCAGTTAGTAAATTGTATCTCGAAAACTACTCGATGGATTTGCATCAAATTTTGCATGAAATTTATTTTTTTGTCTCACTTCCTGGAAAGCTATTGATGATTGGTTCTTCTAGCGTAATTTTAATTTTAAAGTCGTTTATAAAAAAAAAAATTATGATTTTTCATTTTTTTGGTTTTTTTTGTTTACTACTCGATGAATTTGCTTCAAAATTTGCATGGACATTATTTGCGATTGCCCAAATAAAATAAATTCCTAAAAACTAATTTTCTCAGCTTAGTTTTAATTTTAGAGCATTTTAAAATTTTTGAAAAAAAATGTTTATATTTATTAAGCCAATAAAATCTTAAAAACTACTCGATAAATTTACTTCAAATTTTCCATACAATTCAATTTTTTGATCAACTGGTGCGGAAGCTATTGAGAATTTGTTTTCATAGCGTAGTTTTAATTTTATAGCCATTTTAATAATTTAAAAAAATTTCGATTTTTCATTTTCTTTATATTTTACGTAAACTACTCAAAGACTTTGCTTGAAAATTTGTATGGAACTTATTTTCGACAGCCAAAAGAAGAAAAACTTTTGGAAACTGATTTTCTTAGCGCATTTTTAATTTTAAAGCATTTAAAAAATTTTTTTTTTAATTTATATTTTTAATTTATTTTTTATTTTACGAAAACCATTTGATAGATTTGCTTCAAAATTTATATGCAAATTATTCGCTACTGTCTGAAGAAAACAAGCTTTGGAAAACTAATTTTCTCAGTGCAGTTTTAATTTTAGAGCATTGTGAAAACTTTCAAAAAAATTTTTATTTTTAATTTATCTTCTATTTTGCGTAAACCATACTAGAAATTTTCTCCAAAATTTTTGTACAATCAATTCGCTATTGTCTGAAAAAAATAAGCTTTTAAAAACTAATTTTCTTAGAGTGGTTACAATTTTAGAGAATTTTAAAGATTTAAAAAAAATTTCGATTCTTTATTTCTTATTGCTTTCTCATAGAGAAAGCATTGTATCGATAAAAAAAATTTTTTTTTATTTTTTCATTAATTTGTACATATTTAGACTCAGGGAGTCGAAAAAAGTGGTTTCCAGAAAATGTCTCGATGGATTTGCTTCAAATTTTGCATGCAATTTATTTTTTTGTCTAACTGGGGGGGGGGGGGGAAGCTACTGAAAATTGATCTTCTAAGCTCAGTTTTTTTTAGAGCCATTTTAATAATTTTTAAAAAATTTTAATTTTTCATTTTTTTGATATCTTACGTAAACTACTCGAAGAATTTTCTTGAAAATTTGCATGGACATTATTTGCGACTGCCAAAAGAAGTAAAACTTTTAAGGGTATGGTTTCACGCTACTTTACCGAACGAAAATTATAATTTTATAAAATTACAATTTTTGAAAAAACTATACATCGGAATGAGTTTTCCTTTTATAGATCACTTTAGAACATATTTTCATTCTAAAAAGGTTAGGATATGCCAAAGTTTCGCTAATTCAATAAAGTCATTCAAAAAATATTTTGTTTCAAACAAAGAAACGAATAGATTACTTATTTTGCTATAATAAAAATTTAAAAAAAAATAATGAGTTCGCAAATGATGTTAACTATATTGTTCTCTCTTATAATATTAAATTTTTTACATATTTATGTTTTAAATAAAATAAAACAGTTTTATGTTGAAAAAGTGTTTATTTGTAGAAATTGTACATATAAAACAAATTCAATTTACATTTAAAATTCGAATTTGAAGTTGGCGCGTACCAAACTATACATTAGCATTGATGCCAACTATGAAACATGGCTTCTTGCACGGCCATTGTATTCTTACAGCTGATCGCATCTTTTTAGAAAAATGTAATTTTGCTTTTTTGCGATATGATTTATCAAACCAAGTTTCCGCCCTTCATTTTTCAAAAATAAAATGATCCTGAATAGGAAATTTCCCTACGTAACACGGTTTTTGAGAAATTTGATTTTTTCGAACTGAGAAATTTGTTTTTCTAATTATCTTCGATTAACGCTTTTTTCCGCTAATTTTTAGAGTTTCCGCCCTTCATCGAAATTAAATGAAGTGATCTATAAAAGGAAAACTCATTCCGATGTATAGTTTTTTCAAAAATTGTAAATTATAATTTTCGATCGGTAAAGTAGCGTGAAACCATACCCTTAACAACTGATTTTCTTAGCGCACTTTTAATTTTAGAGCTATTTGAAAATTTTGAAAAAAAGTTTTTTCTTCATTTTTCTTTTATTTTATGAAAACCATTCGATAGATCTGCTCCAAAATTAGTCTGCAAGTTATTCGCTATTGTCTGAGGAAAATTAGCTTTGGGAAACTCATTTCTTTAGCGCAGTTTTAATTTTAGAGCATTTAGAAAATTTTTGAAAAAATGTTTATTTTTCATTGTTTTTATATTACACCAAAACCATTCGTTAGATTTGCTCTAAAATCATTATGCAAATCATTCGTTATTGCCTTAATAAAACAAGCTTTGGAAAACTTATTTTCTTAGCGCAGTTTTAATTTAAGAGAATTTTGAACATTTTTAAAAAAAAATTTACATTTTTTTTGTGTTTTACGTAAACTACTCTAAGAATTTGTTTAAAAATTTGTATAGTAATTATTTGCTACTGTTAAAATAATAAAAACATTTGAAAACTGATTTTCTTGGCATACTATTAATTTTAGAGCATTTTGAAAATTTTTAAAAAAGTTATTTTTTATTATTTTTCTATTTTACGAAAACCATTCGATAGATTTGCTCCAAAATTTGTATGCAAGTTATTCGCTAATGTCTAAGGAAAATAAGCTTTGGAAAACTTATTTTCTTAGTGCAGTTTTAATTTAAAACAATTTCGAAAATTTTGAAAAAATGTTTATTTTTCATTTTTTTTTACATTACACTAAAACCATTTGATAGATTTGCTATAAAATTATTATGAAAATTATTCGTTATTGCCTTAATGAAACAAGCTTTGGAAAACTTATTTTCTTAGTGCAGTTATAATTTTAGAGCTTTTGGAAAATTTTGAAAAAAATTTATTTTAAATTTTTCATTTTTTTGGGATCTTACGTAAACTACTCTAAGAATTTGCTTAAAAATGTGTATAGAAATTATTTGATACTATTAAAATAATAAAAACATTTGAAAACTGATTTTGAAAAATTTCATACAAATTTTTATTTTTCATTTATCTTCTTTCTTAGCGTGGTTACGATTAGAAATTCCGTTGTCATCGTTTTTTTAAAGTACAAATTTATAAATAAATATTAATGTTAGACAATTTTTTTATATTAAAATCACATTTAAATAAACATAAAAAAATTAATGAAACTCAAAGAGCTCTATGAGAAAGCATTCCGCCAAAGCACTTGGCAGCGTTTTTTATTTATTTCCCTTATCCAAATTTTTAACTGTTTACTTTTGCCAAAACAACGACTTAAACTTTTTTTATTATACTTTCGATAATATTAGGTTTATAGTTTTAAATAGTTATCAGCGATAAAGCATAACATTTATTGTGGACGTAAATATCTTACTTTCATTATAATATCTAACAGTATAAGATATTTTTGGTAAAAAAGATCCGATTGTTGTTCATAAAATCTTTGAGTTGAGTCGTTCTTTTGGCAAAATAAACTTAGACTTAATAAGCTCGTATAAAGTATCCCGAGAAACCTTTTGAATGTGGCAGATAGACGCGCCGGCGCAGGCCCAACTCGGTTACCGCAAGGGGGCCGAATCTGTAAAGAATCTGGCGGCGCATTCGGCCCCTATTCGGCTAGATGAAAATAACGTATTTTCAACATTGTATGATGCATATGTCGATCAGCTGATTTGCGAAATACGGCTACTGCTACTCTTGATTTTAAGGTTAACTTAAATTCGTTTTCACCTCTCAAAGTTGTATTTTGAAATTTGTGAAATAATTTTTTTTAAATGTTTGCCAAAAAAAACAAAAAAGAAAATAATTTTATATATAAAATTATAATAAAAAAATACGTTTAGATAAAAAAGCCGAAGATACTTCTTCAATCATAAATATAGAGATCAAGGAATCTTCTAACAAGATTGATTTTAATCAATTTCCAAATGACGTTTGTTTGGTTACTTCTGAAGCTGACTTAAATAATTCAAATGACACTAATTTTAGTGCAGATCAGAACGTTGATTTTGAATTATCCTGTGATAAAATCAGTTGTCAAAATAAATGTGAAGACTCCAGTGATTATGACAGTAGTAGTAGTGAATAAGATTTTAGTGAAAAACAAATTTTTAGTAAAAAAAGTTATGATAAAGAAAAGCATGTGTTTTATGATTCGTGAAAAATTGAGATTATGGGCTATTAATTTCTTCATAGTGCATAGCATAATAAATGCTCTTTTGGCAATTTTAAAACAAGTGTTTCCTTGTCTTCCCTTACATGCTAAAGATTTAATTAAAATTGAAAATTGAAGATTCAATTGAATCCTTTTGTCCTGAAAATCAATTGGATAAATCTGAATTTGTTTATTTTAGACTGGCTGAGCAACTCAGAATAATTGTTAATCCAAAGAATCATATGGAAAATATTTTAAAAATTCAGTTCAATATTGATGGTATGCCACTGTACAACACTGGAGGCTTAGAATTTTGGCCTATGTTAGGAAAAATTCACTTTCATTCAGACCTGTGTGAAACTTTTATTATTGCTGTTTACAAAGGAAATGGAAAACCTTCTATTACAATCAGATTTTTTAATAAATTTATTAATGAAGTGAATGAATTGCTTGAAAATGGTTTATTTATTGAAAACACATTGTTCTATATTAATATAATGTGTTTCATATGTGACAGACCTGCTCGAGCTTTTGTTAAATGCATTATTTCCCACAACGGTTATTATGCATGTGAGCGTTGTGAGCAAAAAGGTTTAAGAGTTAATAAGCGAACTGTTTTTCCTTCTATTACATCAAAAAAACGTTCTGATGATTCATTTCGTAGCCAAGATAATCCTGAATACCATACTGGTTCATCTCCATTGTTAAAAATAATACCTACAACTTACATGATATTTAAGTTTCCTTTAGACATCATACACTTATGTTTTCTAGGAGTTATGAAAAAGTTGATGAAATTATGGTTGATCATTACAGATACACGTTTAAATAGAGCTGATATTATGAGACTTACTCAGCGAGTTACAAATTTATCAACTCAAATACCATCAGAATTTCAACGACAGATCCTCCAAAACTTAGGTTTAATGAATAAATGGAAGGCCGTCGAATACAGATTCTTTCTACTGTACTGTGGTCCTTTTGTTTTGAAAGATATATTGCCTCTCGACAACTATAATCACTTTTTGCACTTTCACGTAGCTCTCAGAATTCTATGCAGTAAAAAATTTGGTCAAAAGTATTAAACTCAAGCTCAAAATTATTTACAAAGATTTGTTTTGTTATATGGAAAGCTGTATAAAATGCAGTCATTGGTCTTAAATGTGCATTCACTCATACACATAGTTGATGACTTCAAGTTTTACAACTGTTCTTTAAGTAATATAACAGCATTTCCCTTCGAGAATCTTTTGGGAAAAATTAAGAAAATTATTCATAGTGGAAAAAATCCTGTCCAGCAACTGTGTAATCGAGTAAGCCAGCAATTCTCAGTACATAAAGAGAAAGCAACAATTCCTCCAATATTTGAAATTTTAAAAAAGAAGAAAGTGTGTGAGGAAAATTATAAAATAAAATCTTTTAAATATCAAAATTTCATATATTCTGACAAAAAACCAAACAATTGTGTTTTATTGAAAAATGGATATTTTATTTTAATTGATTGTATTAGTGGTTTCAATGAAAATAATGTCCAGCTTTATGGTAGAAAATTGAAAATATTAGGTGATGCTTATGAATATCCAACCAAATCATCAGATTTAAACATTCATTTGGTTTCTAAAGGAAATATTAAAGACTTTTTTTTGTATGACATTGAATGCAAAGCTGTTATTTTAAACATTTTTGAGTTACCAGACGATGAACAAAAACAATATGTGATTCCCATGCTGCATTAAAAGTTTCTTTTGTAAAAATATATGATTTATAATTCAACAAAAGACGTAACATAGATATAATATTTTTTATTTATTTTAATCAATATTGTTCTTTTAATGGACACTACACCTGTACTCATAAATATTCACTATCTTTACATTTTATTGCAAAATTTTCAATAAAAAAATGCATTAGCTTGCAGTATGTACCATGAAGATTATTCCGTTAAATTTTTAAATAAATTCATTCATTAGTTATTGAGAATTTTGGGTTCCAAAATTATTTATTAACTTTTTTCAATTTTGTACAGGAATCCAAATATCTTAAAAACTAATTAATGAATTTATTTGAAAATTTATCTAAATAATCATCATGGTATATACTACAAGCTAATGCATTTCTTTTCTGAAAATTTAGCAATAAAATGGAAAGGAAGCTAACATCTATAAGTACAGGTGTAGTGTCCGTTTTACATTTCCTTAACATGTTTTTTTATATAAACTAGGAAAAATTGTCAATTTTAACTCATTTGGTAATACTAATTAAAATACTGAGTGAAAAAATTTATAAAACAAAAAGCTATTTGTAAACTAACAGACTTCTTCATTCAGTTTATCAAAACTGTTTTCTTTCTCATCTGAATTTGTGTCGACACGTAATCTTTTTGCTCCTCTCTCAGCTCGATGACCGTTCCAATTCTTAGAGTAACTTATAACAGTTCCTATAGCTTTTAAAACTATATCTTCTTTAAAATCAATAACAAAAATATTAATAAGCGCTTCTAAAATTAAAAAGTGAAAATTGATACATCATAGAAATAATAAAATTAAAAAAAGCATAAATAAAGCACCTGTACCTTTCAAGACTGAATAAAACTTTGTTTTATTAAATTGTATTTTTCCTTCCTTGGACGTTTGAGCAACTGTTTGCATTAAAATTTCTCTTTTGAAAAAAGTCTTAAAAATCTTACTTATTATTTAATATCTACAGTGGAAGAAATAGTTAATAAAAAGTGCTTGTGCTAAAAAAAATTAATATTTATTATTTTATTATTCAATGAATTGTTTGTTATATTGCTTTTATGAATATATTAATAAGTTTTTAATACTCACGAGATCAGAAGATATTGATTTGTTATTATCATTTAGAGCTTGTTCAAAAGCAACAAAACAATCTCTGTCCTTAAACGGCAAATCAACTTCATGTATTTCTATTAGTTTTGAAAGCGAAATAACGTTTTCATTTTCTTTAAGTGGTCTACTTTCTGTTACAAAAACTCCTAACTCTTCTATTTTAACGGACAATTCAGCTAATGCAATTTTATTATTTTTGGCATTAACTTTCATTGCATTTTTTATACTTTTCTGACCTTCTTCTACTCTTTTCAAAGCAGCTAAAATAGCATTACTTTGACTATTTGACTTAGCTTCCATCAAATCAACTTTTGAAGATACTTCAAGAAGTACATTATTTATATCTGAAATCGGTTAATAATAATCAAGGTTAAACAATGTATAATAATTAGTTTAAAAAGTTAAATAAAATATACTTTGTATTTCCATTAATTGTATATCATCTGTACGTCCATTTAGAATAGGAATTTGAGTATTAACACTATTTTTAATCAAACCGTTAAATAATGTAGTCTCACTAATATCATCAGATAATGTAATAATATGTTCAGGATCATCTGTACTATTTATAATAATTGATTTGTCATTTGGAGTACAATCTGGAAAAATATCATTTCAAATAAATCACTTGTAATCGCACATAAAGATATTTACAAAATATAATATAATTATATTGTAATTTATCTTGATCAGAATTTATACTACACAAACTTTGCACAGGAGGAAGATTATTTACAAATTCATTAAATTCCATTTGAGCATTGATTTCAGCAGTAGATTCTGTAGTTGCTAAATTTGGGAATTTTGTTGTCATCGCCTAAGTTAAAAAGTTTTAAGTAAATTTGGATTTTGCTTAATTTTCTTTGCCTTGTTTGTGGCTCCAGTAAGACCAGCTTATTTATACAAAAAGTAAACTTGAAATATTTATATTGATTTACATTGTACAAAAACTTTTGTTAAGTTTACTTACCAAATGAATCAAGAACTACACAAGGATATTTTTCCCAACTTTCTGGTGGTGGTGGTGGTAAAGCCTTTTTTTAAAAAAGAGTTAAATAATTCTCTATCATCTTCTGTAAGAGGTGGTAAATAAGTTACCATGTTATTAAGTATATAAGATACAGGAGCAACAATAACTTTTTCTTGAAATTCAGTGATATCACTCATTAGATACACAACTGAATATTTTTCACTAATTTTAGGAGGCATCTATTCAAATTAATTAATTAATTAATTAATTAATTAATCTATTAAAATGATTATTATAATTATAATAATTAATGTGTTAATTATTTTATTTTATGTGAAATAATTACCTTTGAAAAAGTGTTAGGTTATGTCATCTGATATAGATGATACTTTAAAATATAAAAGTTGGCACGCGCGATAGGCCCGAGCTCGCCACTAGATTCTTAAAACTGTGGTGCCGTCTTGGGTGCGGAAAGGCAAGTACTGTGGGGTCAATATGTCGAGTCTGGCGCCCTCATCAGCCCGTATTCGCGCCACACCGAAAAGGTTTCTCGGGATTGTAATTATAATACTACTAAGAAAAGCGTGAAGAGTTTATATAATATCTCTAAAGAAATTTCGTTATAAAAAAATTTTTTTTCTAGAGTAAATGTGGGTATTACAGTTTCATCCAAGTGTAAACGAACTGAAAACTTACTAACTAAGGTTTTAGGTGAGAAGAACTTACCTTTTATCTTTTTAATATAAATATTTGAACATCAATTGATAATAAAACAATCATTTTGGCATTTATAATATAATGAAAAATAAAAAAAAAAATTAATATGAAATCGATTCACAGCTTTTTCTGTGTACGTGTATCCAATGCTACGTGCCAGTTTCAATTAAAGCTACATTATATTTGTATACTTTGTTTTTTTATATTTAAACCTTTTTCATTTTATCTTAACTAAAATTTGAAACTAGTTCAAATATTTCACGATTTCTGAGTTTGTCGTGACACTTGTACATATTGCGTTGGAAGAGATGAGATTAAATAAAGCATATGTTCAAGTAATGAAAGTATTCCGCAGTGATTCATATTCGGTGATTGTTGCAGTATCGAATATTAGAGTATAAAATAAAAATGTTGTATACAAATACTAGAGAACTTTATTATAAATTAATAAACTTATTTAGCATTAAAAAAATAAAAACAAAAAATATAATCAAATGTAGGATGCATGTATGATTATGATTTTACAAAATTTATTGATAAAAAAGCATAGTTCAATAAAAACTATACTAATATAAAATAGTTTGAAACTATTTTTGGAAAATATATATTTTTAAATAGATAATAATATTTATAATATTTACAACGCATTAATTGAAGCATTATTTATAGACAGGAAAAAAGTATTTTTACTGATTTAGTACAAATAAATAATAACTGGCACTTCGGCAACAATACTCACATGTACCCTATATCTAATATAATTGAAACGTCCTTACATTTTGTAAAACTAAAAATGAAATACGATAAAACTGACGGAACAACAGTAATCGCTTATAATTGAATTTTTAAATTATAACTCTGAGTAAAATATGTTGATACGATATCAGATTATATCTTGCGTATATATTGTAACGTTTTCCCTTTCGGGAGGGGGAAATACGTGTAACTCCTTTCACAGAGATAGATGGATATACATTTATTTTGTAGTACGATTAAAAAAATGGCATATATCTCCGTGTCATTTTCCCTCTACCGTAGGCATTGCAAAGAGCAACTCCTGTTGCCAGACGCTTCAGTGAGTTACCAGGGTAAGATCGGCAGGAGTTGGAGGGATCGGACGGTGGAAAGTAAAGGAAAGTAACCGGGTTTAACACGTTCGGTTATGCTAGGGAGTACCTTGGCTTTATTGTACTCGTAAAAACTCTTACAACGACGATTATAAAATATAGAATGATAATAATGTATTAATCCAAAGCTAAACCTAATAATCTTATATAATGCAAATAACTAACCTAACCTTAATGGAACGAAATGTACAAAAATAATTAGTTCTTTAATTGAATCGGCCACTTGACGGCTATTTAATAAATAAACCAAGTTAATCAATAGTCTTTAAAGAATCTAAATTATAGTTTATTTTAACTAAGTGATTCTACGGCCTGGACGGTTTAGTTTATACCGACGGCTTTTACCTGCAACAATATGCAAAACAAAAGAAGCAAGTGATTAATAATTAAATGGGATTATAATATAACTAGGCGGCGGCCTTTAATAACGCTATGCTTAATACTACGGTAATAATAATGACGGTGGGTAGCCGGCTCCCTTAATTATCCGAATTACGAATCTCTATAGGCATGCGGGACCTTTAAGTGACGTAAAGACAATGGGTGGCCGACACCCTTAACTTATGCTAATATCTTAACAATTACGCGGCAGACGGACGGAGTCCTCTAATTAATGTAAAAATGCATTGGGTGGATGACACCCTTAACTTATTCTAAAGTCTAGAATTTGCACGCGGTCGGACGGAGTCCTTTAAACTAATAAAAATATATTGGGTGGACGACTCCCTTAACTTATTCTAATGTCTAATATTTATGCGCGGCCGGACGGAGTCCTTTAAACTAATACGAATTAAATAATTAGGTGGACGACACCCTTAATATATTCCATAATCACGTGGCGGCGGACGCGACGGATACGGGTTAACCAGACCCTTAATTAAGCCAGCGGCGAAATGTGAAATAGAATATAATATTATGGGTGGACGTCACCCTTAAATTCAACGGCGCAAGTTCGGCATTGCGACGGCGGCAAAAATAGCTAGTGTGCTCTAGGCAGGTAGATTTACGCCAGCGTGCTCACTAGACGTATCTCTAACACTGCCAGCATATGCACTAGAGTTTAGACCAGCGTGCTCACTCGGTCTATCCCCATGTGCAAGAGAGAGAAGCTTTGCCTAAGCTGTGGTGCTCCACAAGCCAAGGCAACCAGCTACTACTGGCCCCACTCTCTCTTAGCCAAGCGTGCTCACTAAGGTAAAGAGAGAGAGAGGACCGTAGTCTACACCCACACAGCATGAAATATTGCAGTGAAACTTTCACTGAAATATTGTGCTGAAATATTGTCACAAGATTGCAGCAATCTTATCTTAACATTGCTAAGAGGTTTCATGAAACATTTCAGTGCGATATTGCTGCAAACTTGCTACAAGGTTACAGAAAATAATTCAAGCAATATTGCAAGGAACCTTCCATGAAAGGTTGCAGCGAGGTTTCTGCAAGGTTTTATAAAACATTTCATGAAATATTGCAAGAAACCTTCCATAAAAGGTTGCAGCGAGGTTTCTGCAAGATTTTAGAAACAATTCATGAAATATTGCAAGAAAACTTTCATGACATGTTTCAGTGAGGTTTCCAGCAAGATTTAGAAAACATTTCATAGAATATTGCAAGAAACCTTTCATAAAAGGTTGCAGCGAGGTTTCTGAAAGATTTTAGGAATATTTCATGAAATATTGCAAGAAACCTTTTATAAAAGGTTGCATAGAGGTTTCCAGCAAAATTTAGAAAACATTTTATAAAATATTGCAAGGAACCTTTCATGAAAGGTTGCAGCAAGGTTTCTGCAAGATTTTAGAAATATTTCATGAAATTTCTCAAGAAACCTTTCATGAAAGGTTGCAGCGAGGTTTCTGTAAGATTTTAGAAACGATTCATGAAATATTGCAAGAAAACTTTCATGACATATTTCAGCGAGGTTTCCAGCAAGATTTAGAAAACATTTCATGGAATATTGCAAGGAACCTTTCATGGAAGGTTGCAGCAAGTTTTCTGCAAGATTTTAGAAATATTTCATGAAATATTGCAAGAAACCTTTCATGAAAGGTTGCAGCGCGGTTTCTGTAAGACTTTAAAAACATTTCATGAAATATTGCAAGAAAACTTTTATTACATGTTTCAGCGGGATTTTCAGCAAGATTTAAACAACATTTTGATGGAATATTGCATCGAACTTTCTATGAAAGATTGCAGCGAGCTTTCTGCAAGATTTTAGAAACATTTCATGAAATATTGCAAGAAACCTTTTATGAAAGATTGCAGCGAGGTTCCTGCAAGATTTTAGAAACATTTAATGAAATATTGCAAGAAACCTTTCATGAAAGGTTTCAGTGAGGTTCCTAGCAAGATTTGGGGAACATTTTACGAAATATCGCAAGAGACCTTTGATGAAAGGTTGCAGCAAGGTTCGTGCAAGATTTTAGAAACATTTTACGAAATATTGCAAGATATCTTTTATGAAAGGTTTCAACGAGGTTCCTGCAAGATTTTAGAAACATTTAATGAAATATTGCAAGAAACCTTTCATGAAAGGTTTCAGTGAGATTCCTAGCAAGATCTGGGGAACATTTTACGAAATATCGCAAGAGACCTTTGATGAAAGGTTGCAGCAAGGTTCGTGCAAGATTTTAGAAACATTTTACGAAATATTGCAAGATATCTTTTATGAAAGGTTTCAACGAGGTTTCCAGCAAAATTTGATAAATATTTTATGAAATATTACGAGGTATCTTTTGTTAAAAGTTGCAGTAAGATTTCTGAAAGGTTTTTGACAAGATTTCTAAGATATCACAAAAAATATTGCTATATACATTTCGCCAATGGTTATTACCATATTTTTGGCAATCTTTATAAAATATTCCAGAAAAGCGTTTCACAAAAAATATTAGCAAAGTTTCATGAATAATTTCAAAATGAAATTGCAGCAAACCTTTCATAAACAGTTTCAGCAATAATTCCGCAAGTTTTTATAAAAGATTCTAAGAGCAGTCCAGATTCGATGTTCTTGCCTTATATTTGGTTTCCTGTTATTTACTCAAGTATTTATTGCTATAGCTGTATTGTAAACGGTAAGTTGAGCGCAATAAGTATGCTATTATTATAAATATTTATGCGTAGGGTAAAAAAATCCATCGAATTGTTATTGAAAAAAGTAAAGAACGCATAAATATTAGAAACAAAACCTTTTATTTCAATATTCTCTACTTTTCTCAAAAACGATGCTGAGGAATTTTTTCTTCTTGTGCACAAATATTGATAATAATACTATTGCGCTCAACTAGTATTTTATAGATAGAACGATTGATACTTAAGCAAATAAGAAAAACTTTATCACACAAGGATAGAAAATCCTGCCTAGCGCGGACATATAAATGTTGCTGCAACATCTCATAAAAGGTTGCTACGAGGTTTTCTGCAAGGTTACGGCGAGATTTTCTGAAAAATTGCTGTGTGGTTGCTTGAAATGTTTTTGCTATTTTTCCCGCAAGATTCCTGTGAAGTTTCTTGAAATGTTTCTGTTACATTTCCTGAAAGATTGCTGCGAGGTTTCCTGCAAGGTTGCGGCGAGGTGTTCCAAAAGATTGCTGCAAGGTTTCTTGAAATGTTTCTGTTACATTTCCTGAAATATTGCTGTGAGGTTTTCATGAAAGGTTGCTGCGAGGTTTTTAGAAATATTTTAACCGGGTTCTAGCGCGGACATATAAATGTTGCTGCAATCTTTCATGAAAGGTTGCTGCGAAGTTTCGAAACTTTCATGAAACCTTGCAGCAACCTTGCAACAATCTTTCATGCTGTGTGGGCACTGCTCTGGTTAGCTGTGCTTCTCGGCCTCTTATATACTCTGGCCTCATTTTTCCCGTTGAGTGCAACGACGTTTAAGGTTGCCGCCTAGCGACTGAGCTCAGAACTACTGTTCTATCGTAGCTGGCCGTTAGGCTGGAAATTTAAATGCGCGGGTATGTATACTCGTCGCAATATATATAAACTTTTATAAAACAAAGTAACTTTCATACGATTATTTGTTATAAATCCAAGATGAATTTGATGTGATTTTTATTGACATTGTATTGACGAAATAGATTGTACGAATGAAAGTGATTTTAGCAACTGTCAATAAAAATATAGAAAATTTAAAAAAAAATTTATAAGTAGCAACATTTTTTCACGATTTTTAAAATTGTTAAGTCATTGAACAAATTGAAGAGAAAAAATGTACAGATATTACGAAATGAAACACGTGTTCTTATAGGGAAAACGGCATTTATGCTTATAACTCCATAAAATAATTATAAATTTGTATAAATTAAAAATAAATTCGTAGATTTTTTTGTTGCTAGTTAAAATGAAAAAATGCCAGGTCATCAATAAGATAAAAAAATAATTAAAAATAGAAACAATTTTTTAATATCCAAACATCTATTATTTAAAATAACAGTTATTTTTTGTTAGCTAATAAAATATCATTAAATATAATAATTAATTTAAAATATTTATTATAAATTATCGAAGAAACGACCCTAAACGCAAAAGTAACTGTTATAGCAATATTATGATACATATACGTTTGTGATATTATGTGATGGAATTCCGTAGTAACATTCAATTATAATTATAATAACTGTATTGAAACAGAAAAACGTTAAAAAAATTATAATTTCAAATAATTTCTTTGTATATTTACAAAACACTAAAATTTGAAAAGATGAATTAAGCATAATGAAATGTTACCGTTGTCACGTAAACTGATTTCCATGAAGATTAAACTATTATTTGTTTTTTATTGTTATGTATATCAAACTTTTAAAGTTGTTTTGATATGTTATAATAATTTATTTTTATTAAATATTTAATATGGACTGAACATATGGTAGTTCAGGTAAAGCTAAAATGATAGTTCACTTTCTTTTAAAATTACCGCTCTTAAAATATGTATTTAAGGAAAATGAATATGTTGATTCGTTAACCTTTACATCAAAGCAACCAATCTTTTTTTTGTAAGAAGCATGTGGACTATTGGAAAACTATTATGATCAAAGCACCATGGTTATTATTAATCATATCACAATTGTTTGTTTGAGACTTATAGTAGGGGCGCAAAATAGGTTTTCGTACCCGATCTATGTCCAAAAGTCCACCAAGGTTTTTCTTAAGTAGTTGAATCCCTTGATTAGGAATTTCGAGATTAGAAATTTGAAAGCCTGGTCAAAAAAACCTTAACAATTTTTGTTAACAAATAAAAAAATTAAAAATCTTGTCGAAAAAAAAGTTCTATAGTATTCTTTAGTAAATTTAAAAAAAACCCTTATACAATTATTTTCGTGGGACGCTTGGTTACGTCATAAAAAAGTGTCTAAGTTTAAAAAAATCAAGTTTTTACGATTTTTGATCGTGTATTGGTTAATTGTTTATGCATTTTTTGAACGTATCAAAGCTTAATAAATTCTTCAAATATTACACTTCGATTTTACTAAAAATGGTTTTTCATTTTAGATGGTTAATTTTTGAGTAATAAACCACGAACATCGGATACTCTTAGCGCGCTTAACGCCCTGGGTGGTGCAGGGCTGAAAGGATATTCACAGCCTTTTGTCATTAACAGGTATTGATTAAATATTTTTATTGAAATTAAGTACTTTAACAAGACCTTTATTGACATGAACTTGCAAAATTTTGTTATATATTGAAAATTTTTATATAATTTATCGATTCAATACTTCTTGTTTTGTTAAAATAGGTTATAGGTGTTATAAAATTTTGTCAACTTGATGATAAAATTGTTGGATGATGATTAACATTTGTAAAACAAATGTATTAGTGATTTATAACGAAGAAAGATTGCGAAAATCATTTCGTTCCTGAACCACCCAGGGCGTTAAGAGCATGACGAAGCTGCCCACCTTCTAATAATATTTCCAATCCTAACTTATGAATAAACGATGCTTAATCGAGTTTTTTTGCTACAGAGAAAAAATTTGTAAGATTAAACTCTAGTGCGGACAACTCAAGAAATCCACCAAAATATTATACATACAAAGTTATAATAAAAACTTTCAATGTATCGTATTTTAAGGTTAAGTTTGTCGAGTTTGATATCTAATTTGCGATCCAAGCTCATAAAAAAATAACAAGTCCAAATGATTTTTTATTTTAACAAAAATTATTGTATTAATATAGCTTTAGTGCGGACAAGTCATTATATTCGTCTAATTTATGAATTTAAAAAAATATTGATAAAATAAAAAAAGGAAAACTCGATTGCTGCAGCTCCGACATCCCGTTAAGCACGCTAAAAGTACGCAATGTTTGTGGCTTATTACTCAAAAACTAGCTATCCAAAATGAAAAGCCCTTTTTAGTAAAATCGAAGTACAATATTTGAAAAATTGTTTAGCTTTAGTACGTTAAAAAAAATTCATAAACTATTGATCAATACGCGATCAAAAATCGTAAAAAATTTATTTTTTCAAACATCTACAATTTTTTACAATTAAACTAAGCATCTCACAAAAATAATTGTAAAAAGGTTTTTTGTTCAAAATTTATGATAGAATAAAATAGAATTTTTTTTTTCAACAAGTTTTGCAATTTTTTAATTTGTTAAAAAAATTGTTAATAACGTTTTTTTGACCAGGCGCTTTCTAATTTCTACTCTTGAAATTCTTAATCAGATGATCAAAATACATAAGAAAAACCTTGGTAGAGCTCTGGACATCGGTCGGCTATGAAAACCTATCCTGCACCCCTAGTATTATTATCATTGTTACCCTGGTAGAAATTTTATCTAGGCGCCCGTATAAGATCTCTAGGCATTTATAGTAAAACTAGATTATTCTAGATAAGAAAAACTAGATGGATGTAGACTAATATAACCCTTGAATGCGCGCGTTACCAACTTACAAATCATGCAGCAGTGACGAAGTAAAGCCAAACCTAACCTAATAATGTTCTTTCATTGCACCTTTTCTTCAAATATCGTGTGCAAAAACATCGATGAATAAAAATTAAAAAAATTTATCAATTGAACAACGGAAAGTACAACAAAACTATCACTAGAAAGTCATATTGAAAGTAAAAGTGCTAGAATCACGCATAGGCTGGGATTTATAGTCGCGTCTCTATCCATCTCTCTTTCTTATCATGCGAGAGACAAGGAAAGAATGTTTACATACACGCGACTATACATTTCAGTATAGTACATATTTGTACAAGTGACGCCATGAAATACAATGACGAACTAAAGCGTCTATATGAAATTATGTTGCACCTAACCCTTAATATACGTTAACGCCTCGATAGAACTGTACAGTTCTATAAGGGAAAATTATACGGACATCTAGAAGGGAAAGACGTTACAGGCCAGTACAGATCTGTCTAGTTCATCTGTACAGATCTGTCTAGAACTTGATTATTCTAGTTAAAACTGTCTAGTAGCCCGGACTAATTTCTACCAAGGTAATGTTATTATTTTAATGATTGTTATTATGATAACTATCATTAATATTGTTATTATTACACTATGCTATTCTTATTATCATATATTTTTATTGGTATTATTAATAGTACTGTTTCTGATTACAGGGTAAAAAGTGTATTGGACTCGTCATCTGATGAGGTAATTTTTAAAACTAAAGAAGGTTATTATCAACAGGATTATTTTTAAAATGACATTAATTTTTTTAATTTTTTAGAAAGATAAGGCTGTTAAGAAAGCGGTAATGGATAAAGCGATAGAGTTACATGAGAAATGGAAGAAAAATAAAAATAAAAAAAAAATAAAATTTGTCAGCAATTATAAAAAAAATATATTTTAATTAATGGATTTTTGCTACATTCATATATGCAAGAATAAGATTGATTGATAAAATCTATTGAATAGCGTTGAGTGACTTAAATCTGACCTTAAATCTAGCTCGACTACGACTTTAAAAGTTTATTTAGACACTATGCAAAAATGAATACTTTTATTAAAGATTTCAAGCAGCTGCACCACAAAGTTTTAATTTAAAAAATCGGCTCATTAGTACTACAATTTCATAAAATGTTTGTTTCATTTCATTATAAGTCGCAATCATAGAATTTTGTTGCCAAGCCCTTATATTTAAGAATGAAAATTGTAAATCATCAAAGTTTGGTTTTTGCTATTAGATAAATAAAATAAATTTTTACTAAAACTTAAAAAAAGCTGTTAAAATAAATAAACTTTTAATCGAAATTTAAAAATTTATTGAAAAGATATAAATTATATTGTTTTGAATTTAAATAAAAATTAATATAATTATAATTTTTATGAAAAACTTTAGTACCCAATTGTCGATTCCTAATTGCAGCATGCTAAATATTGAAATATTCCTGTATTAATTATCAAAAGTCCAAAAATATATCAAAATTTAAGATAAAAGACGTTTTAGATAATGGGTCATTTAAGCCTTTCAGAACGGAATTATTATTTCATCATGAAAAGTTCTGATAACCATTTAGCGATGATAAGTGTTCATTTATTAAGCAATTTTTGCGATAAAAAATTTTTTTTTTTTTTTTTTCTTTTCAAGTTTTCTCAGTTTCTATCAAAGATATAATAACTTAGGCCCTCAGGCTGAGATCGGAAATAGTCCACTTCAATCTAATACACATATTTTTTTTACAAAATTTGAAGCCACTTTTGCACAACTTCAAAAAAACCAAAAAATGTCAATGTACATTGTAATGTGCATTGGTTCTGAAAGGGTTAAGTCGCCTGTATAGTAATATCATATTTTCTAGTACTTTAGGGGAAGCCGTACTCAGATACTAATGTTTTTGGAATCCAAATTACTGATAATAATGATTTATAAATAAATTTTTGAAACTTTTAAAACTTGGTACGTAAAAACAATGTTCCTATCTTTCAGCTATCAAGAGGCAGCCAAAGAGCTGTCCTTGTGAAGTTTTTTGGAAAGTCAAATTAACGGAAAGTGCAAATATTGGAAAATCTAACTATCGGAAAGTACAAATATCAGAAAGTTAAATTATTTGAAAACGTCAATATCGTGAAGTCCAAATATTGGAGAAGTTAATTAATAGAAAAAAATATTAATGAATTCCAGAAATTCTGAATTCTTTTATGTATAATGTCGTAAATTTGAAAACATTTTTGCGGAAAGTTAAAAGTTCGGAAAATATTTTTTCGGAAAGTTAAATGTTTGGAAGGTATTTTTATATTATGGCGAAAATGTGGAAATCTGAAATTCTGAAATCCAAGTATAAAATGAGAGAAAAATAATTCATGATTAGTTATATCAAATAATTAATAATTAGTTACTGTCTGAATTGTACGCAAGAAATATTTTTTCCATCACAGCGGCCCGGAAACAGCACTTTCGGTCCTGCGACCAAAACACAAAAGTGTTGTTTCCGGGACGCGGGTGATGGAAAATAGTATACGCACCTGCGGGGGAAACTTGTTCGCCCCTTAGCACGCGTTTAACACCCTCGGCTACGCCTCGGGCGTTATTACACGCGTGCTATGGACCGAACAAGATGTTTCCTCCCGCAGGTACGTAATATACTATTTCATCTTATTTTACGTCACTGTAGTTATGCTATTTATTACGATGCTAATTATGTAAGGTAATACAGTGATGCTTGTATCAATTGGCCGCTGAGAATGGGATTCGAACTCAAGTTTTCGAGATTATGAATCTATTGCTCTAACGAGTGAGCCACTGTCAACCTCTCTTAAGAAATATTTAAAACATAATTATGTATATACTAAACTAGTGTCTTTATAAAATATTTTTATAGTAAATCTCTCATCTACAGTTATATCAATTAATCTTATGAGATTTAAACAACTATTCATGTATACACTGAAAAGACATCGGCGCTGCTAAAGGTGCTCAGTTGTCGGTAGTTACGCGAAATGATGTAGCTCATATAGGTTGTGCAACCAGAGGTGTTGCTCCTGAGTCGTACACCGTCTTTGTTTAACATATTGGTTTGATATCTTCTGTCTTTGTGATAAAGCATTGACAAAGCATTGTACAGTTTGCAGAGTAACCCCTCGGCGTTATACGAGCGTGAGTCTGTACCATGAGCGTGCCGCGTAGACGCTGCTCGGCACCATAGTGGGCTGAAAGTTCGAGCACGGACAGCCCTGGCCATACGTATGTGGAGGAGAAAGTGCTGATGTCTTTTCAGTGTAGGCTTAATATGAGGTCACATATTTCCGTCTTCTTCTAATTAAAGAATTAATTTTTTGCAAAAACTAATAACTTTGGCAAAAAATAAAGGGAATCGTAATCACAAAAAGAAAAATATTTTTTTATAAAAAAAAATTAATTTTTCACCACACTGCGCGTAAAGTACTCACTATACTCCCTCTAATCTCAGCCTAAAACACATTGAGTACGCCCTGCGAATTTTCAAGCTTGAGCCGATCTATAAACTTTTAGTCAATGACTGAAGGGCTCTTTGACGACTATAAACAAGTCTGCGCGCGCACTCATACGGCGTAGTCGTGAGAGATGCATGTATAAATAGCGTCAAATTTCTATGTAAATAAATGTGGTGGTCAGAATCGGAACTTCTATTCTAAGTGCGTATAACTATTTATCTGTGGCTCATCGAAAGAACAAAATAAATGTGTTTTTCGAGTTTTCGAGAAAACGAGATTTTTATGTTTGCATTTAACATGTAAAGGATAGAGTTATGCGTTTTAGATTATGCTCAAAAACACCTTTGCCGTCTCTATCGGGGTTCCTATTATGTGCTACATGAAAAAGATATACTTTTAGGTATTGGGATTGAATGTGAGCGTGTAGTGGGGGCAATATGGCCGACTTTATCTAATTTTATACTATAATCTTTTTATAGCACTACTGAAAATATATACGTAGTTTGAATACGTAGTTAAGTTACGTAGGATTACGTAGTTCATACGTAACAAACCGTTTAAATTAATGACGTACTCGGGTATGAATTCAATGTTGAAGATACGTATTATAAATACGTATCGCAAAGATAATACGTAATTCAGAGAGACAAAACCATATTAAATTAACTTTGATACGTATTTTCTGTCAGCAAAACGTATATATCATAGGTAGCTTAGGGCTTAAATACGTACCACGTGTAAAAAGTACGTAATTCAGGACCTAAAATAAGTATTTTCGGAATACGTTTGGTGATGAAATTACTTAATATCCGTTGGTATTCGAGATTGAAATACGTATTTTCACCTGCTAGAATACGTATTTTGTGGGTAAAACTACGCATCAGAAAAATATACGTAATTATTATGTATGCAACATTTACGTGGTCTGATTCGTATCGATATTAGGAATACGTGATTTTCATACGTTCTCTGGAATACGTAATCAAGCAGAGTTTCAGCGCAAAAATACGTCCCTTTAATACGTACCCTTAGGCTTAAATACGTATCGCGTAGAGATAGTACGTAATTAAGGAAATAAAATATGTACTTTTAGAAAACATTTGGTAATGACATTACGTAATATCCGTCGGTATTTGAGCTTGAAATACATATTTTTACCTGCTAGAATACGTATTCCGTGGGTAGTACTACGTATCAGAAAAATATACGTAATTATTATGCATTGAAAAAAATAGATTCAGAGTAAAAAATGCTTCATTTATGTGAAAAAAAAAATTTTTTACTTCTTTAAATCTAAATGTGTGATTAGAAATACCTCCAAAGTGATCAGAAACTATATCCTTTACGGTAATTAACTCAATTTTTAAAAAGTTGTCGCCATTACATTTGTTTGCAATTATTATTCAGTTTTTCTTGTAATTGTTCGCGAGGGGATGCCTTACGGGACCCCCTCCCTTTATCAGTTTTGTATAAAGCTCGTCGTTTGAGTTCCATTGGGTCAGTCAAGATCCTTTACGCACGGGGCTTGGATCTTATTGAGCGCCCTGAATAAAATAATAAACAGTTCTACAAAATTACGTGACTTTTCATTTTTCACTCCTACCCACAAGTCTGTTCAAGTTCCGACAACATTTATATTTGGTTTTCCAACCCTTTGTTAATAAATTCTATAACTTAAGTACACGCTGCCCCCTGTAATTTTACTAAAAGTTTATTTATAAGTAAGATCACATATGTCAAAATGGATACTACTTTATTTCATATGAATTTAATTACTAACTATTTTTAATTTTTCCCTTTATTTATTTTTTTTGCAATTGATTGAAATTCTATGTGAATAGCTCGATCTATTCTATCAGCTGATCACGTTGGCAAATATTATGAAGTAAAATTCAAAATCGGGTTAATATTATTTTTTAATACTAATTTAATAAATTTTAACAATATATAGTTAACATACGTGCTTTAAAAATTGTTAAAGTATTGTAAAATAAATAATTATTTGCAAATTTCATATGATCACAATGTATTATACTTATGACAATGTTCGCACTTTTGCTTATAGAGACTCTGATTGAGTGATACGCACGGAGCGAATAAAAAATTAGTGATATTTTTTTCAATAAATGTTGTGTAACATGGTGAATTTTTATTCGCATGTTATTATTCAATAAAAATATTTTCATTACTGATGAAATTCGTAATAAGTATGTGCAAATAGCAGTTCGGCATTGGCTCGGTGTTTAGAGTACGTGCCTGGAGATCTCGAGGAACGGAGTTTGCGCTCAGTGTCAGCTTACGTTTTAACTTAAGAGGGAGTCGTAACCATTCGCCGCTCTATATAGGGTGGCGCTGCGGTCAGATGAGAGAAATATAGAAAATATTTTTTATTCAGCGATTTATAATTTATCGAGACAATAATATACTTCTAACGTTGTCAAAGGCACTAGCCATATATATGTAGAATTATTGTTGATGCTATTATTGTTTGAAAAGTCTCAAATCTTACTATTATATAAAAGGACAGCGTTTGTTTGAATGTTCTCAATTATCTCAAAAACTACTGAACCGATCGTTTTCAAATTTTAAATTTAAATTCTTTATAATGTGACGAGTGTCATAGGCTATATAAATAATTACTTTTTTAATCAATAATTGCAATGAAATAATTATAGACCTAGATCTTAACGCGTAGGGAATAGGGACTACTTTTTTTCGGCGTTCTGCGGTCAACATGCTCTATTCTTGCTACTTTCCTTGGTTGCCCAATAGGTGGCGACCGATTTTGTCTTTCACTTTATTAAACTGGTACGGTAGAAATACTTATACACCTATGATATTCCGTAACTTCCATACAATAAATTTTTATTGCATATTCTCTAATCACAGAGTAATATTACCTCGGATTATTTAATGAAATATTTTCTTTTCATCAGGCAGAATCTAAAATTAGACAATTTTTTTAACTTTGGAAAAAATTTTATATCTTATTCAAGGAAATTTTTTATTCCTCAAATATTTATTGGCTCATACATGAGAATTTAACCCTTCATGGTTAATAAAATAATTTTAAAAATAACAAATAATTATGTATGATTTGCGATTTTTTCTAAAAATTTTATTCTAAATATATTAACAAAAAATATAAGATTTTGACCCGCTTTCAAATCACGTTAATTATATTCAAAAAATTTTTTTAATTGATTTCATTTTTGGTCATTTTTAAAGATAAAAATTAAAATTATTTTGTACTTTTTTCATGTCACTTTAATTTTAATAACTTACGATTTTTTTATTAAAAATTGTATTCCGAAGTTTTGTAAGAGTACGATTTAATAAATAATAGTTTTTGAGATTCTATTTCTATACCTACCGACTTCTGCCCAACTATTGCGCGGGCGAAGCCGAGACGGGGGATGCTAGTATTAATATAGTTTTAGTGCGGAAAAGTTATTATATTTGTTCAAATAATGAATTTAAAAAGATATCAATAAAAAAAAAATTTTAATCGATTTAAATTACTTAGCAATATGCAGGTATATATATATATATATATATATATATATATATATATATTTCTCTTATTATCTACAACAGTAACTTGAAATTAACTAAACTTCATTTACGTTCAAAGAATTTACTTTTTTATACAAAACATACAATCATATAATTTTAATCAAAGTCGAAGAACCAGAAGATAAAGAAAATTGCATATTTATTTTTACAAATTAACTAATTAGTTTTTAATATTTTTCGTATTCGCTTCAAATCTACATCTATTGCGCAGCTATTAAAAGATAAATGTAAAATAAATTTTATACTTGTAAATTATTATTTCATGTATAAAAATTTATATCCATACATATGTATCAAAGAATATAAACAAAATTAATATTATACAGTACCATTAATAAAAATAAAAAAGTAATAACCATTACTGAAATTTTAAAGATAGTGGCGTAGTCACATTACTTTAACTTTTCAGTAATTTTATTTTTTTATCGTCATAGGTATTAAAATAATATTATTAT
Organism: Anastatus disparis; assembly: GCA_017163975.1. NCBI lineage: Eukaryota > Metazoa > Arthropoda > Insecta > Hymenoptera > Eupelmidae > Anastatus > Anastatus disparis. The sequence continues at coordinate 1,710,277 of JAFFSR010000381.1, forward strand.
AAAATAAATTATTATTTGAACAGTCAAAAATTTAATTTTTAAAGACCAAGGTTTTAACATAATTAAAGTTTCCCAATTATTTAAATTAATAATAATAATAAATATCTGAGCTCCTGTAAGAAAATTTTGAAGTTATGGGAGAACAACATACATCTACTAACTAAAAAAAATAATCTACCTATCTAATATGTACAAACCTACCTATCTAAGATCTACAGACCTACTTATCTAAGAAAATAAGCATTATTACTAAGAACGAAAGTCAGACATCAATAAGCATACTGGAAAGAGGTATCCTATTATGGCTGATTCCATTTCAAATCGAACAGTCAGTATACACTCAAGTCACCAATTACTGCGCTAATGGAGTATGTTATTCTACCCTAAAAATAAGGGTATACGTATTTTTTTATTTTGCTGAAATATCAAAATTGCATCAGATATGCACTTTTGAAAATTGCATACAAAAACTAAATGTTAAAACTGAAAATGTTGAGAATAACTTTAGAGAGCTATCGTTTTACCAATTTCCAATGAATTTTGATAAACCTTTTTTTATTTTATTTCGTTTTGAGCCCTCTTCAACTCCGTGCAAGAAATTTAAAAAAAAACTAAAAAATGACTGAGATATATGCATTTTACCAAAAAATGCACTTTTTATGCACATGCATTTTTCTCGAAAAGGCCATTTTTTTTTGCTGAAATTTTTTTTGCTGATAGAGGACCAAAATACCTATCTAATAGTACTTGTTTGATCCCGGGTTTTTTGGTTTGGAGCGAGAAAAAAATTCACAAATTTTGTTGGTGAAAAATGCTTGTATATGCGTTCGGAAGTCTTAAGCAGTCTGCATTCAAACACTGTCGTATGCTTGGCTCATCATTTGTTTACATTTGTATGCATGTATATAGCATCAATAGTGATATATATATATATATATATATATATGTGTGTGTGTGTAAATTTGTAATATAAAAATAAATATTTAAACATGAAAAAAAAGAATTCTATTCGTGTATATCTATATTATGTATGTTTCGATGTACAAACAATAGGAGGCTAACTCGCGGACAAATACATCGCGTAACCAAAACAGCATATTAGAACTGTTATATAGAAGCTAGTTATTTTTACATCTGCTTTGAAAGGTGCTTCTCGGGCTTGTGAAAAATTCAACAAAATTGTGAAATAACAATGTCCGAAATTTACTCTTCTAAAAGAATTTCATGTCCCTGATTTTTTTTCAAATGCATAAAAAGGTAGTTTATATGAGCAGTAATTCACGTTTTAGACCGTTGGAAGATTTAGCCATTAATTTGGCACAGCTTCATCCAGATTTAAATATATTGCCATCTACTAATGTATGTAAAAATTGCCATAAACGCATATCAAAAATGATTTTAAGTGATCTTGAGTCTATATCTGAAAATGAAATCACTGAACTTTTTAGCGGAAGAGATGATGATTTTATTCCGAAGACACCCGAACGAATAGAGGAATTAAACGAGAGTATTAATTCAGTTTTACCTGAATGCATCTCACCCCTAAAAAGAAAAACTGCAATACCTGAAAATTTTAGAGGAAATTACGTATCTGAAAAGAAAAAATCCTTAATTTCAGCTTTTTCTGCTACTGTTGGAAGTAAATTAGAAGATGCGTATGGCATTTCAGTTGAATCAATAGAATCGGACGAAAATTCCACTGAAAACTATTGGAATGAATTTTTAGAAAATTTTAAATTGGCTTTAGAAAAATGCTCTTCTATTTCGGAGAAAATAAAACTTCTAACTCTACTACCTTCAAAATTAAGCAAAATAAAAGTTTGCTCACTATTCCCGAATATAAGCGAGTATATCATAAATAAATCAAGAAATCTCGTGAAAAATAAAGGAGTTTATTCGGAGCCAGATTTATATCATGTCATCCTATTGATGAAAGCACAAAAAATATCGTTATGGAATATTTTTTAAATGATGATTTTAATTGTAGTAGACAAAGTCCAAATAAATCTGATGTCGTAACTGTTAAAATTATTAACACAAAAACTAAAAAAGTCAAACTGTTTCTTACTCGAAGCTTAAAAGAAACATATAGTCAATTAAGAAAAGAAAATCCAAACTTACAAATAGGAAAATCGAAATTCTATAGTCTAAGACCAAGTTTCGTCTTAACTAGCCCTGTGAAGGAAGCTTGACTTTGTGTACATTGCGAAAATTTTGAATTGTTTCTTACAAGTTTGATTCGTTTTAGAGGCGATAAGAATTCCAAATTAGATTCAATTCGTTCAGAAATAACTAACACAATGTTGTGTTCTGAACCATCTGATTCATGTTTCTTGCAAGAATGCAAAGATTGTCCCGGTGGTGCGGGTATCACATTAGAATTGTTAAAACTGAAACAAAATTGTGAAGATGAAATTACGTTTGCTTTGTGGGATAATGGTAATCTTATTAAACAAACAATAAGCTTAACAGTTTTTAAAGAAAAACTTTCAATCTGCGCATTGAAAGCAAGTACTCATATATACATAAAAAATATTCAACGTGAAGCTATAAAAAAAGAAAAAGAAGAATGTAAAGCTGATCCTACTAAGTTAATCATCCACGTTGACTTTGCAGAAAATTGGTCTGTAATAAATAATAAAGCGGTTCAAGGAAATCATTGGGTAAATAACCAAATTTCTATTTTTACTGCAGTCTGTTACCAAGGAGAGATAACACAAAGTTTTGCGATAGTTAGTGACGACAGAAAGCATGATACTGCATATGCACTGCTAGCAATAAATAAAATTATCGATCTTATGAAAAAGAATTATTTAGTTACTAAAGTCACTATCATATCAGATGGAGCTCCAAGCCAATTTAAAAATCGTTTTCAACTACATGAATTCAAACATTGGTTTTATGAAATGAAATGGTTATTTTCTGCGACTGGTCATGGGAAAGGAGCCGTTGATGGAATAGGTGGGCTTCTAAAGCATTATGCTACTCCACATATCTTGAAAAGAGTTCATGAAGAATCGATACAAAATGCTGACGATTTTATAAATTGGGTTCAAAGTTACACCAATGCAATAAAAATCATTTTACTACCAATAAATGAGATTGAAAGATTTAGAAAAAAGAAAAATATTGAATGGAGTGGGGTTTCTAAATATAATGGAATTCAAAAAAGTCATATGTGGTTAAAAAAACTTGGGGAATTAAAATCACATATATTTATTGGCAGGACAGCTATACATGCACTAAATGAAGTGAAAAACAAGAAAAAAAAAAGCCAAGCGTCGTGAGACTACATTTAAAACTAAAAATAATAAGCGCAAAAATAAAAAAAAATAATTATCTATAATTATTTTTTTGACGCATCCCAACAGTGAGAGGCAAGGGGAACTCACTCTAAAAAAGCACCCCGAAGGGAACAGAATCCTTCTACGTCCACGTCGTTGTTCCTGGATAATGCTAAACGAAGGATAATATTTAAATGTCGACTGCTTAAGACTTCCGAACGTATATACAAGCATTTTTCACCAACAAAATTTGTGAATTTTTTTCTCGCTCCAAACCAAAAAACCCGGGATCAAACAAGTACTATTAGATAGGTATTTCGGTCCTCTATCAGCAAAAAAAATTTCAGCAAAAAAAAAATGGCCTTATCGAGAAAAATGCATGTGCATAAAAAGTGCATTTTTTGGTAAAATGCATATATCTCAGTCATTTTTTAGTTTTTTTTTTAATTTCTTGCACGGAGTTGAAGAGGGCTCAAAACGAAATAAAATAAAAAAAGGTTTATCAAAATTCATTGGAAATTGGTAAAACGATAGCTCTCTAAAGTTATTCTCAACATTTTCAGTTTTAACATTTAGTTTTTGTATGCAATTTTCAAAAGTGCATATCTGATGCAATTTTGATATTTCAGCAAAATAAAAAAATACGTATACCCTTATTTTTAGGGTAGAATAACATACTCCATTAGCGCAGTAATTGGTGACTTGAGTGTATACTGACTGTTCGATTTGAAATGGAATCAGCCTATAAATACAAATACAAAGAAGGATAAGTAAATGTCAGGACCACCTATAACTACAATTTTTTATTAAACAGAAGTCAGATATTGTAGCTATGTATTCCACTTCATAACCAAATTTTTGAAGTCAAAAAGTAAACCACATTGCTGGGTCTCGATTTAACTCCAATTTTCTAGTTAATAAAAGTCGGAGATGGTGGCTATCTAATGCACTTCAGTACCAAATCATCGAAGTCAAAAAGTAAACCACATTGCTGGGTCCCGATTTAACTCCAATTCATTATTAGTAGAAGTCAAAACTAAATGTATTAAAAAAAATGCATAATTAAAAAACAAGATAAATTTCTCAGTTTATTTAACAATCATTAAAAACAGCTTTGCAACAAATAGAATGTAGTAAAAATTATATAAAAGTATCAATGGCAACTATTTAAGAAATATTTTAAAATAAGATCGAAGATTAAAAAAAATATGTATATTTAATTTAATTAGTTAATTATGAACATTTAATTTTTAATTGAAAACTAAAAGGTATTTTTAAAAAATGTAATAATTTAATATTTATTTTAGGATTTAAAAGAAAATTATAATAATAATGTATGATACGTTGATATTTATTTGTAATTTGTATTATTAATCATTAAACTTTTTGTATTTTTAATAAATGAAGCTTCTATTTAAGGACTTTCCCTTGCGAACAGTTGTACTCAACTTAACTGTAATTCTTTTTTATAAAATTAACCTATAACGGCACTGCAATAAGTTAAGCACGTTTACACGTGCACAAGCAAAATTCATGTTTATGAAATAGAATTCATGCACTTTTTACCTTAATTACTCAAAATTTAGTATCGTTTGCATAACTTTTATTTACACTAATAGAATCGTCATTATGTGTACATTATAAATAAAGATTTTTAAAAAAAAATCTAAGAAAACTAAAAGAGTTTTTAACCAAAATGGGAGTCAGAAAGAGTCAGATTATAGTATTCCTGTGTTAAAAGTTTTGAAACTGATTATTTAAAAGTTAGTATTGTAACCGGTATTACAAATAAGCACAATGGAAAGAGCGTACAAAAATCTATTTAATTCAATAATTTTAATCAATATTCTAAGAAAATCAAATTCCAAGGGAACGTCCTTGATTAAAAATAATTTTATTTTTATGTATGTATAGATATACTTTGTAAGGACTTTCTTACATTTTTTAATTCAGCACACTTTCTTAAACATTAGATTCTTGTTCTCTTAATTTTTGGCGCCTTTTCTGATTTAATCTTTTCCTTTTTTTTCCAGATTCTTTTAAATTATTCACAACAACTTGTATATTACCGCGAAATATTTCTTCTGCTAAATTCTCTTCCCTGGTGATATCATCAATAGCGAAAGAATTATTTACTATTGCTGAATTTTGTTGAGTAAGCGCTTTAAAATATGTAATAAAATATCGAATGTTAAAAACTTTCTTTAAATAATATTTGAATAAATTGAATATTTGTTATTATTACTTTTCGAAGATTCAGTTAGAACAAGATTTTTTGGAATATGCGGCTCATTGCTTATACTTAAGGTATCATATTTTTCAAGATTGAAATTAAGAAAATCATTTTCGTTTTCACTGATGCTCATACGAGGAATGTCATTTTCATTTACATTCATATTTAAATCCCTACTGAAAAATATATATGAGATCTCATATGAGATTTTGGCACGAGAACTCATATGAGATCTCATATGAGATCTCATATGAGATCTCATTTATATTTTACATTTTCAACCCTACTAAAAAATATATATGAGATCTCATATGAGATCTCACATGCGATCTCAAATGAGATCCCACATGAGATCTCATATCAGATCTCATATGAGATCCCGTATGAGATCTCATATATATTTTCTATTTTCAACCCTACTAAGAAATATATATGAGATCTCATTTATATTTCTTAGTAGGGTTGAAAATAGAAAATATATATGAGATCTCATACGGGATCTCATATGAGATCTGATATGAGATTGCATATGAGATCTCATGTGGGATCTCATTTGAGATCGCATGTGAGATCTCATATGAGATCTCATATATATTTTTTAGTGGGGTTGAAAATGTAAAATATAAATGAGATCTCATATGAGATCTCACATGAGATCACTGTTACTTACAGTAGGAATGATATTTTCGCCATCATTTATATTCAAATCATAAGCTTCATCTTCGTCTTCTGTATCTAAATAATATTAAAAATAAAAAAAAAACTTTTTAATGTACTACGTTTTTATAATGAACCAAAAAGTATAAAATAATGTGTAATAAAATGAAAAATGAATAATGATTTGAAATAAAAAAAACGAGGGGCGCATGTTTATTATTATGTATTGTATGCGCCCCCGTTTTTTTTTTATTTCAAATCATTATTCATTTTTCATTTTATTACACATTATTTTATACTTTTTGGTTCATTATAAAACGTAGTACATTAAAAAGTTTTTTTTTATTTTAATATTATTTTATACTTTTTAGTTCAATTAAAAAACGTGGTAGATTGAAAATTTTTTTTTTATTTAAATATTATCTTATACATTTTGGTATTATTATTATTATTATTATTAATATTATTTATCGTGTTGTCCAACAGTGCATTTTATATAGCATATATATTGTTGTCAAGGGACTAAAACGTGTTTCATCTATTTTTTTAGAGAACACGTAATCGCATGGTGAGTTTCCCGCCATTTTGACGATAATGACGCCATTAGAAATTCAACCAAGATTTATTGTTTTATGCATTGTTAGACCATAAAATGAATAAAATACAGTCTCCAATTCTATATGTATAATAGAAAATGCTGTAATTTATGTCTAATTGCAATATATGACAAGTTAAAGAATTTTAAAAATTTTCGAAAATGGTTAGACACTAATGTTAAAAGTATATCTATATATAAAATCTTCAAATCTTCAATTTTGCCAATATCTCCGTTTATAATTAAATATATTAAAATATTTTTCGGTGGGAATATATATTTTTAATTATATTATCCAACAATGCGTGCAAAAATATAATATTGAATATATTAATATATCAAAAAAGGATTTTTAAAATTTTCGAAGATGTTTAGACACTAATGTTAAAAGTGTATCTATATATAAAATCTTCAAATCTTTAATTTTGCCAACATCTTCGTATATGATCGAATATATTAATATATTGTTCGGTAAATATATATATTTTTTTTATAATATTGCATTGTCATCCAGTTCTGAGCCATATTTAAAATTTCAAGTCTCTAGCTCATCGGGAAGTTAGTTTACAATCGGTTGCAAAATTTGTACCGAACAGACAGACAGACAGACAGACAGACAGACAGACACCAAAGCGAGTTAATAAAAACGTAGTAACGTAGTAAAATAGTATGTTTCAATTTTAATAAGAGGTCTCACGTGATAAAGCGATGGATTTGTAATTGCGAGGATCCCTAGTGGGAAAAAAATTAAAAATACAGTTATTAACTGTACAAAGTGACCGGATTAAAACTTGAGATGACAGTTATTTACTATTTTCTTCAGTTATCAACAGTTATATTTATTAATAATTCACTAAATATTTTTTTTCTAAATGAAGAAATATTTTAATAATAGTTTAATACATTAGAAAACTGTAAATAACTGTTGTCTTAAGTCTCAGTCCGATCAATTTTCGTCACTTTTTTTTGTCTTATTTTTTATACTGTTTTATTCCGATATTGTATACAACAGCTTATATATATATATATATTAATTACCAGAAAATTGAACTCTGCGTCTTCTTCTCCGTGGTTGTTCTCGATTCCTATAAAAATGTGGGACCTCAGGATTGTCACGCTGTTCTCGTTGACGTTTCGCTATTAATCTTGACCTTTGCCTTTCAGCTCTTCTAGCAGCATCGTCCAAATAAAGTTCTTGATCAAAATTCAATATCAGTCTCTGCAAAATTAAGTTTAAGTCATAACTTAAATGTACGTAACATGCACTTTGTACACAAACATAATGATAACTTCCGTCGCTAATTATGATCGCAATGCCCTGGTAGAAAATTAAACATAATTTCTGCTCACTTGACTAACTTCTGCCCAGAAAATTATGTTGAACGATTGTCATCAATCAATTTATAACCTTAAGTAAACAAACTTTAATGTTTTAAATCAATTAATGATAATTATTGAGACAGATCACAAATACTTATTTTAAAAATAATTTTTTTTAAATGTCACCGAATTAATTATATAAACAAAAAAAACCTTCAAATATAATATCAAGCGCAATATATTAAGCTTTCATGGTTAAAGAAAAAAATGATAGCTATTATATCTCGAACAAACAAATGAGTGTGCATGATTTTCTTTCTCTCCCTCTCCTACGTAGCGAAATAGGAAAAAATAACCTCGAATCAATATTATATGACTTATGACATGATTTCAGCAGATATTTCAGCAGATTCTGCCCAGAAAACGTCGCCATAAATACAGCAATGTTAAATAAAATTAAAAAAAAAATTAAATTAAAACATTGAAATTAAATTTGTTTTTATATATTAATTGTACCTACTGGAACAACTTGAGGAGACTCGGTCATTTCGAATTCCTCTCCTATGCGCCCTTCCCGAAGTTGTTCGAGCTGTTCAGATAAATTGCCCTTGAGCTTAGCCACCGCAAGAATGAATTCTTTCACTGAATAGTTAGAGTCAGGCTGATTTAATAGAATCCAAGCTTGACAAACAATTTATTTTTTAATATTTCACTTATATTATATTTATTTATTATTTTTATTTCATAATTTATACCGATACCTTTTTGTAACTCAGCCTGCCTATATTGCGACTCGTATTTGGGGAGTCGGCTCGAGAATCTCAAATTTCTTATTTGCTGAATATTATTTCTGAATTTTCGAGTAATGGTAAGCAATTTATCTAAAATATATATTACTTATATAATCGAAACCACTTTATTTCTAAAATAATATGTACAGTTAATGAATCAGTAAGTGGACAATAAAGAAATTTCAAATTTTAAAATGACCTCAAAGTTATTAAAATTAATTAACAATAAAAGAGTCTCGATATTTATTTACGAAATATATTTTTAGTTAGTTTGAGTATTTTTAAAATATAAAAGCAATTTAATTTTTATACAAAATAATCATTTATTTGAAACATAGTAAATAATGAACGTAGTTACTTCTCTCTAAATCTACTAGAGTAATTTTTTACTCCATTGGGGTGAAAAATCACTCTAAGCACCTAGAAAAAATTGAACCAGTAGGCTTGGAGTGATCCGTGTGCTTTACGTCGAGTGATTTCTATCATCTTTTTCTTTTGAGTGAATCAATTAATTTTCAGAAATAGTGATTGCTCAATATAATCACTCTTCAAAGAGAGGTTTCTTAAATCACCCCGCTATAGAGTGACAAGTATCACTCTATCAAATTTAGAGAGTCGACAGTGTCGTCAATGAGTGGGCAATATATTTTTCACATAATTACACCTATGTATTTTGATATAAATTTAAAAAGAAAGTTGGATTGGTAAATAAAGAGTAATTTAGAACACTGAATAAAAAGAAATTGAAAATTTCATTTTTTTATTATTAAAAATAAACAATTAATTATTCTTCCTTCTTCAAAATGCTTGGTGAATAGCGTTAATGTTATTCTTATAAGTATAAGGTTCTTTATTTTTGTAAAGAAGTTTACGTTTACAAGGATTTTCCAGGACAGAGAAAGTCAACGAACAATGTTAAAAATTGTAAATTGTAACGCATTTACAAATACTTTCTAAATAATCTTCAATTTAGTTAAACTTTATATTCTTCACATCGCTGGCATAAAAAATTGAAGTTTTTTTAAAAATTCGTAAACGCAGATTAAAGCACAATTATTTCTACGATTCTAATGATATTAAAGAGTCATTTTTGAAAAAAATGTCAGTTATGGGTTCTTTTATTTTACGTTTCAATTCTTTTAAAAAAATTGGATTTCTTAAGTTACCGGCGCATATCCAATTACTGACTTATTGACTCTAAGATAATACACTGTTGAAAAAACATGAATTTTAATGAAAATTTAATACAAAACTAGAAGCTTCCTTCAAGCATATACATGAAAATTAATAATTTTACCGTTATCTTAATGCGAAGTTGCATTAAAATTAATAATCCTACCGTAATTTTACTTTTCAATCGCATGTAATTTAAAGCAAAAATAAAAATTTCATAAATGTACTATAAGCGAAATTATATTTTTTTAGTGTTTAAAATTAACTTACACAGGAAGTCTCAGGGATATGGATGGATTTCCAAATCGTGGACCAATATACTGTTGAATGCTTCAGCACAATTGTTTGTCCTGTGTGTCAATCTATACACTGAAAAGGCTTCAGGCTTTATTGCACGCAGCCAATACCTTTCAAAATAATTTAAAAAATCTGTCAAAAGTATGGTTACTTGATCAGATAAATTATTTTTTTGATTATAATATTCTGGTATGATCATATGAGGTGTCAAAAAGGCCAAAGCTAGAATTTTTTTTATGGCAAGTGCCACTTCTTCATCTTCTTTGATTGTTTGAGCCATTAGCTTCAGTCGTCCATAAATACTCTTAAAATATTAAAAATATATAATTTACAATTTAATGTTATAATAGACCCTGGTAGAATTTTATTTCATTTCCAAGTTATTTCTTAGTCATTTTTACTGCGTATATAAATATACTGCGTAAAAAAAAGTTTGAGACGTATTTCAGGTTAGGAATGCGCGTTAATCACAATCTCTAGTAACAAGTAATTTCTTTCACATCACGATAGAGTAGTCATTACAATATTTTTTTAGCATAAAAATTGGTCAATTGTTTAATAGTTTTAAGATATTTAAAATATTAACATTTCGGCTCATTTTTTATTCCTATTTCCTAGATTGGAGTCCATTTGAAATGTTACAAATTCTACCAGGAAAATATTACAATCACATTTTAGGAAACCAAGTGTACGTTGCATCCTACACTCTGTACATTTGGGAATGCAGTGTTGATTGCAGCTCTTAACCCATTTTCAAAGTCACTCATTATTACTTTTAGTGATGAAAATTGGCAAACTGTGATCATTACATCATAAACCGATTTATACGCTACCTCTGTTTTTCTAGACATCAGCCCGTAAAACATAGCAATAGCCTTAAAATTAACAACAATTTATAAATATTTTTTAAAAGTAAAAAATAATGTATAAAATTTTAAAATATTACGCGATTAGCATGCAGCCCCAACACTGTTAATAATTGGTAACAATCTTTGATGCGTGGCCTGCATTGAAAAGTGCCATCAATGAAAATATGAGTGACATCAGTAAAATATTCTGATATAAAATCCTTATCATAAAATAAAATATGTGTAAAACCATCCGAATCAACAATAGGGGTTGCTGTAAGCTCGTGTTCATCTTGATCATAAAATTTTAAAACACAGTCGTATTCACTATTTTCAATCTGAACAGCAAATTGTGATAAATATTTCGGAGATTTCGGAAAGTTTTTCAGTCTCCAATTTTTCATGGAGCTTCGTATTTTATCAAACACAACATTTGATGCTCCAATTTCGAACCTATGAAATGAATATAGGAAATTATTAATATAACACTGAAATATGATTAATAACTTTTGTGTGGATTATGCTGAATTAGATTGAAGCAAATAAATCCTTAAACACTTGCGTCCACTAAAAAATTATGAGCCAAATTTATTGTATAAAATTTTACTTTCTGCGTTTTTTAATAATGTTAATAATAATACAAACTTTACAAAAAAAACTTGAAGGTTTGCAAATTTCTAATTTAAAAATTAAGAAAATATGAATGTTTTTTTTTTTTAATTGAGATACGTAAGTTTGATTATATTTCCAATGTACTAATTTATCTAATTTTAATAGATTTCTACAAATGTATTAGAAAAATATAGTTATAACTCTTGAATTTGAAAAAATTACCGTTGCACACGATAATATAGAAAATATTATTTTTTTTTATAATAATTTTTTTTTTTTTCAAAGATTAAATTATTAATGCTCTTACAATAAATTTTAAAAAGTTTAACAAATTTAACGGTTAAGGCGACTTCGGATTTTAGGTTAGGTTTTATTTTTTAGTTTACAAATTACTTTTTTTATGTATGAAATTTTTCAGATTTTTTAATTTTCCACCATTTTTTATAATTCGTAGAATGGTGGAAAACTTACGAATCCAAAAAATTTTAGAAACTCAAAGAGTAATTTGTAAACTACGAAATAAAATTTAACCCAACTTCCGTAGTCGCCTTAAAAGAGCTAATAACTCTTTGAAAATAAAATATTCTCAAAGAGACTTCTGATATAATGGTAGCTCCGCATTTATTTACAGACAAAACATACCAATTCAGAATAAGATGTGTGTTTCGGGTACGGGACTGCCTATTTGCCCATCGTCAGTAAGACATAAGCAGCCCTGTCTTAAGACACACAGATTATTATAAAAATTATTACAACTTGTGCCAAGAGGCACAAAGTTGCAAAGGGGTATAAGATGTATTTATACATCAAGATATCATTTATTGCTTGCAAGATGTTCAACCCCCTAGCGACAAGACAATAAAAACAAAAAAAGCATTTTTATAAACCTAATGACAAAAATGTCAAACAATGCGGACCTACCATTATATCAGAAGTCTCTTTGAGAATACTTTATTTTCAAAAAGTTATTAGCTCTTTTAACCGTTAAATTTATTAAACTTTTAAAATTTTTTTTCTTACTTTTCGCAGGCTACTTTATATAAATCATAAAGTTTCCACCATCTTTTTTCTAATTCCTTCTTCATGAGTTCACGAAGCTGAATCTCATCATCTATGTCGTCCGCAAAACAATGGGCAGCATGAGCTATGCTGCCTCTATGTAAAATAAAATCGGTGTCAAGCATATTGGCAGTAGCTTTACAGCCAATCGTCGAGCACCTAAAATATCTATAACGAACGAATTCGCAATAAAATTTTTAATATTACAAACCGCGAACTTTAGAAACAAAATATCTTACTTCGTAATGCCATAACTTCCGTTACTGACAAATGTACGCCCATCTAACCTTCTACTGCTTTTTGTAGTTGAATTTGATTTTTTTTTTTTTTTGACAACATTCATAGGAAAGATAAAATAAATTGTTAATTATTACGAAAAAAATGTTTTGTAACATAATTTAAAAAAAAAATTTTTAATTGCATAAAAGCATTTTTAATTTATAAAATTATAACTATAGAAATATTATATATGAAAATTGTCTCTAAATTAGATAGTGAAGCCCAGGCTTAAAAGTAACAGGGATAAATATTAACAGTTAATTTATAGCAACGTAAATAGTGCATACAGAACATAACAATACATACAGAAATATTCGAAAGCAGTGACGAAATACGATAGATAAAAGATTAATTTAATAAGAACTTTATCGTAACATTTTCTAAAAATATGTCATAATTGTAACCCGAACAAAGAGCAAATATTTACACGCAAACCTTTTCAATAAATCTTTTTACAAAAACAATCTTAAATCGTAGCTGAATTGAATCACGAACATGTATGATAAGTGGGATACTCAATACGTTGATTAAAAAGTACACTTTTTTAAAAAGTTTTCTTTTAGCCCTGGTCTCCTCTACAAAGTAATTATGAAAAATTCGCTATAATAAAATACTATACAAAATTTAAAAAAACCATTTTTTAAGATACAGGTCACAGATCTCGATAGAACTTTTTAATGTTTTGATAAATCAAAAAATTAGTAAAGCCTTTCTTGCACGGTTTAAGGCTTAGAAAATTCTGGTCTTATAAACTCTTTTTTTTTTCATTTAAAAAAAAATATATAAAAATATTTTTTATTTAAAATCATAATAATTAATACCAATTAAGTTCTTAAGAACAGTAACCTATAATAAAGAATTTATTTTTTTTAAAATCTAATAATTTAAGCAAAAAATAAAGAGAAAGCCGCATTTCGTATCGCAAAAAAATATCTTCTTTGATGAGAAAGAATTGATTTGATCGATTCGTTTTCAATAAAACGTTTAAAAACTTAAAACAGAGGCAAGGAAAAACAATTTGGTTTTTCAAGGTTTTCTTAAAAACGAATTGTTAAAATGAATTTTTTCTCATCAAATAAAACAGTGCTTTTTGTGAAGAGAGATATATGGCTTTCTCTTCATTTTTTGTTTAAATGATTAGTTTTCCCACAAAAATTATTCAATAGTACAGTACAGAGATATCTAACCTCCTTTTAATACTTTTGCAATATACAACATAAAAAAAGAGAAAGCAAGCTTCGATTTGTCGTTGTCACAATACGGAAATAAATAAAAACAGAAATTATAAATCTTAAAAGTTCAGCAACGAAAATGCATTCATTAATCATACAATTGCAAAGGTCAAACTTTACAATGATTTTCGATGACTTTTTAATGTAAAATTTTAAACGAATCTAATGTTGATCCTAATTTTGTTTTCGGCATTCTTAAAACCGCATATTGTAACTTTCTTTCTCTAATTTGAAGTTATTTATTACAAATGTCTTAAATAGATTGTCTGTATTGAATTGTTAACATTTTAAGTAAAATCTTTCACACACCTTCAAAATAAACTATTTCTTTATAATTTGAGTATTCCAAAGCGTTGTACTTTATAATCGCAGCTGTTTTAAGTTTATTGTTATTAATATATTTATTTTAATGACAACTTAAAATTAATATTTAAGTCAATAGATATTCGTAGAAATCTTTATATACCAACTGTATACACTCACAATTATGAAATTTTGCCTTGCTTGTCAAAAATCACGAAAGAATAAAATTTAAATATCTTTGGAGCATGTGTAGGTATTTTTAAAAATCTTGTTGGACATTTAAGATTAAATATAAATCTGTATAATAAACTACGTAATGTACAAAAGCATTTAAGAGTAGGTCGAGTATATCTGTCCTTTTGTAAAAAAATAATTGACTTTTTTACAAAAACTAATAAGTTTAGTAAAAATTGTGTAAGAATTAATTTTATTGCTTCGTTTTTAAGGAAACCTTGAAAAACTTAAAACATAGAGGTTAAGATAAACAATTTGGTTTTTCAAGGTTTTCTTAAAAATGAATCAATAATATTAATTCTTTGTCATCAAAAAAAATTTTGGTTTTTTTGATACGAGATGGGGCTTTCTCTTCATTTTTTGCTAAATTTATTAGTTTTTGCGAAAAATTGATTTTTTTATTAGAAAAGGACGGAGGTACGTGATCTCCTCTTAAAATAGAGCTTTTACAGGCAGAAAGAAATAAAAAATAACAAATCATTTGGTCCACAAAAAAGTTGTTACCGAAACTGGAAATCATACCAATACTACAAAATAAATTTGTATTTTTATCTTCTATTGGTAAGGGGTCACATAATGTTTTAAGATAATTTTTTTAAAAGTTATGTCTTTTTTTTGTAAAACAATTTTTTTTCTATAATGAAAAATATTTCGGAGCCTGTATAAATGCGCAATAAATTAAAATAAAAAAGTCTCATTAAAGTCAACAGATATGAATATTTCAGCAAATTAATTTTTTAATAAAAAAAATTAATAATTTCATTAAATTATTACTAGAATCAAAAATTGTAAAAGTTCAAATTTTACACTAAAAATTAAGTCTTAAGAAAGATAAAATACATTTTTTTATTAAAAAAATTTATGTTTATATATTCATAATTTTTTAAATAAAATGAGATCTTTTTTATATTTTTACTTTTTTCATATATCTTACAGGCTTCGATATATTCGCGATTATAGAAAAGTACTTGTTTTTTTTCTTAAAAATGGTATAATTTTTAAGAGGATATCATAGTTCTGCTCCTCCTAATAATATTTTTATTCAAAGTTCATGAGTAAACAGTGCATCAAATCAAATTCTTTCACTTCAGTAAGAAAATTCGTAAGATTAATCCTTAGCGCGGACAAGTCAAGAAATTTACCAAAATAATATACATAAAAAGTTATAAACAAACTTTCGATATATACTATTTTGAGGTTAGGTTCATCGAGCTTGATATCTAATTTTCATTCAAAGTTCATAAAAAAATATGAAGCTAAATTGAATTTTTAATTTAACAAAAATTATTGTATTAATATAGTTTTAGCGCGGACAAGTCATTATATTTGTCCAAATAGTAAATTTAAAAAGATATCACCCGCGTAAAAATGTTTCGTATTGCAACTATATGTGCAATATATTCCCCATTGATAGTGGCGCAACATTGGAAATATTTTGGTAAATCAATTAGCAATATATTGGATGTACATAGCCACAGAGCATCATGCAATATTTCGCCAATACTTTGAGCAATATATATCCAATACAGTTACCCATGTAGCGCAGAAATTACGGAAATATAATGGCAATATTTGTGCAATATATTGCTTCTAATTCTAAATTCTAATGTATATAAATTATTTTATTATAAATAAAAATGATTGATTAGTAATAATAATGACAATAATAGTAAACCATAGTAATAATCATAATGAATATAACCGGTTAATAATAATAATACTAAATAATCATAATAAATAAAAAGATGATAGAGTGAATAAACTATTTATAATATTAATAATAAATTAATGAAAAGTAAATAATGATATAAATAAGTTTTATAATAAATTAAAATAACACAATTTTATAAGACAAATAATTTATTTAAAATTATTTTTTTTCTAATTCTTAATAATGATAAACAATATTTAACAAATTTTTTATATCAACAGCATAATTAAAATCTAACAATATAATATTTTTATTATTTCAAAATATTGTACATGCTTTATTCATTAACTATTCACATTCAATGGTATTAATAGGATCGATTACATAAAATATATTTGAATTTTCACTTTCTATATGATAACAAACATGCTCCAAATTCGTAATGTTAACTATTTTCATTTCATATCTATTTTTATCACATTCATGGATATATGATAGATTACCGTTTGGTAGATTAACATTAAACGGGTTAGTATAATCAAATTTTTTAACTAACGCAAAATGATTTCCTGGACAAGAACAAAATTTTTCACAATCACAATTTGTGATTCTTATAAAATTTTTAATCAAGCCTATGCAATGAAAAGAATCATCAATAAAATTTACAAAAAATGATTCAGTTTTCTGACAATTTTGATTAAATACGGAAGTATACAAAATATTTTGTTTCATAAGTTTTTTAAATAAAAATACATTTTTTCCATTCAAATTATTATCATGTAAAACTTGTTGTACATCATGTTTTAAGTGCGTTGCAGTTCCTACAATGAATGTTAATTCACTAATTTTTGTCAATTTCATTTTTTTTGTAGGAGAAAACAATCTTTCGCAAAAATCAAAGGCAATAATGTTGTTAGATAACCAATCAAACTTGTAAGTATGTACGTTTATGTACATACTTAAATTTGTAACAATTTGTAGTTCAGGCGATTTACTACTTTTAACTAATGATTTTAATTTACCATTTAAATTTTCTAACGGGAAACATGATGTTGTCCACAGAGGACCTAAACGTCGTACTACATCAGGTAAATGAATGAGACTGTGCATATTACAGGACATATATTTCAAATCATATAAATATTGAAACCTTGATAAATATTCTTTCAATAATATTTCAGCAAAATTTATCTTATCATTAGTAACACTGCGCGTAGACAATAAGTAAATAGATAATAAAAGATACTTATAATGATTTAAATAATCATCAGGTAAAATATTAGTCAAGACTATCAATGAGTAGTAAAAAACCAATTTTTATATTCAGATGCTTTCCAATAACGAAAATGCGTTTTGATAGGTCTAGGACGCCTTGCAACGAAATTAGGAGGTTTTATAGAGCCTAGTTTATAGTCTGCATATTCTACTAAATTAGAAATCGAAAATTTATTATTCGCATATTTAGGATCAAACCATAGTTCACCTAATCTTTTGACACATCCTTCGAAAACACAGTGCATAGAATCCATTGCGGTTGAAGTAATAAGTTTATAACTAATTTTTGATAAAAGCGTTGGTCCTTTCACTCCACAAACGGGGATTTTTGCTTCGCTTGCTAATATTGCATTTTGAAAAGTGTCTTCGTCAGTTCTAAGAGTTAAATTTTCTTTGAAAGAATAAATTCTTCTTCTCTCAATCGTACGACCTTCCTCCGTGCACATTTGGCATCCAAATCTACCATTGTATTGGTTCATGGAAAGAAATAATGCTTTCGCTGGTAGATCACAGGTTCCACACAAAATAATTCCTTTAACTTTTATCGATTGTTCTAAATCTTTTACGAAAATTTTGATACCTTTATATAAATCTCTTAAAGATTTTTCAAATGGTTCTAAAAATATATTGGGGATTGGCTTTTTTTTCGCCAAACCACAATCCTATTAGAAGAGCGTTTTCTAATTTATATCTCTCGTTATAGGGTAATTCTAATATAATTAAATAAAAACCCCAAATACTGTATTTGGATGACCTAAAAATTTGCACACCGTCAGTGTACCACATAAATGACAAATTATTTTTTTTAGATAAGATTTTACCATTTTCCGATAATTCTTTATAAATTGAACCGTCATAAACATCACTAAATTCATTTTGCTCCCGTATAGGCATATCAAACTTATAATTTAATTTATTATAAAAATTAGGTCGCGCTAAAAGAGATTTTAACTGTAAAATTAAAGGAATTTCAATAAAATAATTTTTTTTTTCATTATCACAGTCACATAATTTTTCATTTTCTAAAGTTTCGTTACTTTCTATTGACTCATCGTTATTTGTGTCATGATTATTATTGTCAACCGCAGTGACGCATTTGGTACAATAAAAATGTTTTTTTATGGGATTATTTAATTGAGAAATGTACTTTTTAAATTTATAATAACTCGTGGAACAATTATTAGGAGCGATGCAAATTTTTGATATTAAAATAAGGATATCTTCTACGCAAATATTTGTAAGGTTATGTCGCATTTTCAGAGCGGATATACATAAAACGAATTCTATAACATTGAAAGTCGCACCAGGATAGAGTATATCTCGTGTATGTTCTTCAAAATCCTCTTCAGTGTCACTGAAACTACTGCAAGCATCGTTCCATTCATCGTCGTCATCGTCAATGTCGTCTTCTTCAATAACATTATCCGGAACATCATCTATATAAAAATAAATTTTTTAAAATGGGAATAAATAGCCAGATATAGAAATTTTTTATAACAATGTTTGCAAAAAATATTATTAAAATGAAACAAACGAATTATAAATATTAAATAATATAATTTAGAATATAAACAAATTAGCATTAGAATAATTTTATAGTCTAAGAAATTAAATATTAAAGTTAATTAAATATTACATTAATTAAAATATTACAATAATAAAGCAGCTATTATTAAACATTTAAAAAGTTAATAAAATTAAAATTTCAATCAAAAAAATTATGTAAATATCCAAAAAAAATTTATTTTATGACATTTAAATTCATTTAGAGCGATTTAACTAAAATGATATTATTAAAAACTTTCATTTTAATCGTTAAATAAAAATTTAATTGTAATAAGTAATTTTTTCTCCTTCTAAAATTAAAAGAAATGCAAAAATGAAAAAAATAATAAAAATTAACAAAAAATTAAAAATAAACAGGTTATGCAAACATAATATTGTAAAATTAAAATAAACGTAATTTAATAAAATGTAAGAAATAACATTTATTTTTATATAAGTAGATAAGTGTTAAGTTTCGTAAGACACAATAAAAAAGAATAATACTTGCAAGTCTAAAGATTAACATATATGATGGCAAATACAAATTTTTTAAAAGTTGTTAAATATTTACTCTAATATAATATTAAAATATTACATACAAACCTCTATACAAAGTTAATTTACCGTAGTTATATTTTCTTGTGAAAAACGAATTTTCATTATTTCCACCATCAGAAATTTCCATATTACTTTCATTTACAGCAATAGACGTATCTTCGTTATAATCAGCGTTGGTCATAAATTGATATCCATCAATTGGCCTTTCCTCTACATTAATTTCTTTATTTGAAGTAGTCTAAAAATTTTAATCATTAATAATAAATCATTATTCACTTAGAATTTAATTTTAAATTAACCTCACAGTCACTATTTCGTTGTCACTTTCTGCTATTCCTTCACCACTTAATCCAACTGTAATTTGATCAAATAACTGTTTGGAGCGTTTTTGCAGGTGTTGCGAATATTCGATAAATTTAATTGGACGTTTAGACATAATTTTCGTATACGTAATAAACAATAAAAGAAACAGAAAAGATGTACGTCACATTTGTTTACATAATATACTTTTCGAATTTCTTGAAGCTTGCTGCTAATTCTATTGTTTATTTATCAAATAACAGAAGAAATTTGGAAATAAATTAGTTGCGTTTAATCGGTCATTCGAAGCAGATTATAAATTTTAAGAAGTGCTTAAACGTAATAAAAATGTTCGTTTTAGTTTTTTGGTTAAAAACTAAAACTATAAGTGTAATTAAAGATGAAAATTTGTGCCCGAGCAAAGAAGAAGGTGAAAACACCTTTGCGAAATATGAAAATGGGAGGTTATATGGTGTAAAAGTCATTCGAAAAAGTTGTAAGTTAATAATCAAAAATTATTATATTATCAGAATTATATTCTCTCTTTATGTATTCCTTTTTCATATTGTATTATTTTATTTGTTATTATTATTATTTTATTATTTTATTTTTTTATTATTATTATTTATTTTCTCCTTCTCATCTTTCCTTTTTATCTTTTCTTTTTAATCATTCTTTCTTTTTCTTATTCTCTTTTTTCTTATTAGTTCTTTTATTCTATCTCTCTCTATTTTTTATTCGTTCTATTTCTCTCACTCTTTTTTTTATTCTTTCTCTATTTTAATCTTTATTTATTCTCTTTTTATCCTTTTTCATGCATTCTCTCCCCCCCCCCCCTCTCTCTCTCTCTCTCTTTCTCTCTTTTTCTTTCTTTCTCTCTCACTCCCTCTCTCTCTCTCTCTCTCTTATTCGTTTCTTTTCCATTCATTCTTTCTCCCTCTCTCCCGTTTTATTCATTTTTTCTATTATCTTTCTTTTTTTCTTATTTGTTGTCTGTGTATGTGTGTGTATATATATATATAAAAGATAGACAACAAATAAAATAAAAAGAGAGAGATAATAGAAAAAAAGAATAATCTACCAAAAAGAGAGAGAGAATGAATGATAAATCTAGAGATAAAACGAATACCATATATGTATATATATATATATATATATATATATATATATATATATATATATATATATATATACATATATATACATATATATATATATATATCTTGTTTTACTTATTAATAATTAAATAACAATTTTTTGTAGTTGATTCAGAGTACCTGCAGAGCTTAAATGTGACGACTGATGGAGAAATACTAATGAAAAATAAAAATACTTCATCAAAGTTAGCCACCAAAAGAGCGTTTGAAATAAAAAAAAAAGAAAAGCATGATAAAGAAAGTGCTAAGGCATCAACATCATCCAATAACCAAAAAATCATCAACAAAAAATCAATTCTTGAAGAAGACGAGAACGAAGATGACGCTGTGCTTAGTGATGCCAGCGATAAATCAGCACGTTCTGACGATAACAGTGATTTAGATGTAAGGATATCCAATGAAGAAAATGAAGATCTTAAAATTAATATTTCACCTGCAAAAAAAATAAAACCAGATATACCTTCACAAACCAAACAAAAAATTAAGTCGACAACATCTGAAAAGAATAGTAACGCTTCAACATTAAACGAGGTAAATATTTATTAATAGACTATAAAAAAACAATATTATTTTAATAATACTTAAGATTAAATAATTGTATTCTTCTAGATTGACGATGATCCCTTAACGATTTGCAGATCTCCAGGCAATGGACGCGTGCAATTGTGCGATTGTTATAATGTATGGATCGATAAAGGAGATCTTACCTACATTCAAAGATGGATGGACAACCCGAAGGAAATGACCCGAAGGTTATTGAAAACTTTGATAGGCGTAGAAAATTTAAAAAGTATGTGCGCTCGGGGAAACTCGAGAAATTATGCTTCTGTTCCAAAGGATATTCTTCGATGTGTAGAATGTAAATTAATTATTCAGGATGCATACATATTTTTATCTTATATTTTTTATGTTTATATTAAATTTATGACTTTTTTCATTTAGATTATGTAAATAAGAAGTGTTCATTCCGCTTGAAGCCCGCGGAATTTACAAACACTGTCAATTTCATGTGCGGAACGTTGCGAAACCCGAAGTCAAAATAAATCAATAATTTATACATTATTTAATTTAAAATATTTTATATTGTTACATTTTAATTATGCTGTTAATTAAAAAAAATTGTTGAATATTTGTTCATTATTATTAAGAGTTAGAAAAAAAAATTTAAATAAATTATTTATGTTATAAAATTGTGTGTTATTTTAATTTATTATGAAACTTATTTATATCATTATTTACTTTTTATTAATTTATTATTAATATTATAAATAGTTTATTCATTCTATCATCTTTTTATTTATTATGATTATTTAGTATTATTATTATTAACCGGTTATATTCATTATGATTATTACTATTGTTTACTATTATTGTCATTATTATTACTAATCAATCATTTTTATTTATAATAAAGTAATTTATATACATTAGAATTTAGAATTAGAAGCAATATATTGCACAAATATTGCCATTATATTTCCGTAATTTCTGCGCTACATGGGTAACTGTATTGGATATATATTGCTCAAAGTATTGGCGAAATATTGCATGATGCTCTGTGGCTATGTACATCCAATATATTGCTAATTGATTTACCAAAATATTTCCAATGTTGCGCCACTATCAATGGGGAATATATTGCACATATAGTTGCAATACGAAACATTTTTACGCGGGCAGTAAGATAAAAAAAGCAAAAATCGATTCCAACAACTACGACATCCCGTTAAAATAATTATTTTCAAGACATTAGCATTGTCATAAATTCCATACTTTTAGTCACTACTTTTTTGAGGGCAAAAAAAAATAATTTTCATTATACGTTTTATTGCTTGTAAAAACTAATTATTCTATTTATTTTATACCTTGTTTAGCTTACTTCGCAGATTTTTAAATAAATTTTAAAAGCCAAACATGTTCCAAGGTACTAATATGCCTATAGGTGGCGCATAGAATGGACTTCCCGTGATTGAACTCTTATGGGTTTTTACATTTTATTGTTGTCAATCATATTAAAAGTTTTTGTGTAGTATTGTATTGAATAAAGAAAAATTTTCTGTGCAGTTCAGTTATTCAAACTTGAGTTTTGCTAGCATATAAGTATAAATTCTTGTTAAGATTGATTAGCACGTGTTTCTCAGTGAACATAACCTAAAAATTGTTGTAAAATGGATGACTCATTTGTGAATCTTAATAGAAGATATACTTCAAATGTTTTTAAATGTTCTGTAACTGACTGTGATTCAATTGATAATATTGGATATGATTGTGTTGGTTGTGAGAAAAATTTTCATCAGGATTGTGCGATCAATTCTAACTGTAAATTAACTTATGATGATAATGACTGTTTATTGGATGTAACATGTAGTGATTGCTGTAATAAGTTGTCAAATTTGGATAAAGTTTCACCATCGTTGGCTGATGGTATGAGGGTTTTATTTAAGATGGAGTTACAAGGTGTTGGAAAAATGTTGAAGCATGTAGTAAACAAAATTGATTCTTTTTCTAAAGACATGCAGGGTGTGTCTAAATTGTTGGATGAACATAGCAGTAGGATTCAATCTTTGGATAGTGAGGTTATTAAAATAAAATGTGATATTGATTCACTAAATAAGAAATCAGAGGGTCAGTTAGAGAGTGTTGTGGCTGCATTAAATCTGAGAGAGTTTAAAAGTAGTAATATAATTTTTTATAATGTAAAAGAGACTGTGAATGATGGTTTTACAAAAAGTGATAAAAATGATCGTATTACTGTTGGTAATATATTATCTAAATTTAAAATGAGCAATAGTGTTGTGTCAGTTAAAAGAGTGGGTAAATATGAACACAATAAAGAAAGGCCTTTAGTTGTTAGATTGCTTTCCAGAGATGATGTTATTGCTGTGCTAAGAGGGAAATCTAACTTACCAGCTGGTGTTACAGCTTCTTCCGGCCAAACATTTGCTCAAAGACAGTATTTTAAAAAGCTTAAGTTGGAACGTGATGAGTACAATGCTAGTGATCAAAATCAAGTAAAAAAGAAAATTATTTATTCTAATTCTGTACCTAAGTTGGTTTTTGATAATGAGAATTCAAAAAACTCAGATCTGTTGGAGGAAAGCAAGACTTAATTTTTTATTATCAGAATGTTCGCAGTCTCAAGAATAAGTTGGATCAATTAAGATTATCAGTTATGAATTGTACACCATCGCCTGATGTTATTGTGTTCACTGAGACATGGTTGAATGACTCTGTTATCAATTCGGAGCTTGGATTAGTCGCATATGATATTTATAGATTGGATAGATCTGAAACTAATAGTGAACACAGTAGAGGTGGAGGTGTTTTAATTGCAATAAAGTCTTGTTTTTGTTCTGAAAGGTGTAGCTTGGTTATTAATAATATTGAACAGCTGTTTGTTAAAATTCATTTAGGAGAAAAAAAATCTAATTGTAGGCTGTGTGTATATTTCACCTGAAAAACAAAGTGATGTAACAGTTTATTTGAACCATTTGAATTCTATTGAGGACTTAATGAATGATAATCTGGATAGTTCATTGGCTGTTTTTGGTGATTATAATTTAGCTAATATTAAATGGTCTAGTTCAAATCAATCTGTTATCAATTGTTGTAAAATTGGTTATGTTAAGAGTCAAGTTTTTGAAGCTACCTTACTTATAAAGGATTGTTGTTCATTATTGAACTTGAAGCAATGGTTTCCAGTAGGGGTGTGCAAATACTCGAATATTCGAGCTCGAGTCGAGTCGAGTTTTTTCTTCGAGTTCGAGTCGAGTACTCAAGATCGTCGAGTACTCGAAAAAATCCGAACTACTCGAAAAAATGTGAGTTACTCGAATGACTCGAGCTACTCGAATGACTCGAGCTACTCGAATGACTCGAGCTACTCGAATGACTCGAGCTACTCGAATGACTCGAGCTACTCGAATGACTCGAGTTACTCGAATGAGCCGAGTTACTCGAATGGCCCGAGTTACTCGAATGGCCCGAGTTACTCGAATGACCTGAATTACTCGAATGACCCGAGTTACTCGAATAACTCGAGCTACTCGAATAGCTCGAGTTATTTCAATCGAACATTTCAAAGATGAAAAAATTATTAATTATATCAAAGAGTAGGGTAACAAACAAAATAATATTACATTTTATTATAATAATTAGAAAATCGCTTTTTTATTAGATTATCTTAATATTAGAATGAAGAAAACTTATTTTTTCTACATTATCAGATAGCAGTCTACTTCTAGTATTCATATAGTGTTTTATTTCAAGTTAGTCGAGTATCTCTAGTTATCCGAATAACTCGGGCCATTCGAGTAACTCGGGTCATTCGAGTAACTCGGGTCATTCGAGTAACTCGGGTCATTCGAGTAACTCGGGTCATTCAAGTAACTCAACTCGTTCGAGTAACTCAAGTCATTCGAGTAACTCGACTCGTTCGAGTAACTTGAGTCATTCGAGTAGCTCGACTCGTTCGAGTAACTCGACTTGTTCGAGTAACTCGAGTTATTCGAGTAGTTTATATTTTTTCGAGTAACTCGAATTATTCGAGTAGTTTATATTTATTCGAGTAACTTGATAAATTCGAGTAACTCGAAAAGTTCGTGTTAATACTCGACTCGGACGAGCTCGAGCTCGAGTCGAGTAATTTGATCGAGTTACTCGTAGTTCGAGCTACTTGCACACCTCTAGTTTCCAGTACCTAATGATAAGGATTATACGCTTGATTTGCTACTATCGGACATGCACTTTGATAGGATTATTTCTCCAGATTATTTAGTTGATATAGACGATCATCATCATCCAGTGTATTTTTCAACGAGTATAACAATTAGTGATGTTGTTGGTTATAACTTTAAACAATTTAACTTTAAATTAGCGAACTTTGACGGTATTCGAAATGATTTAAAAGATATTAATTGGTCTGATTTGTTAAGTAGCAATGATGTTAATAAATATGTTGATGTTTTGTATGATAAAATTAAATTTGTTATAAATAAGTATGTTCCTAAGATTTCTATTAGCAAAGTAAGTTATCCAAGATGGTTTAATTATGATTTAAAACAATTAATTATAAAGAAAAAAAGGATTCATAAAATTTGGAAAATGTATAAGCTTGAGTCAGATTTTATTGAATTTAAAAAATTGAGAGCGCAATGTATTAGATTGTCCAAATCTTGTTATAATAATTACATTAATAATGTTGAGTCTAATTTAAAAAAAGATTCCAAAACATTTTTTCAGTTCGTTAATAATTTAAAAAATGAGAATAGTATTCCTAAAAATATATATTTAAATAATTCTAAGTCGAATAATGCTAAAGATACGGCTGAGTTATTTTGTAAATTTTTTCAATCATCTTTTTCTAATGATATTACTGATAAGTTGACTTTGGTAAATTGCGATGATATTTTGAACTGTTTGAATATTTCATATATGAGGATATTGGTGAAGCTGTTGATGAGTTAAAAAAAATGGGTTTTGTTCTGGTCCTGATAATATACCTTCTGTTTTTATAAAAAATTGTAAAAATTCAATTTTGAAAGCTTTATTTATTATTTTCAATAAATCTATTTCTCCTGGTGTTTTCCCAGAAGTTTGGAAGAATTCTTTTATAACTCCCATTTTTAAATCAGGCTCGAAAAATCATATAAAAAATTACAGACCCATTTCCCTTATGAACAACTTTGCTAAAGTGTTTGATAATATTGTTGCGAAAAAATTGAGTTCATTTGTTGGTAATAGAATTATAAGTCAGCAACATGGTTTTAGGTCTCATAGATCTGTTGTTACCAATTTATTAATTTACTCTGATTATATTGCAAATTGTTTGGATGTTGATGTACAGGTTGATGCCATTTATTTAGATTTTAAGAAAGCGTTTGATTCAGTTAATCATTCTAGATTATTAGATAAGTTATTCAATATTGGAATCAGAGGTGCATTATTAACTTGGTTAGGATCTTATCTTGTGAATAGATTGAGTTATGTTAGAATTAAAGATATAATATCTTCTGCTATTCATGTAACGTCTGGTGTTCCTCAAGGATCACATTTGAGACCAATTTTATTTAGTATCTTTATAAATGACATCAGCCAATATATTATTAATTGTAATATACTATTGTTTGCTGATAATTTTAATTTATATAAGAAAGTAGAGTCTATTAATGATTACTTATTACTTCAAAATGATTTAAATAATTTGTATAACTGGTCAGTTGAAAATGCTTTATTTTTAAATGAAAGTAAATGTAAAGTTATAACATTTTTTAGTGGTCATAAATATTATAAATATAATTATTTTTTAAACACTGATAATTTGGAAAGAGTTTATGATATTAAAGATTTGGGCATTTTCTTTGATGCTAAATTTTCATTTATTAATCATGTGCATTTTGTTGTTTCCAAGGCTTTAAAAACTTTAGGTTATATAAATCGTAATACTAAGACGTTTAAACATTCTGAGTCTATTATTATTTTATATAAAAGTTTAGTATTGCCGGTTTTAACCTTTGGTTCTATTATTTGGTCGCCTTATCTTGGCTATGTTATAAATAGACTTGAATCTGTCCAGCACAAATTGTTAAGACATTTAGCCTATAGATTTCATAAACCTATGAATAGGTTTGACCATGATTTTACTGTTGTTTCTAAGTATTTTGGTATTCACACATTAAAATCTGTTCATGATTTAATCCCTCTTTAACCTTTCTTTTTCTATAAAATTATAAATGAATGAAAAAGAAAGTTTATAGTATCATTAGATGACTTACTCCTTTTTGTTTTCTCATAGAGAAAGCATTGTATCGGTAAAAAAAATTTTTTTCTATTTTTTCATTAATTTGTACATATTTGAACTCGGTGAGTCGAAAAAAGTGGTTTCCAGAAAATGTCTGTATGTATGTGTGTGTGTGTGTGTGTGTGTGTGTGTGGATGTATGAATTCAGTTAGTAAACTGTATTTCGAGAACTACTCGATGGATTTGCTTCTAATTTTGCATGGAATTTAGTTTTGTGACTAACTTGCTGGGAAGCTATTGATAATTT
Source organism: Anastatus disparis (assembly GCA_017163975.1). Taxonomy (NCBI): domain Eukaryota; kingdom Metazoa; phylum Arthropoda; class Insecta; order Hymenoptera; family Eupelmidae; genus Anastatus; species Anastatus disparis. The sequence continues at coordinate 1,738,726 of JAFFSR010000381.1, forward strand.
GGTTCTTCCAGCGTAGTTTTCATTTTAAAGTTTAAAAAAAAAAAAAAAAATTCGATTTTTCGTTTTTTGGTTTTTTTTTTTGTTTATTACTCGATGAATTTGCTTCAAAATTTGCATGGAATTTATTTCTGATTGCCCGGATAAAATAAATTTTTAAAAACTAATTTTCTTAGCTCAGTTTTAATTTTAGAGCATTTTGAAATTTTTGAAAAAAATGTTTCTATTTATTAAGACAATAAAATCTTAAAAACTACTCGATGGATTTACTTCAAATTTTCCATGCAATTCAATTTTTTGATGAACTGGTGCGGAAGCTATTGGGAATTGGTTTTCTTAGCGCAGTTTTTTTTTAGAATCATTTTAAGAATTGTTAAAAAATTTCGATTTTTCATTTTTTTTGTATTTTACGTAAACTACTCGAAGAATTTGTTCGAAAATTTGTATGGAACTTTATTTCGACTGCAAAAATTATTAAAAATTTTGTAAACAAATTTTCTTAGCGCACTTTTAATTTTAGAGTATTTTTAAAAATTTTTTTAAAAATTTTTATTTTTAATTTTTTTCTATTTTACGAAAACCATTCGATTGATTTGCTCCAAAATTTGTATGCAATTAATTCGCTACTATCTGAAGAAAACAAGCTTTGGAATACTAATTTTCTCAGCGCAGTTTTAATTTTAGAGCACTTTGAAAATTTTCTAAAAAATTTTTATTATTCATTTATTTTTTTTTTTGCGTTAACCATACTATAAATTTTCTCCAAAATTTTCATACAATTAATTCGCTATTGTCTGAAAAAAATAAGCTTTTGGAAACTAATTTTCTTAGCGTGGTTACAATTTTAGAGAATTTTAAAGATTTAAAAAACAATTTTGATTCTTCTTTTCTCATTTTTTTTCATTCTACGTAAAGTACTCGATAGATTTGTTCTAAAATTTACAGGGAAATTATTTGCGACTGCTTAAAGAAGGGAAATTTTCAAAAATTGATTTTCATAGCGTAGTTTTAATTTTAGAGCATTTTTAAAATTTTTAAAAAGAAATTTTGAAAAGAAAATGTTATTTATTTAACCAGTTAGATCTCGAAAATTACTCGATGGATTTGCTTCAAATTTTGTATACCATCTATGTTTTTGTATAACTAGGTGGGAAGCTATAGAAAATTTGTATTCATAGTGTATTTTTTTTATTATAGAGCCATTTTAAGAATTTGAAAAAATTTTCGATTTTTAATTTTTTTTTTGTATTTTACGTAAGTTAATTGATGAGTTTGCTTTGAGATTTCCATGGGAATAATTTGCATCTGCCAAAAGAAGGATAACTTTTATAAACCGATCTTTTTAGCGTAGTTTTCTTTTTAGAAAATTTTAAAAATTTTCTTAAAAAATTTTCATATTTCAGTATTTTTCCATTTTACGTAAAGTACTCGATAGAATTGCTCTAAAATTTTTATACAAGTCATTTGCTACTGTCTTTATAAACCAAGTTTAAAAAAAATAATTTTATCAGGGTAGCTTTTTGATCACTTCTTTTGATTTCTGAGTTACTCTTGAAAATTTATAATAGTGCTACTGATTTAGATGTTGACTTGTATTATTACATTCAATAAAGTATTTAAATATAATCATTATTAAATATTATAAATTAAATTGTTTTTTAATAAATGGAAAAAATATTTGAAGAAAAAGAATGAATTTCGTTGTCATCGTTCTTTTAAAGTACAAACTTATTAATAAATATTAATGCTAGACAATTTTTTTATATTAAAATCACATTTAAATAAATATAAAAAAAATAATGAAACTCAAAGAGCTCTATGAGAAAGCATTTCGCCAAAGCACTTGGCAGCGTTTTTTTTCTTTATTTCTAATTTCTAATTTAGGCACAATAAAATATGTTTTATATAAATCTTTGTTTCTCTCTCTGTCCCTCGATTTCCCTCAACTAAATACTTCAACGTTAAAAACGATTTAGATTTCAATGTTCTTAAAGCGAGAAATACATTAAGAGGAGGTCATGTATCTCTGTCCTTTTCTAATCAAATAATTAATTTTTAACAAAACTTAATAACTTTAGCAAATAATAAAAAGAAAGCCGCATCTCGTATCAGGAAAAGCAAAATTTTCTTCAATAAGAAAAAATTAATTTTATTGCTTCGATTTCAAGCAAACCTTGAAAACCCAAATTGTTTACCCTACCCTCAATGTTTTAAGTTTTTCAAGGTTTTCTTGGAAACGAAGCGATGAAATTAATTCTTTCTCATCAATGAACATATTACTTTTTTCATACGAAATGCGGCTTTCTCTTCATTTTTTGCTAACATAATTTGTTTTTGTAATAAAATCAATTCTTTGATTAGAAAAGGACAGATATACTCGACCTTCTCTTAATCAATAAAATAAATTTTCTTGTATTTAAATTACTAATTACAAAGGAGAAAAAGGAAGAAGAAAGAGAGAAAGAGACATGGCAATCATTGATTGATTGATTGATTATTCCATTGATGAATATTTTTTTAGGAAAAAAAGAGAGGAATAAGAAAAACAAGAGAATGGGAAAATGGGTGAGAGCTAGAGCTCAGTAAAAAGAAAATGAGAAGTCCAAGGCAAATTTGTATAAAAAATTCAGGAACTTTCTTAATAATTTTGAAGAAGATGATGAATATGGTAAGTATGGATATTTATGTTTACTCATGAATGAATTCACGGAACCTGAAGATTTGGACTAAATAAAAAACCAATGTTAAAAAAAGGTGTACTCTTATATCTACACTACATTTCAATTTTAATTTTGTCTTAATAAATGATAATCGCCTTGCGTAATTTATTTTTATGAAACGCTAAATTTCAATGGAATAACTATACACAAAAAGTATGTAAGTAAATAAAAAAGAAAAATTCATAATTATAAAAATTGCGTTTTCTTTGAATTACAAATAAAGCATGGAGTTGGCAAATTCGAAAGCTATTTTTGATGTAATAAATCAATAATACGATATTTTATAAGTTGTGAATGTATTTCAGAATTATACCTTAAAAAATACGTTAATTTTTATATTATGTAACTGAGATATGATTTGGAATAAATAAAATCATAAGTTATTTAACCTTCTGACAGCCGGCATTTTTTCTACTGAAAAAGTGTAACTATCTCGAAATTTTCCATATAAATGTTTCTTAAGTAAAAGTATATGTGGGCCGATCATGGAATGACGCCATATGGCGTCATCCCAGCTGTCAGAAGGTTTAAACTTCCGTGAAATTACTTAAATACTTCCTTGCACGTATACAATATATTTAATAATTTATATAGATAATGTTTTTATTTTTTATACACGTGTTACTATTTACATAAAATAAAAAATTCTGTGTGCTTACATGATTAGTTTATTTATTTATTAAATTTGAGTATGTACAATGATGTAACAGAATTTTTCATAGTTCGTTTAACATTACGTGATAATTAAACGGAGGATAGTTTAACGGTCACGGAGAAGAAGATATTTCGTTTTTGATAGAAAAAAGGTGTTATCTCGTTTTCGGTTGAAAAAGGGTGTTATTTAGTTTGCAGATGAAAAAATTTATAATTTCAAGAAGGTTTTTTTCTTTTGAATTTTGTATTGACCACTTTTACGAAATTAATTAATTACAAAATAAAAACACATTAAATAAATGAATTTATTTATAGAAATAAGTAAAATAATAAATGCACCGTGAAGAACTTAATTCCTGATCGCCTACAAGGTATTTCTGATCGTATATTTACATATTTACATACCTACGCTTAATCAATTTGGTCTCATAAATTAAAAAAAAAAATTTTTTCCTACTAAAATCTTATAAATTATGATTTGTCATTACTAATAATCAGATATTATGCCCTGATCCAGAGCAACGTCCTTCACGGTATTAATTAAATAAAATTAATTTTACAAATGAAAGTTCTTAAATACAGGATTATCATAGACATGATTTTATAACAATTAAAAAATAAAATCCTATTTTATCATAATGTTATAATAATTAAATAAAATAATGTCTACTATAATAATAATAATTTATATTTATATTTGACAAATTAATTTATTTTATTTAATAAAAATTTGTATCATTTAACAAATTTTCACAAATCACTTCATTTATTTAATGTATTTAAATGTAAGTTATTAATTTCATCGAGGCTGTCATTAAAAAATAAAAAATAATCCTTCCTGCGATAGTAAACTATAAAAGAGATAGATAGATAGATATTATTTCATTCTGTATTATATTTACAAAAAGAGCGTGTAATGCAATAATTAAAATAAAAATGCATAAAATACTTAAAAATAGTTTTGCATATTTAAAATAAAATTGTACAGTATGATATCACAGTCATAAAGCATAATAGAATTAATAATATTATAATAATAAGTCAATAAATTAAATGATTTCATTGATTTCATGATTTCATTGTGGCAGATAAATTTGTAAATGCTTTTTATGGACTGGTCGTTGAGGCTCAGCATGGGTTTGTTCCGGGTAAGTCTACTGTGACGAATTTGCTTTGTTACTCAAATGCGATAGTGTCTGCTCTGAAGGAGGGATGGCAGATGGATGCGATTTATACAGATTTGTCAAAGGCGTTTGACACGGTAAATCATGGTCGTTTATTGTCTAAGATGTGGAATTTCGGTTTAAGGGGTAAAGCCTATGAATGGTTAAGTTGTTATTTGATAGGTAGGAAACAGAGAGTGAGAGTAAATGGTTTTGTGTCTGAGGCTACTGAGATTCCCTTGGGTGTGCCCCAGGGTTTACATCTGGGACCAGTTTTATTCGTTTTGTTTATTAATGACCTTGGAGATTTTTTTCATGGATCATCATATCTTCTGTATACTGACGACCTCAAGGTTTTTAAAGTTGTAAGGTCACCTTTGGATGCCTCTCTGCTTCAGAGAGATGCGGACGAGATTGTCAAGTGGTGTGCAATTAATGGTCTCTCACTTAATATGAGGAAATGCTTCACTATAACCTTTGGTACTCATGAAGCATTAAGATTTGATTATATGCTGAGCGGGATCAATTGCCTTTGGTATCATGTGTTAGGGATCTGGAAGTCATTTTTTTCTCTGGTATGAACTTTATTCAGCACATTGAGAGCATTACTGCTAGAGCTTTTAAAATTTTGGGATTTATAGTTAGATCTACGAAGGATTTTACTAGACCTCGATCTTTGTTAGTGCTTTATAAGGCCCTTGTCGTCCCGCATTTGATGTATGCTTCCCAGGTGTGAACACCGCATTCTGCCGTTAGAATTTATATGTTGGAGTCGGTACAGAGAAGATTTCTCAGGTACTTGGCACGTAAATCCGGTAGACCCATGCACTGGACTGACCACAGTTTTCGGGAAATCTCGATGCGATTTGATTTGTTAACTGTTAAATCTATGCGCGATTACAGTGACGCTGTGTTTATGTTTAATGTGTACAATGGCTTTGTGACATTATGTGGTATATAAATATTCATAAGCTGTTTAATCAGCGTAACATGATTTATGGTTTGCGCGGTTTTAGGCCATCGTCTGAGTCACTCCATAGGGTGAATAAATTCTTTTACTCTCCAGTGCCACGATTGACAAGGATATGGAACGGTTTGCCTGGTGAGGTGCGTGTATGTGCTGATGTTGGGCAATTTAAAACTGGAGTCATGTATGCAGTGCGTAGATATTATGAATGAGGTTGGTCATGGGTCATGAAAGTTGGGAGTTTGTGTGTGCGTGTCTATTATGCGGTATATTTTGTAAATATTGTTAACGTTAGTAATATTTTATTGTATTATCTTGAACTGTTATTTTATATATGTATTTTATAATGTACTGTTGTGTTTATTTTGTATTGTATTTTTGGGCTTTTTGGCCCGTATTTTTCAAATAAATAAATAAATAAATAAAAGTGATATCACAGATATAAAATATAACAAGAATAAATACACGCAAAGAATATAAATAATATAATTAAAAATCAGTATCAAATATCTATGATCTAAGGATTTTCCAGTGTGAGTGTCATAAATAATTGGAACTTTTTGCCTCAGATTGTTGCAATAATTGTTTTATATTTTAAACATACTCGCAAACATAACCTCCAAAGCGGTGTTTACAAAAACAAAGGATGCTACATTGCTGTACTTATCATGGAAGAAGATTTTAATAAAAGTTTTGAATGTCTCGAAAAAAAAGTTTGTTCAACAAAAAGTTCACCTATGACAGTAGTGTGTGTGAGCTGTGGTAAAGCCTATCATTTGGGCTGCATCAAAAGACTGAAAAGTATTGTACATGTTGAAGAAAATCTGGTGAGATGTAAAAAAAAACAATTAGGGGAAAGGAGACACAAATTGAACAAAAAAAAATGAAGAGAACCAAGAAAAAATTAAACAATTAGAAAATGAAATAGATACACTAAAAGAGAAACTTAATAATGTCTACAATAGGTACACACACTACAAGGATTTATATATCACTCAGAAAGAAACAAATAATAAGCTTATTGATGAAAATGAAGAGAAAGAAAAGAAATACAACTCACTGTATAGCGATAACTTAGAACAAAAAAATATGAACTTGCAATTACTCAGAGATGTTAGAAAAGAGGAGCACAATGTTTCTAATGAAATGGTAAACGATGCAACAATTGTTGAATTGATTCTACTGAGAGAAGTAAATACTTCGCAAAGAGATATGTTGAATGGCAATAAAAAATATATTGAATCTTTGGAACTACAGTTGCAAGAAGTCATACATAAAGAAGTAAATCAGAAAATATATGCACAGGTAAATAAATTTCCTACACAAGAAAAAAAGTATAAACCAGTAGAATTAATAATTGCTCCAGTAGATAAGCAAAGTTCAATTGAAACAAAGAAGGAAGTACAGTCTCAGATTGATTTATCTGAACTGAAAATTGACTTTGTAACCATCAAAGAAAAAAACAATGGTAATATAATAGTCCAATCTAAGAATAAGGAAGATATAATAAAAATACAGAAAGAACTAAACAGTAAAGTAAATGATAAGTATAGTATCAAAGAACAACAGTTGTTTAATCCTAGGATAAAAATTGTAGGAGAATTTTATGAAACTAAACTTATTAGTAAGCTAGAAAAGAAAATTATCAGCCAGAACTTTTCGCAATTGGATGCTAGATTTTGTAAGGCACTGCATTTTACAAAAATGATAGGTAAAAAGACGTCCATACTGTATGCAGAAGTAAACAGAATTATTTATAATTATATAGCGTTGTCAAAAAAGATATCAGTTCAGTTTGAAAAGTGCAGGGTTTATGATAACTTTAATATACTAAGATGTTTTAAATGCTGTGGATATGGGCATAGCCAGAAAAACTAATAAAAAAAATAAAGTATGTTACGAGTGTATTTCAGTGGAACATTTATCATATGAATGCAAGGAGTCGAGTCACAAATGTGTAAACTGTGCTGAATCAAATGAATTATATAAAACTAACTATGACTGCTCTGACGAAGCTACAAGCGAAAGTTGTTTTATATACAAGATTAAAGTAACAAAAAAAATTAATTTAACAGACAATGAGGATAAGTCTCTGCTCTGATATTAACAGATGTAATAGAGAGCCAGAAAAATTACATGAGTACAACAACGAGAATACTATTTATGAGAAAACAAGACAAATATGAAAATGAAAACGAAACAGAATTAATGCAAAGTGAAATCGTTGTAAAAGATACTGTGGAATTAAATAGAATAACGAAGGATCTTGGTGATGTTATTATGTACATAAACATTAGAAGTCTAAAAAAAAATATACATAAACTAGAAACTCTATTATATGCACTGAATAAAAAACCAATTATTGTAGTATGCACGGAAATCTGGTTATGTGATAATATAAATTTTTGTCAAATTGATGGATATGAGTTTCTTACAAATGACAGTTCATTAAACAAAGCAGACGGAGTGGCTATATACATAAAAAAGGCACTAAATATAAGGCATCTAAAGAGAAAATAAACCTTACTAATGCAATAAGTGTATAACTAAACTTGGAAGACAGGAAAATAATAAAACTTAGTGCCATATACAGATCACATGGAGAGTAACAATAGAGTAAAAAATCACTGTATAATAGGTGATTTTAACATTAATATAAATGATAATTCGCAAGATACTATTGATTACTTGAATAATTTCTACGAATACCAATATGAACTATATTTTCAAAAACCTACCCTGGTAGAAATGTTAACCAACTTTTAGCGATCAGTTCGTCAAATCGGGACTACTTGGCCAACGATTTAACCAACTTTTGCTAAAAATTACTGCTAATTTCGTCACAAAAAGATGGGTTCGTTAGCCAACGGTTAGCCCAAGCGTTGGTTAATAATTTAGTTCGTTTTTTAGCCAACAGATCCTTAATTTTTTAATTTAATGAAGGAAACAATTCTATTTTAAACTGTATAAATTTTAACAGTTTATAATACTAACAATATGAACAAAATAAAATAATTTGATGTTAAACTACATAAATATTAACATTTTATAACTGTTAGAATATAGAAAAAATAATTAATAAATATATAGTAATATATATATATTAATGTTTAGTTAATTTTTATTAACTTTCAGATTTTTTTGTAAATTAATAGTTAGTCTATACGAACAGGGATAATTTCCCTCTGAGGATATTAACTATTTAAATATAAATACTGATAAATTAAAAATAAATAAATAAATAAATAATTTACATTAATATTATTAATTTTTAATAATTTAAAAATATATTTGACTCAGATGAATCCATTAAAGAAATGCATTTATTAAACTTATACATTCATTATACTTATAAAACAATTTTTACAACAGTTTCATATACTTTTTAACATTTGGTTGTAAATATTTTTACTTTTAATGATATAGTTTTATATGTACATTTTTACATTTAACGATAAATCTTTACATTTAATTAAATAAATGTTTACATTAAATAATAAATTTAATATCAAAATACAAAGTATAATAAGTTTAATATAGAAAACCCAATAAAATATTAATATAAAACACAATATAAGTTTTAATTTAGCGATTTCTTCCAATTCTTGACATTGGTAAGTACATCGCTTAAAGATATCATATATTTCTCAGACGTATCTATTCTTCTCTCTTCCCTGGCCGATACTATTACAACTGCAATAATAATACAAATTTAGTTATTATTAAAATATTATAATAAATTGTTGTAAGTACAATAGACATAGTAACATACCTTCCATACATTTATATAATTCCAAAGGTTTGAATTGTACTTTTGGATTTTCTTTGTCACGTAATTTTCTTGCTGCTGTAAATTTCATAGCAAGATTTTGGGTCATAAATGCTCTTATCATATATGATATATATATATATATATATATATATATATATATATATATATATAAAGAAAACTTTTATATATAAAGAAAATTTCTTTATATATAAAGAAAACTTTTGGAAATAACTAGATCCTTATCCAAACAAGTTTTATAGTAAAGAGCACTGGAAAAAATATAACATTTAAAATATATTCATCAAGTTTTATAAATATGTAATCGTAGACTGGGTTTTTACTTACCACATCATTTTGGAGGTAACGATTGGATTTTAGATTTTCATTGAAAATTAAAAATTGATCCTTGTCATCGAAGGGCAATGAAAAATTATATTTTTTTTCGAAATTAGCGTTTTTAGTCATAATTATTTGTTTGTCAAGCATGTAATTAGATGCTTGGTCTTGCGACATTTGCAAGGTATTTAATTTTTCTTTAATCAAGGCCAGTTCAGTCAATATAGTAACTTTAAATTCTGTAAATAAATGTGTACACATAATTTAATATAATATTTACTTTGATCTATTTGAATAAATGATGAAGCCCAAAATCTTACCTTTATCAGAATCAATATTGATATTTGATATATCAATCACTGGCAGAGAAACATGTGAGCCTTGGATGGTATCATTAGTAGCACTCAGACTAGAACTTGAATGTGTGGTCTTACGCTGCTTGTTTGGAGTTGAATATTATCTAAATTTTCATTTGACCTTGAAGTTGATTCTAAACTTTTTTGTACGTATTTATCTAATTTCAAAACATTTTCTCCACTCGAATCAGATTGATCTGTATGCTTATGAAAACCTTTGATTACAGCAGACTTTGATGCTCCTAAACCTTTAATTTAATAATTAATATTTTAATAATTTTAAATTATGTAGAATATCTATAAATTGAACAAGAATATTAATTAAGAAATACAATACCTATATTATTACTTGAAGCTCCATATTAATTTCTTTTTAACCCTATACTTTTATTCTTAGTACTTTCTTCAATCAAACTTTCATCGTCACTGGTGAAATCACTATCATTGAGCTCTTTTCTCATTCTATTTAGTTCTTTTGATAGTTCTCTTTTTTTTATGTCATTAGTCATTTGTATAGTCAACAAAGATGCATCACTTCCCGTAAGACAATTTTCTTGATATTATAAAATTTCAAATTTTTTTAGAGCTTCATCATAAGTTTTTGCCCTCCCTTTGATGTCGACTGTAAATTCATCCCAATCTTCTGGAGCATTAGCACAGATTTTAACTAAATCATGCAACAATTGAGCATCTTCTGGATTGGTAGATAATGATAGAAATTTTGTAACACACCGTCCTTTCTTTTTTGAAAATGTAATCCAACTAGTGGGTACGATATCCATTTCCGTTGTGATACTTCTACGGCCTCTCTTAAGAGCATGACGAAGCTGTCCGCCTTCTAATAATATTTCCAATCATAACTTATGAATAAACGATGCGTTTAATTGAGTTTCTTTGCTACAAAGAAAAAATTTGTAAGATTAAACTCTAGTGCGGACAACTCAAGAAATCCACCAAAATATTATACATACAAAGTTATAATAAAAACTTTCAATAGGTCGTATTTTAAGGTTAGGTTTATCGAGTTTGATATCTAATCTCCAATCTAAGCTCATAAAAAAATAACAAGTCCAAATGATTTTTTATTTTAACAAAAATTATTGTATAAATATAGCTTTAGTGCGGACAAGTCATTATATTTGTTTAATTTAAAAATTTCAAAAGATATTGATAAAATAAAAAAAGCAAAACTCGATTGCTGCAGCCCGACATGCCGTTAATAAAATGTATTAAGAGGCGGTCGGAACCAAATCGGTGACTTAGTTCGGTGCTTGTAATAAATGCTTACAATAATTTATTCATTTATTAATATGGTAAAAATATAGTCATTTCCTCTAGTCATGTATATAAAGAATAATTTAAAATAGTTAAAGCCACAAAAATATACAAAATATTATTATAAAGCGAAAAATGCCACCTAACAATCGACACGACAGTTTTTTGCATGCGGTATATGTCAAGTCAGTTTAATATTTGTAATAAATGCTTATAATAATTTATTTACTTATTCATATGGTAAAAATATAGTCATTTTCTCTAGTCATGTATATGAAGAATGATTTGAAATAGTTTAAGCCATAAAAATATACAAAATATTATCGTAAAGCGAAAAATGCTGACTTGATATATACCGCAAGTCACCGATTTGGTTCCGACCGCCTCTTAAAGAAAATGCATACAATGAAGTTTCTTCTGAATCTGACTTACACCCATTTTCACTTTCACTGCTGCTCATCTTTAATAACTGCAATTAAAAATTTATCTCATTTAGAATAATGTTTAATAAACTATTTATTAGAAATTTATTATTTAGAAATTTTAAAATTATTTTTTAGAAATTTATTTATAGAAAGCTACTTAAACATCATTTGTTTAATGTATTGAATTTTGAGGTTAACAGAAATAAAGTGTAAATTAAAATGTTCAATTATCTTTTACATACAATTTTTACACAATAAAAGAATAAAATATTCTTTCACGCTAATGTAAACTTATTAAAAATCCTATCACTCTATTAATATTAAAAGTTATAAAAAAATTCCAACTACATTGATTTAAGAGTCAAAGAATTTATCATTCTAAACTACAGATGAAATTACAGGTTATGTCAAAACAACTTAAAACTAAATAGAACGTTCTATATATGAATTGCTATATAGTGACTCGAAATTTTTCAGAAAATTTAGTTCATGTATACAAATAAACGTGATTATTTATATATTAGAAATAAAATAAAATTTTTCTCAAAATCTACATTTATTATGTAGAAGATTGATCAAATAAATGTTAAAATATGAATAAGAAAGTTTTAAGGCTCTTAGTTATTAAATATAATTTTTTGAAAATATTTTATAAACATCAGTTTAAAGTAGAGATTACTCAAAATCATTTTGCGTACATATGAATATATATATTACGTTCATGACAAATAAAAATACCATTTGATAGTATTTTCCAACTATATAAATATCACATAACTTGAATTGACTTTTAATTTCTATTTTTGTTCAAAGCGTTTTTGAAAATATAATACTATGATAAATGTATACATACCTTATTCTTACAAAAATTCTAAGTCAAGTTTTTTAACGAGAAGAAGTAGAAAGTTGCTTTGAATGCAAAAGAGGTATAACAAATACCCTTTTTTCTTCGGTTGTAGAAAATGACATCTTGAATTTTATTAATTTTTTATAAATGTTATGTACTGGAGAATCTAAAACCTCTGAAGATATTTTTTCATTTCCCAAATATTGAAAGTATAAGAATTTGATACTGCTGAAATTTTATTAGAATAAGTTTTGTACTTGATATGCATAATATTCTCTACGTAATGAAATTCTGAGATTTCTCCAATACTTCCATTTTTTAAGAGTATGCTGTTATTTGGATGAACAACTGACAGCACCATTCTCTTATAATTTATTTTCACAATTTTCTTATTCTTTTCGCTTAAAATTTTTAGATCATTTTGAATATTTATATTTCTATTTGAATATTGTTCTAACTCAAATAATCTTTTTACGTATTGAGAAACCAAGTGCTTTGGAGATCTCAAAACACTAGTCATCATCCCAAGGTAAGACCCGAAGTCAAAGGCACTCATCTCATTTAGATTACACTTCATATTCTGAATATCATCACATACATGTAATAAATTGTGAATATTTAAAGATAGAAATGTTATCCATAAACAGCTGCAGCATCGATCACAAACTTTTTCAGATTTTGTCTTGCTTCTTCTAAAAAAGGCTGAGGATCATCTTGTGATAATAATCTGCAAGACATGGAGAATAATAAAAAGTGCTCGTAAAGCTCCTTTGACATTAGCTTTTTAAATAAAAAAATACCAGCGTACAATGTAAAGAACTTCAGTTCAACAGCTTTCCAGTTACTATATTCCTTTGTTGACCTCATCTTCCTTGGGAATTCATCTGGTATATCTTTTTGAATTTCAAGTGATCGTCTATTAAGTTCATCTTTTAAATTTGCACTTGAGCGAACTTTATGTTTTGATGTTGACTTAAATAAGTATTCCAACATTCTACTAGTGCATCCAAGATAGATCAAATACATAGGGTCCAACACAAACTGATCTATCATGTTGATTGGAGGTTCTATTAAAGATAGCATTGAAGGAGCCATTTGATGATCTGGATATTCAAATGATCTGAAACCAGCATCAGTTCTTTTCTCAGCATCACTTTTTAAAAACACTGTTACTTTATCTACCTTTTTACCAATCACAGTACACCGCTCACAACCTTTGAATGCTACATGTCCAACAGTTCCTTTTATGAAAGATCTAGCTGGAGAATCACAAGTGAAGAATTTGATTATCACCATAAAATGTCTATTATCAACATAAAAACCTGATTACTGTAATTAATTCATTCCTTTTACAAATTTTTTAAGATATTCAGCTGCAGACTTGGGCTTCCCATGACCAGCAAACATAGATGCAGTAAAGAGTTTGTAAATATTTTGCTTTGTAAAAATTTTGCACAGAATAGGCCACATAGAAACAGAACTTGATTTAAATGGTGAAATTCCATCGATATTAACTATAATTTCCATGGTATCATGAATTTTGGGATCGATAGTACACTCTCAAGTTTTTTTTATGCCATAATGATAAAACTCACCAATACTGCCATCAGCCACTTTCATACTTTCAATATTACACTTAAAATTATTTTTAAGGAGGGTTTTTGTGCACGATGACAAAGTAGGTAAGAGTCTCTGATTCAAGATTTTCAATAACTTGTCCACATGTACATGAGGTGTATTCGATTCAACAGTCTAATTAATTATTTCTTTAATTTCTTTCTGTTCGTAGGACTTTGAAATACATAATACCTTTTCGCTATTACTCTCATTGTTAAATGTTGATTTTTCTTTTTCACAATCACTTTCAACATAATAGGTGAATTCTTCCTCACTACTAATACTACTTTCTGAATAATTTTCATCACATTCTAACCTTGATAATTCACTTAAATATTCTCCTGCCAGTACGGTTTTTTCTTCATATTTCTTTAATTTCTTCTTTTGTCGATATATCTTGGATCGTCTTTTATTATTATTTTCTTCTATTTTATGATACATACTTAATTATTTGATGAAAAATAACTATATCTCTATTTTTTATGTTTTATTAGTATCGTTGCTCCGTTTTCTAATTTAAGGGTGACGTCCACCCAAAATATTGTATTCTATCTCACATATCGCAACGGGCTTAATTAAGGGTCTTGTCCACCCACAGCTGTCGCGTCCGCCACTACGGGATTTATAGAATATATTAAGGGTGTCGTCCACCCAATTACTTGTTTCATATTAGTTTAAGGACTCCGTCCGACCGCGTGTAAATATTAGATGTTAGAATAAGTTAAGGGTGTCGGCCATCCTTTATCTTTACATCACTTAAAGGTTCCGCGTACCTATAGAGATTCGTAACTTAGATAATCAAGGAAGCCGGCTACCCACTATTATTATTACCGTAGTATTAAGTATAGCGTTATTAGGTGCCGTTACCTATTAATATAATTATTTAATTATTAATCACTTATCACTTTTGTTTTTGCACATTGTTGCAGGTAAAAGCCGCCGGTGTAATTTAGACCGTCCAGGCCGTAGAATCTGTTAGTTAAACTCAAACTAATAAATTAGATTCTTTAAAGATTATTAATTGACTTAATCCATTTATTAAATTAGATTCACTTAAAGATTATTAATTGATTTGATTCATTTATTAAATGGATTCAGAATCCTTCGTACTCCCAAGTTACGTAGATAAGTTTATGTCGTTGGTAGGTTGTACGAAGAACTATAAAAATGATTTTTTAAAATTAATGATATACGTTTTATTAAAAAAAAGTAAATAATGTCATTATTTACTTATTTATTTAACTTATTAACTGTTTAACTTTGAAAATTTGTTTAAACAAAACATTCTGTAAAGTTAAGATTGTATATGAATTTGTATGAGCATTGACATATCTAATGACATTCTTTTGTTTTCACTAACCTACGAATCGATGTCACTCGCGTCATATACGGCCATGCTGTGCGATATCTCGATCTGTCAATACTCCCTTAGGGAGTATAGAGCTATCAATACTCCCTTAGGGAGTATTGACAGAGAGAATATCGTCGAGATATTAGCATGAACGTATGCAATGCCTATACAAATTTAGCGTGGTCTATAGGTATTCCACCGAATACGGCCTACGACGACATAATAGTAATATACGCAACAAGTTACGTACGAAGGGATAATATTGGCAGGGGTCAATGTTTTCTGCTGCTCAAGCAAAAAACATTTAACCCTGCAAATATTTTCCCGACGTACGTCACATGTTGCGTACCCTAAAAAAAATCAGGTAATAAATCACCTGATTTATCAGGTGATTTATCGTGCCAAAACATCATGTAACGATTTTGTTGGTATTTACACATTTTAAACCATGCTAAGTCAATTTAGAACAATTTTTGAAAATTTTGGAAAATTTTGAACTTAGAAAATTTTTTAAATAATTTGGTCTTAGAAAAAATTTTGACTAAATCACAAAAAAATTTCTAAGTTCAAAAATTTCAAAAATTTTTCAAAAATTGTTCTAAATTGACTAAGCATGGTTTAAAACGTATAAAAACCAACAAAATCGATACATGATATTTTGGCATGATAAATCACCTGATAAATCAGGTGACTTCCCACCTGATTTTTTTCACCAGGGTAGATTATTTTATGCTGTTGTAAGCAGTTAGAGGAACAATACAATTATAAATATATAATAAAATACATTTTTTACAATTTTTCAATGTATATATCATGAATTTATGAAATGCGAAAGAAGCAATTTCGTAAAATTTAAAGAAGCGTAGAACAGACAGCCTCGTCTGCGCGCGCAAGCGCCACATGTTGTCGCGTGACGCTTCGAGGAACAAAGCAAGCGATACTTACTGTATTGGGATACACAAATTTTTAATTCACAATTATTTTAATATTTTTCTTTGATTTACTAAATATGATAGATACATCTGTTTATAAAATCTTTTCTTCTGTTATGTTTGTTTGTACTTGTAAATATGAATGTACAAACTTATAACTGAAAAGTTTTAAAATTTTTTTATTTTTCTTACAATTTTACAAGTTTCATGTTTATTCTATTTTTTTCACTGCATCACTTTTACTGTGATTATTTTTTTCACTATTAACTCTAAATTTTATAATTAATAAATCGTTATGAACCATTATTTATTTAATGTATATTTAAAAAAATGTATCTAATACGAAAAAG
The DNA here is from genome assembly GCA_017163975.1 of Anastatus disparis. Classification (NCBI taxonomy): domain Eukaryota; kingdom Metazoa; phylum Arthropoda; class Insecta; order Hymenoptera; family Eupelmidae; genus Anastatus; species Anastatus disparis. The sequence continues at coordinate 1,755,488 of JAFFSR010000381.1, forward strand.
ATCATTATGAAATGTGAATAAACGCGGGACTTAACTATGCGGCGCCGATCGTCTAACGCGCCTGTTTATGTTCTCAAGTTTACACTACTATCCTTTCTAAACACATCGACGCTCACTTCGTACTGAAGAGTTTAGTTGTATCCCAACTTACTATAGTGTGGGGCCTGGGACTCCAACCAAAAGCCACACAGTATAGATGAGAGAAGGTAGAGGTTTTAAGGTTAAGTTGAATGATTACACGAGAGATATGGTTAAGCGTTGTATTTGCTGAAGCCAGGGATACAGTCGGTAGTCAAGTGAGAGAGTAACGTTCGCACGCTAGCACGTTAATTCGTCTCAGAGGGGAAGGGATGCCTGTTTGTCATACGATAGGCTACTAATACATGTTCACACATACATGCCCCCACAATACTCCCCCCTTTTTTTTTTTTTTTTTTTTATTACATTATAATTATTACTTATACTAGTACCCTGGTTTACATTCTGTACTTGCGTACTCTTAACGTTCCGTGCGTAACTATTTTCACGAATTCAGTTATTTTATCGCATTTTTATCTGACTCCGTTTACATTTTACATTAATGTTTACTTTTATACATAGCTAACTATTTACATTTACAGAAAAAAATTTTAACAATGCTGATTTTAAACAATAGAATTATTACAAAATATGCTACTCGCACGTAAATGTACGCTTAATTACTCGTGTTTACTCGCACTTTATACTTATTTACACTCCGTGCTTAATTGCACTTATTTATACAGCTGTGCTTAATGCACTTACATTACCTAACTGTACTTATAGTACTTGCTCACGCACATACTTTGTGCTCGCTTGCACTTATGCGTTTTATATATTATTTCGTGCATGAATGCACTTGTTATGCTATATATTGCATCTTAAAACTTACTGAATTTACATATTTAATTAGTTTCAACAATTTTGTGACAATTTTACATTAACTATATGCTCTTATTTATACGACCGTATTGAATTATTTTTGGAACTAAACAAGTTAATTTTTATGTTTTACAATACATATTTTTAAGATTTCATACAATCAATATAACATTCTAATTTTTATCACATTTTATGCGTCTAATACGCTCAGTCTTTAAAACTATCACATTTATGCATTTACTACGCTCAGTCTTTAAAATTATCACATTTATGCGTTTAATACGCTAAGTTTTTACGATGATTATCATACATTGTGCAACCATATGTTACTCGCGGTTAACGCGCTGAATAATAAAGAACTTGCATTATTGCCAACCATAAAAAACGTCATTTCACATTAAATATATAATAATACATAACATATGCTTGCACGTCATACATTCTTGATGTAAGTCACATTTACTCTAGCATTCTCACACACATGCGCACTATCACTACACTGAGTTCATAGTCTTGTCTTCTCCTGTGTTCTTTGGCAGATTGAAAACAAAAAGCTCTTTGACTGGCTGGTCTTCGATAAATAGGGTGGGCACACGGTATTCCACCCGTTCGTGCGCCACCATCATGTTGCGTTGGGCTGCCCTTCGTAGGGCGTTCTCGCGGATTGTAAAATAACCCCGAAATTGCTCCTCGAACTCCTCAAAAGCAATCTCCGCCATCTTCATTTCATGCTTGAAAGCCACGTCAGTTGTTTGCGTAATGCGGCGAGAAAGGTCCGTCTTGATTCTTGATACTTCTTCCATCGCTGCAGAACACAGGTACACTAACACTGAGAAAGGAAGCACTCTAAAGATTATTAGAAATAAGGTCACAGTGGTGTTCCTATAAAAGTGGAACGCAGTCCAGTAGGAACGAGCCAAAGCTACCTAAATAAAAAGAAAAGAAAAGAAAAAAAATTATTAATACACATAATAACAACATATATACATAAAAACATAATAAATTAATATAATACAATCAGTGTAACATCCTTACTCATATTTCAATCATTCTTTACTTTCTTACGATACTTAAAACTATTTACAAAAGCGGGTGGAGCATGGTTCCCTACGTTAACGCTAACGTCAAACCTAACTGTTTTTTTAATAGCGGTTTCTTTACAATCTCTCTTAAGGATGCTATCAGTTCTTTTTCTCCTTTTTAAGATGTTAGGCACAAATCTTTCCTTTTTTTGCCTTTGGGGAACCGTACTTGCATCTTCAATGCTCCTGCCTTCGTCATTCTGTACACTATTGGCAGCATCCGGCTGACTGACCATTGTCAGTTGATCATAATCTTGCTGGCCAACTTCAGCTGGGTTTGCCTCGTCTACTGGACCAATCTCGTCAGAGACTTCCTCTAACCGCTCTTCGACGGCGCTCCGCGCATCTTCTGCGTTACGGTGGACTTCCACCTCAACCGACGTTTGATTGTGTACAGAGGTTTGCGAGGTATTGTTGGTTTGTGACGATGGCGTGGGTGGTTGCTCTTCGTCTAGAGCATCTTCCTGCACTCGTTGTTCGACTGGTGTAAGCTGTTCCTCACTTCTCAGGAAGAAGGCTGGTTTTAATCTATCAGCCGTTACCACCTCATTCCTGCCGTTTTTCTCGATTGTATAGTTTCTACCACCGTCATGCCTCGCTATAACCTTATGCGGTCCCGTATATGGATGCGTAAGTGGCGGTTTAACCGCCTTCACCCTTTCGAAAACGTGGGTGCAGTGGCTCAATTCTTTAAAAACAAAAGGTTTTATTGCACAGTTGTGCGTGGCAGGCACTGGCTTAATTTGCCTTATGTAATCTTTGAATTCAACAAGGAATTCGCCTGCATCATGCGCATTGATCTCACGAAATTCACAGAAATCACCTGGTACAGTCAGCGTCGTACCGTATAAAAATTCGGCTGGGCTTGCCCCCGTATCCAGTCTCAAGCGCGTGCGCAGACCAAGCATTACGGTAGGCAAGGCCCTGGTCCATTCAGCGGTCTCTGTGTGGCACATGATTGCGGCTTTAAGAACACGGTGCCATCTCTCGACAATACCGTTGGAGGCTGGATGATATGGTGTCGTCCTGACCTTCTTACACCCGATATAATTTAACAGCTATTTGAACAACTGCGCCTCAAATTGCCTCCCTTGATCGCTCGTAATAATCACCGGTGCGCCAAATCTCGCCACCCAATTATCATAAAAAGCGCGTGCAACTGTGGGAGCGGATACATCTTGCAGCGGAACTGCCTCTGGCCACCTTGAAAATCTATCTATCATTGATAGGATATATCTGTACCCTTCACATGATGGAAGTGGGCCCACGAGATCCACATGAACATGGGTGAAACGAGCATCTGGCTCGGCGAATTTCGATGGTAAAAATTTATTCTCGCGAAAGATTTTGGATTTTTGGCAATTAATACATGCCTTGCACCATGCAGCTATCTCCTGGTTCATCTTGGGCCATACATATTGCTGTCTAATCAGCTTAGCTGCTACTTTGCCCAACGGATGCGAGTTTTGATTGTGAAACAGGTTAATAATATCCTGTCTACATTCTTTAGGGACGTAAGGGCGGAATACCTGATCTACTAATTCTACGTACACGAAGGTCTTACCGGCTCCCCATTGCACCTTGATTAATTTAAGGGGATGACTGGGGTTATCTAAAATCGCCGTTAATTCCTCATCCTCTAGCTGCTTTTCTGCTAGCTCCTCTAAAGAAAAAAGCGTAGGAAATCTTACGTCTTCGATCCTTGATAAGGAATCTGCTACTGCATTATCCTGTCCAGGAAGATAGCATATTTCCGTATTAAATTCTGCTATATACGATAGCCTTCTACCACGAATTGCTGGGCAATCTTCTACGTTCTGCACAAGTGCGTAAATGAGCGGCTTATGATCGGTATAAATTTTAAACTCCCGACCCTCAAGATAGTATCTAAAATATTTAAGCGCTTCATAAATAGCTGATAATTCTTTGTCTAAAACACAATAATTCCTTTGCGCAGGTGTGAATTTTTCAGAAAAAAATGCTAATGGTTGCCACGAGTCAACTACTAATTGCTCCAACGACGTGCCCATCGCGAAGTTCGAAGCGTCCGATACGACTCTAACTTCCGCGTTTTCTGCTGGGAACGCTAAATAAGCTACCTCTGCTAATTCTTTTTTTGTTTTTTCGAATGCGTCTTCGGCTTCTTTTGTCCATACTACAGGACGTTTATCCTTTTTCTTAATATCACTAATTAATGCATTTAAATGGCGCTGCGTTTCAGCTGCATACGGTAAACATTTTCTATAAAAATTAATCATACCTAAATATCTACGCATATCATCTTTAGTCTCTGGTTTAGGGAATTCTACTATAGCTTTAACTTTACTTGAGTCTGGGCAGAATCCTTCCCTGCTTACCTGGTGTCCAAGGAATATTAACTCCGACACGCCAAACTTGCATTTATCCACGTTCGAACGTAAGTGAAACTTGGCGAGCCGTTCAAATACGATTTTAAGGTGTTCCTCGTGCTCCTCTGGCGATGAAGATGCAACGAGAATATCATCCACGAACTCGAATGCAAACTCTAAATCTCCCAGGGCTAGATTGACGTACCGCTGGAAGGTTTGAGCGGCATTTCTGAACCCGAACGTCATTACAAGATACTCAAAGAGACCGAAAGGCGTAACAACCGCAGTTTTGGGTATGTCTTCCGGAAAAATTGGTATTTGCAAGAACGCTTGTTCGAGGTCCAGAGCAGAGAATATACTTTTGTCGTGTAAGTTGCTCGTAAAATCGTATAAATGTGGCAAGGGATACCTGTCAGGAACCGTAACGTTATTTAGTTTACGATAATCACCGCAAATACGCCAGCTTCCGTCCTTCTTGGGTACCATATGGATGGGTGTAGCCCACGGACTTTTCGAAGGTCTACAAATACCCTCCTCGACCCATTTCTCGAACGCCTTCTTGGCGGCTCTGAGCTTCTCTGGTGGAAGTCTACGTGGCCTTTGTGCGACGGGGGGTCCCGTTGTTTTAATGTAGTGGTATACGCCCCTATGTTTTGCCGGCAAGGGATCTTCTATACCAACTATTGAAGGATACTGACTTAACAACTTCGCGTATTTATTACCCGGGTCAAGGATCGATACTTGAACTAATGCGGCGGTTTTGTTGAATCCTTTGACGGACTTTTGCGTCTCACCATCCACCAGTCTTCTTCTCGTAAGATCTGGTAGTAGATGGTATTGTTCCAGCATATCTCCGCCTAAAATCGCGTATGGCACGTCTGCCACGATAAATGTCCACCCGAATCGTTTATTTTTAAAACCTAGGTCTAATTGCATATGGATTGTACCGTATGTGCTTATTCGCGTGTTATTAGCGGCATATAATTGGAACTTGACAGGTTGCTCGCGTTGACCTTCGTTTTTTGGAACAAGCGAAATCTCTGCGCTCGAATCAATTAAAAATGTTTTACCCGAGACTTTATCTTTAATATGGAGACGTATTGACTCGATACCCGACGCGCACGCCTCATCTACGCGTCGGTTTGGAGGTTCAAAGACTTGACAATGTCTTCTCTCCTATTCGGACTTCTCGCGCTATTAGCCGGTCTAAAACTGTTACTTCTTCTGAAATTTTTATTTTTTACGTCTGAATTTTTCCACGCACAGGGTTTTATGCATCTATAAGCCTTATTTCCGTATTTAGCATGATATTTACAAAACTTATTCGCGGATCTACTTCTATTTCTATCTTTATTATCGCGACTACGAGATCTTGTTCGTCTCTCACTGGCATAGTCGCGTTTTTTATTTAATTGGTCTTGCACGACTGCTTCTATTCTCGCTATTTCTTCCGCGTTATCTTTACTTTTTTCGACCGCGTTTATCTCCTTTTTACTTTCGAGCAGATTTTTATATACTTCATCCGCGTGTCTAACGAGTGTCGCTTCATCCGCGTCTGCACCGTATCCTGCCATATAATATTTGATACTAGGGATGAGGTTATGCCTCCATGCCTCGAGCACCATCTGCCGAGGGATCCGTCCTCTTGCTATATTCAGCATCTCGTTTAGGAACATCGAGGGTTTTTATCGCCCATTTTATACCCAGAAAAAAGGATTTTAGATTCACTTTCGGCGGATCTTTCGTATTTTTCTAGTAAGTGACTTTTTAATCCATCGTATCTTTGTCCCGGCAGCAATAATTTAGTAATCTCGGCCGCCTCATAAATTACGCTTTTATCGAGATTAGTTATCAACGCGTAAAATTTTGTGTTATCGTCCATCGGCCTAGGAAAGTTAATCTAGCTCTCAAAAATGCTAAACCACGTATCTGGGTCGTGCTGCCAAAATGGCAAGTTAACATTTCGCGTACCGTAATGGTAACTGCCGCCCCCTACGCCCGGAGTAGGTATGGGAACTTCTTGATTAGTATTTGCGGCGTCGATACGCCTTTGATTATCTAGCGTCGATATGGGGTCTACTGGTGGTACGTTGCCTCCTGTCGGTATATTACCGACCGCGTTGTTATTACCGACCATAGCTACTGGTTTACCTACACTTGCTTTCAACGCATCAATCTCTTCACGCATTTTTTCTACTAATTTGTCGCGTTCTTCTAGCTTCGCGAGCCAAACTTTATAATCTTATGTATATTTATCGCGTAACTGATGCATTCTCTCGCTGTGCGTTCTCTCTTGGGCTTTTACAAACTCCTCGAACCTATTTCCTATTGGTGCCTTATTTGCACCATTTTCCGCGATGCCCCCGGCAGCTTCCAGCGGACTACTTTGCGGATTTTTTAACCCTATTCTTCGATTATCTACTTGTTCTTTAAATTTATCGTAAGAATTCGGTGTCTGTTGAAGGTCTAAATTATCGTTTATAACCTTATTCACCCTAGCAATTTCTGTGATATTAAACGCGCTGTCATTGTCAACTTCCATGTTAATACTCATTTTGCGCGTGTTAACAATTAGAAAAGGAAAAATATACGTTAATTAAGATACGCAATGCGCTCTGAAAACGGTCTGTCTAAAATAATTGGTCGGTCCAATAATAATTAACTAAACACACAATTGCAGTACGAGTGGTTAAAATAATAATTCACGCTACACGACTTTAATAAATTAAACAATACAACAAAAATTATATACAATATAAAAAAAAATAATACATAAATTATTTACAATTTGAAAACAATTTATGACATAATAAATTAATACGACACGAATTTACATAAATTATATACAATTGAATAAATAAATAAATAAACAACGATACACGAATAAATAAATTAATAACAACACGAATAAATAAATTATCACGACACGCTCGCATATACAACTGAGTATTTATTACAATAAATAATCTAGAATACGAATAATATTATAAAATAAAATAATTCTATCCCCCGGTACAAAATTCTCGCTTTGTTTACGAGATAACTCTGGGTCTAAACGCGCCTTATTTATGTTACTCGACTAGCTACTATGCTTTTCAAAACATAAAAGGTTGCGTTCTAACGGCTTTTTGTCACCTATCAACCTTGAATGGTCACCTCGAGTTCGTTCGAATATTCTAGAATTTTCGATTTTAATATTAAAATTTACCTCGCGAATTTTCTTTGTTCTTGAAATTTTTCGTGAATTTTCTCTCTCCTCGATACACTCACATTAATTTTTCGCATTTACTTATATTTTGCACTTATAATATTTCGTGCGTGCAATGGCTTACCATTTTACATTTTCTTCCCTACTTATTATTTATTAATACGTGGAAAATAGGATATTAATCGCTATTAATTTTGATATTTTAAGAATAAATATCTTGTTTGGCCAAGTAAACCCTAGTAGCTTGTACCTATAAAAGAGGCGAAAAGCCAGTAGGCACAGAACTCCAGGACGTCCTTAGCTGCGCAAGATAACATATATGCATTAATTTGCTGCTCTGATAGACTCAGATGCCCCAGAAGAACGTGCCTATAAAAGTGGCAAAAAGCCAGTAGGAAACGTACCCCAAGACTCTTTGTCGCACAACAGCATTGAATATTTAAGAAAAAAACTAAATATTTTATGCTTTCCACTTATTATATATATATATGTGTATATATTTTATATGTGTATCAATTAAATGAGAAAAGAGAAAAAACTCTACGAACTAACCGCTAAGGCGAATTTTACTTTAACTTATAATATATTTTACGCTTATTTCGCGTTTACCATGCTCTGCCCGCACACGCAATACAATTTTTACGTAGAACGTGCGCGCAGTACTTATGTCGCACTTGCTTCCGGAGCTGTGTACAATTTTCTCTTATGACACCTGTACGCGACTTAATTGCACGTTACAGGATATCATATACTCTATGTATTCTAAACTTTCTGTGCACTGTACGCGACTTAGAATGCGCCCAACAGTACACAGAATTCCAGACTATCTGCGACTTATGCAGGAGAAAAGATTGATGCTTTTCTCTGCGCCGCTAAATAGCTTCTTTTTCTTTAAAAAAGAAAATAAAATAAACCTCGTTTTATCACCTTTGATATTTCCAAAAGGGGCAGCGTGCTGCTTCTCTTTCTCTCTTTACCCTGCCGGTCGGTGGCGATGATGCTCGATGAGAGATGATGCCTCACGACGCAGCTTGAATGCTGCAGAACGTGTCCTGAAGACTCGGTGTCACCAATTGTGGGGCCTGGGACTCCAACCAAAAGCCACACAGTATAGATGAGAGAAGGTGGAGGTTTTAAGGTTAAGTTGAATGAATACACGAGAGATATGGTTAAGCGTTGTATTTGCTGAAACCAGGGATACAGTCGGTAGTCAAGTGAGAGAGTAACGTTTGCACGCTAGCACGTTAACTCGTCTCAGAGGGGAAGGGATGCCTGTTTGTCATACGATAGGCTACTAATACATGTTCACACATACATGCCCCCACAATAGCATATTGAGTATTTCACCGGGGATATATTACATGTTCATATATCCCCAGGGAAATAAGCTGACAGCAAATATACTTTAGTACAAAATATCTCAAACAAAATACAGCGGCGCTGCGAGCGCGACTATAAGAGACCTCAATACCCATTTGACTAGCCTACTACATACGAAGCCCTCTACTGCTTACTAGAGCATAAATATATATATATATATATATATATATATATATATATATATATATATAGAGAGAGAGAGAGAGAGAGAGAGAGAGAGCATACCGCATATACTCCAAAAGCGAACTACGCAACAGACACGAATACAGATATTATACTCTCTCTCTCTCTCTCTCTCTCTCTCTCTCTCTCTCTCTCTCTCTCTCTCTCTCTCTCTCTCTCTCTCTCTTGCCGTAAGTAGCGCCACACGTATTTTTTTTTTCGCTCCTCTTGAAACTTATTTAAAAAGCATTTTTTCACTTTGCGGAGTGGAATTTTTTGCAGGGAATCGTCCTACTTGGAGTCCGAGAGTGTTGGCCTCATTCATTTGCATTTTTGCAATTGCATATTGGACTCTGGACGGTTTCTTACTGTGAAAGTGCAGTCTCTCAACATCAACCTGCTTTTATCTCTGACACTGCTGTGGACTCTTCTGCTGCCTGAGAAAGTTGCTGTGGGCCTGCTTGTGTTGTTGAGTGTTGTTTTAAGTGCATTACATTGTGCACAATTGCATTGCAATTAGTTTTATTTTTAATTGTAACATAACCTCATTCTTTTTTGGCGCAATTACATACTGCAAGAGGGATCATATTTTTTTAACGCTGATGGCGCCATCTCTTGGATAACGTATACACTAACTTCACTGCTCTTTTGATAGAATCTAGTGGTAACAACGTAGAATTTGCTGCATGTTTGATTTAATTGCTGTATATTACAATAGTGCAGTATATTGTATGCAGTTGTACTGCAACTGGTTTTAAGTATTGTCTACAACATAACCTCAATCTTTTTGGTGCAATCATCTACCACAAGAGGATTCTTATTTGCTTAGTGCTGGTGGCTCCATCCCTTGGATGACCTGTATATTGGCATTTTTGCCCGTCTATGTGATACCTGATGGTAATTTCTCCAGTTAAGGCGCTTTTCCACTATTATCTTGTGCTCTCTCTAATCACAGTCAAACGAATCTTACTCTGTACAAATTAAGCCGCTTTTCCACTTACAATAACTGAAACTTGGAAGCAACTCAGAGTGCATTTGTTAAGCTGCTTTTCCACTTCCAATAACTGAAACTTAGAAACAACTCAGAGTGCATTTATTAAGCTGCTTTTCCACTTACAGCAACTGAAACTTAGAAGCAACTCAGAGTGCATTTATTAAGCTGCTTATCTACTTTTAAATATACAACTGGCACCAAATTTAAAATTAAAATTTAAGATTCGTTTGATTAAGCTATTTCTATCTTGGAGGTCACTATGTCTAATCAGTGTGGTCTCTGTTTTAAAAACTTTAGTGCTGCATCTAAGCCTCAGCTTTGTGGTCGCTGTGGCAAGACCTATCACAGCTCTTGTACCAAATTGCTCTTAGTCAGAGATAATAATGACCAACAAGTAAAGGTATGTAACTTTTGCATAGCAGCTGCAAATCCTGATTGCAGTCGATCACGTTCTAGTTCTGTGGGTTCTATGAGTGATGTCTCAGCTTCTCTGTCTCTGCCGCGTACTCCAACTCCGACACTACCAGCGCTACAAACAAATGAACTTTTGTCTTCTATATTGAAGAAGATGGAGAAATTAGATAAGCTGGATGATATGGATACCAAGATCAACAATATCGGCACTCAACTATTGACACTGGATGGGAGATTTACAGGTTTGGAGACGCGAGTGAATGGTATTGCTGTGGCATGTGATGAACGTTGTGGAGCGGCTGAGGCAAGGCTTGACAGGGTTTGTCAGGATTATCGGGAGCTTAAGGCGAAGCTGGAGGAATCTCTCTCTGTTGTGCCTGATCGGGCATTATCTGACCCTATGGCTGCTAAACTACAAGAATTGGACAAGCTCAATAAATCTTTACGGCAACAGTGTGATGTTTTGGCGGCTGGCCAGCAGCGTCTTGAGCGTGCATCAGACTTGGTGTTTGGAGGCCTGGTTCCTAATGAATTTAACGATCTGAAGAACGGTGTCTTTGCTGTATTGGCTTCTCTTAATTCTGGTTTTGCTCTCAGTGACATTGTTTCGGTTCGACCTTTGTCGCGACCTGCTACAGCTCGTAGTACTGATGATGGTACTGCTCCTTCTGCAACAACATCTCAAGTTGGTCCTCCGCTGCTTACGACGCCATTGCTCGTCACTATGAAGAGTGCCTCGTTGGCGCGATCTGTCATCGGAGCAAAGATCAGGATGGGTAGCCTTCATACCTCAAAGATCAGGAGTTACCTTTTGCAGGGAACTTTAGCAGTGGAAACACTTACTCCTTCCTTGATCAACATCAATGAATATCTGCCACACTCATTGCACCAACTGAAGTTGAGAGTGCTCAGGAAGGCCAAAGATAAGAGGTACAACTTCCTTACATTTGTGCGTGATGGTAAGATCTTCGTCAGAAGGAAGAAGGAGGATGCAGCCATTCGTGTTGCATCGGATGACGACTTGGATGCTTTTTAGCAAAGCTCTCATTGATATCAGCCAACGACGATGTAACCACTTAACATCTGACACTGGGGTAAGCTCATTCTCTCTTCCTTCTCACTCTAACACACTTCTTCCTTCTAACAATGCTATTTCATCGGTCATTCATGATCATTTCACTACTAAGGATGGTCTCAGAGTTTGTCATTTCAATGCCAACTCTATTAGAGCGCACATTGAGATGATTAGACTCTTTTTGGCTTCTCGCCCTTATTTCCACGTAATAGCTGTTACTGAGACCAAACTGGGCCAGATAGTTTGTGATTCTTTGATTGCTCTTGATGGGTATGTTCTTTATAGACAGGATCGTAACACCAGGGGAGGTGGTGTTGCTTTATTTGTACACTGCTCTCTCACTTCTGTGCGTCTCTGTTCATCCTCTGGAAGCTGGAGTGGTAAGCCTGGTTTACCTGAGTATCTCTTCTGTGAGGTCAACTCATCTGACTTGGCTTCGCCCATTTTCGTTGGTGTTGTTTATAGACCACCTCACGCTCCATTTTTGGCCAACACGGACTTTATTCCTGATTTGACCACTCATATGCACAATTATAGTACTAAGGTAGTTTTAGGAGATTTCAACACTAATTTGTGTTCTGAATCTGATGATTCTGTGTTCCTGAAGAGCCTTATTAAGGAAAATGCACTTTTTCAGTGCCTTATGGACCTACGCATCATACTTATTCCTCTGATACGTGGCTCGACTTGTGCCTTGTCGATGCCAATGACTTACTGCTTGATTATTGGAAGACTGATGTACCATTTATTGACGGACATGATTTTATTGCTGCGACTGTGAAGTCGTCTCTCTCTAGGCCTACACTTAATGATTTTACTTATCATGATTATAAAGCGGTTGATGAGGCTGCTATTCTTGATTATTTTCGATCGCTGAATTGTGCTGTGTGTAGCGGTGACTCTTCTCTTTTGGCTCGCCTTGAATGTCTTTACACTCATCTTAATGAAGCTATCTCACGGTTTGTGCCTGTTAGGCGTGTTCGACAGAGCAAGAGTCATCGTCCGTGGTTTACCTCTGAGCATCACCGCTTAATCTCTGAGAGAGATAGGCATTACAGACGCTTCAAACGTACTAGGCTGCTTGCTGATCTTATATGTTATAGAGATGCTCGAGATCGGGCCCATTCATGCATCGAATCAGCTAAATTACTGTATTACCACGACAGACTATCTAAGATTACTGACGCAAGACAGATCTGGAAAGAACTCAAGAACCTGGGCGTATGTTCCAGCAGTAGTGACTCTCGACATTCTTTTTCAATTAATGATTTGAATCGGTATTTTGGTGGTGTTGCGTTTGATCCTCTGGTCCCCTCCATTTCTGATTACATGAATACACTTGCTCTAGATGAACCACTTAAACCCATGTTTAAGTTTAATCCAGTTACTTTGGAGGAGGTATGGATGGCTGTTTGTCATTCAACTTCACAGGCCAGAGGGTTTGATGCTGTTCCTCAATCTTTTGTCCGTGCGGCATTTCCGGTCATTGGGCCTTTGTTATGTCGTATTTATAACGACTCATTGCGTGAATCCTTATTTCCTTCATGCTGGAAGATCTCACTGGTCACTACAATAAACAAAATCTCCTCTCCTCAAGCTTTTGGTGACATTAGGCCAATTTCTTTATTATCTTTTATGTCCAAGGTTCTTGAACGTCTAGTCCATGATCAACTCTACAATTACCTGACTATACGACAGCTACTGGACCCTTATCAGACTGGATTTCGAACTGGACATAGTACTCAGACCGCACTACTGAAACTAACTGAGGACATTAGACGCAATATGGACAGACGCTATGTGACGTTGCTGTTGCTATTTGATTTCAGCAAGGCATTTGATACGGCATGCCATGTCTCTCTGCTCAGAAAAATGTCTTCTCTTGACATCTCGCATTCAGTTGTGCGTTGGTTTGCGTCTTATCTCTCTGAGAGACAGCAGGCTGTTATTGATGCAGATGGTAATGCATCTGACTATGTAACATTAAATACTGGTGTTCCCCAGGGCTCTGTCCTTGGTCCACTGTTGTTTTCTATATACATCAATGATGTGGCTGCTGACTTCCATGCCGATGTGCAGCATCTTATCTATGCTGATGATCTTCAGGTGTACTTTCACTTCCCAATTGCTAAGTTGGCTTCTGTTACTGCTCTCATGAGTGATCAAGCTGTCAGTATTGTTAACTGGGCGACAAAAAATCATCTGAAATTAAATGTGAGCAAAATAAAGGCTATTATTATTGGATCTTATTTCTATGTCAATATGCTGCCCTCATTACACATCACTGGTGTTCCAATAAACGGTGATCTTATTAAGTTTGAATCTTCTGTTCGTAGTCTTGGTGTATGGCTTGATAGTAAGTTGAACTGGAAGGACCAAATTGCGCATGTGTGTAACAGGAGTCACTCGTTGCTCTATAGATTAAATTTCTTTCGAAAAAGTACCACCATTGCACTACGTAAGCATCTTATCCGTTCTTTGCTGTTTCCTTTACTTGATTACTGTTGTTTGGTCTATATTGACCTTTCTGCTGAACTCGATCTGAGGCTTCAAAGGGTTGTAAACTCTGGTATTCGTTACATCTATGGTGTAAGTAGGCGCGAGCACATCTCTGTTTATAGGTCCTCTCTAGGCTGGTTATCCACTTTGGGTAGAAGAAACTACTTCGCTACTACCTTCTTATACAAAATATTTTTGTCATGCTCACCTTCATATCTTTATTCTAGATATTTGTGGAGCCGGCCTGTGAGGACACTGAGGGGTGATGTGAGACCGTTAACCATTCCTTTTTCATCTACCGAGTATCACCAAAGATCGTTCCTGGTTGTGTCATCGCAACTATGGAACGGTCTACCATCATCTTTAAGAGATTCTTCATCGTTGGCATTATTCAAGGCATCAACATATTCGCACTACCTTTCCCTTGAGAATGAGCCTCTGCTCCGAGCTAGGCTTTAATTATTTTAATTACTGTATCATTATTTTAATTATATTTTTACTTAGTATCTCATTTTATATATATATACTTACGAATTTGTGTTATTTTTGTTGTACAACATAATGTACAGTTAATAAATTTAAATATCTATCTATCTATCTATCTCTCTCTCTCTCTCTCTCTCTCTATATATATATATATATATATATATATATATAGGTATTATGCATGTCTGAATGACATTCACAAATGTCCTGGAGCCTTGAAAGTGATGATTAATCCAGAGACCAAAAGGCAAATTATGAAATTGGTCACAGAATATATGCCAACGATTTGCTCCGTAGATCCGATTGCGGCTCAGCAAAGAAAATTCAAAAAAGAATTTTATGATATAGTGAAAATACCCAGCGTTAAAAAAATACGTTCGATTTACATTGAACTTTGTAGGAAGTGAGCAAAACCTTTTTATTTACATATACATATATAAAGGCAAATTGGACATTGTTAGAAGACTTACAGAAAACTATATACAAGCTTAATTAAAAAGTAGTACAGTTTTGTTATGTAATGTTAATATGTTAAAAAAGTGTATATATTTTGCAATTTTAAATACGTTAATTTTCTTTTGAAAAATTATTATTCTCTTTGGAAATTTTAATAATTTTCATTAAGAGGAGGCCGTATCATTCTGTCCTTGTCTAATCTAAATTTTCTTTATTATTAGTAAATTAAATATTTTCATAGAAAAGTAAGACAACCGCCCAATAGAGCAAAAGACAAGCAAACGATTCTTTTTTATGAAAAAATATGAAATTTTGATTATTTTTCGAGTGAAGTCTGAAACGGAAAAACAGTTGAATCAACTCAATCAAGTTCGATTGATTTCCCGTTTCAGACTTCACTCGAAAAATAATCAAAATTTCATATTTTTTCATAAAAAAGAATCGTTTGCTTGTCTTTTGCTCTATTGGGCGGTTGTCTTACTTTTCTATGAAAATATTTAATTTATTAATAATAAAGAAAATTTAGATTAGACAAGGACAGAACTGTACGGCCGCCTCTTAAATACTTTTCTACATTACTTTAGGATTCGATAGTATATAGAATAAAAATTTGTATAAATTTAAACTGCTAAAAATATTAAGTTATATAAATCAAACATTTTTTATAATATTTGAATTATTTATCATTTAGATATTATACTTTTGTAATGACTAGTTTTACTTTTATTTGTTAATTTGAAAAACGTCACTTGGTACGTAAGTAGCGCTTAACGTTCTTTGTAACGCTGTGGTTTTTGGTCTTTTTTCTGCAGAAAAACTGCCTTCGGGCGTTTTTGTTACAGATTACTTGCAGGCGCCCTAATGTAAGTCAGCATCAATATTGAATTTGAGAGGAGTGATGCTGTACTTACTTTGTAATTGTGAATTTTTGGAGCCGAGGACTTTTTGAGGTTAGCGTCTGACTGCAACATATATACATATATTTTTGGAGAGAAACGGCAAGTACTTGTTGGTAAACGCTCAGCGACGTAGATTTTGGAATTTGACGCAAGAGGTCGCTACTGTAAAGCGTTGTTATATATGTTAGCAGCCCACATCAGACATTCGTGGAGCAAAGATGTTACACAATTGTGTTACCTGTCACCAGCGCTGTCATGCTAAGTGTATATCACGAGTTCAATCGGTGGGCAGCGCTAACTACGTTTGCAGTAAATGCGTACAGGCAAAAGGAGAGAAGACCATCCCCTCCACTGCTCATGTACTTGGCGCTGGTAATAATAGCAGTCAGATACTCGACGTCTATAAGGATCAAAAAAAGTTGCCTCTTAGTTCATCTACTCCTTCAAAGTCTGACACACAAGTAGCACCGGTCATCGTTATACAGGGGCAAACGAAAGTTAAGGCATCGCAGAAGGATAGTGGTGCGGCAAAGAAGAAGATTCTTTAGTTATACACTGATAGACCTTTAAGCGCGATTTTCTCTTTAACGTATGCGCATCGGTCTTACGACTGGGTACACCGCTTTCTGAATCCTAAGAGTGCGCCTCTCTCGCTGTAAGAGCGTATAGCTCTTAAGCGGGAGCGCCGCCGTCTTACGTTAGATGGCGTTTTTCTTACAGTGTAAGAAAGCCGTTATCCAAATTTTCAAGAGCTGTTTCTGTGTTTTGGGGCTTTAAGAGCTATACGCTCTTAAGCACGAGAGGGAGAGGCTCATAGATACGAGATCGCGGGGCGCTTGTCTGAAACGAGAGCGCTCTGGACTATCAATGATTTCTTCTTAGGTATAATAACGCATTTTGCTTGTTAAAAGAATGTATTGCCCTTAAAGGTCTATCAGTGTACGTGACAGAGGTAGCGCTGCGCATGATGCCCCCACTACCTCACTTAAAAATAATAATAGAATTAGAAATAAAAATAATAATGAAAGTTTAAATAATAATGTTGATTTTTCTCCTGTCCATGCTGCTCTGTCTGCAATGGAAGGCTTTTTGTCTCGTAAGCTTGAGTCGATATTGGGCGCTCTCGATAGACTTCCGGGTCTTGAAAGTAGTGTCATGAGTGTTGGTGATGGCTTGCGAGATATATTAGACAGACTTGACAGACAAAATAAATTAATTAAGAATTTAACAGCTGTGCAGACGGGGTTGCTGGATGAAAACCTTAAATTAAAGGAGAGAGTCAGCATTTTAGAGGGTTAGTTGTTGCGTCCACTCTAAATAAAGACGCGAGATCAGAATCTTTCTGATCTCGCGTCGGGGGTAGCATGCGTGGTGCAGACTGTCTCTGACCTCAGTGTACTGGAGCGTGTGGAGGAGCGTGAAAGCAATCCACATGCAAACGCAAACACAATAGAAACACCTGACCCTAACACTACATTGCCACAAAATAGACAATAGGATTGTGGTGCCGAGGGTGGTTACTTGGTGATCTCTAGCGGACTGGACTGCTTAGCGGCTAATGTTCGTCTGGTTATCTTATGCATTTGCCATCCTTGGTGCCATACTTCCAAACATATCACCAGCACATATATCATCGGTCGTTGTGTTAATACCATCTGACACTATAAACAATGCGATCAGAGACGGTCCGGGGGGTCCCATCTCGCTGCTGGTTGGACTCTCGGAGGCGAATCTGGTGAGACAAATACACATAGAAAAAAGGAAAATTTCCCAACAGCAGATAATGATCGTTCTCGTTTTGCTGGTTTACCTCCCATAAAAAAGCATCATCATATATTTATTAATGATTATCTCTAAAAAGATAAATATAAAATCTTTAAAGACCTCAAGAAATATGCTAAAGACAGAGGCATTAAGTTTGTGTGGCATAGAAATGGTAGATTTCTGGCAAAACGGGAAAGTGGGGAGAGAGCATATACATTTGCTTTGAAAAATGATATAGACAAAATGTGCAGTTCTGATAACATAATTTTAAACAAGAATATTAATGACAAATCTAAAGTAATTAGTGGATGCTTGAACAATGACAACTTTGGTTTGACTAACAAAAAATGTATTGTTGATAGGGAAAAGTTAGATTATAATAATGTCAACCTTTCTCTCCAATGACTACACCGGATCACTTCGACGAGTTGAACGGGGAAAAAGGGTGAACTACGGGCAGGCTTTTTGAATGTGGCCTCCTTAAGAGCTCAGATTGAACAGGTGCGTGAACTTCTTTGTGATGGCCCTTCTAATGATGTGTTTGGAGTGGCTGATATCTGGCTGGGACCGACTGTCTTGGATGACGTCATTCGGATCAAAGGGTTTAAAATATTTTGGCAGGATAGAAACCTTCATGGAGGAGGGGTTGCCCTTTATGTTAGGGATAATTTAAAATGTGATGTATAAACTTGTATCAAATACCACAACCTATATACTACCTGCGGTAAACCTGAAGTCCCAGAATATATCTTCTGCTCTATTAAAGGTGGCGACTCTCAACCTGTGCTGGTTTCTGTCATTTATCGCCCTCCTTCCATTTCATTTACTGAGAATCATGATTTATTAGACTCTTTAAAATATTTGTTCTGTGATTTTTCACATAAACTTATAATGGGTGATCTGAATGCCGATCTCCTACGAGAAAGCAGTGATGCGAAGTTTCTTAATAAACTTTCGGCAGAGTTTCCGCTTAGTCGTTCGCTCCGGCGTCTCACACATGGATTGACCTGATTCTTGTAGATGACAATGACTGCATACTTGACGCATGTAACTTGCCTGCAAACTTTCATAGTCGGCACAATTTAATTGACGTTGCCATTGCCTATGATACACGCACTGTAGATCGAAAATTGATTAAATATAGGAATTATAAAAATATTTATAGCACTGCGTGAGCTAAATTCGCGTTTTCTACACCATTTAGCGGGAGCTAAATACAACTTTTTTGAACTGTGTAAAAAAGTACTACCGTCAGAAATTTCGCACTTTATTATACTGTTCAAAAAAGTAATATCGAAATCACGCATCACAATCACTCTTTGTATATATATTAATACGTAGAAATGTCTTTTCACACATGATAATACGTAGAAAATCAATCAAAAAATATAAATACTTTAATAAAGAATTGAAAACATCAAGAAAATCAAAACTATAGTTTATAAATTACGGTTGTGCCGTGAGTTGTCGAAACAAAACATCTGTGAGCGGCGCGCATGCGTGTACAGTGTGTACGGCCTAAGGATGAGAAAGAAAGAGATAGCTGTACGAACAATAAACTACACGGACAGACTTTTGCCTCAATAAACTTGACGCGCGCCCTCACTAGAAAAAGTGATGCCTTCTGCTACGTAAATCATATTACATTTTATAATGCATGCATCACTTTTTTTGGTGCATTAATCGTAAAACACAGCGCAAGGTGGCGCCGCATCGATATTTATCTTGCATATTCCAAAAATATTGTGCATGCGCGCCACCTTGTAGAGCGTTTCTAAAACGCACTATCTTTTATGGTGCAAAAGTCTCTCGGTGTAGATGCTTTGCTTTGTCTGACCTGTGTATACATAAATCTAAATAATCGGCAAGTTCTCTTTTTATCATATTGTATTTAATTAATAAAATATCACTGACATCAATACTTATTTGATATAATTTCTCAATCTAAGAATATTTTTGATATCGTTTTTGCTTTTTTTTGTTTGCGATGGGTGTATCATTGATAATAAATAGTTTTACTTTTTTTCGATGTATCATTCGTGGTGTGCATAGTTTTGCTGATATATAGAATTCGTTTTTATTTACGAATTATCATTCGTGGTGTGCATAGTTTTGCTGATATATAGAATTCGTTTTTATTTACGAATTATCATTCATGGTGTGTATAGTTTTTGATAATATTGATTTTCTGGGGTATTAATTACGTGTGGCAAATTTATCTCACACGTGCTATAAAATAATATACGATACGTGTGCTCGAAGTGGTCCTCTTACACGACGTGCATAGCACCCTCGCTGCGCTCGGGCGCTAACTGCACGCCGTGTAAAAAAGGACCACTTAGAGCACGTGTATCGTAATGTACTATTATCAAAACATATTATTAGAAAAATTGGCTGGCTATGATTGGACACCACTTACAGAGGATATAGTTGACACCGAGTCTGCACTTGGCCGCATTTGTGACAATTTAACTGATGTTATGGAAAATTTAGCACCAGTGAAGACACTTAAATATACAAATGATAAACCTCCGTGGTTAAATAAGGAATTGTCGCAGATGCAGCGTAAGAGAAATGCTGTTTATCGAAGATATAAACGGACAAATGATATGCAATATATTGCTGAATTTTTGTATTTACGAAAAACAGTGGACGAACAGACCGAACATACAAGAACTACATACTATCACAATAGACTCTTGCGAATGGTAATATCTGGAAGGAGTTGAAAGACCTGGGACTTCTATCCGGATCTCAAGGGGACTTGAATGGATTTACTCCTGATGAGCTTGATGCGCACTTTGCTGGAGTGTCGGTTTCTCCGCATGGTGATGATGATGGGCGTTGCGAGAAATTTCTTTCTGAATGTAGTAAAAATGGTTTCACTTTCAAACAAATTGATATAAATGATGTTGTTCTCGCGATTTCTCATTTCTCATCCCAGGCGTACGGTGAGGATGGCATTCCGCAAAGCGTGATACTTAAGGCTTTACCGTTTATTGGAGAACATTTTGTGACTCTGTTCAACTCCTCTTTTGCGCGGAGGGATTTCCCTGGCCTTTGGAAGCAGGCACGCATTGTGTCTTTGAAAAAGTGCTGTGCACCTAAATCGCCTAAGGATTTTAGGCCTATTGCGATTCTGTGTTTTCTTTCGAAGGTACTTGAGAAGATTGCTCACGACAAATTGCAGGAGTATATTGCTACAAATACGTTACTTGATCCGATACAGACTGGTTTTAGGAAACATCATTCGTCGCAGACAGTGATACTTAAATTTACTGACGACATAAGATCAGGCCCAGACAAAAAACTCATCACACTTCTTTTGCTTTTTGACTTCAGTAAGGCATTTGACACGATCTCTCCCTTCAAATTACTTGCAAGGCTTAGATCGATGGGGTTTTCTAGGGCCGCTCTCGTGTGGATAAACTCCTATATTTCAGGGAGGAAACAAATGGTTTCGACACACTTACAAGAAGAATCAGGTTGGCTAACAACCAACCTAGGAATTCCACAGGGTTCGGTACTGGGGCCTTTGTTGTTTTGCCTTTACATTAACAACGTACGTGACGCTCTTGACTCGTGAAAATGTGGATGAGGGTATTTTTATCCTCCAGAGGGCAGCCAAAGCAGTATCGGGTGGGTGGTTGATGCTTCCCTTACTTTGAATGCTGATAAGACAAAGGCAATCGTCTTTGGTAGTAATCATTTTATTAATTCTTTCTATACTGGGGCGCCAAGAATGATTGATCTTGGGAGAGGTGTCGGCATTCCTTTCTCTGACTCTGTAACGAGCTTTGGTGTTGTGCTTGATTCTAAACTCTCTTGGGAGCCGCACATTAATATGGTTACAAAAAAATTTAATAGAGTTTTATATGCTTTGCGGTTTTTTCGTCGGTACACCACAGAGACTCTGCGTAAACAACTTGCAACTGCCCTGCTGTTTCCACATCTTGATTACTGTTCGGTGGTTCAACTTGATACTACTCAGGAGTTGAGAAGAAGGATACAAAGACTGCAAAATTCGTGTATGAGATATGTATTGGGCATAAGAATGGGAGCTCATGTTTCTCCTTACAGAACCGCGTTGGATTGGCTGCGTACTGATTCGAGGAGACAGTATTTTTTGGCCGTACTTATGTACAAAATCGTACGCATGAATACTCCGGAGCATCTAGTGGGTCTCTTCACTAGATGTGTACCTAGGGCGACTACTGGGGGAGAGATTAAGAAGTTAGCGGTGCCCTTTATGCGTAATGAAATTTCTTCATAGTTCAAGGTGCACATATTTGGAACTCCCTGCCTGCTGAGATTAAACATCTTCCATCTCTCAGCAGGTTCAAGTCAGCAGTGAGGGTACTTGCTGGACCTCGATTGAATTTAATATTTTCAATTTGTATGTTAATTTATTTTTGTAATGTCCCATATATAAGCTTAAAGTGTGAATGTATTTATTGTGTGACTGATGGCTGAATGATTTCATTTTATTGTATTGACTGCGTCGCATGCTTTTGCATGCGCTTTTTATTGTTTTATTTTATTTGAATATTGTTATATACTTTTAAACTTTAATTTTAACATTTTGACTGAAAGATAAGGAATGACTGTTTTTAATTTATTGTATTATTGCGTGTATTTTTATTATTCTGTGATATCGCTTTTTATAGTGACTTACTTTTTGAGTATTATTAGGATTAGCTATTTGACTGTGATATCTGTATTTAAGTGCAATATTTATAATTACACATTGTGTTACACGCCTTTTTATATATCTATACGAATAAATGCTTATCTATTATAATTATTATTATTATTATAATTTATTGATGTACATTTGAAGTTTTTTTCTTATATACATTATAATATTGGATCTAATCATCATTTTATTTACTATTGATAATAAATTTTTAATAATTTAAGGGTATAAAACTGATACTAACATTTCAAGAATGCAATCAAAATGAAAAGTTATATAATAATAATTCAAAATATTTAAAAAATGTTTTTTCATACGTTTAATGATAACATTAGCAAAAAATACCTCGCTCCTAACGTCGCTCGGTTGAATTTTTATATATGATATTATTATGTATAAATTAGCCAATTTTAAAATAAAAAAGAATTGCCGCAACTTATGAATTTTAATATTGTAATTTTGTACTAAATTAAATTTTTATATTTTTATAAAAAAGAATAATTAAAGTTACAATACGCATAAAAATTGTTTAAATACAAATTATATCATGATGAATTAAGAATTTGTTCTACTTAATTGCATTAGAATCAATAAAAAAATATAATAGGAATTCATTCTTTTTAATCACGTGTTTCAATAACGAACCATGAAATAATCGAAAACAGTATTTGACGTTTACTAGGACTAACAACTACACGGAGAAAGGAAAGTATTGTTAAAATAGGTTCTAAATCAAGTATATCTAATTTATGTACTAAGGTACTTGAAAAAAGAGTGGCGATATAATTTCAATTGGTACTATAGGTGAAAAATTTAGGAACCGATGTTGGTACTATTATATTATGAAGTAAGAGCATAAATTTGCGATGCTTACTGTCTTTTTTTTTGGTACTAAGACTGATATTTCACCTTTTCGATTCAAGGGCAATATTTCGCAGAAAATGTAATTATTAATCTCTTTTCGTGCGACTTTTCCTGTTACTAGAATTAAAAATTATTAAATATAGAATTATTTACATAATATATAACACTTCAAAATTACTAATAATTAATATTTTGATTCGTGATATTTAAGGAATAAAACGATACATGTTTATCTTCCATATTCCGTTTTGAAATAGTTACATTTGAGTTTTAAATTAATTATTAGTAATTTAAAATTGATATATATATATTATATGATTTACATTATATTTATCAACTGTTGAAAATTGTTACACAATTTAATGAGTTTTACGTTAATAGGAATTAATTATATTGAAGTTTTTCGCTTCTAACGTCGCTCAGTTGAATTTTCTTTTATTATATTATTATGTATAAATGACTAATTTTAAGTAAATAAGACTTAATTAATTTAAGTCTATTTTAAGTAAATAAAACTTAATTAATTTAAGTTAATTTTAAGTAAATAAGACTTAATTAATTTAAGTTAATTTTAAGTATTAAATAAAATTGAAAATAATTTGATGAAACATAATATTAGTTATATATGTCCTTTGGCCGTATTCAGGTGGAATATGAATCGAGGACAATGCTTGTCGCTTGAGCTGAAACTGCCGAGGGCGCGCGAAGCGCGCCCGAGGTAGATTTCTGCTCAAGCGGCAAACATTGTTCGAGATTCAGATTCCACCTGAATAAACGGCCAAAGGACATAGATGATTTTATGTCCGAAGTAGGCCGTATGAGGAACTATAACTTATTAGTTGAAAATATTAATGTTTTTCCCAATAATTTGAAAATTAAATTTTAATTCTATTGATTTTTTCTTTTGTTTCTTAGATTGACATTTTGTAATGAGTATAGCTGCTGTCGAAGCGCGAGTCATTTTTTTTCACTAACCTACGTTCAATATGATTGCTCTTTGACATATTGAACAAAACATAGTAGGATCGGCGATGTCATATTGATTTCTCCTGAGACATATTGAGTCTCAATATGTCTCAGGAGGACATATAAAGCTTGTAAAGAGTCGAGGAGCGTGTCTGAGACATATGCGATGCCAATACAAATTTAGCATGCTCTTTACATACTGACACGAATACGGCCTACGAGGACATAAAAAAATATATGTACACATGTGCTTAAAGTAAAAAAGCGTATAATTTATTCCATGAAGTGACTATTTCTCACTCTACTTCCATAAGAAAAACAAAGATAGTACGATATTTGATATAAATAAACTGAGAACTGGGAACTGAGTAACAACTATAATTTCCAGAAATACGGAAGTGCCTTATATTTTCGACATCGCGAAAAATGTAACCCTTTAAAATATGTTATTTTATGATGAAAAACTTATTTTTATAGCAAAATAAGACATTTCGAAATAAGAATTTTCTCGACGAATTTTTATCCGATCTAAATAATTCAAACAGGGAATTATTTTAAATAATAAGATAAGTAAACGTTCCTATTTTGAAAAAAATCGTTAAGAGCGTTTTTAAATAGACGCCTTTTAAATGGTCAAAAAAATGGATTTTTGGTGATAACTTGAAAAATACGATTTTTTTAAAAAAAGTATATTAAATAAAAGTTATAAAATATAAATAAATAAATGATTTTTATATCATACATTTTTCTCTAAAATTAATATTTTTTAAATTGCTCATGAAAAATGTTAAAATTAAAGGCTTTTTAATGATAATTTGATAAATATTATTTAAAAAAATACATATATAAAACTAAAAAGATGGATCTTATTTTTTTCTATAAATTTTATTTAATATACTTTTTTTCAAAATTCGTTTTTTTCAAGTTATTACCCAAAAATCATTTTTTCAACCTCTAAAGGGATAACTGTTTTACAACCACTCGAACGATTTTTTTTTCTGCCAATATTTATTCGAATTATTGTTTTGAATCATCATCCGTCGGAATGTTTCAGATCAAATAAAAACTTTATACAAAACTATACTTTTAAGCTACTGAACTATAAAATAATTTTTTTTACTTGTAATTTTTGATAGATTATCCTATTCAAAACTTTAAAAAGTATACATGAAAATATGTCTTTTTCACATAACATAAATTTCTTCGATATCAATCAACTTAAGAGGAGGTCGAGTATATCTGCCCTTTTCTAATCAAAGAATTGATTTTATTACAAAAACTAATAATTTTAGTAAAAAATTAAGAGAAAGCCGCATTTTGTATCAAAAAAAGCAATATCTTCATTGATGAGAAAAAATTAATTTTATCGCTTCGTTTCCAAGAAAACCTTGAAAAACTTAAAACACAGAGGTTAGGGTAAACAATTTGGTTTTTCAAGGTTTTCTTGAAATCGGAGCAATAAAATTAATTTTTTTTTATTAGAGAAAATTTTGCTTTTCCTTATACGAGATGCGGCTTCCTCTTTATTTTTTGCTAAAGTTATTATTTTTAGCTAAAAATTAATTATTTGATTAGAAAAGGACAGAGATACGTGACCTCCTCTTAATTCACAAGAAAAATTTAAATAATTATAAATTTGTTTTTTTAAATAAATACAATAAATTCAAACCTCCTGTTGAAAGTTGCGGTAAAAAATACAATGAAAAAAGAAAGAAGATTAACATTTAATGCTTTTGCTTTTGTAAATGTTTTGTTTTAATATTCTTTGAATATTAAATAGCGAGTGCAAAGCGCGAGCGTTTACAGTCGTGCCTTTTATGCAAGAAGCGAAGCTTTTTGCATGCCTTGCATCGCTTCGCGATGCAAGGCCCGAGGTCATTTCAGAGCTAAGCGAAGCAAAGCTCTGAAAAGACCGAAGTGCGAGCCACAGCGGCCCAAAGGGCCGCTGTAGCGATCTAGTATATATATGAAATACGAAATTTAAATTTAAAAAACCATAAGATTAAAATACACATTTTTGGTTAATTTTAAATTTAAATATTTCAGAATAATAAAATAACTATTTGCAATTACTTAACAATCCTTTTGACGTCTAATATAAAATATTAATCAGATACAAATATTAAAAAGTGTATGTATCACAAGTAAGGTTTACATATAAATATTATAATTTTTAGAAAATTCTTGATATTAATAGAATATTAATTTAAAAAATTAAATATTTTTTCATTGATGACAGGTAACTTTTCAAATATAGTTAAAGTAATACTGTAAATGTCAATCAAATAACATTTCCATCAAAATAAATTTCAACGCTATAATTATTAAAATAAACATTTTTATTTAACTACAATCTATTGTAATAATTATTTTTTTAATATATATTTTGAAAAAATAATAATTTTATTTGATGAACGGTTATATAAATATTATATATTTATAATTGTATAACTAAATTTATTAAACAAAAATTTTATTTAGTTATCATTCAGAGAATAAAGTATTTAAATTAGTTTTCATGAAAATATATTATTTAAAAAGTTACTTGTTAAAAATTTTTTATAAATAACATACATTTAACCTTAATTACATTTTCATTTGTACACGTGTTTGTATTTAAATGAATTGTCATTTATATAAAAATTGTTAGCAATTAAATATATTAAAATTACATTTCAATATATTAAGATTATATTTAACATAATTACATTTTCATTTGTACACGTGTTTGTATTTAAATGAATTAACATTTATATAAAAATTGTTAACAATTAAATGTATTAAAATTCATTTCATTAAAGCAATAATATTTTTAATAAGAGAAACATATTAATTTTTAAAATATATCGAATTGCCTCATTTGAAAAATTATCATTACATGATATGAAAATATTTTTTTTAAAGATCGTTTGAACATAAATTTTATGAAATACAATTTTGAAAAATTATTTATTTGAGATTAAATTATTTTAATAGTCAATTATGAAAATAGGAAATTATATGAAATATGAATAAATTTTTCTGTTTATGTCTATAATTATGAATTTATATTTATGAACTATCTAGATAGAAGGAAAATTTCTCCTAAAAAAGTAAACATTTAAAAAAAAATTTACTTATTATTTGCGAAACACTTATAAATGCGGAAAAAAATAATATTCTGTAATATCACTCTAAAATTTGTATTAAATATGATCATTGAAAGTACAATTATTTCATTATGTTGAATTTGTTGGCAAAGTTTGATTATATTTTACTATATGAAGATATAAAAATTAACTGTCATATTTAACTGTCTTCCCATACTATTGTTGAATTTCCATAAAAAGAATGTATTAAATTGTTGTATGTACCATGATGATTATTTATTTGAATTTTCAAATTTTTCTAATCATTAGTTTTCGAGATATTTAGATTTCTGATGCCAAATAGAAAAATATTAGTAAATAATATTGGAACCCAAACTCCTCCATAACTAATGAATAGATTTATTTAAAAATTTAACTAAATAATCTTCGTGATACATCCTATATGTTAATGCATCTCTTTATTTAAAATTTTGAAATACAATGGAAATATAGTCAATATTTATGGGCGCAAGTGTACTGTCCATTTGACACCTCCTTAAATAATTTATACTTATAAAATTTACATAATATTTTATAAAAATTATCAAAATGATGATCATATATTTAATATTATTTCAAACTATGAATAAAAAGTTTAAAAAATTATCATTAAGTGATAACTTGTAAATAGTTATATTATTTTATTAAATACATTTCCAACTTGAATAATTATCTTCATGTTAAAACTAAATTTAATTAGCATTCACTTCCACAAGTTATTTAAAAAATTTACCAATATTCAAAGTTATTAAAAAGTTAATTATTAAAAGTATTCCCATATCAAAATTTAAAAATTCTATTAATTTAATTTTTTATTCTTTACATTAGAGAATTAGTTTTGATGTTGAAATTTTTTTGTGATATGCAACATGTATATATATTATCTTATAGTAAAATATTTCATCACCTTGAATAAAAATTATTTTTTAAAAGTAGAATAATACTGTGAATAAACAAATGATTGTAACAAAATATTGAAAACCATAAATAACAATAAAAAAGCGTTAGGCTGGAGATAAATAATGATTGTTCATTATCATTTATACATTTTTTAAATGTAGATATTGCAAATATCCGTAAATAACTGTAAATAAATTATAGAATACAATTATTAGAAATAACTCTAAATAATTTTCATTTTAGTTCTTTTTACAACAATTTTTTGAAAAGTCCCAACTTAATCATTTTTTTCCTGAAAATCCTGATGTTTTAGAGAGAAATTCATGAGAATACGTCTTGTTGTAAATGAAGAGCAGAGTTTGCATGATTCTTCACAGACCTGAATTTTGAAGTTTTCTATTGGTTGTTATATGTATTACATGGTAAGTGTAATTACTCATTGTTCGCCACTTCAGAAATTTCTTTTCGCGGGCTTATTTTTTTCTATTTTACATGAACTTTAAAATGAATTTTTGATCATGTAAGTCAAAGCCATCAATAAGGAGTTAAGACAGTTTAAAATATATATTATCATGTATCATTTATTTTCAATATAAAAATTAATCATACATTAAAATATACATTTATATTCAATATGAAAAATAAATCATGCATGAATATATGTATTTCAAATTTTCATAACTCCTTATTAGTGGCTCTTTCTTAAGCAATCAAAAATTTATTTTGAAGTTAATAAAAAATAGAAGAAAATAAGCCCTCAAAAAGCAATTTCTGAAGTGGCAAACAATGAGTAATTTTAATTACCATGTAATACATGTAAGAACCAATAGAAAACTTCAAAATTTAGGTCTGTAAAATTTTATGCTAACTTTCCTTTTCATTTGCAATAAGATGTATTCTTATGAATTTCTCTTTAAAACATCAGGATTTTCAGAAAAAAACCATAAAGTTGGTACTTTTCCAAAAATTTTAAAAAGTTTCCAAATGTCAAGGATCTATGGCTCTTGATCCTTCCAATCTAAATTCTTGAAAATTTTTTTACACATTTTGGGCAACCAACAGAATATATTCTCAGAGTTTCAGCGATTTTTATTTTTTTGCTCTTCCAGTTATGTAAAATGTCCCATATATACATAAATGTATAATTGCCGAAAATAACCATTTTTTATCGTTATATTATTTTTACAAATTTTATTATTATTTATTTATCATATAACAATTAATTCATGGCATTTTTCATAATTTCTTTTATTTTTCAGCTTTTAAAGTAAAAAGGCAGTAAATTAAATTAGTTAATATAAAAGCAATTCTATTGTGAATATCTTTGAAAAGAGTTCATTAAAAATGAATTAAAATTCTGAAAAGAATTTAAATTTTCAATAATGGTTTTGACTGAGAAAGATAAATTGATTGTTAAGGGACAGGGATTGTATAGTTGAATTGCTTTCATGTTAACTGATATTCATGTATTAGAATTTAATAATATTTCAAAACGGTGCACCTCATTCAACATGCAATTAACTTTACTAATTCAAAGATCATAATATATTAATTCAGTACCGATTAATGGAGAATTAATACAGTTATTATTTTCCGGAAATTTAGAAAAGGGTCACCGGATTTGTGTGTATTATAATCATAAGGTGATTCATATATATGACAGTTTAAATCTTGAATATCTTTAAGATGAGCATAAGATTTATATAAACAGATTATTTCCAAACAAATCAGAATTGAGCATAGTATTCGAAACAGTACAATCACAAACAAATAATTATAATTGTGGCGTTTTTGCAATTGTTTTTGCTGTTGCAATACTTTATAATTTAGGTCCATGTTGTTTAAGATATGATTTTTTTCAAATGCGATTACTTTATCAAGAATTTTGCAAATGCAACAAATAAGAATGTTTCCAGTTTTACGATAATCCAACGGACATGATAAGGAAGAGTTTTTGTCATGAGCAATATCTAAATCAAATACCATTGAATTTAGATTTCGCCGAGCTTGAACTATTAGAAAAAAACTCACAAACGCATTCATTGGCAGAACAAAAAAAGATCATGGAAATGTATCGTAAACAAAAGAATTCGAATCATGAAACAATTTTGATGGAAATTGACAATGACATTTCAGATACAAATTTTTTAAAACCAGATAATGATATAATGGGAATCGATGATATCCACTTAAATTATAACGATAGTAAAATTAGGACAATTGAGATTAAATTGAATGAAGGAAAAAAAGAATCAAAAGAAATAGATGGAAAAGAAGCTTTATCTGTAATAGGACTTAAAAGCATGACAAAGCTGCCCGCCTTCTAATAATATTTCCAATCCTAGCTTATAAATAAATGATGCGTTTAATCGAGTTTTTTTGTTACAAAGTAAAAATTTGTAAGATTAAACTCTAGTGAGGACAACTAAAGAAATCCACCAAAATATTATACATATAAAGTTATAATAAAAACTTTCAATGCATCGTATTTTATGGTTAGGTTTATCGAGTTGGCTATCTAATTTCCAATCCAAGCTTATAAAAAAATAACAAGTCCGAATGATTTTTTATTTTAGCAAAAATTATTTTATTAATATAGCTTTAGTGCGGACAAGTCATTATATTTGTTTAATTTATAAATTTAAAAAAATATTGATGAAATAAAAAAAGCAAAACTCAATTGCTGCAGCTCCGACATCCCGTTAATAGGAAAATGGTAACAGAACTATCACATAAATATAAAAAAATTTCAGAAAAAGACATTATTATGGAAATGCAAGAAAAAAAAGTAATTATAAATTAGAACTAAGACGAGTTCAAGAAACTTTACGTAAGACAAAAGCTTATATGAAAATGAAAAAAGGACAACCAAATAAATATAAACAGAAATTATAAAATACTAAGATAACAAAATGGCAATTCAAGGAAACAATGAGTACTGATAAATTTGAACGAATACGTGCGAATGAGACTTTACGCAAGAAAGAAGCTTATATAAAAATTAAAAAAAAAACAACCAAAAAATATGAAGAAAAATTAGAAGATACTAAGATAACAAAATTGAAATTCAAGGAAACAATGAGTACTGATAAATTGGAATAAATACGTGCGAATAAGGCTTTACGTAAGAAAGAAGCTCATATGAAAATCAAAGAAAAAATTCTAAATAAATATGAAGTGAAATTAGAAAATACTAAGATAACAAAATTGAAATTCAAAGAAAAAATGAGAATTGATTAATTGGTACAAATATGTGTGAATGAAGCTCCACGTAAAAAAGAAGATTATATAAAAATTAAAAAAAACAACCCAATAAATATAAAAAAAATTAAAAATACTAAAATAACAAAAATGAAATCAAAGATAAAAAAGGGTACTGATAAAATGGAACAAATACGTACAAATGAAGCTACACGTAAGAAAAAAGCTTAAATAAAAATGAGAAAAGAACAACCAAATGAATATAAAAAAAATTGGAAAAATTAAGATATAAAAAATATAATCATTTGAAAATAGAGATTCTAATGAATTGAAAAATTGCACGAAAAAGAAAAATTACGCAAAAAAGGGACTTATAGAAGAGTTATTAGTGAACAATATAATGAATATGAGAGAATCGTATAAATTAAAAATCAAAAATTGGAAAATGCCGATATTATTAAGAAAATACAAGTAAAAAATAATTGTTACCAATCAAAATAATTACGCACAAGGTGTAAACAAATAGAAATTGATGACAATAAACATGTTAATAATGATACTACAATAAATAAACCAATAGATGAGAAAAAGCGAAAACATAAATATGATTCTTATCAATTAAAGACATTATTTATTAAGTGTAAACAATTAAAAATTAAAGACAACAATTATAATGAAAATTACAATAATAATAATTATAATAACAATCATAATATTGTATTGAACAAAGTTACCGATAAAACAATAAAGGGCAAAGTAGAAAAAAAATTAAAGAAATCAAATAAAAAAATATTAACTGAAAAAATTAATTCGAAACTGATTGGTTGCACAGCAAATATATATTTCGATGAAAATCTCATATCTGAAAATTACATTAGTTTCATGACAAATACATGTGTTTATCGTGATGCGGAAGATTTTGCTTTCGAATATACTAAAAGTAACGATTTCCCCGATTGTTGTCATAAAAGTTGAGTAGAATTGTTAGAAAATCCTTCTTACTCAGAACAATTAAAGTGTTTAGCAACTGAATTAACGGAAGAAATTATTGATTTTCGACGAAATGTTAGGTTGTACAATGATGCTTTAGCATTCGCAAATTTTAGTGTTAATTTTGATACATTGCCGGGTAAAGGACCACAAGTTATTAGAATATATGTAAAAATTTACCATAATGTATATGGGTAAATCTTTCATAATGTTAAAATTTCACCTGCAACAAATTAAAAAAAAAAAATACAGGCACACGTATAAAACTAATTTTCTCTGAATGTTGACGTATTATAATGAAAAAAAAAATCGTGTTACTCACTTTTAAGGGTAGTCTTTTTAACAAACATCAAAAGACAGATTTTCGAGTAAATTTTTCATAGTGTTAAAATTTACTTTCAATAAATTAAAAAAAATTGAAGACACGTGTATCAAATTTATTTTTTTTAAATGTTGATATATTAAAATGATAATAAAAGAAAAAATCGCATTACTCACTTTTGAAGATAGCTTTTTTTAATATAAGACATTTAAATATATTCATTATTATCACACCCAGGTATAATATTTTACATATCTCAGATCAGTTTTTTTAAGTATTTTGGGCTATAATAGATCATTTTCTATTGAGCTTTTTCATTTTTACATGTTTAATATGTTACAGAAAATATTTAAATACGCAATTTACATTAATAATTACAAAATTTTTTGTAATAAATAAAATATGCCAGAAATGCCAATTTTTTTGGAAAATTCATTTTTGGTGATTCGGGTATTAAAATTGAGTGATATTAGTTACCCAATGGCTTTTGGGATTCCTGATTACAAATCATAAGTGAGTGGAATATCAATTTATTTTTGCTAAAATTGTCAATCTTAGGGTATGAAATTTGACATGGATTTGTGTAGTTTATGTTTTCGAATAAAAATACTTATATTCCTTTTAACCAAATATTTTAGTTTATTTAATAAACATTAAATCTAAAAATTTTAAATTTAAAATCTAGAAACTTCAGTGATGATTCAACTCAACGTTCTAGGTGTAAGCTATTAAATACATACTAAAACTGAGCTTTTTAAAGTTTAAACTCTTTAGAATTAAAACATTGATAGAAACTAGGTAATCGATGTAAATTTGGAAAATTTAATAGCCGGGAAAAATTCAATGATTTCCAGAATACTCGAAATAATACTTCAAAAGCAACTTAAAGATTACATTGAGTATTATAAAATAGTAAATTACAAAGTTCACAACAGAGAAAAGGTGAATCAAAGCTTAGGTTTTCATATTAGTGGATAAAAACCTATTTTCAAAAGTGAGTCACGTTTTTTAAGTATAATTTCAAACGAACAAAGAACTTTATCTACACTAGGCACACGTTCCTAATAAAAAAATTTCTCTTTGTGATTCTAAATATTACCTTTTGATGTAGTTTAAAATGTCACCGCTGAATAGTCTTTTTTACAGCATCGTATTTTCCAGAAAAAAGTAAAATATATAAATTTTTGGTAACATTTTAATAACCTTTCAGAAAGTACTTTTGTTAACAGGCACACACCCATGCTCTTGATTTTCCAAAAGTATGTGTATAGATAAAGCTTTGGTGTGAATTTCAAATCAAAAAAGCAGTAGTCATTTTTTTTATAGCGGTAATTTATCATTTTACATGGCCTGGTAACATTTAAATTTAAAAAAAAAAACCTCTTTTCCCCATCCGCCATAAAATGACACGT
Source organism: Anastatus disparis (assembly GCA_017163975.1). Classification (NCBI taxonomy): domain Eukaryota; kingdom Metazoa; phylum Arthropoda; class Insecta; order Hymenoptera; family Eupelmidae; genus Anastatus; species Anastatus disparis. Next base: position 1,789,634 of record JAFFSR010000381.1, read on the forward strand.
CTAATTATCATTAAAAGTATAACAAAATTAGTTTCTAATAACTCAATAAATCAGTGAACATTTGCTAACAAGATGTGCTATCTCATATTTAGGAGAAATGACGCAGTAACATGATTTTTAAAAGTATGAAAGAATTACCCATATGCGTTACATTCTAATAAAGATGAAGCACGTAAATATGGACAATTATATATTTTAGATAATGAAATGGCAGCGATTAAACGGAATGAGTTTAATATAAACTGAACATTATTAAAACATTTAGATATCTTGATAAGAGACATTAACCTTTATGCTAAAGCCTATTAAATGATGCATAAAGTAGAAAAAGAAGAACTACAATGACGAGCAAAAATCTATTGTCCTTCAAGAACTGTTACTATGTCTATTATCCGCAATAATATTTTGGGTAAAAATAGATATAATTTATCTACCTGTAATGAAGTTGCAATAGTATATGTTGGAGAAAACGATCAGCCTTCTATTGAACATGATATTGTCATTTACTCTAAGTATGATAAACCAATTAGTATACCGACAATTAGCAAACATATAGATCCTATGACATATCCGCTTATTCATCCAAATGGTGGTTTTGGATGGATGCCAAATATGAAAAGTAAATTTGGAAAATGTAATATTTCAAATTTTAAATTTTATAATTTTAGACTTAGTGTTAGAAATGAATTCAATCCATTCCTTAATTTGGGAAAATTATCTCGACAGTTCATTGTTGATGCGTTTGAAAAAGTTGGAACCTCCAGATTATATTTCATACGAAAAAACCAAAAATTATTAAGAAGTGATTGTTATAAAGGTGTTATGGACTATTTACATAACAAAAAAAATTAGATTCTTCAAAAATTGGAAAAATTATTTCTACAGTTCATTGTTGATGCGTTTGAAAAAGTTGGAACCTCCAGATTATATTTCATACGGAAAAACCAAAACTTATTAAGAAGTGATTGTTATAAAGGTGTTATGGACTATTTACATAACAAAAAAAATTAGATTCTTCAAAAATTGGAAAAATGGTAGTATTAACGTCAAACTTTACAGGAAGTCCACGATTTTTAAAACAAAATTACATTGACTCAATGACACTTGTAAATTATCATGGTAAACCTGACCTTTTTGTAACTATGACCTGTAACCCACATTGTAAAGAAATAACTGAAAACTTGGAAATTTATGAAAATGCAATAGATAGGCCAGATATTATAACAAAAGTATTTTATTAAAAAGTAGAAGAATTAAAAAATGTAGTAATAAAAAAGGGAATATTAGGAAAATGAATTGCATATAGCTATGTAATTGAATTTAAAAACGAGGATTACCGCATATGCGTATGTTGTTACTCTTAGATAAAAATGATAAATTTGATATTCCTGAAAAAGATGATAAAATAATAAGTGCAGAAATTTCAAATAGAGATATTTATCTAAAATTATAAAGTATTGTTAAACAATTTATGATACGCAGTCCCTGTCGTATGCAAAATATAAATTGTCCATGTATGGATAAAAATACGAAACAATATACGAAAAATTTTCCAAAAAAATTTAGTAATACAACAACATTTAAATCAAATGAATATCCACTATACAAACGCAAAAATGATGGCGTCAAAATTATTTTCAAAAATAAATTTACAGAAAGAATTGCAGATAATGGATTTGTTGTTCCTTACAATCCTTACTTATAATTGAAATTTAATGCACACATAAACGTAGAAGTTTGTTGCACATTTCAATGCATCAAATATTTATTCAAATACTGTTATAAAGGTCATGATTGTTCATACATTAAAATACATCAAGTAAATGTAGATTTTCAATCAGAAAATAAAGACACTTTTCAAAATGACAATAGTGAAAATGTTGAATATGAATATGACGAAATCCAACAATACATTAATACACGATATTTATGTCCACCTGAAGCAATGCACAGATTATTAGAATATCCTTTACATGTCATTTCACATACTATAAAACGTCTAAGCGTTCATGAAGAAAATCAACAAAACGTATTTTTCAAAGAAGGAAGAGAAGAAATGATCATGCAAAAAAATGTGGGAACAACATTAATAGCATAATTTTTATACATTTGATGAAAAACTGAAAAAGTAGAATAAAAGAAAAAAAAAAGAAAACCAATACTTAGTAGAATGTACTTAGTAAGTCCGAAAGATAGAGAACGTTATTTTATTAGGTTATTACTATTACATGTGAAAGGAGCTACGTCTTTTGAAGCTTTGCGTACTGTTGATGATGTGATGTACAATTCGTTTTATGAGGCAGCTAAGGTAAAACAATTAATTAATGAAAATGAAGAATGGGATAGATGTTTGGAAGAAGCATCTTCAACAGAATTCTCTTATGCTCTTTGTGAATTATTTGCTTTTATTTGCGTTTTTCATAATCCTATAAATGCACGAGATTTATATGAAAAATATAAAGATAAATTTTACCACCCTGAATACCAAAAAAAATATAGGTGAAGATCATGCATTGAATATTATTAAAAATAATTTACAAGTCAATGGATTTTCATTAAACGATTTTAATTTACCTAACATAAGCACATTTATAGAAGAAGATAATAATCAAACAATTTTAAATCATAATAATAATATTCTTAATGAATTAGAAATGAAAATAAATTCTTTAAATGATAAACAAAGGCAAATATTCAACTCTACTATAAAAAGTTTAAACAACCAAAGTAAAGAAAAATATATTTTTATAGATGGACCAGGTGAAAGTGGAACAAGTTATTTACTTAACTTTTAATAGCTTATTTTAAATATCATACCATACATTATTTATATGTAGCTTGGACAAGTATAGCAGGGAATTCATTAGTCGATGGAAAAACCGTGCATACAACATTTAAACTACCGTTAAATATAACAGATTGTACAACTTGTAATGTTAAGTCTAATTCTGCAGATGGCAAACAATTAAAGAAAACACAAATATTTATTTGGGATGAAATATCCATGACTTCAAAATTTGCTTTTGAAGCAGTTAATCGCCTTTTTAAAGATTTATGCGATGTAAACCAACCCTTCGGTGAAACTGTAATTGTATCAGGAGATTTCAGGCAAACATTACCAATTGTACGACATGGTAGCCGTATGAACATTATTGAAAATTCAGTTAAATTTAGTTTATTATGGCAAAATTTTAAGCAAATAAAGTTAAATGAAAATCTGCGAGTTTCGGATAGTGATAATAATTTTAAACAATGATTATTAGATATCGGAGAAGGAAAATGCCGCAATGTTTTTGAAGATGATAATGAACTAAGTGCTATACCAGATAATTTTATCATTAAAGAAAATCTTGTCCAAGAAATATTCGGAAAAACAATAAAAATAAACAATACAAATCTAACGGAAAAAGTTATTTTGGCTCCTAAAAATAATGATGATACTGAAATCAATAACAACGTTTTGAATTTATTGAAAGGAAACCATGTTGAATATTTAATTTTGAAGATGATAACAAAGAAAATTTAGATATTATGTTACCTACAGAATTTTTAAATAAGTCAACTCCTAATGGACTTCCACCACATAAATTACATTTAAAAGTTGGAGCTATAATAATACTTTTAAGAAATTTAAATGTCAATAAGGGACTTTGTAATGGAACAAGGTTGATAGTGAAAAAATTGCCTAAATATTCCATTCAAGCGGAATTAGCAACTGGTCTACGAAAGAAATTCCATTCAATATGCAACGAAAACAGTTTCCTATTAGATTAGGATTTGCAATGACTATTAATAAATCACAAGGACAATCTTATAAAAAAATTGGTGTTTATTTGCCGTCACCAGTTTTCAGTCATGGGCAATTATATGTTGCTCTTTTAAGGACGAATTTTAAAAATAATTTAAAATAATTTTTAGGTGACCACGCTATTGTCAACGGAGAAAATAAAAATGATCAGAACACAATATATACAAAAAACATTGTTTATAAAGAGATATTATAAATAATATGTCAAGAGATGTTATATATGTTGTTGTGTAATAGTTGAACTCGAAATATAATAAAAAATATAATATTTACTAAAATATATGTATATAATATCAACTGACGCTTTCAAAATAGTTTGATATGATGTTGAATCAGCTATATAAGAGGACGTGCTGTTAAATCGGCTGCATATGGGGATGCGCTGTTGAATCGGCTGCATATTGGGATGCGCTGTTGAATCGGCTGCATATTGGGGTGCACTGTTTAATTGGCTGCATATTGACTGCATATTTATAGAACTAAATTAAATATAGGACCTGAAAATTGATTGGGCCCAAAAAACTAAGGCCCAAGAAAATATAAGGCCCAAAATAATATAAAGACCAAAAAAATATTGGTTCCAAAAAATTATTGGGCCCAAAAAAATATAAGGACCAAGAAAATATAAAGCCCAAGAAAATATAAGGCCCAAAAAAATATAGAGACCAAAAAAATATTAGGCCCGAAAAAAATATTGAGTCCAAAAAAATGTAAGGTGCAAGAAAATATAAGGCCCAAAAAAATATAAAGCCCAAAAAAATATAGAACCAAAAAAAATATTGAACCCGAAAAAATGTAAGACCCAAAAAAATAAGGCTCAAAAATATAAAGAGCCCAAGAAAATATAAGGATGAAAAAAAAGAAGGGCCCAAAAAAATGGGCATTGAATAAAAATATAGGGCCCAAAATAATATAAGACCCAAAAAAATATGGCCCAAAAAAGAAGCTTATGACTAATGAGTACTAATTATATAGGGCCCAATAAAAAATTGCTACTTATATTACCAAAAGATTAGACACATTTAAAAAATGCGGAGAACCGGAGAACCGAAGAACCGGAGAACCGGAGAAACGGAAAAAAAAGTGGTTTCACTTTAATATAATATAAGATGTTATTCGTAATGTTATTCAATAATATTTCAATGATATTTAATAATATATAAAGTTATTAAACTAATGGCCATTTACCTTATTTATTAGTAAAATAAAATTATCTTCTTTTCATTTGTGTACAAAAATGTAACTATAATATTTTTTTAGATATCCAGCAAGTGTCACGTCTGGTATCAATTATGTCAGCATTGCTCGAAATGCTCGAACGTGGCAGAAAAAAAATCGAGAAAAATATTTAAAAATTGGGAATTTGAACGTTGTCAAATGTATTAAGGATTTAGAAGAACGACTCCTACAAGATGATGACACATTATCTTATAATTGGAATGAACAAGCCCATCAATTACGCACAGCGTTGTTGAGCGTATCTTCTAAAGAAGGAGAAATGTTTAATACGTTGTGGTACAACGATGAATTCGTCCAACAGTTTACAAATACATCTCTCAGTTTTGACGAACCTATAAAGCTATGCCAAAAATCAATCTGCTGAGGTCATCGCAATTATTAACAGTTATGGCTGATTATAAAGGAATTAAACTAATGTTTTACGAATAAAAGTAAAATATACTGTGTTCCTTTATACATAATTGTAAATTTGTGTGTTTTCAATTTTTAAATGATTCCTATAGCCTGGGCTTTAATAGAGAATAAAAAGAGAAAAACATATGATGCTTTATTACATTATCTCAAAAATAAATTTCCTAATTTAAACTCTACTTCAATAACTAATGATTTTGAATCAGCTATGAGAGGTAGTTTGAAAACAACGTATCCCAGTGCACAGTTGACTGGATGTTACTTCCACTACGTTCAGGTTATTTTCTTAAAATATTATTTGTATAATTATTGAAAATACCAAGGAGGCTTGACATAAATTATAAAAAAAATTAAGAGCAGGTCGTATATCTTTGTCCTTTTTTAATCAAAAAATTAATTTTTTTGCAAAAACTAATAATTGTGCCAAAAAATAAGAAGATAGCCCCACCTTGTATCATAAAAAACAATATTTTCTTTGATGAGAAAAAATTATTTTTATCGATTTGTTTACATAAAATCTTGAAAAACTTGAAAAAAGAGGTTAGAATGGAGAATTCAGTTTTTCAAAATTTTGTTGAAAACGAAGCGATAAAAATAATTTTTTCTAATAAAAGAAAATATTGCTTTTTATTATACGAGATGGGGCTTTCTTCTTATTGCTTTCTCATAGAGAAAACATTGTATCAATAAGGAAATTTTTTTCTATTTTTTCATTAATTTGTACGTATTTTTACTCAAGAAGTCGAAAAAAGTGATTTCCAGAAAATGTGTGTGTGTTTGTGTGTGTGTGTGTGTGTGTGTGCGTAAGTGCGTGCGGTTGTGTGTGGGTGTGTGTGTATGTATCTGTGTGTGTGTATGTGTATTTGCTCCAAATTTTTTACGCAAATTATTCGCTGGTCTGAAGAAAACAAGCTTTGGAAAACTAATTTTTTTAGTGCAGTTCTAATTTTAGAGCATTTTCAAAATTTTTACAAAAATTTCCTTTTTTTATTTATTTTTCATTTTGCGTGAACCATACAATAAATTTTCTCCAAAATTTTTATACTTCGTTTTTTATTTTTTTTTATTTTAGGTAAAGTACTCGATAGATTTGTTCTAAAATTTGCAGGGAAATTATTTGCGATTGCCAATAGAAGGGAAATTTTCAAAAATTGATTTTCCTAATTTAGTTTTAATTTTAGAGCATTTTGAAATTTTTGGAAAAGAAATTTTGAAAAGAAAATAGTATTTATTTGGCCAACGAAATCTCGAAAATTACTCGATGGATTTGCTTCGAATTTTGCATACTATCTATTATTTTGTATAAGTAGGCGGGAAGCTACCGGAAGTTGGAATATTGGTCCATTGTCCATCTATGAGACGGTAACTGTGGTCTCCTGTACTATGCGGCGGGATATATTTTCGCACTCAAGTAAATCTGTATTATCCGGCATAGTGGAGGATATTTAAATATAATATTTTATAGCACGGCGTGATTTAAATCCGCGCTTAAATCCCGCTGAGCCGATAGTTAAACGATAAATTTTTACGCTGTTCGATAATGAATATAACGCTGAATTCACTTAAATCACGCACTTACAATAAGCGATATTTTGATTATTTTTAAGAGTTTATTCATCGATAATAATAAGGTGAAGATTATTGCAACTCTTTTATATCGATATTTTTCAAAATAAATAACAATTATAAGCGTGTTAAATACGTGTAAAACCAAAGTTAATATCAGTGTAACATGTGAAGCGAAGAGGTAGTCATTTCGACGCTCTAAGACTCCGTCGCGTCTGTGATTCCCCTAAACGCAACTGTTAATACAATACATAAGTTACCAATTGTTGCTCCTACGGCCCTAATACATATATGAAAGGAAATTTAGATTTTTATTATTACAGAATTAATTTCAACAGTTTGACATAATCTTATTTCATGTTTTATATATATTTTTTATTTTTTTTCTATTTATTATTCGCGAAGTGCTTAGATTTTGCTTTTTTGCAGTTTTCGCTTTTCTTTTACGATTTATCATTCGTGGAATGCCTAGTTTTGCTGGTAAATAGAATTCGTTTTTTTAATGAATTATCATTCGTGGAGTGCATAGCCTTTGTTTGTTATTGAATTTTGAGTATAGATGTAGTGTGGCGGATTTAAATCACTCGAGCTATAAAATAGTATACGATACTCGCGACTTAAATTCACCTATTATTACACGGCGTTTAGGACCCTCGCTGACGCTCGGGCCCTAACTTCGCCGTATAATAATAGGTGATTTAAGTCGCCCGTATCGTAATATACTATTTTACCGTTGTGTCACTTGTTCAAAACATCCTTATCTAATATTGATGATTGGCTTAACCAGATCAGTAGTGATTGGAGTTTCCTGCAATTTTATCTGAGGTGGCCATATTTAATAAATTAAATGCTCTTGACGAGCTACGATAGTGAAAGTATTTTTAAATTTATAGTGGGATTACGTTATTGTAAATTATTTGGTATATTGCTTCAAAGCATTCAAGACTGTAAAAATAATTACGATAAAATTTATGAAGAAATAAAAGAAAAAATCAACAATGACAATTGTAGAACGTATAGTAATACCTTTAAAGATATACTTTTACGTAATACTAAAGTTTTAACTGCCAAAAGGGAAACAACAAATATATTGAGGTCAAAGGAGGAAAATTGTAAAGCTACGTGGATGCTATGTAAGAAAAGTTGTCGTACATGGTATAGCAGCTCACCTTAGTATTATTATTATTATTTTTTTAATAATTTTTTTATTTCAATAAATTACATTTTCATTACAGAGAAAAACAGTTGAATATTTATGGCGGGGTAAAATAATTACCAATATAATTTACAAGCCAGAAGTTAGTCATAAAGTTGAAACGATAATACAGAGTATGAAAAAACGCAAAGGATTAGAAAAGACTCGATCTTTGGATACCTTGAATGACAAACCAAAAGTCGTATATACTTTTGGATCGGAAATAAATCTTCGATCATGAGCATTGATTAACGACAATTTATATTGTCCGGAGTCTCCAGCGAATGTTTGCCTCACTGACGTCAAAGTAATGTATTATTTCGTTTCTCTCTACAGAGATGAGTTTCTCGCCACCTCACAGCTTTTACACGACGGGAACTAGAGAAAAATTCTCTAGTTCCCATCGCATAGAAGCTGCTAGGCGGCGGAAGCTAAAGGAAAAGTAATTCTATGGTCACGTTGTTGCCGCTACTCAATGTCTATAATATTCTCCACTACTGCGGAGGATACGTATGTACATCGTGTGGCGAAAAATAATAGAACTAAAATAAAGAATTTTTTATTTTTCAGATCATTCGAGAGCCTGGACACTTTACACCGAGTCTTTCCGAGCGAATTATTCAACAAGAGCCATAGTGAAGGTAATATTTCGTATGTCTCAAAGCATGATCGAACTGTAAAAAAAAAATTTCCTCTAATAGGAAGATTTATTCCTAAGAATGAGCTGTATGATAAATTTTTATTAAAAAAAATTAAATTTCATTCCATGATACGAAGGAATGAAAAACATAGTATTACAAGAAATGGAAAACACTAAAATGTTTTTTTTTGCCCTAGGCCGCAAAATGACCATTTTGCGTCCTACGGAAAAACTTTAAATGTCTCGGCCTCGGGACAAAAAAATAGTATATTAGACCATGGATGCATATTGATCATCCTAGCTCGTGCAACTTTCGAGGCCTCGCTACGCTCGGCCCCAAAAGTTCGCACTCGCCGAGAATGATCAATATGCATCCTTGGTCAATAATGTACTATTTTGCCATTCTAGCCTCAAAATTGCAACTTCGTTGCTCTTTTTTGGCTCTCATGGCAAAAAATACGGTTTGCAACTGGTATGAAAAGGCTTTTTTACGAAACTCGTTACGACCTTTGCCTTTGGCTCGGGCCGTAAACTTCTCGTTTATAAAGTCTTCGTAAATAAAGCCTTTTCATACCTGTTACGAAATGTACTATTTAATACAATTAATGTTACTCACAATAAATCTAAAACACAAGATTTAGAGCCATTTGACTCTGGACTTGGAAGCATCTGTTATTCGAACAGATGTTCTAGTAACATCTGATAATGGAGCAAATGTTGTTCAAAATCTACGAACGACAGACTCCGGTCTTGGGAGCTCTCTGGGTCCAGAAATAAATAATTATAAAGATAATCGTACTAACGTTTCTGTACACTTCCTACAACCAACTAGCGAAAGCTATCCGTTTTATTATAATATTCAATAGATCAAAAATAATAGTTTAATGGTTGCAGGGACAATTAAAATTTTAAGGCATATGCCTATTTTAAATTTCTCTATATTAGATGAACTTTATAAGAACAAAAATTTAACGCTCAGAGCGATGGTAAAAAAAATTCTTGTAAATGGGTACTCTATAAATATTCCGCCAGAATCCAAGAATTTTTCAGGCCCTTATTAAGTCAAAAGGTGGATTTTTTGACGAATCAAATGTGTAAATAATTAACAATTTCCGATGATGACATTATTGTTTGTTGAAAAAAATTGCGAAATAACGATGTCTACTTTGTCTAAAATTTGTTTATTGTTTCTGATGTGTTAAACTAATAAAATTATGTAAAAATTAATTTAATTAATTATCAAAATTTTTTAGGAGAGTTTAATTATGACATTGTTGATTTAAAAAAAAAGGTAATAAGTCGGTAGGAACTATTATTTATTTTAACTGTAGAAAATGTTTATATTTTCTAAAATGTTAAATTGATACAATAATAAAGAAAATAAACTAAATCAACCAATAAAAAAGCACTTATATAATTAGCTATACACCTTACTTAATAAATCCTTATAAAAAAAGTTGATTTTGTCCACGTTCATTTTTTGAACGTTTATAACTCTGGACATACGAAACGTAGAAGAAAGTTGCTAGAAATCAAACTTTTAGGAATTTTTTTCAATCGGTTTAAGTCGTTTTGGAGTTGTGACCTTTTAAAGTTCGACTGGTTTCAATAAATATGTTTCCGAACTTTTGAGTGGTACTGTATATAGATATATACTTTATGCCAATAAATTTATAGATTCATTTCTTTTCTTCAACAGAGTGAATTTCTTTAAAAATTTACTTGCTAATACGGTGAAGTTAAAACGGGTCAGAAAACGCCTAAAAATTATGTTATAGCATGGTAAAATGGTAGAGATTATAAATAAATATTTTAGAGATTTAAGGTTAGTTCTCAGGCTATCATGACTCAGTTTTAACCTTACCTTGCAAGTACGCTAAAAGAGTGTGAGAGAGAAAGAGAAAACGAGGAAGAGAGAGAAAAAGCGTTAGAGTTTCCAAAACTCAAGAGAACTACAAAAAAGACACTAATTAATATAGTAGTTCATTTTTTGAAAAGTACGGAGTCTTCAAATAAGAAAAGAAAATTTAAATAAAAAGGAAAAAAATAGACTAATGTATCAAGTCAATAAGTTTAACAAGTCTATTGGAGAAGAGTAAGAAAGTGTAAAATTTGAGGTTTAGATTTCTCTGGTAAGCTCTATAGATTTTCTTTTATAAATCTACAGAACATTATACAGGAATCTACGAGTATCTGTCCCTCAGATATCCATGTGGATATCTGAGAGACAGATCCAAGTAGATTCCTGTAAAAAGCTCTGTAGATTTATACCTAAAAATCCTAAGCTTTTTACATGAATCTACGTGGATCAACATAAAAATCTAAAGAGCTTTCTACAGAAATCTATGTGGATTTGTTTCTCAAATATCCACATTAATCATCTGTGTGCATTTTTCTCACGAGTATCTGCGTGGATCATCCATGTGGATATCTTATATATTAGTTATATATGTCCTTTGGCCGTATTCAGGTGGAATATGAATCGAGGACAATGTTTGTCGCTTGAGCTGAAATTGCCGAGGGCGCGCGAAGCGCACCCGAGGTAGATTTCTGCTCAAGCGGCAAACATTGTTTGAGATTCAGATTCCACCTGAATAAACGGCCAAAGGACATAGATGATTTTATGTCCGAAGTAGGCCGTATGAGGAACTATAACTTATTAGTTGAAAATATTAATGTTTTTTCCAATAATTTTAAAATTAAATTTTAATTCTATTGATTTTTTCTTTTGTTTCTTAGATTGACATTTCGTAATGAGTATAGCTGCTGTCGAAGCGCGAGTCATTTTTTTTTTCACTAACCTACGTTCAATATGATTGCTCTTTGACATATTGAACGAAACATAGTAGGATCGATGATGCCATATTGATTTCTCCTGAGACATATTGAGTCTCAATATGTCTCAGGAGGACATATAAAGCTTGTAAGGAGTCGAGGAGCGCGTCTGAGACATGTGCGATGCCAATTCAAAATTTAGCATGCTCTTCACATACTGACACGAATACGGCCTACGAGGACATAAATATATATATATATATACCATATACATTTATACACATGGTACATTTATATATTTATGTATATTATACCATATACATTTTTTACAATTTCTGATTTATCTAAAATATCTTTCATTATTATAAACAAATTCACTTACTTCAAAATTTACATTATTTTATCTGAAAATCCATCAGGATTATCTACATGGATATACGCGAGTATAATTCGCGTGGATTTTCAGGTACAATTATGTAGATTCTGAAGTAGCTAAATTTCTTATCTTTGATCGGAAATATCTTTTATTATTAATAACAAATTCACCTAATCCAAAATCTACGTTATTTTATCTGAAAATCCATCTGGATTATCCACATGAATATCCACGAGGATAACCCACGTGGATTTTCAAGTAGAATAATGTAGATTCTGAAGTAGGTAAATTTGTTATTTTTTATCGGAAATATCTTTCATTATTGACAACAAATTAACCTACTTCAAAATCTACGTTATTTCATCTAAAAATACACGTGGATATAATCTACATGGATATCCGCGCGGATCATCCACGTGGATTTCCATTTGGATCCACGTACAATTTATGTTCATCCACATGGGTATCCACGTGGATATCCATATGGATATTTTCAGTAGGGTGTTTAGGTTAAAAATATAAAAACAAGCTAAATTACTGAATTTACTGTTCAAAATCAAAAACTTTCATATATATTATTGTAGTGCCAGATATCCGATGTTTACGCCTAATTTAAAATTTTACCTACTACATTGTATGCAGTAGCCTCTACTAGTGCAACACAGCTCGTGTGAGACGGTCATGTGCACTTTGTGACACCACATACGTCAACGCTTACGGTGGCCGCTAGAAGTTTCCGTAGGTAAGAGGTTAAGGAGGCCGTGTAAAGTTATCTTTTAGTACACAGTCGTGGAGATGGGAAAGGAATCTTGACTCTTAGTATATACTCCTAGAGAGTTAAGGAGAGAAGTAAGGAGACTGCATAAAGTATATCTCTTAGTACACAGTCGTGTAGGTTGGAAGGAAACTCACTCTATGTAATCTCCAAGAGAGTGGAGAGGGAAAGGAACAAAGTGAGATATGCAAAGTTCTCCCCCTAGTACGTGCTCACAGCGGAGAGGTTGGATAAGCTCTGATCCGACTAGCCAGCGACGACTCTTATAAGCCCTGAGGCTCGCTATTCTCGTTATGGGAGCAACGTCTCGTAGCGGTTGAGCGCGGAACCCAGTTTAAACGCGATGCTTGAAAATCGTATCGTCGCAACACATACATACAGACGTTTTCTGGAAATCACTTTTTTCGACTCTTTGAGTCTAAATATACACAAATAAGTGAAAAAATACGGAAATAATTTTTTTACCGATACAATGCTTTCTCTATTAGAAAGCAAAAAATACAAATTAATAGTTAGAAATCGAATAATATGAAAATAATAAAATATATTAACTCTGTAAAAGGAATTATAACTGTTATTGGCTTAACTATGTTCATCAAATTAAGAAAAGAAACTAAATTCATCAAATCAAGATAATAAAAATTTTTAGCCGTTATTTACTAAATAAGACTTGAATATTTTATATACATTACTAAATTAGTAATAAAATATTAAATTAGTAATAGATATTAGGAATCTAATGTGGTTATGCATTATCTTCATTCAGATATACGAGTAATAGAAATTTTAATTCAATAGCCATATCTTTAGTAGTATATTTCTTACCGGTTCAGGAAAGGTTATTTTCGAAGGCTAAGCCGAAGGCGAGGACTACACCGAGGTTCAAAAAGGACCCTTCCTTAGCCAGGAGAGAAATACATTTTATCTGAGCCGCGAAAGAGTAACAAAGTTGCAATTTTGAGGTTAGAAGACCGAAAAAATTATATTTCTTATAATATTAATCTATTTTGATTCTTGTTACTCGTATTATTCTCTAATTATTCTCTATGATATATTTTAAAAAATTCTAAGGAAAATATTTCATTGAAACATTGTGAAAAAAAACTTTGTGCTTGACAAGAAATAAAAATCAATAAATAATAATCTGAAGAATAAAGTATTGATTTTCTTTTTTTTTTATATTTTACTTGACAAAAATGAAAATAGCATTCTCTTACTGTTATTGATGGAAATGAGATTCTAATAGATTTTATCAATGCTCTCAAAATAGCACATGGCTCTTGCAGGTAGAAAGAAGGAAAATATGAAGGAAGATGAAGGAAGAGATGTCTCCATACTTTCTCATACGCTTTAGTGGTTCGCCTGCTCATTAATACCCATGCACATGGTGCAATCAAAATAAAAATTAAATTATTCATTTAATAGAACCGCACAAGATGCAGATGTGAATAAAAAGATGTATTCTAGAATCCCAATTTCGTGAAAAAGCACTCTTTGACAAAAAATAATTATTAAATGTATCACTTTAGTACAAAAAAACTGGTGTGGCAGTCTCTGAGACTGGCCGACAGAAGTGAAACTTCTTTACGAAATTATAGATCTCATAAATGTATATTTAAGTTCTATCACTGTTTTATTTAATTTTAAAATAATTTTAAAACTAAATAATTATAAAATTAAATAAAACTAAATTAAAATAATCTAGTTTGCTTGAAGAATTAATTTTTTTTAATTTTAAATGAGATAGTACATACAATTTTTGATAATAATATTTATTTTACAAAATACAATAAATATTTTAATTTTCATCGCAATTATAAAAACTATTATCATTATAGCAAGAGTAATGTTTGAAATAATTGGCTTGTGATAGCTAAAATAAGAAACGTTTGCTTGCCCGTGCACGTTTAAAAAATGTAGGGAAGAGAGGGGTTTACCATAAAACATTATATGTGATATTAACTATGTGATATTGCTTTCTTTATTTATTCAGATCAGATCCAGCTATTTGTATTGCATATATAGTATGCATATATACACATACTATATTTGTGCGTTTGACATCAAGTCGGTCCCGCGAATTTTTCTTTATTCATATTTAGTACCTTGATTTACATATAGGAGGCGCGGACGCTCCTCTTATATACACTTCCGTTTCATTAGTTCCGTTGCATGTACCGTCATGAAATCAATTCACTCCCGTATAATTTTTTCTATACGCCTCTTATGGGAGGTGTGTACCGACGGTAAAGAAGATTCACTTAAAAAAAATAGGCCTTCTGAAAAAGTTTTATTACGTATAGTAAAAAATAAACTTCAAACTTCAAAATTACGCACATCTGAAAAACTGAATTATTATAACTAACTATTTATTTATAAATAAATAGTTAACACTTTATTTTGCAATGTTTATTTCAAATTATACTTAGGTGACAAAGGTTTAATTTAATGAATATTTAATTTAGGATAATTTAAAATAGATGATGAATATATTGCTAACAATTGTTTTCCAATATTATATTTCTAACCAGATGAAGAAATGGTTTATTTTCGAATCCAGAACTGTACCGAGGTTCGAAAAGTATCTTTTTCCTGATCAGATGAGAATTATAATTTTTTTTCTCATACGTGCTGGGTAAGTGGCCTATAGCGCATGTGTTTTCGGGGTGGTAAGTAGCTAATAGCGCGTGCCGCGTGTGTTGTTTTTTGAGGGCGTGTGTTTCAATGTATAATATTATTTTATATTAAATCACGTAAATATGTTACATTCTGTAAAATAATGTCACGTAAAAGCGTTAATTAATGTAAAACCGCAAAGGTTTATACAAGCGCAGCGCCCTCATACTGTATCTGAAGAATTTGATGATGAATTTTATACTATATCTCGCTTTAACCTCTGACAAAGTAAATCTTATCATCTATTCTTGTATTATTTTTACATTAACAAAATCGTAATTATTCGGTATATACTTGAAATCGGTGAACTAAAAGTATGTAATTTAATTACAAATAATAGTACCAAAAAGTATTGAAATATACTATTGCGAGTCAGTCGTACGGCAGGTATGAGATTGATTGATTGATTGATTCATATTTATTATAGATCGTGGGGTTCAACCCCGTATGACCCAAAAGTAATACATATTGTTGTTAACAAAATAAAAATATAATGCAAATATAATAAGCAAGAACTAGAGTAAAAATTTGAATATATTCATATGAGATTTCTCTCTCTGTAATAAAAGCAAAAATTATGATTATAAAAAGTAAAAGTTTGTCAAACTTTATTGAAGCTACACTCATCTGATCTACATGTTACACAATGAGTATACAGTTGGAGGCCTACAGAACTAAATGTGTAGTAGAGTGTACTATAATATAGAAATACACTCAACGGCTCTTAGTTTCGCCCATTCACTCAGTGCGTTCGTCAAGCAAGAATTTGTTATACAACTTAGCCTTTATAGACTGCGTTTGGCCTAATTCAAAACTAGCGAATATGGAGGTATTACCATTGATAAAGCTAGATGCCGTGTATACAAAAGAGTTTAGCATAGCTGCAGTACGAACAACGGGGCAGATGAGAAGTCTAGCTGGTAATCTAGTCGAAGTTTGAACAACTGTATCAATGTTTACCCGAACGAATTTACTGGCCAGATAGCTTGGCTTTTGATAAGAAACTATAGAGTGAGCAAGAGCTGATTTGAAATATAAACGCCTGTGGCTCACCGACAACCAGCCCAACTGCAGGCGAAAGGGCGTAACTCTTTCCTGTCTTCCTATATTTCCACAAACAAATCTAACGCAGGCATTCAGTGCACGATGGAGTTTAATGTTTAACGTCTGTGGTAAGTCGTTGTAGACTACACAACAGTAATCTATTATAGGAAAGATGAGAGCTTCGACAAGGTTTTTCCTGACCTGCCTAGATAGAGCATGTCTATGGAACTTTAATGATTGAAGAGTACCAAAGATACGTCCAACCACCGAACCCACCTGCTTATTCCAATTTAAAGTGCTAGTTATTCAGATACCCAGGTTTTTGACTGATATGGCACCACCTTATCATTTACGAAAATTTTAGGGCAAGAAAAGAGATCAATTCTTGAGATGAATTGCTCGCTACCAATGAACATTGCTTGCATTTTAGATGGGTTTAAGGCAAGACCGTTATCAACAGCCCGTTATCACAGAGAGAGAGAGAGAGAGAGAGAGAGAGAGAGAGAGAGAGAGAATGCTATATCGAAAGGAAACAACGCGCACGAGTTTCTATGTAGAAGTTAGTTATGTGCTAGCTTCTTGATGAAAGTTGTTGACGATGCAAAAAAATAATATTTTTATGAAATGTTTTTTTTTATTTACATATTAATTTTTTTAAATGGGGCTTCGCCACCCCCCCCCCCCCCAACCCCCTATTTCCGCGCCCCAACATGTCACTCTCTCTCTCTCTTACACCTAGCACTTATGAGAAAAAATAGTATGTGAACCTCGTTCGGTTTAGTTGACTATTGCGCACAAGGGCAAGTTGGCGCACGAGCGTAGCGAGTAGCGCCATTGCCCGAGTTACACAATATACTATTTCATAATGCTTACATAATTACACAATATACTATTTCACCAGTGGGCTAAAAATACCACTTTGGCTCCCGGCACGGAAAACGAAAAGTGCTAATTTTAGCCTGACTGTTAAAAAAAATCGTATATGCACCACAGAAGGTAAAATGGCCAACCCATTAGGATAATGAATGAGCAAGCTTAACCGTGAGAGGGCAGCATTACGAGCAATATCTATCATGGCGGCGTACATAGTGAAAACAAATTTGTAGTTTTAACACACATAAGTATTAGAGATAAAATACAAATTTTTCTGTGTTAAAATTTATAAGTACACACATGTTTATAAAATTTACAAACTCCGTATGTTAATTCTACAAAAATTTTTGTGTTAATTTTAAAAGTACACATACATTTTTAAATTACAAAATTTTTTGTGTTGATTTTACAAACATGTTTGTGAAATTTTAACACAATATTTGTACAAAATAAAATTTGACGAATTACACAAAATTTTTTACGGTGTGTATAAATAGATGTATTATTGTCATTCAGAATATATCTATGTATATTTTTAGTTGTCAATGTTTTGATTACAGAACATGATTTCATTATAACCTTACGATTGGTGATTCTGAAAATTTTTTTAAATAAATATGAAGTGTAGTGTACCGAATTGTAAAAATAGTGTAAAATTTAAATTCCCAAAAAATGTTACTGTACGGAAAAAATTGTTTAAAGCAATAGGAAGATTACTGTTTATACCGAAAACTAACGATGGTCCTTGCATCAATCATTAAGCTTTAGAGTAACTTAGATAATTTAAAAAAAATTCTTTATTAATTTTTTATTTTTTGGAAATTTAAATTTTATCCTATTTTCACAATTTGGTACACTACACTTTATCTTTTATTTGAAAAAAAAAGTTTTTGTAGTCACCAAGTCGTAAGGTTATAATGAAAGCTATGTTCTGTAATCAAAACAGTGACAATTTAACATATACATAGATATATTCTGAATGATAATAATTTATCTATGTATATGCGCCGCCACGACAGATATTGCTCGTAATGCTGTCCTCTCACAATTGAGCTTGCTCATTAATCATCCTAATAGCAGGAGTTTGCCACCCTTGGCTTCGCCTCGGATGTCAATTCACTCGTGCTACAGCCTGTCCTTTATTTTACCTCCCTAGGTGCATAATATACTATTCTGTCTGAGAGCCGCAAAAGAGTAATAAAGTTGCGATTTTGAGGTCAGAAGACAGAAAATCAGTAATGAATGTTTTTTATTATATTTTCTAAACTCTATAATTTTAAAAACAATATTTGAACGAATTTTAATACGTAGGTAAATAATAAATATAATATTATTTGAAAAACTTACAAAAATATATAATATATTATGATGGTGAGTATGCACTCAAGTCATTTAAAAAATACCGAACATTATTTATGAAAAGGCAGCGTGAAAAAAGCACGCGTAAAATGCGAAAGATATTCAACCAATTGATACAGATAACTGGATGTAAAATGATTGTTATATCTACCATTGAATGCTATTCATATTTATTATTATAAATTATTTTCTCATTTTCATTTTAATTTTATCATCTATTAATACCGTTATTTTATGTGTTATTTATGAATTTATTTTCAATGTGGCTAAATTTGACGCCCTTCGTGTATGAAAAAGTAATATGTTATCCACGGAAGTAAAGGTGTTTTTGCTCTCGTGTTTATTGTCACCCACGCTTCGCTCAGGTGTCAAACTCGACTTGGGCAAAAATCACATATTTTACTCCTTTGGTTAACAATGTACTATTCTGATATTTATGATGGTTTGCTGTATCAAGAAATGCTCTGTCCAAATAAAATATTAAGTGATCCCAACAATATATCTTTTACGTGGTATTCTGACGGCCTTAGAATTTTTAAATCTTCCAAATACAATATTTGGACGTTTTATTTAACAATTAATGAATTTCCTTACAAAGAACAACACAATATTGAAAATGTGTTGTTAATTGGCTTGTGGTTTAGAAAACTGAAATCTAAAGTTAATCTCTTTTTAACTTCCTTGAAAAATTCATTAAAAAATTGTATAAAGGTATAGATTTTGAAGTACCCAACGTAGATAAACCTATTGCTAAAGGTATAATTTTAAATGGCACGTGCAATTTGCCAGCTAAAGCGATTTTTTTAAATATGTGTCAATAAAACGGTAAATTCGGTTGTCAAATATGCAAACAGGAAAGCATTTTAGTTGACAAATCAAGAGTATACCCTTTTGAAAAGAAATTAACTTTGCGAACTGATAGCGAAACCATTCTGCACGGTCAACAAACTTATGTTAGTAATATTAAAGTTTGCGATGTTAAGGGACCAACAATGCTCTAACATTGTACCAAAATTCATTACATCAACCGGTAGTCCAGGGGCAAACTTCATAAGTCGTGGCCAACCGAGGTCCTCGATTCTAACCAGGATTTTTTTTATATATTTCGACCTGCTGATTTCTAATTTTTTGGGTAGAAAGTCTGAAAATGGCGCATTTAATAATTATTAACAATTTTTATAAACAAATTATAGAAATGCGTTTTTTCTAGAAAAAAAAATTTATCATATTTTTTAGGTTATTTTGAGCAAAAAAGATTCTCATGAACATATTGCTAAAATACACTAAATCAGCAGAAAAAAAATCGCAGTTTGAAAAAACGCGATTTTTCAAAAGTTTGCCAGCTTATAGCTCAGTTTCTACTGCTTTAATTTTAACTCACAATAGCTTAAATTGTTTATTAAAATGTAAACTTAAAGATTACATTAGTTGGCGACAGTGTTTATAATGAGTACATAGGTAAGCTGTAAATAGTACTTTTTTGGGCGATATATGAATTATTTTCTTTAAGTTGTATTTATTAAAATTAAAAATGATTTAATCTTTTTCTTATTTACAAAAATGACATAAGTCGATTTGTGTTGATTACATTTGATTTAACATTTCTGTTACTCAGAAATTATTTCAACCAAATTGTAATGTAAATATACATTTAGTATAATAGATTTTTTGTTATATTTATATTCGTAAAATTTGACTTGAAAAATTATTTTATTAAATATATATTTTGTTTTTAAAAAAGATTTCTGAATTTAATTTACCAATATTTTATTTTTATATATTATATTAAAGATTTTAATATCACCTATATTGTATACTTTATAGATATGATATAAAAAAGTTAAAAAGTTTTCAATTAAATGTGGTGAAACTTTGATTTTTTATTTGAAATTATTTATCATTCATATTGATATAGCAATATCCAATATATCAGCAATATCCAATATATTGCCAATATGTGGGAATAATGTGGGTTTTGGCCCTAGGGATTGATAAATGCTAAATGTTGGCGAAATATTGGAAAAATTTTGCCAAGAGATTTTTAAATAAATGCAAAATATTGGATATTGTTTCACCAATATCTTGGCAATACGAATTTTTTTTACGTGGGTGTTGGGTGTACATATGTAAAGAAAATTAATGATAGAAAATTAATAATGAGCTGGCCACAGCACTCAGACTGCTCTACTTAAATTGACAGAGGACATTAGACTTAATATGGACAGACGGTACGTTACGATGCTCCTGTTATTCGACTTCAGCAAGGCATTCGATACGGTGTGCCATATCACCTTACTTCGGAAACTACATTCGCTCGATATTTCGCACACCGTTATCAAGTGGATCGGCTCTTATCTCTCTGATCATCGTCAAGCTGTCATTGATACTGTTGGTAGGTCATCAGATTTTGTCTGTCTTAACACTGGTGTTCCTCAGGGCTCTGTTCTGGGTCCTCTGCTGTTCTCTATCTATATCAATGACATCTCTTCAGCCTTCCATCAGAATGTTCAGCACCTCTTATATGCTGATGATTTGCAGCTGTATGTGCACTTTCCGATTGCTGAGCTTGATCATTATACTTCACTAATGAGTGAACATGCGTCATTGGTCGCAGATTGGGCATCCAGCAATCATCTTAAGTTGAATATCAACAAGACAAAGGCTATCATAATTGGCTCTTATTATTATATCAATATTCTAACCTCCATGCCGTCTACTGGTATCTGCATCAATGGTGAGACAATCGGTTTTGAGTCATCTGTTTGTAATCTGGGTGTGTATCTTGACAGCAAGCTGAACTGGAAGGAGCATATCACACATGTGTGTAACAGGTCGTTCTCTCTCCTCTATCGACTCAATTTCTTTAGACGGAGCACTACTTTTGCTCTACGTAAGCACCTTATTCGTACAATGTTGTTTCCGATTCTTGACTATTGTTGTCTTGTGTTTACTGACCTTTCTGCTGAACTCGACCTTAGGCTTCAGAGGGTTATCAACGCTGGTATTCGTTACATCTATGGTGTAGGTAGGCGTGAGCACATCTCTCCTTATAGGCTCTCTCTGGGTTGGTTATCTACTGCAGGTAGAAGGAACTACTTTGCCTCTACTTTTCTTTTCAAAATGTTTTTATCATGCTCACCTTCATATCTATTTTCTAGATATCAGTGGAACCGGCCTGTTAGGGCTCTGAGGGGGGATGTGAGGCCATTGACTATTCCTCATTCTTCCACCGAATACCATCAACGCTCATTCACTGTTTCATCCTCGCGACTGTGGAATGAACTTCCATCGTCGCTTAGGACTTCATCTTCACTCTCATCTTTCAAGTTGACCTCTCATGCGCACTTCCTCTCCCAAGAGTTTGGACCTCTGCTCCCAGCTTAAAATTTTCTTTGCTTTTTGTTTTGATTTTTATTTTGTTTGTATTTTTTATTTTTGTAGTTATTATTACTATTTTTATTTGTATTTTATTTTTATTTTATTCTATTGTTATAATTCTTTGTAACCTATATTTTGTTGTACAACATAATGTACATAAATAAATTAATTATCTAATTATCTATCTATCTATCTTTGAACGTATGTTAAATAACAATAAAGTTCGCAAAGAACTACTATGAGCAAACGCATCTATGTGGACATATAAACCAAATTATTCCATGAATCACTATCAATCTTTTGACTAGTAGACATTACCAGTCACCTAACTTGTAAGCGCTACTAAATTGTATAGTTTTAATAAGATCTAGTAGTCATTACTAGGTTATTTAGTAGAGTATACCATAATTTTTTTCAGTGTACTGTCACAGAGGTTTTCTTTTTCCTTTTTCCAACGTCCTTGCTGATTTTTCTATTTTCATTGTTTGCAAGTGAAGAGTATGCATGTTCAGTGAAAATTGAGTATTCCTGTGGTCTCAATTCCACGCTATTCACTGAAAATATTCATTTACATTTAATTTATTTATATTTAATTTATTTAGTAATCAATTTATTTTTATAAATACTGCAACCAACCTAAGATATTAACAATAAAACTGTGCAAAAGTGGTTATTTTAAAAATTTTATTTATTTATTTCATCATCGCGTATATTTTCATCATACTGTGATAAATTGAAAGGAATGTCTTTATGTTCAATATTATATTCCCAATCTAACATCATATCACTAGATGATATTTCAACAGTATTTTGAATGTATGGTATAGAAAGTAACCCATAGTTAATTTTAACATCTGAATTTGGCTCTTCTTTCTATGAACCATGACCATAATCAACATCATAATGGATGTCAACAGCATCATAAAGGTCAACATAATGGCATATGTTAATATCATCATCACGTAGATCTTCTTCAACCGCAAATAAATCCTCTAATTCTACCTCCAAAGTCTCATCATCAGTGTCATCATCTAAAAATTAATAAATTTATTTTACTATATGAATATTGACATAAAATCGTTCAGTGAGTGATTGAAGATTATTTAAGTCGTCGGTAAACAAGAGAATTTATTGAAATTGCTAAAGGTCTATGTTTATTGCAATTGTAATATAAAAATTATATTTTGAAAAAAAAAAATTTGAAATCACATTGTATATAAAACATTTCTATTGTATTGATATACGAATAAAAATTAATAAAGTTTTCGTAACATTATTTGTAAAATGTTTTTTTGTCTCACTGGAAATTTTTTACTTGCAAGCATTATAATGTTGATTTTGACTATTACAATAAAAAATTTAAAAAAAATTAAATACATCGTAGACTAGGAAAAAAGTAAATTCTCAAAATAATATTTTTAATTCTATAAAATGCAAATATTATTTTCATTATTCTTCGTTTTCAGGAGTCGAAATTTTTCTATGAAACAAATAAACATAATAATCAAATCCCACTTTTATAAATTATTTCGAATGACCATAATTAATTACCCATTATTTCTTCCAGTTCAGCTTTATCTTCTTCTGGAATCCACAAAAGATTGTCTATAACTTGACTAATGGAGATAGTATAATTTTTTACTTGAGACAAAGTCTCATCAATATTGCAATCTATCAGTAGTTACTTCTTTGTTTTGTCATTTCTTGAATTGAATTCATATTCAATTGATATGGTGTTAGCTGGGATGAGATCCCTTCTTGTGTTAAGGCATTCCCCTGGATCATGAGAAGGTGATCTATAATTAAATTCATTATTGAAAATAAACATTATTTCAATTGCAATCTACAGATGAAATATTAAATTAATAATTAAGTAAATAAAAAAGTATTATTACACTTACTTAAAAAAATAGTTAAGGTTGGTGATTTTTTCAATGATTTGATCATTGCCCAGTGGTACTGCTCCACAGCATTGTTTGTACGGTGCTTCTCATCATGCACACAAAAATTATGTGGGTTTTTAAGTCACTGCTTTTGAAAGTATTCAAAAAATGTTTCCATCCACTTGTCATATTTAAAATTAACTTTATAGCTATCATAAATAATTTTTTAGCCTTCGTTGAATTTTGAAGCTAACGTTAATACAACAAGCTTTTTAACCAACATGTAAGTGAGTGTCCTTTCAGTGTCAGATATATTTCTTTAACAGAATAGCCTTTTAAATTATAAATTGTATTAGGAATTTAGATTTTAACTAGATATTAGGAATTAAGATTTTAACTTACAAGGAGAGTGTTTCACCTTCGGGTCACCGTTTTTGCTCAAATTTTGGGAATATTTTCTATATGCAGAAATATGAAGAAAGCCAAAATTTTAGAGGCCAACGCTCAATATTTTCCTAGTTACAGGCCATCGAAGAAAATCACTAAAAAAGTTACTAGATTTTCAAACGCTTATAGTTCCTCAGCATTATTAGCTACAAGCTTAAACCTTTTTTTAAATGAAAGCTGAGCTCAAATCCTTTCGAAATAGCACCTATACCATCTCAAAATATTATTTTTTTCCAAAGTTGGAGCGTAATAAAGATTGGACCTGAATTTTTTGTTTAAATCATTAATTAATATTAAAAGCTAAAATTGGGTCCAATATTTATTATGCTATAACTTTGGGAAAAAATAATATTTCGATATACTATAACTACTATTTCGAAAGGATTTGAGCTCAGCTTTCAATTAAAAAAAGGTTTAAGCTTCTAGCTAATAATTCTGAGGAAGTATAAGCGTTTGAAAATCTAGTAAATTTTTTAGTGATTTTCTTCGATGGCCTGTAACTAGGGAAATATTGAGCGTTGGCCTCTAAAATTTTGGCTTTCTTCATATTCCTGCATCCAGAAAACATTCTCAAAATTTGAGCAAAAACGGTGACCTGAAGGTGAAACACTCTCCTTGTTAGATATTAACCCTTTCACTGGTGCAGCTTTTTTTACTTTACGTGCCAAAAATGGTAAGACAATAAACTTAAACAAATTTTACGATAACTATGAATATCGGGGTTTTTGGGGACGCAGAATCGATTCTGATGGTTATTTTCGCAAATTTTTCATTGCCAACCCCTAAATATGGGGTTGAAGATCGCCAGTTGTGGCACGAATTTTTTTTGATCATATATGATACATTGCCAGTGAAAGGGTTAATTAAAATTAATTTATTCTTACTTGTCATAATGGAAATAACATCCCAGGATTTTAGATTCAGGAATAGTATTTTTCGATACAAGTGTCCTATGAGTCATTTTCTGGCACGGCGAGGTTAAGCGCTCGAGCGTAGCGAGAGCGCTTACGCCGTGCCGGGAAATGACACATAGGACACGCGTATCGAACACTATTTTCTAGTACGTGTGTGGTGAATCCGCCACACGAAATCTATACCCTACTGAAAAAACTCAAATGAGATCTCAAATGAGATCTCATGCCAAAATCTCATTTGCCTAAAAAAAGTTAAGTTGCATAGACCAAATTTTTTTAGTTAGATTAATAAAATAAGTTATTTAAAAAAATGTATTTCTTGGTCTCTGACTGTTTTTGGTTTATTAAAATAGCACTTACGCTAAGTTAAAAAACATGTTAGACCTTTTGATAAAAAATTTTTTTTTATAATTTGATAACTGTCGATATTTTTGATAATGTATTCTAAAGGTCGATGATTACGAATATGCTATAGGTTTAGTAAATTTTGTGATGGTGGATTAAACATGGCGGACGCTTCAAGTCTGTGAAAATCGATGAAAATTGTTCATCTCAAGGTAAGAATGATCACTTATTATGAATCCAGCTTTATATCGGCAGATCTTTAGATGGTAGACTTTAAAATTCGAATCTTTGAAGATACCAATAATAATTCGAAATTAGGCTTTCATGATATTGCCCATTATGAATCTTTTAACAGATTTGCAACTTTCAAAATAGCGGATCTAAGATAGTGGAAACAAAAATCGGAGTCGTAAATAGCGATTAAAATAATTATTTAATAGATGTCGCTGAATATGAATCAGTCTTTAGATCTGCAATTTTCAAGATGATAAATCCAAGATGTCAGACTTTGAATTTTAAATCTTTGAAAACATTAATAATTATTTGAAATTAGATGTTCATAGGATTGCTTATTAAAAATTTGTTAACAGATTTGCAATTTTCAAAATAGCAGACACTAAAATCTCTAATTTTATAACTATTACTAAAAATTGTTCACTCAGAGAGTTATAGTGGCGGTTGATGACAAATGAGCCTTTAGATATTTAAATTTTAAGATCGTGGATCCAAGATAGCGAACTTTCGAATTTAATTTTTCGAGGTTTATCGAAGGAAATCGTAAATTAAAAGTTTAGGATTTCTTATGAATCTGCTAATGGATTTGTAATTTTTAAAATAGCAGATTCAAGATGGCGGAAACAAAATCTTTTATATTTTGTAATTTTTATGTGAATTTGTACTCAAATAAATCCTTTCAAGTATTGAGATAAGTTTGTATTAAGGAATTTCTGGGATATTTTATTACGAATCTTCTAGGAAATTTGAAAATATTACCATGGTGTATCTACGATGGTGCCCACGTTGAAAAAATCCATTTGGAATTCCATGTTAGGATTTCAGTAAATTCAAATTGGAATTCCATAGTGAAAATCCACGTTGAAATTCTATAGTGGAATTACAATTAGAAATTTATAATGGAATTCCAATTGGAATTTTAGAAATTCAACGTAAATTTATGGAAATTTTTAAGCAATTGGAATATTTATTGAATAAAAATTTTTTTATGCTTTTCGTTGCAACTTACAAAAATGTCTCTGCTCATTGAATAAAATAGAACATGAGAAAGCAGACCGAATGATCGTGGTTTTAGACGAAATGAAACTGCCAGCTTCTAAGTTCTAAGCTCTTTTATTCTTTTCGTACGTATTCGCTTGCCATAAGAAATGTCAATAGATAGGATGCGTGGTAGCCCCCTAGTGGCTAATCATAAAATATAAATATACGCATTTATATAATAGTACTGATAATTAACTGCCAGGGGGCTAACACGTTATCTATTTATTGACTTTCTTATGGCAAACGAATACATGCGAAAAGAATAAAAGATTTTAGAACTTAGAAGCTGGCAGTTTCATTTCGTCTAAAACCACGATCATTCGGTCTGCTTTCTCATGTTCTATTTTATTCAATGAACAGAGATTTTTTTGTAAGTGGCAAAGAAAAACAAAAAAAATTTATTTTAAAAAATAATCAATTGCTTAAAAATGTCCATAAATTTACGTTGAATTTCTGAAATTCTAATTTTAATTCCATTCTGAATTTCCAATTGGAATTCCACTATGAAATTTCAACGAGGGTTTACTCCATGGATTTCCAACAAAATCCAATTGGGAATCTAATTAGATTTTACCAACGGGGTGGGCACTGTAATTGAAATCTCCCAGAATACTGGTGAAAATTTCTTTTCAATAGTTTTAATGATCGCTGATTGCGAACTCGAGGTGAAATTCAGAACATATAAGATGATTCAATATGGTAGATACTGAGATACAAATCTTCCTATCAATGTAAACCAGTTATATTGGATCCATAATCTTGAATTTACATGAATTTTGTACCACGTGCGTAATTGGAGTGTTACGGATAGAATTAATAATTTTAGTTATAAGATTATATATTATAGGTTTTAAGAGTATATTTGTATTTCGCTTCAGTCTAATGATTAAAATTTTCGGCAAAGTTTCGTTAAATAAAAAAAATGGATTAGATTATATTATTTAATTTGAATTAATAGAATAAATTTAACCAACAAAAGATTTTAGTTTTATTTAGTTATTTAAGTCATTATGATATTAAGTTGTATTGCGTATTACGATTAAAATCGAGAGTGCTTGAAAATAATGCCATTGTAATAAACGTTGAATTTACGTTTGAGATTATATGCGAGAAAATACATTAGCTCAGAAAGAAAGACATGTAAAGGGATCGGCATAAACATGACATACGGTACAAAAATTGCTTAGATAATTTCTATAAAAATTATTATATTATTATATATAATAAAATAAAGGATAATGAAAAATGAATAATTAAAAGAAAATAAATGAATTAATTATTGAATAAAATTAATAATCGACTTAAATTTAATAATTTATTTGAACAAAATAGTATCAAATCAAAATTAGAAAATAGCAAAAAGAAATTTAAATTAGAACTGTGCTTCTGTGCATGGGTGCGCTCATGGCTTGGAAATAGCGCTCTCGCCGGGGTGAATCTTGATCACAAGATTCCGAGTGCCGAGGTAAATAATAACAGCCTCGCCGAGGTGAGTCTTCAGGGTTCCGAGTGTCGAGGCAATTTATGAGAACCTCGCCGGGGTGAGTCTTGATTACAAGACTCCGAGTGTTGAGGTAAATGGTTTCAGCCTCTCCGGGGTGAGCCCTGGTTATAAGACTCTGGGTGTCGAGGTAAGCGACACGAATTGACAGACATCGTCAGTTCGAGTCGCTACAAAGCTATATAAATTAAGCACAGTCAAAGAAGGAAAAAAGTAAATAAAATAATGCTATAAAGAAATTATAGTAAAAACATTGAGAACATTTGATATTTTTATTTATAAAAAGGAAAAGACGTATAAGTACAGTAAGCCATTTTTATGCTAGTCGCCTATAATTAAGAAACGTGTTCTTGGTTAAAATCTTATACTTAAAAATTGCTACCAATTTTATTTTATGTTTACAATTTACGGAAAATTCATAATTTTTCTGTTAAAGGATAATCTCCTAAGCCAGGTAAATTATTTGAAAAAGTAACAATTTAGAAACCCGTAATAAAACTAAGACATTTATTGACGGTCATGCATATGTTGCTTATGACTTGCCGCTCGGGTTGTTTATGATGCAATAATAAAGAATTTGAAGATTTGGGAAAACCCAGCATTTATTTAGTTCAATTATTAACTGAAATTTTTCCACCAATTAGCAAATGTTTTACAAAATTCGAGAAAAAGAGGGCCTGGCTTAAGAGACGTATTCTTCTCTTCATGATAATTGTAAGAACTACCTTTAGCCAGTCTGTATTCGGAGCTCAACACACTCACTTGTGCAAATCTTAAATTAGAATATTGAATATAGTTTTATTTTAAGAAAAATTGTTTCCTTATAATTTTTTCAACCTTTCAATACCTTTATTTCAGTATTACTACGTTACAATTTTTGGTGCCGAAACCCGGGAATTCTTGACCAGAAACTGGGATAAAATAAAGTCGAAACTGATAATTTTATTAGTTATATTTAATTTGTTTTTTGCAAAATGCCGCCAATAAGAAAGTCTTCTAGGACTGACCTTTCAGTCTACGGCGAAACGACCTCGCATTACTAAAATCCAGGAGACTGATTTACAAGGAACTCCGCTTCAACGATTAACAACAACTGAAACTGCAACAGGAGGTCGTCATCAAGAGGTAATACCAACTGTCACTGTCGAGCAAACAGAGGCTGCAAGTGTACAAGCAGAGGCTGGTGCACGCACCAGGACACAGTGAGCGTCAATACACGTCAACAGCGAGTGCGTACCTTGCCACCAATTGAAGCAACAGACAACGGGGACGATGACATCGAGTTCGCCGAAGCAGCAGACAACGCACGGCAGCCGCCTAGAGGATGGGCAAATAGTACTTCATTACCGGTGAGATCTGAACAAAGTAATAATTTAAATGTTGATCCTACTATGCGTTTAGTAGAAGCAATTGAAAAGACTTTAAATTCAGTGCGTGAATCGTCTGTAGGCGAAGGAAATTCGCGTTTAGTTAATCGTTTAACAACTGCGAAATCGCTTCCGAATTTTTCTGGCGAACCTTTAGAATGGCTTCATTTTAAAGAAGCATATCAACTTTCTTCGGAATTAGGAAGTTATAGTGATCGCGAAAATGTAGCTCGGTTACTTAGTGCTTTAAAAGGAGAAGCGCGAGAGATTGTAAGCACGTTACTTGCTAGTAACTGTAGCGCCGATTCTATTATAAAAACTCTCGATTTGTATTTCGGAAATAAATGGGTTGTCGCTGAAAAAATAGTGAATGATTTAAAAACAGTACCTAAAGTCGATTCGCGCAAAATAAGTTTAGTGCAGTTTGCAACAAAATTAAAAAACGTCGTTATTGCCTTTAAAACGTTAAAAATGACGGGTTATTTATATAGTCCGGAGTTTGTGAAATTAATTGGTAATAAACTGCCTTCAGCATTAAAATACGCGTACAATAGATATGCGGCTTCTGTAACCGAAGAAAAATCTGAGTTGGAAAAACTAGGAGATTGTGTTTATGCAGAAGCTGAATTAGCTGCTGCAGCAGGCATAATTAACTTTGATATAACGCCAACGACATTAACTCGAAAATCGGATAATACGAACAAATATACTCGGTCTTCAAAAGCTGCAGTTGTATACGCAGCGAGACATGAGTCAGAGCGCGCAAAGGGTCTATCGAAAAAAGTAATGAATTGCACTTACTGTTCTCGTACTAACCATCAGCTCGGGTCATGTATATATTTTAAACGGGAGCCCTTAGAAAAACGTTGGGATTTCGCAAGGAAAAATAAGTTATGCTTCGGTTGTTTAAAATCGGGCCATATGAGAGACGACTGTAAAAACGCCGCGTGTACTCTGTGTAAAAGACATCATCATACTCTATTGCACAGCACGAAATTCGTAAATAATTCGAAAAATAATCAATCGGAAAAAGAATTAAACTCGCAAAAAGCGTGCGTAGCTTCTACGGAAGATGATTCTTCGAATGCATGACTATACGAAACTGATGTATTATTAAAAATCATTCCGATACGTATATATAATGCACAAAAATTTGAGAATACTTACGCGCTATTAGACGAAGGTTCAACAATTACTATGATCGATAATGATTTAATAAAAGCGATAGGCATTAAAGGCGATAAAATGAAATTATTATTAAAAGGAATAAACGATAAAATAGCCGTGTCAAGTGAGTCAGAAAAGGTAAACGTTATAGTAGAAGGGACTATCGGAAAACAAAATAAAAGGCGCTGTAGCGGTTAAAAATATTAAATTTCCATCTCAAACTATAAACAATAAAATTATAACGCGTGTTAAAGAAAATATAAAAGATATAAACTTACCTCTTTATACAAATGCTAACGTAAAAATTCTAATAGGTCAAGATAATTGGAGATTAATTGCAACACGCGAAATAAAAGAAATAAAAAATACAGATTTAGCAATCTCGCGTACGTTATTAGGTTGGGTATTACACGGTTACTTGTGTCGTCAAATAAAATCAATCCAAACAATTTTTAATGCAAATCAATCGCAAAATGATTTCGAAATTTTTAAGTCTAGAAAGCAGGAAAATTATTTAGAAGAAAAACGTTTAGATGAATTGATAAAATATTATTTTCAAATTGATTTACTCGGAATTACAAATGATAAAGAACAAAAGAGTAGTTATAATCGAACTGAAAAAATATTACAAAAAACTACTAAGTGTGTAGGAAAATATTGGATTACCGGTTTATTATGAAAACAAGAATATGCGCCGAACGTAAATGGCTTAACAACCGCGCGTAAACGATTAGAAATGTTAGAAAAAAGATTAGATCGTGATCACGTTTATGCGCAACTCTACTATAAAGAAATGCAGCGATTTTTAGATAACGGTTACGCGGTAAAAGTAAATTATTCAATAGAACGTCCGAGATATTGGTATTTACCGCACTTCGGTGTCGTTAATGTCAATAAGCCAAATAAAATACGCTTAGTTTTTGATGCAGCTGCGAAAACTGCAGGAGTTAGTTTAAATGATCAGTTAGAGGCAGGGCCAGATTTATTACAATCATTGCCGGGAATATTAATACGTTTTAGACAATACGTAATTGCAGTAAAAGCTGATATAAGTGATATGTTTTTTACGCGTCAAAGTAAGAGAGGAAGATCGCGGTGCACAAATATTTTTATGGCGCGGCGCTAATAGAAACGACGAAACCGAAGTTTATGAAATGACAAGTTTAATATTCGGTGCAAAATCTTCGCCATGCAATGCAATTTATGTAAAAAATAAAAATGCAATGTGTTTTAATGAGACTAACGCGAGCGCGGTTAATAGCATTATAAAAGATAGCTATATGGACGATTTTTTAACTAGCCGAAAAGGTATTATAGAGGCGAAAGATCTTGTTCGTGATGTAATAAATATAAACAATAAGGCCAACTTCGAAATGCATGGCTGGGCGAGTAACGCGTCAAGTATCATAACGGAAATCACGCATACGGAAAAATCTGAGACACGCTTATGCGATCGAGGGGGAGAGAGAGTATTAGGTCTTTTTTGGGAAACGCGAACGGATGAATTAAAATTTAACACCGAACTTACTAAAATTCTGCAAGATATTTTAAATGGAAATAAAAGACCGACTAAACGTGAATTTTTACGCGTTATTATGTCCGTGTTCGATCCACTAGGCCTTTTCGCTCCGTTTGCATTAAAATCTAAAATAATTATGCTACAAATATGGCGAAGCGGAATTAAATGGGATGATCAATTACGCGAGGAAGAATTTGCAGGCTGGTTATCATGGATATTAAATATTAAAAATTTAAAAGAATGTCGAATACCGCGCTGTTTAACGTATATCAATGCACAAGATGCGAACGCACAGCTTCATGTTTTTTGCGATGCTAGCTTAACAGCTTATGCAGCAGCCGCGTATTTACGTTTCGAGATAGAAAACGCCCCAGCTCATGTTTCTTTAGTAATGGCTAAGAGTAGAATAGCACCTTTAAAACCATTGTCGATTCCAAGATTGGAACTTCAAGCTGCACTTCTAGGAGCGAGATTAGCTAAATATGTAGAAAATGAACTAGACATAAAAATTGTACAACGTTGGCTTTGGTCTGATTCAACAACAGTAATTTGTTGGATTAGATCAGAGCCACGAGTACGTCAAGTTTTTGTCGCGCATAGATTAGGCGAAATAAACGAAATTACGCAAAGTTCAGAATGGCGCTGGGTGCCATCAAGTCAAAATCCCGCGGATGACGCTACGCGATTTGCAAATAATACACTTTATACGAATTCTCGTTGGTTTTGTGGTCCGGAATTTTTACGTCAATCGGAAGATAAATGGCCCGCTGAGAAAATGATGAATTCGCAAGAGAAATCAAAAATTGAGAAAATAGAATTACGTAAAGCCTTCGTTTATAATGTTTCAATGACTTCTTTAAATTTTCCACTTGCTATAAGGCTAATGGGATGGCGTGGATTACTTATAGTAGCTAGACGAATACGAACAATGTTTTATCGTTGGAAAGGGCACGCGCGCGTAGAAACATCAGTTCAAAATATACATGCACTCGAAGAATATTGGTATCGTGTAATACAAAACGAATGTTTTAGTAACGAAATAGAAGCATTAAAAAATAATAAAGAAGTAAAAAGAACGAGCAAAATTGCAAATTTACGACCTTTCTTAGATAAAAATAATATTTTACGTGCAAACGGACGTGTAACAAAAATAAATCCTGAAAATTTTAATAATCAACCAATAATTCTAGATAATAAACATCCAGCAACAAAATTAATAATTGCCGAATATCATCGCAAGTTTTTTCATGCTAGCAGCAATACCGTTTTCAACGAAATTCGACAAAAATATTATATTATTGGTTTAAGTAGCGCGTTACGTTCTCTCATAAGTAAATGTATTGTATGTCGTATACAAAGAGGCAAGCCGCAAAATCCGCTTATGTCTGCGCTACCGGCAGGTCATATAGCATTTAAACAAAGACCTTTTAGTCACTGTGGGATCGATTACTTCGGGCCTATGATGGTAAAAATCGGACGCCGTAGAGAAAAGAGATGGGGAGTTCTTTTTACCTGTCTAACGGTACGCGCTATACATTTAGAACTCGCACATAGCCTAAGCGCAAGCTCGGCTATAATGGCATTACAAAGATTATCGGCCAGACGGGGAACGCCTGTTATTATATACAGCGATAATGGGACAAATTTCCGCGGCGCGAGTACAGAACTCCGCGAGGCTATTGCAGAAATTGACGGGAATAAATTAAAAGAATATGCAAATAAAAAACGTATAGAATGGATATTCAATCCGCCGGACGCCCCGCATATGGGAGGAGTATGGGAAAGATTAGTTCGATCTGTCAAAGTTTCTTTACATACGATATTACGCGAACAAGCTCCTAGCGAAGAAGTATTATACACTCTTTTAACTGAAATTGAACATTCTATTCATTCAAGACCTTTGACTCATGTTTCGCTGGACCCACGCGATCAAGAAGCATTAACACCAAATCACTTCTTGATAGGAACATCTGCAGGTGAATTAGAGTTA
Source organism: Anastatus disparis (assembly GCA_017163975.1). Taxonomy (NCBI): domain Eukaryota; kingdom Metazoa; phylum Arthropoda; class Insecta; order Hymenoptera; family Eupelmidae; genus Anastatus; species Anastatus disparis. Next base: position 1,824,157 of record JAFFSR010000381.1, read on the forward strand.
GGAAAATATGATGCGAAAAATTTATGTTTAAGAAAACAATGGCGAATATCGCAGCAATTCGCTGATAATTTTTGGCGTCGTTGGCTGCGTGAATATTTACCAACATTAAAACCTCGTAAAAAATGGACTCATAACGATGAACCTCTTAAAATAGACGATATAGTTTTGATTATGGATTTTCAAGCACCTCGTAATAATTGGAAAAAGGGCACTATCACTTACGTCTCTTCTGGCGAAGATAAACAAGTGCGAGTAGCTAAAATTCAAACTTCATCAGGAGAATTTGTTTGACCTGCGCGTAAATTAATTAAATTGTTAGGTGCGAATGGGGTACAAAATTAAATGAATTTTGTACGAGAGGGAGGATTGTTACGGATAGAACTAATAATTTTAGTTATAAGATTATATATTATAGTTGTTAAGAGTATATTTGTATTTCGCTTCAGTCTAATGATTAAAATTTTCGGCAAAGTTTCGTTAAATAAAAAAAAATGGATTAGATTATATTATTTAATTTGAATTAATAGGATAAATTTAACCAACAAAAGATTTTAGTTTTATTTATTTATTTAAGTCATTATGATATTAAGTTGTATTGCGTATTACGATTAAAATCGAGAGTGCTTGAAAATAATGCCATTGTAATAAACGTTGAATTTACGTTTGAGATTATATGCGAGAAAATACATTAGCTCAGAAAGAAAGACATGTAAAGGGATCGGCATAAACATGACATACGGTACAAAAATTGCTTAGATAATTTCTATAAAAATTATTATATTATTATATATAATAAAATAAAGGATAATGAAAAATGAATAATTAAAAGAAAATAAATGAATTAATTATTGAATAAAATTAATAATCGACTTAAATTTAATAATTTATTTGAACAAAATAGTATCAAATCAAAATTAGAAAATAGCAAAAAGAAATTTAAATTAGAACTGTGCTTCTGTGCATGGGTGCGCTCATGGCTTGGAAATAGCGCTCTCGCCGGGGTGAATCTTGATCACAAGATTCCGAGTGCCGAGGTAAATAATAACAGCCTCGCCGAGGTGAGTCTTCAGGGTTCCGAGTGTCGAGGCAATTTATGAGAACCTCGCCGGGGTGAGTCTTGATTACAAGACTCCGAGTGTTGAGGTAAATGGTTTCAGCCTCTCCGGGGTGAGCCCCGGTTATAAGACTCCGGGTGTCGAGGTAAGCGGCACGAATTGACAGACATCGTCAGTTCGAGTCGCTACAAAGCTATATAAATTAAGCACAGTCAAAGAAGGAAAAAAGTAAATAAAATAATGCTATAAAGAAATTATAGTAAAAACATTGAGAACATTTGATATTTTTATTTATAAAAAGGAAAAGACGTATAAGTACAGTAAGCCATTTTTATGCTGGTCGCCTATAATTAAGAAACGTGTTCTTGGTTAAAATCTTATACTTAAAAATTGCTACCAATTTTATTTTATGTTTACAATTTACGGAAAATTCATAATTTTTCTGTTAAAGGATAATCTCCTAAGCCAGGTAAATTATTTGAAAAAGTAACAATTTAGAAACCCGTAATAAAACTAAGACATTTATTGACGGTCATGCATATGTTGCTTATGACTTGCCGCTCGGGTTGTTTATGATGCAATAATAAAGAATTTGAAGATTTGGGAAAACCCAGCATTTATTTAGTTCAATTATTAACTGAAATTTTTCCACCAATTAGCAAATGTTTTACAAAATTCGAGAAAAAGAGGGCCTGGCTTAAGAGACGTATTCTTCTCTTCATGATAATTGTAAGAACTACCTTTAGTCAGTCTGTATTCGGAGCTCAACACACTCACTTGTGCAAATCTTAAATTAGAATATTGAATATAGTTTTATTTTAAGAAAAATTGTTTCCTTATAATTTTTTCAACCTTTCAATACCTTTATTCCAGTATTACTACGTTACATGGAGACTACTATTCCCCCAAGGAAAAATTATCATCGATAATATAATAAATTTCATTTTGTGCTTTCCGTCATTATAAATTAGCTTTTAAAAAATATTCAATTTTTTTATATAATTTTTTTTTTCTAATTTTTGTGTAAAAGATTGTAATTACGATCCTGAAGACTTCAAAGCCATAGTTTTATACAGAAGATATTTTTTAATGTCTTATATATCTTAAGGGCATGCCAAAGCTCGCCCCTTTTAATAATTTTTCTTATACAAGTTTATGAGCAAATAGTAGGTTCAATCGATTTTCTTTTTTTTTTTTTTTTTGCTGTAATGAAAAAATTTGTAAGATTAAACTTGCGTGCAGATAATTTCCAATCCAAGTTTGTAAAAAAATAACAAGTCCAAATGATTTTTTTATTTTAACAAAAATTATTGTTTCAAAATAACTTTAGTGCGAACAAGTCATCATATTTGTTTAAATTATCGATTTAAAAAGATATCAATAAAATAAAAAAAAAGCAAAAATCGATTCTAGCTGTTTTGACATCATATTAATGATAAAAATCTAAAGAAAATGTTTAATAAATTATTTAAATAAGGAAGATACGTTAAAAAATTTGCACGTTCAGGGTGCAACTAGTTTAGAGGGTTAAAGATTTTCAAAGAATAATATTAAATAATTAACTAATAAAAAATAATTTTTTTATTCAACGTTTTCATATAATGCTCTGATATTATCTGCAACTTTCATATATTTAAACGATTTCTTTCATCTCTTGAATGAATACTCAAACTGTTCGTGGCTTTTTGCATTAACGCAGTCCTTTTGTGTCTTGATATGTTTTTGTAAGCAGGATGTGTGTCTAGAAAATCTTTATATAGAGCTGTAAATATAAATGCAACATTAACATTGTAACGGTTTACAAAAAAATAAGAGGTGTCTTAGGAAAATATATTAAATATAATTTCATGTCATATAATGAAAATTAACAAAATATTATTACGAAAGTTTGCCAACGCACTTAAATACAACTCTAATTTTAATGGGCTATACATTTTTCTCGGACTTCGATTTGGTATGTCAGCTGTTCGCAATTTACCCAGATCCAAACAACGGTTTGCAATTTTATGTTTTTTCCAGATATAAGTAGACAATTCTCTTAAGAATGTTGACGAACTTCTGCAGTTCGTGATTTTCCAGGATTCCAAACCCACTCTAATTCCTAATCCTAGATATATCTGCAATTACAAATTATACGTTTATTAATGGTTATTTTTATCAAGAAATACAAATTTAATATGCTTCTCATGAAAGATGCAAACCTTATCTCCTAATGTTTCATATCGTCTATAACGTTCATCGTATGCTAAAACAAAGATTTATTATGAGATTTCAGTTTTAAGGTGGCGTCATAGGGTATATGATTATACATTGTTACCTACATCGCAGTTTTCAAATTTTTAAATTTTCTTAAATATCTTTATATTATGCTCTTTATTTGTTAAAATGAATAGTTACGACATAGATATTTAAAAATTTTTTTACCAACAAAAACAAATTTTGAAAACTGAAAAGTCGGTATTACAATATATATATATATATATATATATATATATATATATATATATATATACTGATACTGCTAATATCTTCAGAATTCCTACGCGAACTTTACAAAAATTAATTATTTATATGATTATTACATAAATACCTTTATCACTATTATTTGTAAAATTTTGCGCCTATTGTTTATGAATATATACAAACCGAAAAGTAAAGATAACTAAGTTTTAGGAAAATCAAAAACGTTACTACGTTTTGGTTATGTTGATTAAAAAATATAACTCTAAAATATACTATTTTATTAATATAATTCTATTTTGTAGATAAATTTGCATTATTTGAAATAATTTTAGCAATACTCAAAACGTATGATTCATTGCAAAATTTGTATACTAAAAAAACATTTTTAGTTAGCACAGTTACACAAAGAGCTTAAATTTGAATATAATTAGTGTGAACTTTTTGTTATATTCTTTTGGTAATATATAAGACTGTTAAACTCAGTATCTCAAAATACTATATTATTTAATTAAATTTTATTTTTCTAGACAAACATTTAATTTTTTGAAGTAATTTTCAGACATCGACAATATTTTTGAGATAAAATAAGTAACAAAATTATTTTTAGTTCCTTTTGAGCTACGTTTATATGTACGCTACGTGACAATGTGCCTTTACTTTAATTATTTTTTCCGCTAATATTGAAAGTTAAATAAATGAAAGAATTACTCATATTATATTTATTGTTTAAGTTTGATGTGTAATTTCTTACGCGTAATTGGATCAGCTTTCATGTAATCTTTGTAAATTCTGGGTTTAAAACGCTTTATTAATGGTATGAGAGAATCTTCATCATCTACAACAATAATAACTCTTATATAATTACAAAAAATATGAGGATATCTCTACAATTTTTAATCTTTCCGTGATATGTCATTTTACAGCTATTACTGGGTTACCCAATGATGCACACTGTTTAAACTAGGTTCATACCTTTTGTACAATCCAGAAGCTCTATTTTTTATGTATTTAGTGAATGTGCCACGAATGGTATAGTAGATATTTCTATAAAACGTAAATTTTTACATGGATAAAATTTCCGAAATTTTATCCATATAAAAATTTACGTTTTGTAGAAATATTTACTGTACCATTGGTGGCACATTCACTGGATATAGAAAAAATAGAGTTTCCAGATTGTACAAAAGGTATGAACCTAGTTTAAATAGTGTGCATCATTGGGTAACCCAGTAACGGCTGTAAAATGAATTTTCGAAAACATCATAAAAAGATTAAAAATTGTAGAGATATCCTCATATATCTCAACATTAACTATTATAACTTACAATCTTCACTGGAATTTGATTCAGAAGATCTTGATCTTGATCGCGATCGATTGGCTAATCTGGGACGAGAACGGTTAACCGAATTGGACCGAGAACGGTCGATAGATATAGAATACGAACGATTACTTAATCTGGAACGGCCTGCTGATCTCGAACGAGAACGGTTGACCGTTTTTGACCGCGAACGATCAACCAATCCGGAAAGCGAACGATCGCCCGATTTAGAGTGCGAATAATTAGCCGATGTAGAACGCGAACGGTCGACTGATCTACAACGAGAACGGTTGACCGATTTTGACCGCGAACGGTTCATTGATCGATAATGCGAACGATCAACCAATCCATAAAGCGAACGATCGCCCGATTTAGAGTGCGAATGATTAGCCGATGTAGAACGCGAACGGTCGACTGATCTACAATGAGAACGGTTGACCGATTTTGACCGCGAACGGTTGATTAATCTTGGAAGCGAATATTTTGCTGATCTAGGACTAGAACAGTTTGTCGATTTTGAGCATGAACGATTACGCGATTTGGGATGCGAACGGTGGATTGATCTCGAATACGAACAGTCGGCTGATCTAGACCGACGACGTTTAGCTGATTTTGAACACAAATGGTTGTCCGCTCTGGAATGTGAATAATTGCTTGAGCCCGAACGCGAACGATTGACTGTACTGCAAGGCACTTTAATTTCCACATCAATTGTTTTTCCATGTAGCTGCTTCGAACACGAACGATTTTGTATTTTATTGGTTCTTCTGGAATTCGGCCTTAAAGGCAATCGACTTTTTTTTGTAGTAGGTGAGCTCAAAGGACCAATCATCCTATATTTTGGGCTCCAACGTGCACAATTGCGTATATCGAATAACGAATTCAAGGTTTTGATTTTACTCAAATGCGGCCGGGAAAGTGATTGATTGCGAGTCTCTGAATAGGACCCACTTACTTACTTGTCATAAAACGCGGCCATGAGTGTGAACGACTTTGTTTTTCACCTAAAAATTCTGAACGCCATCTGACAGGTGATTTTATCTATGTACTTGAACTAATAAATATTTTTCGAGCATTGTGAGTATTAAAAATAGGTGACTCAAGCACAGTTTCGAAAGCACTTACTGGTTGATGATTACTTATCGGTGTGCTGCACCTTTTATTGTTTGGACTGATCATAGTAAGTGGATGTGATATTGTATATAACATCTTTTTTTTGTTGTTAAATATCTTTTAGGTGTAAGTAGATTATTATCTTCATTTAAAACCTGCTTGGAAACTAATGGTGATTGCGTTAAACTTACACAAGATAATGACGAGGTTCTCGCCTCTTCAACTTTTTTATTTAGCAGATGATCAAGCTTTTGCAGCACTGACCTCTTTGAACTATTATTATCGTTTATTATAGACTCACTACTTTCCTTTCGGTGTACATTCTTTTTTAAAAAATCAGTTCCAAACAAATATGGGTTTGTCTTCTGTAGATAACTTTGTCTTCTTAAAATTGATTCTAGTAATGATTGGGAACCATCATCTTCCGATGGCTTTTCTTGACAATCATTTAGAGTGAATTTTGGGCACGAATTAATAAAATTTCTATACTTGAATTTTTCAGATATGCGTTTATCTTGTTGGTTTTGAACATTGATTATGACATCTTTCTTATTAATCTGAAAAAATAGAATGTTTGGTAATACTGGTGAAGTTTGTGTTTTCGCATATGAATGTAATTGCGTTTATCCGTTAGTGTACGTGTTACCATTTAGGTAAGTGTGGATGTATTTGCGTAAGTCCAGATATTAGACAGTGACTTTACGTATGAACGTTAGTTTTATGCACTTTATTATTATTCTACTTGTATATTTATATGTATACGTGTGAGTGAATGTTGTTTATACTACTGTATGTAGTTTCTATTGTACTGTGTATGTGTGTGCGCGCGTACGTACGTATATTTATGTGTGGGCCATTCATAAAAAATTTTTCTTAATTTACTGCTTTTAGCTCCTTTACTATTAGACTTAGAAATTTGCTATTCGCCATAGGAATAAACTATAGCTAAAGAGTGTAGTAGTATTATAGTAATTAAGTATAATTTCTTGTAATATTTTCGCGCTACTATAATCAAAGATTACAATCATTATGTAGTCGAAATATATTGAGGATTATAGTATATTATAAGTAATGATTATAGTTAATTACATCAATTTCGTCTTACTATAATCGATAACGTGATTAATCATAATGAACAATTCCTATGGGTCTATATAGTGTATCGCTTTATAATGTACTTATGGTTATATGGTTTATGGGTTTATGATTTATGAGTTGATGGTTTATGGGTTTATGATATATGAGTAGATGGTCTATAGGTTTATGGTTTATGGGTTTATGAATTTATGACTAATAGATTTATGGTTTATGGATTTATTGTTTATGGGTTTATGATTTATAAGCTTATAGTCATGGGTTTATGGTATATAGGTTTAAGGTTTATGGATTTATGGTTTATAGGTTTATGGCTCATGAGTTTATGGGTTAATGGTTTTATGGGTTCATGGGTTTATGGTTTATGGGTTTATGGTTTATGAGTTTGTGGTTTATCAGTTTATGGTTTATGGGTTTATGGTTTATGGGTTTATGGTTTATGGGTTTATGGTTTATAGTTTATGGGTTTATGGTTTATGAGTTTATAAATTTATGGTTTGTATGCTTATGGTTCATAGATTATGAGTTTATGGGTTTATAGTTGTAGTTAATAGGTTATGGTTTGCGGTTTTTTAGCTTGATGATTCATTGATTAATGGATTTACGGTTGATGAGTTTATGGATTTATAATTTATGGGTTAATGGGTTCGAGATATATGTTTTTATACTATATACGTTTATAAGTTTATGAGTTTATAGTTTTATAGTTTATGGGTTTAAAGTTTGTGGGTTGATGGTCTATGGGTTCGTGGATCATGGATTTATGGTTAATGAGTTTATGATCCATAAATTTATAGCTTATAGGTTTATGATTCATAAGTTTATGCTTTGTGAGTTTATGCTTTATTGGTTTGTGTTTTATGGTTTATGGACTTATGCTTTATGGTCTATAAGTTAATGGTTTTATAGTTTATGGGTCTATAGATTATGGTTCATGGTTATATAGTCTATAAGTTTCTAGTTTAGGATTTCGTGGATTTCTGGTTTATCGGTTTATGGTTTCACTGTTTATAAGTTTGTAAGTTTAAATAATCTATAAAGCCATGAATAATTATTCTATAAATTCATATACTATAAATACATATATCTCGAACTCATAAACCCAAAAACCATTAACCCATTAACCATTTACCCATAAAGCAAACCATGGAACAATGAACCTTGAACCATAAACTCATAAACCCATAACCAGTTCATATAAACACATAAACTATTAACCAATAAATCGTTAACCATCGACTCATAATCGATTCACCTATAAATCAAACCTATAGACTATGACTCTAGAAACCATGAACCTATAGACCCATGGACAATAATCTCATTAGCTATAAACCCATAAACTTTTGATTCGTAATCCATAAACCCACGAGCTATAAACCTGCAAAATATTAAATCATAATTCATAAACCCATAAACCAAAAACCCATAAACCATGAATTTATAAACATATTAATTATATATATATATATATATATATATATATATATATTAATCCATAGTCTCATGAACTTATAAGTTATCAACCCATAAACCTTAAACCTATAAACTGTATAACCACGAACCCCTAAACTCATAAACCATAAAACCATTAACCATAAACCCATAAATCCATGTACCCATAAACCATAAATCCATGAACCCAAAAACCACGAATCCATGAACTATAAAACCATAAACCCTTGTATTATAAACGCACATATCTCGTGCGCATAAAACAATTAACCATAAAGCTATATAACATGAATTTATAAACTCATTAACTATGAATCCAAAAATCCGTGAACCATTATCCCATAAACTCATAAACCATCTACCCATAAACTATCAAACTATATACTAGGAAACCGAAACTCACAAACTCATAAACCATAAACTTATATACTATAAAAACATAGACCGTAAACCGATAAGCCATGAACGTATAAGCCATAAACTCATATTACCATAAACCCATAAACTATAAACGCATAAACCATAAATCCATAAACCATGAACGCATACGCCATAAACCTATCAACCATGAACCCATAAAATATTGACCCATAAACCATGAATCCATGTACCCATAAACCATAAACACATATATCATAAACCCATAAACCATAAACCCATGAAATATTAACCCCTGAACCATAAATCCATGAACTATAAATCAATAAACCCATGATACCATAAACCCATAAATCCATAAACCATAAATCCATAAACCCGTAAACCATAAACTTATAATCCCATAAAACATAAATCCCTAACACCATAATACTAAAAACCATAAACACATTAACCATAAACCCATAAAATATAAACTCATAAACGCATAAACCATAAACCCATAAACTATAAACGCATAAACCATAAATCCATAAACCATGAACCCATACGCCATAAACCTATCAACCATGAACCCATAAAATATTAACCCATAAACCATGAATCCATGTACCCATGAACCATAAACCCATAAAATATTAACCCCTAAACCATAAATCCATGAACTATAAATCAATAAACCCATGATACCATAAACCCATGATACCATAAACCCATAAATCTATAAACCCATAAACCATAAATCCATAAACCCGTAAACCATAAACTTATAATCCCATAAACCATAAATCCCTAACACCATAATACTATAAACCATAAACACATTAACCATGAACCCATAAAATATAAACTTATAAACGCATAAACCATAAACCCATAAAATATAAAATCATAAACTATGAACCCATAAACCATGAACCCATAAACCCAGAAACCATGAACCCATAGACCGTAAACCCATAAGCTATAAACCTATAAGCCATAAGCCATAAATCCATAAACCATAAATCCATAAACCCATAAACCATAAATCCATAAACCCATAAACCATAAACACATAGACCGTTAACCCGTAAGCCATAAATCTATTAGCCATAAACCCATCAACTATAAACCCGTAAACCATGAACCCATAAACCATAAATCCATAAACTATAAATCAATAAACCCATGATACCACGAACCCATAAATCATAAATGCATAAACCATGAACCCATAAACCTTTGACTAATACACCATAAATCCATGAATGTATAAACCAAAAACCCATAAACCATAAACTTATAAAGTATAAGCCCATAAACCCATAAACTCATAAACTATAAACCATTAAAATATAAACCATAAACCACAAACTCATAAACCATAAATCCATGAACCCATGAACCATAAACCATAAACGCATAGACCATAAACCCATAAAATATAAACTCATAAACGTATAAACCATAAACCCATAAAATATAAAATCATAATCTATGAACCCATAAACCATGAACCCATCAACCCAGAAACCATAAACCCATAGACCGTAAACCCATAAGCTATAAAACTATAAGCCATAAACGCATAAACCATAAGCCTATAAATCATAAACCCATAAATTATAAACCTATAAGATATGAACCCATAAACCATAAACTCATAAACTGTCAATCCAGAAACCATAAACCCATAAATCCATAGACCCGTAAACCATAAACTTATAATCCCATAAACCATAAATCCCCGAAACCATAATACCATAAACCATAAACGCATAAACCATAAACCCATAAAATATAAACTCATACACGCATAAACCATAAACCCATAAAATATAAAATCATAAACTATGAACCCATAAACCATAAACCCATCAACCCAGAAACCATAAACCCATAGACCGTAAACCCATAAGCTATAAAACTATAAGCCATAAACGCATAAACCATAAGCCTATAAATCATAAACCCATAAATTATAAACCTATAAGATATGAACCGATAAACCATAAACCCGTAATACCATAAACTTATAAACTTTCAATCCAGAAACCATAAACCCATAAATCCATAAATCATAAACGCATAAACCATGAACCCATAAACTATTAACTCATAAACCATAAGCCCATAAACCATAGTACATAGACCATAAACCCATAGACCGTTAACCCGTAAGCGATAAACCTATTAGCCATAAACCCATAAACTATAAAACCATAAACCCATAAACCATAAACGCATAAACCATAAACCCATAAACCATAAACCCATAAACCATAAACCAATAAAATATTAGCCCATGAACCATAAACCCATAAACCATAAATCCATAAACTATAAATCAATAAACACATGATACCATGAACCCATAAATCATGAACGCATAAACCACAAACCCATAAACCATAAATCCATAAACCCATAAACCATAAATCCATAAACCCATGAACCATAAACTTATAAACCCATAAACCATAAATCCCTAAAACCATAATACCATAAACCATAAACCCATAAAATCTAAACCCATAAACGCATAAACCATAAACCCATAAAATATAAAATCATAAACTATGAACCCTCAAACCATAAACCCATAAACCCAGAAATTATAAACCCATGGACCGTAAACCTATAAGCTATAAAACTATGAGCTATAAACGCATAAATTATAAGACTATCAATCATAAACCCATAAATTATAAACCTATAAGCTATAAACCCATAAACCATAAACCCATAATACCATAAACCCATAAACCATCAACCCAGAAACCATCAACCAATAAATCCATAGATCATGAATCCATAAATCCATAAATCATAAACACATAAACCAATAACCCATAAACTATTAACTTATAAACCATAAACTCATAAACCATAAACGCATAAACCATAAACCCATAGACCATTCATCCGTAAGCCATAAACCTATTAGCTATAGACCCATAAACTATGAACCCATAAATCCATAAACCCATAAATCCAAAAACCCATAAATCCATAAACTATAAATCAATAAACCCATGATACCACGAACCCATAAACCCATAAATCTATAAATTCATAAACCATAAATCTATAAACCCATAAATCTATAAACCCATGAATCCATAAACCCATAAATCCATAAACCCATAAACCATAAATCCATAAACCCATAAATCCATAATTCCATAAACCTCGCTGACGCTTGGGCCCTAACTTCGCCGTGTAATAATAGGTGATTTAAGTCGCCCGTATCGTAATGCACTATTTCAATTAGTGAAATTGTGAAACAAAATATCGAATATTCGTTGTAATTTGAAATCTCTTCCGAAATCTAATTGTAGATCTGATTGTAGATGATTTTACTAGTGTTTAAAATTTCGATACAGTAAAAATTTCGGGAATTAATTTCGTTAATATTCTAAACCAAAAAACAATGCGAGTCAAATATTTCCGAGATGTTAATATATTTATATAACTCTACTTAAAATCTCTGATGAAATCTCATTTCATATTTTTATGCGTGTGCTTGCGTGAATATGCGTGTGGGTGCGCTTATGTGTGTGTGTGCGTATTGTTGCATAGGTTATGTGAACAGAAAAAATGTGTTCTATTTCTGATACTGTCAGACGAAATATCTTCTTATATAAAATCTTATTTGAGATCTAATTTGATATCTTATTTAACATTATTTTACTAGGGTTTCAGATTTTGATACAATTGATATTTTGATAATAAATTTATATGGTTAGCAGACGACACACGATAAACTGACACATCACAAAAACTTCGTAAATTCAATCAGCAAATTAATAGTTTTTAAATTTTTACTTAGGGAATTTGTTTTATTCGTAGATAATGTGCTTTACTTTAAATAAACAGTTTATAAAATTTTTAAAAAATAATGAGATTTATTTAATTGACGGAAATGTGTCTGCCTTAACCTTAAAGGCTCGATAACTCATACAATTACCCTATCAAAGAAGCATTTAAGTTATTCTTAAATAAATATGGATAATTTAGTTTAGGAAATGCCAAAGAAATTAGCAGCACTAGATTAAAGAAATATGAGTTGAAGATCGTTATATGTTGAAGGAAAAAATTTGTTAGATAGAAAATAAGATATTTTCAGAAACTAAGTTAAGGACGTTCATCCCTTCAAAAATGATTGACGGCTAAAGAATGTTCGTATATCAATAAGTACAGTCAACTATTACTCTGAAGTTAATTTTATTATAAATTATCTGCAAGCAAACAGAAAAATTGCATATTAATTATTGAAAATTTTTGAAATTATTTACTCAAAAACGATGGACTTTAAAAAAAAATTTTACTAAAGAAAAAGTTCTAAGAATTAATCAAAGAACATACTGGAATTGTTTCATAATTTTTTTTAAACGTTTTAAATTTTTCTAATTCTTTAAATTTTAAAAACAATTCTAAGAACTTTCTCTTAAGTACAATTTTTTTCTAAAGTCCATTTTTTTCGAGTAAATAATACTAGAAGCTTTTGATGTTTTTTCTGTGTTTCAACCGCTATTTTGTGTATTTAAAAATTTTTTTTCAAAACCAAAATCATGAGATTTTAAAGTTTAAGTCTTGAGGAGACGTTTTCTTGACTTCAAACGTTAAATCTATTAATGTTTGTATACACATTGTGTTGAATACACTTATCAATATAATATACACTTTTTACGACTCATTTTCACAAAAATTATAAGCGTATAAAACTTTAATGAAAATTTGTCCATCCTGGACTTAATGGGTTAATGCAAAAAAACAAAAGAAAAGGGATGAACGTCCTTAACCTGCATGAAGCCTACTTTGTGCTTTCAGTGCTAGTGTACAGTTCTCAGAAATAGAAACTCAATGTCTTTGATGTTAAGCATTTTACTTGTGCTAGTGTTATTTTCATTATTCACGAAATAAACCTTTTAAATCTTTTTCGAAATTGTATTTAGTATTTATTATAAAAAATAATTTTTCAAAACATTAAATGCAATTATGTGTGGGATAAAGGTTACTTCTATTTAAAAACTTTTATAGAATGACTATATTCAAGAAAATTAATATTTTAACTAAAAAAGAGGTCAAAATTTAATATTTTAAGTATAATTAAAGTAAACAAGGATTAATTTATCAATATTGGTAAAGTGAAATCAACTAATAAAATATCTAGACTTTTTTTTGTCTCTACATCAGATACTTTAGCCAAGAAGATGTTTTACGAATTTAATCAGTAAATAATAAATTAATAAACTTAATGATAAGATAGAATTAACTGCAGTAACAATAGACATTTTAAAATTATTAATTATTGTAAACTCTACTACATTCTTATTTATTTTAATAATTCAATTTATTTATATGTAGCCAATTTCTTTGTAGTTGAATTAAATTTTGCACGAAATTTCATGGAAACAAATTACCTATGTTTTTGTTACTAAAAATTAATTATTGACAGCTATATGTGTATTTATGTATAAGTTTATATAATTTACAATAAATATTTAAAAAATTTTTATTTATTAAAAATAACACATAAAATAATAAATTTGTCTAGTATAAGTGTAAAAAATATAAAAATTAATTTGAATTTGCGAATGAATTATATATTACTATTCATATTTAATGTTAAATATATTGTTTGCAAGTGAATAATTAAATTTTATTAAAAAATAATACTCACAATTTTGTTTACCTCAGTTTCCTGGTTACTGTCAATAGAACTATCAATAAGTTTTGGTACACTGAGAGAAAATTCATGCCAATAGAGCATGTAGTTTACGTATCCAAAGTTAGTAAGTAATATCCTATGCTTTCATAACAGCGCCATCTACTCTTACGAGGTTTGTGCTATCCAAAAACTGTTTGTTTACATGCTTTAGTAACTCCCCACTCTAATATCCTTCGATAGCTAGCGCTGTATCCTCTCATGGGACGTTAAGGAAGTAAACGTGGCTTGTCCACTATTCTTTCTTTACTGCTAACTATGGCATTCTTCTATTGCGCACGTAGGCGACGCGAGCAAACACGGCTGGTCTATATTCAAAATCATGTTGCAAATTTCGTTAACGTATTTTCGTAGCGTGAATTTTTTATTTCTTTTCTTTTTTTATGAAGGGAGATACGTTATAAATATAACCTGTTAAACTTTTTAACTTTAAATAATTAATTTTTAACTTAAATTTTAATTATTTTAAACCGCTGGGGGGCAGATGAGCATGTACGATTTTACGCCAGAGATATTTCGAAGTAGCGTTGGTCTAGTGCGTAATGTTCGCGCTTTTCCTTTTGAGTACGCGAGTTCAACTCTTGGTTAGAACCACTTTTTTTAAACTTTTTTTTTATTATTTCAATAGTTTTTATTGCTTTTTTTTATTTATATTTTTTTTATTTTCTATTTTTTTATTAATTTTAAAATCTATTTTTTCACAAGTTACTTAAAGTATGCTCGTTTTTTTTATTAATATTTTTAAATAAATTATTTAATATAGAAAATAATTTAAAATATTAATAAATAAATAATAGTGGTGTTTACAATACTATAGTTCAATTTTGTCTTTATAAACATATTTCAATATACAATATATATTATAACATAAATAATAATACCTCAGCTTTATTTATTTATTGTAATTTATTGTAAATTTTATAAACTAAATTATAAATAAATTAAACTATACTATTATAAAATAAACATCACTATTATAAAATAAAAATCACTATTATAAAATAAACATCACTATTATAAAATAAACATCACTATTATAAAATAAACATCACTATTATTTATTTATCAATATTTGTAATTACTACCTATAAAAAATAATTTATTTTTAAAAAATTTTCACTGAAAAAAACGAGCGTACTTGTGAACAATTAAATTTTAAAATTATTAAAAAAATACAAAATCTAAAAAAAAATAAATATAAAAAAGAATAAAACATATTAAAACAATAAAAAAAAAATTTTTTTAAAGTGACCCTAGCCGCAAGTTGAACACGCGTACTCCTAAGGGAAAGCGTGAAAGTTACGCACTAGACCAACGCTACTTCGAAACATCTCTGGCGTAAAATCGTACATGCTCATCTGCCCCCCAGCTGTTTAAAATAATTAAATTTTAAGTTAAAAATTAATTATTGATAGTTATAAAGTTTAACAGATTATATTTATAATGTCTCTTTCCTGATAAAAAAAGAAAAGAAAAAAAAAAAAAGATTCACGCAACGAAAATACGTTAACGAAATTTGCGACATGATTTTGGGTATAGACCAGCCGCGTTTGCTCGCGTCGCCACCCAAAAGAGGAGGCGACTCAAGCAAACAAAGGATATGAGAGTGGGGAGTCATCGAAGTATACCACGCGAGTCATCAGTGAATGCCGTTCATGCTTTAGTTACTCTCCATACCATCTTTTTTAGTATAAGGTAATCCAATACTAATAGAGCTTCTCACGCCTGTCATATTTGTATCAATGTTTTATATGCTTGCATAGATGGCGGATCGCATGCTCTATTAGCATGAACTTTCTCTCAGTGTATAATAACTCTTTTTTTTGAGACCATCCTTTCAACTTCTTTCTTACTTTCTAAAAAATATTTGAATTTTTAAAAATTTTAATAATATTTAAAAATTACACAAATTAATATACATTAAACTTACCTCCTAAACATGCAATAAAACCCGAGTACTTTCCACAGCAAATGTCTAAGGGATTTTCACAGTCATCTGTGAAACAATTTTTATAATAGCAATAATACTTTTGTTTGCTATTGAAATCATCTTTAAGTTTTGGATTAATGGAGACTATATCATTCTTTTTGCTAAAAACATTTTTGATCTCCACAAAATGATTTTTATATTTCTCTGTCTTGAAACGAAAGTAGGCGTAATTTATTACAACCATTTTGAATTTAGTCAAAATGAGTCAAAATTATGTCAAATATCCATTTATACAATTGTAATATAAAATAGATTTTCGATGTTTTTTATCAAACACTATTTTCTTATTTACTGAAGGTTTTAGGTTGAGGTTAGAGATATTTAAGTTTCTTATCAAGCATACAATATCCTGATATTTTTTATTTTTGTTGAATAATATTTTTCAATTTACTTTTCATTTATTTTAATAGTTTTAAATATTAAAAGAGTACCCCCCGTTAAGATAGGTAAAATGCCCTCCCTCATATATTTTAAAACTAATATTTTTTCTTGTTTTTATAGTAATTAAGATTAGGTTTTGTTATATTTATAGTTTCCTAACACATACCCTAACCTCAACATAACCTAAAAATCACTTTTTTTGTAAAATTTTTTTTTTATCTGGAAGGATAAATGATATTAATCCCGCGAAAAACATATGACTAGGTCTTAGCACTCTCTTCAACTGTGATTTTTTGCGAGTCCTAGAAAGCAGTTTTTCTAACCTAAAAATAACATTTAAATCATAAAATCTCCGTAACTTTGCTCTGGGAGGGGCTACAAGTAATTTTCTGGGCTTAAAATTTGTATTTTTAAAAAACAAATAAAGTTTATGATGACCAAAAATTCGATTCTGGCATGGCG
The DNA here is from genome assembly GCA_017163975.1 of Anastatus disparis. Classification (NCBI taxonomy): domain Eukaryota; kingdom Metazoa; phylum Arthropoda; class Insecta; order Hymenoptera; family Eupelmidae; genus Anastatus; species Anastatus disparis. The sequence continues at coordinate 1,841,581 of JAFFSR010000381.1, forward strand.
CCATGGCGAAAAACTCGAAAAACCATTTTTTCATAGGTTTTCTGTCGGTCATTGGTCTCTAGCAACTCACAAATCATTTTTAAAGAAAAAAAAAATAGCTTCATTGGATTCTACGTGAAAAAATACATTGAAAATATGCATAATAACTTTAGGAATACTTGGATGCTGTTACAAAACAATTAAAAAAATAAAATAATTCTAAAATTATTACATAACTACTTTGCGTCGTTGCTGCATTTTATGTTTTTATGACCTTGGTCATCTCTTTAGAGTCTCAAAGCTACTATTCAATGTATCCATAGGCAAATTATGTCCACTACACCCGAAAAACAGAGACAAATACTAGACAGATAACGTTAACTCCTATATATATATATATATATATATATATATATATATATGGAACATTTCAAACCAACTGGAAGAGCAGAACAATAAAAATCTCTGAAACTCTAGGAATATATCCTGCCTGTTACTCAAAATGTGTAAAAAAATTTCCAAGGATTTAGATTGGGAAGATCAAGAGCCATAGATTCTTGAAATTTGGAAATTTTTCAAAATTTTTGGAAAAGTCCCAACTTGATCATTTTTTTTCCTGAGAATTCTAATATTTTAGAGAGAAATTCATGAGAATAGTTCTTGTTGTTAATGAAAAGCAGAGTTAGCATGATTCTTTACAGACCTGAATTTTGAAGTTTTCTCTTGGTTCTTATATGTATTACATGGTAATTGAAATTACTCATTGCTCCCCACTTCAGAAATTTCTTTTCGCGTGCTTATTTTCCTCTATTTCACGTGAACTTTAAAATGAATTTTTGATCATGTAAGTCAGAGCCATCAATAAGGAGTTAAAACAGTTTAAAATATATATTATTATGTATGATTAATTTTTATATTGAAAATAAATTAGACATGAAAATATATATTTTAAACTGTTATAACTCCTTATTGGTGGCTCTTTCTTACGCAGTCAAAAATTTATTTTTAAGTTGATAAAAAATAGAAGGAAATAAGCCCTCGAAAAGCAATTTCTGAAGTAGCAGACAATGAGTAATTTGAATTACTATGTAATACATGTAAGAACCAATAGAAAACTTCAAAATTTAGCTCTGTAAAAAATAATGCTAACTCTCCTCTTTATCTAGAACAAGAAGAATTCTCATAAATTTCTCTCTAAAACATCAAGATTTTCAGAAAACAAATCATAAAGTTGGTACTTTTCCAAAAATTTTGAAAATTTCCAAATTTCAAGGATCTATGGCTCTTGATCCTTCAAATCTAAATCCTTGGATATTTTTTCACACATTTTGAGTAACAGACAGAATATATTCTTAGAGTTTCAGCGATTTTTATTTTTTTTGCTCTTCCAGTTGGTGGTAAATGTCCCATATATATATATATATATATATATATATATATATATATATATATATATATATATATATATATATATATGGGTCAATCCACGTCAAACGGATAATGGTTCTGTCCAAAATTGTAGATCACTAAAAAAGTCGTGCATGGGCTCAAAATTTTCGTCTTACTTTCTTTTGCAATGTGGCGATTTCGAAAAATCCAAAATGGCGGCCTTAATATGGCGACTCAAATCTAGAAATTTTATAAAAAATTTTCAAAAATTAATTTTAATTCATTCAAATCTGATTCTACATATTTTTTATATCAGAAATCAATCAGTTTATTCCACTTGACAATGCATTAAATATTTATTCAACTACTGTTATGAAGGTCATGATTGTGCATACATTAAAATACATCAAGTAAATGTTGATTTTAGATCAGAAAATAAAGACACTTTTGAAAATGACAATAGTGAAAATGTTGAATATGAATATGACGAAATCAAACAATACATTAATACACGATATTTATGTCCACCTGAAGCAATGCACAGATTATTAGAATATCCTTTACATGTTATTTCACATACTATAAAACGTCTAAGCGTTCATGAAGAGAATCAACAAAACGTATTTTTTAAAGAAGGAAAAGAAGAAATGATCATGCAAAAAAATGTTGGAACAACATTCACAGCATATTTTGAATTGAATAGAGAAGATTTCGAAGCACGAAATTACTTATATTCAGAAATACCAAATTTTTATACATTTGATGAAAAACTGAAAAAGTGGAATAAAAGAAAAAAAAAAGAAAACCAATACTCAATAGAATGGACTTAGTAAGTCCGAAAGATAGAGGACGTTATTTTATTAGGTTATTACTATTACATGTTAAAGGAGCCACGTCTTTTGAAACTTTGCGTACTGTTGATGATGTGATGTACAATTCGTTTTATGAGGCAACTAACGCAAAACAATTAATTAATAAAGATAAAGAATGGGATAGATGCTTGGAAGAAGCATCTTCAACAGAATTCCCTTATGCTCTTTGTGAATTATTTGCTTCTATTTGCGTTTTTCATAATCCTATGAGTGCACGAAATTTATATGAAAAATATAAAGATAAATTTTACCACCCTAAATACGAAAAAAATGTAGGTGAAAATCTTGCATTGAATGTTATTAAAAATAATTTACAAGTCAATGGATTTTCATTAAACGATTTTAATTTACCTAACATAAGCACATTTATAGAAGAAGATAATAATGAAACAATTTTAAATCATAATAATTATATTCTTAATGAATTAGAAATGAAAATAAATTCTTCAAATAATAAACAAAGGCAAATATTCGATTCTACACTAAAAAGTTCAAACAACCAAAGTAAAGAAAAATATATGTTTATAGATGGACCGGGTGGAAGTAGAAAAAGTTATTTACTTAACGTTTTAATAGCTTATTTTAAATATCATACCATACATTATTTATATGTAGCTTTGACAGGTATAGCAGCGAATTCATTAGTCAATGGAAAAACCGTGCATACAACATTTAAACTACCGTTAAATACAACAGATTGTACAACTTGTAATGTTAAGCCTAATTCTGCAGAAGGCAAACAATTAAAGGAAACACAAATAATTATTTGGGATGAAATATCCATGGCTTCAAAATTTGCTTTTGAAGCGGTTGATCGTCTTCTTCAAGATTTATGCAATGTAAACCAACCCTTCGGTGGTAAAACTGTAATTATATCAGGAGATTCCAGGCAAACATTACCAATTGTACGACATGGTAGCCGTATGAACATTATTGAAAATTCAGTTAAATTTAGTTTATTATGGCAAAATTTTAAGCAAATGAAGTTAAATGAAAATCTGCGAGTTTCGGATAATGATAATAATATTAAGCAATGGTTATTAGACATCGGAGAAGGAAAACGCTGCGATGTTTTTGAAGATGATAATGAAGTAAGTGCTATACCAGATAATTTTATCATTAAAGAAAATCTTGTCGAAGAAATATTCGGAAAAACAATAAAAATAGACAATACGAATATAACGGAAAAAGTTATTTTGGCTCCTAAAAATAATGATGTTACTGAAATCAATAATAATGTTTTGAATTTAATGGAAGGAAACCATATTGAATATTTGAGTATTGATACTGCTGAAGATGATAACAAAGAAAATTTAGATATTATGTTACCTACAGAATTTTTAAATAAGTTAACTCCTAATGGACTTCTACCACATAAATTACATTTAAAAGTAGGGGCTATCATTATACTTTTAAGAAATTTAAATGTCAATAAGGGACTTTGTAATGGAACAAGGTTGATAGTAAAAAAATGCTTAAATATTCCATTCAAGCGGAATTAGCAACTGGTCAAAACAAAGGTAAATTAGTTTTCATCCCAAGAATAAATTTATCTCCATCTACGGAAGAAATTCCATTCAATATGCAACGAAAACAGTTTCCTATTAGATTAGGATTTGCAATGACTATTAATAAATCACAAGGACAATCTTATGAAAAAGTTGGTGTTTATTTGCCGTCATCAGTTTTCAGTCATGGGCAATTATATGTTGCTCTTTCAAGGGCAAAATTTAAAAACAATTTAAAATTATTTTTAGGTGACTACGCTATTGTCGACGGAGAAAATAAAAATGATCAGAACGCAATATATACAAAAAACATTGTTTATAAAGAGATATTATAAAGAATACGTCAATATGTATTTTATATTTATGTTTTAGATTGTGTTAATAGTTGAACTCGAAATATAATAAAATATATGATATTTAAAAAAAATAAATATCAACTGACGTTTTCAAAATAGTTTAATATGATGTCGAATCAGCTGTATAAAGGACGCGCTGTTAAATCGGCTGCATAAGGAAACGTGCTGTTGAATTGGCTGCATACGAGGATACGCTATTAAATCGACTACATTAGGGAATGCGCTGTTGAATCGGCTGCAAATAGGGATGCGCTGTAGAATCGGCTGCATATGGGGATGTGCTGTTGAATCAGTTGCATATTGGGATGCGCTGTTGAATCGGCTGCATATTGGGATGCGCTGTTAAATCGGCTGCATATGGGGATGCGCTGTTTAAACGGCTGCGTATTGGGATTCGCTGTTTAATCGGCTGCATATGAGAATAAGCTGTTGAGTCAGCTGCATATGGAAATGCGCTATTAGATTTGCAATGTCTAGTGTAAGAATAAGGCGTTAAAACATTGCATTTGGAATAGAAAAAAAATATTATAGCGTCTGGAGCGGAGCCTGTATAAAACATTGTAAAAATACGCTCCACTAAAGAATCCAATGTAAAAGTATACAGGCTTGGATGAAGCGCTACGTTAGAAAACATATTGACCAAAAAAATGTAGGAATCAAAAAAATATAAAGCCCAAGAAAATATAAGGCCCAAAAAAAATCAAGGCCCAAGAAAATATAAGGCCCAAAAAATATGGAGACCGAAAAAATATTGGGCCTAAAAAAATATTGTGTCCAAAAAATTATAAGGTCCAAAAAAATATAGGGCCTAAGAAAGTATAAGGCTCAATAAAATATAAGGCCCAAAAAATATAGAGACCGAAAAAATATTGGGCCTAAAACAATATAAGGCCCAAGAAAGTATTAGGCACAATAAAATATCAGGCCCAAAAAATATGGAGACCGAAAAAATATTGGGACTAAAAAAATATTGAGTCCAAAAAATTATAAGCCCAAAAAAATATAAGGCCCAAGAAAGTATTAGGCACAATAAAATATAAGGCGTAAAAAATATGGAGACCGAAAAAATATTGAGTCCAAAAAATTATAAGACCCAAAAAAATATAAGGCCCAAGAAAGTATAAGGCTCAATAAAATATAAGGCCCAAAAAATATAGAGACCGAAAAAATACTGGGCCCAAAAAAATATTGAGTCCAAAAAATTATAAGGCCCAAGAAAGTATTAGGCTCAATAAAATATAAAGCCCAAAAAATATAGAGACCGAAAAAATATTGGGCCCAAAAAAATATTAAGTCCAAAAAATTATAAGGCTCAAAAAACTATAAGGCCCAAGAAAGTATTAGGCACAATAAAATATAAGGCCCAAAAAATATGGAGACCGAAAAAATATTGGACCTAAAAAAATATTGAGTCCAAAAAATTATAAGACCCAAAAAAATATAAGGCCCAAGAAAGTATAAGGCTCAATTAATATAGAGACCGAAAAATATAGAGACCGAAAAAATACTGGGCCCAAAAAAATATTAAGTCCAAAAAATTATAAGGCCCAAGAAAGTATTAGGCTCAATAAAATATAAGGCCCAAAAAATATAGAGACTGAAAAAATATTAGGCCTAAAACAATATAAGGCCCAAGAAAGTATTAGGCACAATAAAATATAAGGCCCAAAAAATATGGAGACCGAAAAAATATTGGACCTAAAAAAATATTAAGTCCAAAAAATTATAAGACCCAAAAAAATATAAGGCCCAAGAAAGTATAAGGCTCAATAAAATATAAGGCCCAAAAAATATAGAGACCGAAAAAATACTGGGCCCAAAAAAATATTGAGTCCAAAAAATTATAAGGCCCAAGAAAGTATTAGGCTCAATAAAATATAAGGCCCAAAAAATATAGAGACCGAAAAAATATTGGGCCCAAAAAAATATTAAGTCCAAAAAATTATAAAGCTCAAAAAACTATAAGGCCAAAGAAAGTATTAGGCACAATAAAATATAAGGCCCAAAAAATATAGAGACCGAAAAAATACTGGGCCCAAAAAAATATTGAGTCCAAAAAATTATAAGGCCCAAGAAAGTATAAAGCTCAATAAAATATAAGGCCCAAAAAATATAGAGACCGAAAAAATACTGGGCCCAAAAAAATATTGAGTCCAAAAAATTATAAGGCCCAAGAAAGTGTTAGGCTCAATAAAATATAAGGCCCAAAAAATATAGAGACCGAAAAAATATTGGGCCCAAAAAAATATTAAGTCCAAAAAATTATAAAGCTCAAAAAACTATAAGGCCCAAGAAAGTATTAGGCACAATAAAATATAAGGCCCAAAAAATATAGAGACCGAAAAAATATTGGGCCCAAAAAAATATTGAGTCCAAAAAATTATAAGACCCAAAAAATATAAGTCCCAAGAAAGTATAAGGCTCAATAAAATATGAGGCCCAAAAAATTATAAGGCCCAAGAAAATATAAGGCCCAATAAAATATAAGGCCCAAAAAATTATAGAGACCGAAAAAATATTGGGCCCAAGAAAATATTGAGTCCAAAAAAACATTAGGCCCAAAAAAAATTGAGTCCAAAAAATTACAAGGCCCAAGAAAATTATAATGCCCAAGAAAATATAAGGCCCAAGAAAATATAAGGCCCAAGAAAATATAAGGCCCAAGAAAATAAAAGGCCCAAGAAAATAAAATGCCCAAGAAAATATAAGGCCGAAGAAAATATAAGGCCCAAGAAAATATAAGGCCCAAGAAAGACACATTTAAAAAATGCGGAGAACCGGAGAAACGGAGAAAAGAGTGGTTTCACTTTAATATAATATAAAATTTATAACGAGCAGGTAGTATCCTTTTTCTCTTTTTATCCTCATTATTTTTAATACTAAAAATATCTTCAACATTTTTCAATTTTCGTACTTTAATTCTTGAATTATTCAAATCTTTAAAATCAAAATTAACATTAGTACAAATAGTGAAATCTTTATTCGAGCCATCCTTGAATGATTTGTCCATCTTAAATTCTTGATAAGTAAAGAAGTATTTTATTAAACTATAATCACCATCATATTCTTCTAATAAATTATATGCTGTAATTTTTTCAGATTTATCTAAATTGTACTTTACTTGTATGAGGTGGTAAATATTGGTGTCGTTTTGAATGTATTTAAAAATTCAATGATCAAAGTGTATAGATTCCTTTGATTTAATACCTAATCGAAAAGAATATTCATGAGAAATTCCACGTTGCAAAAATAATATTAATATCTTAAGTTGATTAATATTTTTTTGAATTTTAAGTTGATCATAGAATTCATTTTTTTATCTCTTCAAAAAATTCAATCCCTTTAACATATGGAAGAAAAGCATTTCTCTCTTCGCTTTGAAGCCAACCCAACATTTTTATAAAAAACTTGCTATAGACATTTTCATTTGTAATAAAATCAAATTCTTAACCTATCTCTTGATTAATAATTCTAATTAACTCTTCTTCAGATGGTTGTTCTACTTTGAATATAAAGTTGTTCAAAAAATCTTTAATTTCATCATCCAAATGCTCAGTTATTTTATCCAATTCATCTGCTTTGAATTCTAATAATTTTGTTTTTAATAATGGAATCATGTCTTCTTTAAATTTATAACGAATAGATTGTTTATTATCATTTTTAAGATCTAAGATATCATCATTACTTTTTACTTTTTTAACTTTAATAAGTTTTTCTTTCAAATCTTTAAAATCAAAATTTATATTAGTGCAAACAGTAAAATTTGTAAGTAAACCATCCTTTAATGATTCATCTGTTTTAAAATCTTGATAAAAAAAAAGTATTTCATTAAACTATAATCACCTTCATTTTCTTATAACAAATTATGTGCTGTGATTTTTTCAGATTTATCCAACTTGCATTTAACTTTGAGAAAACGATAAATATTTTTATCATTTTTGATGTATTTAAAAGTTAAATTATTGAAATTTTTAACTTTCTTTAATTCTGTATCTAATCGGAAAGAATATTTATGAGAAATTCCACGATACAAATATAGTATCAATGTTTTCAGTTGATAAATATTACCATCAAATGGATTTATATATTTCAAGTTATTATTAACATTTTTTATATTTTTTGTAAATATTTTACCAAAGTCATTCTTTATATTAGTCAAAAGCTTATCAATTTCAGCTTTATAAAGTCTTTCTAATATATCTGTGAAATCCGAATGTCGTCTCTGTATTATGATTAGTTTTATTTTTAGTTACAACAGGCCAAACCTAGAAGATATAAGCGAATAAAATATTTTTGATATAAATATTTATTCTTTATAGTATTAATAATATTCACCTGTTTGATTGAAGTTCTACACAATTCTTGATATATTGAACACAATTCAAGGCACAGTTTCCAGAATCTAAAAGTTTTAAATTAATTAATCATTAGAATTAATTTTAAATTTAGGTTTTTCATTAAAATTTAAAGTAAATTTTTATAAATTAAATTTTATATATTATTTAAAAATTATACTTGCTTATGAAGAAGTTGAGGAAGATATACGTCATTTGTCCAAACCCTTAATAGACAATCCCAAATAATACATGTTGCATGAAGAGAAAAACTGTCAATACTCATGGTACTTTTATTTCTCCTTATGGACATTGAAGATACATTTGCAGAAAGAACACTCTCAGCTGTGCCCACAATTTCCTGAAATCTTATTTGGTAATAAACTGGCAAATTCCATTTTTTTAAAAACCTTTTATACTGAGGATGATTTTTTAAACAATCAATAGTTTCAGTTGTCGAACACCTTTTCTCCAAGTTCAAAAGAAAATCTAAAGTTTCAATATACGGCTGAAAAATTATAAGCCAAATAAATATATGACAAAAGTATTTCGTTTTCAATAAATACCATTCATTTTGAATTATAAAATTTAAAAATTTACTTTATGGAATAGTTCTGGATTTCCTGGTGCAAATATTACTGGTAAGTAGTCTTCGATTCTCTGTTCAATTTCAGGCCAATAACTATTTACTAAAAAATGAAAGCCTTTCACAGATACTCTAAAAAAATTTTCATTTGTAAGTAAATTGTGATTATTTTGTAAAAAAAAAATTAAACAAAATGTTAAAATTGTAAAAAATATCTAATGAATTCTCTGTATTACCTGTTCGGATTGAGAATCAATTCTAAAAGCTCCTTCAATATACCATTTAAAACTTTTTCTAATTTTTGGTAAGTTCCTTTTAAACCTAAGGGGTCATTTTGAAGACTATATTTGCTTATAATATTTTCGACAGCAGGTATTACATTTGTAACCATGTTATCAACATCGCAACTCTCCACAACTTCTTCACTACTGACTTCCATATATTTAACATCTTGATATTCTCTACTGATTTCCTCAGATTCGTATTTTTCATCAATATTTCCATTTGAATCAGATGAATGTTCCGTATTAGTTATATCTATATTTGATAAACTATTATATTTAGTGGTATAAGCGAGTGTAGATTCATATTTCGATGGTTCGTTTTCGATTTTAGTGTACTGATTTTGTGAAAGATCAATGTTGTTTTCATTATTATTAATTAATGAATATTTGGTGTTTGGAAAATATCTCTCAGTAGAGTATGTCATGCTGCTATTGTAAATGGAAGTTGAGTGCATAACACTGTAATACTCATCAGATTGATCTGTTGATGTCCAGATTGCTGAATAGTGTAGAGACAATAAGTCTAAAATAGGTGAAACTGACATGTAAAATTAATTTAAAATTAAGAACATCTATGAAAATCTAAATATAAAAATGAAATTAATAAAACCATTAACGGCAGGCCAGAGTAGAACCTGATATTGACCGAGTAACAATTGAGTTGTTTGTTATTTACTCAAGTATTAAACGGTGTATCTTCAAATTAAAAGTTGAGCGCAATAGATATTATTATTATGAACATCTATGCACAAGAAAAAAAAATCTACCGATTTGTTTTTGAGAAAAGTAAGTAACGCCAAAGTGAAAGTTTATGTTTCTAATATTTTCGCGTTACTTACTTTTCTCAAAAACAAAGCGATAGATTTTTTTCTTCTTGCGCATAAATATTTGTAATAATAATATCTATTGCGCTCAGCTTTTAATTTGCAGATTCACCGTTTAATACTTGAGTAAATAACAAAAATCTCAGTTAGACAAGGACAGCGAATCCGGCCTGCTCTTAAATTAAAATTCCATGAAAATAAATTATATTTTTATGGGATAAAATTTTCCGTTTTATTTCAATACTATATATATATTTTTCTTATAATACATTAAAAATTAAATTAAATTTTGATTTATTCAAATTTAACATTTTTCGCGGAAATCGTCCATCGCTAACTTGTAATTCCGAGAATTTACGATTCGGCGTTGAATACTTGGCTGATATTATAAGGATATGAAAATGTCTTCGATGCAACGTGCAAGATTAAATATTACATAAATAATACTCGAAAAAATCAATGCTAAATAGACTGAAAGTTGCTACTGATATATGTGAACTTTTTCGAGGAATTTGTTCACCCCTGACTTGCAATTCGGGGAATTTAAAATTCGCAGAATTCACCATTCTAAATGAAGCACTTAACTGATGTATAAAAAGCATCGAGTTACACACACTGACTGAAAATATCGGGTTACATTATCGAGCCTGTTAAAAGTTCGAATTCATTTTGCTCCCTAGGGAGGCAAAGAGGTATTTTGCTCCCTCACAACAGCTGGTCAAAATAGTATTTTGCGCTCTGAGTGCGAGAAAATAATTTATTTAAAACTTTTAAATCATTATTTTTACTCAATTTTATGAAAATTTTAATTTTATTAATAAAATTTAATTTTAATATTTACATTTTCTTTTTATCGCCAAAAAGCTACATAAAAAAACTGAGTAAAAATTTAAATTTATTAAATAAAAATTTAATAATAAATGTTATGATCTGTAAACAATTAAAAAATATAATACATACCAAATGTTCTGTTTCCTTTATCATCAAGAAGACATGAAAAATCAGGTTGTGCTGATTCTACAGGCGGAGGCATCAATTCTGTTATAAAATTGACTGATGAATGTTTAATATTATTGTAATCTTCTGTTGGTGTTGAAGAACAGACAGCTTCCACTATGTTTAGTGAAGAAGAATAGAGCGGTATAGTATCTAAGTCCCAGTTCTCCTTAGATTCCTCAGAGACTTTAGATATTACAGTAATTTTTGGAGCCTGTAAAAACGTAAGGGGTCATTTTGAAAACTATATTCTCTTATAATATTTTCGACAGCAGGTATTACAAACTTTTTTCCTACCAATTCTTCAGCATCCGTCACTTTATCAAGACTCACATAAATTCTTAAACAACGAATCAATGATGTTGATTCTTTTTGAGTTACGTAACTAACAAACAACATATTCAAATTCTTTATAAGACATTCATCTAATCCATTCATTTTCTGTATAAAACAAATAATACATTAATATTTATGTTTTTAAATTTTAATTATAGTATGAAAATTTTTTTAATTTCTAACCTTTATTTGATCCTTAGAAAGTTCTGATTTACATCTGATTTACAATAACTGGTATGAAACTTTATTCGATTAAATTCAGTTGCTGCACGTTCTAATACATCTGGCCTCAAAGTAACCTTAGAATTATCACAGGAATTAAGAATATTATTCAATTTTGTTATTGACGTGTGAAATCTCATAAAACTATGTAAACTATGTTTTCTTTTTCTAAATTATTTATCATTTCTGCTGTTATCATCTAAATACTGTTTGACAGGTAACTAATGAACCCTTTACACTTATCTAAGAAATCACGAACTTGCAAAATTATTAATTATAAAAAATCTTTTGCACTTTTAAAACAACGCGAGAAAAATTGTTTTAGAATTACCGCTAATGTTTATAAAAAAAAATTAAGGTTATGTTGTTCATTGTAAATATTGAATATTGAATTTATAACAAAAGCCGCGTGTAAAAAAATACAAGTTTTAAAACATTTAACACTTTCTAATAAATTAAACATCATTAATAAATCTAATAATTAATTTTATTAAATTTTAAAAAAGAATCTACTCTTCGTCTGGAAAATATTTCCGCTCGCCGTTGCACCGGCATACGTATGGCGCTAAGAAAGCAAGGTGGCGCATATGCCACTCTTGATTGAAGTTGGCTCTATTGCGTTCAATTACACCGCGAATCAGCTTGCGGGTGATCGTAACATACCGATCGCGTAACTGGTGCCATTTCTCTTTCAGATTTTCCGCTGCAACAAAATAAATTATATTTATATATTTGATACATATATTTATATATTTTATACGTATAATATATATATATATATATATATATATATATATATATATATATTTGTGGTGTATATAAATAAATAAATAAATATATTTATATAATATAAAATAAATTTTGAAAATTACCTGGTTTTCGAGGATATCCCTTGCGTACCAGATATTCTTGTAATTCACGATAAACTTGACGCCGGGCACGATGGCATTGATAATACCGATGCGTCGGTTTATATATTAGCGGCCGACGTTCAATAAATCTCACAATCGCTAAATCCTCGATTTCGTACTGCAAAGGGTCCATTGTATACGTTGCTCCTTTGCAGGTCGATTTTACTTTGGGGTGTTATAAATTGTTTTAATGTTGGAAACATAAATCTAGCAGGCGGAGTTGATGCTCATTTTTTTTCGCATTCTTATACTTTAGGCGTATAGCAAACATTATGATTTAACTCCACTGATCGTAGAAAAAATGCTCATATGTTTTTTTTTTGTATTTTTATACTGTAGGCATAGCATACAGTAAAAATTAACCCCACTCATCATAGAAAAAAAGCTCATTTTATTAATACATTGAATGTTATGAGTATAGTAGTTATATTTGAATAAACGTAACAAAAGTCTGTGTTGTATTAGCGTATTATATTATTTTAGTTTATTATTTATTAATAATGGCAGGAAATTTCAGGCCAACGCCTGAAAATTTAGCCAGATTAAGAGATATGATAGATCGTGAAATACCATTTAACTTAATAGCGCTTGATTTAAACTGTACACAAAGAACAGTAGAAAACTGGAATCGTCGATTCCAAGCGGATGACGAAGGGATTCTTGAAACTGTAGATAGACGGCAAAATAATCAAGGGACTTTTAAATTAAATGATGAAGATTTGGACAGGGCATTTAATTACATGAGAGAGAATCCCTTTGAAGCTGTTTGCAAGTTACCTCATATTTTAAATCTTCGTGTCAATGAGCAAACGTTGAGACGTAATCTTAAAGCTCGCAGGCAGCTCAAAAATTGCAAGGCGGCGAAAAAGCATTTGTTAAACGCTCCAGATTACAACCATCGCTTATTATTTGCAAGAACTCATGAAAACAGAACGGTCGAAGAATGGCGCCGGACTGTTTTCATGGATGAAAAAGTATTTTCGACTGATAAGGATGGTCGGTGCAAGGTTTGGAGGCTTCAAGGAGAAAGATACGACGTAAGAAACGTTCTCCAAAGCCACAAGAGCGGGCATCATACCCAAGCTTTTTGGGGGTGGGTGAACGCAGACGGTCCGGGCCGTTTGACGAAGATTGAATGCTCGTGGATATTTGAACATTTTGGAAAACCATCTTCTCCCGAGCTTGCTGGTACGATACCCGGACGGTGATGATCCCATTTATATTGTGGAGGACAACAGTCCTGTGCATACCGCGCACATTGTGCGCGACTGGTATGCACAGCATCCTCATCTACGGCGACTAGACTGGCCACCACGTTCGCCAGATTTGAATATCATTGAAAATGTGTGGTCATTAATGGTTCAAGAATGGCAACCTGGGATGGCCCGGAACCAAGAGCAATCAATAAATGTTGTTCGTGAGTCCTGGGAAGCTTTGAACGGTCGCGGAGAATTATTCCGTACTCTATGTGACTCGATGCCACGTAGATTACAAAATGTATTAGAACAAAATGGTGGCTACATAAATTATTAAAAATTTATAGCTATACACAAATTGTTTATATACTTTGTTATAAAAATTTTTATTATTTTGAATATAAGTGACATTAAATTTAAAAATTGATCGAGGATTGCGCGTGCGAGCTTGTAAGCTCGATCATCTCTAGCGTACGGAAGCCCTATTGGTTCACGCATGCGTGAGGAAGTACGAGCTACGACAACACAGCTATGTTATTGCTATTGCTATGACGTAGCATTGTTTTTATTTTCAAACGCATTTAAATTTTAAAATACAGAAACATTAACTAGAATTTAAATAAGAGCAAATATATTGGAAAAGTATTTATTATAACTAAAATATAGTTTTAGTAGCATTCAATAGTTCTTCGGATACACAAAATCATTTTCATAAGGTAACTAATTATTATTTATTTCAAATATTAAATACAATCAATTAAATATTGAAATATTAAATTCAATCAATTATATTATTATTATATTCATGAATATATGATTATTAATAATATGAATAAATAATTGTCACAGATGCAAAATGAATTTTGCAAAAATTATTGATGAAAATGAAGCTGTTGATTTGCCAATTGAAAATTCGCGTTTATCTATAAATTTGGTTAAAGCTTATTTTCCAACATCTTCTGGATTGACGTACATTTCAGGAAATAGTAAATGTGCAGTTAATATAGACAAGGATAATTTTATACTTATTGCAGGAGTAAATGAGTACAATGTATTCAAAGCAGACTCAAAAGGTGAATAAATATCTGATTTAATTATTCTATTATCCAATTATTGTTTTTTTTTTATTTAATTATTAGAGTATTTAACTATTTACAAAAAAAATATTAGATATATTTGAGAATAACGATGATAAATATGGTAAATTTGTGTAATTTTTCTCTGTTAAAATATGAATTTATCATTTTGAAAATTGTTAATATTTGAACTAAAATTGAAATACATAACAATAATGTTATTATATTATATTCCTTTTTTTTCTATTTTGACTAAATTTTTTTCTTTTTTAATTATGTAACGAACTCTAAAGTGTTGGTTATATGTAAGGAATAAACAATGTTTTAAATACTACAGCTTTTTGGGAAACCATAAATAATAATAACAGCTCTAGGATAGATAGTTTTTAATAATGTTTTTAAATGTATATTTATGTGGCATCCCTATTATTATATTTATTCAATTTTTAGTACCAACATTTGCAAGCAAAGCAAAAAAAAAGAAAAGTTGATGAAATTATGGCTATCATAAATGGAAATGAGTTATCTCAAGCTGAAAATAATCAAAAATCGAACGAAGATGAATCATTTAATGTAAGAGTTTCAATTTAATATATAAAAAAATGATAAAAATAACAAAATTTTAAAACAATTAATTTTTTACAGAATTTTGTTAACAAAATGTGTTCCAGAAAAATTTTCGTAGGTTGGAAACATAGAGCCAGTAGTGATTCATCTTATTATCAAATGAAAGAACCAGTGGGTGGAACAAAAATTTTAGAATTAAATAAAAATAAAATTTATGATTATAATGAAATTTTGAATTTGTGTTTATCAACAATGAAGAACAAGAGTAATGGAGAAATTCTAGATAATTCTAAAATATATTTAGGTAATTTCCAAAATTCCCAATTTGATAAATTTAACAATTTTTGGGATTTGGCTAAAACAATCAAATCCAACAATAGACAACTTAGAATATATCTTTTGAGCACTTATGGTTACAAAGATCAAATGGGATCATCGATTGACTCTGAAAAATCAAATAGATCCATGACATCACCTAACTCTTCATTTTTAAAACCCAATACAACTGAAAAGTCAAAATCAAAAATTAATTCAGTTCACAATAGTGATGATTTAGAACTCAATAGAAATAAAGTAAAGCAATCTATTTATGATCAAAACAAAGAAAATTTTTTAATTAAATCAAATATTGAAAGTAATGTATTGAAATTAGATCAAAGCAAACTGAACATGAATCATATTAAATATTATGAAGATACAAGTGGTTTCAAAAGAAAGATTAAAATTATTACATCAGTAACTTCAGATTATGTTTATAGTAATTATGAGATATTAAAATTAAATGTATCTGCTCCCGTTATAAATCAAAGCGATTTATTATTTACGAACAAAATGATAGGATCTGGAGCCTTTGGAAGTGTCCAACAAGCAGCTTGGATGGGGACAAATGTTGCTGTTAAAAGTATTGATTTATACAATAATAATAAATATATTTTGAGAGAAATAAAATTGTTGGATGAAATAAGGCATCCTAATATCATATCTTTGATGGCCGTAGCAATCGGAAGTCGTTCAGATTACCTTATAATGGAATTGTTCGATGGTATAAATTTGAGATCTGCTTTATTTAAAAATAAGTTTAAAGAAATGTATTCTTAATCAGAAATAAAAAATTCTATTGGTTTACAATTATGTGAAGCAATTACGTTTTTGCATGAAAAGAAACCATCAGTTTTTCACAAAGACATCAAAGCTGAAAACGTTTTAGTCAATGTTTTTGGTACTACAAAGTTATGTGATTTAGGTTTGAGTACTTCAACAGAAATGGTTGATAATTTAAAAACAATTGTTGGTAATAATTTAAAAGGAACACTTTTTTATATGCCTCCAGAAATATTATTAGTCAATAAAGAAGCGACAGAAAAATCTGATATATGGTCGTTGGCATGTGTTCTTGTTGAACTGTACAGCGAAACAAATTTATGGGACTTCATAGGGAGTACTGAAGATTTAAAAAATGTCATCGAAAAACGTACCAAACCTGATTTAACAAAAATTCCTTTGATTTTACGAGACATTCTGAATTTATGTTTTAAACACGAGCCTACGGATAGACCGAAAGCTAGTACGCTATTAGATTTATTCAAATGCTTAATTAAAATTGAGAAATAATAAACAAAATAAAATAATAAACCCGTTTACTTTCCTTCATCGTTGAAGCGTCAAAGTTACAAAGTTCAACAAAAGTTAATTCTTATTTAATATTGTTAATGAAATTATTTTTTGTTAGTGTTTATAATTATGTAACAAAAATATTATGGGTAGTTTATACAAATAAAAATAATTATTTATTATCAAATGAAATTATTGTACTTTTAAATAATTATTACATTAGCTTACCTTCTAATCTTCAAATGGACGTTAAAACAATTTTTAAATATAATTAAAATGTAAATGTAATGTAAATGTAATTAATCTTTTAATATTCTTAGTTTTTAATTTTCTAAAAAAGAATTTTTCTGTCTCTGATTTATTTTATTGATTACTGAAAATTAATTAAATACAATTATTATAAAATTGTCAAATTGATCAAAAGTAAGTTACAACAAGGGGCCCCTTTTGTAACAAATAATGTTAAAAAATATTGCAAAACATAATAAGTTCGAAAATTATTTTATTTAACTAACTTAATAAAAACAGAAGATAAGATATTTGTACCAATAAATTATGTACACAATAAATTTTAAGTCTAAATTTAAATCAAATATTTTTATTTAATAAAAGTCATTACATTAAACAGTCTAGAAAATTTATAATAAAAACTAATTCTGATATTCTTTTATTGAATTTAAAATATTTTTATAAAGATTTAATGCTTCTTCTGGACTACAGAGAACAGTGGTAGTATGTAATACTATTTTCACTAATTTTTCAAATGAAGGATCCAATAACTGAGGTTTCTTTGTAAACTTTTCAATAAATGTTTGTACAGCTTCAATATTTACATCCTTTTTATAATCCTTACAATTATATTTTTCAGGAACATTATACAAAATGTAAGGTTTACCATGTAGATTATTTCTAATAGCTTGTTTTCTAATTTTGTGCTGATTCCACAATTCCTGTGTTGTTTTCAAATCAGATTTAATCAAAGGTCCGAAACAATACTGTAAACACTTGACATGAAGTACAGAATTATCAAAAAAATTCTCTTTCTGAAGTACTTTAAAAAATTGAATATAAAAATCCATTGAATGATTGCGCATTCTCCCCCAGAAAGATTCAATACTCTTAATTACAATCTTTTTATACATCAGTTAAGTGCTTCATTTAGAATGGTGAATTCTGCGAATTGTAAATTCCCCAAATTACAAGTCAGGGGTGAACAAATTCCTCGAAAAAGTTCACATATATCAGTAGCAACTTTCAGTCTATTTAGCATTGATTTTTTCGAGTATTATTTATGTAATATTTAATCTTGCACGTTGCATCGAAGACATTTTCATATCCTTATAATATCAGCCAAGTATTCAACGCCGAATCGTAAATTCTCGGAATTACAAGTTAGCGATGGACGATTTCCGCGAAAAATGTTAAATTTGAATAAATCAAAATTTAATTTAATTTTTAATGTATTATAAGAAAAATATATATATAGTATTGAAATAAAACGGAAAATTTTATCCCATAAAAATATAATTTATTTTCATGGAATTTTAATTTAAGAGCAGGCCGGATTCGCTGTCCTTGTCTAACTGAGATTTTTGTTATTTACTCAAGTATTAAACGGTGAATCTGCAAATTAAAAGCTGAGCGCAATAGATATTATTATTACAAATATTTATGCACAAGAAGAAAAAAATCTATCGCTTTGTTTTTGAGAAAAGTAAGTAACGCGAAAATATTAGAAACATAAACTTTCACTTTGGCGTTACTTACTTTTCTCAAAAACAAATCGGTAGATTTTTTTTTCTTGTGCATAGATG
The DNA here is from genome assembly GCA_017163975.1 of Anastatus disparis. Lineage (NCBI taxonomy): Eukaryota > Metazoa > Arthropoda > Insecta > Hymenoptera > Eupelmidae > Anastatus > Anastatus disparis. The sequence continues at coordinate 1,860,442 of JAFFSR010000381.1, forward strand.
TTCATAATAATAATATCTATTGCGCTCAACTTTTAATTTGAAGATACACCGTTTAATACTTGAGTAAATAACAAACAACTCAATTGTTACTCGGTCAATATCAGGTTCTACTCTGGCCTGCCGTTAATGGTTTTATTAATTTCATTTTTATATTAGTAATATTATTTATTTTTTTGGAGGCGGGGGGGCGCTGCCCCTCGATCCCCCCCGGCAGGGGCTTCGCCCCCTGCACCCCCACCGGGGCTCCACCCCTGGACCCCGTCCTGCGTCCCGACCTCGACTACCTCTTACGATCTTGATAGCCTTCGAACAAGATTGTACATGCTATCACAGACGCAAGTTTGTCATTCTTAGAATTTTGCGCGCTTGTTAGAAAAATAATATTTTTGATGCTCTTCGCGTGAGAAAATAGTATGCGCAACGCGGGAGCATATAGGTGTTTGTCGACTCGTGCGATTTGTCGCTCTCGCTACGCTCGAGCGACAAACACGCACTCGTCGGCAAACACCTATTTTGCTCCCTTGTTGCACAATGTACTATTCTCAGTCATAAAAATTTATTTTTTATATTTAGATTTTCATAGATGTTCTTAATTTTAAATTAATTTTACATGTCAGTTTCACCTATTTTAGACTTATTGTCTCTACACTATTCAGCAATCTGGACATCAACAGATCAATCTGATGAGTATTACAGTGTTATGCGCTCAACTTCCATTTACAATAGCAGCATGACATACTCTACTGAGAGATATTTTCCAAACACCAAATATTCATTAATTAATAATAATGAAAATAACATTGATCTTTCACAAAATCAGTACACTAAAATCAAAAACGAACCATCGAAATATGAATCTACACTCGCTTATACCACTAAATATAATAGTTTATCAAATATAGATATAACTAATACGGAACATTCATCTGATTCAAATGGAAATATTGATGAAAAATACGAATCTGAGGAAATCAGTAGAGAATATCAAGATGTTAAATATATGGAAGTCAGTAGTGAAGAAGTTGTGGAGAGTTGCGATGTTGATAACATGGTTACAAATGTAATACCTGCTGTCGAAAATATTATAAGCAAATATAGTCTTCAAAATGACCCCTTAGGTTTAAAAGGAACTTACCAAAAATTAGAAAAAGTTTTAAATGGTATATTGAAGAAGCTTTTAGAATTGATTCTCAATCCGAACAGGTAATACAGAGAATTCATTAGATATTTTTTACAATTTTAACATTTTGTTTAATTTTTTTTTTACAAAATAATCACAATTTACTTACAAATGAAAATTTTTTTAGAGTATCTGTGAAAGGCTTTAATTTTTTAGTAAATAGTTATTGGCCTGAAATTGAACAGAGAATCGAAGACTACTTACCAGTAATATTTGCACCAGGAAATCCAGAACTATTCCATAAAGTAAATTTTTAAATTTTATAATTCAAAATGAATGGTATTTATTGAAAACGAAATACTTTTGTCATATATTTATTTGGCTTATAATTTTTCAGCCGTATATTGAAACTTTAGATTTTCTTTTGAACTTGGAGAAAAGGTGTTCGACAACTGAAACTATTGATTGTTTAAAAAATCATCCTCAGTATAAAAGGTTTTTAAAAAAATGGAATTTGCCAGTTTATTACCAAATAAGATTTCAGGAAATTGTGGGCACAGCTGAGAGTGTTCTTTCTGCAAATGTATCTTCAATGTCCATAAGGAGAAATAAAAGTACCATGAGTATTGACAGTTTTTCTCTTCATGCAACATGTATTATTTGGGATTGTCTATTAAGGGTTTGGACAAATGACGTATATCTTCCTTATAGCTTGCCTATTCAAAGTATAAATTTTAAAATTTGTTTGATTAATTTAGCAATATCTTGGCTAATTATAAGCTCGTAAAATGGCAGATCGATTGTCGCATTCAGTTTACATGAACTATCTGTCGTAGTACATGTTTTTAAAAATTTCTAAAAGGACCTAGGTCAATGTTATCGGCTTTAGCATAAGCTCTTTTTCTTTTGCTTTGGCCCTCTCTTTTAACCTAAAATGAAATAAAAATAAGTACATTTATATAAACTACGATTTAGAATTACATTTGAGTATAGTAGGGTTTTAATTTTAACCATTTTTAACGTTTTTAAATTTTTTTTGTTGACATTTACTTAATGTTTTATTCGTTATTACTTCTTGACTTTGTGTAGTATTTAAAATAGTATTATTTGTTTTTACAGGATCTTTTATAATAACATCAGACTTTCCTTTATTATTTAAAAATATTTATTTATCTAATATTTAAAATGTTTAATTTACAAAATATTAATGTGCACATTTATCCATTACTTCTTCAATATATCATAACTATAACCTATAAATATCATAAACATATGTACGCGCATGTCATTCAACAGATCCCGCCTGTTGCGCGCGCATACCAGCAAAAATTATGATCATTTCAAATTATTGAATTTAAGTGAATATTTATATTTATAAATAAACATGTAATGTATTCATAAATAAATGTAAATATTCATAACACAATTTATTTCTGTAACAGTGTCTTAATTTACTTTTAGTTGCATAATTAATAAAATAATTGTTTAAAAAGCAAAGAATTTTATTCTTGTTCCTTTAATAGCCTTGGATCGTCCTCTCTAGATTGAGGGATACCGATGTGCCAAAATTTGTGTTTTTATCCAGAGTCTGGCTAAAAACACTGATAATTATTTATCTTAAATTAAAATTTTATTTGATTAAATAATACAATCTACAATCTAAATTTCAAGAAGCGGCGGTAGCGCAGGGTCTAAGGCTCTTGGCTCGCACTCTGGACCGGGGTTCGATTCCCCGGGAAAATTAAAGTTATTTATTAAATGGAAATGCAAAAGTCGTAAAAATATAGTTTATGGTTTTTTCTATTAGTTATTTACGATGCAAAAACTATGGCATGTGCGGTGGTACTGCCAGAATGGATTTAGCAAATATGAATGTTATAATACCAGTCCGTGAACATTCTCCTAATTGTCAACCAGATGATGATGCTGAAGAAGTATCTCGATTTAAAATAGAGCTTCGACAAGCTCTTGCCAGTCATTGGTATAAACTGAAGGAGCTTTATGATAGCTTAAAATTATTGTAAGTTTGATTAAAGTTTAAGATTGCTTTGAATATTTACTATAAAAAAGATGAATGAAACATGTACTTTATGTTTAAGTTAAATTCATCACACTTAAATTTCTAGTTATTAAAATACAAAAAAAAATTTTTTATTTTATAATCACTACACGGAAAAAAAAGTAGAATAAAAATTACAATACTTATTGTAAAGCTGTCATTTTGGATAAAAATAACCATTCTTTAAAATAAAATTAATTAAAGATATTGTAAAAATTCCTGTACAACTTAAGAATTTTCACAATATTTATAGTATATTTTATTATAAAGTATGCTAATTTTTGGTCAAAATGACAGTCCGTTGTTGCTTTACGATAAAGTATGGTAATTTTTACAAAAAATATTGTAATTTTTAATTAATTTTTTTCTCCGTGTACATTCATTGGTTAACTATTTACTATAATAATTCAATTATTTAAACCCCTAATATATTTGCTGATAAATATAGATTTTGAATTAAAATTCATGTGATTTCGTAGCAAAATTACAGAAAATGTATTAATTTTCATGTGAATTTGTATTAAATTTACATTAAAAAATATTCATTTTCATGTGTATGATATTTTAATATCATTTTAATGGCCTAAACATTAAATTTCACGTACAATTTTTGCTAAAAATGAATGTATATGTATTAAATTTTATATTTTTTTTAACAGTGCATTTTTAAATTTCACAACTCTATTCGATGATTCCGCTGTTTCGGTCATTCTCATTAGAAGATTATAAAAATATTCTGCGCAATTTAATGTCCTAGTCTTTCATCGTGTGATACGATCGGCCACCTAAATGCTTGTTCTAGTAATATACAAGACATGAGTAAATAAATAAAAAATTAAAATGTATTTATTTTTATTAAAATACATTGTTTAAAAATTTGGAATCATTCAAAAATTCGATAAAATTACTATATTAAAACTTATAGCAAAAATATATTAAGGATATTATTTAATATCATGTAGCGATCGTGCCTTAAATGCAAAAGCGTTTTGAATAAAATAAATCCAGAAGGGGGATTGGCGCGCAGTCCCTCTAGTATAAGTGAACTCGACCATGAAATTTTAACTAATACTATAGTCTAGTAGTAATAGTATTAAGGTATATTGTATGGTAATATTATAATAATAGTTACCATTTCCTTTTCTGCATGTTTCATGAAATTCTATAAACCGTCATTGTTTATTTTTACGTTTATTATCTTGTTTTTTATAATTCGTTTATATAAAACGACAAAATAAACTTGATGTGAAAATCGCTCATTGGTATTGTCATCCAGGTATCCTCGTGCCGCCATAGTTGTTCCATTTATATTCATCCGGTCATCTATGTTGAGATGGCGGAGGGTATCGTTTCCTCCTCCAGGAACTTTACGAGAAATGGGTGATTCTCTGCTACGCGTACATGATGGAGGTATTCTAGACTACAGTACGGGTAGATTAAGAATAACATCCATAAGAGATAATGATGGATGTTACCATGTGGCCTTATATGATGCAGACTTTATAAAAGCACATTTCATCGATGCATCCGCGTTACTGATAGATGCGACTTTCAAATGCGTACCTGCTGTAGAAAATTGTCAGCAATTTTTAACAATCATGGGCATAAAGTATAATTACGTAAATATGATTTGATTTATTTATGTTATTATCATTATGATCATTTTTATTTTTTTTTATTATACAGTGGAAAAAAATTTGTAATTTTAACACACATAAGTGTTACAAATGAAACACAAATTTTTTTGTGTTAAAATTTACAAATTTTTTTTGTGTGATTTTCGAAGTTAAAATTTTAACATAAAAATCCATGAATAATACAAAATTTTGAGTAATAAAATTTGTAAATTTTACAAATGTATTTGTGTTAAAATATAATGATTGAAATGATGATTAGATATTAAATAATGACTTTCGTATTTCTTTCTGTTAATATATTAAAAAAAAGAGAGAGATAAAGAAATATAAGAAAAAGGATAAAATGATGGATGTTGGCGTGGATCAATAAAATCATAAACAAACTAAATTCATTTGACAATATGACATTGTCGTTTAAAGGCGAATGTAAACGAATGATTACAAAAAGAGCCGATCATTTTTGAATATGAGTATATCATAGAAATAGAGCCGGTTAGTGGTTCAGTCGGCAGAGCCTTGGATTCGTAATCTCGGGGTTCTGAGTTCAAATCCCGCTCTCGGCAACCAATTGATAGAAGCACCACTTTAAGTTACATGTGCTTTGTTCACAAACACACTTACGAGTTCCGTCGCTGATTAGCATCACAAATAGCGTAGATATAGCGACGTTAGAGAAGAAAAAAAAAGTATACAAATTTTTAGACTTACAAGGAGAGTCCGTGACATTTAACTCTCAGATTTTCTTCTAACTTTGAGATATTTTTTCTTATATAAAATTATGAAAAAAGCCTTATTCCTAAGGTGCAACTCTCGATTTTTGCTAAGTTATCAGCAAATATGTCTAAATTTTTAAAAAATTACATTTTTTTATGGTTATACATTTTTCGAAGTACTTATTCTAGAAAACTTTTATTTTATCACGTGAGATCTCATATGAGTTCTCATATGAGATCTTGTTTCATTTTCAATCGTGAGAACTCACGTGAGATTTCATGTCATTTTTTTCAGTAGGGAACTGCTGATAACTTGGCAAAAATCGAGAGTTGCACCTTAGGAATAAAGCTTTTTTCATAATTTTATATAAGAAAAAATATCTCAATGTCAGGAGAAAATCCGAGACCCAAATGTCATGGAATCCTTGTTAGCAGAAATTAATATTTACAAACTAAAATTTACCTTGCATTTAAGGCATTTTTATTGCATAAAATAACAATAATGCTAATATATAATTATTAAAAGTATAAGATTATTTGAATAACTAGGTACACACATGTTTGTAAAAATAACAAACTCCGCGTGTTAGTTCTACAAAAATTTTTGTGTTGATTTTAAAAGTACACAGAAATTTTTAAATTACAAAAACTTTTATGTTGATTTTACAAACATGTTTGTAAAATTTTAACACAAAAATTTTTGTACGAAAAAAAATTTGACGAATTACACAAAATTTTTTACTGTGTACTATATTGAGAATTATCCATATAATGAAAATACTATACAGCATAGTGAAATCGAATTTATTATCGAAACCATAAAAATATAGTACTCCTTACTATAATACTATAAGATGATAAATTCTATCAGGATAACTATTCAGTATAGTAATATAATTATTTTAACCAATAATATATTTTCTAATAAAAATAACAAAATGTAATTTTTATTCCTATGTAATTTTTATTCCTATGTAATATGTAGGCCATTCCAATATTTTATATTTTGATGTCCAGAAAAACGCAGTCTGCTTACTAAGCCTGCATTGGAATTTGTTCTGCCATCCTAATAAATTTTAATCCTGATATTATTATAAGTGATTTCGACGTGGCCCTCAGGAACGCTTGTAAGGATATTTATCCCAACGCTCGTATTGCAGGTTGTAATGTGCACTATGATCGCGTTAGTGTAGATATCATTTCCAAGCTATTATTGTAAGATAACTGACGAAAAGTTCTGTATCAATCGGAAAAAAGTACATTTTTTTCTATCAAATAATTTTTCTATAAAATATTTATAACTAATTACTATTTTTATTTTTGATAAATATAAATTTGTAATAAATCTAGCATTCTATTGTTTTGCAAAAATATATCATTACATTACGAAGTTAAAAATATAAATGAGCAAGAGACCGTGAAAAATTTATAAATTTCCATAATTTTTTTATCTTTAAACCGTCGCCTATTTTACATGATTTATATGTCACATATCAATTTGTTTTTATTTTTTTCGATTTATTATATAAAATAGTTTTAATGCATTAACGGCCAAGAAAATCAAATTTGAAGACTAAAATATATTTCTTGAGAAATTTGAATAACATCTTACACTTTATTCGTAGTCTGAGTGTTAACGCGTTAATTTGGTCGATGATTTTATATTTTTAAAATTGCTATGAAACATTAGCAGATAATACTTTTCATGATATTTTTTACTAGGTATTTAAAATTTTTTTTCCTTTTCCAGGCAATTTTTCACAAAATAAGAGAGTTGAGATTAAATCGACGGTGGCTACGAAAACAAACACAGATGAAAAGAGCCGCGAAAAAAAACACATCGAAATTGTGCCGCGAAAAAAAACACGTTTCCAAAAGTGCGGCGAAAAAAAACACATCTCCAAAAGTGCGGCGAAGAAAAACACATCTCCAAAAGTGCGGCGAAAAAAAACACATCTTCAAAAGTGCGGCGAAGAAAAACACATCTTCAAAAGTGGCGGCGAAGAAAAACACCCCTACTAAAAAATCTCAGGTGAGAAATCACCTGATTTCTCAGGTGATTAATCATGCCAAAATCTCATGTGATAATTTTTTTAGGTTTTTACACGTTTCAAACCATGCTTAGTCAATTGCGAACTATTTTTGAAAATTTTTGAAAAATTGAACTTAGAAAATTTTTTGTAAAATAAGTCAAAATTTTTTCTAAGACCAAATTTTTAAAAAATTTTCTAAGTTCAAATTTTTCAAAAATTTTTAAAAATAGTTCGCAATTGACTAACAAGGAGAGTGCATTGCATTTGGGTCTTGGATTTTCTTCTAGCTTTGGAATCTTATTTCTTACATAAAATCATGAAAAAAGCCGCGTCCATTCGGTCCAACGCTCGATTTTTCCCGAGTTATGAGCCGTTTTGTCTGTTTTGTTGAAAAAATTGCATCTGCTTTATAATTTTACAGTTTTCGAACTACTTACTCTAGAAGGTTTTTATTGATTGCATATCAAAGTTGAGATTAAAACCTTTCGATTAAAAAAAAAACGCGTCCAAAAAGCTCAAGCTGTTAAAAACTTATGAAGAGATGAAAGTTGAAATGAATTTCTGACTAAAATGTTGCATTTATTTTCTATGCATTTTTTGAGCTAAATATTTGCGCTATTTTTATTTGCCCATAACTTTTTAACAACTTGAGCTTTTTGGACGCGTTTTTTTTTTAATCGAAAGGTTTTAATCTCAACTTTGATATGCAATCAATAAAAACCTTCTAGAGTAAGTAGTTCGAAAACTGTAAAATTATAAAGCAGATGCAATTTTTTCAACAAAACAGACAAAACTGCTCATAACTCGGGAAAAATCGAGCGTTGGACCGAATGGACGCGGCTTTTTTCATGATTTTATGTAAGAAATAAGATCCCAAAGCTAGAAGAAAATCCAAGACCCAAATGCAATGCACTCTCCTTGTAAGTACATTAAAGTATAAATAATAAATCAAATATCAATGTATTAAAATAATATTAACGTTACCTGAAATAAAAGATCCATATATAAAACAAATTAATAAAATAATTTATTACTGTTTCGATCATTGATTAATATATAAATTAAGTATTTATTACCTTAAAACAAATCTATATAACATATATATGTATATATACATATCTTTATATATATATATATATATATATATATATATATATATATATATATATATATAATTATAATAATCGAAACACTTATAACTTTTATTCTAAGAAATTCCTTTCCGCTAATAAGTAAACAAATTCGGATAATTAGGCGAATAAGTAAAAAGAATAAGTCAAGTAATATCTAAATAAGTAGATAATTTCTAAATGATTCTTTAAATACTTGCATCAAATTTTAAACTTCTAGTTGTCATACAACTGAAACAGCTAAAATAATAAGATAAAATGTCCCTTGATCATAAAACTTATTTTCTAAAATTACATTTATCTTGCTGTTTTTTCTGTACCATAGCCAGAAGTGTGAAATTCTATAAAAAGTATATAAACAATTATGATAAAACTAGCTATCAAGGTAGATATTACCACTTCTTTACTGTTTCAAGATTTACCTTCAAACTTGTATTTGTTTTTTCAATTGTAGAAGGATATTTTTTTGTAAAATTATTAAAATACATCCGATAGTTGTAAAAAATAGTATTTCTTAACATCTACTCTACTGGTAGATAGCAATAACTATAAATGAATTACTTATTACTTAAGTGTAAGAATAAAGATTTTCTCTTTTAAATTTGCTTATAAGTTTGACTTTTAATACTTAAAAGTAAGCTTCTCATTTATAAATTTTGGTAAGAGGCTACGCAGTTATTGACATCGTTATCTATAATTAAAGTATATATGAAATACAATTCCTTAAAACTATCAGATTCACTTTAATAATTTTACAAAAAAATATCCTTCTGCGACTGAAAAAACCTAGATAGTTATAAGTAGATCTTATCTTAGAAATAGATCATAAATTGAACATTTATTACCTTGGAATCAATGGTTGGTAATCCACTAGTACAGCAAGGAAATCAGCAACTGAAGCTATGTATATTTCATATGGTCCAACGAGCCCTAAGTTCTTTCAATTTAATAAGCCTCCTCTGGGTTTAATTTGGCCAGAATGTAAAAACATGTATGTTATAATAAAAATTTAAAACAATAGTTCTTTAATGCAAGCATGAGAAATTAATAAATTAATTGATTAAAATAATATCAATGATACCTAAGATAAGAGATCCTTGTAAGAAAAAAAATTTAATGACATTATTTATCAATTTCAATCATTAATTAGTATAAAAATGACATATTTATTACCTTCCCACACAGCATGCAAGGTTCTGAAACCTTGCTGCAATGTTGCTGCAAGGTTTTAATGAAAGGATTGTTGTAGCAACCTCGTAACTTTGCATGGAAACCTTGCAGCAACCTAGCAGCAAAGTTTCATATAATCTTGCAAGAACCTTTCATGGCAACTTTGTAGGAATCTTTCATTGCAAGTTTGCCGCAATGTATTCTTTGAACTTTACAATAAGATTTCATAAAAACATTGCTGCAAGGTATGTGCAAGGGACATAAAAAGGTTGCAGCAACCTTTCACTGTAACCTTACATGCTGTGTGGGTTGTAATTTGTTATAGATAATCCTCTGCTATAGCGAAGGAATGAAGTTATTTATATTAGGGATGTTCTAATGAGTCCTGAGTCCTTTGAATTCAGAAAGCCTCCCTCGTGTCTGCTTAATTTGGCCAGGCTGTGAAGAACATGTATGCTATAATAAAAATTCAAAGCAACAAACCATTAAATTGTATTTATAAAAACTGTGAGCTTATGCCATAAAAAATCATGTTGCTAAAAAATTTTGTCACTAAACTTGCGATTGTATAAGAACATGTAATTCATTGTATCTTTACACTTTCTGAGATTATTATTATATTACTTTTTGAATTATTACTTTTTTTAATGTAAAATGAATTTCATTAAGATAGAATGAGGTAAAACAATCATTTCTTAAAAGCATTACTAAGCACTGTAAATATTCAATGTATTGAAAAGTATGCCGGTTGTTTGATAATTATTATTAATTTAGATAAGTAAAAATATAAATGAAAATATATAAAAAAAATCAATTAATTAAAATAATGTTAACAATAGCTGATGCGATAAAAGATCCTTGTCAAAGAAAAATTTATTTATTTAATGCATTTTTAATCATTTATTAGCATAAAAATATAGCGTTTATTACCTTGAAATAGATGATCGATGGTCCACTGCTCCAGCGATGAGATCAGAAAATAAAGCTTTGTATAATCCAACGAATATTGAATTCTTTCAGTTGAACTAATCCAAAAATGAAGCTGTAATAAAATAATTGAAGCACAGAAAAAGTTTTGAACTCAAAAATAGAAAATTAAAATCAATAAAACAGAATTAATATTGAATAAAAAAAAAATAAATAAATAAACACTGCACAGAAAGAATAAGTTATTAAAGGTTTTTATTTATTTGATGATTTTCTAATTTTATTTCAAATACTATTTGAATACAAAAAAACAATTAAAAAACACTAAACACAAAGAATAAGTAATTGAATGTTTTTATCAATTTTTTAATTTGATCGAAAACAATAGAACAATAGCAGAGATTTTTTGCGTCCAACAGCAATGTCGATTAATTGCAAAAGACTTTTTTCTCTTTTGTCGGAAAAAAGTATTGTTAAAAAAATGACAATCGCTGGCGGGAAATGTTAAATTTGAATTATAAATTATATATATATATATATATATATACACACACAAGCACTTATTATACTATATATAATTTTTTAAATTGTTTAATTAAAAATTATAATTATGAAATAATTATGAAATAAATTGTAATAACTTACTTTTATATTCATTTATATCTATGGTTACTTGATTGTTATAACCTAAAAAGATAAACAATTTTCACAAAGTAAACAAAGTACATACATAATTTCTATATATTGTTATTATCTGATACTTATCTGATCTTTACTTCAATCCTTTTTTTATGAAAATCCAATTAAAAATAATAAATAAAATTGTTATTTGGCATTATTTATTATCTGAATATTCTGCACCACGACGTGCTGTAAATCTGCTGCCACAAACTTTAAATAATATATTTTCATATCGAGCTTACAATATGCCGGCAAAATGAACGCACGTTAATTGCAATACACCATGACTGCACGGTGACAATACAATGCTGGCATTGCGTGCCAGCACAACCGTGCTCAGCACGTGCTGTTATCTGGGTTATTTTATAAAAATTTTTAAATATTTTAATAAATTGATATATTTTCTTGTTTTTATATGATGGGTTTCCTGGATTTTGGACAATCTAATCCCTATTAGTCTTTCCAGAGTTTCCACAGTAGACTTATCTTTATGGAAATAAATTACTTGAACCTGTAAAAGAAATTATTTCAATTATAACATCATTAATTAATTTTTTAAATTAAAAATACGACATAGTGCGACCTCTCAATAAGAGCTCTCTCAATAAGAGCGCTTCTCCTCTTTTTCATAAAATTCTTAGAATAGTGTATCCCCACTTCAACTCAACTGTTCATCCGAGTTATACTTTATATCTCAACCTCTCAATAAGAGCGCTGAGCTAAAAGAAGTTTTAAGTAGGTTTTTAATAGAAATGAACTTTAACATTAAATTATGAAATTTTATTCTTATAAATTTACATTAAATAAATAATAAATTAACTATCATCTAAACCTTCTAAAGAACAAAATTTTAAATTATTCGATAAAGAATATCGTAAGAAGTTGATAAAAAATTAAATTGAGAACTATCAGAACTTTGATTTTCTAAATTGGGTATGTTCTGATTATTTTCTAATTCATTTAATTCTATAGAATTAAATTCCATCGAATCAGGCATTTTAAAATCTTTAATTTCTTGTACAGGATCTATAAAAAAAAATTTTACCAATTATATTTTTTTCTTTTTACGTTAAATACTGCTATTAAATAATGTTGGAGCTGGGTGACAGTACTCAAAACAAATACTCCATTTACAAAAGAATAAATTACTTTATTCATATTGAAACACTATTGATGATCCAAATTAGATTGTATAAGGCAGCTCCATTGGGCACGGCGGGCGACGTCAGAATGAATTGTGGGGCTCGATTACACTGCGCGTCAACTATCTTTAGGTGGCGCTGGGGAAGTGTGGTTTGTTGGAGCTCCTATTCTCAACAAATAATAATAAAGTATGCGTACCTCTCTCAATTTTTTGTGTCCAATCTAATACTGTATCAATAGTGATAAATTCATAACCTTCTACTTTTTTTAAAAGTGTTGATAAATCATAAACTTTTTCATCATTATTAGTTAGAGATGTACTATTTGATTCTGTACCGATATCAGCATTCAAATAATCTATTTCCGGTGAACAGGGGTCGGTCTGCGTAGCTACATCTCGCATTTCAATTGGCCATAACACTTTCCAACATTCCGATATTGTTGAAAACCTCACTTGATTCCATGAATCAGCAATCCAATACATTACTTTCAATAAATTAACTTTTTTTAAAAAGTCAAGCAGTGACATTTTTTCATTCTGTGCATTGATTATTGCATTAACTAGTTGAATTCCATAGTAGAGCTTACAAGTTTGAATGATACCTTGATCCATAGGTTGAATCAATGATGTCACATTAGGTGGGAAAAACTGTATTTCAATATCATCAATTTTCATCGATTTGTGTGCCTTACAATTATCTACTAAAAGAACTGCTACTAGAGGTAGGTTTTTAGAAAACAAAAAAATTTTCACTTGAGGAACGAAAATTAGACGGAAGTTTCTTTTTATCTCCTTGTAAGAAAATCTACTATTAATTGGATTGTGATATTAGTGGATTATTTATTAGTGGATATTTGAAACGCCTTAACCATTCACTTGAAACAGATAATATTCTTATAACGGTGATAAAATCTTGTTCATTATTCACTTGGTTTGAACATGGCTTAAAATACTAAAAAAACTGTGATTCAGCGATCAGGATTACTTGGTTATGCACAAATATGCTTACATTGGAAAAAGACAGCAAAAAAAAAACAGAAGCTTGTTATTGATTTCTACACGTATTAGTATAAAATAATAAAAGATTTATTCCTGTTTCGAGGCTTCTTATAAGCACAACAAATAAAGATTTCTTACAATGCAATTTATCAAAACTGCTCATCCACAAATAAAGCTTCTGACTAAGCTTGTATATCTTAGGGTTTTAAGATTGCTACTGTTATTAACCCAGCCTGAAACTATATACATATTAAAATAGATAGGAAACTCCCTATTTGTTCTCGTTATGATATTAAAATTTTATTGATTAGTAAAGATTTTACAGGATTCGGTAATGAACCTTAATTGCGCGAATGATTAATGATATGATAAATTTAGCAACCTAATAATAATAATAATAATAGAAATGGCAATGATAATAATAATAATAATAATCATGATAATAAATAATTACTAAGCTTGCTCAGAGGGAAAAGGGGTAGCAATGGAAATATCGATTCTAAGAACTAACGGACTTTTAATGTAAACAAGAGTTTCAGAGAAAGGTCACTTGAATGTCACGGGAAACTATAAACAACTGCCCCCCACCTATAAATAGACCCCAAGGTCACCTTCTGGGAAAGAATTGTCTAACTTCTTAGAAAATGATGCAATCAATATTTAACCGTCGTTTAAGATGTAAACAACTACAAGATCACTTTCGAAAGATGATGCAATAACCCCCACTCAAGGAATAAAACGACCGTTAACTGTCAAATAGATCATGGGTTCCACCAATGGGGTTTTCGGCCGCTAATAGGAACGCCCACAAAAGGACTGACTCTTTGACGGTTAAACGTCAATCATATTTTTGACCGTTAAAAACCGTTGAATCCCCTCCACTTCCACTCCAGACAAGAAGGGTATAAAACAACAAGCAACGAGAACTCCAGAGCTCATTTGGCACCCAGTCTTAGTACTGTTCACATCGCTACAGAATATTATTTCAATCTTAATAAACAGTTTAATTTTTAAAAACCAGCAATACCTTGAGTCTTTTATTTCTCGCAACACCTTGAATTTTTATTCTTTACCGAACGGAGAACCCACCTATAAGGAGAGCGACCCAGGAGTTTACGCCACCTATCATCCGAAGTTTGGGATTTTAACATCGAGAGGCGCGTCTACATCTTATTTATCCACGGCTTGAGGCTCGGGTCGTAATACTACTATTGAACTAAAAAGTAATGAAAGTGATGAAAGTAACAAAGTTACTGATGAAAAAAACGAAGTTACTGTTAAAAAAAACAAAATTACTGATGAAAGCAACGAAGTTAATGATGAAACTACCATAAATCGATTAAATGACGATTGTTTAGTGAACATTTTTTCATTTTTACCTGCTGTAGATAGGATTCGCATCCAGAGAGGTATCTGAAAATTTCATAATTTATGTTCCATAAAAAAATTACATTTATTCTATTTAATGGTTTTTTTTTGTAGTATGCAAAAGATGGCAAAATATAAGTACGATTCCATGGTCCGATAAAAAACGTTTGGTTTTATTTGATAAAACATGGTCCAGTAATTTTTCCTATAGTTATTGTCGTCATTCAAATACAAGTGATCAAATAGAAAATGGTTTGCCAGGAATAAAAAGTGTTTTAAAATTATGTGGCCAGTATGTTACCCATATAGAATTTAAATCTTTTCAAGGTAACATAGAGATGTACAAAGAAATAAAAAAGAGATGTCCAAATTTACAATCACTAGATCATTCAAAATCATCTACTGGACATAGTGCACGAACAAGATATATATTGAATAATTTTCATTCTCTCCGTCATTTCGAGTTAGGATCTTGTTCGCCGCCAACCGATTTTTTTCTTCTGAATTTTTTAAGAAATAATCCAAAACTCGAATCATTAGGACTATATAATTCTAAAGCGTTAGGAATTTGTTTTTCTTTTTTGCCTAAATCGTTAGAAGACTTTTCTTTCCATCAATTCGAATCAAAAATATATCCAGATCTAATTTACCAAGTAAGTATAGAATGTAACAAATTTTTTAAATGTAAACGTAGTTTTTTGGAAATTATCAATCGTAAATTATTAATATTAATGAATGAAGTTAGGCTTACTTGTACCATAAAAATATTACAATGTTTTTATTTTTCTTTCATAATAATATTAATTTTTATACGGAACACGCTACACTTTAAGAAAATTGAGTTAGAAGTGGGTGAAATACACTTGAATTTAAGAGTAATTATTCTTGTGTTTTACATCATAATACCGATCTACTTTAATTAAGCGTAACATTTTCCCAAACGATATCTTCTCACTTGCAAGAATTGGTTTTTGTATTAATTTGAAAAAATACTTAATTAGAATGTTTTTTTTTTGTTTTCAGATATTTTTTCTCAGTGTATTATTCGAAATTTCAGTAAAATTAAAAAATGCATATTTGTTTAGATACAACATCGAATTTTTTATAATTAAAAGCAAAATATTTTCATTATTTTTTATATTTATTGATAATGAATAGATACATTTTTGAATGAAATTTAAAAAATTAAATTCAATAATATGAATAAAGTCCAAATTTAAAATATTTTTCAAATAATAAAAATAATTAAATAATGTTTAATATGTTAAATTTCACAGAGCCTCAGCCGACTTCCTAATTTGAATAGTTTATCATTGAGTTTTAGTCATAAGGGAATTATACTTGATGTAGATAAAGCTTTGAAAGCACTTCCTTCAAATTCTTTAATAAAAAAACTTACTTTCATAAATGAATGGCATCAAATGACACCGCTTAAATCAAAGTATTGGGCGAATTTAAAAAACTTAGAATATCTTCAATTGCGAGGAAGATGGATATTCAATCTAGAAGAAGCAGAGATTATCATAGATAATTGCCCAAAATTATCTCGGATTGTTGTAAATGGTATCTTATTTTTCAATAGAGATTTATTAATTATTAATAAAATTTTAAGATGTTTTTACTTATGATAGGTTTGTATTTATTACAGGTGTTTTAATGTCAATTACAGCAGTAGAAAGTATCTTGGCCATGCCAAATTTACGTACCTTGGTTATTATGTATATTAGTAATTTAACAGACAAACATTTCTATGAAGAGACGAATGTAGAAGAATTAGAAATACATTGTTGTGTGAACATCACTAAACAAGGATTAGTGATGTTATCACAAAATGCTAGAAATTTAAAAATACTTAAAATTTTCACTCAAAACGTTTGGCGCTATGGATCTATGAAAATTAAAGAAAACGATATACAAAATATTTTTAAGAAAAATGTTAAGATATACATGGATGAAAAGTTATTAAAATAATATGTTGTCATCGTTTGCTATATTAGATAAATAAATTTACGATTTAATATAGTTTTGTATTAATTTAGTTTAAATCTAACTTTATACATTTTTGCTACGTTTCAAAATAATTAGTCTTTATTTCTGAAAATTGCGTACTGACTGAATTTTAAATCAACTATTGATGGAACCTACCTTTTTTCACTCTAGATTTTTAAGAATATGTATGTTTAAAATATTGTGATGAATTTTTCTAAGGTGTAAAAATAAGCATTCCATTTTATAATTTATAATTTTATAAAATCTCAGAAACAATGTTAATATTGAGATATGTGAGGATGTTGAAGAACGGTATAAGTTAAATGCAAAATCCATATATATTATACCGTGGCCCGACAAATCCTCTCATAAACTGTAAAATTATGATTGATAAGTCTCAATTAAAAGTATATTTCAATTATACATAATTTGAAGAAAATTTTGCGAAGAAATTCAATGCTCAACCTGAAGAATTATTTCTCATATTTGCTGGAAAAATTAGGAAAGATGATGAAAATTTAATAAAGCATAATCTCAAAGTTCGTTTCACAGTTAATTTTGTTAAGAAGCACCACGAAGTTCAACAACTAAAAACAATCAAGAAAGAACGTCTGCAGTACCAACAGGTATTCAATAAATAAATCTAAGTTTAATTTAATTTAAAAAAAAAATATTTTTAAAAAATTGTTATGTAAAAATTATTTTCATAAATTATAAAGAACTATTAATTATATTTTTTTTTTCTCATTGTAGCCAATATAAATGAATCAACGTTTGGATTAGGCAGCCTTTGAGTATTACCTGCTTTGTAAAATCTTGGATTATGTTCAGCAATGTTCGCAGAGCTACAAAAAAGGATGGAAAGAAAAAATAATAACAAATTCAGAAGCCTCAGCTGCAGGCCCAGTAACGATGACTCGATTGATATCTGCCAATACATTTTTAAGAGGTAATCTTCAAATACAAGAACAAATTACAGCCATGATGTTACAACTAAGAAACATTGCACCAGAACTTGTCGGAAAGTAAGATTAAGTTTTAATTATTTTTACTACTCTAACCTCTATCTTGTGTCTATCAAATACACAATTAATAAAAAAATTGGCTTCTTATGATAAATATTTATAAGTATAGGTATAGCAGGTAGAATAATAAAATCCTTTTAAATTAATAAAATTTGTGTTCTTTATTTATTTAAGTTTAATTATCAGTTAGTTGAAAATGAAATTAGTAATATTATTATGTTCTTTAAGTACTCTATAATTTATCGCGCTATTTTAAATATTAAATTCATATTTCATTGATTACTAAGAAAATTTAAAGTAAAATTAATAATTAATGTTATCATGTAACTTTTAATTTCTAAAAATTTTTTTTTCTGCAGCATCAATTGATACGTTTGGAGATATTAACGCTGCTGCTTTTGTAAGACTACTGGCCAACGGACAAGTATCTATGAGCTAACCACCAACTACTAATACTGATAATGATTTTCTTCATCGCTTTCCCTATTATATCAAATGAAGTGACCGGTACTAGAAGTAGCTTTTGACTGTCGAAATCATTCTCAGGATAAACGTTGTTACTTTTCTTCATTCACTTTGCATTTTTCTTTTATATTCAATAGAATTCTTGTAAGGACATAGATCGTATAAGCATTGTATGATGTTACAAGTTTTATATTTCACTTGTCTATTATTTGATGTGCTGTAGATCTACACGAAGAGAAAATTACTGATAATTCAGTATAAAAAACGCGCATGTTCTTTTAGAATATATCTTAATACCATATGGGTATTAAGGTAATGCTAAATGAGCATACACGTATTAAAACTTAGTATAACGCGATACTCATAATTGCATGGTCTTATACTTATTCAGTATATACCCACATAGCATGGAAGCTTTCTGGATGCTTCCATGCTATGTGGTTATTCTTCAAATGCTAAGCCAGCACAATTTATTGTAACAATTTAGCACAAATTTTCTCTCCGTGTATATAATTGTATTATTATGTCATGTTTAAAAAAAAATTAATTATATTTAATTATCTGTTAGATTCGTCAGACAAGGTAATTAGACATATTCAAATACACGTTTTTTGTTTTCTTTATGCAATTACTTGAGTTTTTTAAAATCTACAGTTTCATACTTTGTTGTTGCTAGTTAAATGAATTAAATATTCGATTTTCGTTTTTGAATGCTATTGGGAGGCTGTTGTTTACGGACTATTAATGTAATTATTTACGGGGCATTTTGCATAGAAGGTTCTTCAAGTAGTATGTTACATCTAAGTTTAAGTTTCATTTTATACAAATAATTCAAAATATAACTCGCTATTAAAATTTTGTTTCTTTTAATTCTGCGTTTATCTTTAACTCTTCAATACTTTAAAAAATACACCAAAATGATTTAACATAATATTGTTCTTTCACAGGAGTGAAGAAGTTACCGCTTAAGAGGAGGTCACGTATATCTGTCCTTTTCTAATCAAAGAAATGATTTTTTTACAAAAACTAATAACTTTAGCAAAAAATGAAGAGAAAGCCGCATCTTGTATCAAAAAGAGGAATATTTTCTTTGATAAGAAAAAATTAATTTTATTGCTTCGTTCTCAAGAAAACCTTGAAAAACCAAATTGTCCACCCTAACCTCTATGATTTAAGTTTTTCAAGGTTTTCTTGAAAACGAAGCAATAAAATTAATTCTTTTTTATCAAAGAAAATATTGCTTTTTTTGATACGAGATGCGGCTTTCTCTTCATTTTTTGCTAAAGTTATTAGTTTTTGTAAAAAAATCATTTCTTTGATTAGAAAAGGACAGAGATACGTGACCTCCTCTTAAGACAAATTTTACAAAATGTGTGTATTCTAATCTCTGAAAAAGCCTATTTAGCCAACAAAGGAATATTTTCCTTACCAGTTTTGTAATTGTAATAGTAAGAGGCAATATTCTCGAATACTTATAGCTTACCTTGAATTTTATTAGAGAGCAGATAGATTTTCATAAAATTACATTTTTTTTCTTAAATCTTCAAACATTTATTTTGCATTGTTAAAAAAATCGCTTTATAGGAAATTTTAATGTTGTTAAAGATATAAAAGAAGCGTTAATACTGTATAATAATAAAGCTGTAAATACTGAGTAATGTAAAAACTGGATTGAAAAAAAATTCTAATAAATTAAATTAAAAATAATCATGTGGAGAAATTTTTATTTATCATCTAAATAATTTTATAAGATATATCTTAGCATCGTCAACATAATACATGTAATTATCAACAATAAATTTGTTTATTGACAAGTAAGATCAATGAAATTTATTTGTTTATTTTTTTTAATTGCTTTTTTATTGGCATATAAAATTATTTACATAGCCATTGCACAAATGCTGATTTATTTATTTAATGGAATTAACGTTTATACCGCCATCTGACGTTTTCCAAATGATAGAAACTGTTTTATCGATAACGATTTATCGATCCGTCATGAACTTACAAAGTAAAGGAGATAAAAACTTTACGTCTAAAATTTACTTTCTTACGTCTGTGGTAAAATCAGCGACGTTGCCATTTAGCGTACACATTCGGAAAAATATCCTTTCCGCCAATAGTAAAATTCTAGTATTAAGGGTGCCGCCACCTATCACTTAATAGTAGATTGAATTAAAATATTAAGGGTGTCGTCCACCTATTGAAAGTCGACTAATATAATCTTTATTAATATTATTTCTTTTCACACGACCTTGTTACAGGTGCTCGCCGTCGACAAATCATCGACCGCCCGGGCCACTGCCGAGCCAAACCACGTCGTAGACGTCACCAATATTAAACTCTTTGACTCGTTATATTTCTCTTTAAAGAATTTACATAATTAAAAGATTTCTTTTTCTTTTGTAATAAAAATTTAAATTGATAGGTTAGATATTTTTGCATTATATAAAAGTAGTTAAGTTTATTATTATCACTAATTGTATCATCGTTGTAAGGGGGGTTTTTCTGGTTAAATAAAGCCTAGGTACTTAACCAAGGGAAAACGTGTCCACCCGGTTATTCTCCCTAATATTCCGCCGTCCGTCCCGACCTACCTCCTGTCCCGAATCCTGGTAACTCACTGAAGCGTCCGGCAAACAGGAGGCCACGCTTTTATTTACTCCTCTGTCTCACACGCATCTATATATATATATATATATTCATTCATTCAATTGTAGTCTATATACGATAATCTAAATATCTTTGAATATATTCATGCATGCATTACGCTCACGCTTCCGCAGTAAATAAAAACGTTACAAATTCAGTTATTGAAATAATAATATTCATGGTTAAAATTATAAAAAAGTACAGTTTAAAAATTTTTTTTCTAGAAAACACATAAAATTATAAATGATATTAGAAAATTTTTTAAAAGAATACTAGAATTCATTAATATTAATACTAATAAATTCATATTTCAATAATAATACTTAACATGTAAGGTTAATTATAAGTTTTAAAAAATATATTTGAACTTACTATTATAAATAATAAAATTGATATAAAATTTTAATAATAATATCAAGAATTTATAATGATATTGGTAATATTTTCATACTTATCTTTTTCATTAAAATAATGTTGAATTTTAATGAAACGTTTGCTGATGTGATATTTATTCTCTTGACACAAGCAGATATACACTAAAACTGTTGTCGTCTAAGACAATGCTTAAATTTTAATATAAAATGTTTGAAATGTACGAAAAAGAAACATTTGTATAAAGCGAATTGAAATCATTGACCCTTGCCAAAGTCAAAGTTCTATTATGGTTAAGATTCAGTACAATCTTTTATTTTTATTTATTTTGGAAATACATTATAAACTCAACGTCTAAGTGAATCTAAAGTGAATGCTTAAGTATACGTTGGTCATTTTATTTATTTTTTACATTATAATTCTGCTATTTAAAGAAATAATAATTTTAAATCAAAATAATACAGAATTTGAAGATGAATATATCGTCAATGAAAGTAATGATTTAATCCAGTCTGACTGAAAGTTACGATAAATTATAAAAGCATGTTTTTTTATTTATTACATATAATAATAAATTTATTTATTTTTTACATCATCTTTCTTCTTTTATATTATCCATTGAAAACTCTTAATATGCAAATAAATTTTTCATTTTCATACGAAGAACTTCCTCTATAAATAAATTAATAATCTTAATAAATAATCAATAAAAAGTGCAGAATTCTTAATTAGCTTATTATAGACTTTAAAGATTGAAATGATGATACTTTTTAAATTATTTTGCATTTTTTCAATTTTTACAATTTTTCAAGTTTTACATTTGTTTAAATAATATTAAAAATTAATATCAAATAAATTCTCATTTAGTAAATGAAATTACGTAAGATTAAGCAATTTTCGTGTAAAATAGACGAATACATTATTAAAGATATAGTAATGTTTTATCTCATGATTTGAAGCTATGTTAATATGACAAATTATACGCATAATTGATTATTTATCATAAAATATTTGAAATCCTTGACTTCTAGTACATCAATTAAAAAAAAAAGATCAAAATTGGACCATTAGAAGCCGAGATAATCGCATTTTTAGAGCGCGCTGCAGTTTTCAAATCTTGATTTTACTTTTCAACCAGCTTGCTCCATTACTTGACCCTCTGCGTTTTCAACGATTTTCCGGGTGATCAAAGTAATTTTAATCGATGTTTTTTATGTGTTTCCAAAGAGCGCATTTTTTGAAAACTTTTGCCTTAAAAATGCTTGGAGAAATAAAGCTAATGACGCTTTAATTGAATTTCTATTGTTTTGTTGTTGTTTATTAATAAACACAAGTTAACTTTGGCGAGTCATAGCTCAAAAACTATTGAGCGGAATTTGACTTTTCTTTTTTTAAATTGAGCCTCTTTTGGAGTATTTTCAAACAAAAGTTTTTGGGTTTTATTTAATTGAAATTTGAAAAAGATATTCAAATAGTTTATAAGCATAAATTTAACTATATTCTTTTAAAAAATCCCTAGACTCTCCTAATTAACCGATTTTAATTTTTCAAAATGAATTTGAAAGCTTTAATAGTCTACTATATGTAAAAAAATCAGTACTTATCTGAAAGGATTATTTTATTTGGAATCAAGTTTTCAAATTTTTGCATTTTTTTGGCGGACGCTTAATTGTAAAATTATTTTGAAGCAACTAACAGACCGATTCCAATGAAATTTTCTGGGCTATTTTATCATATTAAAAAGTTTTCTGTAATTCAATATTAAAACCATACGATAAATTTAAATAATTAAAAAAATTATTTCAGAAAACATTTGATTTGGGCAGTTTTTTCGCAATTGTTATCGTTTTTCTAATATAAAAAATTATTTTTTTTATTTCAAAAGTTCAATATTTTATGTAAAATTTTATCACCTAACCTTTTTTTTCTCTTACATTTTTCTCTAAAATGTATATTTAAGGAGCTATAAAAAAAAGGATGAAAAAAATCGTATTTTTTGAGATTTTTTCAAATTTTGAAAAAAATTTTTTTTTTTTAATTTTCTTTTATTTTACGAAAACCATTCGATAGATTTGCTCAAAAATTTGTATGCAAGTTACTCGCTATCGTCTGAGAAAAACAAGCTTTGGAATACTTATTTTCTCAGTGCGGTTTTAATTTTAGAGCATTTTGAAAATTTTAAATCAAATTTTTCTAATTTTTTTGATATTTTACGTAAAATACTCGATAAAGTAGCTTAAAATTATGTATAGAAATTATTTACAATTGCCTCAATAAGATGAACTTTTGAACACTGGTTTTCTCAGCGTACACTGAGAGAAATCGGCTCTTGAAGCAAGTGGAATCCACTTGCCGCTAGCAGAAATTCTTCTTATTTTACGTCCTAATAGCGATCTACTTGAATTTAACATAAAATCTGTTTTCTTCGAATCCACTTACTGCAAGTGGATATATATTTGATTAATCCACTAGTCGCAAGTGGATATCTATTTTATTGGAGTAAATTAATTTAATAGATATCTACTAACTACAAGTAAATAAATATATAAAATAGATAACACGTTTCCTACGATAATATAATTAACTTTTATCAATAAAATATTTTTTAAAACTTTAAATCAAATAAATATTTATTAATTATGTATTAATCATTATAAAATTTTTCTATTTTTATTTAAATTTTTTATAAGAACAATTAAAAAGCTAAATAAAATAATATATAGATTAAAAAAATTAAAATAATTTTTGGAGAAAAACAAAAGGCTTTTACACAATAGAAAACAAAAAGCTTTTTTAATTACTTTATTTTATACAATATTCTGCATCTTAATAGTATATTACGACCCAAGGCCAGAAAAAAAAGAAATGTCTCAGATCACATGTAATTGTCGGCTGAGGCGAAGCCGAAGTTGACAAATATGTGATCTGAGGCTTTCTTTTTTACTGGCCATGGGTCGTATGCTATTTTTCTGCCCGACGACGCCAGAAAGCGGCAACTTTGTTTTAGGCAGCGGCCAGAAAGTTGTCGCTTTCTGGTCGGAGGGCAGAAAAATAATTATTTTACATTTTTTTCAAATATTGCATATCGTATATGTCTCTCCACTTCTTGGAGCTGATAGTTTATATAATGGTTGGTGATTAATTAAATTTAAATTATTACATAAATCGTATTGGTCACCAGTTTCAATCAAATAAGCATGTAAGTGTTCATTGAATCCCAAAGAATACCATATTTTACAAATAAAAAATATTGGATTTCAATCATAACATTTTATTATATGAAAAATTTCCGCAAATTTCGGTAAAATATCGGAATCGTCATATAAAATGAACAAATTAGGCCTACATTCCCAACCGTTTATCTTTACCCACTTTACAATATATTAATGTTTATCTATTGAAAATTTTTTTGCTAATATAGAATAAAATTCTTGATAATTATGTAGAGTATTCCATGATGTAAGTTTTTTAATAGGGCCATAAATTATGGATTTTTCAAAACTTTTGTTTGTCAAGACATCATGAGCCAATGATAATTGAGATTTTATTGCTAGAGACAATGGTAAATTAATTTTGTTTTTAGTATTACGACCGTAAGAGATTAATTTTTTATGATATGCTCTAAATCTCATACACCACGTGTTTATAATTGGACCAATATTTGCTAATAAAATTGCATAGTGCAATAAATAGTGATGCTTTGGTTTTAATGTTTCATTATGAAATAATTCCAATCTAAGAGTTAGATACTCTTCTACCAACAATTGTACATGCATTTCTAAGTTAGTTTGAATATTTTTAGATATCAAAGTGTCGATTAATTTTCTCATGGTTAAAAACCATTTCCAACTGGGCGAGTCTTCCGAAATAAGATCACCGATTACTAAAGGAAGGTACAAAATAAGTGTCAACATTTCTGATGCATACATACTAATATTCAAATTATTTATTTGTGATTCTGAAATAGAACGAGGTCTATCATTTTCATGTGAACCAAGTAAAAATTAATAATTCTATCGTTCAATCTCAGCTGCTGAGTCCGAGTTGCGAATTTCGAAGAAACTTTTGGAATGTTATTTTTGTGTACAATGATAAATAAGAGCATTTTAAATAAGAGCACAAAATATTACTTTTGATTTTCAAATACTCGGAAATATTTTATGTAGTATAATAATTTGATAATTATAGGGCTAAGAAACTCATAAATAATAAGAATAAGATACAGAATATTATTTAAAATTTTTAAAATCAAAAGTAATATCTTATATATATATATATATATATATATATATATATATATATATATATATATATATATATATATATATATTTAAATATAAAATAAACATCCAGCATATCAGACTTATTGTAACTATAAATCTAAATTATATAGAGTTGCAAATTTTGGTAATTATAGCGAAGTGGATTTCTTCTTCGTTTTAGCGGATATAAACCTGCTTCAAAGAAAAATCCACTTGCAGCTAGTGAAATCCAGTTTAATGCAAATAAACATCCACTAATTGCAAACATATTTCATATTGATACAAGTAGATATTCCACGTGAAGGAAAAGAACTAATTTTGTGAAATAATAGATTTCTACTTCCATAAAGTGGATTTCAAGTTAACTGAAACAGATCGTACTTAAGTAGAATGTTCTTTTTGCTTCAAGATCGGATTTTTCTCAGTGTAGTTGTAACTTTAAAGCATTTTGAAAATTTTAAGACAATTTTTATTTTTAATTATTAGATATTTTTGTAAACTATTCGATAAAAATGTTCCAAAATTTGTATGCAAGTTATTGGCTATAGTGTGAAGAAAACAAGCTTTGGAAAATTAATTTTATAAACGCAGTTTTAATTTTAGAGCATAACTAAAACACATGATGCAAATCGGTTTTATTGGCGTATTTATCGGCTAATTTTCTTCGTTTAGTTTTAATTTTAGAGTATCACGAAATCATTTGATGCAAATGGCAAAAGTAAGGAATATGAAAATTCATATAGTTTCCGTAAATCATAAGACAGCCTTCGATGCACTGAATAGGGACATTTATATTAAAATCACATTTAAAAGAATAAAATCAATTTACTCTAACTCAATGTGCTCTATGAGAAAGCATTGCGCCAAAGCACTTGGCAGCGTTTTTATGATCGTATTAGATTTTCGTAAAAGTTATAAACTTCGAAATGCTATAACTCTTTAATAATCCATTGTATTTAAATGAAACCAAGTTTAAAATGATTGTTTTAATATTATCTAATAAGTTACTAAACAGAAAATTGGATAGTTCCTTTCTACCTAGAAATATAAATGATTTTCTAAAAAACTAACTTTTGGTACAGACTGTATAGCCCATACAACCTTAAGCAAAAATTAGCGACTATATACGAAACATCCAAACCAAAACAGATCCCGCCTGGACTATAAAGGAGGTGGGAACAGGCAACTGTCAAGTGCTGTTGATAATTGTAGCTTTTGATTTTTGACATAATTTGTGCTGTGACGCAATACCTTCTATATATATAAAAAAAAATGACAGTAGATATATAACATATTTCAAAAAATTTTTTTTAAAGTAACCTTTACATTTTATTGAGTTAAAATTTTTAGTTAAATTATATTTTCGTTTCTATTGAATTAATAAATTTCGTTTTTATTATTAATTAAAATTATTTGTGAAAATGAAATTTTCTCAATTTGTGAAAACACCAAATTACCAAAAATTAATTGAAATAATATGTTCCACAGGAAAAGTTCTTCGGAAAAAAATTTCTATGGACAAAGCTATCGCTTTGTCGGAAAAAGTATACAGCAGAAGAAAAAATAAAAATACCGTGAAGTCCTTCATGCAGTTAATAAACAATAATTTAAGTTCGATTTTTCTGGATTGCCTCTGTAAGTACATGTATGAATTTTCACAAAAAAACGATTTCTTGTAGTTACACGGAAAAAAGTTTTCACCGGTAAAACTAATGCTAAATTCGATTAGATGTTTAAATTCCAATGCTAGTATGTTCTAAAGTAATGAATGGCATTAATTTTTTTCGCTCTATTGACAGCACAAATAAAATTCATACCAGTGTAGTATTTTTTAGTGCTATAAATATTTATTTTCGATAACTGACGCGTGAATTTACAGTGCCACACGGAAAAAAGTTTTCATCAATAAAATCAACACTAAACGTAGAATGTTTCATTTCTGTGATAAAGTATTAAAAAAACAATGAGATAGTATTATTTTAATAAGTGCCATCCATCGAATTTTAGCTACTAATGTTGGCACCGCTATATTAAGAACCGAGCGCGTAAAATTCTGATACGTAGTACCTATTTTTTCGGTTCTACAAATAATATTTCCACCTTCTCGGTTCAGCAGCAATATTTCGCGTACCGAGTATCTAATTCTTAATTCCTTAGCACTGATTCTTTTCGTACTATGCATAAAAAACAAGATACCTTGTTTTATGATCGTATTTTCATAAATCATAATATTATTATCGTATAGAGGTTAAAATAGATGTTGATTTGAAAATATATGAAAAAATTTTGTTTTTACGTTACCATATATTAGTTACATTGAAATTTCATAGTTATGAGCTATTTTAAAAATTTTATGTATTGCAAGAAGTTAAAAAAAATTTTCATAAATAAACAATTAAATGATATTTTTCAATTGTATTTATAACGTTATTACGCAATATTTCCATTTACTACTCAATGACTGCATAGAATATTACTCGAGTGATAAAGTGTGCATGCTTTCTTATTTAAGATTCAATTTTACTCAGCATAAAAGAATATGATTAAAAACATCCACCTGTGTCATACTGACTTTTATTTTTTAACAAATGGATTGCCAAAAAATTGGTGATTTTTTTTTGCCTTTTTTAACTTGATTAAAATAAAATTTGCATCAATATTAGTACGACTGTTTGATCTAAATATTGTCTAGAGTTGGGAAACAATAAAATTTTTCAAGAATCCAGCAAATTCTAATTTTTATTTAAAAATATTGTTTTCAACATTAATAATAAGTTAAAAATATTTATACTGTATATATTATTTACAAAATATTTTTTCTCACTAACGATTTCAATGTAATTTATGTCAGAAAAATTTTATTTTAAAAAATCTACACAGCCTTAATCAACAAAAAGAGAATGCAATATCACACAGGTAGATCTCTGTATACTGCTCAGTGACTGCATAGAATATTACTCGAATGATAGTGTGCATGCTTTCTTATTTTAGGTATCAAGCCTGAAATAAAGTCTAAAAAAAAATTAAATTTAAATGTAATGATAAATTTTTTTTTCTTATAATATTAATTGATGAAACATTTTTTTATCTTGAATATATATTAAATATAAGGCTTTAATCCATGAATAATTTAAAAGACCTCATCTGATGGTTAAAACTCTTTTCTCTTGTCGATGAATTGATTTTTTCTATTTTTGTAGTTGCTGCAGGATTTCTCAGCCAATTTTTAACCAATTGACTTAAAAATTTGCAGAGATCTTTAATTTATATATTTTCACAAGTTTACTCACCTGGAATTTTGATAAGACAAGCTCAAGTGAATGTTGAAAAAAATTACTTACATAAAATTTTAAAAAAGTACTTATTTTTCTACTATTATCAACTTTTTTCAAACCAAACTTTTTTGATTAATTTTTTTTAGAAAACTGAAACAATAAACTTGTGAAGATATATAAATTGAAGATCTCAGCAAATTTTAAAGTCAATTTGTTGAAAATTGGCTGAGAAATTGTACGGCACCTAAAAAAATAGACAAAATTATTTCATCGACATAAGAAAAGAATTTTAACTATCGAATGAGGTCTTTCGAAATTATTCATGGGTTAAGGTCTTATATTTAGTATATATTTAAAATAAATAAAACTTTCATCAATTAATATCATTAAAAAAATGTATCATTACATTTAAATTTAATTTTTTTTCAGACTCTATCCCAGGCCTGATACCTCAAAATTGAATTTGATTCAGTGTAAAACAATATGATTAAAAATATCCATCTGTGTCACACTAACTTTTATTTTTTAACAAATAGATTGCCAAAAAATTGATAGAATCTTTTATTTTCTCTATTTATGTTTAAAAAATTTTATTGATTCTAAAATATAGAAAATATTTTGATTGAACTTCCAACTGTTTAAAAAAAAATTTTTTTAACATTAATAAGTTAACAATATTCATACTGTATAAACATTATACACAAAATATTTTTTTCTCACTGACAATTTCAATTTAATTTAGGTTTGAAAAATTTTTTTTAGTATTATTTTAATTTAACTTGTATTTTATAACAAGGTTACGTTTTATACAAACATAACCTAATAAAATGAAGTTTAATTGCACTAACATTAATATTAATATTTCTTTCCAAATTAAAACAAAAATGCAAATAATATTAATAAATATTTACATTTGAATAATTTGGTTTAGTGCTCAAAGCCCTAGGATTTTAAGATAAGAGTAATTTTATTCATTATCATAATAAGTTGCACTCATCAGTTCGTTCGAAAAAATTACTACTAATTCGTAACGAAAATAAAGCGCCCATCACGATGTAACTGTATACTTAAACCACGCCGCGGTGCGTACTATACAGGTACTACGGTTAGTATTAAACAATTTAATACTGTAGAACCGAAATTATCGGTTCTATCCTTCAAAATCACCAGGACAAACCATTAAAAAAAAGGCACTGATAAAAGTAATATTAAAAAGTATTCTAAATACCTATTAAATAACTACTAGTAGTTTGATTTATAGGTATGATTAAATTTAGTACTTTTTTTTTTAGTGAAAACCTTTTTCCGTGCACCTTTGGCACGGTTTTTTCGGGTGCCAAGCACGTTAAATAACGGCGCTGGTGTATGTTTGTGTATACGAATTTTCGATTGTAGCAGTGTGTTATTCAAACCTTATTCGTAGTCTTATGATTCAAAGATTAAACGTGTTCAACAAAGGGCTTTTACTTTAGTTCACATATTGGGTGCTTTTGATGACATTTTAAATACTATACTTTAGGATTTTTTTTTTAAATGTTAATACAAAATAGAAAATTTTTTTTTTTTCAAATTTTTAATTCTTACCTAAACCTGTTGTAAAAAATATTCTTTTAAATATGTCCCTATAATATAATTTTATTATTAAAATTTTATTTAAAAATTGTCTTTCCTATTAAAATTGTGAAATATTACAATGGTTTTCATGTAAGGAATGTGAAAAAATGTTCATGTGTACAAAAATGTATATAATTTTCTGAAATTCACAAATTATAATACAATTTCTCTGTTAATGCGCAGAACTGAAATTTTGATGTTGTCACTGGAAAAAACCGTGCTAGTCGTTAGAATTTTTCTGCTAATGCGCAGAACTTAAATTTTGATGTTGGCACTGGAAAAAACCGTGCTAGTCATTGAAAATCAATGTGCTGGACCTTAGAAGGTAAAATAGTAAAACTAGCATTGATTAAAATGATACTGTCATGTTTTTTCATTATAAAACACGCAATTTTAACCTTCTATTATTTAGCACTAGTTTTTAAGGTGAAAACTTTTTTCCGTGTAAGGTTGTATGCACGGAAAAAGGTAAATACCATTAAAATCAATACTATACGCAGTATGTATTATTTCTGCGATAAAGTATTGAAAAAAAATGTAATAGTATAATTTTAATCAATACTATACTTCAAATTTTAACTACTAATGCTGGCATAACTATATTACGAACTGAGTGCATGAATTTCCGCTACGTAGTACCTATTTTTTCGGTACTAGGACTGATATTTCACCGATCCGATCCAGGGGTAAAATTTTGCAGAGAATATAATTGCTATATATAGAACTGATTTTCCCATACTAGAATTAAAAATTGATGATTCTAAAATCATTTTTATAATATATAACCCTTTTAAATTACTAATAATTAATTTTCAACGTAACAGGATGTCAGAGCTGTTAGAATCGATTTTTGCTTTTTTTTATTTTGTTGACATCTTTTTAAATTCATTAATCAAACAAATATTCTAACTTATCCACACTATAGCTATGTTAGTACAATCATTTTTGTTAAAATAAAAAGTCATTTGAATTTATTTCTTTTATAAACTTGGATTGAAAGTTAGATCAAGCTTGACAAACCTAACCTCGAAATACTATACATCGTAAGTTTGTATATAACTTTTTATGTATAGCATCCTGGTGGATTTCATGAGTTGTCCGCACTCAAGGTTAATCTTACAAATTTCTTTATTGTAGCAAAAAAAATTCATCTGCTTTTTCCCGTTTATAATAATCAACTCAAGTTTAAAATTAATAATTAGTAATTTGAAATTTTTACATATTATATGATCGATATTATATTTATTGATTGCTAAAAATTTTTATACAATTTAATGGTTTTTACATTATGATAAATTAGCTGTATTGAAGTTTCATATTCGACAGCACCGCAGTAAATATTGTATAGGTACTATGTTAATAAAAGATAATTTAGTCCCGTAGTACGGAAAAATTCGGTACTATACCACACAATTCTTGGGATGAGTCGCGTTAAAAAATGTACTTATATAGGTCCTTTTAAAATACATACTGAGTATCAATTAAAAAATGACTGGTAATATTCTTTCTAGTACTGACTCAAATTAGTACATTCGTTTCAGGTATTTTCCTTTTTCCGTGTGGGCTATCTCCCTATTAAAAAGTTAATTTTTTAGAAAATTAGTAGAAAGTAAACCTAAAACGATTGAACTTTGAATGAGATTTCCTCAGAAAAATGATCGTTAAGAGGAGGTCACGTATCTCTGTCCTTTTCTAATACAAAAATTGAGTTTTTTACAGAAACTAATAACTTAAGCAAAAAATGGAGAGAAAGCCGCATCTCGTATCAAAAAAAGCAATATATTCTATTATAAGAAAGAATTAATTTTATTGCTTTGTTTTCAAGAAAACCTTGAAAAACTTAAATCATAGAGGTTAGGGTGGACAATTTGGTTTTTCAAGGTTTTCTTGAGAACGAAGCAATAAAATTAATTTTTTCTTATCAAAGAAAACATTGCTTTTTTCGATACAAGGTGCGGCTTTCTCTTCATTTTTTGCTAAAGTTATTAGTTTTTGTAAAAAAATCATTTCTTTGATTAGAAAAGGACAGAGATACGCGACCTCCTCTTAACCCACACAGCATGAAATATTTCAGAAATATTTCTGAAATATTTCTAATATACATTTTAAAAACATTTCAGAAATATTACAAGAAACATTTTGTAAAAACATTTCAGAAACATTTCAAAAATGATTCGACGAAATATTTATACAGTACCGCTCAAAAGTTCGATAACACTATGTAAAAAAAAATAGTTTGGAAAAAATGATCATATCTTGGAAAAAAAGTGTCGTAGAAAAATTCTAAAAAAACGATTTTAAAGTACTCCTCAAGAGCTTTAAAAACGCTGTATTATATTATTTTCAAAGTTTTTTTTATGTTATTAAAAAAATTACTTAAAAATAAACACTTTTTGCCAATTTTTTAAATTTTAGATTCGCTTACACCGTTTTTCGAGTATAAGATAAAAAAATCTGAAAAACATATATTTTAAAGTATTCTGAAAGAGCTTTAATTTGCATTTTTTTAAAATTTTCTACAATGATTTTTCGTCAAGCTATGAAGTTTTAAAGTTGGGCATTTTTGGTGTTTTTGACCATTTTTCTGCAAAAAACACCAAAAATGCCCAACTTTAAAACTTCATAGCTTGACGAAAAATCATTGTAGAAAATTTTAAAAAAATGCAAATTAAAGCTCTTTCAGAATACTTTAAAATATATGTTTTTCAGATTTTTTTATCTTATACTCGAAAAACGGTGTAAGCGAATCTAAAATTTAAAAAATTGGCAAAAAGTGTTTATTTTCAAGTAATTTTTTTAATAACATAAAAAAACTTTGAAAATAATATAATACAGCGTTTTTAAAGCTCTTGTGGAGTACTTTAAAATCGTTTTTTTAGAATTTTTCTACGACACTTTTTTTCCAAGATATGATCATTTTTTCCAAACTATTTTTTTTACATAGTGTTATCGAACTTTTGGGCGGTACTGTATGTCGACGAAAAATACATGGAAAAACATTTCATGAAATATTGTACAAAATATTTCCTGAAATATTTGCGAAATATTTTATCGTTGATTTTGAAACGTTACATGTTATGTTTTCTAAATATTTCGTAAACATTACATGAAATATTACATGGAATATTTCAAAAACATTTCAAAGAAATATTTCATAAAATGTTTATGAAATGTCTCTGTAATGTTACATGAATGATTTTAAAATTTTTTGAAAACATAATACGAAATATTTCTGAAACGTTTCTGGAATATTACACGAAATATTTCTTGAAATATTTGCGAAATATTACAGAAAAACATTTCGTGAAATGTTCCAGATTTGTTTCTGAAACATTTCATGAAATATTTTATCGTTGATTTTAAAACGTTACATGATATGTTTTCTAAATATTCCGTAAACATTACATGAAATATTACATGGAATATTTCAGAAACATTTCAAAGAAATATTTTATGAAATGTTTTTGAAATATTTGCTTAATGTTGCATGAAATGTTTTATGTTGTGTCATCAAAATGTTTTTTTGTAATATTTACGTAATATTCATGTAACATTTTATGAAACATTTCAAAAAAATATTTCTGAAATGTTTCTGAAATGTTATAGAAATATTTCTGAAATATTTCTTAAAAATATTTCATGAAATGTTTTTTAGAAATATTTCATGCTGTGTGGGAAGGCTACCTGAAATTTTTTGAGGATAATATTTGAAATAAAAACTCAATTTGTTGAAAGTTTCAAAAGGTTTGCAGGTCTTTTAATTTTCGAAGATGCTATTTGTACGTCAAATTTATGGTTCTAGGGAATTTATATAATTATTTTTTTAGTTTACTAACCAACTGCAGATTATGGTCCTTGATGTTTTTTTGAAAATATTTTAAAGAATACTTGAATCCTTTTTTACCTTTTTACTCTTTTTTGCGCGAATGTTTTGATTTATGTAAATAAAATATTTGAATTTTCTTTTTTTTACCCCTGGTTTTTAAATATTTATAAATTTAAATATTTTTTATATTTTTTCATTTAAAAATATTTTAAATCACATACGAAGCCTGCCCTTATTTGCGATAATTGTTGAATTTATTTTATTTTCCATTTATTTTTTTTTCCCTCCTGGTTTTATTTTTGAAAATATTTTAATTTGTATACACGTATTTCGATTTTATATTATTTCTACCTTTATTGTAAATGTGTTGTAACATGGTGGATTTCCATCCACATGTTATATTTGTACATAGATTCCTACTATACCGGCGAAGAGCCTTATATGTATGATTTTAACTTGTATATAGCAGTGCGGCACTGGCTCAATGGCTGAGCGCGTGCCTGGAGATCTCGAGGGACGAGGTTCGAGTCCCGGTGACCGCTTTATTTTTATTTCGTTTTTTATGCTAGAGTCACATGTTTCAGTGTAAATGTTTAGTAATTTTAATAAATTTATTTTCTTCATATATTTACAAGGAGAGTGTTTCACCTTCGGATCACCGATGCTGCTCAAATTTTGCAAATGTTTTCTGTATGCAGAAAAATGAAGAAAGCCAAAATTTTAGAAGCCAATACTCAAAATTTCTCTAGTTATAGGCCATTGAAGAAAATCACTAAAAAAGTTACTAGATTTTCAAACGCTTATAGTTCCTTAGCATTGTTAGCTAGAAGCTTATACCTTTTTTTAAATAAAAGCTGAGCTCAAATCCTTTCGAAATAGTACCTATAGCATCTCAAAATATTATTTTTTTCCAAAGTTAAAGCTCAATGAAGATTAGACCTAATTTCAGCTTTTATTATTAATTAATGTTTTAAACAGAAAATTAAGGTCAAATCTTCATTGTGCTCTAACTTTCGAAAAAAATAATATTTTGAGATGCTATAGGTGCTATATCGAAAGGATTTGAGCTCAGCTTTCATTTAAAGAAAGGTATAAGTTTCTAGCTAACAATGCTAAGGAACTATAAGCGTTTGAAAATCTAGTAACTTTTTTAGTGATTTTCTTCAATGGCCCATAACTAGAGAAATTTTGAGTATTGGCCTCTAAAATTTTGTCTTTCTTTATGTTTCTGCATCCAGAAAACATTTCCAAAATTTGAGCAGCATCGATGACCCGAAGGTGAAACACTCTCCTTGTTAGTGTACATTAGTTTTTTGTGTTTGATGTATTATTTTTTAATATACACTATTTTTTTAATTTTAATTTTTTTTAACATAATATTAAAGATAAAAAGAAACGTAAAAAGTTATTTTTACGTTTTTTTTTAATTTTTTTATTATAAATACTTTATACTATTTTATATTTTCTTACAAGAATATAAACGAACGATCTAAGGCTGGTTGTATTTTATTTATGATGTGACACCACACTTATCTAAAAAATTCCCTAAGTTTGAAATTTCGTTTCAATAATAGGGGAAGTAGGGGCACCTATGACACTCTAACTTATGTGTAGATTTAAAAAATAATTTTGACTTTGAAAAAGAATTGAAAATGAAGAATAGAATCAGTAGATAGTTAAGTATCAATCCAGATAAATTAGAAGTATTAATTTGCGATTTTTTTTATGCAATTAATCGAAAATCGAAATGATTAAAATTGCCTCTCTTACCCCACATGCGGGTTAACTATGGCAAAGAAGGAAGGCAAGTGTGGCACACAATGAAACAAGTTTTGCCTAGCATGACATTCAGGGTTAGGTCAGGAAGCACTGAAAAAAATCAACATATTCTACTTTGCGCTACTGAATCAACGTACTTTATTTATAAACTCAAAAGTAAATTCAATTATTAGACGCAAAGCTGATTGATACAAAAATATCAGATTATAAACATTAGGTTATAAATCAACCATCTGATCGAAAAAATGTCAGATATCTTCAATTGTTCAAGCTTTTCTTTAGCTTTTCTTTCCCCCATTGAATGCCACACTTACCTCTTTTTACAACGTTTTTAAAATCTCTTTTAATTTAATAAATATCGAAAAATGATAAAATTTGAAAAGAGCTTCTTGAAGTTGAAAAATTAAGCTGTCAAATGAATTCAATACGAAACCAATTAAAAATATTTCAGTGGTTACATCAATTAAAAAAAAAATGAAAAATTTCTCCTTTTGGAATTAAAAATTTTCATCATATCTATATCTTTAAATATCTAATAATATTATTTTATTCGATGAAGAAAGTCAGTATTTATATACAAAAAATTGATTAACGAATAAAATTTAAGATAAAAATTTCGCTTATTTGTTAAAAATAGCATGCCAAACTTGCCCACCGTGCTACACATACCCTTACTTCCCCTACAGGTTACATTTTTCTATTTTTGGAATATATTATTAATTATTTTTATTATTAATTATTTTTTTAAGTATTTATTAATTATTGTGTTTTTTTATAATTTATACGTAATTTTTTTCTTAAAAAACGTGTAACTTCCTTATTTGTACGAAATTAAAAAATTTTACGTACATTTGACGTGCAAATAGACACGGCCTTTAATTTTTATGAACAACAGGGGAAAGAGCCACCTTAAGGTGCACTTTAATAATAAGATAATTTTTATTTTACCTCTTTTATTTAACTATATCAAATGAAATGAAATTAGAAAGATTTTATTTATTTTTGTTGCGTTGCAACATAAACTATGTCGAAAATCAAAAGCGACAACCCATGGAAGAACTGCCAGCATTGAATTAACGGCCTGATAATGGTTAAATACTGGTCACCGTATCTAGTACGTCAGTACTGAATCAAGCTTGTATCCAATATTGAAATGATAATATCGGACCAAATAACATATAAAAGTATCGTTTCAATATTGTTTGCCAGATTCTATCGGTAGAATATTTTTACAATACTAATCCAATACCGTTTGCCGTTGTTGTCGTTGCTAAGCAAGCATTTTTAATGACATATTTGTTTAAATAAAACCTCGTGATGAGTTAAGAGGCGGTCGGAACCAAATCGATGATTTGCGGTATATGTCAAGTCAGCATTTTTCGCTTTACGATAATATTTTGTATATTTTTATGGCTTTAACTATTTCAAATTATTCTTTATATACATGACTAGAGGAAATGACTATATTTTTACCATATTAATAAATGAATAAATTATTTTAAGCATTTATTACAAGCACCGAACTAAATCACCGATTTGGTTCTGACCGCCTCTTAATTATTTTAGCATTTATTAGCAAAACTGATTTATACGGAGAAAATTTTTCTATAAAAATTACGGTGACCGTCGCTACAATCGTGGGACATCGTTCATGTTTCTATTATTTTATGTGTACATTGCGGCAAATACTATTGGACTCATCAACAAAAATTAAAATACGCTCGGTAATTTTTACGGTAACGCTTCACAATTTTTACTATCTAGTAAATGTTATAGAACTTTCTATAAAAAGTTCTAGAATATCACTATAATATTTACAGAGCGTTACCGTAATTTTTCGTAGGATAACGTTACAAATAGTATAGTATGTCTAAAATATCAGAGAGTTAAAATTTCACGCATGCGCAGTATTCTTTGAATTCTTGATGAATCAACATGGGAGTAATTTTTGCGGTAACGATCTATAAAATCTACGAAATTTTATCAGAATAATTAAGAAAAAGACTCGATGTCCCACGATTACGGAGCGTCGCTGTAATTTTTATACAGAATTTCATCATAAATTTTATAGAAAAATTCTCTCCGTACTAGGATTGTTTAAAAATTTCTAAATTTCTCAGTACAATAAATAAATCATTATTACAGTTTATATGAATAAAGAAGAAATATTGTATAAACGTAAACAAAATGAATTATGCGATGATATAGCAAATATGATTGTCACAGCCGGTAAAGCCGAAATATTATTGCAGTTGGAAGAGAAAAAAACACTTTCATTTCATAATATTGGAAAAATTATTAAAATGCTATTTGGAGATAAAAAAATGAAAGACAAAACACACTTAAATAGGATGAAAATATACATATACCGGCACCGCAAAATAATCATTGAAAAAATAGTAAGTAAAAGAATTCTTTAAGAATTCACGAATGTCCGCCCTGAAGTTAATATGAAATATTTAAAAAGTATTCATAAAATATTCACAGAGTATTCTTTTACGAAAATTTATATAAAAATAACTCTTTAACGTATCTTCATAAATATTTTAAAAGGATTAAAAAAGTATTCATAAAGAAGTCTTTTTTTTGAAACAGCAATCATAATCCAAAAGTATTCATAAAGTAGTCAGAAAGTATACTTTTTAAACATTGATTTTCTACTAACTCAGTCACTTTCAAAAATCGAAAGATGCAATGGATATTTTATTGTTCAGATTATTTTAAAATCATTTTCAATTTTGATTTTCATGATTTTTACTTGAATTATTTAAATAAAAATGAAGTTTGACTAATAATATTAACAATGAATAATTAACTAACAAATTTATTAACATTTTTTATACTTATACCGATGAGCATATACAAGTTTTGAGACTTTACTATAAACAGATGAGTTCATGGCCGAGTGGGTTAAGTCATGGGTGATAGTTTTTTTTTATTTTGTTTAACATCCTCGGAGACCGGGGTTCGAATCACAAACAAATAATTTTTTTTTTTTTTTTTTTAATTAATAGCTTATTTTTAATTAATTATAATATTTTTTGTTTTTCATAAGTGTGTAAAATGAGAGGGTTATTTATAATTTGAGTATTAAAGAAAGTATGTTGAGAATGTAATTGAATCGAAAGAATTCTTTGTGAATACTTTGTGAATACTTTAAAAACTAAAGGTGTCGGACATTCGTGAATAAACAAAGCAATCATCAAGAACTCTTTATCGATACTCTTGTTTGCGAAAGTATACATAAAGAATTCTTTTTCAATTCTTACTTTGACACTGTTTGCTTGTTGGGTATTAATATTTAAGTATAAATAGACTATTTCTTTAATACAATAAAATTTGTCTTATTTCTAAAAAATTTTTTTCGCAATATAATATTAATATTAAAATATTTATTGCTTCAGTTCCAAAACATCGTAGAAGAAGGTCCAGCATCGTTGTTGTGTTCATCAGATTCAGATGATGGATCAGATGATACATCTGACGAGGAATTGGATGAGTTCTCAATGCAACAATTTATGTCTGGAATTAAAATGTCATCAACCTTAAATTAAAATTAATAATAGTATTCATTTTGGTGATTCCGTACTTATTAACCAATCTCCCATAGTGTTCAGTCACAGCGTGACTTCAGAGCAAAACTGACTCTATAAGCAGGAGCGCAGTAGTTTTTATAAAACACGGCGACTTTAGGAGCGACTCTCTTCGCTTCATCCCCATTCTCACGTATTGCTTAGTGAGAGTGGGGATGAATCGGAGTATCTTAGTCAAACAGTATAAAAACGGCAGCGGTCGTTTCACTCTAGTTAGTTCCAAGGGCTTCATCGTAGAATCAACATCCATGACTATCACTCTTAGATTATAAAGCGTGCGTGCGAAATAAGTAAAGGCGTGCGTGCTTAATTTGTAAATTAATTAAACCATTCCCTACTGAAAAAAATCACCTGATTAATCACCTAATTAATCACCTGATTTATCATGCCAAAACATCAGGTGAATATTATACATTTATTAAATCAATAATTTTTAATTATTTTTTAATTATTTATTAAATAAATATTTTGTTTTCTTCCTCGGTTAGTTTTTATACCCATAAAATTTTATTGCTAATATTTAACTTTCATAAAGTGATATTTTTCCAAGTTCAATTGAAATAAAACTGCTAGTTTATAAGCTTCAAACTCCTTTATTCTTTTCGTGCGTATTCGCTTGCCATAAGAAGGTCAATAGGTAGAAAACGCCGTAGCCCCCTGGCGGCTAATCATCGAATATAAATATATACATTTATATAATAGTACCGATAATTAACCGCCATCCATGGAAAAAAACACATCCATGGAATGATCTGTAATTTTAAAAATATTTCATTTAATTTGTTCAAAATATGAGCATAAATAGGTGTTTATTTGTTTATAGATGGGAGGGCCCCGACCTCGCCCTGCCCTGTGAAGCCAACCACTTAAGAGGATATCGTAATTCTGCTCCTCCTAATAATATTTTTATTCAAAGTTCATGAGTAAACAGTGCGTCAAATCGAATTTTTTCACTTCAGTAAGAAAATTCCTAAGATTAATCCTTAGCGCGGACAAGTCAAGAAATTTACTAAAATACTATACATAAAAAGTTATAATCAAACGTCCGATGTATACTATTTTGAGGTTAGGTTTATCGAGCTTGATATTTAATTTTCATTCAAAACTCATAAAAAAATAAAAAGCT
The DNA here is from genome assembly GCA_017163975.1 of Anastatus disparis. Classification (NCBI taxonomy): domain Eukaryota; kingdom Metazoa; phylum Arthropoda; class Insecta; order Hymenoptera; family Eupelmidae; genus Anastatus; species Anastatus disparis. The sequence goes on from JAFFSR010000381.1 coordinate 1,901,401, forward strand.
TAATTGAATTTTTATTTTAACAAAATTTATTGTATTAATATAATTTTAGCGCGGACAAGTCATTATATTTGTCCAAATAGAGAATTTAAAAAGATATCAGTAAGATAAAAATAGCAAAAATCGATTCCAACAACTACGACATGCCGTTAATTTGCTCCTCCGACCTTCCTCGAAGTTTATTTATTTAAAAAACACAATTTAGGCTTTAAAATGTTTGAAAATAAAGTTTAAGAATTTGAAAAAGAAAGAATTTAAATATTTGAAAAAGAAAATTAGTATTAAAAAAATTAAAATTCATGAATTTAAAAAATATAATGTAAGTATCTAAAAAATGAAATGAAAGTTTTTGAAAAACAAGAATGAAATATTTGAAAAATTAAAATTTAAGTATTTAAAATAATAACATTTATAATATAATTAAAACTTCGAAAAAGGCAGAATCTGTAAAAATTAAAAATTAAATGAAAAAAATAAAATAATAAAATCTTATCCAATTTTCCCGATCAGTTCGTCATCATAATTGTTGCGTCGCAACACAAACTTATGTAAAAATCAAAAAACGATGATGAGCGGCAGCACTTACAGTCGCCTGTTCTCACCTCCCTTAAGTCAGCTCATAGACGAAAGGGGGGAGAGAACAGGGAGACTTTGCAAATGCCGCGGAAAAATAGTTTAGTATCAAGCGTGACCTCGCCTCGAGCGGTCTTGTCTCTTGCGAGAACATCAGGTTTCATTACAATTCTTTCTTTTCAAAAAGGCGATCAGAAGCCTTTCAGGTACGGAAGATTTTCGTACAGCGACGAATGGTCGATTGCGAATCAACGCATCACCTTCGCCCACCAAAGCCGCGGCTATATAAATTTCATTGTGTCTATTTTTCCTTTCTCTTCTTGCGTGCGTGCGTGCGAATAAAATATAATCGTGCGGCAAATAGTGTGTAAAATTATAGGAAATAAATCAAGGGTTTTTTATGCCACATGGCTTTTTCCCTTTATATTGGTGTATTTATTGAGTGAATCCTTTCCCGATAAATAAAGTGCAAAGTTTAGATAAAATCAATTAAAACAAAGCAACTACAACCGCAAGGTTAGTTGCTTTGTATCAGTAAATTCTTTTAATTTCTCTTTTGAAAATAGTAGATCTTTGTGTGTAAAAATTAGTGGTAAAGTCAAATATAGTGTAAAATTAAATTTAATGAAGTTAAAAGATTCAAAGTCAAAATAAAATCAAGTGTCAATTCATTTTTATTCAAACAAGGGCAAATTCAAAATAAGATTAGTTAGGGAATTTCATGAGTAGATAAAATTTCAAAGGAAAAGAATCACGTTCTTTTCTTTCTAAATCATCCAACAAATTTAGTTAAAAAATTCGTTGGAAAAAGACTACGCGTCTTTTCATGGTGCATCCTGTGAAGTCAGAAATCACGATCCCCTGGTTTACGAAAAAATCATAACCGCTAAAGCGTTCGACGAACAAAGCGAATTCTCAGAAAGTCAAAACAGGCGCCGGCCGGCGAGCATAGCTATAGATATACAAGCCACCGAGCAACGCCATCCCCGACAAAGGAGAGCTTCAACTTAGAGACTTCTAGGAAAATAAGATAAGTATTTTTGTACAATATACGAGGTAACAACATAATATTTTCTCAACTTCAAAATAATTTGAAAATTAATATTAAATCAAAATTTCATTTATTCAAATCTGAAATTCATAAATTAGTTTATTTCAAAACTTTTATTGTAGAAAACGTTTCTTTTAATTTATTTTTGTTCATTAAAATAACTTAACGTAAAACTTAACATTTAATTTAAAATTTTTACTTTTCATTTGAAGTTTCATTTAAGTGGGAATTTTATATCAGTTTGGTTAGAAAAAATTTAGTTCTAAGAAATATCAGCGCACAAATAAAAATTAAAATTGAAATTTATATTTTAATATTTCAATTAGCATTTTTAAAGAAAAATTCATTTCAGTCTAAAATATAACTTTCAGAAAGTTACATTGTTAAAACCAGTTAAGCAAAAATAAAAGGTTCATTTTTAGAAAATCTTACACAATTTCAAAGTCTATTAAAATTAAACAGTAAATTAAAATTTTGTTTATTGAATAAATCTCATACATTTAAAATTTTTTACTTTTGAAAATTACATTTAAAATTTTTTACTTTTGAAAACTACATTTAAAATTTTTACTTTTTGAAAATTGCATTTAAGTTAGAAATTTCTTTTTCAAAAATTTGTTCTTTTCATAAACTTAAGATTTAGCATCATAAAATTTAGTTCATAAAATTCTTTTTTTTGAAAGGTTAACAACAAAATAGAATTTAAAATTTTATTTTTTTTACAAAGCACAAAAGGTTCTTTGTCTTACAAAGCGAACATTTCTCAGATTGAGATCACGTGCTCTCAATGAGATAGAAAGTTGTCCTTTACGATTTTACGAAAGTAAGACGTAGCAACTTAAAACTATTTTTAAGAAAATTTTTATGAAAGATTAAGTTGTGTAGTGACGGCTCCTGGCTCAAGGGAGATTACGTTAGCTAGGTGTAACATAAATTCATCGATTTGCGAGAGGAAAGCGAGTTGATAAATTTATCCATTTTTTCAAAAAATAAATTTTAAATTTCATAAAGGTACATTAAATTTTGAACGACTTCACATTTATTATTCAAGTAAATTTTGTTTGATAAATTAATTTATTGTTACATTTACATTTAACTTTTAATTAAATTCATTATACATATCTGACTTCAAAATTGATTTTAAGTTAACTTTTTTTCACATTAGTTTTTTCTAAATTCAAATTTAAAATTAAATTTAACAAATTTTGCTTTGATTGTTTGTAACATTTACTGTCAATTTTACAGTTTTGAGGTAATTCATGTAGCTAGGGTCGCTTTAAATAAAGGTTTTAAAACAACATTAGATAGTTCGGAAAAATTATCGCTGTTGCCCAAGCCGCGCCATTCGTGAGGAGGTTTCGTCGCACCAATAGTGACGGAATTCTCTTCGTGACAGTAAGAGCGCACGCACGGCGAAGGATCAGCGAAAAATTCTGTTTCTTTTAAAAACAGCGGGCAGGTAGCAAGGTTTAATTAAAACAACATATAGTTGTATATTTTGACAATTTATTACTCGAACTCTTATTAAGTTTTAAACTTTCAAAATGGATGATCCAGAAGAAATAAATGTTGTGAATGCAAAGCTAGGGATTTTTAAAGATCAAATAAATGCGTTACAAACGTACATGTCAAGTCCCGACGCAGAATCGGAAAACATTAAAATACGTTTGGAACATTTATCAGACTTGCACGAAGATACACATGTAATGAAAATTAAAGCAGTAGTTGCTAATTTAGGTGATGAAATAATAAATGAATTTAAGGTAGTAGAAACAATGTATTATTCTACAGCAGCTTCGGCTAAGAGATTATGTCAAACTAACGAACCAATAGCTAGTTCCACATTAAACAATTCTAACATCACTCTGACACGAAAACACACTTTACCGAAATTAACTGAAACAAAGGTACCAAAGTTTGATGGCAAATCAGAAGAATGGCTTGCTTTCAAAAACCTTTTCACTGCATTAGTACACTCCCGTGATGATTCAACTAATACAGTTAAACATGCACAACCCTTAGAAGCTCTTTCAGGTCCTGCTAAATTAAAAATAGTAGAATTCGTGCCTAGTGAGGAAAATTACCCAAAGGCTTGGCAAGCCCTTCTAGATTTTTACGATCATAAAAGAATAATTAGTAATAGACATTTAGACGCTATTTTAGATTTACCAGTAGTACCAAATGCAACAATAGAAGGCGTGTCATCTTTGTTAGACAAGATGCGTCAGCATCAACATATTCTAGAACAGTTAGGTGAAGCTTCATTTGAGAATATGTTAGTTAGGATAGCAGAAAGAAATCTACCACCAGGGTTAAAAAGTAAATGGCAGGATAGACTTCAATTAAATAAACTTCCTACAACAAAGGAAATGTACGACTTTTTACAGAGTAGCATTTTTAAGCTTCAATCTCTTGAAAATACAAAGAAACACGATAGGACAAATTTAAAAAGAAACTTTAAGGATAATGTAGGAGATTTTAGAACAAAAAGGGGTAGAGATTTTGTATTAGCAACTTCAGCATCAACAAGCAATAGGTTAGTTAGTTGTCCGAAGTGTAGGCAACCTCATGAGTTGTACAGATGTTCTGAATTCTTAGGATCAAATGTAGAACAGCGATGGCAATTTTTAAAATCACAACGACTCTGTTTTAATTGCTTAGGTAGACACACCTTTCCTTGCTCAAGCAAGAAAAGATGCAGAACATGCAACAAACATCATCACACCTTGCTTCACGAGATTAAAAATAAAGAGCCCACACAAGTTACACAGTCAGACACTGTAGAGGTGTGAATAGATTATTGATCATACTGATCGGTAGCTTTTCCTTTAGGATACAACTTAATGACTACAGCTGTAGTCACAATTCAAAATAAAGAAGGAAACTTCATTGCGGCTCGCGTATTATTAGACTCTCATTCCACAATCAATTTTATTACAGAAACTCTTGTAAATTCTTTAAATTTAAATAATCATTATTGTTCAATTGATATAGGGGCAATTAATGGGTTATGTACTCTTTCAAAACATTACGTAAAATCAACTACTCAATCAAATTACAATCAGTATAAATATCAATTTAGTTTTTTAATTGTACCGAGCATAACGGACACAGTACCCAATGAAGTTTTTTCCTCGTGACTTATTGAACATACCTAAGAACATTCCTTTAACTAATCCACGATTTCACATACCAAACCACATAGATATTTTATTAACATCAAATGTAACACTTTCTAATCTATCTATAAATCAAATAAAAATTGAACACACTAACCTCTAAATTACATTACAAAAAATGAGTTTTAGGTTGGATAGTAGCAGGTGGAATCAACAATAAAATTTAGGATAAAGAAGTTAGCTGTAATGTAATTAAATTAGTTAGACTGATAAAACAATTCTGGTTTAGAGAAACTTTGAACAAAACCCAATTAGATCTAGGGAAAACATGGCTTGCAAGCAGCAGTACGCTGCTCACACCAAAAGAGATAATTTAGGAAGGTATATTGTTAGGCTTCCATTTAGAAATAGTAAATTTGACTTAGGTGAATCAGAACAACAAGCAGTACGTAGATTCTATGCACTCGAAAAACGGCTCGAAGTTAATCATAACTTAAAATTAGAATGTAGTAAAGTAATGAATGAATTTATTGCCTTCCTCATCATGCTGTAGTAAAAGAATCTAGCGAAAAACTAAACTTCGAGTAGTTTTCGATGCATCAGCTAAAACATCAACAAGTATTTCATTGAACGATACACTCATGGTAGGGCGTACACTACAAATGTACTATATTCTAACAGGTGTTTAGTTTTCGTATACATACATACGTAGTAACAGCTGATATAGACAAAATGTGTAGGCAGAATTTACTTCACTAATATGATAGGAAAACAAACTTAGAACGTTTTAATTAAATACCGTAACATTCAGCATAGCTTTAGCTCCATTTTTAGCTAGTACAACCATTTAATAGTTGGCACGCGACGAGTTAGGAAAATTTCCAATAGCTAGCAAACTATTATTGCGTGAGTTTAAAGTAGATGATTCTATTTCAGGAACAGAAACTTTAGAAGAATCAATAAAAATTAAATGAGATTATAGAATTATTAAGTAAGGGAGGATTCGCCATACGCAAATGGTAATCCAATTGCACAGAGATTTTAGATGGGCTTGACAAAAGAATTTCTTATTTAGATTGTATAGTAACGAATAACCTTATTCAAAAAACGTTAGGTATAGTATACGATTAAGTCCTTGATGATTTAAAATACAAGCAGTAGAAAACCAAGTTAGTTGGCGTTACGTTCGATCAGAGAACAACCCAGCTGATGCATTGTCCAGACGACAATTGCCTTCAGACTCTAAAAAGAATCAACTTTATTCTTAGGGCCGAAATGGTTAGCACAATCAGGAAATACATAGCCAGAATTAGTAGAAACGATTAGTTTAGAAATTTTAGGTACAACTGGAGAAAAATGTTTTAAGAGGTAACAATTTAACTCATAAACAACTTAAGATTTTTATATAGAAATATGCACATTTTAAATTTGCGACTATTGTATGCAATCTCTGCTGATCTTAATGATCGCTTAGTAATAACATTAGCACATTTTCTTGTAGGTAGACCATTCAAGTTCTTACCAGAAAAACATTTGTTTTTAGTTTCAGATAACAAACTATCAGCTTGCAATTTCATTGCAAGGGCTTGTCAACATTTTTTGGGCCCACTGGCATCAGGAATAATTATCCGAATTACAAATCTAAACAAAATGGTATTGTCTTGGAAGTCTCTCCCGGGGACGGCGGCATCGCTCGAGTGGTTTCTGTCAAGGCCAACACTGGCATTTATCAGCGTAACATCACAAGACTTTGTCTTTCACCTGCATATTGAATCTTTGATTCATGTTTCATATCTGTACATATCTATTTTTGTTGTAAAAAACGGAAAAATTAACACAAATTCAGCTTGCGAATATTGCGAATAAAATCAATCAGCAACAGTCACTCCAAAGGAAACTGCAATCATTTGTAAAACTTGCATTCAGCAAAACAGTCACTCCAAAGGAAACTGCAATCATTTGTAAAATTTACATTTAGCAAAACAGTCACTCCAAAGGAAACTGCGCTCATTCATAAAACTTGCGATCAATGACGTAGTCACTCCACCCGAAACTACGCTCAAACATATTTGTTTAGTCAAACACTTGTCAAATACCAATTAATGTAAATTTAAATTTTAGGTTAGTTGCGAAATCGAAGCTTCGATCTAGTTTAACTCATTTCATTTACTACAAAATCAATTTTAACATAAAACTTTATTTTGCAGCTTGCGCCCGCAGTATGTTGCGTCGCAACACAAACTTATGTAAAAATCAAAAAACGATGATGAGCGGCAGCACTTACAGTCGCCTGTTCTCACCTCCCTTAAGTCAGCTCATAGACGAAAGGGGGGAGAGAACAGGGAGACTTTGCAAATGCCGCGGAAAAATAGTTTAGTATCAAGCGTGACCTCGCCTCGAGCGGTCTTGTCTCTTGCGAGAACATCAGGTTTCATTACAATTCTTTCTTTTCAAAAAGGCGATCAGAAGCCTTTCAGGTACGGAAGATTTTCGTACAGCGACGAATGGTCGATTGCGAATCAACGCATCACCTTCGCCCACCAAAGCCGCGGCTATATAAATTTCATTGTGTCTATTTTTCCTTTCTCTTCTTGCGTGCGTGCGTGCGAATAAAATATAATCGTGCGGCAAATAGTGTGTAAAATTATAGGAAATAAATCAAGGGTTTTTTATGCCACATGGCTTTTTCCCTTTATATTGGTGTATTTATTGAGTGAATCCTTTCCCGATAAATAAAGTGCAAAGTTTAGATAAAATCAATTAAAACAAAGCAACTACAACCGCAAGGTTAGTTGCTTTGTATCAGTAAATTCTTTTAATTTCTCTTTTGAAAATAGTAGATCTTTGTGTGTAAAAATTAGTGGTAAAGTCAAATATAGTGTAAAATTAAATTTAATGAAGTTAAAAGATTCAAAGTCAAAATAAAATCAAGTGTCAATTCATTTTTATTCAAACAAGGGCAAATTCAAAATAAGATTAGTTAGGGAATTTCATGAGTAGATAAAATTTCAAAGGAAAAGAATCACGTTCTTTTCTTTCTAAATCATCCAACAAATTTAGTTAAAAAATTCGTTGGAAAAAGACTACGCGTCTTTTCAATAATTATCATCATCCATCCGCCAGGGATTATCAGTAGATTCCGATGCTGAGTCCACGAGATCTGTGTCCGCGAGAGAAATGTTATCGGTGTCTTTTCCTAGAATAAAATATTTTAAATTCAATTTATAATGTTTTTAAACAAAATTATTTTAAATTTTAAATATATATATATATATATATATATATATATATATATATATATATATATACTTACGGCTTTTTTTAGCTGCTGGTTCTTGAAAAATATCTTGAATATCTGGATATTTCTCAAGATCATCATTTAATTCATCCGTATCCCATGGCAATATCAGGTTTCCTTGTTGGTTTCCTATCGCCAAGTGCTGGTCCTGCTCCTCATCCTGCGCCTGCTCCTCATCCTGCATCTGCTCCTCATCTTGCGTTTGCTCTTCTTCATCTTGTGTCTGCTGCCTGTAATCGTTCTCGTCACCTATTAATCCTTCATCTTGTTCAATTTCTTCGTCGCTCATCGGTGGTTGCTCCCTGTTGTCCCTATCTGACAAGTCTTTATGTTGGAGATGTAATTCAGTTGGTTCATCAAGAGGACATGGTATTAATGCTTGACTTCTTCGTCGATGCCGTTCTTTTAAGCTCTTCAAAGCTTTTGTCATAGCATCGACGAATTCAGGTCGACGTTGGTCATCCAACTTCAAACTCCGTTTCATAGCTTCTGCAAATAAAAAAGGTACGTACAAATCGTTATTTTTTACACTTATTAGTTAAAATTCCTATTTAAATTTTTAATATATTATTAAACTTCTACCACTGCTACTGTATAAAATTAGAAAATTTTAATTTGGAATTTGTTGTGATAGAGATGTTAGAGAAAAAGAAGCTAAGAATCGAACTCAGTCTCTCAATAAGTTTAACTCTGAGATTTAGTGGCAGATTTCAATTTCAGTTGATAGAGCGTTGGATTTGCATTCTCGAGGACTCGAGTTTGAATCCCGCTCCGGGCAGCTGATTGATACAAGTACCACTATACGTTGTACATGTGTTTTGTTGACAAAGACACTGAGAAATCTTCGTCGTTAATTAGCATCGTAATGATAGCATAAATACGGCGACATTAAATAAAATTTAAAAAAAGTCTAGTGCTTTAGCCATTAAAACCACTAAATACTTCATATTTTTTGTTTATAAATTTAGAAATACTTTGTAATTTTTACCTTCGCAAGCATCGGAGAATTTCATTTTATTTAAAGCGGCGATTTGGCGCCTTGGTTGACCAAGCCAAGAGATCACAGGAGATATTTCTTCTGATTTATCAAAAGAATTCTTAAAATAAATTGCAGCACAATCTACAGCATTTATACCGCCAAGATAAAGAAAGTAGTCAACCTGCACAAAATATACAAATTTTAAAAACAATATTATAATTTAAAAACAAGAAATATTTATTGTTTAATTACCAATTCATCATAAGCATTATCATCGCAATCATCAAAACTGAACAGATCTTGAAGTGTTTTAAAAGGTAAAAATGCAGGAGCGCTTTTTATTCCACCCCGTTTTTTATTTGTAAGGCGGAGTAATAATTGGTTGTTGGTGCTAAAAATAAAAATAAATTGATTAATTTAATAATTTTAATTTTTTCCACTAAATAATTTGTTTGATGTACTCGATTTTTTTCTCCATGCAATCCATCCGCTCATTTAATTTGCGCAATTCTCTGAAATAGAAAGATAGTTTTTATAATATTATGAAATGAATTAGGATTTTTATTTTAGTATATAAATAATTATATTTTATTTTCTGTATTCTACCAATCCATGCACAGATATTTATATGTCTTTATGGAAATGCTATTTGCAATTGATCTGATTTAAATAAATAATGTTATTAAAATCTTATAAACTTACTCGAGAATAAGCTGTGAATCAGCATCAATAAAACTTTGTGGTCTAGCTGATATAGGATCAACTGCTGCATTAACAGGTAGAGAATTATGATTGAGCCCAGTTGACGCTCTTACACGCGTCCCTGTAGTCGACAAAGTAGAATTACAAACACGCCCTTCGGTACTTTTATAAGTTTTTGAAGATGTTTGTAAATTGGCGTTAAATTGAGTAGCTGCTGAGTGTATGCTAACAGTGGAGGTTTCTTTGGCGTTGATTGTTTGCCCTTTATTTAAAGAAGTGTGATTTTTTGATGGTGGACGTGTGTATGTTCGAGTAATTGATGATATGGGCATGAATGTTTGAGATCGATTTGTTGATGATACAGACGTGAATGTTTGAGTGCGATTGTTTAATGGTGCAGGTGTAAGTGATTCATAGCGACCCAAATTTCTTGATGATCCAGATGCAACATTGGATCCTAGTAAACAATTCTGTTTAGTATTTCTAAAAGAATTTTCTTTTCTACCTGTAGATTTCATTTTTTGTAAATCATTTAAAATATTATTTTTAGATGTATTCGTATCTAAAGCATTGGAACCCTTAAATTTAGGAGGCATATTTAAAAATAATGTACTTAATCAATATAAAATAATGTCTAAATAATTTAACAAAATACTTAAATAAACACTCCTTCTTTGAAGATGCCTAAGAACCTTAAATGCAACACCAATAGACGATTAAGCCTGAAGAAAAGAATTATTTGAAGATATTAATATTACTGAGGTTTATTTTTATACAATATATTTTAAAATGATTTTAATTAAAAATTTTAAACCAAATTAAAAAAAAAAATTTTTTTTTGGCACAATAAATGCAATCATTTACTTCAAAATTTTATAGTATTACTTATAAAAAGATTCCAAATCAATTAAAAACAAATAAGTTTCACATTTTTTATTTTACAAATTACTTTTAAAAAATATCTATAATCATTATATTATTATATTTAAGCAATATCATAAAAAATGTAATAATTTAAAATATGATTAATTGCAACTAAAAATATTTAAAAGTTATACAAATTTAACCGTTATTGCAATTATTTTAATAAAAATATCGATTTAAACATTTATTCATATATTCTGACAGAATAGAAAATTAAATTCTTTCAACTTTTTACCATATAAATATAAATAATTTAAACATATGAAGATAATAGCTTCGTGACTACGTAGTATGTATAGCATGTTTGGTAGGTGTATCTTGCCAATATGGCATTCTGAAACATTTGCATTCAACTTCATCTTCATCGATTGTCATTATTTCTGATGATAGTGAAGAACAAAGAAAAACTCCAATTCTTGAAGATGGACAAGAAGCGTGGAAAAAATCTTGTATATAGCAAAAGCGTTTTACAAGATAACAACAACGACCATTGGAAAATTCAATAATATTTTGAACGATACAAATAGTAGAATGTCGAAGAATTAATGTATTATCTTGTTGATAGATAGATACATATAATTTTCCATGAAAATATTTGGAAAATTGACGATAATTTCGATAAATTATTGGAGGAAAAGGTCCCAAGTGATGTTCACCTTTTAATTTAATTTCATTGTCAATGAATTTCATTCGATGAATGTCCTTCCTTTCAGCTTCTCTCCTAGCATTTTGTTGCAAGTGTTGATGAGGTTTTCTACACATTTTTCTAAAATAAGTCATATTATTTTCATACGGAAAAGCTGAGTAAGAATCTAACGGTCCATATAATTTAACATCGTCTACAAGGTGCAATAATCCGTGAATATTATAAGATAAAAAAGTAAGCCCATAAACCTCTTCAGCTCTTTTAACGAATATTTGTATAGATTTGTCTGCAATATCAATATCTTCATCAGAACTTGGATGCGAAAAAATTCTTATTGCTATGTGGATTAATAAAAAATGAATGTAGACTGCTGGATTAACTAAACCATAAAATATAGCAGAACCGCTATTAAGAAGAATTTGTCGAAGTTCTGTTGCTTTCATTGATCCATGTTTTTGTACATTAACAGGTTTCCTTGCGAAATCTCTGGGACAAAAATGTTTAATTTGTTCTAAACTCGCAGACAGCATTTTAATATAGGGAGGAGAAAGTTTAGTTGATGTGGCGTATTTACCATCAATCAATGCTTGAAAAATTTTTTCTATAACACCTAAACATACAAGGTGCATGTAATCAAATACTGTCTGAGATACTAAGTTAAGAGGAAGTTCACCAATTGGACATTCTCCTTCTTTATGATGTTCACCATCAATTCGTGAGGAGTATTCCTGATTTTTCCGTCGTCTGTGATTAATGCCTCGATAAATCATTACTCCAGGACCAAGATATTCCCCGGTAATCCAACACTTTGAGCATGGTACTCGAGCATTGTGACCTACATGTCCTAAAATAAAAGCACGAGCTGGTGCATCTGCGATAAAGCAACGTAGTTCAAAAGGCTTTCTTTCCCCTAAAAAATCGATACCACCATTATTCAAACATATCAAAACCTCATCTACAAAACGTTTGATAACATCTGATGCATCTGATGGTTTTGAGGAACCTTTGTAAATTCCGACGACTTGAGGATCGCTATTAGGAATATTTGCAATTCGAATTTGGACTGGCCACATAATTATGTTGCAAGCTTTATCCAATGAAGCTTCATCTGTACTAAAATCTACTTGAAGGACATTAGGAATTAACTCGGAAGGTGTTGATTGAAGAATCTTAACCATAGCTTTTTCAAAACCTAAATGAAGATATTCACCCTGAGATAGTTGAACAATGGGGTAAGAAGATATTGGAGTACTGAAAAGGGTTCTCGGGTCTATATGAATAGTAGAAAAACAATCATGTGTACGGATGACTTGCAAAACAGCTTTTGATTGTTGATTATTCATATTTGTGGCCATGAAGACTTCAGCAAGACGAGCTTCAAAATTATCAACTCTATCTGCCTGTTCGTCGTCACTGAAATGATCAGATACATCTTGAGCTCCTGAGTCATCCATGAAGTTTAAAAGAATATCGTTATCATCTTCTAAAGATTCAAGTAATAATAACGATTTTTCGGTAGGTTCGTTGTCATTTATATTCGAATCACTTATCGATAAATTATCATGCACATTAGTCGGATGATCAGTAGAATTGAAATAATCAGTTGAATCTGTTTCTAAAGAAGAAGGAAAAGGATTAACCGTTTCTGTATTTAGTCTATTTGTATCATTTCGATGAAACGAATAATTATAAGGTTTTGATTTTAAAACTTCGTTACGTGCATCTACAATTATTCGTTTGATATAAGACTTATGACTTTGCGAACACTGGTTTAATGGTTTGTGAGTACGTAAATTTTTTAATTTATACATTGTAAAGAGATATGTATATATGTGTTTTAAAGCGTTTTATACATCAATGAAATACAAAAAAAATTTCAAATCGTCGAATAAATTACTGAAATTACACTTATACATGAATACTTTACAATATAGTAGTCACAAAATGTATATTTGGAATAAAAATAATTAATAAATTATAATTTGATTTTATAATTCAATTTACAGCTAATTTTAAAGATGAATTTCAAAATGAAGCAAGAAATAAAAAGAGCTTAACTAATTTTTAAAATAGGATCTTTAAATTCCTATTTATATATAATCTAAATAACAACAAATCGAAAATTCCAAACTGTGAGCATTAATGCTAAAATATTGAAATGGAATAACAATTTATGGAATGCAGGATTTGAAAATGTTAAAATTAAGAAAACAAATACTTAAATACTACTTAATCATAATTAAGTATTTCCCTGAAATGAAATAAATAAAAAAGAACGAAATACAATCTTTAACAACTATAGATTTCCCTTCTTAAATAAACATTACCTAGATGTAAAAAAAAGTATATTAATTATTTGAAATAAAATTTTTAATTAATATATGCTAACTTTAATACATCGATTTATTTTACTTAAGTTAAGGTATTAAGTCCTATTCTAATTTTTCATGAATCCCTACACGGAAAAAGGTAAATACCATTAAAATCAATACTATACGCAGTATGTATTATTTCTGCGATAAAGTATTGAAAAAAAATGTAATAGTATAATTTTAATCAATACTATACTTCAAATTTTAACTACTAATGCTGGCATAACTATATTACGAACTGAGTGCATGAATTTCCGCTACGTAGTACCTATTTTTTCGGTACTAGGACTGATATTTCACCGATCCGATCCAGGGGTAAAATTTTGCAGAGAATATAATTGCTATATATAGAACTGATTTTCCCATACTAGAATTAAAAATTGATGATTCTAAAATCATTTTTATAATATATAACCCTTTTAAATTACTAATAATTAATTTTCAACGTAACAGGATGTCAGAGCTGTTAGAATCGATTTTTGCTTTTTTTATTTTGTTGACATCTTTTTAAATTCATTAATCAAACAAATATTCTAACTTATCCACACTATAGCTATGTTAGTACAATCATTTTTGTTAAAATAAAAAGTCATTTGAATTTATTTCTTTTATAAACTTGGATTGAAAGTTAGATCAAGCTTGACAAACCTAACCTCGAAATACTATACATCGTAAGTTTGTATATAACTTTTTATGTATAGCATCCTGGTGGATTTCATGAGTTGTCCGCACTCAAGGTTAATCTTACAAATTTCTTTATTGTAGCAAAAAAATTCATCTGCTTTTTCCCGTTTATAATAATCAACTCAAGTTTAAAATTAATAATTAGTAATTTGAAATTTTTACATATTATATGATCGATATTATATTTATTGATTGCTAAAAATTTTTATACAATTTAATGGTTTTTACATTATGATAAATTAGCTGTATTGAAGTTTCATATTCGACAGCACCGCAGTAAATATTGTATAGGTACTATGTTAATAAAAGATAATTTAGTCCCGTAGTACGGAAAAATTCGGTACTATACCACACAATTCTTGGGATGAGTCGCGTTAAAAAATGTACTTATATAGGTCCTTTTTAAAATACATACTGAGTATCAATTAAAAAATGACTGGTAATATTCTTTCTAGTACTGACTCAAATTAGTACATTCGTTTCAGGTATTTTCCTTTTTCCGTGTACAGAGTTCTACACTCCTAGCCATGATTGAACAAAATTAGTTAGTTTAATAGAAATTTAAAAAATTATTATGACTGTATAAACGTTTTATTATGCCTTTTCTATACTATGATAATTATAAAAATTTCAAATTAAATATAAATATTTTGAAATTTACCTTAAAACCAATGATCTGCACTCCACTAATACTGCCAAGAAATCAGCAACTATGGATAATATTTATGGTCTATGGATAATCCTTACTCTTTTCAATCAATGAACCTCCTTTGGATTTGTTCAATTGGGCCAGTCTATAAAAACATGTATGTTATAATAACAAATTTAATGTAATAAATTCTTTAATTATATTTAAAAAGCTAAAAACTTAAGACATTAAAGAGTCATCTTGCTCAAAACTTTTGTAATCATCCCAAAACTTGATATTAAAAAAATAATGATTAGGCAATATATGTAATTTAGCGTATTCAATAGTTTCTAAGATAACATTATGCAAATTTAAAAACATTTTCTGTGAATTATTACTAATCAAACTTAAGAGTTTAGAAAAAAATATAGAGCTAGGTAAAATATGATTCTTGTTAAATCATTAACATAAATTATAAAAATTCATAATGTAATGAAAAGTATGCTTATTACTTGATTATTATTATTATTAATCTAACAAGGAGAGTGCATTGCATTTGGGTCTTGGATTTTCTTCTAGCTTTGGAATCTTATTTCTTACATAAAATCATGAAAAAAGCCGCGTCCATTCGGTCCAACGCTCGATTTTTCCCGAGTTATGAGCCGTTTTGTCTGTTTTGTTGAAAAAATTGCATCTGCTTTATAATTTTACAGTTTTCGAACTACTTACTCTAGAAGGTTTTTATTGATTGCATATCAAAGTTGAGATTAAAACCTTTCGATTAAAAAAAAAACGCGTCCAAAAAGCTCAAGCTGTTAAAAACTTATGAAGAGATGAAAGTTGAAATGAATTTCTGACTAAAATGTTGCATTTATTTTCTATGCATTTTTTGAGCTAAATATTTGCGCTATTTTTATTTGCCCATAACTTTTTAACAACTTGAGCTTTTTGGACGCGTTTTTTTTTTAATCGAAAGGTTTTAATCTCAACTTTGATATGCAATCAATAAAAACCTTCTAGAGTAAGTAGTTCGAAAACTGTAAAATTATAAAGCAGATGCAATTTTTTCAACAAAACAGACAAAACTGCTCATAACTCGGGAAAAATCGAGCGTTGGACCGAATGGACGCGGCTTTTTTCATGATTTTATGTAAGAAATAAGATCCCAAAGCTAGAAGAAAATCCAAGACCCAAATGCAATGCACTCTCCTTGTAAGTATGCTTTGAAACGTGTAAAAACCAAAAAAATCGTCACATGAGATTTTGGCATGATTAATCACCTGAGAAATCAGGTGATTTCTCACCTGAGATTTTTTAGTAGGGACAGCTTCGAAAGTGGTGGCGAAAAAAAACACATCTTCAAAAGTGGCGGCGAAGAAAAACTCACCTTCAAAAGTGGTGGCGAAGAAAAACACACCTTCGAAAGTGGCGGCGAAGAAGAACACCTCTTGAAAACACAGTGACAATTTTCAAAAAGGGTGTTTTTCTTTGCCGCATTTTTGAAGGTGTGTTTTTCTTCGACGCCACTTTTGAAGATGTGTTTTTCTTCGCCGAACTTTTGAAGGTGTGTTTTTCTTCGCCGCCACTTTTGAAGATGTGTTTTTCTTCGCCGCACTTTTGAAGGTGTGTTTTTCTTCGCCGCCACTTTTGGAGATGTGTTTTTTTTGCGTTGCACTTTTGGAGATGTGTTTTTTTTGCGTTGCACTTTTGAAATGTTTTTTTTTTGCGTCACACTTTTGGAGATGTGTTTTTTTTGCGTCGGACTTTTGGAGATGTGTTTTTTTTTCGTAGTCAATTACTCAGCTGTGATTGTTTTCGTAGCCACCGTCGAAATAACGTCCTAAGGGCCAATGAAATAATTAATCGAACGATTAAAAAATTTTTGGCGCTGGCATTTTTACCCCACGAGGAAATACTTGCAGCTGAGCAAGATATTATAAATAGCTTGACTCTTTAGATTTTCAGTTTTTCTGTAAAAATAAATTATTTAGTGATTATTAATATATTAATATATTAATAATGATTTGTGGTTAATATCGGTTGATATTTAGATGCAAATTTTTATTATAGTTCGTTCATGGGGAGGTAATAAACGAATAAATTTTATTTGCACACAGCAACACAACACTTTTATCAATCTAAATCTTATTAATCCTTCGAGCATATACTACTGGAGGAAGCCTCCGAATGGCAGAAAGCGTTACAAGGCGAAGAGAGAGAAAACCTCTATTTTGGTACGTGCTTTCTCTCTCTAGCCTGATTTGATTGGCTGCTTCTGTTTCCCATTAAGAAAGTGAGAGAGAGATAGCACGTACCAAAATAGAGGCTTTTTCTCTCTTCGCCTTGTAACGTAGTTAATAGCTGGGAGGCTTCCTCCAGTAGTATATGCTCGAAGTATTAATCAAACACTCAATTTTTAAGTTACAAGTTTTATTATATAAACACCTCACACTCTCTTATACAAAAATAAAGTCGTTATTCAATTAGGGCAAATAAAAAAAAACGAATACAAAATCTCTTTAAGTTGTCCGTAGTATCGCTCAACAAAAACTAAGAAGAAAAACTAGGTATACAGAGAGAGAGAGAGAGAGAGAGAGAGAGAGAGAGAGAGAGAGATGCTAAGAGGGCGCTACTACCCACGGCAACTATAGAAATTCAAATGCACGTAAAATATGCGCTCACTCTTAATACTCCCTCCCGCATATTTAGAAGAAATTAAAGAAACTTAAAAAGAAAAAAATTAAGGTTTGTAAAAAATTTATAAGTTTAGGATTAATTTCATTAATTTAGCGTGCAACTCGAATGATAAAGGCTTCGTAAACGCATCCGCAATCTGCTCTTTCAAAGCTAACCATTTTATTTTGACCAGACCTCTCATGACACTTTCTCGTACATAGTGCTCCTTGATCTCAGTCATATGTCTAAGTTTTCCACCTACACCCGTTTTTATACTATAGTTTCAGCTACTCGATTATCACACCACAAAGTCATCGATGTGAACTCGTTCATCAGAAATCTTTTCAATGAATTATACAGAGAAATTAACTTTTGACAGCAGTCACTTATGGCTACGTATTCGGCCTGACAGGTTGTCAGAGCAACATACTGTTGTTACTTTATTCTCCAAGCCACAGTGTCTCCATACAGTTTAATGACATATTACAACTCGTTGTCAGAGTCCCTTTACAATCTCCGAAGCTTGCATCTGAAAAGCCTTGCAAATCTTGTCTTTTTCCAAAGTAATTTAACCCTTTCACTCGTGCAGCTTTTTTTACTTTACGTGCCAAAAATGGTAAGACAATAAACTTAAACAAATTATACGATAACTATGAATATTGGGGTTTTTGGGGATGCAGAATCGATACACACTGAATTTGAAATGAATTGGTTGAAAAATGCAGCAGTTATTCAACTTGATCATATATGATACATCGCCAGTTGTGACACGACTTTTTTTTGATCATGTGTTATACATTGCCAGTGAAAGGGTTAAACCTACATTCTTCGTACCTTTCAGATACCTGAAAACTCGTTCTAGCATTTTTCATTCTCTATCAGTTGGATTTATTTGATATCTTTTAAGAACATTCACTGCTTAATATGCAATATTAATACAAAAATTTATGAATAGTAAAAAGTGTAAATTTAAAAAATTTATTTTGTGTTAAAATAGAAAGATTATAATAATGTTACGATAGCAAGGCTAAGCAAGCACACTCTGTATGTTGATTTTACAAAATTTTTGTGTTGATTTTAAAAGTACACAAGAATTTTAAAGTTACAAAAAATTTGACGTATCACACAAATTTTTTACAGTGTGTTCATTAAACTGGCATATTTTTTTTATGAAATTTTTTACTGAAATCTTTCAAATGTTTTGTAAATATCCACAAACCGTTGAATGTTATTATATTTCTAAAAGATTTCAATACCATTTCAATACTCTGCAAAAAATTTTCACTTGAACATGATATTTTGAAAGATTTAAAAATGTATCTCGTAATGATAAAAAACGCTGCCAAGTGCTTTGGCGCAATGCTTTTTCATAGAACTTATTGAGTTGGAGTAGTTTGATTTTTTTTTTTTTAAGGTAGAGCTCGGTAGTGTAGTGGCTAAAGGCGTGGACTCGTATTCTCGTTGGTGCGAGATCGATTCCCAGTCTGGTTGCTATTTTCACTGACTCTGCTATGGACTGACACCACGTTAAATAATATATTACTGTATTGTCTTAAATGTGAATATTTAAATGCAAAGAACAGTAATGACCGCTAATTTGAAAAAAAATGTGATTTTAATGTAAAAAATATCATTTTTATTCAAGAAAAATTGAAAAGGGAAAGAGTGAGTGTGAGAGAGTTATTAGGAAATAGGAAGAGGGAGACAGGGATAAATGAAAACAAGGTAAAAATGAAGACCAATGTGAGATAGAAGGACAGAGAGGAAGTTAGAAAGTAAGAAAAGAGTTAGTGAGAGCGTTAAATCAGAAATCAGAAGATGCGATCAGAGCTTCGTTAAGAAAATTATTTTTAAAAGCATATTTTATACAGACAGTAGCGAATAACTTGTATTCAGATTTTAGAGCAAATCTATAGAGTAGATTACGTAAAATGGAAAAAAATGAAAAATGAAAATTTTTTTTCAAAATTTTTAAAATTTTCTAAAGTTAAAACTACGTTAAGAAAATTAGCTTTCAAAAGTGATCCTTCTTTTTGCAGTTGCAAATAATTTTCATGCAAATTTCAAAGCAAATTTATCAAGTAATTTACGTAAAAAAAAACAAAAATCAAAATTTGTTCTTAATTTTTAAAATAGTTCTAAAATCAAAACTACACTAAAAAAATCAATTTTCAATAGCTTCTCGCCTACTTGGACAAAAAAATAAATAGTATGCAAAATTTGATGCAAATTCATCGAGTAGTTTTCAAGATCTAATCGGTTAAATAAATACAATATTGGTTTCAGAAATTTCTTTTCCAAAATTTTCAAAATGCTCAAAAATTAAAACTACGCTTGTAAAATCAGTTTTTGAAAATTTCTTTTTTTTGGGCAGTCACAAATAATTTCCCCGAAATTTACTTGTGACGGATTTTATAAAGATTTTAAGTAACTCTCATCGATTTTTAAGTTAATAAGAGAAAATTTGGATAATTCTTTAACAAAACAACTCTGAAAATATTTGATGAAAATTTTTTCTACTTTTTAAAAATAGTCAATGTTTATGCTATTTGTCGTTTATTTTAATAACCTAATGAACATAATTATTCTAATGTAGGAAATGATTATATCGTTTGATAAAAAAATTTTTATACTTATAAATTTTATTTATTTTCCAATATCCATGGGAAAAAAGATTTCAGAAATATGTGTGCGTACATAAATATTTAAAAATATTAAATAGCTTATTAAATTTACTTTATTAATTTTAATAGTCGATTTGATAATAATTTGAAATAATTTAATACCCATCAATTATTTTTACATATTAAAATAGCACAATATTTTTTTTCTTAAATTATTAAAAAGTTAGTGTTATCAATATATCTTGTTAATGAAGCTGCTTGTGGAGCTGGAATGGAATATTATCCTAAAGAATATCTGATTTTCATGTGAAATAATTTGTGAAGATGTAATATAGTTCATACCCAATAAAGCCCCCATCACCGTCAATATTTATGATAAATATTGATTATTTAAACATTTTTTAATCAAATATATTAGTCCTTTAAAAAAATATGTGCTAATTATGATATTATGAATTAATTGTAAACATGTTTTTTCTAAAATTTTATTTGTTTAAGAATAACTTAATGCGATGGCAAAAGAAAAATAAACATATTATACGCGTTTAGTATAATTTAATTGTTATGCAAACAAAAATTCTTTGTATGTATTACATTACATTTTATAATTTACAGTTGCTCTTTTTGACATAATAAGTATTAATGTACATAAACACAATTTGCAAAATTTTGCTTACAAATAATTGTCATTCTTTTTCATAAATTCTTGACGTTATTGGTTTTTAATAAGTAGCATTACGAAGATTGGTACAGTGTCATTACATAATTTTTTTTTGCATTTACTGATAGCAGATATTGATTACTTATAATATTATTAGCTTTAATGTTAATAATATCATCATCACATATAAGTCATGATTTTTTTACACTTTATTTATCAGCCAGCATACAATTTAGCGAATGCGCCGTCTGTTATACACGTACATACATTTTTTCTTATTACATTCATTTCCATTGCAAACACAAAATACCATTTGTTTTTCAATTCATTTTGTATGTATAACAATTATATCTACGCGGTACCATTGATTCCAAGTTCGTTAATAGCTGCTTGTATATGAACATCTAGAGATTCATTTTCATCGACATTTAAGTGCTTGTAATCGTTTAAAAAGTGACATGTTCCTGGTACATCGCGTGGCATTTCTTTTGGTAGAGCCTCTTTAGGCCTTGCTTCTAATATGAACCCTGGTCCTTGAGTTAGAAACCTAAAAAATTATTTTTAGATTTTAAGTGAAACAAAATAATTTGTAAAATATTGATTTTGATATTTAATAAACCCATGCATCAAATTAAAAATAGATAAACAATAAAATTTACTCATATGTTGTAGGACTGACGTTGACACGAAGAGGTTCGCTTGTTGATTCAAATTTATTAGCTATAGTTACATTGTGCCCAAAAAGACAATATCTAGGCATTTTTTTGCCAACAACGCCCGCTAAAACCATTCCAGTATGAATTCCTATCCTCATCTGTAAAAATATTAAAAATATTTAAATAAAAAGTTGCTATAAAAATATCTTTATTTTCAAATAATTCGAATGTTGTTTTTTGAAATAAGTAATATTTTATTAATTATTTTAAGACTGGTGGAATAGTTATTGGTTGTCAAACCTATTCAAATTTTTTATTTATTATTAAAAAAATAAAATTCCATTTTTTCTCATTACTGTTGAATGGTAAAATAATTTTTAGAGTTTGAATTTTAATAACTTGTTTATTAATAATTGTTATTGTTTAATCAATATATATGCGATTTTTTACCTTTAATTCATCAAATAAATTATAACAGTTCTTGTGTTCAAATTTAGTTGTTTCAAAGTAGTGTTTCTGGCAGATCATGTGAGTTTTAGCTTAAACGTTCAACGATAGAACCAAATCTCAACATTTAAACCAGAAAGTATTTGCAGATGATAAATAAAAGTCAGTAGGAATGAAAAAGTTCTTTATCATTTACCGATTAGGTATATAAATTTTCAATTTATTCCCTAGAGGTCAGCTCTGGGAAAAATTGTGAATCCAGAGTATTTGAATGTACGATTTATTCAAAACATTTTCTATCTAAACGGCTCAATCGGTAAATAGATGTCTAGTATACCTTAATGGGTTTGCCGTCGTGGGTGGAGTGTTGGGTACACGTTTGAATCATCTTTAATGCCATCCACGCAATTTGCTGCGCATGAGTATTTGTGTTTCTATGCAGACCACATGCCACGCAGTAGGCATCACCAATTGTTTCCACCTGCACGCAGTATTAATAAATGAATACTATCTTAATGAAAATATAAACATCAAAGTAAAACAAATATTTTTTATTAAAAATTTTGTTTATAATCATTTTCAGTTTAGCTGAATGTGTTTCATAAATTTATTCTTAATTACTTTATAAAAGGTAAATGTAAATTTTCGCGTTGAATATAATATGTCAAAATATCAACTGGCGCGGTAGCGCCTCGACGGCGAGTTAAGTATTAATAAAAATGAAATCCTAATCGATATTAGTTAATAATTACTAATTGCATTTCACTACTTCATTTTCTACATATAGCCTTGTTTGCAAAATTATAATATATTTTATTACCATGAAGCAAAAATTTCATGTCTGTTTTTTATATAAAAATATCTTTACTAATTCGTTCCGTAACCTTTGACCTTTTTACACTCGTACGAAAATCTAGATATTTGATACTGTAAACAATTCTCGTTTTAGTTGTACAATGTAATATTTTTTAATTCTCTTTTTCTAAAAAGTATCAATATTATTCGTGTATTTCAAAAACCTTATGCATATTTTTTAAAAAATAACTAATTGGATGCAAATTAAAAATTGAAAGCAACAGTGCATGTATATTTATCAAACTGATTCTTGAACTGTAAAAATAATTAAATTAAATAATTCAAAAATTTTTGCACGATTAAAAATTTATTTTGTTTTTTAACAACCTCCTAAAATTGTATTCTAAATTCATGTAAAAAATAAATCCATTGTAAAATAATGTAAATTTTAAAATTCCATTAAGCTTTTTGAATCATTAATAAAAGCCAATGAAAATATGTCATTTAAATTTAGAAAAACAAATCATAAAAAAAATGATCTAGAAAAAGAATTTATTGACAATAAAATATTAAGATAAATGACAAATGATAAATTGATAGGATTCTAAAGGGCACCTTGTAGACATCAAGTTGTCCGCAATACAAATCGAACTGTTGATAAAGATTTTGAAGCATATTGATGACCATCATAGGCGTAGCCGTTGAACAGATTGCTGTAAAACCAACTATGTCACTGAACAACATTGTGACATCTGCATAGTTTTTTGCTTCAATTGTCTCCCCTGTAAATAAAAAAATGGACTAGAATTTTGTATTAAAAAAAAGCGAGTGAGTCGTTACAAAAGCTTTTGTTTCCAAAGATTTATGAAAAGTCAACTTTTTTTGTTAAATATAGAACGTGAAAATTGGGTTTCAAAATTAATTATTATCTTTTTTTTTTAATTATCTTCACTTTATTTATCAAAAAAAGACATTACTTTCGTTGTGAAAATATGTTTCTAAAAATGCTTGTAAAATAATTTATATAAAATAACATATTTCATAATATTAATACTAACAAGGAGACATGAAAAAGCCAAAATTTTAGAGGTCAACACTTAATATTTCCCTAGTTACAGACAATTGAAGAAAATCACTAAAAAAGTTACTAAATTTTCAAACGCTTATAGTTTCTCAGCATTGTTAACTAGAAGCTTATACCTTTTTTGAAATGAAAACTGAGTTCAAATCCATTCGAAATAGTAGTTATAACATCTCAGAATATTATTTTTTCCCAAAATTAGAGCGTAATAAAAATTGGACCTGAATTTTTTGTTTAAAACATTAATTAATAATAAAAGCTGAAATTAGGTTTAATCTTTATTACGCTATAACTTTGGGAAAGAATAATATCTAATCTAAAGAAGAATAATTTTGAACGGATTTGAGCTCAGTTTTCATTTAAAAAAAGGTTTAAGCTTCTAACTAACAATGCTGAGAAACTATAGGCGTTTGGAAATTTAGTAAATTTTTTAGTAATTTTCTTCAATTGCCTGTAACTAGGGAAATATTGAGCGTTGCCCTCTAAAATTTTGGCTAATTTCATATTTCTGCATCCAGAAAACATTCCTAAAATTTGAGCAAAATTGATGACCCGAAAGTGAAACACTCTCCTTGTAAGTTGAAGTTAAAAAAAAGGTCAGAAAATCTTTCTATAAAATAATAGATAAAATAATAGATAAAAATAATACGTTCATAATGGAAATCCAAAATTTTCTATTTAAACGTAAGGCGACGGTAAAAAGAGAACTCTCATGACAACGCAAACTATTTCTCTGATGTTAAGCGAGCCAAGTCATCTGTAAAGATATTGCTCAAAATTGGAGAACTGCTAGTTTAATCGTTTAACTGCATGATTTATTTTGTCTTTATATATTTATTTCTTTTTGTTTGACTCTTTTATACATTTTCTAGTAATTTTACTGGAGTTTCATAGACAATGCCTTTATTATTTCGTTTATTGAAATGCTCTGAGCGACAATATTGCGTTGGTTTTAGGATAAATGAGCTTTGGTTAAATTACGTGTTTGATTGCCTTTTATGCGATGCTTGTTTTTTTTCAACGTTCACTTTTACATCGTTAATGATTTTTTTTTTCATTGATTAGAATTCCAATTGACAGCGTGTTAGACACCGCTGCTTTTATCGATGGTAATGAAATTATGATTTTTTTTATTGTTACTACATTTTTAATAGCCCACATTTAAACGAGAGAATTTATTCATTTATATCATGATCTCTATAGAAACTTGCTCAGTAACCATAGCTATTAATTAAACCAATGTTTATTTCATTACATTAATAATAAAGATATTTGCTCCATTTTAAGTGAACTAATTTATCGCACATTTTAAACAAGTTATATCATAATTTTTTGTATATTTATAACATTTATTTATTTATGAATTCTTATGTTAAAGTGTGCATGTATTCATAAACGTAAATCTTAATATAAAAATTTAATATATTATATATAATAATATAAGTAATCCAATGTATGTTTATGATAACTAATTATTTTATTGTAAATTTACTTATGAATTTTTACTTCATTTGATTTACATTTTATATCTTTATTTCAAATGGTTTTTAATTAATTTTAAATATTGACGTAATACATATGATATATATTTTTTTAACTTTTATTTTATATATTCATTAATAATTTTATTAGTGAATACTGAAGAGAGCTATGTTATTTTAATCTAATATCGAATATACTTTTGAAATTATCAATTGTTTGATTTGATTTTTAAGCTTTACTTTTCAAAAATAAAGTTGATACAATAGTTCGTTGAAAAAGTTTTTTTTAGGTTTTTTTTAACGATCACGTGAAAAGAGAAATCATAACCTTTTGATTGAAAATAGAAAAATGTTCTAAAAGTTTAAATCTTTCAATAGTCATAGAGAAATGAAAACAGTGAGAAAATTCAAACTTTCGATGTTGATTTTTATTTCTCAGAACTTTCAAACGAATGAAGTTTTTAAAGTAAATTGGTTTTTTAATTGAAAATTATTCAACTTTAATCTTTACGAAATTTTTTAGGAGTAGAACTAAAAGTTAGCCTATTCATTTATCAGATATAACATGTTCGTATTGATTGTATTTAATAAGTAAAAAATTAAAAAATTGAAAGCAAATATTTATAAATTTTAGAAATATTAAGTTGATGAAACGCAAATGTGTATTCTGTAACTTCTACAATTTTGCGGGGAAAATGGATATTTCTCCCACTAATTTTAAAACTTATAAAATTGAATAGATTTAAATTTTTTTATTAAATATTAATATTAGACCATTGTTGAAGTAGGAATAAAGCACAATATGCAACTCGAGAGTAAAATCCCATATTTCTCCCGAGGAGAAGTTGGCGACCCGGGCAAGCGAAGCGAAGCGAGAGGAGCAAATTCCCGAGGGAGAAATCAGAATTTACTCCCTGGTTGCATAATGTACTATTAAGTCTTGTAAAAAATAAAATAGTTCTTTACTTCTTACCAAACAAAAATTAGCAAATAGTAAAACAACACTTTCAGTCAACTGATTTTTAACTTTTTTGAGTTAATAAAGTAATCATTATTGTTGAGATAAATATAAATTGTATGCCGAGTTGTATGCAACTCTTGAAATATTTAATAGTTTTGTTTAAGCCATAAAAATTTAAAACCAATAATATTTTTGATAAAACAACCATTCGAGTAACAAAATATTTTTAAACAATTAGAAAGTTTTACTTCATTTTTTCAAAACTTTAGTCGAACGTTAATTGACATTTAAATTGACAAAACATTATTTTTACAATTTATATAAAACTTATTTTTATTTTGCGAAAATAATACATTAACAAAAGATCGAAATAAGATTTAAATGTAGGACATTTTTTAAAGATCTCCCTCATAGGTCCAGCGCTTGTTCATTCTTATCAAAGTCTATTTGCGGAAAATTAAATTGATCGTCTAGAGCTTTTTTATGTATCTACAGATATATAAAAATGTACGTACCAAGCCAGAGGCGCTTTGCTATATCCGGCGGGAAGATAAGATGAAGGAGGCTGACATTTTTCTCTCTTTCAGCATCGACAGCTCGGTTCGCTTCTTCAATAGAGCTCTTCAATTTATCCATGCGTCGCCTTAAGCCGTCCTGTGCATATGAGAATAAAGAAAATACACCTTTATCTCTATGGTAATCCTAACGTATATGCTTATGTGTTATGAACTATTCGATGATAGTGTTTTACAAAAAGCACATCGCTTTTTAAATTAATAGTCATAATTCTTTAATAAGATCATGTAACTATTTTTTATGTTAGAAAGTAGACATAAATAAATAAGGTACAAGTAATGAGATATTTTTCATAACATCATTGCTATTCTTATTTTTTGTTTTACTTTTTTTTTTAATTTTTTAATTGCCATAACATATTTTTAAAGAAAAATTTCTGTTATGTAAATTGGTATATGCGATGATTAATAACTTCTATGAATTATTTGAACAAAAAAGGAAAAAATAGTTCAAGTACTAATATTCGTGACAATTGATTTCTCAAATATTTACTCCAGCTTTCCTTATTTAATGAAAAGTTAGTTTAAAATGAAAGGCTTTATGATGTGCCTCTGACAAAGTGCCAAATTTCGATCGATGAAAGTGGCTGAGCAACATAGAATTAATTAATGGGAAAACATACAATGAACTTAGTTCAAAAGATAAGATAAAAATAATTATGTTTTGGAATTATAAATATGCGTTATGAATATATTAATAAATTAATAAAAATTAATCTTTTTTAAAAATACATATATCTATGATGGTATATTACGAGAGTTTCAATTTTCACGGGCAGCTGATTAATTATATGCAAAATCATTTATCTTTAATAATTATATTCATGATTTTGAATATAATTTAATAATACGCATTATACTAATTAATACAATCTTCATAATGATTCGTTTTAATTGAAATACAAATTTAATTGAAATCAACAATAATTCACATAAAAATTACAACCCATTAAATGCCTGAAACAAATTAATTTCTATATTATATAAATAATGTTAAAAATTTACTTTTCTTATTACAGTAATGCTTTTATAGGATACTTTAAATTATAAAGAATCTGTTCTGCATATATATTTAAACTACTACTGGAAACATTGAAAATACTGAATTCACAAAAGTTTACGGATACTTAATTCTTAATTGAATTTCTGAGTAAATATTTTTAGTTCGTTGATTAGTTTACCTGAGCTCTTGCTTGCTCGCCTACGAGTATAACGTCTCTCGTTGCATCGTGAAGTGGAATATCCGAGATGAAGAGGCCACGACCAGTGAGTCCCTCTAATCCATTCAGAAAAGGTGAACTGACGAATAGGATAGAGTCAGATTCCGGGCAATGCACCATTTGTCCTTTAAATTCGAGACCCTTTAATAATGGAAAATTATATTTAATGATGAATGAAAATACATATCATGTTGTGAAAAACTTATAACGTGTTATATAATTTAATATTTCCGATTCATGGTTTATAGACGATATCATTAATGATATTAATTTTATAAAGTCCAAAACATCTATAATATAATGAAATATTTCTGTTTGATGATTTACAGATGATAACATAAATGATATTAATTTTATGAAGTTTCACAAAATCTATTATTTTATTTCCTTAATTGTCGGATCATATTGTGAAAAAGATTTTTTGTTTCGAGTGACATTTTATATTTGAACATGAGCAGAATATTATTTCAGTTATCTTTTAATTACTTTTCATTATGTTGGAGAATGTTTCACAGCAATATATTTTATCAATTGATTTATCTGGTCATATGAAAAATTTACTTGACCCTACTTGACCTAATTGAGTTTATTTTATCAAAAAAGAATATAAATTGAAAAGTGCACTGATTTACATATGATATAATTTAGTTTTAACATAAAATCCTAAGACATCCAAATCAAACATATACCTATAAAACTGATGTACCAATAAGAAAAAGTTTTAAAGTTGATATTGTCAGTATACACACATTTTATTATTTAAAAAAAGGGACGTTTGCTCTATTTCATTACTATTTGCTCCCATGATATAAATAAAATTCGATTGATAGATCGAACAGTAAACAATAAAGTGCTTTCAAGAAGACTTTACGAGAAATGCTAGCGAGTAAAGGACATTAAATGCAAATGACACTAGCGAAGGACTTGTTTAACGATCTCATCATTAATTCACTTGTTTACATGAATGTACATAAGTTTTCTTTGAAAAAGAGAGGGAAAAGAATGATTTTTATTGTTTCGTATTTTATTTAATGGACTCTTAATCCTCTTGTGGCATTTGCATTAAGTAGTGATGTATAACGTGTCTATTGGGATCTGACATAGACCAGACGCTCTCTGGTGGATAAAATCTGAACGAATAGTAGCATACAAGCAGAAAGCGTTCGTTGATGCGACTTGTATGTTCTTGTATGTCTTGTGTGAAAAGGTTATTATATCACCGATATTTTTGTTATTTTTAACGTATTTTATTATATGTCCTGCTCTGAAAACTTGTTCATCTTTTATAAAATAACGTTTGGTAGGATTAGTATCTGCCCAATAGTACAGAAATATTCATAATTAACAAAAACAGGTACTTGCTCCATATATGACAATGTAAATTGTATACTATGGTACGCCATCTTAGCTTAGACCACGCCCCCATGTCAGATCCCAATAAGAAAGACAGTTTTATTATTGATATATATAAATATAAACTATTTTTACAGAACAACCATTAGTTTGCAATAAATTTAATGTTATTAAACCACGTATATAGGGTAAATGTGCCAGTTACCGTGGGTTTAACGTGACCTCTTACAGATTTTATCAAATTAAACAGATTTTTCTATTAATGCTCGATAACTATTGATATCAGTTATAAACGTTGAAGCATCTTTTATTTAATAAGCATGATTGATTAATTATGTATAGAAAAATATTTGAAATATTATTAAAAATATAAGAATTGATGCATGCGTCAAATACCGTGTTGCTCAATTTTCAGATTTCTATATACCGTGTGTCAGTTTCCGCGCCCCCAACTAAATGCGTTTTGTCAGTAAGCAAGCCCTCGATCAAATATCGAGCGTCGAATACCGTGCATTTTTCGTCGATTTATCTTTTTTTGAGGTTATGTTTTCTTCGATGCTCACATGTTAGAGGGCACGATAACTAAGATTATACCAAAAAATTGGTTTAGTTATCGTGCACGATAATTGAATCATGCTTAAATCTGTTCCAGTTACTATATTTTATAAATAAATAATAAAAAATATTTTAAAAAAGCAAATTGTAAGTTTTTTCGAAATTTGTAAGTATTTTATTATAGTAAAATGCATATACATATTATGAATATACATTTTTTAATACTTTAAATGATTGAATTAAACATGCAATTCTTAAGCTTTTTGATAACGCGCGCACTAAAAACGCATAAATCACGTTAAAAAAATTTCAAACATTATTTATACAATATAAAACGTCGATAAATTAAATTTTTATTTTTCTAATAGTTAAATTATACTTCAAAAATATTAAAAAAATTTTTTTGTATTATTGATTAAGGCTTAAACCTATCTTAATGTATTAAAATATCGAAGGAGCACGGTAGTCGGGGGGGCAACGATAACTGGCACACTTACCCTACTATTATTAAGGGAATGTAAAATACCGACATTACAGTTTTCCAAGTTTTCGATTCTTAATTCAAAAGTTTTAAAAATATCTCTATATTACAGCCTTCCGTTTTTACTAATAAAAAGTCTAATATAGAGATATTTCGGAAAATTTTTGAATAAAGATTAAAAATTTGGAAAACTGCAATGTTGGTAACTATGTAGAAATCATATACCCTATTACATCCCCTTAATTAAACTTCAAGTGATATAAACACAACACTTATTCGTTTTTAAATACGATAATACATTTTTTGCAATAATGAAATTACCACTCATTACAATAATAAATATCAATATTTCATTTAAACATTTAATTTAAACATTCAATTTGATTTTCAATTTACGTTGTAATAAATTTAAAATTATTCCACATTTTTTAAATGAAGAATAGTATTAAAAAATGATTACTGTTTGTATTTAAGTAAGAGTAACGTTTCAATCAATAAAAAACTTATGGTTATTCACAAGCTTAAACGAATAATGATTAAATGATCAAAGAATATTGGAAATGTTTTTTCTTTATCACCATTAAAACTATATGTGATTATAATTAAGATACGTCCTACAAATAAAGTACACTTAGGATAAGTACCTACCTCAGCCTGAAACTGATCGACGCCTGGAGGTCTTTGCAGTGCCAATACAAAGGGTGTATTGGATCTTTTCAAGATCTCGTGAAAGGTCAAGGTAACACCCCTTGGCCTTGTAAAGAGAAAGTAGGTAGAGATGTCGCGTCCGTGCCTATTAAGTTGATGGCCAAAGATACGCATGAAACCGACGCCAAGCTGTACGAATTCAAGATTTCTATCGACGACGAAATGCCAAGGGAATGCTTTACAGAAACTTGCTACTCCCATTTGTAGATCTGTGGCTTCGTGTGACAATGGTCGATAAAAATCTTGTCGATTACTTTCATCCTCCATTTCTAATGCCCTTGTTGTCGTCGTTGTCGTTGTCGACGTCGTTGTCGTACTCGTCATACTACTAAAATGCTCCGGCGTTATGCGATATCTGTAACCCAGATGCAATGGCCATTAAAATTCATGTGCATGTTTAAATACATTCTGAGATGGCTCATACATTTATTACTATAATTGAGAAATCTTGTCGTCATTTCGTTACATATAGACATGTAGTTGAATTAAAATATTATATTTTTATTTTTCTCAATATCTTAAATGATGGATATTTTTATATTCCATTTCGATATTTATATATTTTTTTACTTAAAGTTTAGTATTATCAACGCATATTTATATTTTAGACTTAAATGTAGAAATATATTTGCGATACAAGCAGAAAGAAATAGATGTTTTTAGAAAATATTTATTATTTTAAATTCTTTATAATATAGCGAAATCAATGTATTCTTATTTAGATAAATTTTTTTTAATTCTATATTTTATCTTTATATTTTCTTTAACATTATATTGTATCTTTAATAAAAAATTTAATTCATCATGATTTCTAAGTATTTGATATATTCAATGTTATATGCGTAATCAAGAATAAATTGTAAAAAATGTACACAAACATGTAAGTGTGAACGGATTACTACACCAATAAGTTGAAAATTATTTGAGGTCTGCTACGTCTTTGCTATTCAATAAATCGATTTTTACTATTTATAACTTAAAAGTTCAAAATTTTTGTTTCACACAATAGCAGTAGGGTAAAACAGCCAGTGAATGACCGATTTAGCAAAACTCGTTCTTTTGATGTCAATAATTAAATAAATATGACGAAAACATATGGTTATTATTATTAAATATAATTAAAATTATATTAATTTTTTTTTTTAAATACTAGGAAGTGTTGATTTGTCCATTAAATATTTTTAATTTAACAATTTCTTAAAAAATTTGCAAAAGGCCAGTGAATGACCAGTCATACCCAATGAATGACTGTTTGTCGGCCAGTGAATGACCATTTCATTTACATCAAAGTTTTGCTCCAAAAGGAATTTCAGAGGTTCTTTTGAGTAAGAATTAAAATTAATAATTGGTAAAATGATTAATAAGAAAGTTTATCTATTCAAATACTATACATAAAAAATTTTAAACTAATTTTTAATGTATAGTATTTTGAGGTTAAGTTTATCGAGCTTGATATTTAATTTTCATTTAATGTTCATGAAAAAATAACAAGTTCAACTGAATTTTTATTTTAACAAAAATAATTATATTAACATAGCTTTAGTGCGTGCAAGTTATTATATTTGTTTACATAATAAATTTGAGAAGATATCAATAAACTAAAAGAAGCAAAAATTGTTTGCAGCAGTTCCGATATCTCGTTATGTAATTTTTAAGCATATTTATTAAAAATAAACTTTTTTAAAAATCTAACAAAATTTATTAAAAGAAAAACATTATTATTTATTCTTAGAATTTTTAAGAACAGTCTTATAGTTAAATCATTAAATATAACTTGATTAAGATGACTAGAACTAACAAATATTTGATCTCTTTTAGGATGATTGGTGACAAAACTTAATAACCTTTCAACCTTTTCTTTTAGAAGCAATACAATTTGTGCTTCTTTTTCTAATTTTTTAAAACTAATTAATTGGTTTATATTCCCGTATCTTCGCGAATAGAAAGTAATTGCTCGGTCATTCACTAGCAAACCTTCAAAATAGGTACGGCCAGTGAATGACCATCACAATTTTCTAAATATTTAATATTATTATTAGTTTTAATGCACCTAAGTCGTTATATTACTATTTTAAAATCACTTTTATATGTTGGAAATAAATTATTTTACAAATTTATGTATATATTTAAGTTAATAAGTAATTTTTTAAATCTCAGTATTTGAGGTTAATTACTGAATAATAGTGCTTTTTTGAAAAATTTGCATGTTTAGTATCTTTAACAATTATTATTTTACTGAAATAATTGAATAATAGTTTTGTGAACTATGTACATTATTGATTTTAATAGAGAAAAATATGTTAAAACTTTTCTAAAATCATTTTTTTTAATATTTGTCATTTTAAATAAGTTTAAAAAAAAATGGTCATTCACTGGTAGGTGGTCATCCACTGGCTGTTTTACCCTATAACATGAAGCACATCTATGGATTATAAAAAATAAAGTATTTAAGCTCTATTTATATTCTATTTAAAACTTTATGATTAAAAATAACGCTTAAGTAGAACATTTAACTTTATATAATATTTAAAAGTTTCCAAAAAATTTATTTATTTTTCATCAAGTGGTGCTTTTTTAAAAATAATTTTGAAATATTTGGTAGCTTTTAAGTAAAAAATATATTGTTAATTGGGATATATAAACAGGAGATGTACAAAAGTAGAAATTCGTGAAATTTTTTCATGTATGTGTACGCGTGTATGTTTATGTGTGTTTAATTTTCATTTTAAAATTACTTGAAAAATTTTTATAAAATTTTTTTTCAAAGAATTTTTTTATTTTAATCAAATATTAAAAGGTATTTTTTTAATTTATAATTTCAGAATAATTTTGTGGCAGCTTATCGCTTTGTTTATTTTTTAAAAGAGAAAATTATCAGATTCTAAATAATAAAAAAATGTTTAGCCGTAAAATGAATTTAATTGAATATAATTCATATTACAGCAAAATTATTGAATTATTTTTTAAAAAGAAATAAAAGGAAGTAAAAAGACCAAGGTAAAATGTTATTAAAACTTCACTAAACAGATGTTATTTGTCGCAGTTGTAAAAGTACGCTATATATCTTTTTTAGATGAAAAAAAAGCTTTTAAATTTTTTTACTCAAAACAAAAGATAAAAATCGTATGTTTGAAACAAAAATATGAAATTTTAAACCTTAACATGAGTTGATGATATATGGAGAATTTTTATTACGATGCAAACTATTTACTCGGCGTTGTGCGGGTTGAAGAAGTGCAAGCTTAAGCATTCCATCGTCACAATTTATTTTGCCTTTTAATGTATATTTTTTATATATCTTATTTTGCTTTTTCATATAATCTTTTGTAGTAATATCTCTAGAATTTCATAGACAATTTCTTCGTTATTTCATTTATGGGTACATCACGCACCACGATATTACATAGGTTGGGCACATGAGATTTGGTTGAATGACGTACGTTTCATTGCGTTTTATGTGACGCTTGCTCTTTTCAACGTTCACTTTAACAGCATTAATGATTTTTTTCTTTTATGGATTCAAATTCCAATTGGTAGCGTCTACAGCAATTTTTATTGATGGTAATGAAATTATTATAATTTTATTATAGACATTTATTTATTTGAATTGTTATCACTGTAGATACTTGTTCGATAATTATAATTATTAATTAAATCAATGTTTATTTATTACATTAATCTTTCGATAAAAGTGAAAATATTTTTTTTATCTTTATTCAACCATTTTATCGCATATTTTAAACATACAGTTTCATGATTTTTTGAACATTAATAGCATTTAGTATTTATTTATGAGTTTTTTTAATAGGGTGTACACGATTTGTTAGTATGATAGTGCGCTTTATTAGATCAATATGTATACCTCTGATCACCATTATTTTATGCATTAAATTTTTACTTTTTTTATAACTTTTGTATTTTAATTGATTTACATTTTATGGATTTATTTGAAATGATTTTTAATTATTGTAAGTGTTTACGCAAAATGGATGCAATGATTTTTAAATACTTTTTTTCAATTGTTGTTTATTTGTGTTTTTTTTGTCATTTTAAGTCTAACAAGAAGAAGAGGATATAATATTATTTAACTATGGATTTCTTACAACTTTGAAATACTTTTATTATTTATAGAAAAGCTTACTCTTATCCAATGTCAAAGAGAAAATTATCGATCCCTGAATAAAAAAATATATAGAAGAAATTACGCAATGTTTTTGTATACTCATAATTCAACTACATAATAAAATTGTTTACGTATTGATAGAACAATTTATTGAAAACTAATTTCTATAGCAAAATTTATTGAATCATTTTGAAAAAGGATAAAGCAAAGTAAAAAAATTACATTAAAAATTTACGAAATAAATGTTATTTGTTGCAATTTCAAGAGTGCGCTTTATATTTTTTAAAAATTTTTACTGTATGTCCGCAATATTATTTATTGGATTTTGATAAATTTTTATTTAAGAGAATTTAAAATACCGGCATTGCAGTTCACCCAATTTTCCAAAAAAAGTTTTAGTAAAAATTACAATAGTTTTAAGTAGGGTTTTTATAGACTGACATTATAACCAAAAATTACCATTTTAAACGGTAGTTTTTATCTAAAATGGCAGTTCATCAAAATTTCAGTCCAAACTAATATAATTTTTTTAGAACATTTTCCTCTGTGTACACAACCATTATATTGTAAGTTTTAATTATTTTTT
Organism: Anastatus disparis; assembly: GCA_017163975.1. Classification (NCBI taxonomy): domain Eukaryota; kingdom Metazoa; phylum Arthropoda; class Insecta; order Hymenoptera; family Eupelmidae; genus Anastatus; species Anastatus disparis. Next base: position 1,937,357 of record JAFFSR010000381.1, read on the forward strand.
TAAGTATTTAATGTTTTTATTAACATTTTTATTATAATTTATGAGTCCAGACTAATTAATTAAAACCAGTTTTCAAAAATCCAAACAAAATTTTAGCAATAGTCTTGAGAATAGAAGAATAATCTACTGCATAAATATGAATATAAATTTTCATAAATTTCATCTCATGGATCATTTCTTATTAAATAATTATTTTAGAGAACCGTATCTAGGTAATCATGAAGCTTAAAAAGGTCGCCAGAAAAGAAAGAAGTTTACACCCTCAACTTTAATTTGCGAGGTTTCAAGATTCAAAAGCTTCATTCATACAAAAGTTGTCTTTAATTGAAGGTGAAATAGAGTTTGGTACGTAAAATGAACAGTTATTTTTAACGCACAATTTCTATTGCATCTTCAATTGCATATTACTTTTAAACGAATGCAGCTTTTAACTTTTTAAACTTCATAAATTAAAACTGCTGTTCCCTAAACTTTCATATTTTTACTTATTTTCAATACAATATTTTAAAGTTATTTAGAGAATTTTTCCAAAACCTTTAAAAAAATAATCATGAAAGAAAATAGGGTTCTTAAATAAAAATATGAATGTTTTAATCACCACTATACATTAGAAACTAAGAGAGCGCGGTGGTGTAACAGATAGAGTTCTTGCCTTCAATGCGGTGGGCATGGGTTCGAATTCTGGCCAGGCACCTCTGACTTTTTTTCGAAAGAAAATTAGTGTATGTGCTATTTATATCGCAACTCTTAAAAAATCCGACCTCATTGGGTATCGGTTGATTGTTGGTCACAAAAGTGGCTAACCATCCATTGGTAGCTAAAGTTTTCGGTATGATGCATCAGATGGTCTAGCCTGATGTAATGTGTAAAACGGGAACTGGGCTACAATCTATCTAATATCATCATATGAAAAAAAGTTAATTATATAGAGAACAATATCTTCATATATTAACTTGAAAAAAAAAATACATTAGAAACTATCATTATTGTCTTATGTGGTCTAAAGATTGATGAATCTCTTGTTAAAAGTTTTCTTATAAATTTAAATTTGAACAATTATAAAATTTATTTAAGACCAATCTAAACTTAAATATCAAATCAACTTTTTTTAAAACCAATTTTAAATTATTTTTAGCGAACTTAAAAATTAAAAAAATATTTCAAAAATTACATTTTTAAGTAAATAAATAATCCGTTGAAATAGCAAAAATCTAACTAAAGGTGACTAAATTAAAAAAAAGCTTTTTCAAATCATATTATAGTACATAAATAATTATATTTTTTTAAATTATTATATTCAATAAAATCCAGAAAATAAAGTTTGAAAATTTTTATTTATCTAAAAAAATATACTAATATTTTTTTTATTATAATTGCAAAAATAGTCTGTGAATTTTCGTTATTATTTAGGACATAATAGAATTTTGTAAAAAAAGTTGACTTTATCCAGAGGATGCCATATTTATAATACAGTTATCTTTTTTTTAGGCCTTGAACTTTCTATGTAAAAGTAGAAACAGACAGACATAGTAAGACATTGACTTATAAATAAGTTTTTTAAGCTTTTTTCTTATTTCATCATTTTTTTCGATTATTTTTATTATTTTTTTATATGATATGAGTAAAATATAATATAATAAATATATTAGATCAAAGTCGACTATTTCCGATCTCATCAAATGGTATCGATGCACTAACAGTCGAGAAAATTAAAAAAAGAAAAAAGTATAAATTGCAGGAATTCCCTATTTGAAGGCCAAAACATATTTTCCAAGTACCGTAAAACGGGGTAAAGCGGTCAGGTGTAGTGTTAAAAAAAAAAGATTAATATATAAAGTATATTGTCCTCTATATGATTAACCTTTTTCTATGGTGATGTCGAGGGAGCCCAGCCCGGTACCCGTTTAACACATTACATCAGGCTAGACTGTCAGACCCACCATACCGAAAACTTTGACTACCGATGGACGGTCAGCCACTTTTGTGACCAACAATCAACCGATACTCGATGTGCTCGGATTTTTTAAGAGCGAGATATGGGCAGCAGATACACTAATTTTCTTTCGAAAAAAAAGTCAGAGGTGCCTGGCCAGGATTCGAACCCGTGCCCACCGCGTTGAAGACAAGAGCTCTATCCGTTACGCCACCGCGCTCAGTCATGTGTAGGGTAAGACAAGCATTTTTTCATATATGATTTTCTAATTTTTTATGTTCTTTTTTATGTATGTATAATAATAATTCTTTCAACTTCTGTTAATAATTTACAAAAAAATTATTGTTACATATAAACAAAAGTACATAAAAAATTAGAAAATCAATAAAAAAATGCTCGCTTTCCTCCACACCTGACCGCTTTACTTCGTTTTACGGTAATTTGAATAAAATTTTTTACTTTTTTCATGATCTTGATGTTAACATCTTAATGTTTTTTGAAGCTATGCTTCTTACGCGACGTTACGGCAGGGGCACTAAATGTATAAAAATCGACAGTCCCAAATGTCACCCAGCGTGAATGAACGAATACGGCACAGGATGCCATTATTGCTATCAACATACAAACATTCTTTTTTCTCTTTCTTTCTTTCCCTCTCTCCCATTCCGCTTAAGAATATGCATGTAGATACATATAAGAAAGATAAAGAAAAAGAGACTGCCTTGTTGTAACCGGCAAAGAAGGCTAGACATAGCCCCCTCCATTCGCGGCTACCTTTATTGTACATATAAGAGAAAGAAAGAGAGAGGGAGAGAGTCAATTCTTAAAGCCGGCGGACAGAGAAGGATAGACGCAACCCTCTCTATTCTTTATGAAAAAGAAAGAGAGAGGGAGAGAGTCAATTCTTAAAGCCGGCGGACAGAGAAGGATAGACGTAGAATACGATGATTAAATAAATAAATTATGTAAATAATATTTATTTAATTTAAATTTTAAAATTAGTATACGTATGAAAATATGCGTTTGTATTTATAATATTATAATCTTAATATATTTTTTTGGCAAGAATTTTTTTATTTTCTCTCATTATCTTCTTCCGTTTATTAATATGTGTATATTTATATAGTTGTTATTAATTACTACATTAATAACAAAAAATGAAAATTTAATAAAATTTAATAAAGTTTTTGTATTTTTCTGTTTACAATGCACATGACGAAAATTACGTTTACCTAAATATATGTTTTTTTAATAATTGATATTAATAAAAAACTACATTATTAATATATTTTTAAATACATAATACATCGAATGAAAAATAACGTTTTCACTAAAAAATTAATTATAATTTTGCAAATGTCACACTTCCTAATTTCTATGTATATATACTGGAAGCATAGCTTCTGTCGGCCAGTCCCCACGACTGCCACTCCTGTTTTTTTTATATTTTATCAAAAATCTCACCTTTTAAAGTTGAAAAATATTAAATTGTTAGTAAAAAATTATAATAAAAAAAAAAGTTGCGAAAATTTCACTAGAGGACCATGGAAATCCTGAACTCTATTTATTCTTTTTTTCCGTCGCTGTATAGCGACGGAGGCAATCAATGTATTTATGAACAAAGTACATATAATATACAATGGTGTTTGTATCAATCGGCCAAGAACGGGATTTGAACTCGGAATCTTAAGGTTGTATGGGCTATACAGTCTGTGTCAAAAGTTAATTTTTTAGAAAATCGTCTATATTTTTTGGTAGAAAGTAATTATCTAATTTTTAGCTTAGTAACTTATTAGATAATATTAAAACAATCATTTTAAACTTTGTTTCATTTAAATATAATGAATTATTAAAGAGTTATAACATTTTAAAGTTTATAAATTTTACACAAATCTAATGCAATCATAAATAATAATGCCAAACTTTAAAAAATGATTTTATTTGACTGCAACAAAGTTTATTTTGTTCAGTTTAAAATTTAGAATCTATTGAAGAGGATGGAATTTTGATTTTTATTTTTTATTTAAATTTATTGCTAATTTTCTATGATAAAACAGTAAGTCTGAGACATATACATTTTTTCGCAGAAAATTGGCAATAAATTTTAATAAAAAATAAAAATCAAAATTCCATCCTCGTCGATAGATTCTAAATTTTAAACTGAACAAAATAAACTTTGTTGCAGTCAAATAAAATAATTTTTGAAAGTTTGGCATTATTATTTATGATTGCGTTAAATTTGTGTAAGATTTATAAACTTTAAAATGTTATAACTCTTTAATAATTCATTATATTTAAATGAAACAAAGTTTAAAATGATTGTTTTAATATTATCTAATAAGTTACTGAGCTAAAAATTGAATAATTACTTTCCACCGAAAAATATGGACGATTTTCCAAAAAATTAACTTTTGACACAGACTGTATAGCCCATACAACCTTAAGATTATGAATCCATACCGAGTAAGCCACTGAGATCTCATCTATGGTCTATTCAATCAATTAACCAAAAACATATGAATTTCAAAAAAGACTAATCTTACTGGTTTTTTAATCAGGTATCAAATCGTGTATTCATATATATATATATATATATATATATATATATATATATATATATATATATATATATATATCAGAACTTGACTAACGTGCGAGTGTGTGAGTTATTAAATAAAGATAATAGTATGAAACCGCAGTTTTAACATACACAAGCCAAGGCACGTGAAGCACGTTTAGTTAAGCCCTGCTACCTTTAAATTCTCAATCGATTAATAAAGGTAATTACTGAGGTTATAAATTGATGTACTTAAATTTTGAATTTTATATTTTATAAAAGAACTATAACCCTGGTAGAAATGTAAGCACAAAAAATGGCGTATAAAAGAATTTAAGGTTATTAGTAATAATAATGCCAAAGAAATGGCCATAAAATGTTAAAAAAAGCCTTTCCATTTTTACTGGTCATAAAATGGTAATACAAAGCGTTTCAATTTCTACCAGGGAATGATTCCATTATTATTTTATTAAAACTTTTAAATATTTTGATTTTATAAAGCTTAAAAGTTTTTTTATTATTTATATATTGCATGTACATAAATGTAAGAAAATTAGAAGTCACTTTCATTCGAAACAAAATGAACTCCCGTTGATAAAATATAAAAGAGCACTCACGCATCTATTTATTATTTACTAAAAAAGAGTAAGTGGAAAAACGTATTCTTCAATATTAAATATGCAATATTACTTTGTCAAAATAAAAACTTGTTTATTTTCAAGAGTATAAAGAACAAGTATTTTACTTTTATTCAACTACAATAAATTAAAAATGAAATATTCGTACCGATTCTCTTTAAAGCACAGAGCGAGTGTATTAAAAGTCTAATTTATCATTTTATCAAATTCAAAGAAACAAGAGAAAAAAATGAAAATAAAAAGAAAGTCAACCAGAGTATAAAATGAAATGTCTGAGAAATAAAATAGTCTCGAAGCAACACATATACACTCGACGGACTAATAGTCATCCAACTAAATTCTTATCTGCCATGTGCCTGGACATTGAAAAGGGACATAGCAAGTTTGCCCAGCTACCTGTCAAGCACAGCTTTTTCATTTTTCACGCTATACTGCAAGTATATACATGTGTGTAAGACAAGGTACAGATCAGGCCTCGGGGCAAACTGGCTATCGGCCATGTGACTTACGAAAACTAGTTTCAAATATTTGTCACAGATATTTCCCGATCAATATTTACTTTTTTCAAGCTTATAATTCTTTCTAGTCTTGAGCATTTTAGTTTGATGGACGCTGAGAATTTTTTTTCTCACTTGAGTGCATACTACAACGGCTTGAGATTAATGCCAAAAATGAGAGCAAGTACGACAACGTACGTGAAAAAGGCAAAGTATAAAGATTGATGGATGAAACAGGTGCATATTTTTTAATGTTGTGTAAGTTTACAAAAAGTTTAAGATGTTGTAAATATTCAGGAAAAATCATGATTTGAAAATTGTTTATTCTATAAATAAAAATAAAAATAGAAATAAAAATGAAAAATTTTAATTTCAAACAGTTATAAAAAAGTATGTTAATTTATTCTCCATACACTGTTAAAAAAACATGTTAAATTTAATGTCTTACAACCATTAAAATGATTTAAAGTATACTGCATGAAAATTAAATGCTGATCTGCATGAAAATCAATATATTTTACCATAATTTTTAAGTTTCACATGAAGTTAGAATCACATGAAATTTCATACAAGAATAAAAATTTATATATCTACATAATTTGCATTGAATGCACTGCAATGAAATTGGCTTCCAGTACACGTACTGGAAGTTTTTATAACAGTCTACTTTTATAATTTTAGATATATTATTTAAAAAATCTGAACTGCATTTAGAATTTTAAACATGAAAATACATAAACAAAATTATTCACGTTCTTCTTGAAATTTCTAGTTTAAACATTGCAGATGTAAAAAGATAATAGAATTAATTAATTTATGAAAAGTGATTGTGAAATACTTATTATTAACCAGAATATAATATCAATTTATAGCAAAGTTTCTGGTATTACAAAAGAAAAAAAAACATAATTCATAATATGCTTAAAATGATAAGACATGTATTTAGGCATTCATTTATCTGCATTCACTAAGGACTCGGAATGACACTTCTTGGAATACTTTAACTTGACAGTGTCTGGTGCAATCAATTAAAGCATATGAAGGTCATACATTCTCTTTTTTAATTATATCTATCTATTTTACAATATGAGTCCAAGTATAGTAAGAAATTATTTTTTTTCTTTTTTTCTTTACTTTCTAAACTTAATTCACTGATATAATATTGAAAATATTTGAAAAGGATAAAAAAAGTTATGGTTTCTTTAAAAGTTTACGTCACTAATAGTAATTTCAATAAATATTTTTTAAAGGATATTTACAACTCCGTAATTTTTAATTAATTAAAAGTTTTTTTTTAATAAACACTTAGTTTAAAAAAATTTTTAAACATATTGAGAGAAATGTTTTAGTAAAAATTACTACTTTTGTTAGTTATGTGAAAACATGGTACGCATTATTACTATAAAAGAAGGAAAAAATATTGTTTCAAGAATAATAATTTAAATGAATACTTGAAAATTTACTTTTGTAATAGAAATTTTTTGTTTTACATAGCAATAACATGTATTATACCCCTATGTTTCTGCATAACTAGCGAAAACAGTAACTTTCATTAGAATATTTCTTTTTAAGCAAGCACAAAATACAAATATTATGCTTTTCTGTTAAATATTTTTTTAACGTTTATTTCAGTTTTTGTAAAATGTATTGTCAATGTGAAACGTATATTAAAATAACAAATAATAGAATTGTTGCCAAATATTAGCATTATTACAGTAGTTAAGTTATTATTTTTTAACTAACAAATAAGTGTTTATTGAAATTTTTTATTTTTATAGATACGATAGCAAAACTTTTATGCACTGAACTTCATTCTACGCGCGCGAGGGTGCCTTAGTATACATAAAATCGATAAGAATAATTTTGCAGAGCAGAAAATAAATTCGAAATGTAATTCATAACAATAATCATTTTTATTTCAGATTTTTTAAACAAAATCAAACAATTAATATGAAAATAAAATTTAAAAAACTTTTTATTTTAATGAAACTTTTTATTTAACATTTTAAATATTAAATTTTATATTTTACTTTCTCATAAAAATTCGATAAATCTTGTAGAATATCATTAATTTTAGTTCAGAAAATGCAAACTTTTAACTTCATTTTTTTACAGATAAGGGTTTAAAAATAAAGGGCTTTCCAGTTCAATAGATAAGTTTTTGTATTACATCAATCTTTCTATTTTTAAATAAAAGAATTATTTATGTATATGAATAATCTTACTATTTGAATTCGTAATTTATCCACAAAGATTTTATTTAATATATGTACATTTATTAGAGCATAGTCTTAATTATCTTTTGTTTCCCTTACAAAAAAAAATAAAATCTTTATGATTTTATTTAAAATTTTTTTAAATTTACTAAAAAGTGTTATTTTTTTATTATAAAAATTATAGTGTAATAAATACCATTCATGAAGTTGCAGAAATTTTTATAAATTATTTGAACAAATAAAAATTCAATGATAATAAAAAAAATATTGAAATTTCAATAATAAAAATAATTCTTTTACAGAAATTAACATACTAATATATTTTAAACAAATCTATGCAGTTGAATAAGACTCGTAATTCATATAAAGTTTGTATTGCAATGTAATATATTAAATTATGTACTAGAAAATATATTAGCTGCTTTTAATTAAAATTATTAAATACACTATGCACGCTTCCATTCAAAACTTTAAAATGTTAAATAAATTTAATTTAATTTTTTATTGCAGTCGGTCTATATTTACATTAAATTAAATACAAATTATTATCCATACGCCAAATAAAGATATTAATTTTGTTTGTGTTACATTAATTTTTAATTGAATTTGGTTTTACTTACTTTCCATTTATTTATTTAACAGTAAAATTTGAGTTTAATATGAAAATTTGTACTGAAATGCATGTTTATTTGAAATGGAGATGAGAGTATTAATATGTATTAGTGAAACTTTACTAACAAGGAGAATTTATACACTTTGATCAAAGATCTACCTTATATACCTCAAAAAATATTTTTCTCAAAATAAAGTTTTGTTTCTGTAATTGACATAGAATTTTAAATGCGTCTAAACTTAATACTATTAATATAGCGAGTATGTAGCGCGTGTGAGTACGCGTGCGTATGTGTTGATGAGTGTGTATATGTATTCACTTCCATTGAATTTTTTAAATGCTGTAATCAATATTGAAGTATTTACTGAACCATTACTAAATCAATTTCATAGATAACGATTGATACTTAAATGATTATATTAATTAGAACTAAAAATCAGTGAAAAAATTTAAAGAAATATAAAACCTAAAATTTTCTTCCATGTGAGTATTTTATTCGAATACCGTAAATATTGATTGGTATTCAAAAAAATGCCATTTAGATATAAAATTTTCCCGTAGCTTGGAAAATTAATTTAAAAAAGGATTCAATCGTGATATACCCTAATTTTCATACATTGACCATTTCGAACATAGTTTAAAGAGCTGATTCAGTAAATAAAATTTAATCTGTATTATAAATACTTGTATACGTCTAGCAAATTTGTTATTTAGTGTATAAAGTTCATATAATCAGTTATGTAACTAGCAAAAATTACCGTTTTCTTTGGTTGTACATGGAGAGAATTTTTCTATAATAATTACGATTATCGTCACTACAATCGTGGGACATTTTATTGGGATCTGACATGGGGGCGTGGTCTAAGCTAAGATGGCGTACCATAGTATACAATTTACATTGTCATATATGGAGCAAGTACCTGTTTTTGTTAATTATGAATATTTCTGTACTATTGGGCAGATACTAATCCTACCAAACGTTATTTTATAAAAGATGAACAAGTTTTCAGAGCAGGACATATAATAAAATACGTTAAAAATAACAAAAATATCGGTGATATAATAACCTTTTCACGCAAGACATACAAGAACATACAAGTCGCATCAACGAACGCTTTCTGCTTGTATGCTACTATTCGTTCAGATTTTATCCACCAGAAAGCGTCTGGTCTATGTCAGATCCCAATACTTTTAGGTTTTTTTATAGACAAATTGTTTGAATGTTATTGAACACATTGATAAAATTTAAAGTTCGTTTTACAATTTTCACGGTAACGACCCATAATTTTTACAGTATTTCTGCGTAATTTTTGTGAGATTTCATTATAATTTTTAAGCAAAAATGTTGCTGTAATTTTTAGAAAGATCTTCATTTTAACTTTTATAGACAAATTCTCTTCGTGTATGAGCTTTATACTCGTCGTTACAGTAATATTTAAATCTATGACTATAACGTCCAGTAGATATAGATGATTATTTTGGAGATTATAAACTGATTAGAAGAAAAAATTTTTAAAGTTTCAACGTCAGACTAAAAATTAAGATAATTAATTAGTTTTAACGTAGAATGATAATAAGATTAATACAATAGTTCTCTAATTTCACTTTATTAATATTTTCATTGGATACTTAATTATTTTTCTAAAGGTTTGAAATTGAGTGATTAACGTAGTAAATAACGTAGTACAACAAATTCAGTCGAAAATATACAATAAAAAACATAAACAAAATTATTAGTTTGTCTAAATTTAAACCCTTCATGCAACAATTCAGGAATTCAATGCAATACCAAAATAAAAAAAAAATTTTGAATGTTAGCCAAAACAGTATCCCCAAATTTTTTGCAATATTTTACGTACGTTTTACCCCAGTACTATTTAGCAGGCTCATCAGGAAAACTAAATATGGTCAATGTCCCAATCGCTACTCACGAACCTATTACTAACCGCTCAATGTTATTTAGATACGAAAAAAAATTTTTAACAATGAGCGGCTAGTAATAGGTTTGTGAGTAGCGATTGGGACATTGACCATATATCTCTTTTGTCAAGAAGAGTTGAATTTTTTGTGATGAGTAAATCAGATGAACGTGACAAACTTTCTAATAATAAATTTATTTGAACAAAATAAAAAGAATGAAATGAATAACTATAAGCAATTCGAGAAAGATCTCTTATTGTAATTGGCACCGCTTTTAACGATTATTACCACTCCGAATGAATAGATGATTGGATTTTTATTCGTTAAAGATGTTAATGAAAAATTTTAATTTTTCTAATTATATTTTTTAAAGTTTTTTTATAAATTAAATTATCAAATCATTATAAAAAAGTCTTATCTTTCTCTCTATATTAAGTTTCTTTATTGTACATTTTTTAACTGTGACCTACATAATTTTTTTAAACTTATATATCGGATGATTTTGAATATTTTAGAAAACATTATATTTGAAAAACGTTCAAAACAAATAAAAAATATTTCATTGTTATTTACAAGGCATCTTTAAATTAATATATTCAGAAAGTACTTCAATATTTATAACAAAATTTAAAATTCAATTTATTGAATCAAAAGTTACAAAAAGTTTAAGATTTTAAGAAAATTTGTAAACATAAACAAAAGGTAGTAGTAAAATTATGAAACTATTGATTTTACAGTTTAAAGATGATTATTTTAAAAGAGTTATATTACTTATCTGTATTATAACTGATAATTTTTAGCATTTTAATAAAGTAAGCTGAAAATAAATTTTGTAAACAAATTAGAGCTTATGTGATTTGTATTATAATATTTATCTTTCAAGAGTAGTTTTATTAAAATTTGAAATAATAATATCATTGATAATTTCACACTAATTAATATTTCATGAAAATAAATACAAGACTTCAATAAAATAAGATTAATCTTCTTACCTAAAAAACTTGGTGTTGTAGGGATCTGGGAGTATATATACATCAGCTTTATCATTATAAAATTGTCGAGCAATACCCTTGAGACTGCCGACAAGTAAGTAGGCAATGGACGGGTGATCTGTCGTGAAATGAAGTTCTAAAGCACCAGGAGTTGCAATACAGACAAATTCAGCTTCAGTTTCAGAGCCTGATTGATGTTGTACAACATCATTGACACCATCAAGAGTAGTGAGAAACGCCGTGAGATCATTACCAAGACATCTAAATGCACGTTCTAACAAGCCTATACTAGCTGTCGAAATTACTTCTTGACCAAGCCTATCCATAAATTCATTTGCATCGATATCTGCAAAATTTGTATTTCATTTTATTTGAAATTTTTACTTTTATTCATGAAATAATGACCATTCGATTGAGCAGTATACTGTACTTAATGGAATTTTCAAATTTACTTTGAACTGGAATTCAATTATTGAATTCAAATTTATTACTTGCTTTAAAGGGTATTATGATATTGGAATTAATTTAAATTTAGGTTTAAATTTTTATTTTCTTTAGAATATTATTTATTAACAATTAACAAATTTGAGTTATAAAAAATAATAATAAGAATTTTTTCATTTTTTAACAAGTCTTATAAAAATAAGGAATCTAACTTAAATATATATTATTCTTTGAAATAATAAAAGATTACTTTTTTGTCAAATGAAAAAATTCACAATTTATATATATATATATATATATATATATTACAAGGAAACGTTTATCAAGCTTATTAGAGCATGAAATCGATGTACATTTACTCGCGCTTATATGGACGTACTTTCATTTTGATTTACTTCAACAAATCTTCTAACTCCAATTTTCTTAAGGGGATGTAATAGGGTATATGATTTCTACGTAGTTACCGACATCACAGTTTTCCAAATATTTTATCTTTGTTCAAAAATTTTCAGAAATATCTCTATATTAGGCTCTTTATTAGTAGAAATGGAAGACTGTAATATAGAGATATTTTTAAAAATCTTTGATTAAGAACCAATAACTTGGAAAACTGTAATGTCGGTATTTTACATCCCCTTAAAGAGATTGAAGTACTATACACCTCTTATTTATAATTACAATAATAATGATGAAGTATATTTTATACAGTAAAATTTAATATAAGAAACATGTTTGTATTTCAACACTTTATTTCTTGAGCAAGGGTTAATTTCAGCTTTTTTAGATCTTTATGCATACCAAAAAATTCGTAGATAAAAAATAATTTGATAATTAATTAAAAAATTTTATAAAATTATTAATATTCTTAGCTTTTTTAAGTAGTAAATGGTAAAACTGGGCACGAGAGAGCAAATCATTAATCATAGGGAAATTCGTACTAAAAAAATAAAAAAATGAATTCTTATATCTACTTCAAATTATGTATATGAACTCTTATATATACTTCTATTATTTTTACAATGATCTTATAACCGACGCATTGGCCGAGTGGTTCGGCGCGCGCCAGGGGATCTGCAAAGTTAAGCAGCATTGGCCGCGGTTAGTACTTGGATGGGTGACCGCTCCAAGGAACGCTACGCGTCCAATCTGGACTTGCTTTGTGTGACGATCGCTTGGGCGTGCTGGCCACATGACAATGTGAGCGGGAGGTGTGGCAGATACGGTGTAGGTATCCTGATACAAGGATGCCTAATACCGAATCTGCTATATACACCGACCCATTCCGGAGAGGGTTTTCCCAGGTTTTATCTCACTGGGGTTGCTTATAGGTTTTCCCCTCTCCACGGGCATTACCCCGGGCGAATGCGGAATGGGACGGGTCAAACAAAGAATTGGAAGTATAAATAAAGGTGTGGGGAATACGTTAAGATCGTAAAGATGAACGTGGAAGCCACCAAAATTTTAATTTTAATACTATTTAATACAAAGATCTTATATATTTATAATTTAATTTCTAATGCTTATAAAACTATATCTCTGTACAATTCCAGAAATATTTTTTGAAAGCTTTCTTTGTATTCAGGCAAAACTTTTTAAGTAATATCACTTTTTTGTAATATTTAGCGTTATAATTAAGTGTATTAGCTTTCATTTTCGAGATAAAATTTTAATTTTAATTAATGTGAAGATTTTTGACATACATTTGAGATTCTAGCAAGCAAGCAATTACTTAATTTTTAGGAAAAGTTGAAAATTTGGATTTTAGTGAATAAGAAAATTTTTGACATACTTTTTCAGATTCTATAAAACAGCCAGTGCGAGAACATTAACCTTTCTCCCTATTGTTGTATAATCCCTTGTGAAATTTCGATGATACATGGGCATTTGATTCAACAAACTTCCCAATTTCCTCCGAGCTCTAATGCCATATACTTGTTAACCCATTGTGCCGAGCTGGTCAATCAACCGACAAATGGTGGGCTATATAACCCTCCTCTCTCTCTCCCTTGGCTCTCTCTCTATATATATATATGCCCACATTCGCATCGTCATACGATAGGTCTGCTGTTACATTAACGAGCAGCGTAGATATACATATATAGCAATAACATCTCTTCGTAAATACGCGTATATACGTGCAATCGATAAAATGAAAGCTCACTGCTATTACTATCTCTCAGTCAGTCTTGCTTACAAGCGTAAATAGGAGGGCTGTATTCCTCGTCCTTCCTTTTCCCATATCCAAATTAAATTCGTCTCTCCTATATATAACCTTCACATTCCAGGCTGCCCTGTTGGATATCAATGAAACGCAAATGCTCTAATTCTAATGTCACCACAAGAGATAGAGAAACTCAGTCCGTTATCGCCGATTCCTCTTAGCAAGCCGGACGCCAATGATGCCACCACTTTGATATACGATGGTACAGATAGTATAGCTTCGCAAAAAATACGGAGTTTATGCGATAATTCTTTAGACTTTATTATTTATTGAAGCATTTTTAATTTTTTAATTTTCTAACACTTGCTGATAATTATTTATTTCACAAGTAAAGTTATATTTCTTTAGTTTCAAAAATTTATTGTTATTCAGGGGATAAATTATTCTCGAGATCATAGTTTTGAAAATATTGTTAATAGAAATACAATTTATAATTTCAAAATATAAAAAATTTGAATGAAAATTATAAATAATAATAAATTTTTTTACTGAAATAGGTCTTTTTTTTTAATAGCAAAGAACATTAACAGAAAATAAAAGATTAAAAAAGTATCAGTTTTTCTAGAAACAAGATTTTAATCACACTTTAAAAAATTTTATTACACCATTAAATAATAAAATTATTTGCATGCCAAAAAAAATTTTTATGGTAACAGAAAAAACGAAATCATTAGAAAAAGTATAAAAATTTACAATTTACGTAGTTAAATTTTTCTTTAAGGTAATATGTTTACCTCAGCATGAGAAGAATCTATTTCAAGATAGTAGATGCAAAAAGGACTATTTTAAACTAAATGCTAAAAAAGAGTTTATCTCGATTTAATCGCAAGAAAAGGGTCTATCTTAAAGTGGATGACTGAAAAGGGACAATTTCAAAACGAACCTTTAAAATAGTCTATTTTACAGTCTAATTTTTTTTTTATTTTAATTTTGATGACACTACAGCAGACCAAAGGTAATTGAAATGTCAAAAGTTTTTTAAATCACTGATAATGAATCAAACTAATCAAAATATCTCGATTGTAGAAGTTTATGCATCTAAAAGTATTAAGAAAAGAAACGAAAAAGTTTATCTGTTTAATTATTGTTTTGAAACAAAACTTTTTAATAAATAAAATTGTGAAAATTGTTTTAATTATTTTGATTTTTTTGACTCAAAAACAAATAAAATTAATAATATGTGACGCATTTTTGCGTAAAAATGTAATCATACTTTTAAAAATAGTTTTCAAATCCTTTAAAGTTAAAAATTACTTTAAAATTATTTTTTTAAAAATAATTACTTTATTCGGGCAAATAAATATCTCACCAATTGTTTATTACATTTTTAAAACGTAATTTTTGTTTAAATAATTGAATGAAAACGTAAAATCAATAAAGTGGAAATCAGTCAATATTGCACAAAGTTTTAGCAGAATAATTTGTTAAATAGCTGTCTATTTTAATATTTTCATTTAAAAAAATGATTAAAATAAGTTATTCTTTTAATTTAAAATGCAGTAAAATTTAAGTTGGTTATTAAAGAAAATAAAAAATAGTTTTCGTTAGTTTAGATAAGTATAAAAATAGATTTTAGTTAAAAAAAAAGAGTTCACTTTTTAAATTCATTATTTCTATGAATTACTTAACGAATACGTACTGAATTAGTAAAATTTAATTTCTAAAATTAGAGAACTGAATTTTATTAACTGTTCCAGTTTTATAAAAGTTTTATTTTTCACAAATATTCAAATCTTTTGTTCATATAAAAAAATATGATAAAAAAATTTTCACATTCAATCTAAGCTGAAGGATAACAGTGAATGTTATCTAAAAAAAAAGAAATTGAGGTAATAAAACAAATTTCACTTTCAATCTAAGGGAAAGGTGAGAAAAAATGAGGGATAAAAGTCATTTTTGGAATAACGGATAACTTAATGTCGAGTACAATGGTTCTTCTTTCGTCGAAATGACGCCTGACAAATCTTTTCTAACGGCAAAATTGTGCTATAAATGGTTTCGACCTAGATATGAACCACTTTTATTTTCTTTAAGCCTAGCTGTATAGTACTGTTCTATCATTTCAAAGCTATTTGATAGCATTATAGTTCTATATGTTTTTAATATTATTTTTAATTTTATTTATGACATGTTTGAGAATTTTTTATTTTATTAAAATTAATAAAAAATAATTGAAAAATAATAAAAGAAAATTCATTAAATGGTTATCAAATATTTCTCAATTTTTTTCAACCAATTAAATCTCAATTTACAACGCCAGAAGTTGCCAACAGTAGAAGAACAAAAAACTTTTATAAACGATAAGTATAATGTACTTTATTAAAATTAACTAAATACTGTAATACAATTTTAGTTGTAATTTATTATGTTATTAGTATCTTAACCTGTTATGAATCAATAATTTATATTTATTTTCTTAATTTTTACAATCACTATAGTTCAAAATTTATTATACATTATTTTGAATTCCAGTAAAACCAGATAAATATAAAGAGGAAAATTTTTTCCAATTCAAAGAATTATTTGTCGGTATAATAATAATAATACTCCTTGAATATGTCACGGTTAAAAACAATCGTGTAGTCTGTTAACTATCTTTGTCTGTTAGAGAATGTCTGTTAAATCAACAGACACAAGTATGTCGATTTAACATGTATATTACATATCCTTCACGGACATTTTGTCTGTTAAAGTAACAGACATTTTTGTCTGTAAGCATATTTCAATAGATTGTCTGTTAATATTTTTAACCGTGGTATTATATTTAATTGATATACTTGTAAAGTGTAAAAAAAATGCTATTTAGAAATATTAAATCTCTTAAATCAAAGAAGATTATACAAATAAAAAAACAATATAATAACTAAAATGGAAATCACTCAAGAAAAAATCATAATGAAAATTAAAATAGCTGACTGAATCTGGAACTTATCTTTTGATTAAAAGTTGTTCGAAAAAATCTTGTAAATATTGGAAACGAAGAGCCTGCAGAAAAAAATATTTTTTAAAGTATTTTGAGAAGAATAAATATCTTTTAGTTATACTTAGTTGGTACTAATTTCTCAAGGGTGGCTCCGTTTTATTGGACTCCACTATATATTAACCTATATTTTGACTGTGATATCATATCATATTATGTGCAATACTTTAAATGAAAAGAATTATGCTATTATTTATTGTTTTATTTATTGCACGCCTTTTTGTACAATTGTTGTGAAATAAACAAAATATATATCTATCCATCTAAGGTAAAATAGCCTATTATGAGACGATTTTCGACCATTTTTTTTTCAACACAAAATATAAATAAATAAATTACACGAAATAGAATACTATCATAGCTCATTGGATGCGCTTTTTTCTGTAGAATAAGTACTTTTTTAAAAATTTTTAATTAATGTTATATTCAATAATTTATTTAGAAAATAGTGAAAAGGTTTCTGGAGCCTATTATTAAACGCAATTTTCTTGATGGCACCCCTGTTTCATTCCCTATTATGAAACACTTTTCATTTTATAATTTACAAATCATTATTAATATTTCAATTAAAAATTGTTAAAAAACGTTAAAAATCGTTTAAAATTTATATTGGGAAGGTTTTTATGTCGGATTAAACCTATTTTAGTCATTTTTAAAATTTTAGATAATTGTAAAAAGTATTACTATTTTTAGGTTAGAATTTAGATTATGATTCCATGTTTTAAAATACATAGGATTTCCTATATACCATAAATAGGAGTCTATTTTAATTTTGAATCCTATTAAGAAACACACGTTTATTTTAAGATTATTGTTTTCAAAACCAATAATTAACGATATCAATCAATTCTATGGTCTTTTATTTACAAAATAAATAACTGTTTAGGTCAAATTATGATAAAATAGCAATAAAATTAATAAAATAGTTACGAGCTTTATTCGTCCATGATTAGTCAATCAGTCAGTATTATTTAGTGCTTATCTTAAACAGTCTCATTATATTAATTTTTTTAATTTGTATAGTTTATATATGACTTTTATTTTGATTGTATCAAAAAGAGGAGATGTAGACGAAAACGTGTATATTTTACTGTAGCTTTAAAAACATTCAAATTTTATATAAAATTATATATTACACGCGTGTTTCATAATCGGAGCCACTTTTCTTACTGTTCCATAATAGGCTACTTTTACCTTATAAATATCTAATATGAATTTAAGCTAAAACAATAGCAAAAAAATAGTAAAAGAATAGGTGCTGTTATTGGTTCTATTTATTAAAATATGATTATTTAAATTTTTTTATAAGTTTTACGTCAACAAGTATTTATTATTTTATTGATTAATTAAATTATGCACTTTTTGTAAATTTTAAATATTTTTTTTGATTCATAATTGCAGATGAAAAATATATATGAATTTTGTAGACTACTTTATTTTAATTTCAATCTTTCTTTAAAATAAAACTATAAATCGTTGTGTATGATTTCAAAGAAAATAATAGATTGTTTTTTCTTAAGATTTTCAAAATTGATTTAATAATAAAAAAAATAATTCATGATTCATCAAAATACAACAATGCAGTTCATACTGCAACCCTCCGGAATTTACATTAAATTGCTGGATTTTCGAGTGCACATTATATATATATATATATATATATATATATATATATATATATATATATGCAGTGACGTGAAACTGAAGGGTCTTATCCTTATCGTTGCAATGTTTCTATATGGTTGCACTCTCTCGACTTACTTTCGTGGAAATTGAAAGCAACCTTACTTCAGTAGAAATTTTGAATCGTCTAAGAAGTTGTGTGTGCAAGTGTGCATGTGTATGTGTGTACGTTTAGTTATATGCGTTTGCAGCTTCTTGAAAGAGGTGTATAGGGCGTAGCTTCAGGCGTAGATTTTATATATTCTAGGTATTGCGAACGTGAAGTTCATAAGAATCTTACTGCTTATTTATCCTGTGAGTGTACAAAAGTTGGAAGGTGTATATGTACTTTAGATTGAAATGAAAGAAATATTCAAGGCAATAGTGTGACTTTGTGCAAAATTTGTTTTTTTTTTTCTTTTGTGATTTCACATTGAAAGTTTACACTGAGAAGATCAACTTGGTATTAAACTATAAAAAATGTTATATGTAAATATACAAACAATATTCATTGCTTTTTATATGCAAAACAAAGACTTGAAGCACAAAAAAAGTAATTTAAGAAATGCCATAACGAAATCAAATTATAAATTTTGTTATTATGCTTAGGAAAATGAAAATAACAATACAATCTAAAAACTTAAATCCTAAATAATATTTAATATTTCGTTAGAATTTTTTTAAATTATGGAAGATTAGATTATTTTAAGAATCTTTAATTTTATAAATGGTTATGATTGGTACTTTATTAATTTAACTATGTACCTCAGATTGTTCTAAGAATAATAAGCATAGGCTTATAAACAAAAATAATGTATCATAAGTTTATTTATTTTTTTCTTCTTTAACGTCGCTATATTTATGCTAATTTTATGCTAATCAGCGACGGAGCTCGTAAGTATGTTTGTGAACTTCAGCACATGTAACATACATTGGTACTTGTATCAATCGTCCGAGAGCGGGATTCGAACACGGGACCTCTAGATTACGAATCCATCGCTCTACCGACTAAGCTACTCACTGGCTCATCATATGTTTATCAACTTACTATTATAAATAAATACTTGTTATAACAGTATTTTATTTTTACACAAAATATTAAATTTCAGAGATGTATCTTCATTAAGTTTATATCCAATATAAAATAGAAGTGACTTTAGAAGTAATATACTTGGCGAAATGAGCGTGCAACTTTTGTTTTTCTTTTCATTTTTCTCATCATCATCTTTATAAGTCAATCTTGAAAATGGACCAAGAGTCGTCGTATGTACACACATAGTACTGCAGAAAAGGTTTGCCTGCAATTTCGAGTTAACGCTTGGCATAGTCTCTACATTGCTGCTGCTGTAGGCTTAGCTCTGTCTTCCTGTCCAATGTCGGAAGTTCACTTTATGTGCTCTGAGTTATGTGAAACATGTACGTCCTTGTCGAGAAGAAAGGATTAAGGCGTTGCTTGCTGTATACTGGCACAGTAGTGCGCATATACTAGAAGCTTTTATCTTTTTGTAAAGGTATATGAATAACGAAGCCTTATATATACTCATATAGTGCAAAGTACAATATTATGTTTTTTTTAAATATTATGAACCATTTTTCAAAAATTTTATGTCAGGATCTCAAGGGATGAGAAATTATCCATTTTGTAAGTTTTAGTTTCACTAAAATTTAAATAAATTCACATAAAAAATATGTCATTATAAAATAGTACGGGGATTTGTTCATTATCCTATAGTAAAAGTTTTTAAAAATGAAGGTGAAAATTAAATACTTATAAATGTACCTCCAATTATTGTATTAAAATTTTTTAGTGAATTTCAATAATGTTATCTTTAAAACGTACCTTTTAAAACACTCATAGGAACTAATATAGCTTCTAGATCAGAAATTCAAATAAGGTTCTGAAGATAATTTTGCTATAAAAAAGTGACTATTTTTCCGTTTATGAAATTAGAAGTTATTTTTAATATATAATACAATTGCATTTTCAATTGTACATAACTTTCGAATAAATAATGTTTTTAAATATTTAAACCCTGTAAATTAAAACTACCATTCTCAGTTTTTATTTTCTTTCCTGATGGCTATTCGAAGTCTTAGTTTGCTAAGATATGATGCTCCAAATATTAATATTGAATTTAGCATAAAACTGTAAAATTAAATACTGTCATTAGAATTTCATAAAACTGTTATGAGAATTTTATTAAAATCCGTTGCTTGGTATAGCCATCGTTTTTCCTTTTTATACATTTTAAGACAAAATTAAATCAGCATCATTTAGGCATCTTAGGCATTTAAAAAACTTTACTTTAGAAAATCAATTTTCGTTGCAGCATTGTGAAAAATTCTGTAAAGACTAGATATGAAACTTGATTTTCATAATGTTATTTGGCTAATTAAATTAAACATTTAAAAAGTAATTGGATTTTTGTGAGCTATTTAAAAATTTTTCAAGCAAGAGTTGGAGCAATTTTTGAATTGCGGTTCATATCGAATATATTAAATTCCTTATGATTCTCGATTTCAAATTGTTCTAAGTCTATCTATTTTCGAAATGTGTAGAATTCAGTCTAGCTTTGGATCCGTTATTGGACTGCGACCAAGATAAGCATATGATTGTAGCTAATGTTCGAGAAAAGTAAATCGGTGCATCATCTTTCAACATTAAATCTAAAAATCAATTAATGTAGCATAATTTAGATGTTAAACAAATTTTAGCTGTATCAAATTTTACTTAAGCATTTTCATATTTTTTGTAAAAGAAGTGAAGTGTACGTTATACAAGGAAAATACAAACGTTAAAAAATTATAATTAACCTTTTTAACAAAAGATTTTTCTAATAACAAAATTTATATAAGCTTCTTTTTGTATCAAAAAAAACCAAAAGCAATTATTATATAAAATATAAATGATTAATAATTTTGTAAACAGTTTATTTACAGTAAGTCTGTGTGCGAGTGTGCGTGCGAGTATTTCTATTTTAATTTAACACGTCTGTGATTTTTTATAAAAGAATTTAATTTAAAAAGTTTAACGTTAAAAATAAATGTATGGTATCAAATGCAATATCAATATATTGATCATTAGAAATTGTACATGAAAATAATTATAATATAATAAAAGACTTGTATGTTGTATGAACCTTGATTTTTGTAAAAATAATTACACAAATAATTTTTTTTAAGAAATTGGGATGAAAATATGTTTGGTTTATCAAGTTATTAAGTACAATTAAGGTAATAATTAAAATTTAATTAAAATTTTCGATTATTTCTAATAAAAATATTTAAAAGTTAAAAAAGATTTTAAAAAATTTAATTTCAATAGCTCTTTTCCGTAGATTACTCGAAAGAATCGAACTCAAAGAAAATATTTGATGTTACTCAACAATATCTCTTGAGATTCGTGATTTGTCAAACCACTAGAGAATTGAAAGTTAAAAGCAGAATTGAAAAGAGACATGAGAGAACTAACTTGATTCTCGATCAATGAAGCAATCCAACCTGCACTCTGGAATTAAATTAATTTTGCTTATTATGAATGCATGAAAAGTTTAATGCTATTACACACACTAATTTTTATTATAAAGAAAGGACTATTTTACAGAAAGCGTTGTTTATTTATATCGAGATATTTTAAAGTACTAAAAAGGAATATTGTAATCTACTGTTAAAAATAATGCATTTGAATTATTTATTTGTATAATTTGTCTGTCAACGCGGTTTAAGATTATTATACTGTTAAAATATGAATTAAATTTCAATTGGAATATTTTAGATTTTCACTTTTTAATACCCTTAGATCACATGTACAATTAAATAATATATATTTATTAACTTCAATGCAGCGCGTAAAAGATACAGTTATAAAATAACTAAGAATTTTTTTTATTTTGATTCAGTACATTATTTTTGGGGAAAATGTAAATATACAGTGAGAAAATCATAGTGAAAGTTTTCCACTTATATCTTTCTTTTCTAAACTTTTGTTTAAATATTTTAAATAATTTATCTATGATTTCACCTAATATTTGATGGAAAAGAGAAAGATAAAAGAAAAATTAATTTCAATAAAAGAGAAAAAAGTGTAAAGAAAGAAACGCTAATTTCTTTTAATTTTTGCTCGGGCTTTTGAAAGCGAAACATATCCTCTAGATTTTCTTTTCAAATAAAGCATAAATACACGAAAATAAGAAAACAAATGAAAAAAGCAGCATCAAGATAACATGGGCTTTTTTTATTACAGGTAGACTAACGTCGTACACTTGGCGTGTCGTGCATAATTGCATCCTTCCTCTTTAGTCTTGCACTTGTAGCACTAAACGCGTTCGTGCTCATAGCAAAGACCATTGACATAGTTTTAGCTGGCCGCCAGTACTCTTACGATGCGATCTTCAAGTGCAGAACCAACTCTCCCACTCTCCGTTTCTACTGCAAACATAGATGAAACTCTCGCTCACATCCGATTGTATTCGTGTATATAGTACGCATAATGTCTGTCCATATCTGATTAACGAGACGTTTATAAAGTGTACTTTGTACGAGTAGCACGGAGAATGAATTGTTGATCGAGACTCTATATACACGCATATATATATATATACGAACTGTGTGCAAACAAAGTTCTCATCGATGCTTTGCCATTCCGTTTACCAAAGCATAAAAAAGAGTTTGCACCTTACTTATCCACCCTTCTTTTTTTTTGTAATAGCCTTTAAGACATTTTTTCTTTCGATAGATAAACTTTGAGCACTGTTTGTTGAGACAAAGTAGTTTGCATATTTGAACACGTGGATGAAGTCGTAAAGCATAGTAATAGATAAAATATGAATAATGTATGTAAATGTCTTGTAAAATGAATAGAACCGATTGTTACTTGCTAAGCTGTAAAATAGTTGTTACTTAAACCTTTCATATAATTTTGCAAGCTATATATGCTTACTTTGGCAAACTTCTGAAATTCGATCAAACTGTTAGTTTATTAATTTTACGTTGTTCCGTTAAATTAAAGTTTATACAATATTATGAATAAATATTTGAAGGATTAATAATCTAGAAAAAAAGGATATATTAAAGTTATTAAGTAGAAATATTTGAAATTATTTTCAATGTTTCTGCTTTTGCATTTATTGAACAATCTTTTACTTAAACTATTATTATTTTTTAACATTATATTAGTATATAGCTGCATTAATATTTCTTTATTTTATTACCATTTTGTAGACTTTTACTATTATCAAAGCTCGTATTTTATGAGCATCATATTTTTAAAACTACTTGTAGGAGCTTATTTCGATGTTTTAGAGCTCGTTTATTAAACCACCTGTTTCATCTCACAGATGTTGCATGCTTATGCATTTTTCCACACAAATTCTAATCTCGCTTTTTTATATTATGCACTCTCATGAAATAATTAAGTGTTTTTTTAATGAATAGTTGAATTTACATACAATAATAAAATTAATTTTTTTATGAAAGCATAAAGTAATGCAAATTCGTAAATTAGAAACTTTATTATTTAAAATAAGCCAATTCCTTTTTATATTCGTAAAAAAAGCGATTTGCTATTGCCGATAGGTTCGTATTTAACGTGATAAATGTATCGATGAATGCTATATAAATTTTCAAATTTAAACTATTTAGATTTTTCAATTTTATATTTTTATTTTTAAAGCATTGCAAAAGTTAATTATTATTTAGAATTGTTTTTAAGGTACTAGAAAATAAATTGCTCGAGTCTAATTAATTATTGATGAATACATCAAAGACTATTGTGATAGGAACACTGTTTCTATTGCTAAACATATAACAAACGTACTTTCAAACGCGTGTGTTCGACATTTCTTGGTAGCTTACGCAACTTGCTCTAATTAGTAAAGGAAAAGGAGATGATTCTCGACTTTCATTGTTCAACAGACTATCCTCTACCATTAAATGACGCAGGAAAGCTTTACGAGGGGCTGTCAAGACCACAATTTCTGAAAACAATGATCCATCGTTGATGCTATAATGGAATGACGAGCAGGAAAAGCATCAGATGAAAATCATCATTTCCTTAATATTGCACTCTTTGTTATCTTGGACATTGAGAACATGTTCATTTTGACTGAATGGACAAATGTCTTGATTACGTTAAAAGAATGCTGTGTCGCAATATACTTATAAGGCTAATACTATATAAAGAATTGTTCTCTGCTAATCTCTTAATATGAGTAATTTTAAATTTGAATACAAAGAAAAGTTACTTCAAGCACTGATTGAAAACCGAATCAGTAGACTTGGAGAATTGTCATATTTTTAAAAAATTCTTTCACTCTCTTCATACATGTTAACATAAAAGAATACTACATTATCAGCTAATAAGCAATTACATAAATAATTACAACAAAAACAATAATTTTAGAAAACAAAATGTATTAACTTGTAATATAATCCCTTAACATCGTTACATTAAATTTTCAAGCAAATTCATTCATTAGTCTTGAAGAATTTTGGGTTTCCGAATACGATAAAATTTTTTTTGAGCCCCAATAAGTCAATATTTTAAAATTATTATTATTTAATTACAAGAACGCAAAATTCTCCGAAACTAATAAGTGAATTTGATTGAAAATTTAACTGAATAATGATTATGGATCGCATTACAAGCTAACGTATTTTCGTTTTCTAAAATGATTGCTTTTATTATAATTAATAATGCAATTGAATATTGCTGGCGAGGTAGGAACCTTCTATGTAGTTACATTGCTTTAAAGTAATTTTAAACGCTCTTTACGAAAAAGCAAAAATAACTACTTTCCTGAAAAAAAAACTTTGATGAAAATAATTCTTCAAGGAAAAGCTTTAATAAATGAAGAGTCGTGAAATGTTAAGATGCCCACCATAACTAAGAAACATCGTAAGCTCTTATATAAACATGAATGTGATGAAAGACGGTGGGATCTCTTTTTAATTGAAAAAGCGCTGCATTTAATCTATAAGTGAGTATGAAAAGAGATGTATTTTGTTGGGAAATAAGCTATGCTCCTCGAATCATAGATGTCGTTGAAAAGAAAAACTTTTACGGGGATTTTCGCTGTCCATACATGTCTGATCGCGCAATTTATTCAAACCTATGTGGGATGTGTACAAAAGTCTTTGTTTAAATTGAACTAAGAAAGAAAATTAAAATTGTCATAAAGTATGCGTCGCCCCTATAAAATGTAACGAATAGTATCGGCACAGAATATGTTTGAAGAATCAAAGGTAAATGTTTTAATCGGTCAAGAAACGTTTTATATTGATTTTCTTCATTTTTGTACACAATTTTTTTATTCACAGATCATTAACGTGTTTTTGTTTATTTCCTTTTATAATTATTACTACGTTTTTGTTAATTTTATTTTTCAATCAACAATAACAATATTTTTACTCAAATATATGAACTTATTACTAAAACAACGTTAATACAATTTATCACTTTGAATACCCTGGAAGAAAATTGACCATATCTTAAGTATAATTGCTGGTCAACAAATGTTAAAATGACACTTATCTAGAAATTTTTTTTACATCATTTCTAGAATTTCTAGATAAGTGCCATTTTAACATTTGTTGACCAGCAATTATGCCTACAATATGGTCAATTTTCTTCCAGGGTATATAAAAGCATTACTTTGAAAAAAACTTTGTTATAGAGTAGCTATATGAAAAATGGTATTTCTAAGTATAAGTATTCTACTTGAATCTGTATTTAACAATACTATTATTTAAAATTATGAAAAAACTGAAATTTAATAACAAGGGAGTAAAAAATCTTATCTTCTTAAATAATGATTGTTAACTCTTTTTCCAAGCTAAACCTGTGTATATAATTAAACTTACTCTTTGCTTTGTAATTTTTCTCAAACATAAAGTATCTTCTGTTCTTTTCAATTGTAATTTGTTATTTTATTTTTTTATTTTTTCAAAAATAGCATTATAAATATTTTTTCAAATACATTTTATACGTCTTTTACTAAAATATGTTTTCGATAAAATGTTACTTTATTTGTATGAAACCTTGAGGATAAACATAAAACGTATGTATGAAATGTCGGTAGTTTGAAAATATAGGTCGAGGCGATATTTATAAATTAAACATATTTATTTCAATAATAATAATATATAGTGGCAATAAGCAGATTAAGTTCAGTATTTTCAATTACCTTCAGAGCTATGTTTATGATTAAATTGAAACCACAATTTTTATTTATGTGAGTTTGTCGGTGAAAATGTATTATACGGTACAAAGTAAGTACTCTTAAAACTTATCAAACTTATGTTTAGTAGCATGCTATAAGCACAATTCCTTGCTATCTAATTACAAGTTTGTAGCGAAGTTTTTGTATTCGAAATATATAAGGTTTAAGGACTTTTAATGTTTGATTCGAAAGAGAGATTGTGAGTTCTAAAGCCAGTCTTAAAAATAATTTTAATTTCGTAACTTTTAATATTTTAGATATTAAAATTTGAATTATCTCAGGTAAATTTGATTATAAAAATCGTACAATCATCAAACTTCAGTAAGCATTGAATATTAATAATTTTAAATTTGCATCCGTAAAAAATTGTTAAATATAAAAATATTTCATGAATAAACTTTTATGAAAAGAAAATTCAATTAATAAATATATTGTTTGATAATATAAGAACCACAGTAATAAAGTTTTTCACAGCTATGCTAATTTGATGCTATTATTGGAGTTTTAGTCAGTAGTAAAACTTCTATACAAAGAGATAAAATCGTTTTCCACAGTAAGTATCTCGCTGACTTGCTAATTTTATTTTACGACGAAACTTATATTTTTCCTTCAATTTATTTTTTTTATAAGTAAAACCTTCATTCGACATTTTATAATGATAAGACATTGTATAAAAAGAATCAATGAATTTCGTAACTTTATCTATAATTCTACTAAAGTTCTTTCTGTACTAATGATCTCTTAAAATGAAAAAAAAATATCTCAATATTTTTGTTACATTCTATACTATTTAAAGCATCGCAACGTAGTAACATAAAACCAATTAATTTTTCGTAACGATTTAAAATGTAAATTAATATTTTTGCTTAAAATTTACATGTTCGTTCTATATTGTTGGGATGAATTTAGTTTATGCTAGCAATTAGGATTAGCTAGCTTCGGGCTTCCATGTAACGACAGCTTTTGTCTCATAATTGTCCAAAGCGATGAATATAAATTCTCTATCTGACTGATTAAGAGCTATGAATATGTATTGTTTGAGAACTGCAAAGTTACCACTGTACATTACACGTGAGATATTGCTATGTAATCGGACAAGAACTCGTCATCCCTATAATACAATTATATTGATCTGGCTAATGCATAAATATTTTGGTGGAATATATATCATATAATTTGTTAACAATTATTTAACCATCATTATTTTCATACTGTTTAATACTTTACTATTTATTTTTTTATGCATTGATAATTCAATAAAATTATCAATGTAATTATCATGCTGATTTATTCGTTCCCGGATTTCATGAATTGTGTCATTATATTTAGTTTATTTACAATTTATATTTGCCAGTTACAAAAATTTGGCAACTTAAGAAAAAAAATCGGCCAAAATTCAAAGTTTATATCTTTGCAAAAAATGAATGAATCTGAAAAATTCGAACGGAATTTCAAAGTTTATACTAAAAACTATCAAAAAGAGTTCCGATTTAAAAAAGTTGGATTATCAATCTTTTATACATAGAAATGAAATTACTAAAAAAAATTTTTTTTGTCCATTTTAAAATTTGTGTAATTTTGTCAAAAATTGTCAGAGATTAAAAATTTAGAAAAAGAAGTGAAAGCTATAATACTCTACTTAGGAATGAGAGGTTGAAGGCTACCGTGCATCTATTTTTTAAAGAGTTATGCTCATTTATGTGAAAAAATGCATTTTTTAATGATAAGTCATTTTTTAATGATAATTTTTTTATTGACTGACATTTTTCTATCAAAATATAGAAAATTTTAATCATATTATGTACCCTCTTAATAAAAGTAAGGCTCTGAAAAAGCACATAAATAAATACAAGAATTCAGTATCACTATATAAGTGGAAAGTTTTACTGGAAAAAATATAACTATACTCACAAAAAGTAAAACAAACAAAAATAAATAATAAAACATTAATTAAAAAAAATGAAAAAATATAAAATATATAAATAAAAAGCTTTGAAATGATAAGAAGATTATAAATAATGGTTAAAAAATTAATTAATTACAGAAAAAAAGGAAAGTAGAATGAAATTATCAAAGACATATACGTAAAACCAAGAGAGCAAATAAAAAAGAATAATGTAACAAAAAAAAATAAGATTTTGCTAATGACTTAAAAATAGAACGAGAAAAGTATTAACAATTCCAAAATGTATGTCATTTTTTTTGCAATGCAAAAATTTTGCATCGTTTGTTTCATTATTCTATGCAAAAAAGAATGTTTTTATAATTTGCGTCTTTTTCAATTAGTTATTATTCTAGAATTCAAATTTTTAATAACATTTTTTTTATAATGAATGTAAACTAATTAAATTCAAAATTGTAAAACACTTTGAGAATAAAAATATGAAAAAATAGTATATTCGTTATAAAAACATAATTTTTTATTATTCATGAAAAATTTTTCATTTTGAAGTACTTTGCCATTTAATGATAGAGCTTAATATTCAATAACATTAAAAGCTCTTTTAATATTTTTTATGCTTATAAATTTTTACATTTCTGATAATTTGAATAAGTGTATTCAATAATCCTTGAATTAATTTGTAAAGTAGGACAAAGACTTGTACTTTGCAAGTCAAAATTATAACTCTTTATTTTTGTGTATACAACTTTTGCAAAATTAAAACTACTGTAGAAATTTTTAAAAACTTGGTTTTATTTCTTACAAGTAAAGCATTGAGTTATTGTATATTCAATAAAAAAATTTAGGAAAGGCTTGAATTCCAAAACGAATTTACAACTCGAATCGAAGACTAATCTGCTATATCAAATTTCAAAGAAAAGCTTTTCCTGACCAGATAAAAAGTATTTTTTTCTTTAAGAGCAGGCCGGATTCGCTGTCCTTGTCTAATTGAAATTTTTGTTATTTACTCAAGTATTAATCGGCGTATCTGCAAATTGAAGGTTAAGCGCAATAGATATTATTATTACAAATATTTATGCACAAGAAGAAAAAAATCTACCGATTTGTTTTTGAGAAAAGTAAAGAACGCAAAAATATTATAAACATAAACTTTTACTTCGGTATTCCTTACTTTTCTCAAAAACAAAGCGGTAGAATTTTTTTTTCTTGTGCATAGATGTTCATAATAATAATATCTATTGCGCTCAACCTTTAATTTGAAGATACACCGATTAATACTTGAGTAAATAACAAACAACTCAATTGTTACTCGGTCGGTATCAGGATCTACTCCGGCCTGCCGTTAAGAGCTAAAAATAGCAATGAATTATGAAAATATAATTGTTGTCAACGAATATTCTAACATTTACATATAAAGAGAAATGAAGTTGTGATTTTGAAGTTATGAGACAGAAAATTATTCTTTTTTTGGTGTATTTTCAAGTATTGTTAAAGTAATCTATTTTTAAAAAATCAAAAGAATCATTAATTTAAACTTCCATTATTATCTGTACGATTCTTAAATTTGTTTATACTATATATAAATTTTTATGTCTGATTTAAAATTTATTATTTTAAAACGTAACCAACATTTGCTTTGAAAATATTAAAACTAAAAATTGTAGGTTATCAGATACACCGCACGAAATATTATCAAGCAATTGGTTTTTTTATACTTTCAATATTGAAATGATTCTATAATTAGTGTAGCTTTTTGAACTGATATTTTGTATGCAACTAAATTGTAACAATCATGCAATTCCATTTGTTAGATTAAGGTCACGATGGACTTTGTAGAATTGAGAGATTCTAGACAAGGCAAATAAAGCAAGTGTACAAATCCTCGAAAGATACTCGAAGATTTTCGACTAATACGAAGCTCGCTTCTGAGATAGAAATCCAGTTCCTGATACGATGAAATCGAATTAGCGTTCGCTTTGTGCAACTTAACGATATTTTCAAACGAAATTGATGGGGTACCAAATGATTTTCCAATAAATTCCAATACAATCCGTTCTAATTTTTTAGAGTACCATTTTTCTATGACGTAATAAAGTAATATCATTTGCTATTTATAATGAAAATTTTAAATTCACAATAATATATTTTCAATTTTTGCACTACATCCATTCTTTACTTTCACAACATGAAATTCTGTAACCATTGTTGACTCTCTTGAAAAGCTTCAAAATTTTATAAAATGATAAAATAATTGAGACATTTTTATGAGAATCAGTTAAAAAATTATAGATAAAAATTTTTAAACAGTGAAATTTTAGTTTTTTTCTCAAACCTTTGAAAGGGAACTTTTACAAAATTAAGTATTTATATTAATATTCTATGAAATCATATTGTTTTTTTCTCTTTTATGAAGAACTACATATGATTTGTTTTATCATTATTGTTACTATATATTGATAGTGCAGTTCAATATTATTATATTTTAAGTTATTTTAAATTTGAAATAATTTATAAAAGGTAATATAATATATTTATTTAAATTAAACCTCAATTAAGAGAATAAGGAATACTTATATAAAAATTATAATGCTTATACATTTTTAATGGACACATATACACACATAAGTACACAAAACTAATATTAAATCTATTTTATAAGGAGTTATAAATGAAGATGTATATTTTAGAATTCGAAATCTATCAAAAGAATTCTAAGGTTATTTTAATATGTAAAATAAACTTGTATTAAAATTTCAAAGTTATCTAATGTCTAAATCAGTTTTTCATATCATTTTTCTTGAATAATTTATCCAAATTTTAGGTAAGCCAGAATTTCAGGAAATTTATTTTAACATGCTTTTTTATAACTTACCGTGCGTCATTTTTTGGTGTCATGGAATTTTGTAACCGATTTTGGATACATTTTTTGATGGTATATGATAATGAAATTTTACATGGCAGTTCAAATCATACGGCACTATAAAATTCCATTGTTAAAAAATTATTACCTTTTTTTATAAAGAGTATTTTGGTATAGAAGTTGAAACAAATACAAATTAATTACAATATTTTTGGTAGTTTTTCGGAATCGTTTAAGAAAATTATTTACAAAAGTATAACTCCAAAACAATTATATTGTTTTTTTTTGTATTTATGTAACTAATGATAAATTTTATTCCATATTTTAATACTATTCATTCCATTCTGTAATTTATATTGTTGATTTTTATTTTTATTATTTTATCATTGTTCCTATTATCAGTTTTATCCATTCAAAATTAATAATACACTGAAAAAAAAGTGTTTAGAAAGATTCTATCATATCCATGCATGGTAATTAAAATTAGATTGTATTAAAAGCAATATAATTAAATGAAATAAAAATTAATTTATAAAAACCTGTAATAATCTTGAGTCAATTCTATTTCTACTTTACTTATTTAAAATATAAAATAACTTTTTTTCTATAACGTAAATATTAATGTACTATATACATATACAAAGAAATGCGTCCTTCTTGTCTCTGGAGATAAGAGAAACTCGTCGTACGTCGCAAAGAGGATTCTCTCTTCTGAATCTACAAAGCTGTAAGGGTGCAAGTGAAGCAGCGACGCTTCGGTTTTGATTGCTGTATAAACGTGAGACGAGCTAGAATGAAGATAAAAAGCGGGAAAAAGAGCTAGCAGCCCAGTTGGAAAAGAGCTGAAGAGGATACTAGAGCTGTAAAAAGGCAAGAGAGAAAAAAAGGATTGTACAACTAGAAAGCTTGCAAGTATGCAAAGTACAAACAAAAAGAAAGAAAACAATTATCAAAAGAAAACAAAGATGTGAAACGATAAATATTTTCTCATCTTTTTTAATGTGCTATCATGCAGACTGTAAATATCTATTTTACGACAATTTTACATATCGTGAATAACAATAATTCTCATAAAGTTCACAAAATTTTATTATAAAATAAAAAGTTATAATAAAGAGTTGAAGAAAACTTTTATAATGTCAGAACTATTAAAGAAAATTGCTGATTGAAAAGCGTTTACTTGTAAGGATCGATAAATTTGCAAACATCATTATAAAAGTTTCTTTGATATTACATAGTAAAATATAATGAACTACGACGTTTACAAGACGTTAGCAAATAACAAACATATTATAGAATGCAAAAGTAAAAAAAATAAATAATAACAAACATTGGAAAAGTTTTAAATTTTCTATTATTATAAGAGAAATAACGAGGAGCAAAATAAAAATTGCTCTCTTTATCTTTGTGTTGAAAAAACTTGGGGCTCCCAACCCGCTTTGCTTTTCTACCTACAAATGGTAGTCGTTAATTCAAGTCTACAAGCTGAAAGCATACCTCTCTTAGAGCATTATGGCTTCTCAAGCGTGTTAAGGTGAAGAGACATAAAAAGCTGCGCAATGCCAAGCTTTGAACCACTTTTAAAAAATTCAATTGTTAGTATACTTATGTCACACTTTGACATTTTTTCATACAAATTCTATGCAAATATGACTTAAGAAATTTTTTTAACTATTTCACAACTTCTTTTCATGTTCTTATAATTTAAAAAATTTTGAAAAAAAAAATAATTTTTTTTGTAATTTGCGTATGTCATCTTCTTTTCATCTGAAATTTAAATATTTTATTTGCAACTAGCATTACTGATATAAAATAAAATTTTTTTATAAGGAGAGTACATAAGTCTTGGATTTTTTTCTAATTTTTGAATATTTTTCTTGTATAAAATTATAAAAAAAGTCGTGTCCTTTCAGTCCAGCTCTCAGTTTTTTCAAAGTTGTAAGTAGTTTTTGAATTCCATTCAAATATTTTTTTTTAAATTAGAATCTGCTTCATGGTTTTACAACTCCTAAACTTATGTTATTATAGATTTTTACAAAAAAATATATATATTTAATTCGAGATAAAAAAATTTCTATAAAAAGCTCAAGTTGTTTAAGTTATAATTCAATAAAATTAAAGTGGAATTCAGAGTGGAATGCAGCATACATATCCTACATTGAAAAAATAGAATCTTGAATCAAGCCGAGTCATTTATGTCCGAGAATATGATCTTGTTATTTGATGAAACAATAGAATTTACTTTCGGTTCAAAAATAAAAGAGGAGGTCACGTATCTCCGTCCTTTTCAAATCAAAGAATTAATTTTTTTACAAAAAGTAATAATTTTAGCAAAAAATTAAGAGAAATTCGCATCTCGTATCAAAAAAAGCAATATTTTCTTTGATAAGACAGAATTAATTTTATTGCTTCGTTCTCAAGAAAACTTTGAAAAACCAAATTGTTTACCCTAACCTCTATGGTTTAAGTTTTTCAAAATTTTCTTGAGAACGAAGCAATAAAATTAATTCTGTCTTATCAAAGAAAATATTGCTTTTTTTGATACGAGATGCAGATTTCTCTTAATTTTTTGCTAAAGTTATTAATTTTTGTAAAAAAATGTATTCTTTGATTTGAAAAGGACGGAGATACGTGACTTCCTATTAAACATAGTTTAATAAAAATCTATTTGAACATTAGTGTGAGAAAAATAGCGTTGGATCAAATTAATTTTATAAATGATTAAGATATTTTTTAATTACAGTTAATTTCTTATATAAAAAGTTTTCAGATTAGGCAAACTTATGCTACATTCAAAATTATTTCTGCTAAATTAAAGAGCTATAGCGCAGAGAAACCTACGTTTTTTATTAAAAATCTTATTTTTATCAGTGTATTTATTTTTTTTATTCTTACTCTGAATTCATTAAGATATGTGCCATCTAAATCATAACAAACATTATAGTATAACTAGGAAAAATTATATTCCTTATAGTGAAAAAATTCACAATGAAGAATTTAAAAAGTCGGGAAATGACAAGTCTTTCATTTTTTAAA
Organism: Anastatus disparis; assembly: GCA_017163975.1. Lineage (NCBI taxonomy): Eukaryota > Metazoa > Arthropoda > Insecta > Hymenoptera > Eupelmidae > Anastatus > Anastatus disparis. The sequence continues at coordinate 1,972,048 of JAFFSR010000381.1, forward strand.
TTCTTCATATTGTGATATGAGAATCCAATAAAAATCGGAGAAAGTAAAAAAAATAAAAATTTTGAAGGCTAGCCAAAACAAAGTTGAATTCTGTGAATATTTAATGTGTGTTTTGCTCCAGTTCTATGCAGCAAGCTTGCCAGGAAGATTAGATGGACCTTTTTTGATGTCTGGAACTTTCTTATATTGCAACATGGAAAGTTGAGAAAATAACAAATTAGTTATTCTTTTATTAGTAGATTTTCAGCTAAAATAGGTACAATTTTTTTCTTTCAATTCGTGAACAAATTATTTCCAAAAATTTTATAAAAATAAAATTTTTAACAAACATTTTTTGTCAAACTTGAACGAAATCGTAAAAGATCAATTTTCATCCATGCAAGTAAATGAAAATTATAAATAAATAATAACAAATATTGCTTTTTTAAGGTGGATCATGCATGTAAGACCGTATCATGTTTTGGGTGCCTTGGTGGTATTTGTATTATTGCAAATTTTTATAAATTAATACACTCTATATGTCTTAATTATAACTATTATTATTTTGAAAACAAAAATCATTGCATAAGCAAATGCGTAGAAAAAATTTTTTTTTCTTAAAAAGCTCCTTGTGATTATTTACTTATATACGGCACTATACAGTTGACTTCGTAATATGTATACATGCACTCTTAGCGTCTTAAGATTATCACGCATGCGCAGTATATACCAGCTGATTTACTCGATTCTACGTTAATCAAATATTTTCAACTTTTACACTTAATTTCTCTTTATTTACATCGTTTACTCCCTTTTTCCTCGATCATATTATAATCGTTATTAAATCATCTGTCTTCCATACTTTTTTTATCAAAAACTTTTAAGTAACAAAAAAGTTATAATCAACTTTATGCATAAATCATCATTTTTGCTTTCTCATAGAGAAAGCATTGTATCGAGAAAAAAAATTTTTTTCTATTTTTTCATTAATTTGTACATATTTGAACTCGGTGAGTCGAAAAAAGTGGTTTCCAGAAAATGTCTGTATGTGTGTGTGTGTGTGTGTGGATGTATGAATTCAGTTAGTAAACTGTATCTCGAGAACTACTCGATGGATTTGCTTCTAATTTTGCATAGAATTTAGTTTTGTGACTAACTTGCTGGGAAGCTATTGATAATTGGTTCTTCTAGCGTAGTTTTCATTTTAAAGTTTTTTAAAAAAAAAAAAAAAAAATTCGATTTTTCGTTTTTTAGTTTTTTTTTTGTTTACTACTCGATGAATTTGCTTCAAAATTTGCATGGAATTTATTTGTGATTGCCCGGATAAAATAAATTTTTAAAAACTGGTTTTCTTAGCTTAGTTTCAATTTTAGAGCATTTTGAAATTAAAAAAAAAAATGTTTCTATTTATTAAGCCAATAAAATCTTAAAAACTACTCAATGGATTTACTTCAAATTTTCCATACAATTCAATTTTTTGATGAACTGGTGCGGAAGCTATTGAGAATTGGCTTTCTTAGCGTAGTTTTTTTTCTAGAATCATTTTAAGAATTTTAAAAAAATATCGATTTTTCATTTTTTTTGTATTTTACGTAAACTACTCGAAGAATTTGTTCGAAAATTTGTATGAAACTTAATTTCGACTGCCAAAAGTATAAAAAATTTTGTAAACTAATTTTCTTAGTGCACTTTTAATTTTAGAGCATTTTTAAAATTTTTTAAAAAATTTTTCTTTTTAATTTTTTTCTATTTTACGAAAACAATTTGATAGATTTGCTCCAAAATTTGTATGCAATTAATTCGCTACTGTCTGAAGAAAACAAGCTTTGGAAAACTAATTTTCTCAGCGCATTTTTAATTTTAGAGCACTTTGATAATTTTCAAAAAAATTTTTATTTTTTATTTATTTTCTTTTTTGCGTTAACCATACTATAAATTTTCTCCAAAATTTTTCTACAATTAATTCGCTATTGTCTGAAAAAAATAAGCTTTTGAAAACTAATTTTCTTAGCGTGGTTACAATTTTAGAGAATTTTAAAGATTTAAAAAAAAATTTCGATTCTTCTTTTCTTATTTTTTTTTATTCTACGTAAAGTACTCGATAGATTTGTTCTAAAAATTGCAGGGAAATTATTTGCGACTGCCAAAAAAAGGGAAATTTTCAAAAATTGATTTTCACAGTGTAGTTTTAATTTTAGAGCATTTTTAAAATTTTGAAAAAGAAATTTTGAAAAGAAAATGTTATTTATTTAACCAGTACATCTCGAAAATTACTCGATGGATTTGCTTCAAATTTTGTATACCATCTATGTTTTTGTATAACTAGGCGGGAAGCTATTGAAAATTAGTATTCATAGTGTATTTTTTTTATAGAGCCATTTTAAGAATTTGAAAAAATTTTCGATTTTTAATTTTTTTTTTTTGTATTTTACGTAAGTTAACTGATGAATTTGCTTTGAGATTTCCATGGGAATAATTTGCATCTGCCAAAAGAAGGATAAATTTTATAAACCGATCTTTTTAGCGTAGTTTTCATTTTAGAAAATTAAAAAAATTTTCTTAAAAAATTTTCATATTTCAGTTTTTTTCCATTTTACGTAAAGTACTCGATAGAATTGCTCTAAAATTTGTATACAAGTTATTTGCTACTGTCTTTATAAACCAAGTTTACAAAATTATTTTATTAGCGTAGCTTTTTGATCACTTCTTTTGATTTCTGAGTTACTCTTAAAAATGACATAAGTTGAGCGCAATTATATGACGAGAATAAACACGCAAACTTGCAGCAGAATTGAAGCAGTCTTCCGTAAGAACCTTGCAGCAGCACTTTACCCCAGAACTAGATAAGAATTACATAAGTCAAGTGCAAATATATGCCCACTAGTTATATATTAAAATCACATTTGAATAAATATAAAAAAATTAATGAAACTCAAAGAGCTCTATGAGAAAGCATTCCGCCAAAGCACTTGGCAGCGTTTTTCCATTTACGCGTGTGTATAATATCTTTTTTTCAGACATTGATTACTTGAGATTTTGATGGTTTACCTTATGTTTTTATTATACCAATGAAAAGATGGGTATTTCAAGATTATTATAGTAAAGTTTCGTCAAAAACTTTTAGGTTTACAAAATATCATTGGGAACGGATGATCCACCTTAAGAGGTCAGTATATAGTGGTTCAATCGGTATGAACGATGGATTCGTAATCTCGAGGTTTCGAGTTCGAATTCCGCTATCGATCGATTGATGCAAGCACCACTGTACTTTATATGTGTTTTGTTCATAAACATAGTGACAATTTCCATCGCTAATTAGGATCGCAATGATAGCATAAATACAGCGACCTTAAATTTAGTGTATGTACTTAAATAAAGTGTATATTTTGAAACTTTTGCAAACCTTACTTCTATAAATATACCGTATCTATCTGAAAATGGAATTTTTAAAGACATTGACGGTTTATATTAATTTATAATATGTTATATTTATTAAAATCAGAGAATAATTAAATTTATTGATCACGTATACAGGGTGTTGCAAAAATTTGGAACCCCCCTTTATTTTCAAAAATATTGTTCAAACAAAAAAAAAGGTTCGGACAAAAGTTGCAGGGTTTTAAATTAGCAATCCAACGGTGACCTTAACCATAACCTTGACCATAACCTTCAATGGCATTTAGAGGTCAACATAAAAATTTTTAATGGAATCGTATATATTTTTGACCCCGGAAATCGAAAGAACGAAAAAAATTACATTCGGATGTGGCCTTGACCATTATAGAAATGCTGCGTAATAATTTTGCGTTATATAAGTGAAAATACAATCAGTCAGATTTCCTCTCCAGGCTAGTAGATTTCTCCTAGCGGGAAACGATTTTTATTCTAACAACAAGAACGGCGACGTTTGTGAGAATGCATAATTCTACTAGCGTCTAGTAGATTTCTCTTTGCGTGGAGAAACCCTAATCAAGTGGACTATTCGTTTTCCCACTAGAAATCACTTCTGCCAGTGTAGATTTTTAAAATCTTATAGTTTTTCAGCATTAATAGCTGAAAGCTTGTGGATTCGTTAAATAAAAGCTTAGCTCAAATCCTTTCAAAATAGTAGTTATAGAATTTTTATAGTATAATTCTTTAATTGCCCGTTACAAGGAAAATATCTAGTTTCAGAGTCTAATACCTTGGCTTTTTTTATATTTCTAAATTTGAAATCATCTTCCAAAGTTTGACCAAAATCGGCGACTCAATACCTTATTGAAACTGTCCTTCTTAGAAGCTCTCTTTGGAGAGTTATATTCGTTAATATAAACAATGATTTTTCAGAGAAATCCTCAAAAATCAATCAAAATAGCTCATCATTTTAGAATGATCAAATGCAGAACACGGTGCTCCAGAGTAAGTTTAAATAAAAATTTAACGTCACTTCAAATTCCTTTTGGGAATGATTTCTAGGCCCATTACGAACATTTAGGCATCATTTTTTAAATCGGTTTACATGGCCGATTTGGAAACAAATAGGTAATAATGAAAAAGAATTATTTAAAAACAAAAAATTTTATTTTATTTATAAAAAAAAAATGCTCAAAAGTGATCGAAACGTAGCTATAATAGTAAAAATATAACAAAACTGAAAAATATCTGCCTTATGGAGCTGTAAAGCTCGAACATGGAAAATAATGTCGAAAAATAGTTTTATAACTACTTATGTATAGATACATAGTATTCAAAGAATGTAAATATTTACATTGATGCTATCTTTTAATATACTCTTTAATTTGTTGGAGTTCATGTCAGATTTTGAGCAGGTCAGTAGTAATCTGAAATTTGCTTAACTAACAAGGAGAGATCTCCACCTCTAGGAAACAGATTTCGCTGATACTGCAGGTTACGATTCTTCGATAAAAAAATGAACCGGGGTTCTTTCTTTTCGTCTAATAAATCCAGAGGCAAAGATAAAGCTATTTTTCGAAAATATAGTAAGAAGAAGCACTTATAAAAACTTGATTAATTAAAAAACTAACACTCTCGAAGAAAAATATAAAGAAGATAAATAAGAGTATAAGTTCAATACTTTGATTTAAGCTTTATTGCATCAGAAAGTCTTGCCTAGCTCAAAAGTTATAGGTGATCAAAATATTCTAATAAAATAGTGTGAAAATTTATCATGTGTTACATGCTAAAAATATTAAGAAAATATGTAGTAATATTTAATTTAGCATAACTTAGATCTCTCCTTGTTAGTTGTGCATATTACTACAGTGTATATCAACAGATTTCATCGATGTAAATATTTACATTCTTTGAATACTATGTATTTATACGTAAGTAGCTATAGAACTATTTTTCGACATTATTTTTAATATTCGAGCCCAATAGCTCTATAGCATAAGGCAGAAATTCTTGTTTTGTTATATTATTACTATTATATATAAGCCCTAATCACTTTTAAGCATTTTTTTATAAATCAAATAAAATTGTTTGGTTTTAAATAATTTTTTTGCATTCTTACCTATTTTTTTCCAAATCGGCCATGTAAAACGATTTTAAAAATGATGCCCAAACGTTTGTAATGGGCCTGGATATCATTCTCAAAAGGAATTTTGAAGTGACATTAAATTTTTATGTAAACTTACTCCGGAGCACCGTGAGAACTGAAAGTTCGAAACTTTTTGTATGATTTTATTTAATTTATTTTTTTATTTATTTATTTATCAACCAGTTAATTACAAAGTAATCCTACATAGGCAAAGTATGCCTGATCGTAGGTCTGGTATAAATTACAGAAAATACTTATACAACTAACTTACAAACTAATACAAATAATAATAAAAATATAAGTAGTGCATCCTTGCTATTTGTGTTTTAATATTTTTATCACATCGCTCAGTCCAACTAAAATATTAGTAGGGTGAACGTAATTCATATATATTATATCTCTCTAACCCCCAAGTACATCTTTATATATATTAGACTTAATCCATTTCTTTAACTTTTTCTCAATTAATTTTTTATTACTCTCAATGGTTTTGAGATCATTCGGTAGTAAATTATAAAGTCTTATAGCTACAGTATAACTATTTTTCTCACTAATCTTTTTAATCATTTTTGGCATTTGCAAACATTTTTTCCTAGTACTGCTATTTTGTACCTTATATTTATCCATCAATTCATGGTAATGAAACATTAATGACTTTAAAGAGAATAGTTGCTCTAAATTTAGGGGATAGTTTTCTATTTCAAAAGTGTTTTTATAGATTATTTTTAGTATTCTGTTTTGTAAACTTTGTAATGATCTTATATTACTTTTGTAAATGCCTCCCCAAGCAATTATTCCATAACTAATTATGCTGTTAAATAATGCATAATATATTATAAGTAATGTTTTTGTATGCATAATATAAGCTAATTTGGAAAATATAAATGTAAGATATTTGGTTTTCTTTATTAAGTTCTCTACGTTCATATCCCATCTCATATTCGAATCAAAAATAATTCCCAAGTATTTAAAATTTTCAACACCTTTTATTTTCTTATTATTAATTTCAACCTCTAAAGTTTTTGGAATACTATTCTTTTAATTACCAAAAGGCATAAATACTGTTTTTTCAACATTTAGAGTTAATTTGTTCCAACCAACCATACATTAACATATGCTAGATATTCATTCATTTTATCTTGTGTGGCTTGCCACGTTTTTTCTTCCGATATTATTGCCGTATCATCTGCATAAGATAATATGGAACCTTTTGGTAAATTATCCAACATATCATTAATGTATAGTATAAAAATGAGAGGTCCTAATATTGTTCCCTGAGGAACACCTGTACTAATTTTACAATATTCACTTTTGGAATCCTGTATTTTTACTGATTGTTTTCCATTCGTTAAGTAATTTTTGAGTAGTTGGTTAGCATTCCCTCTGATACCATAATTATATAATTTATCAAGAAGTATTTCATGATTAACCGTATCAAACGCTTTGGCTAAATCTAAAAATGTGACAATTATAGGTTCACTTTTATCTAATTTATTGTATATTATATTCGATATATATTTCAAAGCGTCTTTGGTTCCCTTACCCTTAACAAAACCAAATTGATGTAAATTTATCAGTTTATTTTTCTGCACAAAATTATATATTCTATTATAGATTATTCTTTCGAAAATCTTAGCCACATTCGAAATCAGTGATATCGGTCTGTAATTTGACACAATATGTTTATCATTTGCTTTATAAATTGGTATTTTTTCTGCTATTTTAAGAGCTTCTGGCTAAACAGACTTTTCCATGCACCGATTGAAAACATGGGCCAAAACTTCCGAAATATTTTCAGATATAGCTTTTAATATTTTCATATTTATGTTATCAACTGCACCAGACTTATCCTTTAACCTATGTATTGTCTTATGTACTTCAAAATAGTTTGTAGGTCTTAAATAAATTGTGTTTGAGACCATTGGTGGCAGTATTATTTTTTCTTTAGGTTGTTCGATTTTTTGGCTTAGTTTTTCTCCTATTTCACTATAATATTTATTTATATAATTGGCCATTTCTTTATTGTCATTTATAATTTTGTTATTTTCATCACGCAAATATTTTATGTTATTTTTTCTTTTTTTATTACCTAATTTATCATGTACATACTTCCATATATTTTTTGTATCATTTTTATTCTTTTCAACTATTTTTCTTTCATATATTATTTTTGCTTCTTTAATTAAATTATTCAAAATTTTCGTATAGTTTTTGAAATCTTGTTTTAAGATTTCGTTGTTTGGATTTTTTTTCCATTGTTCATATAGATTATCTTTTGTATTACATGATTTTATAATTCCTTTAGTAATCCAAGATTTTCTTGGTTTATTTTTATCATTACTTTTACTACTCTTTATTGCCAAGTTCATACAATTTTGAATTTCGCTAATTATCATTTCAATAGCTAAATCAGGATTTGCCTCAGTCTTGATTAATTCCCAGTTCTTTGATTTTACAATATTTTTCAATTTATAATAGCTTATTTTACTGTAATTAACTTTATCAATTTCTTTAGAACATATATTTTCAATCGTGACTATTAATGGAAAATGATCTGTAAAATCCAGACTTAATTTGTATGATTTAATATTTTTACCATCTGTTTTAATAAAAACATTATCTATGCAAGAACCTTCAGAATTGTTATCTTTTGGCCTTGTTACACAATTAAAGTAAGGTATGTATCCTTTTTCTAAGAAATTATTTAGGAAATCAAGACTGAGGCAGTCCTGCTCCAAGATATCGATGTTAAAATCCGCAATAATATAATGATTTTTAATATTTTTCTTTGTTTTTAAGAATCTTTCTAAATTTAATATAAATTCAGTTTTATGTAAGTCATGTGATCTGTATATTCCGCTTATTTCTATATTTTTGTTATCTTGCATTTTGATTTTAGTATTTATTATACTTAATTTACCATAATTCTCTGTACTAGTTTTCTCACACAAGTTTTCACTAATATACATAACCACACCATCTGCTTTATTTAATCTACTATTATTGTAGTATATTTTGTACCCATTTATCCCATAGTATTTATAATGTTCAAGATTCCATGTCTCTGCACATACAATTATATTCGGCTTAGTCACCAAACCCTCAACCAACATTTGTAACCTTTCACAATTTGCGTTTAAGCTTCTTATATTTACATAAAGTATTAAGTTATTAGTATCACAAACATATTCGTTGAGAGTTTCAAGACTATCACAAATTTTTTCATTTTCTACTATATCTATATCATTATTATGTGCCATTGCGTTTATTATTGTTTATATGCCGAGGTGAGTCGTCACTTAATAAACTGTTTCTGCTTCCCGTCAGTGCTTTTGGTATAGACGTCATCGATTGTGTAGTTGTAGATCTTCGTTGGTAGTTTTCTGTTGTACCATCATATTTCGGTAAAACAGGCTTCATTGGATGATCAGTCTGTTCTATGTATTTTTTTATTTTTGATTTGAATATTGCACACGTGTCACTATCACATGCAGAGTGATTTGTATCATGGTTAGCTTGGTATTTGTTATTGCTGTAAATGCAATTAACACATTGCAAAATATTTTTATTACAATGATTCGCCTCATGTTTCCCTGCACATTTCGTACATGCCACCTCATTGTAGCATTTTGTTGTACTATGTCCAAATCTTCCACATTTATAGCATGGTTTAACATTAATAAGGTCATAGACCTTACATCTTTGGTGTCCCACAAAAATTTTATCATGTTCTCTTTAATTTTCTTATAAATTTCGGCTGTTACCTCAATTATTGCAGTTTCTGTTTTAGATGTCTTATTGGTATACATATGCAAAACTTTGCAGGCGTTACTTGCTGATTTGCCATTTTTGAAATTTCTTTTATTGATGTCTTCTTCAATATCAGCGTCTTTACACTTATTAAATTTTTCTATTCCAACAATTTTCATTTTTGGGTTCATTAGTTGTTCTGTTTGTACTTTAAAACTATTTTGTGTTTTAATAAGTTTTCTACAGTAGCTACACTTTCCTCATTCATGCAATCTATTACGACTTCGTCATCACTTTTATAGCTTATTCTTTTCGTTTGTATACTCTTTTCTTTATTTAAGTAATGTAAAACAAAATGCTTAGCAGAAACTTTTCCTTCTTTTTTAGTTTTTTTAACTGTAATTTTTGGTATGCGTTTTTGCATTGGTTTCTTGTTTGTAATCACTTCTGCATAAGATTTTTGATATTGGTATTGCAATTTCTGATATTGATGATTGTTATTGATATTGTTGCTATTCTTTTCTTTTTCGAGCAGTTCTTTTAATAAGGCGTTTTTATCTTCAAGTTCATTATTAAGTTGTTTTAATAATGTATTTTCTATTTTGAAATTTTCCAATTCTGAGTTATTTTCATAAATTGTTTCATTATGATCTCCTTCTTGACCTGAAATTTCTTCTAATATTTCTTTTTTTAATTCTTCTCTTTGTTTTAGTTTTATTTGTGCTAATAATATTTTTGCATTTTCATTTAGTTCCACGTTATCATTTTTTGAGGTTAAGGTTATTTCGTCCACATGATCTGGACATATTACCAAGGTGTTACTGATATATCTTATATTATCTAATCTTTCAAAATCACTTTTATGGTAAACACTTTCACAAATTAGGCACACTACAGTTGTACACTTCTGTTTAGGATGACATTTAAAATATTTATCTTTAGACTTGTCGGGAGGCACTTTCGCCTCCGACGCCATCTTGGCGAATATATTTTACATACAAAAATATATCTGAAAGTTACAGGAAAATCCATGTTCCAAACAAGTGGCGCTCTTCTACCTACCAGGAGAATGTCAGGGTTTCGGGTCACCGATTTTGTTCAAATTTTGGGAGATAAATCTGGATATATAAACATGATGGAAGTCAAAATTTTAGGTTTCAACTCTCAATATTTCCCTAATTATAGCCAATTAAAGAAAGTGACTGAAAAAGTTACTAAATTTTGAAACGCTTATAGTTCTTAAGCCTTCACAGCTAGAAGCTTAAAACTTTTTTAAACGAAAGCTGAGCTCAAATCCTTTCGAAATAGCACTTATTGTATCTCGAAACATTATTTTTTTCTACTGTTACAGCGTAATAAGTATTAGACCACATTTTAGCTTTTATTATTAATTAATGTTTTATAAAAGTAATTTAGGTCTAATACTTATCATACTGTAGCTTTGGAAAAAAATAATGTTTCGAGATACTATAAGTGCCATTTCGAAAGCATTTGAGTTCAGCTTTTGTTTTAAAAAAGTTTTAAGCTCCTAGCTGTTAAGGCTAAAGAACTATAAGCGTTTAAAAATATAGTAAATTATCCAGTGACTTTCTTTAATTGGTTATAACTAGTGAAATTTTGAGCGCTGGAGTTTAAAATTTTGATTTTCTTCATATTTATACATCCAGAATCATCTTCAAAAATTTAAGCAAAATCGGTGACCCGAAACCCTGACACTTTCCTGGTTAATTTTAAAGTTGTAAAATTTTAACTTTAACAATCATGCGTCTGTCAGTCACGCAGCTTTTGCAACTTTTAAATATTTTCCATAATTTCTATCCTTTTGAAAAGTTTTCTTCAAAATGAATAAAATATAGCGTAAAATTTTCATCGCATTATAAAAAGCAAACTTTTTTACGAAAAAAATTCGCTACCTATTATTATTTCATTTTTCATCATTCAGAAGTATATGTAAACTACAATATTTCAATAATGTATGCTTATAATAAATTTTCTGAAAAATTAATTGTATAATATTTGTAAAGAGTTCTAAAACGTTTCGATCTTCAAAATTGTCGGCCTTCAAATCTGAATCTTAATAAAATTTTAATATTAAATACAATTCCGTGTTGATATTTTATTAAATTATTAGTTTGCATCTAAAATTTCGATGGTAAGTAAAAACAAGATGAATATTGCTAATCTACTGATTTTTGTTCATCTATTATTAAAGTTTAGCTTCAATATATTCAAGAACATGCTTGAATAATTTAAATTACTAACTTATCACGTAAATTTAAATGAGTAGATATAAAAAGATGTAATAAAATTCAAAAATTGATTTTAAGTAATAATATGAAAATTAATGATTTTGTTTTCATGCAAAATTTTATTAACATAGCTCTTTATTAACCCTTTCAGAACGGAATTATTATTTCATCATGAAAAGTTCTGATAACCATTTAGCGACGATAAGTGTTCATTTATTAAATGAATTTTTGCGATAAAAAAATTTTTTTTTTTTTCTTTTCAAGTTTTCTCAGTTTCTATCAAAGATATAATAACTTAGGCCCTCAGTTTGAGATCGGAAATAGTCATCTTCAATCTAATACACATATTTTTTTTACAAAATTTGAAGCCCCTTTTGCACAATTTCAAAAAAACCAAAAAATGTCAATGTACATTGTAATGTACATTGGTTCTGAAAGGGTTAACAATGATTCTTCTATAAAATAATCATATCACCAAATTTATAAAATTATAAGCAATAGTAGAATTTTTTTAAAGATAATTATGAGATTCAATTAAAACGCTTGCAATTACAAAGTGCACTTTTTATACCTTTATTTAATGTAAATAAAATTTTTTAATATAAAAAATACAATAATCCAGCGCATCTCCAAAATAATCAGTTTAAGTTATAAGATATCTGAATATTTTAAGTGACTTAAATATCTTAAATTCATTGTGTTTTCTTCAATCATTTTTTATGTTTATAAAATTATATAAATTTACTAGGAGCGAGTATCACAACTCTGAATCACGGATTTGCTTAAACTTTGGGATAAGTTTTCAGATGACAAAATATGTAAAAAGCTAAAGTTATAGTCACAAACGCTCAATATTTTTTTAGTTACAGGCAAATCAATTACAGAAAATCACTAAAAAAGTTACTTGATCTTTAAACGCATATAGTTCTTTAGCATTGATAACTAGAAGCTTGAAAACTGAGCTCAAATCCTTTCGAAACAGTAGTTATAGCATGTCAAAATATTATTTTTTCCCAAAGATATAGCGTAATAAAGATTGGACCTGAATTTTCTTTTTAAAACATTAATTAATAACAAAAGCTGAAATTGGATTCAATCTTTATTACGCTATATCTTTGGGAAAAAATAATATTTTGATATGATATAACTACTATTTCGAAAGGATTTGAGCTCAGTTTTCAAGCTTTAGTTTTCATTTGAAAAAAGTTTCAAGCTTCTAGCTATCAGTGCTAAAGAACTATATGCGTTTAAAAATCTAGTTACTTTTTTGGTGATTTTCTTTAATTGCCTGTAACGTGGGAAATATTGAGCGTTTGTGACTATAACTTTAGCTTTTTACATATTTTGTCATTTGAAAACTTATCCCAAAATTTGAGCAAAATCCGTGATCCGGAGTTGTAAAACTCTTCTAGTTAGTTAAATAAAAAAATATAAAAACGTAGTGGTGTGTTAATATACAAGAGCATGTAATATTTGATTGAGATTAAATCCAGTGGGAAAATTAATTACACATCAGTGTGTAAGGATTTGCAAATGCTCTAATTTTTTTCTCTTTCTATCTTTACGTATAATTTATTTAGTTATGTTAGATTAGATTATATAAATATTCATTTATATTGTATCACTTCAATCAAAATCAATAAACTTTTTCAATTTTATGATATTGTAGTCATATAGATAAAACATAATGAAAATACAAATAAAAGATATTATGCTGTGAATATTACTGATAAAAGATGCATTTTTTCAACTTGAAACGATATTTAAATCTCAGAATATATCAAGTAGATCATGAAATTTTTTTACTTCTCTAGTCAACTTTTGAGACACAGACTTGCGGATGAGATACGCCAAGTAATTTTATTTGCTCATATTCATGACTTCATGTATAAGTATACGCAGAAATAAGACACTCCGTGGAGCGGTCGTGCCTAAAAAGCGTATCGCAAATTCAGTATAAGATTGTTTTACAGAAAAAAACAGCTCTCTTGTATTATCATTGTTTCAAGAACTTCTGTATATCAAGTATATCAAGTATAATAATCATAATATTTGAAAAATGACTACACAGTGGAAAAAAATTTACAATTTTAACACACATAAGTGTTACAGATGAAACACAAATTTTTTTGTGTTAAAATTTACAAATTTTTTTTGTGTAATTTTCGAAGTTAAAATTTTAACATAAAAATCCATGAATAATACAAAATTTTGAGTAATAAAATTTGTAAATTTTACAAATTTATTTGTGTTAAAATATAATGATTGAAATGATGATTAGATATTAAATAATGACTTTCTCGTATTTCTTTCTGTTAATATATTAAAAAAAAGAGAGAGATAAAGAAATATAAGAAAAAGGATAAAATGATGGATGTTGGCGTGGATCAATAAAATCATAAACAAACTAAATTCATTTGACAATATGACATTGTCGTTTAAAAGCGAACGTAAACGAATGATTACGAAAAGAGCCGATCATTTTTGAATATGAGTATATCATAGAAATAGAGCCGGTTAGTGGTTCAGTCGGCAGAGCCTTGGATTCGTAATCTCGGGGTTCTGAGTTCAAATCCCGCTCTCGGCAACCGATTGATAGAAGCACCACTGTACGTTACATGTGCTTTGTTCACAAACACACTTACGAGTTCCGTCGCTGATTAGCATCACGAATAGCGTAGATATAGCGACGTTAAAGAAGAAAAAAAAAAGTATACAAATTTTTGGACTTAAAAGGAGAGTCCATGACATTTGAGTCTCAGATTTTCTTTGAACTTTGAGATATTTTTTCTTATATAAAATTATGAAAAAAGCCTTATTCCTAAGGTGCAACTCTCGATTTTTGCCGAGTTATCAGCAGATATGTCTAAATTTTTAAAAAATTACATTTTTTTATGGTTATACATTTTTTGAAGTACTTATTCTAGAAAACTTTTAATTTATCACGTGAGATCTCATATGAGTTCTCATATGAGATCTTGTTTCATTTTCAATCGTGAGAACTCACGTGAGATTTCATGTCATTTTTTCAGTAGGGAACTGCTGATAACTTGGCAAAAATCGAGAGTCGCACCTTAGGAATAAAGCTTTTTTCATAATTTTATATAAGAAAAAATATCTCAATATCAGGAGAAAATCCGAGACCCAAATGTCATGGAATCCTTGTTAGCAGAAATTAATATTTACAAACTAAAATTTACCTTACATCTAAGGCATTTTTATTGCACAAAATAACAATAATGCTAATATATAATTTTTATGTTGATTTTAAAAGTACACAGAAATTTTTAAATTACAAAAACTTTTATGTTGATTTTACAAACATGTTTGTAAAATTTTAACACAAAAATTTTTGTACAAAAAAAAATTTGACGAATTACACAACATTTTTTACTGTGTACTTATTATTTTATAAAATTAGTATAGTTCTTCTGTTATTATTGCTCATCATCCTATATTACAAAGGAACAACGGTCTTCACAACGATACTCAAGCTAACGGTAGCATCAAAGAAAAATATTAACATCGATTATCATGTTAATGCCTCTTAAGATAGCCATTTAGAAAGAAATTATATAAAAACTAGGGGGCTGCTACTCCTTGCACAACACGACACTTTTCTTTAAAGTTTGATTTATGTAAAATGTTATGCTTTTGCATTTAATACATGGCTGTTAATTTTATACATTTTTTTAATATATCATTCATATTTTATAAGCTATTAATTAATCGTTTTATATTAAACAACGTGTAAAAATGCACGTTTTATAATTAAATTTCGTTAAAATTGATTTATCGACTTTTTAAAGTGCTCCTCCTTCAAAACTATTAAATTTTGCCCTAGATAGAAGCGTTTGCTTTCTATGAAGAAAAAAGCATTTCTTACTATATTTCACTCATATCTATAAGTAATATAAGGAGAAAATTTATTTACAATAGCAATGTTATACTTTGTGCGATGATAATAATATTAGAAATTTCTGTAAAATGGGCGTCTAGAAAGTGGAAGCAACTTTTTAGATTATATAATAGGAAATCAAAGAATTTGCTGAACTAACAATATATTCTTTATATTTAACTTTTATTTGAAGTCAAAACTTACTTCTTCTTCGCATTTGATGCACTATTTTTGAAAGCTCATTTGTTTTTACAATTTTTAAACTTCACAAATGGTCTTTTTTAAAAAAATATTTAATTATTTAAACTTAAGAAATTTAGATTTTTTTTCAGATTGTATTCAAATATTTATTATGATTTCAATCACTTTCATAATAAGGAAATTTTTTAATCGTTTTAATATCCAGAAAATTTAAGTGTTGAAAATTAAAAATTCATTTGAAAAAATTATTACTTACTTTTAGTTAACAAAACAAATAGTTTCTTTCATCAGAAATCTTATACGATTTGATAATAGTAATTTAGAAAATAATATCTTTAATATCATAATTTTAAAAGATATTAAGAATGAAATATTAAAATCATCTAAAGAGACCAAAGTATGGATTCATAATAAAGATAATCAATCTTCGATTTTGCTCACACAATTTTGCGAAGCCTGAAAAGTCATCTACCGCATAAATTTTTCTTTCCTTAGTCACGGTAAAATAAAAAGACGAAGACGAAAGCTCTCACTAACTTAGATGTATGGCTTCGAGGTAAGACCACGAGGGTTAACGATCGTCGTGATGCGTTCTTGAGTTTATAATGTAATACTTGAAAGACTATGAGTTATAATATTATAAAACTTTTCACGCATATACGTGTATTAGTAATTCAAAATACATCACCATGTCGATAGCAATATTATTATTTTTATTAAAAGCTTATAAGCAATTTCAGTAAATCTTGTAAATTAAATTGTGGAAAATGATAACTCTGTTTGAGTATGAATAATTCAATAAATTATACATTTAGTTGTACAAACGGTAAATATATTTTATTCAAATTATAAATTATTCATTGAAAATAAAAATTGAAATCAATATGAAAAATTTTTCAGAATTTGTTTTTAATTTCTGAGAGCCACTTATAAATCTTGTCTCTCTTATGAAAATGCATACTCCGTCGTCTCTAACGAAGAGTGATATATTTCATTTCATGCCATGAAAAGTAGTACATTTGAAAACCTTTTACGAAAAATAACACATTCCAAAAGCTTCTACGAAAAATAAAATTTTTTGCCTGTTAGTCATCACAGTGTATCGTTGAAACGTCTTATTATTCAAGATACAGCGTTGAGGTATGCTAATGTTCATAAGAAAATTTAAGGACGTTCCCTCAGAAATTGATTTTCTTAGAATATTGATTTAAATTATTAGATTAAATAGATATTTGTACGCTGTTTCCATTGAGCTCATTTTTAATACCGTTTACAACATCAATTTTTAAATAATCAGCTTTGAAAGTTGCGATTTTTAATACAGGTATACATAACTCTAAGTTTTTTTAGAATTTGTTTTATAATCTCCACATAATATTGATTCTATCAGGGTAAAGAAAAGTTATGCAAACGATACTAAATTTTGAGTAATTGATATTTGAAATGCCCCTAGTGGAAATAGAAAATGTGTATTACTGTTTGAAATACGTTAATTTACCATTTTATGACCAGTAGAAATGGAAACGTTTTTTTAACATTTTATGGCCATTTCTTTGGCATTATTATTACTAATAACCTTAAATTTTTATATACACCATTTTTCATGTTCACATTTTTACTGGGGTAGTTTAAAATTATTTAAAACTGTTTAAAACAATTCGAAACTGGGTTTCTGCATCACTAGGGTGACTGCCCCTCTGAAGCTTTGTTTAAAAAAAAATTAGCTTGTAGGACGGTAGCGGTAACCTTCTCGAAAACTAAGAAAACTAAACTCTTTTTTGGGGGTGTCCCTCTCGCCTAAATAGAAGAGCGAATAGCGATACGAAGTAGATACACTGACATTTTTTTTTAAATTGTAGTTGCGATATTTCATCAATGTAAAAAATAGAATATGATGAAAATATAAGCGCTCGTATGAGCTACAACTTTGAAAGAGGTTAGGTTTAAGTTTACGATACGCTTACATCTTCTTTCTATTCCACAGATTTCTGGCCTCCTATGGTCATACGAGGAGAAAAAACAGTAGAATAAGCGGCGGAATAGACAAAAATAATTTGAAATTATCAGTACAAAAACAAAAATAAATTTTTATATTGTTTAAATTGCGTTCAAATAACTAATTAGGTTATGATTTTCAATGATTAAGGAGGTATTTCTTTATTTAATAAATTATATAGTCTTTATTAAAAGACATTCGACTATTCCATTCTATTCGGAGGGTCTATATGATGTCCATGTGAACAAAGAAGCAAAAAAATTTTGGAATAAATGCGGGATAGAATTGATTGGCTGCTTTTATTACGCTTCGTTTATTCGACAGTCTCTATTCTACCAATCTACCTACACCCTTAATGTGCTACTCTTCGCATCAAAGAGTGTCAAATGAGTCAGTTTTCGTCGCAAGTGTAAACCTCGCTAATTATTGTCTAAAAATCAAGATATACTATTCATAATTGTAGACGTAGATTTATCATCTACAATCTTACACAATATTAAGGAAAATTTTTTTTTTATATTCAGCTAGTGTAAAAATAATTATTATAGTCTGTATATGGAAAATACTACTATTGACATTTATTTCGTATAGTAGAAAAATGTATAAAGACATCGTCATGATATTAGGAATTTAAAAGTAATAAGCCACATCGATATTTTACTTGTGAATTGGAAATAAATGTTCAATATATGGACTATATAGTTCATAAAAATATATAGAGTATTAAAAATAAATTTGAATTGCAAAAGGTCGAAAAATAATATAATGTAAACTAAACTATTATTTATTTTTTATTTCAGATTTACTTTAAATATTCTATATTTTTATAAACTATCTCTTATATATTGAAAAAGTATTTTCAATATGTGGTAAAACATCGTGCTAGCTCATGAACGTTATATTTCCAATATACTGGCAATATTTATATGGGTTTCCCAATACATAGGATATATATCAGTAAAAGTATTTCTTAAATATGGGAGATAGTTACGATTTCTGCAAAAAAAAAATATACTTGAGAATGATGATAAAAAAACGTTTATATATTTTGATTTCACTCAATAATAAAGATCCGACTAAGGGTCATGAAAATCAATTTATATTCAGAATTTTAAGCTGCAATAATTTTCCGTTCTCCTTTTATGTTAAGAATTCCAATAATTTTTGGAACGAAAATATAGAATAAACCAGCAAAAGTAAGAACATGAAACTTAATTACAAGAAGAAAAAAAAATTTCTTTTTTTTATTTTTATTAAACGATTGGAATTTGAATGAAATACTCGTTTAAAAGATTTTACATTTTTATAAAGGGCTTAAAGAATTCTATTAAGTGGACAGTGTATAGTATAATTGTTTGTAAAAATAATCTTTTGAATTGTTTTGTATCGACAATATTTGTCAAGAAGTTCGATATCGATGACTTACTATCGAATGAATAAACTGATTTTTCGATGTAATAATAATCATTAAATAGTTACTTATTAAATAATTTTTTTTTCACATTTTTAATTTAATTAAAAAAAATTAATTCAAATTTGTTTATTACTCTAAACATTTAGTTACTTTAATTTTTTTTTTTTGTCATTCTAGCCCCAAAATTGCAACTTCGTTGCTCTTTCTTGGCCATCACAGCAAAAAATATAGCTCGCAACTTGTATGAAAAGGCTTTTTTACGAAACTCGTTACGACCCTTGCCTTCGGCTCGGGTTGTAAACTTCTCATTTCGTAAATAAAGCCTTTTCATACCCATTACAAAATATTAATAAGTATAAGCTCGTCTGACTAATTTTAATCATTACTACTTAAACGGAATATTTAATTCTGACCCATCAGTTTTATAGTTATCTGTTAGTAAATGATTTTAATTCTATTATATTATATTATCTATAATTTTCCATATCATCCTTTTGCACTTTGTTAAATTATCTATAATTGTTAATCTATAAAACCTGTATAGTACAGTATCGATAGCTCATCAAATGTCATTTTTTAGAGTTAGAGTAACATTATATCTTACCGCAATCATAGTTGAGCGTCTCGTATATATCCTCGAGCAGATTGTAGTTTTCTTCGATTTCAACGTTTTCGAGTAGTTTTTCTCTATAAAAAGAAAAAAATTCTGTAATGTAGCTGAGTGAGTTTGATCGATATTAGCTTGACGGGAATCGATTTGCAAGGCTACTCCCATAACACGAGCATTGCATATAAAAGTTTGCCCGCGAGCTCTAGTCTTCTCTACATACTTAGATAAAATATCTTTTTTCGTAAAATCTCATTAAAGTAAAGAAACGTATTTTTTTATCGAGTTCGTTGCAAATTGCATTTGCATTAGAGAAGTTTCGTGTTAGCGAGAATTTGCAAAATCTTTGGATTATCGATAAAAATGATCTTGAATAAAAAATTATTTATAAAATTATAAAAGTTTATAAATAGAATTGAGTTACTTTATTATTATAATATATAATTAATATAATTATCTCAATTACATATTTTATTTATACCTAAGTACATTTTGATTAGAATTTGAATAAAATCAGCCAAATGATTAAACAAAAAAATGATACATTATGAGAAATATTAATATGTGATATATTTTCTTTTTGATAATTAATTTTAATTTTATATACTAAACAAAACAAAGAAAAAATACTTACAAGGATGTTGATGTCGGGAGAGGTATCTCATTTTTGCTCAGCAGCGCATCTAAAGCCACGGCCATTACTTCATTCTATAAAAAGGAAAAGTGTGTAAAAAAATATCACTTGTCACATATATAAATTTTAAAATCTATAAATTAATGGAAAAATATTTATAAAAAGCATAAAAGTTTAATAGGATTAATGACTGAATATTTTTTGACAGAGGAGTTTTCCTACTTGTGTTTATTTTCAAAGGTGTTAAAAGTTTTAAAAATAAAACTAAAAGATTGTTTATTCATTCATTACTATTATTGTTAACTTAAATACAATAAACTCATTGTAGTTTTAAGACGGCAATTAACCTCTGGGACTTATATTTATAAAGTAAATAAGAAAATTATATTGTTCAAAAATTAAATTTTTAATTTTCATATAAACGACTGCAACATAACTGCAAAAATAATAAATTTTTATTTATAAAAATATCTATAACTTATGATTTGCATGAAATGATGTTAATAAGTTATATATTTAGTGATATTGAATAAAGACAAAAATAAAATCTGAGATGTAAGGGAAATCCTGGTTCAAGGAGAAAATTTTCTCATTCGACGATACATAAAAAAATTACTTTGAGAAGGTTTATGTAAGATGTAAAATGTGTAAAAATTTTGAACTTATGAATGCACAGAATCAGGTTTTAATTAAAAACTTTGTGAAGTGCTTTTCTTATAACGTTGTATTCTGTTTTTTGTTGATATCGAACAGAAAATTCTCTCCCTAACCACTATTTTAGTTTTAAAATACTGTTCTTTAAAGCTAAAATTGTTTTAAAAGAATATTTAGATGTTTACCCTACTAAAAATCTCAGGTGAGAAATCACCTGATTTCTCAGGTGATTTATCATGCCAAAATCTCATGTGACGATTTTTTTGGTTTTTACACGTTTCAAAGCATACTTAGTCAATTGCGAACTATTTTTGAAAATTTTTCAAAAATTGAACTTAGAAAATTTTTTGTAAAATGAGTCATAATTTTTTCTAAGACCAAATTTTTAAAAAATTTTCTAAGTTCAAATTTTTCAAAAATTTTCAAAAATAGTTCGCAATTGACTAAGTATGCTTTGAAACGTGTAAAAACCAAAAAAATCGTCACATGAGATTTTGGCATGATAAATCACCTGAGAAATCAGGTGATTTCTCACCTGAGATTTTTTAGTAGGGTATATATAGCATTTCAAAACACAAAATTTTACAACGATAAAAAATATTGTATTAGAAATCACTAAATACTTTAGATGTTTTTTATTTAAAAAATAATTGAGAGGATTAGCATATGTTTAAATGGCAATATCTTATTGAAATATTTAAATTAAATGTATTAGGATTTAAAAATTATGCTGAGAAAGTAAATTGGCAACATTGTATATAATATTAAACCAAATTTTAATACAATGAAAGAACACAAAAATTTTACATTTTAATATTTAATTATACACTTTTAATTATACTGAAAAGAAAATCAAATTTTTCTATTCATTAAAAAGTGTTTATAAATACACTTTTATTTCTAAATACATTGCAATTATAACGTTAAGAAAATTCTAATTTTTAATTTCAAACAAAATTTGAAATAAAAATTTTCGTAAAATATAAAGTTTTTCCTTAGAATCGATCGATTCTAAATTTTACAAAATAGAAAGAGCGATAGCTGCTCTTCTTTTACGTTGATGGGAAAAAGCTGTACACGATGAACTATATTAAGTCTTAAAGAATTATTTTTATATATTGTTTTATACAATTTTTAATTAAAGTAAACAATTTTGCCACCTTTCGAGTTCAAACAGTTTATTTTCAATAAAGCTTTCTTTTTTTAAACCAAAAAAACAACAACATATATTATGAAAAGAGATTATTTTAAAGTATCAAAATTTAAAATAATATTATTCTATTTTTTATTCTAGTTCAAGTGACAGCTGCAAACTTGGAGATAAAAAAATCTCTTTGATTTTTAATTCGTTCATAGCTAAAATCTAATTGTTTGTTTTATTTTGTAATAATCAAATATAATTATAAATTATTTGAAGTTAAAATAAATTTATTTAACTAGAATAATTTTTTGAATCTGCTATTAAAAAAAAACAAATCAATGTAATTTATAAATCTAAATAATTGATAAATGTAGCTTAAGTCTTTTCTGAACGAAATAAATCTTTAGCGAAGATTTAGTGCTGCTTTAAATTTATCAAGAAAATATTTACGTGCATCCAAATTAAAATTTTCAACATCATAATATGTTACAAATTCTCATGTTAAATACTGTACTCAAACCAATCAGACACTTACACAGAATATAGAACTCGGCCATTAAAAATATTTAGAAGCTAATCTTTCAACCTGTTCCTTTTAGATAGGATATTAAATAATACAAAAAAAAAATCATGTATTCAATTTTTTCTTGATAAAACACATTTATAAAAAAAATAAAATAGATCTTTAAGCTAGATATATTACAAAAAAAATTTTTTGCCATTCTGACCTTTTGCAATATTCGTTCTTTTTTGGCTCTCATGACAAAAAATACGGTTCGCAACTGGTATAAAAAGGCTTTTTTAATAAATAAATAAAGCCTTTTCATATCCACTACGCAATGTACTATTTTGACACGGCGTACGTAAAATTGCATATAATGAAACGCAACCAAATTCTTGATATGCAATATTACGCACTCGGTGTCAAAAAATATTTTTCGATATTAGTGCGTTAAATTATAAATACTCGTGCGATTGCAATGACACTCGCTTATCAATCGCACGAATATTTATAATTTAACGCACCAGTATCGAAAAGTACTATAATTTTATTACGCGCTAACTTCATGTCATGCAATTATGAGCGACTTGGGTCGCATTTATCGTAATGTACTATTTTTTTCCATCAATAAAATTTGATAACATTGTTTTATTTTCACTTAATTTCAGTTTTTTAAATCTTTTATTTATAAAAAAATGAAAAGATAAAAAAGCTTTAAAAATTTATAATTTAATTTCTTTTATCAAATTTACAGAAAATTTGAAAATTAAAATTATAAAAAATGGAAAAAAGCAAATATCTTACAACGGGCATAAAAATCAATATTTTTAATTCATTTTATGATTTATCGAAAAATTGTTATCTTTAAAAACTTAAAAATTCCTTTATTCTAAGATTTTATCACAGGGCATATTTTACAAGACAATTTTCTTTTGAAAATTCATTCGACGCTTAAAATACCTTTAAAAAAATCTGTACGTCAGACAGACTTAAGCTTATCGTTGGCCAAACCCTTTTTTGTTATCTCTGGTGAGAGTTACTCGGCAGTTCTTTTCTTTTAATTTCAATTTTTTTCTTTACTGTAATACAAAACTGAGATATATAAATATACATTGAACAAAATAGCTACAAACTCAATCTTGTTTTAAGTATCAAAAAAGTCCAAGAAAAAATTACCTTCTACGTATTTCAAAAAGAATTTAATTAATTCTATAATAATATATAATCACTAGTTATTTAATTAATTCAAATAATCTATCATTAAAAATTAAATATAGGTATATTACTATAATTTTATTTTAATTTTAAGTAATATACTATTACTTATTATGAAGTGATAGTATATTGTGTTACAAATGTGGAGGATATTATTTTCACGAGTGCGAAAATGGTGTGCATGAATCTCATATAATATTTTTAGTTTTAATTAAAAAATGCGCATGTATTAAAGTAAAATGACTAAATAATTTTAAACAAAAAAAATTTTTAATAATATTCATAGATGACTGTATTTCCTTATGTAAGTAAGAAAATATTTAATACTTTCACATAGATGCAAGTTAGAAAAGAACGTACAGCGATAATTATTTCAATCTGCCACTGTGCATATCTTTGTGAGTATAACCATGATTGACTGAAAATACACGGATTTTCTTTTAAAAAGGCAGAGAATCATCATTTAAAACTATTGCCAAAATAATATACAACTTAAAAAAAGCGTGTTCGTTAAATCCTATGAGCTTCTTTTAATTTTAATTGATCAGTCTCAGCTGATTGATACACGCACCACTGTACATTACATGTGCTTTGTTCACAAACACACTGCAAACCTCCGTTGCTAATTAGCATCGCGATGATAACATAAACAGAAAAAATTTTTTTTTCAAAAATATTAAATTTAACATAAATTTTAAGATTATTTAATTATATTTATTTTGAAAAAATAATTTTTATCAAAAAATTTTTTACAAAGGAAAAATTATGGAAATTTTTAAAACTAAAAATCATTTAATTTGGAAAAATTTTTGAAGTAATGTTACTAAAATATATGGAAAGTAGATAATTTAGTTTGCATACGATTCCTTCCACATTACTTTATATTCAAATTTTTTTATTGTATTTCATGAAACTCAATATGTCCTCACTTCATTCACGAATATTATGAATTTAAAATTTTATTAGATATAAAACGATTCGCCCAACGGTATGAATACCACTAATGCTCATCTGCATTGAATTAAAAAAAAAAATCACTTTATTCTGTTCGAAAATTTATTGTCAATTCATATGAAAGATTTTTTTATTATTATATTCGAATAAATATATTATAATGTCTACAAATAGATAAAAGTTTTTACAAGTGCGTAAATTTTCAATAATCACGATAAAGGAATCTAATAAATCAAATTAAAAGCATTATCTATTATTTGTTTTTAAAAAATTTAATTCTCAATATTAATATTCTGATGTCAGATTAAAATTATTACTTTCTCACAGAAAAAGCTTCTAATTGCTGATTTTTTTTCCATTTTTTACTCTCAAGTATATCGGGAATATAAACAAGTAGTTTTTAACAAATTTATGTGCGTACGTACATAGACTAGTGCCGATGCAGATGTATATCCGTTATTATTCTAAATCTACTCAAAGAATTTGCTTCAAATTTTGCTCGCGAATTTAATCCAATTATATATAGACATACTTGAAATTTTAAAGTGTTTTCATAGCAACGCTAGAATTTTAGAATTATTTTAGAGATTTAGGAGTTTAATAATTTTATGTAATTTTCATTTAAAAATTGTTTTTTTAACGTTTGTAAGGATTTGAAAAAATTCATACTTTTTTATTAAGTAAAAATTCTTTTATATCTCTGAAGTAAAATTAAAATTATAAATATTTTAAAAAAATTTTTGTGACATTGATAAAGTATTAGCATGATCTCTTCCCTACTAAAAAAAGTCTAGGCAAAATCATATACATATATGAGGGATGATAACTATAAATATTTTCGTATGATTATATATGCAAATATATATGCAAATAATTTAAAATAAAAACTAATGAACAGTATAAAAATATATAAAGGTTTTATACTGTTATTGAATTATTTGGTAAAAATATTAAATTTATCGATGTTAACTTTACACAAGAATTTGAAAGTGAAAATTAAATAATATTAAAAATATTCAATCTTTTACATGAGTTATTTTATGTTGTACAAATAAGCATAAAAAATTTATTAGGAGCATGACGAAGCTGGCCCGCTTCTAATATTCCCAATCCTAGTCTATGAGTAAACGGTGCGTTTAATAGAGTTTTTTCGCAATAATAATAAAAACGCTACCAAGTGCTTTGACGTAATGCTTTCTTACAGAGCTCATTGTATTAGAGTAATTTGATTTTATTTTTTTAAATGTGACTTCAATGTAAAAACATAATTTTTATTCGAGAAGAATTGAGAAGAGTGAGAGTGAGTGTGAGAGAATGATTAAGAAATAGGAAGAAAGAGACAGAGATAGATGAAAATAGGGTAAAAATGAAGATCAATCTGAGATAGAAGGACAGAGAAGGAGTGAGGAAGTAAGAAAAGAGTTAGTGAGAGCGTTAATTCAGAAATCAAATGAAGTGATCAAAGAGCTACGTTAACGGAATTATTTTCTAAAAGCTTGTTTTATAAAGACAGTAGCAAATAACTTGTATACAAATTTTAGAGCAAATCTATCCAGTAATTTACGTAAAATGGAAAACAAATGAAAAATTAAAACTACGCTAAGAAAAACGGTTTTTAAAAATCATCCTTCTTCTGACAGTTGCAAATAATTTTCATGCAAATTTCAAAGCAAATTCATCAAGTAATTTACGTAAAATAAAAAAAAATAAAAAAATAAAAATTTTTTTTCAATTTTTCAAATGGTTCTAAAATTAAAACTACACTAAGAAAACCAATTTTCAATAGCTTCCCACCTACTTAGACAAAATAAAATAGATAAGTATGCAAAATTTGAAGCAAATCCATCAAGTAGTTTTCGAGATCTAATTGGCTAAATAAATACAATTTTTTTTTCAAAATTTTCGAAATCGTCGGGTCGGCGGAACAAAAATATACATCATTTTTCGTTTGGAAAAGGTGACATTTCGGTTTTTCGCATGGAAAATGATACACGTCGTTTTTCGTTTGAAAAAGACGACACCTCGGTTTTGGGCGTGGAAAAGAATACACGTCGTTTTTCGTTTGGAAAAGGCGATACGTCGGAAGGAAACTTTTTTTTTCAAATGTTGAATTAAAAAAAGAAATCATTAAATTTTTTTTATAACTAGGAGTTACACTAGTTTTTAACTAGCAAAGTACTCACTAAAATTTATAAATGACTAAATTAAGATAATTTTTTACCAGGAAATTTTTCTTTTTTTTAATTTTTGAATAATCGGTAACTCAACTAAAATAAAGTATAATTAGTATAAATATTATTTACATATTATATGTAGCAAAAAATATTATAATCTACAAAATGGAAAATTTGAATTGGAAATTCCGTTCATGGCACTTTCAAAGTTTATTAAATCTGTTACATAGTTTATATTATTAGTTCATAGCAACATATATTCTACGGTTACATATTTGACATATTATAGTTAATATATAACAGACATTTACATCTAATGTTGTATAGTAACTATGCGATACGTTTATTAAGCCATTGTGATGAATTTGATTTATTTTTCAAAATACGTTTGATTGCCAAAAAGTTTGTTATTATTATTGTAAAAATATAAGTATTACGTTGGATTTTCGAAATGTTTAATCCTTTTCTTGTGTTGCGAGACATATCTTCTAGACTCATGACCACGAGGAAAAGCCTTTAATGATTCATACTTTCTTTGTGGCCATAAGTCTAGAAGATACAACTAAAAACATTTGTCAAAAGTTTCGTAATTTTCTTTTAAATATTTACTCTTTTATATGTACTTAACATAAGATGTAAATATATGTTATATATAAATTATAATATGTTAAATATGTAACCGTAGATTATATGTAACTAAGAACTAATAATATAAACTATGTAACAAATTCAATAAACTTTAAGAGTACCATAAACGGAATTTTCAATTAAAATTTTTCATTTTGTAGATTACAATATTTTTTACAACATATAATATGTAAATAATATTTACACTAACTATACTTAATTTTAGTTGTGATACCGATTATAAAAATAACAAGTCTAACTAATTTTTTATTTCTACAAAAATTATTGTTTTAATATAGCTTTAGTGCAGACAAGTCATTATATTTATTTAAATTATGAATTTAAAATGATATCGATAAAATAAAAACTCGATTCCAGCAGCTCCGACATCCTGAATAAAAACCAATACACTACGTTATAAGAATTATGTTAAATAATATAATATCGTATAATGTTGGTTTGTTTCTTTTTTAAATATAAAAACAATATCTGTACAGTATTGAAATCATTTTCTATAATATATTATACCACTGAGGCTCTGCGCAAACAACTCGCAACCGCCCTGCTGTTTCCACATCTCGATTACTGCTCAGTAGTTCTGCTCGATGCCTCACAGGGGTTGAAAAGACGATTACAAAGACTACAAAATTCATGTGTGAGATATGTATTAGGCGTGAGAATGGGCGATCATATCTCTCCTCATAGAGCTGCGCTGGGTTGGCTGCGTACTGATGCGAGGAGACAGTATTTTATGGCTGTACTTATGTACAAAATCGTGCGCATGAATACTCCCGAGTATCTAGTGGGTCTCTTCACTAGATATGTACCTAGGGTAGCCACTAGGGGAGAGATTAAGGATTTCGCGGTGCCCTACATGCGTACTGAGACTGGAAGGAATTCCTTTCAGGTTCAGGGTGCGCATTTTTGGAACTCCCTGCCTGCTGATATAAAGAATCTTCCATCGCTCAGCAGGTTTAACCCTTTGAGGGGTGGTGGTACATATATGTACCACCTCTTTCGCCTTGGTTTTTCTCGTACTTGCAGTACATTTTGTCAACTTGTAAATGCTTACAAACACTTTCTAGACTCTTGCGACTGTAAGGTATTAGGGCCAAGCACAATTTATTAATAATTTATATAATTTAAGTTTTTTTTTAAACAACTAACGTGGAAAAACGCGTTTTTTCAGATAAAAATGTACCCCTCAAAGGGTTAAGTCGGCTCTGAGGGGGTACTTGCTCGACCTTCAGTAAACTAAGTTTTATTTTTTATTTATATGTTAATTTATTATAATGTGACGTCCCTTATATAGGCTTAAGGTGTGATTGTATTTATTGGCTGAATGGTTAGTGAGTGAATGCTCTACTTGTTTTTATTATTTTGACTGCGTTTTTGTGCTACTGCATACGCTTTATTATTTTATTGCATTATTTATCATTTTTCATTTTGTATTTTAAATTAAAAATTTTATATACTATGACTGATAGATATTGTATGACTGACTTTTAATTTATAGGATTGCGTGTATTTTACTATATTTTTTTTTTTTTTATATCTGTGATATCACTTCTTTTGTTGTGACTTACTTATTCAGTATTATTAGGTTTAGTAACTGACTGTGATATCAATTGCAATATATTGTATTTATACATTGTTTTATGTGCAATATTTTATATTTATACATTGTTTTATGTGCAATATTTTTGCATTTATTCATTGTTTATGTGCAATACTTAATATTATATTTATGAATTGTATTACACGCCCTTTGTATAATAATATGATATACAATAAATAGTATCTATCTATCTATCTAAACCTTACAGATTCACCGTACATTACAATGTATATTGATGATTTTTGTTTATTTTTAATTGTGAAAAAGTAATTTAAAATTTTTTTAAAAAGCATATGTATTAGCTTGAAGTAGGCTATTTTCGGTTTGAAACTGAGGGCCTAATTTATTATATTCGTGATAGAAATTGAGAAAATTCGAGAAAAAAAAATTTTATTCCAAAAATTGTTAAAAATTGAAAACTAACCATCCTGAAATGGTTATCAGAACTTTTTATAAAGAAATAGAAGTTTAGATCTGATAGAGATAATAATATATTACTCAGAAGCTCTCTTCTCACTTAAATTAAAGATTATGCATGCATTTACTTTTACTTAGAAAAATTGTGTAATAATAATAAAATTTATAAAAATTATTAATTAATTTCTATGCATGAATGCACTCTCTTGGTAAATAGAAGTACAGTAGACTCTCGATACAAGGGTATCGACGGGGCTGTAGGAGAGGAAATTTCTTGGAAATTCTCTTATAGGAAGAGTCCCCAACACGTTCGAGTTAAGAGATATAGCTCCGCCCACTGTCTCGTAGTGTAAGCTTAATTTAACGTGCGTGTATACGAAGTAGACGCAGTAGCCACGCCTACTGATGCGTGTGGAATAGACTAGGGTTTTTTTGTTTAGCCATGTCTTATTCTATTGCTATACTGTGTCTCTCTCACTTACATAGTTGGTGGGGGAACTGACATACTTAGACTCGTTGGAGAAACAGCTCGGATTCCCTTATATCGCGATCCCTTGTATCGAGAGTCCACTGTATACAAAAAGTACATATGTTTAAATTTATAGGTAATACGATAAAAACTATAATCAAATAAAAAATAAAAGTGGAATGAGATATAATAAATTTTAGAAGAATAATTGCAGAAACCAACTAAACAAACAAAAACTTCTAATAAAGTTAAGTGCTAAAATATAACCAGATGATTGGAATCCTTTAAAGCTTTCCATCGTATGCAAATATGTTATTATGCCGTACTTGTAATGTATAATATATGTATATACATGTAGATGAGAAAGTGCACTGATGTATATGTATGTTCATCGTTCTACTATGTAAGATTTAATTAAAGTCTGTAATATACTGCAAGTTTAGGCGTGAGCTCAGACATTATGTATTATGCCTGACATGCTTGTCGAAGCTTTAATTCGAATCACATCAAGTATATGCACAAATACTTGGTAATTGATAAAGACACTGATGTATCCGTTCTTTAAAATCTATTATGAAGAAAAAAATAAGAAAGTTATCTTGTTCGTCGATACGAATCAACAATAAATCTTTGTACCAAACAAATATCTTACTTTATTTTTCTTTTTTCATAAATTTTTAGGATTCTTCAATAAAAATCGAAGGACATCAACAGCGCGGAAAAACTTTTCTCGCGCGCGTGTGTACTGTTTTGGAAAGGGAAAATCGAATGAATAATCGTCGGTTTGGCATTGGCACGAACTGGACACGTGAGAACGTATAATGTACGTATTTATGTATACTTTCACGTATTTTCTATGAAAAAAAACTCAGGATAAAGACAACTTTTACAAGAACTGACAGCTCACGACGATTGAATTGGTTTATCCACTTTCTTGTTATATATTGGCATTATTCTGTCAATAATACATTTACATTTGAGGTGTAATTTTCTGGATGTTAAATTTTTCGGCCACAGTAGAGGGCAATATTGTCTTTTATTTTGGAAATGATTTATGTGATGTTTTACAAGCTTTTCCTATTTCCTGCCCGGCAACATTAATATTTCTGGTTGTGCGAATTTATTGCTCGAATCTCTTTATTAAATGTCGCTTATGTTTCGTTATGGAACATTGCAATATATTTCGTCTTTCATATGTTTTTGAATGAAACAATAAATTTAAATAAATATTCGGTATTTATCTTTTTTAATATTTGAAAATCATGTACATAGATTTAATTATCACTTCGTTAATCTTATAGTATATTTATTAGCTTTTAGTACGGTATTAAATCAAATTGAATACCATTAAGTAATAAATGCTATTAAATATTCTGTTTTAGTAAGCTATAAAGTTAATGATCCTGATTAAAAACGTATAGTCTTACATTTTTCATTTTGGATAATTAAAGTTTCAAATGCAATAAATCTTTTAAAATTTAGATTAATATACTGAACTATTCATAATAACTTGTATTAGTTTTAGTCTCTAATAAAAACAATAAATTTTGATTAATAATAAAAAATTTGTATTTGAACTTAATTAACCTACAATATGATCTCAAAAAAATTGTGATTTATTTCTTCATTTAAAAATAAAGAATGTAAGCCATTAGCTGTATCAGATAATTGAAAGTTATGAAATCAAGTGATGCTAGAAACAAATTTTATTATTTAATAACTGTTATTTAACTTTCTGATGAAGGGAAAGATTTTGCAATAATTAAAATTGAACGTTTACGAGTAAAAACATTATTTGCGTCATCATGGAAAATTTAATTAGTGTAGTAAATATAACGCGGGAAATTGAATTTTTTTTATTACCCAATACATCAATCCAATACTAAAGGAATAAATTTTACAAAGTGCATAAAAAATATAATTTGAATATTCTCTTTCTACAGTAAAGATGAAATACGAAAAAGTTATCAGTGATCAACTCTTCACACACGCACGGTAATAGGAGGAGCCACGGTAACTTATTCTGCAACATGAAGAACAGTTTGAAAAATGTAACATCGAGGAGATATTTCCTAACAATGATTACACACTCTCTTTAGCTGTCGATAAAAATTTTGTGAATGTCACCATATCGGACATATATTTCATAAACTATGTATACATAAAAAAGTGACATTTTTCTATCATTCAGATACGTAGCTAAATTGATTTGATTTCAAGTTTTGAAAGTTGGGCACGAAGTAATCTTATTGACTTGTGCAATGGTAAGCTAGCTGTATGTATACATATATTGAATTTGAAAATTGCAGGAAAACCTTCAACCTATACACATTTTCACTTGCATAAAATTTGATTATGGCTACCACTAACGGACGTATTCTGCGTGCACGTGTCACGCGTACAAAATTCCGCTCTGCGCGCAGACGCATAACTAGATTTTCATCAATTTAACTGAGTAACAAAATTTGGATCGCGTAACTCTCACATTCGTATATCTGTCATTGCATTCTATTGTACATGTATGTCCAATTTATCGCGGTAATGAAACACTACGTATGATCTGATCGAATGCGACTCGATGCGACGTATAGTGCATACTTTGGGTTCCTGTTGTATAATAGCGATATAGAGAGAGGCAATGAGAATAAGGAAATAAAAATGTGAAAGACAAAAGGATGAAGAGGAGAGAACATCAATGAGAGTATAATTATGTAGAAGAGAGTAGAAAAGTGGAAATTAGAATAAGGGAAAAGAGATAAATAAATAGTTATCTATCGTTGATTGAAAAAATTTAAACTATTTTTCAAGTATTAGTTAATTTTAGTTTAAATAAACTATTTTGAAAAATGATGTTCCGTAAAAATATATTTGCTCAAGTAATAAGATCTTATGAAATTATTCAAATTAAATATATAAAAATTTAAAATTTATGTTAACCCTTTCAGTTCCGATGTCCATTGGAATAAAAAATCATATTTTTGTTTCTTTGAAATTGTATCAAAACAGCTTGAAAATTTTTTAAATAAGTCTAAAGAGTGTAGTTTTCGATTTGAATCTGGGTGCTTAAGTTATTATACATGTAATTGAAATCGGAGAAGCTCGAATATTCAATTATGCACTTTTCATTATAAATAGTGAATGGTGAACTATTTATTATTCAAGTAATTTGTAGAATCTTGTATAAAATAGGTTTTATTTTCCGATCATCAGTAAATTTATAAAGTGATACAAAATTTAAACTAAATTTTTTAATTTTACATTGGAAAAAACAAAAAAAAAACATTCGATTATTCTATTACTTGTTTTAAGGAAATGTAAAATGGGCACTGCATCTGTACAAATAAATATTAACTACCTTTCCATTGTATTGCAAAATTTTAGAAAAAGAAATGCATTAGATTGTAGTATACACCTCAAAGATTATTTAATTAAATTTTTCAATAAATTCATTTATTAGTTATTAAGAATTTTGGATTCTAATATTATTTATTAAAACTTTTCGGTTTTATACCAGAAATCCAAATATCTCAAAAACTAATGAATGAAATTATTTGAAAATTTAACTAAATTATCATGGTATATACTACAAGCTAACGCATTACTTTTCTGAAAATTCAGCAATAAAATAGAAAGATAGTTAATATTTATGGGTAAGGTGTAGTGTCCGTTTTACATCTCCTTAAACGTCGGACAGAATCTTGATTTTTTCACTTATTTTTACAATTTCAATCGATTGTTTTCTTTCATTCTCCTTCATTTCTCTACATTTATTTTTCTTTTTATTTTTACATTTTTGCTAAATGTAAACATTAATAATAGTGTTGTACGTTTGCCTGCGATTCCTTATTTGCTATGTGCTCGTTAGCATCCTCCTTTATCTGTTCATTAAAGAGTACTTATAAATAAAAATACTTCATATTTTAAAAGAAAGGAATACTTTTATTTCTAAATACATCGCAATCATAATATTAGCAAAATTTTATTTTTTCAATTTTTTTTTGTCAAATTTTACTTGAAACAGAAATTTTTGTTAAAATGTAAATTTCTCGTTAGAATCTTTTAATGCAAAATTTTGAAAAATGAAAAAAAAGTAATGATTATTTTTCTATTACATTTATAAAAAAAAAACTATTCAGTATGACAGTGCGGTTTTTAATTACAGTAACCATTTTTTTCATCTCTCAAGTTCGAATCATTTAGCTTCAATAAAGCTTTCCTTAAAAAAAAAAATAACATTCATTGTCAAAAAGAGATTATTTTCAAATATCAAAATTAGAAAAGCATTATTCTATTTTTTATTCTAGTTTAATTGACAGCTGCAAGCTTGAAGATAAAAAAATCTTTGATTTTCAACTCGCTTATAACTAAAATATAATTGTTTTTTCTTCGTTTTTTATTAATTGAATATTTGAATTCAATACAAATTATTGTTGTAAAAATAAATTTAATTATTAAAAATTATTTTTCATTTCACTATTTGAGAAAGATTAAATCAATCTAACTTATAAATCAAATTCATCAACACGAGCATGGTTTTGAAGCTGTTTTTAATTAAATTAAAGAATATATAGGCGCGCTAGGCGCACATCTGAATTTAATATTTTGTGTTTGTCATATTAAGTTATAAATTCTCGCCATACCAAACTTATAGAACTTGAACTTTACTTTCAATAATGTCTCCATATTATACATTTCTATTTCAAAAAATAAAAAACATTGCAGAGATATTTCGAAAAATTTTTCGATGAATATAAAATATCTAAGAAAGTGCAAGTTTAATAACTATATATGAATCACATACTCAATTACGTTACTTTAAACTAGATGTATTATAAAAGAAAATTTTTTCTAATTTTTGTTTTCTCATAGAAAAAACGTATTGACATAAAAATTATTTTAACTATTCGAGTTAATAAAGTGGGCATTGCTGTTGGAGTAGGAATAAAAATATTTAATTATATAATTGTTTTGATTGTTGCATCCAATTTAGTTGTTTGATCAATTAAAAATGGGTTGAAACAAAAATATATAAATAAGAGAAATAAATATTGATTTCGTCAATACACAGTTCTCTATTTTAATTAATTTTTAATTAAATAATAAAAAAAAGATTAAATAATTTATTTACACGCTATAAAAATTAATTATTATTGTAATAATTTCTCTCACAATTTATATTTTCACATTTTTTATTTTTTATTTTAAAGACAAGTTAATTAATCTTAAATTAAGAAAATACGTGCCTGTCTCTTTTATACTTTAAAAAAACTTTGATTTTCTAAATCTATATGTTTTCTTTCTTTTGAATTATTTCTTTATTTTAATAAAAAATAAAGTTTTATTATTTAACATAATAAATAACAAACATTTAAATAGTCATTGATTTAAATAGATATTACTAATAGATAAATTTATTACAGAACATTGCCCATGAACGCGAATCCTTCTTTTTATCCTTTTCTCTTATATAATTGAATTAGCACACATCGATTTCACTTGTCTAACTTCACGCGCAACACACTGCTAAATTTGAACATATTTTGAGTTCATATAATGACAAAATAATTAATTAAAATATACTAAATTTTAATCAAATTCAATGAATTTATTTAAAAAATTATTTTGACTATTTTTTTCAAATTTATATTGAAAACTTTAATTATTGTGTCTGAAGTGGTAGAATTGAATTAAATATGAAATTTCCAGTTCCTTAACCCCGCTTTTCTAAATTTCAAACCATGAAACCTCAAATTTTTAAATTGTAAGCATTAGATTTTAAAAATTACTTTTGCTTTTAATCCTTTGCATATGATTTTAAAACTATTATACTAAAGAATTTTATTTTGCACATTTACGTCACGTCAAACAATGTTTTTGGATAAGATGAATAGTTTTTATTTTGCACACAATACTTCTGTAACATTCAGAACGAAAACTATTCTTTTCCCTTCACCCACTCTATGATTTGTATTTATCAAAATAAGTATTAATTAACCGACTTGTCCATTCATAATAATTTTGTGTGTTTGAGTAACTAATCTTAAAATTAATATAGGGAAAATTGCTTTGGAGAAAATAAATCTTCATTGATTTTGTATCTGTTATGATAAAAACGTGCCGTAAACTTTAGGTCAATATTGAAATACTAGACTCTCACTTTTAATTTGAATAAGTTTCAGAACGCAGTTCTTAATAGCTCTATTAATACTTTATAAATAATAAATATTGATAATTGTCATTATATATTCTTATCGAAGTCTTTGATTCTTTGTATCCAAAGTAAAGAATTAGGGTGGGTGATTCATCACCAGAATCGAAGTTGAAACTGTAGAACTGGTCCACATTTATTCGTGTCATAAAATAATTCTTATTTTTGATTGCGCTCTTTTTATTTTCATCATCCAACATATAAAATAATAAAACTAGTGTTTCTTTTACTAAGAGAACACCGATCTTGTTGAACTTCGATTTAGACGGTTTTATAAGATAAATTTATATAAGTATTCCCAAAGTAGTAGGATCTATATTTCAAGATATATTCTACTATTTAGTTTTTAGCTAACTCGGGTAATAAAAAATAAGTCCTAGTTTAATAATATTAAACTAGAATGTCAACAAATAATAAAACAATTTTTGAAATTAATGAAAAATGAATACAATTCTTTCACTTATTCAATTATTTAAAGAAGAATGTATACAAACGTACAAAAAAAATCGATGATCTGAGATGATCAAAACCTGAGAGAAAAATATTAAATACTTAGGTGAAAACTGAAAAGAAAATCAAAATTTTTTTAAATTACCATTTGGGCATTATAAATGCTTTTTTACTACGTTTTTATTAACTCGCTTTGGTGTCTGTCTGTCTGTCTGTCTGTCTGTCTGTTCGGTACGAATTTTGCAACCGATTGTAAACTAACTTCCTGATGAGCTAGAGACTTGAAATTTTAAATATAGCTCAGAACTGGATGACAATGCAATATTATAAAAAAAATATATATATCTACCGAACAATATATTAATATATTCAATCATATACGGAGATGTTGGCAAAATTGAAGATTTGAAGATTTTATATATAGATACACTTTTAACATTAGTGTCTAAACATCTTCGAAAATTTTAAAAATCTTCTTTTGATATATTAATATATTAATATATTAATATATCAAATATAGTAATATATTAATATAGTAATATATTAATATATCAAATATATTAATATATTAATATATCAAATATATTAATATATTAATATATTCAATATTATATTTTTGCATGCATTGTTGGATAATATAATTAAATATATATTCCCACCGAAAAATATATTAATACAATTATATACGGAGATATTGGAAAAATTGAAATTTTGAAGATTTTATATATAGATATACTTTTAACATTAGTGTCTAACCATCTTCGAAAATTTTTAAAATTCTTTAACTTCTCATATTGCAATTAGACATAAATTACAGCATTTTGTATTGTACATATAAAATTTGAGACTGTATTTTATTCATTTTATGGTCTATCAATGCATAAAACAATAAATTTTGGTTGAATTTCTAATAGCGTCATTATCGTCAAAATGGCGGGAAACTCAGCATGCGATTACGTGTTCTCTAAAAAAAATAGATGAAACACGTTTTAGTCCCTTGATAACAATATATATGCTATATAATATGCACTGTTGGACAACACGATAAAATTTATATATATATATATATTAATATATTTAGAGGGATATACTCATGAAATTAAGTTTTTAATTAATTGAACTAAAAAGTATAAAATAATATTAAAAAAAAAACTTTTTAATGTACTACGTTTTTATAATGAACCAAAAAGTATAAAATAATGTGTAATGAAATGAAAAGTGAATAATGATTTGAAATAAAAAAACGTGGGGCGCATACAATACATAATAATAAACATGCGCCCCACGTTTTTTTATTTCAAATCATTATTCACTTTTCATTTCATTACACATTATTTTATACTTTTTGGTTCATTATAAAAACGTAGTACATTAAAAAGTTTTTTTTTTTATTTTTAATATTATTTGTAATGTTATCATATGATAATATTAATTTTTTCTACTAATTTCTAAAAAATTTTATCACATAGACTTTGATCTCTAAAATATTTTTCGTATATTTTGGGCTTCAAATGGAATATATTCCCTAATTTTCTGTAATTTTTATTCTTGCACTTTATGCTCTTTAACGTAATATGACTCTAACCCTAATAAATAAACCTATAGCTTATATATACGCTTTTTTTAAGACTCATCCTTTCAAAATAAAAAGTTTCATTTAGAAATTTGCTGTCCGAAGTAAAAGAATCTATTTCGATAGATTTAAAATGTATTTCGATTGAACTAAGAAGACGAAAAAAAAATTTTTATATGAAGAAATATGGCATTTTTAATCGGTAAATTTCAATGGTAAATTTAGTTGATAAATCAAGGGTCATTTAAAACATAAAATAAAAAAAAATTTTTAATTTTATTTTTTGCTACGTTAAAAAATACAGTTAATTGATCTTGCTTCTTGAAAATACTTGGTAAAAGAGAGTCAATGTTATTCCTACAAGTATAATGTTCTTTATTTTTGTAAAGTGGTTTAGGTCCTGAAAAATTCCCCACAAAAAAGAGCGTCAATCGTCATAGACGCTTTCAAAAAATATAAATGATGACGTATTTACAAGCATTTTCTAAATTTGTGTTATTTAACGCTTTTTTTCTAGAATAAAATTTTTAATTTACACTGAAAAAAATAGAATCTAGGAGTAAGAGGAAAAATCTATTTGATTCTTAGTTCTTGAATCAAATAGAAATCTAGTTGTACCTAATAACTATAATCAAGATGAATATTCATCATATTAAAGTTTAGTTGCTTCAAAAATATTTCTGCTAGGTGGTAGCAGAATATCTATTAGAAGGAAGTCGATATCATTCAAGCAGATTTTCCTTTAGAGTCAAGCGGAATTCTACTATAGCTTAAAACAAAACGAAAATCTTCTACCACCAAGCGGATTCTCATTGGTTCTAGATTCTATTTTTTTTAGTGTAGTTGGATTTTCTATTCTTTGCATCGCTGACCCCTCGTGTTATATATATATATATATATATATATATATATATATATATATATATATGTATCAAAATTTATGTTTACAATATATTACATTTAAACTATAATTATATAATACACAAGATTGTACACAATGATAAAAGAATTTGTTCAATGTTCTAAAACGTATCATCATAACAAATCAATTGTATTTCTCTATTAATAAATGTAATTTAAAAAAAATTAATCATTGGAAGTTTATTATATTTATAGCTATTTAAATTACTTATTCGTTTACTAATTTTTTTTTTTTTTTTTTCATTAAAGTTTGAAATTTTGATTGCATATTTTATCAATTTTATTAATTAATGATTTTTTAAAATCTTCTTGATGTATAAATTTGTAGATCACTAAAAATTTAGCGACGGTAAGATTTTTTAAATGTCAAGATCAAAAATGGTTAAAATTTTACGATCATCTTGTTTTAGTCGTATAATTTTTATTTAAACTATTGCATTTAATTGAAATACCTCTTTTACTTATTCTTTTATCTTATTTTAATTTCATTCAACCTTAAAGTTGAACGATAAAAGTGGCATTAAAATCTGAATAAATCCACGTAATTAAACATTTCGACGACGTGAGCTTTCTCTTTAAAAGCCCGAAAAATTTACGTTGGTCTTGGTGAGTGCCAGTACTTGCTTTCAAAGAAACCCGGTTAATGCTATGTCTAATCCTTTAATAACGTTGGTACTTTATCTTTTTTTTTCAATTCGACGACAAAAAAACGACTTTGCTTAGAAGCCAACTGTCCAGATAATGTTTTATCAAAGCGTGTAAAAAAAGGAACAAATCTTTTGCACATTAAAAAATTTTCAATCTCTCCAAGTCCCTATGAATTGGCTATCGTTCATCACCCTTTGCGATACTTTTCAAATTATATTTATAAACATTACAGTTGAAAATGCTTTGAAGAAAAAATGAATAAGATATTGAATTTTTCTCGTAGTGCAAATCT
Source organism: Anastatus disparis (assembly GCA_017163975.1). NCBI lineage: Eukaryota > Metazoa > Arthropoda > Insecta > Hymenoptera > Eupelmidae > Anastatus > Anastatus disparis. The sequence goes on from JAFFSR010000381.1 coordinate 2,012,178, forward strand.
AGCCCAGTCGTCGTTTTTCTCTTAATTGAGCCACGGTTTCATTTAAACTTGCTCGATTTCTCTTTCGACGTTCTTTCTTCTTTTTTTTTTCTTTTCTTCTATAATACCGTGCGAAGGAAAGATCTGTCTGCTGCGAATCGAATACATTGCCTTCGGTCACGTTCATTTTGCTCTTTTTATAAACCTTTTTTATTTTCTTTTTGCTCTAGAAAAACGCGAAGTAAATTGACCGCAGAAAAAAGGCTGGGGAGTTTAAAAGGATATTACGAGCTTTTGAAAGTATATAAATGATTTTAATGAAAACATTATTAATGGTTTTAAAACAAGTTTTAGTGTTTCGAATGAGATTCGTCGCTTTAAAATTAAGCGATACTTCAATTATAATATAAAAATTTTAAATAAAAATAATAAATTTTTTTAAAAGTATTTTGATTCTGCTAAGTTAGATAATAAATAAATCAATAAATACTCATTGTCTGAACACATCTAGCTTTTACTACTGGTCTACCCATACTTTATTTATATTACATTTGAAATTTCAACAAAAAGAAAAAAATATAAACTTTTTATGTAAAAAGTATAAAATAAAGGTATACATTTTACAATAAGTTTTTTTACTACTTGTTTAATTAAGTGTAGTAGGCATTCTCCACTAACTTTTTTAAAAAAGTTAGTAAAATTCAGTAGCTTATTTTATCATTTTTCTTTTAACTGAACGTGTCAAAGTTTTTGATGAATAGTGATAAAATGAAAACTTCTTTTGAAACAAATGGCATTCATTTCCTAGGGCTTTTACCTGGAAACTAAAATTTTTTTCCTTTCATGATAAATTTTTCATTATTCTCTTTCACAAAATAATTTTGTTAAGATTTTAATATTTAAACAGTTCCATGTGCAAAAAATATGACTTTTTATATCCAAGATAAAATTTTAAAAATCAATTATAAACTATCAGACATTAAACAATATAAGAAACATTTATTTATTTTCAAATTTACTACGAAACATTCCAAAAACTATTTAAATGCCTTGATAAATGTATTTTGAATTATTGTTTGTAATCGTTATGTTTCATGCTACTTAACATTTTAATTTTTGGTAATGTTGATATTTATTTACATTTATAGTAAAGAAAAAACTTTGTAAACTTTTTTGTATTAAAATTTACAAATAATTTTAGTGTGGATTTTAAAACAAAAATGTCTATACGAAATTCATTAATAATATACAATTTTGAATAATAGAACGTTCAATTCTGACTTATGAGACAGTTTGAATAACAAAGAACATATTTTGTTATAAAATTTGAGGAAAATTTTTGTTGCTTAAAAGTATAAAAAAAATTTTAGGTTATAAAAAATTCTGGTAATTTAAAAAAATTTTACGTACTTCTGTGTAAAATTTTAATATAAAAATTTTTGACCAGAAAAAATTTTGAGGTGTTACATAAAATTTTTTATAGAGTAGTAATATACAGTTTTCTGATTTTTTCAAAAATGAAAATAAAATAATAAAAAATTGATATTTCTTAAAAAATTACTTTTTCTTTGATTAAAAGATGATTAGAAATTAGAAAAAAACATATTGTGAAGAAAAACTTTTTTCTGAATAATTTTTCTTATAGTGAGTTATATTGCTGCAATAAATATTCATTAATTATAGTTTATATATTTCAAAAATCACAATTTTTGAATACGTGATAATGCATAAGGGTATTTTTAAAGTATAGTAATTAATTCATCAGGAGAGTATCAGGATTTTAGGTCACCGATTTCGATTAAATTTTAGAGATAATTTTGGACGCATAAGCATGAAGAAAGCCAAAATTTTAGACTTTAATCGATTCTTTAGTTACAGATAATTAAAGGAAGTCATTGCAAAAGTTACTCGAAATTTTTTTTATAGCTTCAGCTTAATAAGGATTAACCATATTTTAGCTTTCATTATTAATTAATATATTTAAAAGTAATTTTCAGTCAAATTTTTATTACACTGTAACTTTAGTAAAAAATAATGTTTCATTATATTATGAATGCTATTTAAAAAGGATTTGAGCTCAGGTTTTATTTTTAAAAAGTTTTAAACTTCTACCTGTCAATGCTGAAAAACTTATAATTAAAAATATTTGAAAATTTAGCAACTTTTTCAGTGACTTTCTTTGATTGACTGTAAGTAAGAAAATATTGAGAGATGGAATCTAAAATTTTGGCTCACCTCATGTTTATGCATCGAAAATTATCTCCTAAAATCTGAGCTAATTCGGTGATCCAAAACCCTTACACTGACTTGGTCTGTAAAAAGTTCATCATAAATCTCTGCTGACAAAGAATAGTACATTACAATACATGTAACCTAAGTGGCACTTTATTACACGGCGCTTAGTTAGTACCCGAGAGTAACCAGAGTGATACTGTAGCACCCTGTAATAAAGTTTCATTAAGGTCACAACTATCATATACTATGTTATAGCACATGGAACATAAATCTGCAGCATTACATTGGAACATGAAATCTGTACTTTTAAAAATCATTAAAAGCAAAAACTAGTCACTTCACGAATAGTAAATCAACCAAAAAAAAATATAAACTGAAAAACTTGTTAGTTATATAAACATAAATTCGTACAGTACATTATTTTTAAATATAATATATGTTATATCTTTAAATTTGAATTTTATTACAATATGCATTAGCACTATAAAAAGAGCAAGCAGGTAACTTATGTATTAGAAATCATATATTGTGATTGGAGATTCCCCGACTCAGTTTATAATATATCGATAATATCACTCCCTTTCGCTTCATATGTTACGATGGTATTGACTTTAGTTTTAATTTTATTAATGTTTTGTAGGCTTATATTTGGTATTTACTTTAAAAAATTTTAGAATAAAAGGGTTATAACAATCTACGTCTTATTATCTATAAAAACAGTTAAAAATAATTCAGATATTAGATTATTGTTCATTATAAATCTATAAATTGAGAAAATTCAGCTTTACACCGTTTAGAAAAGTGCTCCTTTGGTAACAAATAAGCGTTACTTAAGTGCGGATTTAGATCTTTAAGAGGAGGTAGGAACCATTTGCCGCTTGGCGGCGCTGCGGTCAGGTGAGAGAAAAATATAAAATATTTTTTACACAGCGATTTACATTTTACCGAAACAGTAATATACTTCTAATATTGTCAAAGGCACTAGCCATATATATGTAGAATAATTATTGATGATAATCTTGTTTGAAAAGTCTAAGCTATTGTAATAAAACGAAAAATGCAGTGCGAAGTAGAGCCGGCGTGAGCATGTGTATACGTCGTTCTTTAATATTACTTTCTCTGTCGCACTTAGGAAAAATACCCATATGTTTACATCGGTTCTACCACGCGCCGCATTTTTCGTTTTATGATAATATTTTAGACTTTTCAAACAATATTAGCATCAATAATAATTCTACATATATATGGCTAGTGCCTTTGACAACGTTAGAAGTATATTATTGTCTCGGTAAATTATAAATCACTGAATAAAAAATATTTTCTATATTTCTCTCACCTGACCGCAGCGACCCCCTCTTAATGTAATAAACTTTAACATTATAAATTCTTTAAAAATATCTGAAAATATCCTACCAGGTAAAGTATTTAAGATTAAAATAATTTATTTAGTTTTTTTTACTTTTTATAACTTTTTACAGTCAAAAGGGACCAAAAATTTGCTAAGTCAACGGAAATTTGCAACCTATAAATTCAAATTTTTTTTATATTGCAATTATTTTATTTAAAAATCCATTTAAATTATTGATTTCAAACGTTTTCCCGAATATTTAAAAATATCTTATAAAAAATTAATCTCTTTGTTCTTTATAGCCTTTGACCCTAGATAGATCAAAGAAATGCAAACCAGCTAAGTTTTCACGCCACATTTTCATTTCTTTTTATTCGTGAGCTTTCTTTGAACTTTATACATCGCTTACTCTTGTGTGCATTTTTTCCTTTTTTTCTTTTGCCATGTCATTTCTAAGCTTTTTACACATGATTTGTATTCTAGTACTGTGTGCAAAAAATATTTCTGCTCAAAGAATTTTCAAAGAAATTGATTGAGAGTACGTGCCTACATAAGAAAATGAAAATTTTGCATTGCTATTATTTTATTAAATTACGTTCCTTGGGACTACTGAGTAAGCTTCTGTTGTTCAATAAAACTTTTAAGTATAGATTATTGTATTATTCATGTACACACTATAATATACGTATACTTATAAATGTGAATTTTAGTGTACAGACAATTTAAACATACAGCCTGAAGTAGGAAAATACGTTAATTAATTTCTAAATATAGCAGAACTAACTTTTTTGATTTGAAAAAAAATTAATGAAAGCATTTTGTTTGAAAAATTTTTTTAATTATAAATAAGTAGTTTGTATATTTTCGTTTATATTTTACGTTTAAAAATTTTAAACTAATAAATTATTTATTTATTATTAAAAAATTTTCCTAACTACAATTTTTTTATTTATATCTACCAAACTTTTTGGAAGATATTAATAATAATAATAATATTTCTTAAAAGGAGTGATATACTAATAATCCAAGATGAACCAGGTAAGTCCTGGCTTTTAAAAACTATAATTTTAACGAGCAATAAAGGCTATTTTAGATAATTAATAATAACAATAGAATAAATTTATAGTTATTATATATTATTATTGTAAATAATGTTTCCTAAAATAAAGAAAATAATAAAATAAATAATAGTAATGTAGAATTTTAAGGTCTTCCAAATAACTATTACTTCAATTTTTTTTTGTAATATTTTATTTATTTTTCATTTAAATACGAACTTACAAAATATTACATGAATTTCCAAGTTACTTTGTACATGCTCCACTTTTTCAACACGCTGAAAAGTAACGTTTCGTGCCTCACCTAAATATAAAGCATTATCGATTTTTCATGAACCTAACGTTCAGGACGCGCAAACTTCATCTTTGCACGTTCAATGTCTTCCTTTTGTTCTAACGCTGAACTCTTCTTTTTTTTTATCACTATGTGCTCATCCTTTTTCGCTTTAAAATTGTGGTATTTGATGTACAGAAAAGATCGAATAGATCTCTTAAAAAATTATTGAAGTTAAAGCTAACATAAAGAAAAAGATGTCGTCATTACATTGAAACGACTCAATTTCTCGAGTAGCCAGTAAGCGCACTTGATAAATATGATGAAAATCGATTATATATGTATATATATATATATATATATATATATATATATATATATATATATATATATATATATATCTTCCGATAAATATTTTATAGAACCTTGCGAAAACGCCCAGCCGAATTTACTATACCCATCGCGAAAGCAATGCTTCGCGCTAAATCGATCGGTCTTTTATATTTTCTTTCTTTCTTCTTTTTCTTGATATTCTTCGTTTCCGTGCTTTTTTCCATCGCTTCTCACGTGTGATATTGAACATCTTTTTTACTTTTCCTGTACTCGTTTTCTCGCGAAATTTTTACATTTATACATTCAAACAAAAATTTATCAATATTTGATAGAATTCAAATATTTTAGTAAATAAAAATAATTTTTAAGATTTTATACTTTTTATTCTTATGTTTAATATTAATTAAGCAATTCCAAATAGAATTATAAAAAAAGAACGGTTTTAACGTACTAGTACTTTATAACTGTTGAAGGGAAGATTGGACGCATTTCGTAATTGGAATTTGTACCAATGGAATTGTGCTAAAGTCGGTGATCTATATACTTTATATTCTATTAATTGTTGAAATTCTTCTAATTCTTTAGGATGCTTTATTATTTTTTCGATAAATAAAAGAATTCCAATGGAATACATGTCTGTACAATAAAAAATGCTTTAAAATAGATTATTGAGTCATCAATAAAATCTCTATTACTTAATGTCATAAAACGTTATAAATAATCTTAATATCATGAAAGTTTCCTCTAAATACGTAATTCAATAAAAATAAATTAAATTATTGTGTCTTTCTTATAAAAAGTTTTTTCTTAAATATTGTTCTAATAATACTAGTCAACTCTTCACTTTTTAAAATCTTTATTTTTATTTAAAATAAAAAAAGTTTAAGTCCATTTTCATATGTGTGATATTGATAATTTAAAGAATAATAATAAAAATTAGATTAAAACTTTTAATATGTATATTTTTTAAATAAAAAGAGTTGATTTTTGATTCAGCAATGATTTGTAAATACGTAAGAAGTTTTTTGCAGTATGTTCTTTTTCAGTTAGTAATAAATCTTAAACGTAGTATCTATCCTTTGTTTTTTCTAGAAAGTAAATGACCACAATCAGCAGGTATTTAATTGTTTTAAGAAGAAAAGAGTAAGGTATATAAAAACATCAAATATCTCGATTGAGTTAAAAACAGTCTTTCCTCATATGATTGTAAAGTTTTACAAAAGAAAAGCTTTCTTTAGTTTTTTGTGGCAAGCAGTAAGGATAGGCTTGGAACTGCCACGTATATATATATATATATATATATATATAACATTTGTTCGTGTCTTTCTAGGTCATTTTCGCCGCCATTTATCGAGCACACGTTTGAAGCGAAAGAGTTCAAGCTGTGGTTGTTTACGATCGTACTATGCGCAAGGGAGTTGAAAAGACGAATTTACTATACTGTCTGTCCGTCTAAAGAATTTATATTTTAGCTGGGTAATGGAAAATAAAGAATAAAATTCACGAAAAAGAAATATTAGATACACTGAAAAGGGAATTGAACTGTCACTGTTCTCTACGGTACAGTGTGTGTCATTTTTAGAATACAGTAAGTCCAAGCTTCGAAAAACGAACTAGTAGTCTCTAGAGACGACTCATTACTCTCTGAGCGTAGACTTGCTATTCTCTTTGTAGAAAGAAGCTCCGCAGAGAACACTCATTAGTCTCTAGAAAACACTGCCTACTCGCTCGTAACACAATGAATGTTCGCTAGCGACACTAACGCCACTCGTCGCCGTAGAGTACAATCAGTATTCTAACCCCTTTTCAGTGTAAGGGTATTACGTTAGTATATTCGCGCGAATTCAAGAATGTAGAAGTTGTTTGGCAAACATGGAGACTTTTTAGCAAACAATGCTTCGCGATATTTATACGAGCGTATACTTTACGCTTTTCTACTGTCGTAGAACTTGCTTCACTCAAAATCTCTTTATATGTATACAGTACAGGGTAGAATGAGAAGGATAAACGGAAAACTTTATGAGAGTCATTAAAAATATGACTAAAAAGTTCAAGCTCGTAAACTTTTGAATAATGATTCTTTTTTTTATCACTGCGTATTTTTACATAAGCTAAATTTACATATATTTATAATAAGGCTGAAATAAGCAACATAAAATAACTTAACTGACGTGAAAAATTTGATTCGGATCGTATACAGGTTACATAAAACAGTTGTATACAATCATATGCAGAGTTGATTTTACATAATTATATAATAATTATAATAATCTATCTAAAAACTATGAACCGTATAACTTTAATTAAGTTAAATTTAATCAATAAATAAAAAGAAGGATGTTCACGAGCTCGTAACAACTAACAAAACAAAAAAAAAATGAACGAAACTCTATAAATGCTTACGATTAGTGAAAATATGATAATTAAACAACCTGATCGGAAAAGAAAACGGGGCACGAATATGGCCCCAACTAATAGACAAGAAAGCCTTTCTAGACCCTTTCGTGGCAATCCATTGCGTTGAATGGTGCTGTGTAACGGGGTACTAGCGAGGCCCTTGAAAGGCAATGTTTTCTCTGCAGTAAATCTTATATATATATATATATATATATATATATATATATATATATATATATATATATATATAACATGAACTATACATAATTAAATTTTTGTTAGAAAAAAAGCAATGTCTAGCACATGCGCATTTTAACGTAAACAGGCTGGGCCCTGTTCATGCTATACGTTACCCCCGTTACAAAATTAGCGTGGGCCAACCTAGGCTGTCTGTCTAGGGCCTTGTCTGCTATCTTTGTTAGCTACGAGATCTTTCCGATCGGGAATGTTGATTGGGGAAACGAAGGGAAACGTGAAAAAACATATATTCAAAATTCCAAAAATATGTGAAAGAAATCAAGATATTGTCAGACTTTTGAAATAAACAATGAAATAATTAAATATTTTTTCGTTTTTCTTAATACGACATTTACTAATATAATTAAATTTTGTAAAATTTCATAAATTTTCTGATAATTAACAGATTAAAGTTGTTTCATATTAAGCTTTCACAAATCTCATGGGCATCCTTCTTTTTTGAAAACATATACATTTTTTTTCAATATAATTTTCACACGAGGACCCTCAAGAAATTCAGACAACAGAAAAACTCTTCATTCTAGCATAATTATGTCTTAATAATAGTTTGATGTACGTTTCTGTTATCTGGAAAAAATAAATATATCCACAAAGCTATCGATTTTATAAAATATCAAACTCATTTGACACAATCTTATTCTTTAAAGTATTCGGAAAAGTTAGATCTACACGGAGAGACTTTTTGGGGCGATAGACCTTGATAAATCTTGAGGTGTGAGATCCTTATTAATAGAGCGATTTGATGAGGTATCATGCCTTGAGTATAAAGGCCTGAGACCTTTATCTTGAAGACTGAAGGCATAAAGCCGCACAAAACTAAATCTGTGTATACATCATCCGAACGTAATAGACGCACGGCCTCGGTGACAAAGGTCTCAGACCTTTATGCTCAAAACGAGACGTCTTACTTACTTTATCGAGGCGCCTGGCGCCAAAAGTTTCTCGGTGTATGGGGTTTTTCAAGACTAGATCAATATTCTTTTATATTTTATAAAGGGAATAGGTGATTTATATCCCTCTATAAAAAGCCATGACCGAATATTGTGAGGCAAAAGTAAAAGTTTTTAGGTCTGTCTCACAGAGGGCACTATAACAAGTAATGACCGGACGTTGTTATATAAGACCAAGATAAACGTTTTGTGATTAACTCAGAAAGTGCGCGTGCGTGCAGCTCCTAGTTTAAATCGCCTAATTTTTTCAATAAAATTAGATTCATTCAAAATCTTAATGAAGATTATAGTAAATTTTGATTTTAATGTTTTTTCTTGGTTATGTAACTGTATTTTCACAAAACCTTGACATACATGCACTGTCCATATAGTTATAAATACACCCACGAGATTTAAAACCTAAATTGTTAAGGTTTACATTAAAGTTAAAATATTTTATTATTTATTATAGTAAATAAATACTTGACAACACAGGCCCACAAAATGAAAAAAAATGTCTGAACTTTTGACCGGACATACATATTCCCATGTATTTTTCGACTCTGAATCCGAATCTGTAATAAAAATATAGGGTTTTCCTACCTTTTCTCAGAGTTTTATTGAAAAAACCTCATTTTTTACGGTTTTTTTTGCGGTTTTTCGAGTCTAGAAAAAACAAATCATGAGATACGGTTAATTGGACTTCAAAATCGAATTCTACGGGAAAAAATACACGGGAAACCATACCTTCAAATTTTTTTAACGCGATTCTAGTCCTCTGTATGGGGCTGAAAAGATGAGGAAATCGGTAAAAGTCGAAAATGGATTTAAACAATATTAAAATTTAATCATGCGTCTTTTGAAGAGTCGATAAACATTGGAAATACTATCCTGGGGGTTTTTCAGATTGCTGATTATGAATTTGAAGTCAGATTGTGTAAAAACTACTTCTAGAGGGCGGTGACAAGAACTGTATATGGTAAATTTATCGATTTTTTAAAAATTTTACGTCTGAAATACTAATTTTAGAGTCTTTCACAGCATTGACTGTAAATTCAAGATATTAACTTAGCCTATTGTGTACGTTAAACTTAACATTTTGTCTATGTTTGTCTCTCTCTCTCTCTCTCTCTTCCGATGTTTTTTTAAATTGGCTTACGCTTACGTACACGTTTCTCTTCGAATGACCGATGTAGTGGATTTCTGACACGTTTTTGTCCTTTTTCGCAGCTGTTTCTCTTTTTATCATCCAGCAGTAATCTGCTAACATGTTGATACCCCAGTTTCCTTCGAAAATTTTGATACCGCCTCTGCATATAAAGCTTGGATTGATAAAGCAATTAGTTAAAGCTTTGGACAAGGACGGTCAATGCTTCCAATATATAAGCAAAGTATTTCCCCATAAATCTGATGCTAAATTAAATGAAGGTATTTTTGATGGTCCTGAAATCCGAACTTTATTTAGAGACGAAAACTTTGAACAAAGCATGACTGATGTTGAAAAGGCAGCATGGTTAAGTTTTAAAGAGGTATCGACGAAATTTTTGGGTAATGCCAAAGACACGAATTATAAAGCTATTGTGAAAAGAATGGTACGTAATTTTGAAAAATTGGGTTGTCTAATGAACTTAAAACTTCATTTTCTTGATTCACACGTTGATCAGTTTCCTGAAAATAACGGAGACTTTAGTGAAGAGCATGGTGAACGATTTCACCAAGATTTAAAGGAGTTTGAACGTAGATTTCAAGGAAACTGGGGTATCAACATGTTAGCAGATTACTGCTGGATGATAAAAAGAGAAACAGCTGCGAAAAAAGGACAAAAACGTGTCAGAAATCCACTACATCGGTCATTCGAAGAGAAACGTGTACGTAAGCGTAAGCCAATTTAAAAAAAACATCGGAAGAGAGAGAGAGAGAGAGAGAGACAAACATAGACAAAATGTTAAGTTTAACGTACACAATAGGCTAAGTTAATATCTTGAATTTACAGTCAATGCTGTGAAAGACTCTAAAATTAGTATTTCAGACGTAAAATTTTTAAAAAATCGATAAATTTACCATATACAGTTCTTGTCACCGCCCTCTAGAAGTAGTTTTTACACAATCTGACTTCAAATTCATAATCAGCAATCTGAAAAACCCCCAGGATAGTATTTCCAATGTTTATCGACTCTTCAAAAGACGCATGATTAAATTTTAATATTGTTTAAATCCATTTTCGACTTTTACCGATTTCCTCATCTTTTCAGCCCCATACAGAGGACTAGAATCGCGTTAAAAAAATTTGAAGGTATGGTTTCCCGTGTATTTTTTCCCGTAGAATTCGATTTTGAAGTCCAATTAACCGTATCTCATGATTTGTTTTTTCTAGACTCGAAAAACCGCAAAAAAACCGTAAAAAATGAGGTTTTTTCAATAAAACTCTGAGAAAAGGTAGGAAAACCCTATATTTTTATTACAGATTCGGATTCAGCGTCGAAAAATACATGGGAATATGTATGTCCGGTCAAAAGTTCAGACATTTTTTTTCATTTTGTGGGCCTGTGCAATTAATAAAAATGAAGTGAAATTCATTCAGTCTTATTTAAAAAAAATATAATACCCTGGTAGAAATTTTCATCAATTTTTGGCCAACCGTTGACTATTAACGAAAAACACAGCTGTAACCAATAAAGTTAGCCAACGAGTAACAAATAGAGCACTTTTATTGGTGAAGTTCCTACGAGGGAATTACTGTTAAATAATAAATTATAGTGATGTCACTTTTAAATAACATTATAGATTTAATAATTAAACTTTCATAAGTTCGTGTTAAAAATTAAAGCGCGCAACGCGCGCTGTTCAAGCTTTAGTACATTCAAAAAAGAATTCGAGTAAACTAGCAACAAATCTTGGAATCCGTTAAAGCATAAATAACTTACATGTTTCTCTTGACTCTGCTTGTGTTGGATACACTTTGTATGTATTGATGATTTAAATTGAAGCTTTGGGTAAAGAAATTGTACTTACCTTATTATTCTCTCATCTGCAGTACTATTGAGCAGTTATGCTCGATGCAACCCAGAAGTTGAGAAAATGGATACAATGGATACGCTTGTGTAAAATACATATTATAAGAGTGAGCTATCACATACTTCCTTATAGAACTATGCTTGATTAGCTGTTTACAGAAACGAGAAGATAGTATCATCTGATTGTACTTACATATGCACAATTTTGTGGATGAATACAATGGATTCACTAGTGAATCTCTTTACTGAATATGCGTGTCTTCATTAACTAGAAGAAAAATTGAAAATTTAGTGGTGTCTTTTATGTATATTAAGACTGAAAAATGCTTTTACAAGCTCAAGGTGAGCATCTCCGGAAATTCCTACCAGCTGAGATTAGACATATTTTATCACTCGGCACGTTCAAGACACATTTAAGGGGGCTTGACCTCAAATATAATTTTAAATAGGGATTATTATGTTTTAATTTATTCTTTTTATATCTATAATACATATCTAAAACACGAATATATTTATTGATTTTAAATAATAGTTTCAATAGGTATTGAAGCAGACACAATTTGATTATTTATAATAATCATTCCAGTCTATTTTACTATATTCAAAGAGTATCCGTGATTCAGCCGGTAAACGTTTTCCTTGTACGTCGGGTAAATGCACACTCCAGTGATTGGAGTTCAAATCTCAGTGGAAACACTAGAAATTTTTCCTAAAGTTATTTCCATTAAGATGGATTCCTGGTTGTGTTAGGTAAAAATCCTACACTAATTTCGAGAGCAGGACTCTCGGAGCTATTTTCTTAGCCTCTTTAGAAGAGGAACTGGGGTGGTTTATTACAAAAAAGAAACCAGGAAGAATGGAAAGGAAGAAGTTTCATATCCTTTCCGTCAGAAAAAAGAAAAAAAAATTATATTATATTCAGTTTCATCATTATTTTATCTAACTTGTTTCGTTACATATAATTTTATTATTTTTATTAATATTTTTACTGGATTCATTACACTTATTTATATCACTCTTAAACTTGAGACTCACTTTGACAATATTATAAGTTTTATTTTATTGACTAAGCCGCGAGCATTCGGATTAACACTCGATTATTCTAAAATCATGAGATATTTTGTTCGATTTTTAAAGATTTTTTTGAAAAATCATTGTTTATAATAACGAATAAATACTCTTCAATGAAAGCTTTTAAGTTCATTTGTGCAACATTCTAGTAAAAGTTGAGATTAAATCCTTTTGATTGAAAAAAACGCGTTCAAGAAGCTCAATATTGACCATCTTTCCATTTTATTGCAAAATTTTCAGTAAAAAAATCCATTACCTTGTAGTATGTAACATTAAGATTATTTAGTTAAATTTTTAAATAAATTAATTCATCAGTTATTGAGAATTTCGGATCCCAAAATTATTTATTAAAATTTTTTAATTTTGTACAGGAATTTGAATATCTTAAAAACTAATGAATGAATTTATTTAAAAATTTAACTGAATAATCATCATGGCAAATATTACAAGCTAATGCATTTCTTTTCTGGAAATTCAGTTATAAAATAGAAAGGAAGTCAATATTTATAAGAACAGGTGTAGTGTCCGTTTTACATCTCCTTAAAGTCACTTAGTTACCACACAATATTTAGCATAATAGAATGGTTGTATTTTGTATGCAGGAAAGTTAGTGTTATAATCGAAATACGAATAAAAAAATAAAGCAGAGCCAAAAAACCACAATTTAGTGATGCCTATAAGTATTCACGAATACGGACTCACGCCAGCAAGTTAATTACTACCTCTATCTCTTCTTTACCTTGCTCATGTTTTGTTTGTCATCCCATCGTTAACCTCCAGTATTCTTAGTGTGTTTTTCTTTTTTTTTCTTTTTTTTTTAAATCTAGGTCTGCTTCCACTCTTAATTTTTCTGCATTTCTAGTTTAACTTTTTCTTTTTTGCGTAACTTGCATTTTTTATCTCTTTCTTGCTTTTTTCGCTTTGTTTTATCTTTGAAGCACACGCTATTTTTACTCTTTTTCTCATTGTGTCCTCTTACTTTTTCTTTTTCTCTTGTTTTCATTTTTCATTTCACGCATCAAGAACTACCGCAATGGTGCATGGGGATCCTCAAAACTTTGTAGCCAGGGTTATGAACTCAATAGATAAGAAAGTAGGGGCTTGAGAACAAAAGCGTAGAAAGTGAGAAGCAAATATAGCAGTTCAACACTCTTTTAAGTATCAGAGTAAATAATAAAGAATTAACGCTAAACGATAATTAAATAATTATTTATATTCTGGTAAAAAGATAATTTTTTTATCATATTTCATATTAAAATTTGTAATTTTAATGAATTTTGTATAATTTATTAAATTGAAAAATTAAAAATCTATGATTTTTCTACCATATCTCAATGTTTTTCATAAAATATTAATACGATCTTACATACTAAAATCACCGAAAGCAATGGTTCATACTTGCATAACGCACATATGAATCGTAAAAATAGCTTCGAACGAAATAAATTATGCTGGTTAAATTTATCTATGTAATGCCTACAGTAGAAGTTAAAATTTTATTTAAATGATAATTTTTGCAGAATTTAAATTTTACTTTTTTTCGATTTTTAAGAGTATGTCATGTATGCTAAAAAGAATATATAATTTTGATACCTAAAATATTTCAATATTTTATAACATGTAGTTAGTTTGAGCATAAGGAACACTCTAATTATATATGCTGCGACTTAAAGTACACAATTAGAAAATTATTCTTTTCGTCAAGTATATACACAAAATATTCAATAAAGCCATATCCATTCAGTTTTATTAAAATTATGAGTAACTTTTACCAAATTTGAAAGTTTTTTTTAAATCAATATACGTCTACTTTATGACTGTACCATATTTAAACTTATTATTCTACAAGATTTTTGTTCGAAATACGTCAAAGTTGAATACAAAACCTTTTGATTGAAAAAATTCAATTCATTTAAAGCATTGTAAGAATGCAATCAATTAAGTATAAAATATAATACTGCATTTATTTTCGAACCATATTATTAACTATTTTTTACATTATTTTATCAATAATTTGTATATAAACTGAGGTTTCTAAAAACATTTGTATTTTTCAAAAGGTTTTGATTTAAATTTTTATATATTTTGAGCCAAAATTTTATAAAATAATAAAGTTGAAAACCCTACGAGTATAGGACGGATAAAAAATTTTTAAAAACACTTTAAAATTTCGACAAAGCTGCTATAGGTTTGAGAAAATCGAGCTTTCATCAAAGTTAAAAAGATATCACTTTCTTTGTGAAATAAAATGTAGCTAGTATTTATAAATTTATTGTTATTTATTTATAAAACTCATCAAATACAATAAATAATTTTAAAAAAATTCTAATAAAAATTTATAATTTTAATACTGTTTCATTTATAAATCAAAATTAAAAATAATAAAAATATTAAATTCTTTTATTTTAAAATAGTTAATTTAATTTATTTAAAACATATATCTATATATCAATATTATAATGGCTCATGTAATGAGCTTTAGGCGTTCATAATTTATTCACAAAAGTAAATTATTCAATTAATATAAATTTATAAATAAATCAATTTGAATATTATCAATTTATTTAAATCATAAATTGTTATTTTTTTTCAATAAATTGTTATGTAATATGGACTTTAAAAATATGCTAAATGAAATAAATGAAGATTCGAACGAAAAGTGTTTCAGAGCTTATCACAACTGTGTCATCTTCGGGTGACCCATTGCCTTAGTGCACTAAAGAAGAAGGGTTTATGCTACTGAATTGTTAAAACTCGTTCGTGCTTAACGACCCCTCCCTACAAGTTTTAGACTTAAATATTTAAAGTTTTTACGTTATAATATTTCTGGTTTCAATTACAATTAAATAAATTTTAGATATTTATATTTCACCATCAAATTTATCCATCTCTAATGAAAAGATGGTCGAGCTAGCAAAATGGTAAAATTATGCATGCACTTACAGTGCACCACTATGTTCAGCGCTCATCGAGATCATTAAACAAATTACAAATTTGAGCTTAAAAATGATTATATTCTCCATTATTTTAATTTCCAGACTTGAAAAGAAGACCGTGATAGCGACACATTTAATGTGCGCGTTGTATATTACAGTTGATGCTTTAAAGGTTACAGATCAAAATTTTTATCAATCGTTGAAATATAATTGTATGTAAAATTATAACAAGTGAATTATTATTGATTAAAAATGATTCATTAATTATTTACTAAATACAACAAAAGCTTTGCAATCAATGTCGTTAAAACATTCATAAATCCATTGTAATATTCAAAAGTCTGTACCTCCTATTCTTGCGAAAAACCTAATTGACTATTCAGTATGAAAAAGCTTGAAAACAAAATAGCGCATTGAACACTAGGGACAACGTGCACGACGCTTTATTCGCTCATGCAAATCGAATTTTAAACATGCATGTTTGCGCACTCACATTATGTCAGCCACAGAGCACATGAACCAACGGGATTCGAGTCATACAAACGTTTGCACGTACACATACAAGATAGCCTGAGTTTGTAATGGTTAGCTTTAGAGTGGATGGTCATTGGGGGATTAGAAAAAACATTTAGAACCTGCTGTCAATGTGGATATTTTTTTAATTTTTACAAATAATTCTCGCTGGGATTAGTGCGTATTCGAGCACGTAATTCATCTGAATTAATCAATTAACTCAATGAATGCATGAAATTATTCGTAATTAATTGATTATTCATGGTTACTAGTGAGCGGATTATTTTATTATCATTTCGATCATGTACTCGAATAAATAAATTGGATTGTTATACTGAATTTGCTCTATGTTTATTAAAATACTTTTTAAGTAATTGAATTACATACATGATCTAATATTAGGATAAACTTTCCAGTTATTGAAAATTAAATAAAGGTAAAATAGTATAGCAAAATTATTCTTTAAATTTTTTTTGAAACTTTAAAAAGCTGAACAATGTAGTTAATGAAAATTTATTACTTTTAAAAAGAAAATCCAAAATTAACTAATTAATATTTAAATATTTAATTTATTTTATTCAATTATCTTGCATTTAAATATCCATTAAATGTACAAATTTCACATTAAAAGTTTATCCAATATTCAGATCCATCTTTCATCCAATAGTTGTCAGTTACCCAGCAATCAATAAATCTTATAATGAATTCGGAATAAAACAATTTAAAGTTTAATTCCTAACGATCATAAATAAAATAATATAAAGTAATATAAGGGCAATAGCTTAATATTTGTAGAAATCAGATATATATTTGTGTACCTGAATAGTTGAAAAGAAGTAGAAAAGACGAAAGAATGAAAAGAAACAGAAACTCGGATAAAGAAAGTCAATGGAATTGCTAACTCAACAGGTATCATCGGTTACGTCTGATTCATACCATTGAAATCGACTTTCCTTTTGGTTTATTTCAAGCTCGTCTTACTATTTTTTTACCTTTAGTTCATTATTTTTCTTAGATTATTTTCAATTTTTCTTATGTTTGTATGAGATCTAATGTAAATATGGGAATAGTGTGTAAAAATGAAGTAAGAAAAGAGGAAGATAAAAAGAAGTAAAGAAAATTAAGAATGTGAAATAGAAAGAAAGTAAAACAAGGTATGAGATAAGATAAGAAGGTGAGTAAAAACATCGTGAAATTATACCACAGCTCCTTGGTAAGACATAACTTTGTGGTTTATAGTGAAACGTATTTTATACGCGTGCACCTGTGGTTAAAGGATCTAAAGAGGTGTGGTTTGCTCGCGAAGTGAAGAGAATATAGTGTGAGATAGGAAGAGAAGAGAGGTGAATGGAAAAGGCAGGAAGAAGGCGACAGGAGCTTTTAGGATATGTTCGGTTGATAGCTTAAAGCCTCAAGGCAGTTGCAGTTGCGTTATCATTACGACATAAACGTTACACTGCGCTCGTTCTTCTTTCGACATCAAAGGGTAATAACCTTAACTGGGTAATGATGAGCATCACACAGCTCTACACAATGTTAGCTTGAACATCAAAAAAATAAATTTCCATACATATAACAAATAATAGAATATTTTACTGCACTTTTATAATATTTCTTTATGTTCATCTACTGATTAGAGAATAAAACATTTTTTGTTTATGCAAACTTCACGAATTAACTTTTAATAATTTTTCATAGACAATTTAAAAATAGTATATTATTTATAGATATGTTATCTTGAACTTCCGACCAAATGGATTGTGAGTCTATTCATGCACTTATAAATTACATTTCATTTATGAATAAATTAGAACAATATAAAAAAGTGTGTGGTCTTTGGTAGTTTCTTTGAGATATGTAAAAGCCATCAAGAAATTTTCGAAATAATAAAAATGAAATCTTAATTTAAATTATAAATTATTCAGTTAAATTTTTTACTGTTGAAATTAAGTTAAAAAGTAATAATTTGTATTAAGAGGATAAATCTATTCATGAATTTATATGAAAGACTTCTTCTTGTAAGATAATCTTTTTACAATGAATTAAAATTAGTTATGATTTTTTAAATTTTATTTCAAACTTTAAAAAAAAATCGAAATTAATGTATGGGTGGTTTAACATCTGTTTGCAAGGAGTAGAAAAATAAAACATTGAAATTTTGAAAATATATTTCATTTGATGCCCAAAATTAGAAAAAGCTTTGTTTAGTCATAAGATTGATGAATCATCTATTTAAAAATTATTATTATAAAATTTCTTATCTTTAGTAATAATGTGTAGTATACATGTGAATATTGAGAATATGATATTATGATTTTTAATATAATTTTTATGATATTAAATGTATAAAATAATTATAATGTTCTTACTTTCTTTAAACTGACTAATAACATTTAATAACTCAAAAGTTAATTAGAAACAAGCCATTTGTGCTGGATATTCTTTAGTTTGTGCACATGTTTAATGAATACCAATAAAGAAGGCAATAATGTGTAGTATACATGTGAATATTGAGAATATGCAGACTTTTTTATTAATCTGAAGTCAGAAAAATATATTTTATTTTACAAAAGAACCATCCAGGATTAATTTAATGATTTTTTGCTTTTTACATAAAGAAAAAGTAAATTGTTGAAGTAGTATTGAAAATTGCCGAAAGTGAGTAAATATTTTCTTTTGAATATGAAAAATAAATCATGTTTGGGATTTTCTTGTTAAATCACGTAGATTCTGATCTTTTTTTCGAAAAATATTAATTTTTCAGAAAAATGTGTAATAGTACATTGTTAACAAAGGGAGTAAAATAGGTGATCTTTGCCTGAGTCGAGTTTGACGCCCGAGCGAAGCGAGGGCTGCAATAAGGACGAGAGCAAAAACACCTTCACTTCCGTGGATAACATATTACTTTTTCATACACGAAGGGCATCCAATTCGGATACATTGAATATAAATTCATCAATAATACATAAAGTAACGGCAGATACTTTATGTATTATTAATTAATTCATACTTAGAACAAATGATAAAATCAAAATAAAAATGTGAAAATAAGACTATTGGATTTGTCTCGAAAAAAAGCAGTTAGATCCGAAAGGAGAGTGGGGTTAAGGGGCAGAGTTCCTCATGAAGATCAGAGGGCAAAGCAGTGCCAGGGGGTTCAGAATCGGAGTCCCCGACTATAAAAAAATATCTTAAAAATTATCAACTAAAAAAATCTAAAATTTAAAACATTGCCCCTGAACTCATCAGCCTATCGACAGATCAACTCATCAAACCCGACGACCCATTTACCCATGTATCCATCAACTTATTGAACTATGAACCTATCGACCCATTGATTTATTGACTAATTAACCCATCTACGCATGAATCCATTGGTCCATCATCCCATCGATCCATGAACCTATCAACTCATCGACCCATTGAACTTCTGACCTATCGATCCTTTAAACTATTGACCCATCGTTCCATCAACCAATCGACAAAGTAATCTATCCACCCATCGACAAATTCATATATTTACCCATCAACAAATTCATCTATCCGCCCATTAGCCTGTCATACCATCGAAAAATTCATTTATGTCCTCATTAACTAATTCATCTATCCACCCATCGGCCCATCAACCTATCGAAAAATTCATTTATCCGCTCAATAATAAATTCATTCATCTGTCCATCAGCCCATCAACCTATCGACAAATTCATCTATCGGCTCATCAACAAATTCATCTATCCGCCTGCCAACTCATCGATCAACTCATCTATCCACCCATCGGTACATTAACCCATCGACATATTCATTTATCGACCCATCGACATAATTATTAACTTTACCCATCGCACCATTGAGCTGTTATTTCATGACCCCATGAATCCACCCATGAATTCATTGAACTACATACCCATTACTCAATTTCTACATCGACTTATCCACCATTCAGTATGGCTCCAAAATACAAAATAGTACTTTTCGTACCTCGGCCGAAAAGTTGTACGGCCGTGGTATGAACAATATTTTTCGATATAGTATTCGTAAAGATCAACATATTAATATTGATTTTATGAATTATCGATGATTAAAATTTTAACGAATAAAATTTGATAGTTGATTATTATGAGAATTTTATATATAACTTTTTTTAATAGTATTGAGGGAAGAAAATTTATAAAAAAAATTAATAATTCTTAAATCATGAAAACACAATTAACTGTTGTAGCCTATAAATAAAATAATCAAAAAATTATATTTAAAAAAAAGAACGTTTTTTTTCTATCCCTCTCTTTTTCTAATATATATTTAGAATACGTTATTTATTAACGCATTTAAGACAAAGATAGTGATAGTAAGGAAAGCGAGCTGAATAATGATGTTTTAATTGTAAGAATTACAACCATTGAGAACGTTAAGGAAAAAAATATTGTCAAATCAAAAAACTAAAAAATTTTTTTTTAATTATCTAAAATTGAGTTTTTTCAAATTTCTTCAATTTTACATACAATTGTCCGTAAATTAACACTTTACGGCTCAAAAACAGTCCGCAAAGTTGAACTTTACTGATACTATATCGAAAATATATTTTAGGGCTGATAATATTAGCCAATTGACTACATTCTAATAGTGTCACGTGCATCCATATGTAGTAGATGTATTCGCAGTAAATACTCAATATTTCATGCGAACTTGCGTAAAACATCAAATGATCAAATCGAGCGACAGAAATAGTGATAGTCCTGTGCAACGAGAACTCATGAAAGATGAATAAATAGATGGATGGATACATCAATAAATTGATGAATAAATGGATGACAAAATTATAATGAAATATAGGATTAATGGACAGCTAGATTGAGTAAGTAAATTGATGGACAAATTAACTAATAAGCGCATGGATGATTTAATGGATGAAGAGATTCATGGATAAACTGGTAAATACATGCGCCGATTGGATGGATTGATGGCTTGATAGACCAATATTTAGTAGGCAGATAGATTAATACATCGTAGGGTTGATGAGTTGTTACATGGA
Source organism: Anastatus disparis (assembly GCA_017163975.1). Lineage (NCBI taxonomy): Eukaryota > Metazoa > Arthropoda > Insecta > Hymenoptera > Eupelmidae > Anastatus > Anastatus disparis. The sequence goes on from JAFFSR010000381.1 coordinate 2,033,552, forward strand.
TGGGTCAATAGGTTTATATATCGATGAGTTAATGGGTCAATGAGTGGATAGGTCTATATATCAATCGGTCAATAGATTAATAAGTTTATTTATTATTGGGTCCATTTTTTAACTCCCGATTCATCATCAAAATTTTCCATTCACTTTATAACTCATCATTTCATCAGCTCATTAATTCATCAACTCATCAATTCATCAACTCGTCAATTCATCAACTCATCAACTCATCAATTCATCAACTCATTTATTCATCCCAGCAACTCATTGCTATGTAAGTACCCATCTATTTATTAGTCTGCCTTACCGACTCTCGTTGTACAGTCAACGGAAACATATTCTATGATAGTTCTTTTTCTGTGATTTTAAAATAACGTGATATTACTGGATGATTCCCTTAATTTGCTCATTTTCATTGGTTAATTTTTAAATGTTGGAAAAAGAATTATAGAATATGTTACCGTCGAGTGTACGTATATTTGTATATCTTCATGCTAGTTTGTAATATAGAAGATTAATTTCTTAAAAGTTCCATATCCAGTTCTTAACTTTCCTAGCTAATGACTGGTTAAGAACTGGTCAAAACTTCTACCCATACTATCAACCAGTGTTTAAATTCAAATATATCACATATATTATTTCCAATAAATATATTATAAATTTTTACTAAATCAATATTTTTCGAGAAAAAGTTTAGAAACTTTGTTATTTAGTAAAAAATTTTATAATTTTTTAATAGATAATAAATTAAATTATTTTTGCTATAGAAAATTCATTATGGTTATTCATTTTGTAAATATTATTAAATTATTAAACTTTCATCATGAGTAGGGCGAAGAAGAATGTGAGAGTCAGGAGGGTGAGGAAAACAGGAGTGAAAAAAATTCAATCATTGATTTATTATTGCATTTTACAATATTTCAACAGGATAAAAGTTAATTTCGTAAACTTACACATTAATCTTATAAAAATTAAATGATATATGACACGAATTATATTATATAGAACTATACTTTAACTAATTCATTTCATGCATATATATAATTACGTCCATAAAGTTGTATTTGCAGTGATAAAGTCGTATACAGCAGGTGTACTCTTACAGAGAAACCGTTTCTGAATGATTATGACCAAGTTCTTTTCAATGCACTCGTAGGCTAACAAGGAGAATACCCAACCTTCGGGAAACGGATTTGGCTGAAACTGCGGGATATGATTTTTTTATGAAAAAAAATGAACCCGTGTTTTTTCTTTTCTTTGAATAGGCCCCATAGACGGAGATGTAAACATTTTTTCGAAAATATAATGAAAAGTAGCTTTTATAAGATCTTGAATAACCAAACAACTAAGACTCTTACAAAAAAATGTATGAAAAATAAATAAAGTACAGATTAAATTCTTTAATTTAAGCTTTTTTGCGTTAAAAAAGCTTGTGTGGTTCAAAAGTTACAGGCGAATAAAATATGCTAATGAAATAGCGTAAAAAATTGATGATATGTTACACGCTAAAAATATTAACAAATATGTAGTAATTTTCAATCAGACACAACTTTTGAACCACACAAGCTTTTTTAATGCAACAAAAATTAAATTAAAGCATTTAATCTGTACTTTATTTTATTTTTTATACATTTTTTTTGTAAGAGTCTTAGTTATTTGGTTATTCAAGATCTTATAAATGCTCCTTTTTATTATATTTTCGAAAAAATGCCTATATCTCCGTCTATGGGGTCTATTCAAAGAAAAGAAAAAATACGGGTTCATTTTTTTTCATAAAAAAATCATATCCCGCAGTTTCAGCCAAATCTGTTTCCCGAAGGTCGGGTACTCTCCTTGTAAGTACGTGACCTTCTAACTGCATAACTGCAGAATACTTAAGAGGACATCCTACGGCTTAGAATATAATTATTGTGTAAGTAAATTACTTTACTTTTTATTAAACTGGATGGAATTTTAATTTCATATAATATTGCAATGTTGAATAAACGATAATTTTTTTTCTTATAATTTATATTTCAAGTCTAAAATAAACGTCCAAATTTAAAATACAAATCTAGATAACTCAAAAACATTTATTTTCATCAAAAGAACTTCCTTTTATATTAAATATTACGTATATGTTACTTATTTTTAAGTAACATATACTTAAGTTTGCTCCTAGTTAAATAATGTTAAATAAAAAGAGTGGTTTAATATTATACAAAATATTCAAAATTTGGCTTTGATTAATATATACATTAGTGTAATATGTTAGATGAGCATTAATATTAATAAAACATTCAAAAGTTGGCTCTAATAATATCAATTTTGTCCGATCCAATTTTAAATTTTTCAATACTTAAGTAATCTTTATTTCCTCATTTTTTAGCAAAAAATTTGAAACAACTTTTTTTTTTATTCATTTAATGGGCTATTTTTTTTATCGGATCTATAGATAGAAAAAATTTATTTTTCATCGAAATGTCACTTATGTAAGTTTTTACTTAACACGGCAGAATATTAGTCATAGTCAAATTTTGAATATTTCGTATAATATAGAATACTCTTTTATTTAACATTATTTTAAGACATAGTTAACATTATTTTATGACATAGTTAACGTTTGTATCTCACTCTTTTCTAACGCGCCTGAGATACATCTTTATTAAAGAAACAATGAAATACGACTTTATTAAGTGCAAAATTGAAATACGTCTTGCTAGATGCATGCCTGAAATAGCTCCTTATAAATAGATGACATCGATATGAAGATTCATTTCATGTAAATTTGTCGGATCCAAAAAAAGCATTGAAATTAGGGGTATGTTTTATTTGATACCCAAAATACAGGAAACAATTTATAGAGCTGAAGTCGTAAAAGATTATAGCTCTTCATATTTACATTTTTTTTCTATAAATGTTATATTTTTCTTTAAATCGGACTATGGCGAGCATTATGATTAAATTTTATCTTAGAAAAGATCTATACAATATATTTACATTTTTTTTCTATAAATGTTATATTTTTCTTTAAATCGGACTATGGCGAGCATTATGATTAAATTTTATCTTAGAAAAGATCTATACAATATATTTAATTTTTTTTCGCTTTCGATTAATGATGCTATTTATAAGAAAATGAGGTATAATGAAATTCGGTGATGTTTTGTTTCTTATTTATAAACTAATTGTTTAATATAAACGGAAATTTTAAAATATATATTTTATAATTTATTTATAGTCTAAACGTATTTAAGTAATCACAAATTTCAAATAATTATAAATTAATAAGAAACCATGAATTATAAATTCTTTTTTAAAAAATTTAGATATTCTTTGCTTTCTATTTTATAACAAAAAATTTATTTACAACTTTTACTGTAAAATTTACAATTTAAAATAAATTCAATACTTTGTAATTTTTTACATGCCTTGATCTTGGGCTTGAAGAACTTTTTTTGTGACTTGAATTTCAAATAGAAGATATTCCTATAAATTTGAGTGATATTTATTTTTTTGATCCTGCAAGTTAATGTGAAATATACTATGTGAAGAGAATTTTTATTTAGCTAAAGTAACATAGATTTTGATGGAATTTTTATTTTACCTAAGCAATGTAAATTTTATATAAAAAATAATTTTTCCATTGACCTATTTGAACATATAAGAAAACTTAAAATAATAATGTTTCAGATTAATTCTGGAATGTCTTTTTATATTAAAATATTAGTGCATAGATAAAATTATTAAAAAAAAGAATTGTTTTTATTTCGTCCAAAACTTTATTTTTAAATTGTTAGAAAAAGAATCATTTTTAAAAGTAACTATAAAAGATACTTTGTTATTGAATGAGAGAATATTCAGAAAATTAATTAAAGTTGATAAAGTCAGAATAATAATATTATTGATATCTATTAAAATAATGTAATTATTGAATTAAAGTAGAGGATAATTTATACGCAAAGTGTAAAACATTGAATATTCAATGTAAAGTGCAGTTCACATAAACAATTGAAGTTTAAAAAATATAAAAGCATTTAATATAATTCATCTACTTAAAGTTTAATTAATATAAATAAACAAAAGGTTCGTATAAACAGTATTTACAGAAACGCCATATGATTAATAAAAAACTTAATAAAATTTTTCATTGAAAAATCCTTGATTGCTTATTGAATGTGTTTATTTTAACGTCAATTTAAGATTATTAAACTTATTTGGTACGTTAATTTTGTTCAGTAGTAAAAAAGATAATGGTAAGCAATCTTATATTACTAAAAACATTTTTCAACAATAAGTTATATTTTTAAACTTAAAACCTAAGGATTGAGGTATTTATATCTTTAAAATGTCAAGCTTTTGCGCAAGTAACGATGAATTCAGAATTTTTAATAAATCGAGAATGGAGGTCAATAGATTCTTACATTTTCATTTCAAATAAAACGAAAATCAAATTGTAAATAAATAAAACAAAAACAAATATGTATACATTAAAAGTCTACATAAAGTATAAATAAAATAAAAATCCAAAAAGCAGAAGTGGCTTCAGGTACAGGAAAATTATGAAATAACAAATAAAGATAAAAATAACAGAAATATATAAATATTTGAGATTAAATTAATATTTTATTAAGAAAAAAATTATGATTAAGTATTATAATTTAGAAAAATATGGAAAGTTGAACATATTAAAGTAAATAGTAATTCCACAGTTAAAAAAAGGGCTAAAAATAAAAATTTACAATACAACAAAACTAAATTGTGATATATTTTTTATAAAACAAAAATCAGAAAACCATTTTATACGTTTTTAAAGTAACTAAAATAAACACATAGAATATAAAATTAATAAAAATAAATATATTTATAAATTTAAATAGAATATATTTATATTTTCTGATAAAATAAGTAGGCGCTGTAGAAACCGGGATAGTAAAAAAATTTTGGCTATTTCTCGTTTTCATGAAAAATATTTTATGTTATTTTAGATGCATTTTAAATGTATAAAATAATTACAATATTCTTACTTTCTTTAAACTGACTAATAACATTTAATAACTCAAAAGTCAATTAGAAATAAGTCATTTGTGCTAGATATTATTTATTTTGTGCACGTGTTTAATGACCACCAATAAAGAAAGCAATAACGACGCTATTCCAAAAAGGAAAGTAACATTCAACGAAACTAATAGCTAACAATCTAGAATTCACACAAAATGATAGTTATCTACAAAAATATTCATGAATTAAGATATGATTCACCAAAAACATCACTATTAGAAACAGATAACATAAAAACATTAAAAAATAACTAGCCCAATGACAGTTGTAATACTATCACTCAATAAGAGAGTTATTTTAATATTAAAGTTGATTGTAAATAAAAAATTCTAATATTTTTATGTATATATTGTCTTACCTATCAGCTAATTTTTTTGTTAGCAGCCTAATAAAAAAATAATTCGTTTGTGATCTTGCAAATAATTAGTCTATAATATGTTCGCCACTCATGTGTTAGATGCGTAGTATGCATATAATTACTAAGGATAATATATTATTTGTTATTTTTTAGTGCAATATTTTTGAAGTCGGTTTATTTTTTGTTGAAATTTTTTTTGTTTTTTATAAAAAAAATTTTCTATTGATGATTCATGAGCTCAATTTCTAGAATGTCGTTTTTGATATAATTATAAATTATTTACATATTTTAAGCAAATATTATTGTAAAAATATTCAGGAAAATTTAAAGTTATGTAACAATGTAAGCGTAACGTTGAAATTAAGATTTTTTTTATAAAACATTATAGTGATAAAGACTATGAGAAATGATAGATTTTTAAAGTATTTAAAAACGTCATTTGAAGTAATTGTAATTAGAATATACTGTGTATTAATATTTTATAAGAACACTGCATATACTTTTGTTATTTCAGTAACACCAAAAATACATTTTCCATGTTTGAATTCAAAGCTTTCACAGTAAATTTTAGACATTGTTAGATGGATTTTTCGGATTTCGACCGTGTAAGTTGTGGTTAGGATACCGACCGTTGTAATGTTCACAAAACGTTGATATCCTAAACGACAACTTACACGGTTGAAATCCAAAAAAAAATCCTCTAACAATTTTTACGTTTCCCATGTAAAAAATTGTATTGAAGAAAATCGAGGCCTAGATTTTTACAGTGAACAGGCTATGGAAGCAGTCCATTTTAATAAATATATGTATAAATATCTACATCCACATTTTTATTGACTTTGACCTTAGCTGTACATGAAAGAACTACCTTAAAAGTAGCAACCGAATCAAAAAGATAGCAACACATAGAGTATACAAATAATTTTGTATGTAATAGAAACCGGCTTAATAAAACATTTGTTTATTTTGCTTTCAATAAAACATATTTTAGCTCCTGAAATATCTCCTCGAATAGAAAATAGTACATTATGCAACTAGGGAGTAAAGTCGTATGTTTCTCCCGAGGGTGGATTTGCGACCCGAGTGAGAAATAGACTTTGCTCCTGAGTTGCATAAGGTGCTTTATTCCCTCCTCAACTGTGGCCACTTTTTAACTTAAAAAAATCGGACTTAATAGGAAAAAATTGAAATCAAATTTTTTTCTACAAATTTTCTATAATATATTAAATTTTATAAATTTGTTATTTAGTGGAAGAAAAGAACTTATCTCTCGCTAAATTTGCGGGAGAAAAGTACTCACCATCCACTAAATTTGGGAGAAATAAATTTTGCGGCAGATAAGTTCTTTTCTCCCGCAAATTGGTGGGAGTAAAGTTCTTATCTCCCGCAAAATTTTAGACGTAGGATATAGCTTTCTTTCGGCCCGCTTTTTGAGTCAAAGTGGCCATTCCTGTTGAGGTGGGAATAAAAATATTTTTCATTTATAAATTCAAGTTACCAAAAATCAAACAGGAATATGATTAAAATAAATAAATATCCGTTATAAAGAATTTATATTTTAATCAAAAGTAAATGTTGTACAGTCGTCAAGCAAGAAAATTATCTCCTTGAATCAACAAGATTCTGCTTGATTTGGAATTTTATTTTCATCAGTGTAGTTCCATTTTGATATAATATATATATATATATATATATATATATATATATATATATATATATATATATATATATATATATATATATATATTTAGTTCCCTGAAATGTCAAACAATAAAAATTTTTATTTCTGAACCTCTGGAAATAGGTTCTAGATCTTATTTTTTATGCTTATAAATTTTTTGCAGATTTTTCCGAACCATAAATTTAAGATTATGCACGGTCAAAGGTAACTGTTCCAGTTGTAATTTTTGCCTATTTTGATGATTTATAGCTCCACTAGGATGCATTTTTTCCATCATAAAGTTTAAAGTCAGTACATTTTCTGAACTTTAAAAAAAATACTTTAAAAGCTATAAAACTGACATGTATAATTTAAACATTGAAATACTAATATTTGGAAGCTCGATCATTCAGATCAATATTAACAAATTCATAGAAGAAATTTTTTCCTGCACAGCTTTCTAAATACGAAAAATTAAAGTTGAAATTATAGTAATATAGAAGTATAAATAATTTATTTAAAATTAATCATCGAACTGGTGCAGCTTCATACCAGTAAGACTTTTAGTGAAATTATCTATATTTTTTTCATAAATCTTAAAAAGAGAAACACATAGACTTTTCGATTTGCCATTCATAATTATTCAACCTATACACAGTCATTTGATAGTAGACATATATAAAAATGTAAATAACACCTATATTAAACAATTGTTTTCACAAATATAGAAAGTTTTGTACTTTTAAAAATGATGCATGATATATAATTTTATTTTTACACTGTCCACCTATTAATATAACTGTATGATTTACATCGTTTCGCGCATTATTCATAAAAATATCTGAATTCAGCACATAGCAATTATCATCTTGGCGTACACGTATCGTAAAATGCTATTTCGAATCAAAAAAATTGTAAAATTGGATAGATTATTTAAATATCATGAAATTCTGACATTTATCTTAATAAATAAATAGAAAACAGTTGCCAAGGTTAAAGTGTTTACTTTATGTCAAAATGCATAAGTAACTACTAACTGTAAAATATATAAATTTTATAAAACTGAGTAATATTTATTATCTTCTATTATTACATTTTTGTTTACGTTGTACTAAGAATGACTTTATGTTCAACAGTTGTAAATGTAGGTAATAAACAATAAAGTATATTTCTATTTTTGCAAAAAGTTTACGGAACAATAACATTAAACTAATATAAAAAAAAAAGTTATGTAGAGATAATGCTTTTGCTGTATTAATCTTACGACTTAAATTGCAATATACACATTTAGTAACCAAGCACGTACAAATTTATGTTTCTATTCTACAAAGAACTATTTTCGAGTTATGTATTGTATTATTCTTGAATTTCATTTAATTGTAGGTTAACGGAAAGATATTTTGATTAAAGAATAGTCATTAATTAAATATATACTTTTTAATTTCTAATTACAAGAATGTATCATTAATGAAATTTAAATAAAGTTTAAATAAGATTTTTAAAAAAATAAGGAACACATACGAAATTTAACGCAAAATAAATAACTTATTTTAAAGCTGATACATTAAGACGTTTAAATATTTTAGTAAATATATTTACTTGCTTTATATATTATTAAAATCTTAATTAAACTTCTACGTGCTTGAAATACATACGTACCTTCTTATTTTTATATTAAAACTAAAGCAAGCTCTAAAGAAGAACTAAAAAAAATGAAATTATTATGTCAGATATGAGAGCTTAACAAAATTTTTGAGCATTTTATCAAAAACTGAATTAATTGGTTATGAATAGAAGATTCATATTTCATTTATAATGTTAAATTTCTTAAATTAATAAAAAATATTCTACATGTTATATTTTCATAAGTATATATTTAGTTTTATATTTAATTTGAACAAAAAATTAACATTTGAAGCCTACGTAATTTTCACGTAACCTTCGTACAAAACTAAAATATGATAATTTATAGGTAATTTAAAAAAATTTATAACTTTACCGATGGATTGGTCAGCATCAATACAGCGGCTCTAAGATGCTTGAGATTTAACGTTTGTGTCTCTTCATGGTCTTCGATTTCTTCACCTAACAGCGATGAAGTTATTTGCATTGAAGACTGTCTGCATGGTTTCAATTTATCATCTTTTTTATGATGAGGCCTCGTAGATGTTTTTGATTTTTGATTTTCAGTTTCTTCATCTTCGTTGTTGCTTCCACTGCTACTGAGGCGCGTCAAGCCGGAAAACGGGCACGACATCCTCGTTATAGGATTTTTCGATAAACTAATTCTAAGTAATTTACTAACGTTGATACATTTCTTTTATCCCTGATTACGGCATTGTTTCACGTTCAAATATCAATAAAAATGCATATCTCGCTTTATTAAATTTTGTTTTTAATTTCATAAATATCTTTTAAAAATTTTTAACTAGAGTTTTTTTAAACGTCGAAAGCTTTGATATTCCTTGCTAAAATAATGGATTTGTGGTTTATCAATCAATGTATGAGGAGAGCAAACATCGAAAATGAGTTACCGATAAACAAACAGAAACACCGATCATAAACAACTAGTCATTTAAGCAACACTGGTCAAACGTCCACGTGATAAAGCGCGCGCTACTTGTTCCCGGCCGTCGGAAAGCTTATTGCATCTCACTTGCCTGCCGATTATATGTCAACGTTAGTTTCGGTATAAATTATCAAGGTGTACGCACATCTTCACTATTCTAATTATATCCCTCTACCTTTTCCATCATCCCCCTAAAAAAGGAGGATTTACAAATATAGCTATAGGCTATGAAAGTTCATCCCCCCCTTCTTTCTCTTTCTCTCTTTCGCTTGTGTTATCTTAGTCAATGGCGGGGCGCTGTTACTGTTGTTATTATAACTCCCTTCTCTTTCTTGCTTTTTTTGCTTCCGCTCTTTACTGATAGCTCGTTCTCTGTGCACCCCGTGTGTACTGTCGAGCGCGCGACACTACTACGTGTTTACGCGGGCGCAGTTTGGACGCACTGCTGCTGACATAGCGTGCAATGTTGGAACGCGCAGCGCCATACTGCCCCCGAGAATTGACCGAAAGAGGAGGCAGAGGCAAGCAGCGCCGGCGGGTGGCAGGCAACCAGCAGCAGCAGTTCTCTCTTGGATTGTGCGCGAGCGCCCAACTTTCCAAAGAGAAAGACAGATGTATTTTACCAAGGTTAGAAAGAGGGAGTAAGAGAATATAAGCAGGGATCCAGAAGAGGGTTAAGAGGGGAAGGTTACCAGCCCGAGCAGGAGTTCAGCGTGTAAAAGGTTTTGCCTGCTGGTACACCCATAAAATCGACAGCCAAACTTTGGGCTTGCAAAAAAAGACCAATGATATACATGTCGAGAGAATAAACAAGAAGATGGATGTTAGCGAATTGTAGTAGAGAAGAGGCGAGCGATCAGGGAGAAAGAGCAAATGTTCATAAGTTTCAGATTAAAAGGTCAACATAGCTTTATGCTAGGTGCAGGTAGAACTAAAAAAGAGAAATGACTTTGGGTGAAAAATTAAAAATTATAAAACAAAATTTTGTAAATTAGAATTGGATTAAAAGAGCAGGATATATTTATTGTAATAAAAAATTAAAACAAAAGTTTAAAATACCTTTGTAAAAACCTTTATACAAAATTGATTAGTAAATAGTACCGAAATAGTATTAATAATTTGATGCATTAATAATTAAAATGAAATTTTGAGTAGACAGTACTGCAATAGTATTAATAATTTATTGTATCAATATATTTGTTAATAACCATAATGAAATCTTCAGTAGAGCTTCGAAAGTGAGTCGATCGTTGATGCTGTAACACACTTGCTTAATTTTACATAAAAAATTTTAAATCTTTTTCAAATGTAGAAGTAACATTATTTGTTGAATGGTTAAAAGTATTTATCTAAAAAAGGAGTAATATTTTTATTAATTCAGTAATGATTATCGATGTTCGGGAAAAAGTGAAGTAACTGGCCCGATACATCCTTTCGTTAGTCCTGAAAATAAATGAAAAGATATTAGAGAGTTTAATTGAAATAAGACAACGTGGATAACAACAATTAAAATTCTAAATAGTACCCGACAATTGAATTTCCAACACTTTCTATTTCGACGAGTGACGAAGACAGGAACTAGTAACTTAAATGAATTAGGACATGTCGGAAGTGAAAAGGAACTAGTTTAAGTAGTTAATAAACTCAAAGGGAATGACTAAGAAAGGTGCGCAAAATGAGAGAATAGGACTCTGGCATCTATATAAAAGCAAAAAAAAAAAGTTTTAAAAAAAAAAGAAGTTTTGCAAAATAGAACTCGAAACTTAACAAGTAAAAGAACACCAAAGTTGAAATAGTATATAAAAGACAGAAGGAAGAGTGAAGTATCGGTGAAAAAGATTGGATTCGTGGAAAACAAAGGCAAAACTAAAGAAGAGACCTAAGAGCAAGTTTATATTTAAAAAGAACTTGGAAAAAGTATATAAAAAAAGAAGTGCAAAAGAAAGGAACTTGCAAGATTAGAAAGAACAGATATCGAAAGCGGAACGAAGATGGAAACGGTAAAAGGAAGATGCATGTGAGTGAAAGGTCGAGAGGAGAAAGAGAGAGAAATATCATGAGAAAGAGAGAGAGAGTTAGATAGCGCGCAGGCGTAAGGTTGCAATGGTGTGGTAGTTGTGTGGTATCAAGCCTCATGCTATTCTGTAAAATCGAATAGTGGCAAAGAGATGTAAAAAGAAAAAAAGAAAAACAGTTGTATGCGTCAACCCTTCTAGCCCTTTTTTTTCTTCTTTTGCCCTATTTTTACGACAACCTTGCAGTCCATGCTACTTACATTGTCAAGTACTTACATAGGTGTAAGAAGTAGAGTGCGAGATTTTTCTTGTACACATACAAAGCCAACACTTACTGCACACACGTCACATCAACTGGCGCCACTTTTATTCTTCTTTTCTTTTCTTTTATTCTGATGTCTATACATTCTATTTATTTGTTTTTTTACTGTATAAGGGATGAAAAGTCGGAAATAGCGTCACTTGTTATTGAATTTTTTATGACGTCTTTTTTTTTAAATATATAATTCAGAGTCAAGTTCGTTACGTTTTGTAGCAATACTTAACTGATTGTTGCTTTTGCACGACTCATGACTTTCGACGATACGATTTTATTTGATGTATCTTTATCTCGTTTTAACAGAAACTGATTGCAATAACGATTCAGTCCTGTCGCATGAAATTGGGGTCATTTCGCGCTTTTACATCCATCAAAATTATTTGCTTTATTGAGAATGCTTCGATTGAAAACGTGTAAAAAGTTGCTCGAATATTTTTTTAAAATATCACGCTTTTTTAAATCATTTTAATTAAAAGTTAAAACTTTACAGAGAAAATGAAATATTTCATTTACTAAGTATAATAATCAATTATAATTTAGGTAAACCAACAATTTTTTCAATGTAGAATTTTATTTATAAAAAAAAATAATTTTGTAATTTGAACTTAAAGGATATCAAATTAAGAAGATTAATCAGGTTTAATGAAGTATTTAAAAATAATTAGAAAAGAAATTTCAATATTCTGAAACTAAGTTATTTAATATTTTATCTTAATAATGTTTTGTAATAAGATTATATAGAATTTATCTCAATAGAACTGCTATTTACGAGATACTTCAAGAATCTTAGTACGCAATACTTAAATGAAATAATACTTAATCCTTGTCAAAGCATAAAGTGTTAATTTTTTAATAATTGATTTTTTTTATTAATTAATTCAATTTACTTTTAGTTATTTTTTCATGAATTTACTGTTTGATTACACATACTATCGTATATAAAAGTTATGATGAATAAAATTCTGACCAAATTGAAATTTGATGTTTTTTTTTATCATGACTTATATTAATTATTAAATGATAATACATTAGTAACAAAAATATTTATTGTGATATACTTCAATTTATACAATGTTTAACATTGGCGCAAATAAATTTTTTTTATCAAATTATTAAGCTATTAACTTATTGGAAAAAGAAAAGTAATTTCAATAAATAATCTAAGAATTGCTCAGAATTTTTATCAAAGTGCTAAAATACCATGTAATCGATTCGCAAAGACCTAGTCTCCTATTTACAAATCAAATGGATTCTTTTGATCACCCGATATTTCATCAATACCTACTTACCTCGAAAGTGCCGTATGCCTTATTTATTTTTCATTGAAAGTTTTGCAGATATCTTCCTCGGAATGACCTTACATTGCGGTGCGCTCTCAGACCCGAGGCAAAACTTAATTATTCACATTGCCCGTTGCGGCATTGCAACCTTCGTTCTTTCCATTTGTTATATGCACGGGTAACGCCACTAAAGCTTTGACATTATCGATCAGACTAATTAACCAAGCTGTAATTATTCTTTTTTTCCAGCTTTGAATGTTCTTTTTTCAAGCGTATCAATATAATTTATTTTTTGCACATCGACAATTGATTCTATAGAACAAATATGTAAATTATTTGTATTCAAGGATACACGAAATAAATTTAAAAGTTAATTATGCCAAATTCAATAATTTCATCAGAAATCGGCTATTTTTGTAATTGTAAAAGTTGAAAAACGACAACTTTTTCTAGTCATTTTCATTTCCCAAGTGGAATACGATTTATTACCTTTAACTTGCATTTCAGTTTCTGAATGAAAACTAGTTTGATAGATATTTCCGAAAAATTCATTCAATTTGCACCTTATTTATTTTTAAACTTTTTTAAAAACATTTTTTTAAATTGTTGAATTTGATAAACATTATTTTAGCTTAAATCGATGTAAATTATAAAAAAAAAATTTTCGAAAATTTTTTAGTATCGACAGAAATGTATATGTACGCAAACCATAACATTAAATTGATATTTTTATTTAATTAATATTGCATGAATTTTTTCATTTTATTTCTATGTTGATAATGGATTCAATTATAAAGACAGATTTTATTATTATAATAAATATAACATTAATATGTTATATAACAATCTTTCATTATTTAGTTAAACGCAATAATAAAACTTTTGAGTATGAGAAAGGTTATGGCATCATTTTGATTTTATCGAGTAAAAATGAATAATTTTTAACGTTTTCGAATGATTTTTTTATAAATTATTTCTGGAAGGATTGTTGGCCGTCACTTTTAGAATATATTGTTATTTTGAAGGATAATTTTGTAAATTAGATTTTCATTATTTTATATTTAACTAAATTTGATAAAACGTGCTAGAATCTTACGAATGAACTACATTTTATCAAAATAATATTTCTGCATTGAATTCTCCAATACGAACTCGATTCACAACTATTGAAAATTTCTACTGGAATTTTTCGGTCTTATATTATAAGTAGATAGAAAAACCATCAAAATAAGGAACTAATAAAAATTATAGGATTAAGATACAAATGTATAATCTTTTTTTAATCAATGGGTCGACAAAGCAATTAAAAAGTAAGAGAATAATGTCAAATAAATTTTTCATAATAAACGAAAAAATTATTTTTATTTACGCGAAATAGGCATAGAAAAGCCTCCCCTCGTTAGGTGATGAAGGGAAATTTTTTTACCTCCACACGCTACTCGTAAACAAAACAGGTCTAATCTTTTCTCACTTGCCTTTTTTGCCACCCTCGTTACGTTCGGGCGACAAAACTGACTCGTGATACCTATTTTGCTCTGTGAGTGTACCCTCGGAGGGTCGCTGCGGCTAAAATTGTAAGTATTTTTGGATCTGTTGCGATTGGTATATCTATATATAATATAAATATAGATATATATTCGTGTGTATCGAGAGCCCGAGTTATTGGCGCCATCTGATCTCATCCAAACCGCGAATAAATACGAAATTCTATCAGATAATATTTATTAATCAAAGACAAAATTAACAAAATTGGATTTACTTCTTCAATCTCTGCAAATTATCATTTATGCCAATAGACATATTTACGTCTTAAATCTAAATATGTAATGAAATAAGAATAAATTATTCTTTTACAGACATCGTTTTGAGTAGACATTTCTTTATAAGTGGCGGCGCTACCGTAATGGAAGGTATTGAGTACTCCATACCTTTCAAGAAGAAGATTCCAAGAAATATAAACGTTAAATACTTTATCAATACGAGCACAATTAAATATTAGTTTTGTAATCACATCCCTTTAAATATTTAATTTAATTATTTTTTTTGTTAAAACATCTTTTTATATTGCTTTAAAATACCATTGCGATGGGTTTATATATTTAATTTTAAAAATTTTGTTTATAATTATTGATTTTTTTTCCAAATTTTTAATTTTATCCCCTCCCCCCCTTCTACCTCCCCCAAACTTCTCGTATTCCCATTCGGCTCTCGTCAACTCCATACCTAGAAAAATGGCCAGATGCCGCCCTGGTCTTTATACCTCGCTCCTAATAGTGTAAACAGTGCATGAAAACTGTGTGGCCATACTCGTGACGGCCTACAATTGAAATTGATAACAATAAAATTTTGATTGCTGATCTATACAATAGGCTGAGCTGTACAGCTAAAACCATTGAAATGGAAACCTCGAAAAGACCTGCACGAAGAAAATCAATAAAAAGCCAAAAGAATTGAGAAAAATTCGTCAAAAAATATATCTATATGCATGCAGAATGAAAATATCGATACAGGTAGTAAAATACTAACAAGAAAAATTAAAGATCCCAAAAATGTGCAAGTATTAACAACAATATTAGATAAAGAAAATGACTAAATTTAAAAAACCTAAACTTAAAAGAAACAAAATATAATCAATGAACTAATAAAATCTATTGAAAATAAAATCAACGACTTTCTTAAAAAATTTACATTTGATTTTACATAATTTTAACATTTTTAAGAATGTTACTGGATCAAAAAATGTACTTAATTTTGCTCTTGAGCACCTACATTTATCTTACTGACTAGGAGAGTAACCCTTGTTTGGGTCACGGATCTTGCTATAACTTGCGGATATGCTTTTATACATAAAATCATGAAAAAAAACCGCGAGCATTCGGTCTAACGCTCGATCATTTCAAGATTATGAGCTATTTTGTTCAATTTGTAAAGATTTCTTTGAAAAATAATTCTTTATAATATTGAATATTACTCCCCAATGGGAGCTCCCAAGTTCATTTTATAAAATCCTAGTAAAAGTTGAGATTAAATCCTTTTGATTAAAAAAAAAGTGTTCAAAAAGCTCAACCCATTCATAAGTTATGGAAAAAAAATAATTGTTATAAAAATTAGCATAAAATTAAACTTAAATTTTCATAAAATTGTTGTGCCGAATGTAAAATCACTGATTCATCGTTCATGTAGTATTCCTCATTCCATTAGTCCGGATATGCGCATGTACGTCATACTTATATGTTTTACCAACGTGAAATACGCGTACGAAATTCACAAGAATCGTCATCTACACCCTGTCAGAAAATGCAACATAGGACTCGGATTAGAATTTAGTTTCAAGGAGATTTAAAATGAACACTACACCTGTACTCATAAATCTTTCCATTTTATTGCAAAATTTTCGTAAAAGAAATGCATTAGTTTGTAATATGTACCATGAAGACTATTCAGTTAAATTTTTAAATAAATTCATTCATTAGTTATTGAGAATTTTGGGTTCCAATATCATTTATTAAAAGTATTCGATTTTGTACCAGAACTCTAAATATCTTAAAAACTAATGAATGAATTTATTTAAAAATTTCACTAAATAATCATCATGATATATACTACAAGCTAATACATTTCTTTTCTTAAAATTCAGCAATAAAATGGAAAGACAGTTAATATTTATGAGTCCAGATGTAGTGTCCGTTTTACATTTCCTTCATATTAAAAATCAAAACATTTATGATAATCAACATGAATTCATTCAATAGTAAGTCTTGCAGAAAAAAATTTATGAGTCATACTATCGTTAATTTTTCAAGATAAGCAGTACTTTAATGAAAGGAATATGATAAAATGATGTTAAAGCAAACCTTAATGTATTAAATGAATATAAAAAATATAACATAAATGCAGAAAATGCCGTTGAGTATTTTCATTGAAAAAAGAATTGTAGTTCAGAGAATCATGATACAAAATAAAAAAAATTCGTGGATCATGATACCCATTCAAAGCAGATTTTTCCAATTCCATTCTACCACCCATTACCAAATAAATCTCAAAACGTATGCATCCGATGAACTTTAGAGGGGTTATTGCAGTACATATTGAAATTGAAAAGACATATGATATGATCTAGAAGTGAAAATATTGAAAGTATTTGAAAAATAGATAGATTGAAAGTATTTAGGAATTTAGCAAAAAATATATTTACAAGAAACACACAAACACACAAAAAAATTGAGATCGAATAAATGCAAAATTAAAGTATCTGATACAGAGTTTATTGGAAGTCAAGCAAGAACCTCCTTAGTGCTGTCTTAATCATGCTAGACGATAGAATATTTTGTAAGAATAAGCCACTTGAATTCAAAAGGAGTTTTTATCAAATATTAATATTTTTATGAAAAATCTGTAGATTATATTGAAGATGAATTGTACGAAAAATCTTCAAAATTATTTACAAAAAACAATCGAGGTAAACCTGCAGGATCACAGTGTACCATCGATTTTCACATATAATTTTTTACAGAATAACCTATATCTTTATGAAATTATATGTTTGAAAAGATGAGGTACCAAAAAATGATATGATTCCTAAAGTCTTAATATTATATTTAATTTACTTTTAGTCTTCAAACTGATAAATACTATTTTATTAGTTTATCCATCAGTTACTAAATTCATTAAATAAACAAACTTTTAGAAAAAGTATATTTTAGGCAAGTTACGCCTTAAATAATATTGTGCTCCTTAAAATAGTTTAAATACCATACCTTATGTTTTTTTTAATTTTAGCTCTTGAAAATATTGAAATCAGTTAAGTAATCGTCAAGTATACATATCTCTATCTAATTAATCTAAGAGTTATGATTAACAAAAGTTTTGAAATCAATTAAACAATCGTCAAGTAATTTTTTTAACATAAAAATCAGGAAAATGCGTATAACTAAAATTGTTGCGTTCAAAATCCTTCTTCAAAAATTGCCCCTGTTCTTATTACATAAATTAAAATTATTATTGATGTTTGTATTTTTTAACTGCGGCATCATACTATACTTTCAAATAAGAGATTTTTCAATTTTTTTTTATTAATAAGTTGTTTATTCTGAGAATATTTTACATGTTAAATTACACAAATGAAATCGTATTACTCCCCATCATCTATTTTTTTAAATTTATTTTTAAATATTCGGGAATATTTAAAATCTTTATAAATATTTACAAAATTACTTGCCAGGATTGCTCGTGGATTAATGTTTTATTGGTGAAATGCTTATAATGTATGTATAAAATTATTGAAATTGGAAGTAGTAATAATAATTGGATATGTGTAAAGCACAAGTACTATACGATTGAACACTTTAATTTGGCGATAGTCTGCCACAGACTATCATCATGGCCAAAAATAAATACTATAAACTAAGATTATTTTTGAACATAATGACAGTTTTTAGTAGCTTAATAATACAGTATCATAGTTTTTACTCTACTTTTGTCTTCATGTTGAAACAAAGAATAAATTGCTGTCTTTGATGGATATGAGTTTAAAAAAAATCATATTTATAACAAAAAGACTTTATCGTATAATATTCGAATAAATTCTGACCTATACACAAATTTCATAAATAAGATATACAGTGTTTATTTGGCAGGTCAACCTCGGTTTGTGAATCATAGAATAAAATTTTATTATCATAAATATAAAGTTTTATTATAACATATTTATATGATACAACTATTTACTTTTTTCAAAAACTTATAATTTTTACATGAATAATAAAATACGCAATTAAATAAAAATATAACTTAATGCAGTTATTCATATAACATATTAATTATTTCAGTTGTTTCCTATCTATACAGAGAAAATCAGAAGTTAACATGACTTGAAAAATAACTTTCTTTAAATTATAAATGAAATTTTAAATGTTCGAATCAATGAATAAGTAAATTAAATTAATATATTTTACCATTCTATTTATTCATAAAAATAATATTTTCAATTATGATTTTATAGATGATCCGAACATTATATTTCATTTAATAACTCTTTATTAGTTTTGATTCGGTGTTTTATTTACTTTACTTACGCAATGAAATATTATTTTAAAAGCAATATAAATTATAGTATTATTATGAATCCAAAGATTATTTGAAAACGACCAAAGTGGCTATCATTTAATTTTTCTTTTCCTTAAATAAATATTTCACTTCAGAATTAATATAATATTTAAGACATTTTACATTTTCATGCAAAACATTCTTTGTCATTATATCGAGTAAATAAATTTAGTCAATCTATCCGTTACACTTGATACTGTAGCAATTCTGTCACTATTTTCAAGTTCATAGTAGATAAGTGCAGTTCATTTTATAAAATATTTAGCGACGTATAAATATTTACAATTATTTAATCGATTGTATCAAAGTTGATAAAATTTTAAATTATACCAGGATTCTGTTTTATTAAACTAAGTTTGGGTATAATTTTCATATCAATCGAGAGAAATATCCAAATTATTCGTATGCCTTGTTTTTATTTTAAATATATCTACTAGCATTATATGAAATGATAATTTCAATAATGTTTTTTATAATGTTTTCGATAATCAGCTTGTATTAAAAATTTATTTAAACGAAAATTTAGTTTTCGATGATCAGTGCCAAAGTCTTCAAATAATTTATAGAAAATCATGTCATTAAATAGATATAAATAAAAAGTCAATTTATAATTAACTTTTAAGTAATATCTTTTGTTTTTGTCTACTCAAAGACTTTCTTGAGTCTAGTTTTTACATTTTATTAAACTCCTCTAAAGGTAAAAGTCACTTGAGAAAAAAAGTAAAGAAAGAAAAATATAGAAAAGTAGGAAAATTAGAAGAATCATGATCGATCTCATTAACGACGCAAACTCTGCTGTTTCATAAGACAAAGAAGTAATTTGAATTCAAAAGAATGCGTGCAAATAATAGACTGATGTAAAAGGTCATATTCTCTACCATTTGCAAAACTTTTATTAGAAGAGAAAATAAAGAATTTTCTACCTGCGGTAGAACAATATTAATGTATTTTCTATGTATATTAAAGGGCAATGCCTATTAAAATTTTATAACGCAAAAAAAAAGATTTTTTTTTAAAACTATTTTATTTGTTATTTTTTCTGCAAAAAGTGTCACATTGTAAAAGGACGAGTAGCAACAGCCGAGACTGCTGGCCAAGTATCGTAGACGAGAATCATAAAGCGTTTATATAGGTCTTTGATGTGAACGTCAATACTTCTTTCATTGCTTCGTTTCATGACGTTCTCGTTGTTCCCTTTTAACGCTGCCACTGCTAACGTTGAAGGATATGATATTTTCACATCAACTGTTTTTTTCGAAATTGATTAGAGATTTTATTAGACACTGATTAATGGTATATTTATTATTTGCACCTGTCTTTGTCTTTAATATATTTTAGAATTAAGATTTTCGATATCATTGAAAATAAAATATAATTAAATTAAACTTTAAAAATTATTTTAAAAAGCGGATTAAAATTATTTCTGAGATGGGTATAATATTTAATGCTCTTAATAAAATGTAGTTGAATGAGAGAATAATTTAAACACATTAAAATCGAGCTTTATTAAATGTTCGTCAAACAGACAATGTTTCGAGTACTTCGGGATATCCTTTTTAAGGCTGAAACACAACATTTATTTTTCTCTTAAGAGATTTAACAAATAAGAAAAATCACTAATAATATTTATTTACTTGAAATAAAATTAAAAATAATAAACATTTTGACAATTCTAAATATTGATAGATCAAATCAGAATAGTATCTTGTGTAACTAGTGCGCTAAATAAGGGATTTGTGCACCAGTGAGAGTTTGTCAACCGAGCGAAGCGAGGGTTCCAAACTCACACGAGAGCCAAATCCATTGAGTGCACATGTTACACATACTATTTTTTGACTCGATGCGTACATCGATTATTTTAAACATAAGAATTTGCATCAGTATTATATATAATGCTTTGATATCGAGAGAATCAACTATTTATAATAATAATTTGCAGTGATTCGGTGTGAGAAGGGAGTGGGGACGAGAGGGCACCGGAGGTTCGGAAGCCCCTTTAAAAAATTAATAATATTTCTTAAAATAAAAAAACATAATTTATAAAACAATTAAATTTGTATTTCATGAAAATATATTAGATCTCATTAAATATTAAAAGATTATTCACATAACTATAAAATAAAGGTGAAAATTATTTTCAACTTCACCTATCGACCCATTGACATATAGAAAATGAATTGTGTTATTATAATTATACCTCTATTAGTTTACATACTATTTCTTATTTCGCACCCATTGAATTCATTTTGCGCACGCTCAACTTAGAGCGTGTCCGAATACAATATTTTGCATACGCTACAGACGCAAAAGAAATTCAATTTCAAGCACAGAGTGTCAAAAAAAAAATTATTTAAACATAAAAGACAAAACATAGAAATAAACATGAAAAAAAAGAATGTAGTTACGCTTTTCGTTGTACATTTAAAATAATTTACAAACTCGACAGGATAACCATTACCTAAACATAATTTCTTTATAATATTTGAATTCTTTTTTAGAAAACTTCACGTTCGATAATTTATAGTGCTTTTTGATAATAGTGCGTTAAATTATAAATATTCGTGCAGTTGATATGCACGAAGCTCGGCGAAGTCGGCCTGAGTATCATAACAATCGCACGAGTATTTATAATTTAACGCACTAGTATAAACAAATATTTTTTAAGACACACAAAACTTTAAAAAAAAAAATTCATTAGCTTGTAGTATTTATCACGAAGATTATTTAGTTAAATTTTCAAATAAATTTATTCATTAGTTTTTCAGAATATCAGGTTTTTTGTACAAAATCAAAAAATTTTAATATATCATATCGAAACCCAAAATCCTGAGAAACTAATGAATGAATTTATTTGAAAATTTAACCGAATAATCTTCGTGGCAAAAACTACAAGCTAATACATTTCTTTTCTGAAAATTCAGCAATAAAATGGAAAGACAGTTTTTATTTATAAGTCCAGATGTAGTGTCCGTTTTACATCTCCTTCATATTGAAAATCAAAACATTTATGATGAAGAATTCATTCAATAATAAGTCTTGCAGAAAAAAATTTATGAGTCATACTATCGTTAATTTTTTAAAATAAGCAGTACTTTAGTGAAATGAATATGATAAAATGGTGTTAAAGCAAACCTTAAAGCATTCAATAAATATAACACAAATGTAGAAAATGCCGTTGAGTATGAAAAAAGAATTGTAGTTCAGAGAATCATCATACAAAGTAAAAAAAATTCGTGGATTATAATACCCATTCAAAGCAGA
The DNA here is from genome assembly GCA_017163975.1 of Anastatus disparis. Taxonomy (NCBI): domain Eukaryota; kingdom Metazoa; phylum Arthropoda; class Insecta; order Hymenoptera; family Eupelmidae; genus Anastatus; species Anastatus disparis. The sequence continues at coordinate 2,056,156 of JAFFSR010000381.1, forward strand.
TTTTTCCAATTCTATTCTACCACCCATTACCTAATAAATCCCAAAACGTATGCATCCGATGAACGTTAAAGGGGTTATTGCAGTATATATTGAAATTTAAAAGGCATATGATATGATCTAGAAGTGAAAATATTGAAAGTATTTAATAAATAGATAGATTAAAAGTATTTAAGAATTTAGCAAAAAATATATTTACAAGAAACCCACAAACACACAAAAAAATTGAGATCGAATAAATGCAAAATTAAAGTATCTGATACAGAGTTTATTGAAAGTCAAGCAAGAACCTCCTTAGTGCTGTCTTAATCGTACTAGACGATAGAATATGTTGCAGGAATGAGCCCGTTGAATTCATATGGAGTTTTTCTCAAATGTTAATAAAGCATTTCTTTTCCTCAAATTTGCAATAAAATGAAAAGATAATAATATGAATTATAATATGAATTTTAAATAATCTATATTTCAAAAAACGATTTCCAAAAAGTATATCATTTTACTCCAATCTCCCTTACTAGTTTTAATAATTTATCACAGAAAAAATGAAAATTACGTAATTTTCATTTATACGTACGTACGCTATGAAATATGTGTAAACAAACCACGTAACGTGTAAGAAAAAGTTATAGTAAAATTTTTTCATCGATTTTTCGTAACGTGGAATGCGCATATGCTGTTCCGTAAAATTTTTTTGTTTCATAAATTCGAGTATCAGAGTGCCTACGCGAGAAAAGTCTGCTTGCAAAAGCAGAGTTTCAAATAAACAAATTTTATTAGTTTTGCGATGACACATATTGAATTAAAACTTTGGCCTAACACAATTTATTCACTATGTGCGTAAAATAAGTTACTAAATTTAATTTATAGATTACAATTGTTTTACGAATTTTATCAAATTTATTAAAGTTTTTATTAAATTAAAAAGAAAAAGTCAGTAATTTTATAATTAATTTATTGTTTTATTTTCATGCAATTAATCTTTTATATGAAATCCTGTATTTTTAAATTAAATATCCTCAAAATATCATCTTAAAAAGAGGTCAAATTCGTTATTCGCTAGTCTAATTAAATTGAGCCTTTGCTCTTATGTTGTCCGATGCTGATATAAAATAAAAAGCAAAGTTTTATAGTAATATTGAATAATACTTATTTATAATAATAAGGAAAATTTAATTTGTACAAAAATATTATAGAAAGAAATGAATAATATTAGAACATGATCATAATAAACATTAAACATTTTTAAAAATCAGATTATATTTTTTCCTATCAATTTTTACATAGAGCGTAAAGTGGATAATTTACTGCCTTCCAGCGAACAGTAAAGTACCCACTGCACATAGTCTGTGTAAAAGAAATTGTATATTCACCACAGGAGTAAATTAAAAATGCCTTAAATCGTATGTTTATCACCCAGAGGTGAGGGTGATCATTTATATACAATTTAAGACATGCTTCTTTTTTACTTTCTAAATGAATAATATACTAATTTTATTTTGGTCATGTAGGAACTTATTAGCATAATACACATTATTGTTATACAGATAAAATACTTTTTTCAAACAGAACATTTAATTAAATATTGTAACTTCAATTAAATACTTTAACGTTTTCTACAATAATATGGTAATGACATCAGTTATCACGAGTCTCGGTACACTTTGTCAGTTCAATCGATTGAATCTTAGATATAAATACAATTTTTAATCAGAAAATGTTTGAAACATATTATTCAGAACATAATTAAAAATTGTATAACAAAAAAGTATACTAATATTAAATTTAAATAGTATATTACGACCCAAGGCCAGTAAAAAAAGAAATGTCTCAGATCACATGTAATTGTCGGCTGAGGCGAAGCCGAAGTTGACAAACATGTGATCTGAGGCTTTCTTTTTTACTGGCCATGGGTCGTATTCTATTTTTCTGCCCGACAACGCCAGAAAGCGGCAACTTTGTTTTGGGCAGCGGCCAGAAAGTTGACGCTTTCTGGCTGGAGGGCAGAAAATAATATTTTTTTTAACCTATTGTTACGAACTCAATCCAATTTTTACGACCCAGTTTATTACGAACACACCAGTTATTACAACCCAAACATCACGACAATTTTACTGATAGTTTCGAGGTTATGTTTCAATAACAGTACTATTATTTACGACTCTATTTAGATTTCAGGCAATCTTTTACTTATTTGTAAATGTCGATTTAAGAATGACTGAAACGCTTTTCTTCCAGGTCCGTTATTTACAAACGGAATTGTCTTTTTCAATTCATCACAAATTTTCTTGACGCTGTCACAGAGCATCCACGTGTAACCTATTCCATAGTTTCTTTTGTGTATGTGCTAATATATATACACGTGTGAACGATAAATGTATATTTTTTCTTTTCTAGATTTCAATATCTTTAAAATTGATTATTGATTTTTCAAAATCAATGTATTTGTAGTTTAAAAAAGAAAATTCAGGCACTTATTTATTATCAATAAATAACGTCGGTCAGACGATACTATAATCTCACATTTTTAACTTTAACAAAATTTTCTTTTGTATTTAATTCACCCTGCCTTTTTCTCTTCATTTTAATTCAATTAATATCTTATTTAAGAGTATTTAAATACTTAAGTATGTACAGCGCTTGTTGCTTCAATAATTTCACCGGTAGCACTGATATATACGCAATCTTTTAGGTTAAAATACCTCGTTCAGGATTCGTAAGAACTGGGTTTAGATGCGTACAAGTGTACCAGTCATTACTTTCTTAATTACATTTTTTTAAATTATTATTATTCAAATTTAAAGGTATTTTCAAAATCGGCATGTGGAGGCCTTTTTAATAGGTATTGTTTATATTAAATTTGTTAATAAAATATAAATCAAAATATGATTTTCAAAATAACAAAAATATGCGAAAATGAAATTTTTATACGCGAATCGTTCATTCTATCATAGGGACAATTTTTAAATTGGATTATTTATTTTATAATTTAAATATGAAGCTATTTGTAGGTGGAATATAATAACTAATACATTAAATTAATTGAAATTATTTATTAGAGATCTGCATATCATAAAATAAATTTTATATTGCAATATATAATTCGATTTCGTCATAAGTGGATCACTCGTAACAACTGGTGTCACTACCCTAATATGTATTATGTTACTACATTTCCATAAAACCAAAGTAAGGAATTAATTTTTACTAGAATATTTCTCTTGTTGTACAATTGCTATATCATTTAAATCAATAACGAAAATGGTGTTTATAAAAGTATTATGACTCAGTGTTTTTTAAATTAATGAATAATTGAAATAGTACCGTCAACAGCCAAGTAATCATAGGTAATTATTTTGGATAGCAAATATTAAACCCGAAAAATACATTGAAATTTAAACGAGTTATTAAAAAAAAACCAAGATAGATAATCATTTTATTCGTGACAGAATTGCATCGTGTGTTTTTCGACATTTTGTAAAGTGGATAGTATATAGAACAGGATAGCTTTGAGAAGATACTAATTTTCTATTCTTATTTGTAAATTTTATTGTTTATGTAAAAATTATTAGTTTTGAGTCAGACTTATTTCTTGTTATTTATATGAAAAGTGTTATCCTCTCTTAAAAATCCTCTCTTAAAAAAATGATGGAAAGAATTTGTCATCACGATAAGACAGTTTTGATTAGTTGAAATAAAACAAATGAAAAAGTAACACAGAAATTTGAAATTTAGAATAATATATTTATTTCGAAGGAAACATGCTAATGATATTGAAACGAATTAAATTATTTAAAATTTATAAGATTTGATTTAGGATATTATTTTATTTCTAACAACGATTTTTTTTTGCAATTTACAAAGTATGCAAACGCGATCTAGTCGAGTAATTATTAACCTAGAATTTGACAATTTATTTAATTTAATATCCTTAAAAAAGTTCTTATATATTAAATTTATTATTACAATCCATCGAATATAATTATAAGAAATGATAAATGAATTCGAAATCTCAATGAATTATGGTAACTAATAAATAAATAAAACAGAGCGCTGAAAATTGCTAGTTTGTTAAAAAAAAAAAATGTTAACTTTTTTAAGTACAAGTGTAATAAGAAAAAGTATTCATAATAATAAAAATTGTATCGAAAATTTTATAAAAAGAAATGAATACATTTATTATCATATCCAAAAATTATGGGATGAATTTTTTGTCATGAATATAACATTTATTTATAATTCATCTACTAAAAGCAATTATTTATTTTTTGTTAAAATAGTTTTTACATAAATAATGATATATGTGAAGGACAGAAAATTCAATCTCTTAACAAAAAATAAATGGTCATCCCTGACCTGAAAAGATATTTTATCGCGCTGCTTTTGAGTAAAGTTGAATAAGTTGAATTTGGGCAATGAAATAAATGCTAATGTCTTACCCTCTGAAATTTTCGTCGGTCAAACTTTATTCGAAAAATATGGAATAAAAATTTTTTTATTGTAAATATAAAATTTTCTTACAATATTTAGATCCCGTAAAGATTGTTATTTTGTTTTTTTTTGCTTTAATTAATGTTCTTTGTATATATTTAAAAATGAAATAGAACAAAGATAAAATTACAATTCTTTTGCAATTATGACCACATTTAGTGTATCAAACAATAGTGTTTTAAATATTTCAGTAATTTATTTTTATTGTTATGAATCCAGTCTCTTATGATTACGTATAGATTATAGATATGCAAAGTCATGGTAAATTTGAATTTAATTAGAAAGATAAATAGAAAGATAAGAAAAATAACGTTTGTTAAAATTGAAGTTGACGGTAGATTAATTAATATGAAAAAAAGTAAAACACAATGTGATTTTAATGTATTACTTAGGAATTTACAACCGCTATGAGATACTTCAACTAAAATGATAAATTATCATGAGAAGTCATTCGAGTAAATCGATAGCTCTGGTAGGCTAGTCATATTTTGAGATATCGGATTTCGCTAACGGAAGTTTTAGTCGTTGGTGACTTTTAATGGTTACCACTTTTCCGTAAACAATTGAGAGAATATAAAAGGATGATATCTAAGAGCTCTGCCGCCAATTCAGCATCGAACTCTTGCACAATGAACTTGTATTAAAAAATCTAACAAGTTTAATTGCATTTTGACTCGTTTTGTTTGATTGGAACTCCTTAAATCTCTATTCTTTATCCAACGATGAATCAACTTTTGATAATTTTAAACTTCTACTTTATATTTTAAATTTACGCTTAATTACGAGGTCTAACTTCAATTTTACAGAGAAAGTTTCAAGATTTTTACAATATTTAAATTTAGGTTTTTTTTTAGGTTTTTCAAATTTTACATATTGCAAAAAAATTAATTAAAAGTATTGATTGTGTTATTTGACTTGATATTTAGAGTTATATACAAATGGATTTCTGAAAATTTCTCTTGAATATATCCCAGACTGATTGTGATTTTAATTGAATTACTTCTTCACGAATACTTGTTAGTAATTTGAGTTTCGCTTACTCATAACTTAAATTGACAACTTTAAATACTGAAACTTCCTGGACAGTAGATAATTTGTTTATGAAAATTAATATTTCGGAATAAAAATTTTTTATTTAATAACTGTTAGTAATTTTTACTTATAGTCAAAAAATGAAAAAACAACTGTGATTTTATATAAGTATACTAAAAAATTTCCTAAAATCTTTTCAATCTTTCAATTCTTTCTCTCGATTATAAACTAAAAATCATTTTCTTTAAAAAATATGCTATTTCTAAAATTTCTTGTGATTAAATGGTTTAAAAAAAGTTTAAATACATTACTTCTAAAACATAGTTTTCATTTTTATTTTTTGAAGGTGAAAGTTTATGTTTACCTAACCTAAACAATTATAAAAAGATTCAAATTGCTTTTTAAAATTGCTAAATTACATCAAATGATAGTAGCAATTATCATACGCAAGTTAAATAGATATAAAATTTTACTTCTCTAAAAAATCTGGAATAATTTAAACGTGTAAATAATATTGAAATTGATTATTTTTGGAAGATACTGATTTCCTATCAAATGCGGGTCTGAGTTCAAGTAAATTGAGTCATGGAAAAATAGAAATTGTAAAAGAATTTTAGTGCTGAGTAAACCTGAGTAATAAAAATCTTGCAACGCATATACGATTTAGTAGTGAAGTAAAAGACCAATAACAAAGTATTGTTGCTTGCTGCATTCTTGTATATACACAGTTCTTCGTTCGCATAGCAACAATCTGAAAGAAAAATAGGAAGTATACTAAAGAATGAGAGTGCTATTCATCATTTAATGTTGCTTTTATGCTGCCTGAATAAGGTGCTATGTTAAAATATTTTATATGTATGTATCATTTAAAGCTATAGAAGAAAGAAAATTTTGTGATGTAAATTCTTCAAAATAGAGAGAAAAATTCGGATGTTTAAAATAAATTTCCGTTGCATAGTATACAACTAAATCTACAAATAATGTATTTATCATATTATATAGAAACATAAATGAGAAATAAGTTTGCCTTTAATGAAAAAGAAGAAAAGAAGGGAGAATCATTATTTCGAAAAACTGAATTACAATAAAAATGTACTTTATATTATCTTTGCATTTTTTTTATTTACGTCGATAATCGATGGATAGATTGAAGACGTTACCTTAGCGATATATGATTGCTTAAAGTTGTTTTTATTTTAATTTTTGTAAAATTTTTGTTAAAATTTAAACTAAAAGTTTGCAAAATAGCATCTAGTCTATAAATCACTGAACTTACATGCTTTACAGTGCATTATCGAGAGATCACCTTTTTTATACATAAGGAAATTTCCCATATAGCATATATTATAGAATTTCAGTATTAATAAAATAAAGTCGTATAACGTGAAATCTATTTTTAATAACTTTTTATTATTCATTATGCATTTAAGAAAACAAAAATATTTTCTAGCTAAAATTGATATAATAAATACAAAATATTAACTTTTTTATATCTAAATTAAATTAAATTCATGATATATTATTATTTGTTATTAATTTGGTATTATTTTTGTTGTCATTCTCTTATAATAATTTTCGAGTGAAAAACTAAAAATTCTGTTTATGAAATACTTCTCATGGTTTAAAGTTGACAAATATAGTAAACATTTTAAATTATTAAAAAATATGCAATATTTTATTGATATAAAATTTTCAATACATTCCGTACCATAAAAATAATTTGATATTACAAATTATTTTTTCTTCTATTTTACAAAAAATGTATTACTTTAAAATAAACTTATTATAAATGAATGTTCCTCAGCAATTCAACAATGACTTTGATGCTCATAATGTACCAAATAGAGATGAACAGTAAGCTGCGCAAATCTTCACCTCGCTGATTTTTCGATGAGCTTTTCTCCTGCAAATGATAAATCGATTATAACTGCAGAAATAAGATTTTACAAAAACTAATTCAAAATCCTGACCTCCTTTCTAATTCCCATTCTGCACTCGCATTTTTCGATTTTTTTTTTGGGTTTCTTCGTTTCTTCTGAGTCTGTTGCTACTGACGCTAATGCTAACCCGATAGAACTGTTTTGCAAATGTCGAGGGATTCTTCCAATAATTTTTGCTAGACTTTCAGAAAAGGTGGGGGACATAACTATTTAAGGATCTGTTGGAACTTCATTCCCTTGTTTGGAGTCAATATCTTTTTTTCGCATCTTGAATTCTTATATTTTTATACAAACGTAAGGGCAGAGCCCAATAAATTTAAGGATGAGCAAACGATTCTATTTTATATTTTTTCATAGAATATAATCGTTTGCTCGTCCTTAAATCTATTGGACTCTGCCCTTACTTTTGTATAAAAATATTTAATTTATTAATTATAGCTAAAATTTAGATTAAACAAGGACATAACTATACGGCTGCCTCTTAAGATGATTTTTTAAATCTTGAATAAAATTTAAGTATGTATAATACAATTAAATAATTAGGAATATATTGATAGAAATATTGGGTAACTTCTAGCTTTTGAATGTGACTATAACTCATTTTTGCAAGGTAGTTAGATAGGTAAACTGAATACAATAAATTGCAGTTTTACTTATTATACAACTATTTATGACTAAGTATCAATTTTTTTTTAGTAATGAATCCTTAGTTTTTTTATTTTAGGTAGGCAAGGATTGAGTGTTATATGCAGTTAGGCATCAATTACAAAACTGAAAAAAAAATGAAAATGTTCATATAATTAATATATTATTCGTTGAATATAATATTAAATTAATATTATATTAAAAATTGTAAAAAAAAGATGTTTTATTTTACAATGCGAAAAAGGTTTTTAAATTGTTCGACATAAAAAAAATATTTGATCGCAACCGAGATCATTGCATTTATTTATTACGTGACATCAAAGTGAGAGAGACAGAGAAAAAGACCAAGCAACAAATTGCGTTGTTCGCTTTGTACATGATTGACACGTTTGTTGAAAAAGAAATGGAGGTAAGTATTAATTTTAAAGATAAACTATAGAAATGTTGAGATTTTAAACTTCCCAAGAAGTAAATCTATCTGTATGTATGTATACATTATACGTATAATACATTAATCGTATGATAAACACTACTTCTAACATTTTACCGCGTAAAATTCTAACCTCACTTTCAACACTTGTTTTTAGACGTTCGAAAGTGATATCAAGGAAAAGTATCAAGTCGAGGTAGAGACTGGACAGCAGGGACAGGAGATAGTGGACCTTGATATAGAAGCCGGAATCTCCGCAGAAGAAATTCACAGTGTATTTTCTAAGTCACAAGCGAGTACCTCAGCCGTAATTGATTTTGTGGCTTATTGGAATTCTCTTAACGAGTAAGTCATTATTTAATCATTATAGCGTTACTATTTTTAATTTTTTTTATATTCATGGTTGTATACATAGCTCTACTGGCTTGTACAACTATTTAAAAGAAGATGTAGATAGAAAAATAATCCTCTTTGCTTACATAAATAATAAAGGTTTTTTAACACCAAAAATAAGAACGCTGTTAGTGCACACAACTATTCAAAGAGAAAAAGTTGATGCTTTGAGCAAAGTAAAGCTCGGGCAATCTTTATCATGTTTTAGGTGAATCAATAAATATATTATTGCTCTAAATATAACCTGAAATACCTACTATAATCTAAATATAAGTATAGTTAGCTAATTATATAATTCTTTATTTCTCTATTAGAGTTCTTGCCGAACGGTTGGCGAATCTGGCATAGGATATATGTTTGATTTTGCAAAGTGAACGTCCTGGTTCTTATTACAATCCAAGTAAAGCTATTAAAAAGAAGGAATTACCACCGAGTGATAAATTATACGACCATTATCAATATGTTAAAGGAATCCTAAATAAAGTTGGACTTCTAACTGTCACACCACCAACTGTAACAGAAAATCAAGAAAATTTGCAACTAGATAACCAACAAAGTGAATAATCAGTTCAGTATATGTTTATATAGACCCTAGTAGAAAATTTACCATAAATTATGGAGTGTCAACCAACATATGGCCATATTTGTACACTGTAATTACGTTGACAAATTTCACCATGAGTTGGCCATGATATTGAGTGATCCTAACCATTAAAAAAATAAAATATTCTGAAATGAATATCGTTACTAATATATTTAAATAAATATATATATATATATATATATATATATATATATATATATATAAATATATATATATATATATTGAAAATTATTTATATTGGGAAGAAGTTACACATATTCTAAAATGATAATTATTAATATACATTAATAATTATCATTTTAGAATATTTGTAACTTCTTCCCAATATAAATAATAATATTTAGTTTCTGCGCGCAAATTACAAACACATTTATAAATATGTGTAAATTGAAAAAGTAACAAGTACTTTTATGTACTATTTCCTGCGAAAATTACAAACACATTTATAAATGTAGATATAAGTTATCGTATCTAACAAGCGTCGTAGAGCAAAAAAATGGAACTTAATCGAAGTGAAATTTATAATTTAAAAAGGAAAAGACAAAAATTAGATGCAATAGCTGAACAATATTCAAGATCTGTTAAAAATGTATCTGAGGATTCAACAGAAGAATCAATAGAATATTTATCAAATATAAATGAATTAAATCAAGAACAAAACTTGGGCTTAAATTTTACAAAGAACAGCAATCATATAAATAGTGAAAAAATTGAATCTTTTGAGTGCAGAGACAGCACTTCTGGTGAAGAGGAATGTATCTATAAACCATAAAAATTTGATGAAATACTTCGACAATGAGTTGTTGACAACAATGTGCCATATTCACACGTAGATGGACTTTTAAAGATTTTAAGGAGAAGATTGTTGAAATCCCTGCCACGTAGTGCGAAAACTTTTCTAAAATGTGAAGTGAATGTGAGTGATATTGGAACAATGAAAGTAAATGATAACTGTGAATGTAAATTCATATATTGTGGTATCAAAAAACAGCTACAAAAAAAGTTGAAATTAGTATACATGCTACGCCTGTTTTAGAATTAATTATAAATATTGATGAGATTTCGCCTTTTAAATCAAGTCCAGTTTCAATGTGGCCGATACTTTGCAAAGTCTATACCAAACTAGATTTGTATAAACCTTTTACCGTAGCTGTGTTTTCTGGTAATGGCAAACCAGAATATTGCTCTGATTACTTAAAAGAATTCATCAAGGAAATAAATGAGCTTCATCTGAAAAGAATTCAAATAAAAAATATTACATTTGAAGTAAAAATAAAATTTTTTGTTTGTGACAGTCTAGCAAGGTCCTTTTTAAAATGCATTGTTAATCATGTAGCTTTCAATGGTTGCGAGCGATGCAAAGTCATAGAAGAGAAAGTACAAGGTGTGACTGTTTTTATAGCTGTTGATGCAGAAAAAAGAACAGTTGAGAGCTTCAGAAACTTTATTGATCCAGCTTGTCACATATATGCTTCTCCATTGATAGTGATACAACCTAATATAAATACAGTTTCACAATTTATTCTTGATCCCATGCATCTTTTGTACCTAGGTTGTACAAAAATAATTCTTCAATATTTACTGGAAGCATGAAAAAACAAAGTAAGATTAAGTTCAACTCTCAAGAATGAATTAAATAGAAGAACCACATTAATTTATAAAGATATTCCAGCAGAATTCTCTAGAAAGATGCAATCAACAGAACATTATAAAAAGTTTAAGGCTGTTGAATACAAATTTTTTGCATTGTCCGCTGCACCATTTGTATTAAAAAATTACTTCCAGATAATATTTGTTCTTATTTCATGCTATTTATTGCATTATGTAGACTTTTGTCTTATGAAAATCCAAGTTTACATATTGAGGATATAAGAAAATACTTGGTAAAGTTTGTTAAGGATGCTTGCACTTTGTACGGAAAAACTTAATACACGTGTGTGATGATGTTGAATTTACAGGATGTTTTTTAACTGATCTAAGTGCTTTTTTTTAAAGTTATTTGAGTACAATAAGTTCAGTTTTAAGATCACCAACTTATTTACTGACACAATACTGTAAAAGATTAAAAGAAAAAGAAATTTTTACAAAGGATATAGTTAAGATGTCAGTAGAATTAGAAATTATTAAGAAAAGGAAAAATAAAATTTGTAAAATAAAATGTAATGAATGACCTTATCTCAAAAACATCCCAACAGTACAATCCTCTTGAAAGATGGAAATATTGCAGAAATCCATGAGTTCCAATGTGCGAATGATCAAGATACATCTGTAGAACTTAAAAAATATTTAAGAAAAGAGAATGTGTTTAAAAATCCATTCAACTGTATGCTATTGAATATTTGTAAAATAACTCGGTTGAGTAATAAAACAAGTTTATTATCTCTGGATGACATAAAGCAAAAACTAGTAAAGTTTGAAATCAATTTTTCCACAACAGAAGAAAATAGACTTTTTACTGTACCATTGTTACATTAATTATACTCATATAAATGACACAATAAAGAAATATTTATTTATAGTGAGTACAAGTTTAACTTACTTTTATTGTACATAAATATATTTCTATTACTATTACTCTTTAATTAAATTACACAATAATTAAAGAAATAAGAAATCATATCTTTTTATACAGGACTGGATGGCAACATCTAATGACGAAAAATTTGCCAATAATATTTGCAATGCTGAGTTATAACAATCCACAAATGTGTGGTGCAAAATACAGATTTTTACAGAAGGTATTAAATATCTTCAATTTTTTCTTCACAATCAAACACTAACTACGCTAGCTTTAAAACTTGGTTTAGAACTTATCATATTTGAGAGGTAAATATATTTCTTATACTAATGGAAAATAAATTAAAAAATAAATAAATTAAATTAAAAATTCATAAAAAAAATAAAAAATTAAAATTTTATAAATAACTAAATAGCTACTATTTAAATTTCAAATGTCATGTGACCATTCGTCATTCGCTGGCGAATTACCGGGGTATACTAAAATTTTTTCAACTTTATAGCAACTTAGTTGAACTGTCAGCGATTAAAGCACAAAAATAAAAATCTGAAAGAAAAAAAAATGTGTGATAATCAGGTATGTAAATTGAATAAAAATTATTAAGTAATCATATTTTTTTAATTGTTTTTAAAGTGAATTTAAATATATTAGATAAAAAATAAATTTAACCTAATATTATTTACAATGTATGCACAAATATTATTTTTATTTTACTACTTGTTTATCAACTTTTAATTGTATGCCTTTTGATATATATATATATATATATATATATATATATATATATATATATATATATATATATATATATATGGGTCAAACCAGTACTTTTTTAAAAAAGTGTGCGCACGAAGGTCATCGATTTTGCTGGTTTTGAGATATGTTTTAGTATTATAAAAGTTAGGAATCTGTGCCAAATTTCAGCTCTCTAGGTGCAAAACTCGCCGAGAAATAGCCTTTACGGTGGAAAGGTTAAAGCATCAAATCCGTGAACGCTCATTCTAGCCGATATTGAGATTGGTCTTAACTTACTTATAACTTAGGTTCTAAGATTAAATATTGATTGATTTTAGGGACAATACTGTTAACAAAATATATTTAAACTAATTTTGAAAGATTATTCGAAAATATTAAAAAATCACGTTTCGGTTCCGAATTCTCCTATGAGCCATCATCAGTACAACAAGGAGAATTCTATTGTAGACGCAAATGATATGTTCTTATATGATACTTATGTACACAAAGTGACAAATTTTACTAAGTGAACAAAACTAACATGCTCCACATAGTGTGCAAAAGTGGAATTAAATTTTTTTGGAATGACACTTCCATCCAAAGTGTTATGAAACGTCAGACGCATTCACACTCTTTCAAGTTTTTTGGATAATGCTCTTTTTGCATATCTACTCCAAAACCAAAAACAGATTATTAAGAATTTCAAAAACGACATATTTTTTCAGCCCAATGTCGATAATAATATATAATTATAAGAACTTACTAACAGTGACAAATGTTTAAATATGAATTGATTCGTATTTAAACAATTCATATTCAATTCATATTTAAACATTCGTCACTGTTACTAAGTTCTTATAGTTATATATTATTATCGACATTGGGCTGAAAAAATATGAATTATAGGTTTTTTAGATACAAAAAAAAGTAGACTTTGTGGGATAGGATATATATGGAAGAGAAAAAAATTGACGACGATTCGAAGATGCCAAAAAAATGAAAAATTCAAGCAAAACGAGGCATTTGGTTACTAACGGGCAAACTCGCAACGTTGAAATTACTTCGATTTGGAAAGAGTACTTCAAAAGTGCACACAAATACCTATTAAACGCGCCTAGTTAGATTAAAAAAGATAAATTTTTCGACTTATGGTATGTAATTAAAAAATAGCTAAAATAGGGCCAAAAAAGACCTTTTTTCAAATTCAAAAGACTATTTCTCGGCGAGTTTTGTACCTAGAGAGCTGAAATATGGCACAGATTCCTAACTTTTATAATACTAAAACATATCTCAGAACCAAAAAAATCGGTGACATTCGTGCGCACACTTTTTTAAAAAGTACTGGTTTGACCCATATATATATATGGAATATGCCAAAATCAAGTAGAATTTGACAAAATTTCCGATCATGCGTGTTTTCATGTTTTTCCATCAGCTTTTATAATGAGTGACTTACGAATATATCCTCAAACAGGTAAAGTATAAATTGCAAACTTTAATTAATCTTTAATTTTTAATCAATGATGATTTAATAATATAATAATTTTTTTACAGCTGAAGGTGACATTGTATTTCCCGCCCGAGAGGAAAATAATCGAACTTATGAGACAGATGAATCCTCCGAATGCAATTCATCTATACAACGCAATGTGTTTACATGTTTGGATGAAATTATCATAGCTTCAGTTGAAGAACGTCCACCTCTTTGGAATTATAAGGACTGTCCACTTTCAAGACGTACACAAGCAATAAAAAAATTATGGGAAGAAGTTTTAGCTATTTCAATACGGATTATAAATAAGACAGAACATCATTACTGAAATCTTGCAGCAACCTTTCATACTGTGTGGGAAGTGTCGATTGTGCAAAAGTCATCGTAAACTTTAGGTTGTACTTGAACTGATGACAACTGCATACTTAGAAATAAACAAAATTACGCTCGTGATACAAAGATTATTAACGAAAAATTAAGCGGTATAAAAGAGTCATGTATCTTTAATACTTTAAAAAACTTACATATTACTGAAAATTGTGCATAGGATGTCATGCACGAATTATTAGAGGGTATATGTCAATATGACATGACAATTTTCTTTGAATACTTCATCTTTAAAAAGAAATATTTTAGTTATAATAAATTAAAATCCAGAATTTTAAGTTATGATTATGAGGTTAACGACGAATGTTTTAAAACAATAAATGAAACTCAACGATTTTTTATATAATTTTTAATATTTGGGAAAATAAAATGAATGTATACATATTTTTGCGCATGCCTACCTACATGTACATATTTACAGATATATTTACGAAAATAGATAAAAATGTTTAACTATAAATAAAAAAATACAAAATATGAAAATAGCATTTTGTTTTTTTACTAGGAAATTAAACTACCGAGGTTTGCGGTTTCCTAGTGCATATCCTTATTGTTTGAAATTTGCATAGCTGCAAATATCTAATACCACAAATATCCTGTCCCATTTATATAAAAAGTTGAAGCTTTGATGTATTTTTTTACCATTCTTTACAGACATGGTAGTCGTATAAAAATTTAATTCATTTTCTTTATTATAGCAGTATCAACTTTAAATTTTTCACCGCAATCGGTGCAATTAAAAAAATTAATTTTCAGTTATAATTAATATATTTATTTATTCAATTATTTCAACGTTTCATAATTAAATTATATTCTATATAAGTAATAAAATGACAACAGATAATCTCAAGCCGTCAGATTTTTTATCTTTATTTTACCGTATTAACGAACCGCTTTACTTTCCAAAAGGTGATTTGGGATCTGAAAGTTATTTTGATTTAACTCCAGATTATTTGGTAAATATTGTTTATTTAGTTTTTTTTAGTTAAATATTTTAATTAATAAAATCCGCTATATATTATAGCCTCAAAAATATCAATCTAAATCTCCACGAATTTTAAGTAAATTTAATGACGCCACTGAAGGACGTAGGATTGATATTTCAAATTATTTGCAAAACGGCCTCGTACTTCTCCCTTTAGATGAGTTGTTAGCAGTAAAACGCCGCGATCGTTTCTCGATATTTCTACCTCTACATCAAAGAGCTGCTGGTGTTTTGATAAATCGACTAATGGGTAAGTAGCTTAAGATCATATAAATTGTTTGAAATTTAATTTGCGTTTTCAAATTAAAAATTTTACAAATAATATATATAAACGCTATTGCATTATATTTATTTATTTTCGTATTAAAACCATTAAAAGTCCAAAAAAAACTTAGAATCGTGTAACAATACTTTAATTCTTTTCTTTTTTGCCAAAATAATTATATACTCATATTCAGTCGAAATGAACAAAATCAAAATCATTTGAGGCATTCCTTTAAACTTTTTCTTGTTTAATATAAAATAATTTTCCATTTCTTATGAAAATTTCTAGAAAATAAAACTATGATAAAATTGGAAAACAATGTTTTTAATTTTCATTTTGGTATATTTTTTTAAATTTTTCACTTTAAAATAAAATTTTTTTCTTGGAGTAATTTGATATTTTACATATTGTTTGAGATATGGTTTGATATGTACCGTAAAAAAATTTCTAAAAATCATAAAAAGAATAAATTTATCTTTTAGTCTAAACAGAGTGGAGTTTTAAGAATAAATTTTAACTATCGCTGTCGCTTTGAGATGAAGTCGATTTCTTACAGAGTTTTACATTAGATATTTGAGTTCCACTAACAAGGAGAGTGTTTTTTCTTGGAATCGCCGATTTTGCTCAAATTTTGGGAATTGTTTCTAGATGTTGAAATATGAATAAAGTCAAAATTTTAAACCCCAATACTTCATATTTTCCTGGTTACAAACAATGAAAGAAAATCACTAAAAAAAGTTACTAGATTTTCAAACGTTTGTAGTTTTTAGCATTGACCTATAAGCTTAAAACTTTTTTTTTAATTAAAGCTGAGCTCAAATCCTTTCGAAAGGATATCATTTACAGAGTATCAAAATCTTATTTTTTCCTCAAATTATAGCGTAATAAAGATTGAACCTAAATGTTCCTTTTTAAATATTAATTAAAAATAGAAGCTGAAATTTGGTCCAATCTTTATTACGCTATAACTTGAGGAAAATATAAGATTTTGATACCCTATAAGTAATATTTCGAAAGGATTTGAGATCAGCTTACATTCCGAAAAAGTTTAAAGCGAGGAAAATATGAAGCATTGGAGTCTAAAATTTTGGTTTTATTCATATTTCAACATATAGAAACATTTTTCAACATTTGAGCAAAATCGGCTACTCAAAGGAGAAACACTCTCCTTGTAAGATAAAATAGAAATAATTTTCCATTCCCTGGAAGAAAATTGACCATATCTTAACCATGATTGTCGGTCAACGCATGTTAAAATGACACTTATCTAGAAATTTTTTTAAAATCATTTCTAGAATTTCTATATAAGTGCCATTTTAACATTTGTTGACCAGCAATTATGCCTACAATATGCTCAATTTTCTTCCAGGGTTTATTCAAAGATTACAATTTTTTTCAATGAAATAATTACAAATTAAAAACATAATTTTAATTGAATTGAAATAATTTTTTTGATATAATAATGCGTGAATTCCGTGCTTGAAGTTAAAAAATCCGTGTGTGAAGTGAAGATTATTTTACTCTGTGCGTAAAGTAAAAAGCCGAGCGTGAATTAAAATCATTTGGCATATTATAGCAATTATAACAAAGCGAATATCCAACGATTCTTAATTCTTTATTTTACATTTAATTATTGTTGTTTGCAATGATAAAATTTCATTTCAAGGTTGATAGATCGATGGGCCAGCAAGAAATTAATTTTTATCCTTATTTCAAACTTATATGAATAATCTTTTAATAAAATTTAATATATTTTCATGGACTTTAAATTTGTTTTATTAATTGTGTTTTTTTATTATAAGAATTATTATTTGTTTTTTGGAAGCAGGAGCTTTGCCTCCTGTCCCTGGACTCCGTCTTATCCCTGCCTTCTCACAGCAAATCACTACAGATTATTAAAAATAATTTGCTTCCTTTGTATCAAAGCAGTATATACAACGCTTTATCTGTATAACTACTTTTTTATTTTTTATTGTTTGAAAAACGGACTTCACGCGCAGTATATAAAAAAATATAGTATGCAACACGGGTGTGACATTTTTTTCACTCGATCGCTTGGCACTAAACTCACTTGTTTGCGATAATCGCTCTCGTGAAAAAAGTACACTTCACACCCTTGTTGCATAAACTACTATTTATATTTAAAATGACAATTTATTAAAATATAAAAATGATAAATGTGATAATTTTAGTTAAAAAAATTGTACAGTAAAAATCTTAGAGGTAATAATGATATTTTACAAGGGATTCAAAAATATGAAGAAATGATGGCTTATGCTGCCTTCCTTCGCGATCGTATAAATCCACAATTATTTGTCTATGGCCTTACTACTGCATTGTTACATCGACAAGATACCAGAAATTTAAAATTACCAACGTACGCAGAAATTTTTCCAGGAAAATTTATAAATAGTGAGTGTCTTTCCGATGCTATAGAAACAGCTAATATTTTTGATGATCCTAGCGATCGTGTAAGTAACATTACATTATACTTATTATAATAAAAGTTTCTATTGCATTAAATATTTTATATAATAATTAATTAATTTTTTTAATAAAAATATAAAAAACAATATTTTATATATATTTGATGTCAACTCGCATGGTTAAAAAATAGACGCTGCTAAAAATTCACAAATGTGATCTATTTGTTATTCAAAACGTACAAAAAATTTATAAATGATCAAAAGCTGTAGAACATTAAAAATTATAATTCAGGTATTTTTATTGTGTGATTTTATGAAAATATACTAAGTTTGTGCTAAAAATTAGTATGTTCAAAGTAAAAATTATAGGTATAAAAATGACCAGATTGGTGAAAGAATTATGAAATATATACGATATAAGTCGTAATTTTTATGGATATCAAATATCTTAAGGATTTTACCAATATAATTTTTTGAAGTAACCCTCAAAATGTTAATTAATGTATAAAAATATAATTTAATTTATCTTGATTTAAATGAATTAGGATCCGATAGAAATAGATAGAAATTTCACTGGAAACGATGGTGATCCTGAACATAGACTAGCTTACTTCAGAGAAGATGTTGGTATTAATCTCCACCATTGGCATTGGCACCTTGTATATCCCTTCGAAGGTCCTGATGTTATTGTCAGAAAAGATAGAAGAGGAGAACTTTTTTATTATATGCATCGGCAAATCTTGGCAAGGTAGTAAACATATTCATAAGTAATAAAAAAAATTTTTAGACTGAACAAAAATTATTGATATAAATTTTTATGTATTTTCTTTTTATGCAGATATAATGTCGAACGTCTATGTAACAGTTTAAATTTTGTTAAACGTTTATTAATTTGGGAAGATCCGATTGAAGAAGCTTATTTCCCTATGTTAGATGATAAAGTTGCAGGTAAAGCATGGCCTGCAAGGACGGCTAATATGAGACTTAGTAACGTCAATAGGCCTGACGTTCGATTAAGATTTGATGTCGAAGATTTAAAGCGTTACAAGGAAAGAATTTATGAAGCTATACACAAAAGAAGAGTCATTAGTATTGATGGTTCCGAAATCGATATTAATAATGATAACGGAATTAATGTATTAGGCAATATGGTAGAGGCAACTATTTTAACACCAAATGCAGATTATTATGGAAACTTACATAATATGGGACATAACGCACTTGCTTTTATTCATGATCCAGAATATAAGTATATGGTATACATATTTTAAATTAAATCATACATTATGTTTAGTTTTTATTTTATACTTGGATACAACACTTTTTTCACAGCAAACAACGGCAGTGATGTCGGAAACAACAACAGCAATGCGAGATCCAGTCTTCTACAGATGGCACGCATTTATTGATGACTTATTTTTGGAACATAAAAATACTTTGTCTCCATATGATGAGAAAGTAGTGAGTATTTTATAAACTATAGCAGTAATGCTATGATTATTTACCTATAATTATTTTATGTTGATACAGTTAAATTTCCAAGGAATCACAGTAAATAGTATTGAATTATGTTCTTATGATGAAAATATGTTATGTAACGAAAAAAATATTTTGAATACTTTCTTTACCAAGAGTGATCTTAATTTATCGCGAGGGTTGGACTTTACTCCTCGTGGTCCAGTTTTTGCAAGAGTAACACATCTTAATCACAATGATTTTGCTTACACTATCAAAGTTAACAATGAAATCGGAAAAGAAAAAAATGGCACCCTACGTATTTTCATATGTCCAACTTTAGGTCCAGAAAACTTTGCAATAGACTTAGTCGTGCAGAGAAATTTAATGATTGAAATGGATAGATTTGTAGTAAAATGTAAGTGTTTCAGTTTTCAAATACAATATGAAATTTTATGATAAAAATACAAACACGAATTAATATTTAGAAAAATGCAAGTATACCATTTATGTTTTCTTGTATAGAAACCATCATATGTTTTTGTTATATGTTGATAAATCGTGTACTCACTCGAAAGAATATTTTTTCAAATGTCTATTTTAAATAACAAAAACATATTTTACTACAAATGTAAGAAAATTTGTAATTATGCATAGAGTTTCACATCAAGATTTGTTTTTAGATAGTTTATTTTTAAAAACTCTATAAGTAATTATTTTTGTTATGTTCATAGCGAAGTAGATAATGCTGTCATTTCTGATATACATTTGGAAAAATAACGTTTGTAGCAGATTAATATCATATACAAACATTACTTCATGTGAATTGTTCAGTCACTGATAATATTTTATGATTTCAGTACGACCTGGTGATAATACGATTGTGAGAAAATCTACTGAATCAAGTGTAACTATTCCTTATGAACAGACTTTTAGAAATTTAAACACTAATAGACCTTCTGACGATGATTATAGAGCTTTTGATGAATTCAATTTTTGCGGATGCGGTTGGCCACAACATATGCTTGTACCAAGAGGTACTACTGGTGGCTATGATATGATGTTATTTGTTATGATATCTGATTTCGACGAAGATAAGGTAATTATTAATTATTATTCAGTCGTCTTATAAAACTATTTTACAAAAAATATCGTTTGATGGTTGGTATATACATAAAATTAAATAAATACTTTTTTAAGGTTGAAGAATTTGGAAGTTCCACCTGTAAAACTGGTGTAACATTTTGTGGTTTAAGAGACAAAAAATATCCTGATAAGCGTCCAATGGGATTTCCTTTTGACCGTCCTATAAATCCAGAGTCAAATACACTGGAAAAATTTGTAACACCTAATATGAAAACCGTGCCAATCAAAATTATTCATCATGAAGATGCGATAAATCGGAATTCTGCATCACCTGTTAATAATGCTGCTGGAACTTCTAATTCACCGTCAAATGATCCCAATACTGCCAACGCGATTGACATGCCTGATTAAATTTACAAAATATTACAAAACATAATTATATAAATAATTATATATTGTGAATATTGTTAGATGTTCACGAAAGTTAATAAATGCAAATAAAATTTACAGAAAATTGTGCTGTTATTCAATAGATAAATTTTAAATACAATAGCATAAATGTTGTTCACTAAAAATTTTGTATAAATTGTTCAATTATTTAAAATCATATAATTATAGTGTATAAATATAACATAAAATGAAACTTTTTTATATATCTGGTTTATATTTCAGAAAAATTATACATTTTTTAGTATAAATATGATAAATTAATCATTTAGTAATTCCGCTTATTGCCCTGGTAGAAATGTGAACATAAAAAATAGTGAATAATACAATTTATGGGCATTATTAATAGTAATATTTTGTCATATCAATGTTGGCTAATAAATAGTCAATTTTTGCCGAATCTACAGAGCTTTCATTTTTTGTGGCATTTTAAGTACCTAGAAATATTTTAACCTATAAATCCAATACATCTTTTCATTCGCGTTTAAATTATAAAATATGTTTAATGAATACAAAAAAATGAAAAAATAAATCGTCTCAAACACAAATAAAAATAGAGATTTAATTATGAGTATTTTTTCTGTTTTTAAAATTCACATTTTAATCTTCATAAATGCGTGTAACATGTTAGTGGTATATAGGTAAAAAAAAACGTTTCGTATTGGTTAAAATAATGGCCATAAAAATGCCCATTTTCAGCTCTTCATTTCAAAACAATGGCCATAAAATGGTAAAAAAAGCGTTTCATTTTCTACCAGGGTATTAAACATAATATCATCAAAATAAATAGTAAATGTCATATCTATAAGTACACTAAAATGTTAATTCAGGAAGATATTAATCATTTTATGAAGCACCATAATGTAAAACTTAGAGATAAATTTTAAGTTCATTTATATTTTTATTATCAAAGAGCTAAATACGAAAATTTTCACATTTAACGATTCTTATTATAAAGTTTTCATGAGAGGAGAATTCAAAACTGAATAGAATATTTTTCATATCAATTTTCAATTTAGCAATCATACAATGGTTCAATAATTATTTAATTAGAGTTTTTAGACTTTTGCGATGGTTATTACAATGTGCGTGGAAAATAGAAAAACACTCCAAATTTTTTATTTATAATTTATGAATCACACACTAAAAAGCATTGATTAATTCGCTGATCTTATTTTAATAAAAACTTTTTTCTGCACAACCAAGTTGCAGGCATTAATGTGGTAATTACACCAAAATCAAGTGATAGTCATTTGTCCACGAGAGTTAAGAATAGTTCAACAAATAAAAGTATGATATGCTGTAAATTGTTCTAATAAAATGAATTAGGTTAAAATAAATAGTAAAATATACACTGACAAAAATAGAATCTAGAACCAATGAGAATCTGCTTTGTGGTAGAAGATTTTCGTTTTATTTTCAGCCATCATAGAATTCCAATTGACACAAGAAGAAAATCTACTTCAATGATATCGACTTCCTTTTAATAGATATTCCGTTACTACCTAGCAGAAATATTTGTGAAGCAACTTAACTGTAAAAAAATTAAATCTGCATTCAGCAAGAGGAAGACTAGTAAATTTAAGAATGTATTTTATAAATCTAAAAATTCCATTTGAAGTCTGTTAATTTAATTTTTATTTGAAATTATTGAATATTTTTTTCTCTAACTACGTAAACATTACCTCATATGTTCTTATTCATATGATTCAAGTAAAAAAAATTAATTTTAAGGAAATTTATTATTACAATTATTAATAATATCCCACGTGGCATGAAATATTTCAAAACAATATTGCATGAAATATTTCAGAGAAATATTACGTTAAGAATTAAGGAATGTTTCATATGCATAAACTGAAATATTTCATTAAAATATTCCGCCAATATTTTTACAACATCACATGAATTATTTTTAAAAAATTTATGAATATGCCAATGAAATATTGAAGAAATATTGCTGCATCATTTCTTAAAATATTCCAAATCAATATTGCGTAAATCTTTCAAGAAATATTCCATGAAATATTCCTGTAATATTACAGAAATATTACATGAATTATTCGAAAAAATTTATGAATACAACACTAAAATATTGAAGAAAGATTGTCTAAATGTTTGCAATTATCTTTCATGCGTAGCTATTCATCCATAGTACCGGTAGTTGGCTATTTGATTATATTTTTATGTGATAGTATATGTGACTGGCAAACTCTTACAAGTAGTGGGATGTTCTTTCGTTCAGTATATAAAACCGAAAATTCTTCGTACAAATAAATAAGCGCTTAAATTTTGAAAATATATGATAAGATCTTTCATCAATTAGAAAAGATTTCCTCCTATAACCTCCTGAACACGAAAAACAAAGGTGGATCACTTCAATTTTGTGCTCAAAAAAAAAATTTTTCACATTTTTTAGTTAATTTTGAACAAAATGTTTTATATCAAGCCCACACATAAACTGCTTAGGTTTAGAATTAAAAATTTAGAAAGTTCGAAGAACAGCGATTTTTCGTAATTTTGACTTAGCATCATGAGGACATTTCTAATTCTATTATTGCCTATCATGGTTTTAACTATTTTTAAAACGTATATTTTAAGATAAAAAAGGATTTACAAGCCTGCTACCATTTTTAGTTGTCCTGTAAATAAAAAAAATGTATGTTTTTAGTACTCATGCGTAACGAGGATGTTAGTCTGAGCGCTTTGGAGTTTACTACTTACAAGGAGAAGACTACAGCTTTGGGAAAAGGATTCGGCTGAAACTGCAGGGTATGATTTTTAGATAAAAACAATGAACCCGTGTTTTATCTTTTCATCAAATAGGTCCTCTAGACAAAGATATGGACATTTTTACGAAAATATTGCAAAAAGAAATGTTTGTAAGAACTTGAATTATCAAGCAATTATAGTATATTATTAACCAAGGGAGGGAAATTGACCATTAAATGCTCGCGTATGGTTTGCCCCCCTCGCTGCGCTCGGGGGGCAAACACGCGAGCAATTGATGGTCAACTTATCTCCCGAGGTGAATATACGATTTTTTCTTATTCCCGGCGAAAAGTTTGCGCAACAATAAATGTTTATTTACAAAAAATGAATAAAAATTCATTAAAATTGTTGCGGCTGTAGTCCGTCGGTGCATCGAGTAGTGGACCTGCGCACTAGCGTCTATTCGAGTGAGGAAGAAGCGGCTCGCGAGTGCGAAAGAGAAAGAAAGCAAACGAACCCAATGTATCAAGTCTTTTAAACTGTTAGATAAATAATTCATTAAATAATATCAAATTCGGTATTGAAGCAATTTTATAATTCATTATTTTTAAAAGTTATTCAGATTAAAAGTTATCTATATTACAGTTAGTATATATATCTATATATACACATGGTGATTTCTTTTCTTTTTGGCATATCTTAACCTTAAGGGTATGGTTTCACGCTACTTTACCGATCGAAAATTATAATTTTATAAAATTACAATTTTTGAAAAAACTATACATCGGAATGAGTTTTCCTTTTATAGATCACTTCATTTAATTTCGATGAAGGGCGGAAACTCTAAAAATTAGCGGAAAAAAGCGTTAATCGAAGATAATTAGAAAAACAAATTTCTCAGTTCGAAAAAATCAAATTTGTCAAAAACCGTGTTTCGTAGGGAAATTTCCTATTCAGGATCATTTTATTTTTGAAAAATGAAGGGCGGAAACTTGGTTTGATAAATCATATCGCAAAAAAGCAAAATTACATTTTTCTAAAAAGATGTGATCAGCTGTAAGAATACAATGGCCGTGCAAGAAGCCATGTTTCATAGTTGGCATCAATGCTAATGTATAGTTTGGTACGCGCCAACTTCAAATTCGAATTTTAAATGTATATTGAATTTGTTTTATATTTACAATTTCTACAAATAAACACTTTTTCAACATAAAACTGTTTTATTTTATTTAAAACATAAATACGTAAAAAAAATTAATATTATAAGAGAGAACAATATAGTTTATAGCACTGCGTGAGCTAAATTCGCGTTTTCTACACCATTTAGCGGGAGCTAAATACAACTTTTTTGAACTGTGTAAAAAAGTACTACCGTCAGAAATTTCGCACTTTATTATACTGTTCAAAAAAGTAATATCAAAATCCCGCATCACAATCACTCTTTGTATATATATATTAATACGTAGAAATGTCTTTTCACACATGATAATACGTAGAAAATCAATCAAAAAATATAAATACTTTAATAAAGAATTGAAAACATCAAGAAAATCAAAACTATAGTTTATAAATTACTGTTGTGCCGTGAGTTGTTGAAACAAAACATCTGTGAGCGGCGCTCATGCGTGTACAGTGTGTACGGCCTAAGAATGAGAAAGAAAGAGATAGCTGTACGAACAATAAACTAGATGCTTTGCTTTGTCTGACCTGTGTATACATAAATCTAAATAATCGGCAAGTTCTCTTTTTATCATATTGTTTTTAATTAATAAAATATCACTGACATCAATACTTATTTGATATAATTTCTCAATCTAAGAATATTTTTTATATCGTTTTTGCTTTTTTTTGTTTGCGATGGGTCTATCATTGATAATAAATAGTTTTACTTTTTTTCGATTTATCATTCGTGGTGTGCATAGTTTTGCTGATATATAGAATTCGTTTTTATTTACGAATAATCATTCGTGGTGTGCATAGTTTTGCTGATATATAGAATTCGTTTTTATTTACGAATTATCATTCGTGGTGTGCATAGTTTTGCTGATATATAGAATTCGTTTTTATTTACGAATTATCATTCGTGATGTGTATAGTTTTTGATAATATTGATTTTCTGGGGTATTAATTACGTGTGGCGAATTTATCTCACACGTGCTATAAAATAATATACGATACGTGTGCTCGAAGTGGTCCTCTTACACGACGTGCATAGCACCCTCGCTGCGCTCGGGCGCTAACTGCACGCCGTGTAAAAAAGGACCACTTAGAGCACGTGTATCGTAATGTACTATTATATCATTTGCAAACTCGTTATTTTTTTTAAATTTTCATTGTAGCAAAATAAGTAATTTATTCGTTTCTTTGCTTGAAACAAAATATTTTTTGAATAACTTTATTGAATTAGAGAAACTTTGGCATATCCTAACCTTTTTATAATGAAAATGTTTTCAAAAGCGAATAATAAGGATTACTTAATTTTATTGATAATTATGGTTTTTGAAAAATAAACAGTCATAAGTAATTTTATTAAGATAAGACTTTGAAAAAAAGTGAGAAAAATCACTTAATTTTTTTAATCTTAGTGTAATGAGTATAAAATAAAATTCATAATATTATTTCTCGCATTCTAACCTCAAAATCGCAATTTATTTTCTCTTTTTCGGCTCTCAAGCGAGAAAATATATTATGAAACTGATGTGTAAAGGCTTTTTTACGGAACTCGTTACAGCACTCGCCTCCGGCTCGGGCGGTAAACTTCTCGTTTCGTAAATAAAGCCTTTACACACCCGTTAAATAATGTACTATTTTAAAAAATTTGTAGAAATCTATTTTTCAAATTCATTATTTTCCTAATATTTATCTTTTTATTCGGATTTTAAATTTTACATTCATGTTATATATAGATTTATCAATCAAATATAAATATAAAAAGAATAGAAATGATTTTGAAATATATTTTTTTTGACAAAATTTTTTTATAGATAAATGAACAAGACTCTCCGTAAAACACAAACTGCAAAAAAAACTTTCTTTTATTTGACAAAGAATTCAATTTGGTAGAAATGAATGATTAGTTTTTGAATTTAGTAAATAAATTAAATCATAAATAAATGTACATATTGAACCTTAAAACTTCAATTTTATTTATGCATTATAATACTTATCATTTTAACTAAATGTTATTTTTTCAAAAAACTGTAAAAAACTATGAAAAAATATAAATAATCGTAAATAAATGTGAATAATTGTAAAAAAAATAAATAAATGTAAATAACTGTAAATAAATATAAACAACTGTATATTTATAGTTATTTACAGTTATTTACAGTTAGTAACACTTATTTACAATTATTTCCAGAAATTTTTTCCATATGGGCTTATTTTAATAAAATTATTTACAACTGTTTATTTTTAAAGAACGATAATATAAAATAATATTTGATGAGATTATATTATATAATAAAATTATATTAGCAATAAAATTAAGTAATCCTTATCATTCGCTTTACAAAACATATTTTCATTCCAAATAGGTTAAGATATGCCTAAGTTTCGTTAATTCACTAAAGTTATTCAAAAAATATTTTGTTTCAAGCAAAGAAACGAATAAATTACTTATTTTGCTACAATGAAAATTAAAAAAAAATAATGAGTTTGCAAATGATGTAAACTATATTGTTCTCTCTTATAATATTAATTTTTTTTACGTATTTATGTTTTAAATAAAATAAAACAGTTTTATGTTGAAAAAGTGTTTATTTGTAGAAATTGTAAATATAAAACAAATTCAATATACATTTAAAATTCGAATTTGAAGTTGGCGCGTACCAAACTATATATTAGCATTGATGCCAACTATGAAACATGGCTTCTTGCACGGCCATTGTATTCTTACAGCTGATCACATCTTTTTAGAAAAATGTAATTTTGCTTTTTTGCGATATGATTTATCAAACCAAGTTTCCGCCCTTCATTTTTCAAAAATAAAATGATCCTGAATAGGAAATTTCCCTACGAAACACGGTTTTTGACAAATTTGATTTTTTCGAACTGAGAAATTTGTTTTTCTAATTATCTTCGATTAACGCTTTTTCCGCTAATTTTTAGAGTTTCCGCCCTTCATCGAAATTAAATGAAGTGATCTATAAAAGGAAAACTCATTCCGATGTATAGTTTTTTCAAAAATTGTAATTTTATAAAATTATAATTTTCGATCGGTAAAGTAGCGTGAAACCATACCCTTAATTCTATTTGAATATTCTGTAATCTAAATCGAAGATTACAAAAAGAATTTGTGTAGAAATATTATATTTGATAAAATGTAAAAAGTGCACGTGGAATTTAAATAATAAATAATATTATTTTTTTTAAATTTCATTTCACGTCACTGTATTTATGCTATCATTACGATGTTATTTAGCGACGAAGTCGTTTCAATGTGTTTGTGAACAAAGCATGTATATCGTATACAGTGATGCTTTTATCAATCAGCCGCCGAGAGCGGGATTTGAAAAATTTATATTACACGCTTTTTTTCATACATAAATTAATATATCGTGTAAAAAGAGTGTCTTCATGAATGTAGCAGTAAAGTTTTGCATGGATAAGTATCTGAGTGCGACAGTATGAGAGAGACAGAGTGAGCCAGCCATCGGTCTGTAAATCGGCGCACAAATCTAGTGCGCAACTCAGCTTAGCATTTAATGGGCTAATTCTCTGTGAGATAGGGGAGAATTTTGCACACTTTTCGCCAGGGGATGAGAAAAAAACTTTTACAAAAAAATATATAAAAGATAAAATGAAGTACAGGTTTAATAGTTTAATTTAAGCTTTGTTTTATTAAGAGGGTTATCAAGTAAATCGAGTTGTGTCATATTACCTTGAAATTTTAATCACATGTTTATAATAATATTATGTATATGCCATTAAATTTTTAGAAGCTTTAGCGGTACCGTTTTTGAGATATAAATTTCTAAAGTTTCAACTTTTAAAGGTACTCAAACCGTTAACACGGAAGAGCATCCAGTTTCTCAAAAGCATAGGTCTCAAAGTACGTGGAAAAAGATAAATTGTATCATTCTCTACTGCTTCCAGAAAAATGGACGAAATTCTAAGCATTCAATCAGGTGTCGCATTCGATGATTCTATTGCTCATTATGAGGTTCACGCACATCAACCATACTCCACATCAAGTTTCAATAACAGTGATGAAATTCGTATTTCTGTTCAGCATCAAGATTTACGCCTCTTACCATCATGTAGTTACATCCATGTATGTGGAAAATTACAAAAACCAGATGGACAGGCACTAACTAAAACTAATTTTGTTAACAATGGCATTTGTCATCTGTTTGATGAAATTCGATATGAACTTAATTCTGTAGAGATAGATAAAAGTAAAAATGTTGGTCTGTGTAGTCTCATGAAGGGATGCACTTCATTTAATCTAAATCAGACTCTAACATTAGAAAATGCAAGCTGGCTTGGTGTTGAAGAAGGAAACAAAACAATTGTAGATGATCATGGAAATTTTGACGTTTCTATCCCTCTAAGTATGATTTTAGGCTTCACAGAAGATTACAAGAAAATTGTTGTTAATATGAAGCATGAACTCATTCTCACAAGATCAAGAAATGACCTGAATGCTATAATACAGGAAGGTACTGTAGCCAACAATGTAACTACATATGACAATTATCAAATAAACATATCAAAGATAGAGTAATTAATGCCATATGTTATTGCATCAGATAAACGAAAAATCCAGCTGTTAAATTTCATTGGCAAAGATAATCCTATTTCTATGAGTTTTCGTTCTTGGGAGTTATTTGAATATCCTCTTCTTCCAACAACAAATAAACACGACTGGACCATAAAAACTTCAAATCAATTGGATAAACCACGTTTCGTGATTCTTGGATTACAATCGGGAAAAAAAGGTTCAAAAACTAATAATGCCAGTCGATTTGACCACTGTAATATTAGTAATGTGAGACTTTTCTTGAATTCGAAATATTATCCGTACAACAATCTCAATCTTGACATATCTAAGAATCAGTTTGCTATTCTCTATGATATGTATGCTAATTTTCAGAAAAGCTATTACGGAAGAGATCCACTGCCATTGTTGACAAAGTCTCAGTTATTGACTGTTAACGACAAAACGAATCTCTAAAGAGCGCTCCTGTCGATGTACGTCTAGAATTTGAGTCTAAAACTGACTTTCCAGCTAATACTTCAGCTTATTGCATAATCTTACACGATCGCATCGTTCAGTACAATCCTATTAGTGGAGATGTTCGGAAGCTTGTCTGAATTATCTTCACTTTTACGTAAAAAAATTAATATTTCAAAATGGAATATACGGTAGACATGATTGGTTTTAAGCAAATGGGTGGTGAATATGTTCTAAAGGAAATAGCAATCATTCCTCTCAACGACAGTGGTGATCCCATCGTTCATCTGTTCAAAAAACCTTTTTCATGGAAAAGGCTCTCTGACGAATTGCAAGAAGAAAACATTCGCCTCAAACATAATCACGGAATAGCTTGGAATACTGATAAGCTTGACTACTCTCAAATTGCAAACTTACTTCGTGAATATTTTACATGATGCTACTAAAATTTTTGTTATGTATGAATTCATATGAAAATGGCTGTTACGATTCAAGTTTCCTGCTTATAACATCAATCAATACGGCTATCCATCAAACCCATCTTTCAAGTATGTTACCATATGCACAAACCATAATTCAATTTATAAAACTGTCTGTGCACTACACAATTTCAAACTCATGAAATTATTCTATCTCTCACAAAATCATTTGTAAGAAAAAAAAATCAAAGAAAAAAAATAGTAGAAAACGCTATAGGCATTCTAGATCACATTCGGATTCTAGATCACTGAGATGATCTACAATGCATACGGATTCTAGATCACTTTGAGGATAGAAAGGGTGATCCAGAATCCGTGTGATCCAGTATGCCTATAGGTTATCTACTTATGTCCTTTGGCCGTTTATTCAGGTGGAATCTGAATCTCGAACAATGTTTAACACTTGAGCAGAAGCAAGTGACAAACATTGTTCTTAATTCATATTTCACATGAATACGGCCAAAGGACATATATAACTAATATATACATATTTGAGAGTTCTGCTCTATTCTGTGATACTTCTTATAATTGACTATATTGATAAACTTATATTATGGTGATCCACGACCGGGCTAGACTCTGATACTACTGCACTGGGTGCTTGTTTCTAATGACAATTTATACTATATCGGTGTCTTTGAAGATTAAGTCCTAATGTTAATGCTAATTTATGAGGCATCATAAATTAGTTCCTCACTGCGAGTCAATCTGTTATCAAATCGCTGAAAAATACGGGCTACAAAGACCACCTCGAAGTTTATAATTTTCGGAGAATAATTAAGGAAAAAAAGTGAGGTCACAAATCGCACGTGTCGAAATGTTACGCCTGAGTCCGGCACCGAATTGGCGAAATATACTTAATTATAATGAAAATAAAATTTTGGATGTCGGTCGTCGTTTGAATTTTATTGCAAAGAAAAATTTGGACATCTAAATGCAATTGGGATGTTACAAAATATCTCTTGAAAGATTCATGATCTTCTATACATCTTTTGATCAAATATTTCTGCTATAAATCAATATTTCACAAAATAATGATAGAACGTTACAGTAATATAACATAAAATATTTCAAATCAATCTTCTAGGCAGACATATTCATATTACAGAAACATTTCATAGCAATATTTTTGTTATATTCCGAATCTTGTAATGAAATATTTCAGAAATATTTCATGCTTTGTGGGATATATTTACATATAAAACATAACATAATTTTTTCCATTTTATTCTTTTATATATTCTTCTATTAAATTTTCCCTTATTAACTTAAAATTTTATTGTACTTATTTTAAAAGAATTTCTTTTTGGTTTTTATTAATAAATAGATATGCTCTAAATTCTAATAGAGTTCTTCTTGAAGATAGAGGATTTTCTGGTAGAACCTACATTACTGAGATTTTGCGGGATGATTATGGTCATTAAGTACAACTAGATTTCTATTTGATTCAAAAACTAAGAATTAAATAGATTTTTCTTCTTACTCCTAGATTCTTTTTTTTCAGTGTAAGTGAACAAATATTAAATGAATTCTGAATATTAAGAATAATAAAATAACAATAATTAAGTCACAAAAATCTGACATTTTATGACAATTCATAACAATTTTTACTGTAAAATTAAACGTAAATATGTATGAATAATCAAAAATATACTAATGCAAAATACGATGAACGCAAATTACTTGGAAATTTTTTATTCGAAAGAAGTAAGTGGATAAATTCAAGTTAGACAATTATCATATAATCTTAAACTTTATTATTAATATTGTAAATGATAAAAACAATGAAAATATTATGTTTATATACATATTTATATACATATTATTAAACATAGAAATATTCTGATATTACATCTATCTTTTCTGTAAGAGGAAGATGGCTTTAGTTCACTCAAATGGCTGTTTATATACAAATTATTATCCAAAGGATAACCCGTCAAACATTTATCACTTTTCATTTTTTAATTTTTCTTCTGAAAGTTGAAAGTTTCTGCAACATATAAATTATTTTGCTCCATATAAATATTTTAGTTTTGTGTAAATTAAAAAAAATTTTAACAAATTCTGGATAAGCTATTGACCGCTAGCTATATATTATTTCTGTAAATGTTATCTCTTAAGATATTTGAAACTTGCTAAAAAAATTTCTTTACGTACAATATATTCTTAGTTTAAAAAAAATTAATTTATTGTTGAAATTCAATAAATAAAGCTGCAATTTGTAGATAAAAATAAAAATTCGCTCATAAGACCGCTAAGCAGCGTTTAGATTTTCTTTACAACTTATTTTTTCATTTTTATTAAATAATAAAAATTTATTCATAATAACCTTTCGTGTCTATTATACACAGTTATTCTTACTTAAGTGCATTAAAGAGTAATAATAAGAATAAACAAAACGCTAAAGTCAATAACAAATTGTATGAAACTTGAAAAGCGCTCTTAACACAGAGTAACAGTCTAATTTAAAATAAAAGAAGACGTAATAAAATAAAAGAGTTTTTTATGCAATCAAATAGTTTACGTAAAATGAATTATATTACATTATTTTGCAATTTGAACGCCAATTTATTAAAAAAATATAAAAAACTTACTTTAATATATCAACAATTTTGTTATAAACAAGTTCCGTAGCATTCATCCCCCATAGAAAATCGGCATGAGAAAACGAATGTCCAACACTATATAATCCCAATTTTTTTGGTATTTGATTGTAGAAGTGACGTACATCCTGTAAATAAAATATTATTCAATAATAATTTTAATATATTTACACTATAATAATATTTTAAATCTTTTTTATAATGTATATATATATTTTAAAATAACAACATAATGATCAATTTCACAGACAGGATGTTTTCTTAATGAAAACATATTTTTTAATTTTTAACACTTTTCAAAAAATCTACTTTATTTATATGAGGAAGGCAACATAGTCATAATTTCGAAAGAAGTTAAGTATTTTAAAAGATAATTAAGAGTGTAACAAACATTTACCCATATATATATATATATATATATATATATATATATATACTCTTATACGCGGGACATTTTATAGTAACAGAAATAAGATATCAAATTTATTTCAATCATTTCTTGAATTTTTAAAAGGGTGAAATTTTCAATTTTTTAATACCGTTTTTTAATTCTCAATTCCGTATTATCTATTGTAGACTAAAGGCATAATATTAATGGAAAAATTTGCTTTCAAACGCTTCAAAGAATATAATAAAATTTTTCTTAGCCAACAATATTATATTTGAACGACACAAAATGATGTAAGAAACAAGAAATTTAATTTACTAAACTTATGATGTTGGCAATTTTTAATTTAGCTAAATAATTTTAATTGTCGTTCTTGGAAATTTAGCTGTGTATTTATAACAAAAATTCTCTAGATAAATTTTTCTTCAAAGTATTAAAAACATTCATATTCTACATCTATTATTACAAAATTTAGATATGAGTTTATCAATTGAATTTAAAATAATTAAATTAAGGTGTATAAAATAATGAAAAAAATACTACCGTTGAATTTACTATAATATCATCTTCAGATGAAAATACTGCAACAGGTACATTTATTTTTGTGAGATCATAGGTTGGTGGTTCTGAAGAATTGTACATTTTTAAGTTAACATCAGGTCCATAATCAAAATTTCGAAATTCGTTTACAGTCATTTGCTGTAACCAATGGCAAAATAATTTCATCGATGTACCACCTGGAGATGTGTTCAAGACTGATGATAACTTTTCCTAAAAAACATTTAGATTAATTCTGAAATCGGAAAGCTCTTTGAATTATAACTATTTATAATATAAATTAAATACTTTACATAATTTATTTGTTGGGGATTATGTCCTAAGAAATAAAAGTACACGTTGCTACACATTGTTTTTCCAATCCAAGGTACTTCACACAAGTTTTTAACAAGATTCGAAAAGATTCTCTGAGGTAAACATTCTTTGATGCCTAATTTAGTTGTAATAGACTGAAAAAATTAAAAGTAATTATTATTTTTTTATAATAAAGTCGTCTTTATTGCATAATAAAAAGAGATAAGTAACAAATTATTAAATTTTGCAATCAATGTTTAAAAAAAGTGATTGTATGTTTTTGAGCATATTTAATGGTTACAAAACAGTTAACCGAACTCTTCGGAATTTTTAATATATAATTATTGAAATTCAATGAAAGTATCTTAAATTTTTTTAAATATTTCATACAGTTTCTTCACAAAATGCAATGTTGAAAATTTAACAAACAACATTGGCTTTTATAAGCGAATAAAGAATTTATTGTATTCGATCAAAATTTCTGTCGATAAAGTTAACTAATCAAAGAAACAGATATATTACATTATCTGAAGAATTACTTCTTACAATTTTGTATATTTCAAAAGGCGGCGAGTTTAAGGTATAATAGTTGCAATCAGTCTGAAATTCAATAGAACTAACCAGAATAATTTATATACAATGTATTCTGCGATTTTGTATATGTAAATATTATCTGTAAATAGAATTATTTACAGATGATAATAAAGTTAAAGTATGAATGAATTTTTGGGAAATATATACGGCAAATAAATAATATATCTGTATAAGTGTAGGTATCGTAATAGATTCAGTAATTGATCTGATACAGTGTACATATATAATCATAAAATGATTAATAATGTGTTAGTATGATTTTCAATAAATACGGAGTAGCACATTGTGCAAAAAATGAGCAAAATAGATATTTGCCGATAAGTATATGTTTGTCAAAAAAAGGTCCGCTCGGAAGACTCGCATCATCGAATTCGAAAGGTACAGAACAAAAATGTTTAAGAAGCACTTAATAGGCCAAAACAGGCTGTAGGTCGGTAAACCCAAGTATCTAAGTTCTGTCTATTTAAAAAATAATAATATAAAAGAGTTACAATAATCTACACCTTGTTTATTTATGTATAATTGTCAATAGCCACCCAATAAGCACCACCTCTCAAAAGTAATCTTAAAGAATTCTTTTTTAACTCTTGAATGTCCACGGATATTAAAGAGTTACAAAAGTATTCTTTTAGATTACTTTGAAGAGGCTGTGTTTATTGGGCACAGATTTTTCATGAAAATTAATACGTTATTATATGTATGACTTTGGTAACACATTATTGTATAGCATGAAGTTTGCCGAACATAGTGTGCAATAATAAGCTACTTAAGTCGCAGGCAGCTGTGTGTCTAAATGCGGATTTAGGA
This sequence comes from Anastatus disparis, assembly GCA_017163975.1. Taxonomy (NCBI): domain Eukaryota; kingdom Metazoa; phylum Arthropoda; class Insecta; order Hymenoptera; family Eupelmidae; genus Anastatus; species Anastatus disparis. Next base: position 2,092,094 of record JAFFSR010000381.1, read on the forward strand.
CACAGTATGCTGTGATTGGAAAGAAATGTATATACAATGTATACAGTATATTTTATCGGTCATTTGTTCCGTATTGATAATTTTATTGCCTTTTACAAAATTAGTAATTTTTTGTGCTTCTAATCTGCTCAAATTTCAGAGGTTCTGAATTTACCGAGGTATAGAGGTACACATATTTTGTATGAGTATATATAGTGATGGAAAATTATCAATCTTCTATTATGCTTTATTTCATAAGATAGACATCTTTTTAAAATCTACTTTTTTGTAAATTCACTATCAAAATATAATAAAGAAAAATTTTTGCGGTTTTTTTCTAAAAAACGGATTTTTTCATCGTCAAAAAGAAAATAATATTCATTATTTTTCTCTATAAATTATGAAATTGTCGTATTTTATTATTTTTTGTGCAAAAATAATTATTTTATAGCAATTAAAAGTATCATATGATATTTTCCTACATTATATATTTTTATCGATATTAGTAAATTTATAAATATTACGTAAAATTTGTTAAATATCGATAATCTCATCGAATCACCTATATGTGGGTCAAATCCAGTACTTGTTCATGTCAATCAAATTAATTAAAATACGCCTAAATTTATACCTGAAGTTGTTTCCAATACGCAGATATGGTTCTGATAAGTGGTTGTGTGATATGATATTCATATACTGCAGGTACAAGTCCAATCATTGCTCTGATATTTTTAGCAATACTTGGTTTTTCAATTGCCATTACAGAAAATACTGATCCGCCCATCGAATGACCCACATAAAATAGACTATTATTTGTTATATTTGAAATATATGTTATTGTTGCAGGAATATCATAAATTCCTTGTTCGTGCCAACTGTACAATAAAAAGTGAACATATTTTTAAACTTTTTAGTTGAATCGTAATTACTTATATCTTTCAATATACACTATAAAATTTTAAAAATCTTTTTTACTAAAAGACTTTATTAGTGTAAATGATATTTTTTATATAAATAAGATTTTTATATTACATTATATTTGACTGTTTACATATTATTATTACCTGAAATCCCAATATTGAGCATCTGATACAGATAATGTTTTATGTTTTCTAGAATATAGATTACCTCTTGAATTTCCTATCCATACATCGTATCCATTATTTGCCAAAACGTACGCTAAAATAAACATCATATCACGATTATAATAAAAAGAAAAAATATAATGATTATTGATATGTGCATTTCTGCATGATAAAATATATAAAAATCACTTATATTTCGACAAAAAATGTCTTATATGAAATCACATGTTACATTGTATAAATAGAATCGATCAGTTGGTATCTAAACATTAACTAGTGTCTATATAAATTAAAGATAATTTCTCAAATGCTATCAAACTTCTAAAAGTTAAATTAAAAAACATTAGTGTGATATATTTTGTAGTTATCGTAATACCACTGATTTAACAAAACTTAAAAAATTATTCATTTAAGTGTTCTTTTACAAACTGGTTGATCACAGTCATACATAATATAAGAGTCTGCTTAATTAATTATAACTATGTATCGTTATAAATACTTTCTTTAATTGTGTATCAATTTTTATACAAAAATTTACGGGAAAAAAAAGAATTATACACAACTAATATCATGACTTTTCATATTCAGAAGTGGTCATGTTTCTCTTTTATACTTTGACCTTTAAAGCAACAATTAGTCTTTTCGATATGCATTCCTTCTTATACAGCCCTCAAAGCAGATGGGTCTAAGTGCATCCTTACCAATACATCAATAGTCTATTTAAATACGTGTAATTGTTTATGAATATATATGATAATGTATAATCATATTAAATTATCTCTTTAAAAATTTTGGCTTTCTCAAAAATGGATTGACCAATATTAAAATTCTTTGCGATATTTGAAAGTTAAAAAAATACCATCTTTTTGCATGCATGTCTATTTTTTTACAATTTTTGTTTTTTTTCTTAATTTTTAATTTATAATCAAATTAATTTACAAAACGCTAAAAATTCAGAAATTCTGAATGATTTTTTTACCTCATATATTTGCAATCACACGAGGTAAATTGCAACTTTATTTTACAACTTAAAGCTCAAGTATATGATTTTAGTAAATTTTTGTGCAGTTATAAAGATCTCGAAATAGTTATGATTCTAATTGTCATGTTATACAGTACATGAAATAATAAACTAAAAATTAATTTTTAAATTTTTAATAGAATAGAAAATATAAAACAAAGATAACAAATATAGATAATGATGAAAGGAAAGTATCTAATATGATCTTTTTGTTCCAATCAAAACATTAAATATTTGTACGTATGTCTAATATAATGTAAACAAGATAGATTTTTTGTTTTTTTTTTATAAATAATATAATATATTAATATTACCAGGTAACAAAAATTATTTTATATACTTATGAGAAATTTCAAGTTTCCGAAAAAGCAGATACATATCTGTATATACTGTCTACGGATAAAAAGTTATTTGAAACAACAGTTACTGTTAAATATTAAACATACTGAAAATTATAATGTACAAGCATAAACTAATATTGTAATTTAATCTTACGAAGTGCTCTATCTTTGCCATTTCTCAACCAATCTGCTGAACTTGATAAAATTCCATGTTGTATAAACACAGGAATAGAACCTGGTGAACCTGGTATACGATGCACTTCTAAAAAGTATCCATCTTCTGTTAAAATTGTATGGACTTCGGCCGAATAATTTTCTTTTTTTATCATATCTTCCTACAAATATAATGCTCATTGATATAATGGTATTTCCTTGTTTTGAAAATATGTTTTAATAAAGTATATTATTGTTTATAATATCATTAGATGGCATAATTTAAAAAAAAATTGTAAATAATTTTTTATTATACAGTATTAATAAAAAATAATTATAAAAATACAGATAATATTGAAAAAATAATGATAAAATTCAATTCATGAAAATGTTATTGTATTTAAAAATTGAAACGATTAGTTTTAATATTGTAATTATAAAAAATTTATTTTATTCTTAAAATTAAATCGGTGAGACATTTAATAAAATCATAGATTAAATTTAAATAAATATGATAAAAATAAATTGCCGAAAGGAATAAAATAAACGAACTTCACTTGATTAAGGTTTGCCATTAAGTAAAGCGGAAAGGAAAATAAAGACGAGACCAAAAATATCTTTTCTTTCTTATATTTAATTCATTATTATTTCGTATATTGGACATTTAATTTCATTAGTTATTGATAATAATATAAAAATTTGAAAATATAAAAAATATAAGTAATACAGTAATTAATTTATAATGAAGATTCAAAATTATGTATTTCGCATTTAAAAATCATTCTTCATACATACAAAACATTAATTTAAACTTGAATATTTATCAACAATGTTGACCGCGATATAAATCAAGAACATTGTATTTCATTGTTGTATAGAACGTTCAGTTCCCACTATTTATGCTAATTAGAGTATAAATAGATATACTTAAAGCTTCTGTTGGTATTGTTAAAAGCTATGCGTTTAACACGTACAAAATAAAAATTTTCCTTCATAGCGGGAAAGAAAATAAGGTTAATGAGCCGGGATTTGGACGGTCAAGGAAATTTTCAACTTCCAAACAGCATTAAAATTATTAAAATTCATTAGCGTTCAAAAGGAGTCGATATTTATTTACAAAAGATATTTAAGATTAATTTAAGCCCCTTTCAAATATAAAATTAAGAAAACAATAACAATTTAGTTATAGACGAAATTTTCATTCATAAATAGTTAAGAAAAAGTGCATTTGCCGCAATTTATGCTTTAATAACTTTCAAAAAGTATAAATTCAAAATGGACATGATCATTTATTAACTGTTAATAAATATTTATCAACTTTTAAGAAATATTAATTTCACTCAGATATCATGAAAAATTTGGACGATTATTAATCGCGACTGAGCTGTTATGATTTTTTTCTTTCAATGTAGAAATCTAGTATTGAAAATAAATATAAATGTAAATGGTATACAAACTTACAGGATTCACGTTCAGTGCTCTTTCAGATGTAATAAAGTTGTAAATTATTGCTATTAATATACTTATAAATACAGTTAATTTAATCTAAAGAAAATAAAATGATAATATTAAAAAAAGATTAAACTGGTAAAAAAAGTGATGGATATTAAAGAAAATTGCACGTAAATTACCTGCTTTTTCATGTTGTTAATAGAATAATAAAATAATTTAAGAAAGTAGATTTAGGAACTTTAAATTCACTATTTATAATATTATTATTAATTTTTGCTTGGTGTTTAAAGTGCTTGATTTAAATTTAATTTCTTCAGTCCACTGTCTTGACTACACTGTACTAATACATTCTTTATAAGAATGTGAAAGTATTATCAATGCGATTTCAACACTCACTATAATCAATTCGTAAAAAATATTTTATACTCGAGTTACGTAACAGTCGAATTGATAAAAAGAAGCAATATGTGCATTTCTATGCGTATAAAATGTATCACTTTTATTAAATGAATCTATCAATTCTCAAAGGTAAACAAATAACAACAAGCTTGCCGATGAAAGGTTTACCAACTACCGATACTAAAAACCGCGACCAAATACAACATTTATGTCTCATCAGTCTTGCGTAAAAACTTGAATATGCAACGTGGAATTTTAAGTTTCGAGGAAAAGACTACTTGATCGTCGAAAATAATGCATTAGTAATTCTGAAAGTTGTAAAACGTGCCTTAATATATTCAAAATTTAATGTACAGTTTATACAATATTTAAATTTTACAACTATCGTATGATGAAGAATATTTAAATTATAAATTTTATTTTGTTTAGTTGCTATGAATTCTATTTTTGATTTGGCTGACGAATCGCTATTCGAATGTATTTATATCGACAGGCTGTTATTTATTTTAATTAGACAATCTTCAATAAGCCCTTATATTAATCTAATAATATACTTTATTTCTAGTTAAATAATAATCATAACTATATATTAGCTCAAAAGATGAAGCGGAATTGAGACATTTTCCTGAAAATATTAACGAGAACAAAATATACATTCGTTTATTTTATACTATTCGCTTTACTTTTAAAGCAAATGAAATACTTTATGCTGTAAGAGATAAAATAATTTTTTTTCTGTTTCTTTTTTATCTGAAAAATCCGTTTCAAAGTTTTCAAATAAAATCTTTTCATATGAACCAATTTTTTAAATTTTTGCATCTTATTTCATTTTTATCGATTTTTAAAAACCACGATCCCACATATATTTTAATAATTTTTTAAGGAGATGTAAAACGTACACACACCTGTACTCATAAATATTGCTAATCTTTCCATTTTATTGCAAAATTTCAGGAAAAGAAATACATTAGCATGTAGTATGTACCATGAAGATTATTTAATTAAATTTTTAAATAAATGCATTCATTAATTATTGAAAGTTTCGGATTCCAATATTATATATTAAAAGTTTTCGATTTTGTACATAAAATTCTAAATTATCAAAAGTTAATGATAAAATTCGTTGAAAAATTTGATTAAATAATTTTAATTGTACATACTACAAGCTAATGCATCTCTTTTTTTTAAATTTTATGATGAAATAAAAAGATAGTCAATATTTATATAAGTACAGGTATAGCGTCCAATTTTACATCTCCTTAATTACACAAATAATACATCTATTTGAAAGGATCAACTTACTGCTTTGTTTAAGTTGCATTACAACTCTCAATATGTATAACATTTTTTTTGTGGAAATTTCTAATATATTTATATATATATAGGGCCCTCTGAATTTCATATAAAAGAAAGTACTATTTGGAGTCTCCGAGTAAAAAAATATTCAAACAATTTAATATAAAATTTAAAAAAAAAGCAATGTCAATAATTATGTGAAAATGATATACTTTATATATTTGTTTATAGTACTTTTATAGCGCCTTAAATTATAAATATTCGAGTAATCGATATGCAAGAGGGTCAGTGATGCCGGCTTCAGTGTCATTACAATCTCATGATTATTTATAATTTGACGCACTTGCATCAAATAATATTTTCGGACGCCAAGTGCATAAAATTTCACGTTAGGAATCTGGTTGCATTGAATAAAATAAAATTTTACGTTGTCAACAAAATATTTATTCGCAGTGTAAACAATCATATGTAAAATAATAATAGGACGTAAAAATACGTAGATTTTATATAAAATATTATTTAAAATAAATTTAGAAAAAATTTTTTTCATATTGAGATGTATCTTTAAATTGTAACTTCCAAAAAGCTTTAAAAATAATTTTTTTAAAGCACTGCAAATAATAATCAATAATTTTTCATACGTTTCTTTCCAGCAAACTATCCTCGTTCCAAGATGTGACCTAATAATTTAAAGATTGTGTGCTGGTGCATAGTGTAGTATAGGTAAAAGTGACTCTTGAGTAATTGGCTTAAAAAGGGAAGGCTAGACAGGTTTTGCCTTCTATGCCAGGGGAAATGTACAAGTTAAAGTTTAAGTTCTCGACACGAAAATTCTAACATTTTATAGCTGCAATCTTTGCGACGTGATAAATAGCCGGACATCCAACTATTCCCGAAAACGTCGAATTTATTTATTTATATTTAAATCTTACTTTTGTGAAAGATCTACAGAGGGGATCCTTTGAAAAATTGTAACCCTTGTTCGGGTTTCAAGGGCCCAAGACTTAGGCGCAATAATAAAAAAAATGTATTTAAAATTTTTTTATAATGAAATATTATTAAAAAGGGGTATTAGAATAAAACACTGTATACGATTTTACTGGTTAACTGAATAAACGTCTTTAATTAAACAAAAAAAAACTCTATTTACTTGAAATCTAACACTTTTAACAATGGCTCAAAAAAACTCTATTTGAATTTTGACACACACACACACACTCGTATATAATAAATTGATCGCTATTAATCTAGAAAAAAAAATAGAAAATAAAATAAAAAAAATGATTTTAATTTCAATTGACACTTGTGGCGCAACTAACAAAAATATAATTATTCTTTTTATCTATCTCACTCACACACGTTCTTTATTAGTGACTCGACTACACTTTATAGAAAGGCGCACGGTTTCAACTTTTCTGACGGCAAGCAAGCGCGCGGACTCTACACTCTTTCTTATGTTTGAGGCTTTACCTCTCCCCCCTTTTCGCTGGCAACAGGGGCTCTCTTCGCGGAACTCGGCGCACGTTAGAGCTTTTATGTAAAATTCCGCGAAGATTTTTAGTTACTTTGAAACGGCACAACTTCACAAATTCTAATTTCACTTTTTTTAGATTTTATTTACTTACATTCACCGGAAGCTAATAATTATATACAATTATATAATATTTCTAATTGAAAGAAATTTACGCACGATCACAAATTTTAAGAAAACGTTACGTTATGCAAGCACATACAGATAACGCAATTAATACACTTTATACCCTTTTTTATACCCTCTCTCTCTCTATTCTCCTTTTCCTATCTCCGCTTGCTCTCGGCTTGTCTTCGCTGGCTTCCTGGACACAGGTTGGCGTTGCGGCGATGACGTTGATAGAGAGGATGCGGTGTAGATTTGGTTGAATGAAAAAGGAAAACGTTGGTTAACGTTTTGTAACGGCGCTACTAATAAAGGCGCCACTATTTTTCTCACTGTTCGATAAATTTGATAAATTTTCTTTCTCGCTCGATTTTCTTTTATTTTACGGCCCCAATACGGATTGATAACGTTCGACTCTAATAATATTAAATTAATACCCAGAAATTACACACTTATATACGGTGATTAGAATTCTCTCACTCAAATTTTTATATAAAAGAACAACGACCGAAAATGAAATTTAAACTTAAAACTCTCCTTTTATGGCACTAATAAACAAAAAAAAAGAATTTAATTTTCTCCCTTTTAACGTACAAATTCTCTATTTGACTCTCACGACTTTTCTTTTCACACGCTTTATCTCTCACAAAGGGCTCTTTGTTTTATTAAGTACTCGCGACACACGTCCGATCTCACTCGATACTCTCTCCACACTGACGCCGGGCCCGCACTTTCTTGAGCTCGACCACACATGAAAATTTTGACAGGCCAATCATGGCGCTTGTTATTAACAATTTCCGGGCGCTAAATTTTACATCTTATACATCATTAATTGATTTATTCGCAAATTACTAAAAGAAAATAAAGAAAATTAAGACAAAGTTATTTTTGATATTTATGACTCTAAATATAGTTGAAAACCTCTGTTCTTTTGAATATACACATACGGCGTGCGTTTACTTACTACCGGCTTGTTTGTATCTACTCGCTCTATCTCTTTCTTACACACTCATACAACGCGTTAACAATATTTTTCTTTGCGACATACATAATTTATAACACTCAGAAATACGAATATAAATCTTTTTAGACGCCCTATAATCTTAATTATTTTATAGTAAATTAAGTCTCTTTTCACATTTTAATAATCATTTCTTTTAAACGCATTTCCTCTCTTCCTTTTTTACAACTGGCGCCACTGACGTTCTCTTTTCTTCAACTTCGCTGTCATTAGGCGGGAAGATTTGAATTACATTTGGAATTCCTCTCCATTACAGTTTACATGAAAAGGAAAATAGTTTTATTTTAAATTCTTATTTAAACTCTACATAATAATTTTATGGGCGCCATCAGATCTATTATTTACTCTTAAAGAAAAATTGACTAGTAATATTAACAGTATACATGTAGTTAGACACAAAAAAAAATAAATGAAGATTGAAAATTTATTGGGACGCAAAAATCGCGTCACAAACTCCCCTCCCCTAGACTAAATTATTTCCCAAATAATTTGTCTATGTAAATAAAAAAAAAATATATTTTGATCTGATGACACATGAGAATAATAAGAAGTTAACTTACATTGGCCCTGATGGGCCTTGGCGTTGGCTCTCTCCTTTCCTCTCTGATTTTCCTAAAAAAAATGGTTGAATCTCTTTGGACTGTTGAATTTCCTTATCGACTTGGCTCCTATTTTAAGCTATACTATTTCTCTCCGGTTTACTCAAACCTTTCTCTTTGACTTTCGGCACTGCAAAGAAATGGCTATGGTTCTCCTCTCTTCTTTCTTCATGTGGCACTACTAATATATCTTGTTTTCTTCTATTCTTTCTAGTTTACTCTCATAGCGTTAAAATCTTCTCTTGTTCCTCTTCTTCTCTCTTTATGTGGCACTACTAATATGTTGTATCTTCTCTCTTCCTCTTTTTTTTTTTTCTTTATTTTTAGATTAGGCTCAACGAGTTCTGTTTTGATAAACTCCTCGAAGTACAGCTTCTCTGGTTTCAGTAGAGAGATCCTGCACTCCTTCAATGAGACGCAAAGCGTCTTGAACTGGATCTCGTTGTTCGTTCCCTGCTCTTGCTTCTACAGGTGGATTTGGTTCTACTCTGTGGCCTAACCGGTCCCACACTGGACCTCGTCGCTCAGCATTCTGTTCATGCGCTGGTCTTCTATTATCTGCTGGGTTCCTCCGCCGTTCGTTAGGCGCAATTACGTTATTCTGGAGCCTCTCTTGAGAGTTTTCTGGACGCCTAGGTCGGGCCCTGTTTCTTTCTCCTTCGTTTGCTCGTGACGTTCTCCCTGGTGCATCGTGACCCCTAGGCTCGTTGGCAAACTCTGTTGCTATGAAGCGTCGGTGGGGTCCACTGCATCGAGGACATACCTTTAAATCGACTCCACTTCTACCACAGTTAAAGCAGTGCACATGCAATCGACGTAATGGACACCGTTTGGCACTATGTCCTCTTTCCCAACAATTAAAACAAGAGAAGGGAGGAGGGTCTATATTTGGGTCCGTTCGTACTCTTTCTAAACCTCCAAACATGACTCCACTCGTGCGCACAGGTAATCCTTCTGGATTCCGTGACCAATGGCGATGTAGCCTTGGGGCTTCCCGTCGAGTGAGTCCTTCTTCGACCCTTTTCCGACGTGGTTCTCTTTCTTGGCTCGGTGGCATACTTGGTTCTCGACGAACTAGATTATTCGGTCCAAGAGGCGATGGTGAACGTGTCCTTGAATCGTCTCTTCCAGACTCATAGTCGTCTATGGTGAGTTGTCGGTTAGGATTTGTTGATCTGCTGCGTTTGCTCGTTTTGCGAATGGTATTTGGCACTGCTTGGGCTGCATTTTGACGCCTATGAAATTGATTGGCCTCGCTTTCATCTTCTATACCAAGATCCCAGGCCATGGGACCCACAAATTGAGATTCTATTGGAAGCACCCCATTAAGTTCAGCTAGCGGCCTTGCTTCGCGTGATGGTGGGACTCGTAATACTTGTCGAGGTTCCTTGGGGTCTCTATTTTCAGCTGTAGCAATATATTGCTCTAACTCACTTTCGGCTCGTCGGCTTTCCATCTCCTCAGGACTCTCAGCTGTAACAGTTGGTTCTGTATTATCGATTTCCATGGTCTCCGGTGCTAAGTCTATTAGTTCGTGGGCGCCACTATAAGTTTTCTTCTCCTTTTCTTGACTCTCTTCTTCATTAATTAAATCAATCACCTCTGGTACGTTAGTTCTATTTTTGGCGCTACTATAATCCTTGGCTCTTTCGCTCTCTTCCACATGAGGTCGTCTAAGCTCTCCTAGACGCCTGGGAATGGCTCCCTGCTGAGTGGCTGCAATTAACTCTTGGCATACTCTGATGGAAGATGGACCAAACCATGCCTGACGGTCAGGATCTGCAGGAAAATTTAGAATCTGAGTGACCCTAACACTCGTTGTTTGTGCTACTGTCTGGCGCTCTTCTTGAGACGTCTCTTCTTGTTCCTCTACCCACTGGTCATACCAGCTTTGGCTTGGACGTTCCACTACTTCCATAGGCTGCTCATTTATTGACGGCTCAGCTGTAACCAAGGCCAGCGAGTTATCATTGGCCTCCTTCTTCTCAGGCTGATTTTCTTTAGTTGGCTCATCTTGGTGCGAAAAGGCAGCGATTACTCCTGTAGTAATTGAAGCAGCTGGCGGCGCAAACTCTGGAAAGGGTACATGCCTACCGGCGAACCTTTCTCCTCTCTTTTGCCAGGCTCTTGGCATTTTGGTAATTTATTCACCTGTTAAATCAGAAAAAGAATTAGTTCATTCAACACTACCTTTATTGCCTAGGGGATTTCTAGGAGGGACATATCTTTTTAAATCAGAAATGTGTGCCTTACTGATTTTTCGGTTTCGCTCTTCCCCCTGCCCTAGTATATAAACTACCGGTGATTTTACTTCTACAATCTCATACGGCCCTTCATACTTCGGCGCTAATTTTGCTGAAAACTTTTTAAACGCGTCTGACAGTACATGATTTTTTCGCATAACTTTATCACCTACGAAGAAACGTACGTCTTTCCGGCCCTTATTATAGATCTTTTCTTGTTTCGCTCGCGACTCGTCAATATGTCTCGCTACTAAATCACGCAACGCATCTAATCTTTTTAACCTATCTATCCATACCTCTGGCTCTATTCTTTTAAGCAATTTTATAGTCTCAACCTCTCTTCGCAAGCTCGCTACCGGCCTAGGGTGACGTCCGTAATTTAGAAACGCGGGTGACACTTTAGTTGAAGATTGCACGGCTGTGTTAACGGCGTGTCGGAATTCATGTACGTGCACATCCCAGTTGCGATGATCGTTACCTACAAATGTCGCAATCATTGTTTTTAAAGTACGATTTACGCGTTCTACAGGATTAGCTTGTGGGTGATACGGTGGCGTAGTTACATGTTTAATTCCGTAATCTTTTAAGGCTTTCTCAACGTTTTGATTATCGAATTCTTTACCGTTATCTGTCAAGAAATAATCTGGCGTTTCCCAACGAAAAACTATTAACTCTTCTAATGCTTTTACTACGGATTTACCATCGGCTTTTCTTAACGGCTTTAACTCGACCCAACGCGTAAATAAATCTTGAAAAACGATCAAGTACTTATGCTGCGATTTACTCGGCGGAAATTCCATAAGATCGGCTGCTACTACTGACCACGGCCTTTCTACTATTCTATGACCCATCAAACCCTGTGCGCCTGTCTGTGTTACTTTGTAACGCTGGCACTGCTCACATGCTTTAATAAAATTATGTACATCTTGATAAATACCTTTCCAATAATATTCGCGCGCTAATCTATCATACGTTTTCTCGATTCCTAGATGGCCTGTTGTCGGCGTACAATGGGCTTCTTTTAACACTCGTTCTCTATGTTCTATAGGCACTACTAGTTTCCAATTTTCTTCTCTATGTGTCACTGGGTCTAACAGTGGATCTTCTCTAAATCTATACAGGCATCCATTTTCAACTTTCCAATCTTTATATTTTACCGGAGATTTTACAACTTCATCCATGAGGCGCAAATAATTACTGTCTCTTATTTCTTCAAATGCTGACACTACTTCTTCTGTTTCATAGATTCGAGAGAGTGCATCTGGCACTTTATTCAAAGCTCCTTTTCTATGAATAATTTCAAAGTCCCACTGCTGCATTTCTAACGCCCAACGAGCTAGTCTACCTGTTGGATCTTTCAAATTTCTTAGCCACTTTAAGGCGCTATGATCAGTTATTACTTTGAATTTATATCCTTCTACATACGGTCTAAGCTTCTTAATGGCCCACTTTACAGCTAAACACTCCTTTTCTGTAGTAGAATAGTTTTTCTCCGCTTGTGTTAATACTCGACTTATATACACGATTGGGTGCTCCCCATCCTTTTCTCCTTGTGATAGAACGGCGCCAATTGCATACCCACTTGCATCGCATTGCACTGTAAAAGGCTTGCTAAAGTCAGGCCTTGCTAGCACTGGTGCTGTCGTTAAAGCTATCTTTAATGCTTCAAAAGCTTCTTGCTGCTCGTCATTCCACTCCCACTTCTGATTTTTGCGCAGTAATTTCACTAATGGCAATTTAAACTCGGCGACGTTCTCTATAAAGCGTGCATACCACCCTACCATACCAAGAAAACTGCGTAATTGTTTAACAGTTCGTGGCGCAGGACAATTCATTACTGGCGCTATTCTCTCCGGGTCTGGCCTTAGTCCGTCCTTATCTAACAAGAATCCTAGATAAGATACTTGAGAGCAGCAGAATTCACACTTCTTTCTATTGATTTCTAACCCGGCATCTACTAATTTTTGTAACACTACTTCTAACCAGTGTAAATGCTCCTCGAAGGTTTCAGTCGTTATTATGATGTCGTCAAGATAGCCAAATACGTAGGGTTCGAACGCAGGGCCAAATAAGAGATCGATAAATCGTTGTTGTGTTCGCGGCGCATTAGTAAGGCCAAAACTCATTCGCTTGAATTGCCATAAACCTGAGCCAGGGACGGCGAAAGCAGTGTACTTGCGGCTTGAACGCTCCATAGGTACTTGAAAATACGCCTGTTTTAAATCTATTTTAGATAAATACTTGGCGTTACGCAATTTATCCAAGATAGAGTCCATATTAGGTAACGGATGCTCATCCTTTTTAGTCACTTTATTTAAATCTCGGTAATCAACGCAAAATCTCCAAGATCCATCGGGCTTTCTTACTAATACCGGGGCGCTACTCCAATCGCTCGCAGATCTCTCTATGATATCCTCTTTATAAAGTCTTTGCACTTCAGCGTGAGCTATTTCGAGCATTTTCGGCGACATACGGCGCAACTTGTGTCTCACCGGCGGCGCACCTTGTACATCGATATGATGTTCCGTTAGATGTGTCACTCCTGGCTTTCTAGTTGCTGTTGCTAAAACTCGTTCGACCAGCTGTTCGACTTTTTCTCTCTCTTCATTACTAAGTTCTGAGATTCCTGCGCACTCAGCATAAATTTTTGTTTCGTTATCTTCTTTATTTAGTAAGAAAGGGCGCCAGTCACCGTCAGAAATTCTCCATAGACCTCTTCCTAAGCGAACGTCAAAATCGAACGCTGTACAGAAATCCATGCCTAAAATGATTTCTTGATCGAGTGCAGGTACGCCTTTTAACTCTATGTTTCTTGTGACTCCTTCGATTTCCATGAGAGCTTTTAACACACCTAAAACCTTAGTAGCTTTGCCTGTAGCTGTGCGCACTAGTGTTTCATTAGGCTTTAGCTTTTGACGAAATTTTTCAACTACCTTAGGGCCTATTAAGGATAGTGTGGCGCCCGGATCAAGCAAGGCTCTATAAGGCTCTCCGTCTAACACAACTATTAAAAAGTTACGATTTTCAGTAGAGACGCCTGCAAGCTCTTGGCTTTCGTCTTCCTTCTTCGACGCATGAAAAATTCCCCTTCCCTCGACGCTACTACTCTCTCTTTCGTTCGGTGGCTCTGCCGCTTCTCTCTCTCTTGTACGCGTTTCTTCACAGTTCTCTAAGCGTTCTAAAACTCTCATGACGCTCTCTAGTTGTCGATACCCCTCTGCTTCTTCGGCGATCAGCTGATTCTCCTTCTCTCTCTCTGTATGTCTCTGCAGTAACGATTCTATCTCTCTCTCCGAAAATTCTCTCGCCGTAAGAGAAGGAAGGCCGTTTTCTGTAGGCACGATATCTTTAAAGTTCGGGTGCCACAAGCCTCTCTTCTGTAATTTCTCTCTTATAATTTCTGCATTTTCTTCGTTTTCGCACGCTGTCTCTTTTTCAAACTGTATTTTCTCCTCATTTATTTCAGTTTCTCTCGCTCTTATTTCTTCTCTGCTCTCACTCTTACTTTTTCTCTGTCTCTCTCTTCTTTTTCATTCTTTTTATTCTCTGTCTCTTTCTCTCTTTCACTCTTCTTGTCGGCGCCACTAAAATTATTTACCCGGGGAACAAAAGAACTTACTTCTGTTCCCCGCGTTTCAAGTTTCCCATATTGACTCGAAACGAAGCGCAATCAGGACACGTTTTAAAGGTAAATCCAGGCCTCTCGCAATTTTGGCAAACCACTGGTGATTTTTGCGCCTTATTCGGACATTCTCGGCTAGAATGTCCCTTCAGGTTGCAACTGTAGCAAACGATGTCTGGGCATTCTAAGGCTCTATGTCCTACTGCTTGGCAGATTCGGCACACGCCTAAAAATTCACCTCTTTCATTGCTTCTTGCTGCAGCTGCGTCTCTCACTGGCTGATATCTTCTCTCATTTATAGGGCGCGCATTCTCATAGCGATTGTAATTTCCATTTCGCTGCTGATTATTCGGCCACTGTGAACTTCTACCTACCCAATTATTTCCTGCTTGACGCAAATTATTATCATTTACGTAAGTTCTACGATAATTTTGACTATTTTCAAAGTTATTTGGTCGCAAGAAATTCTGTGTGTGTGTTGCTGGCGCTTCTATCGTCGCAGCAACAGTTCCAGACATTGGCATCTCATTTCTTTCTTGGTTAATCTCTCTATCTAAACCTTGTTCGTTATAAGGACTCTCTTGGCTCGTGTTGTTGTCTCTATTCTTTTGTTGCTTATTATTTTTCTTATTATTTTTCTTTGGCTCCTTTACTGACGCTACTGCGGCGATTTCCTCTTCTTCTATAGCTGCAAGCTTGTGCTTACTTGCGGCGCCGATGAAAGCTGCTCCCTTAACTCGCATTCTCTCTGCAGGAGGAGGGGGCTCATAACGGCTGTTCAAGTCCTTCTGATCCTCCCATCGGTGTCCGTAGCTTTCAAGTTCATCCAGGTTGTCAATCAGTTTTTCGGACATTGCTTTCCTATACTCTGGCAAAAGATTTCTTTGAACTATTTCTAATTGCTCGGCTTCGGTTGGCGGCTCTTTGAAACGCGACACAATATAACGAATATTCGATAAGTATACCGAAATTTCTTCGCCTTTTCCTTGTGTTCTTTGACGCAATTCATTCATGAGATCTTCTTTACGATACTCTTTAATGAATCTTTTTCTAAAAGCTGCCTCAAATTCTTCCCATGAATTAAACTTGCTTTTAGTTGCTCTGAACCAACGGCCGGCGCTTTTTGAGAAAATGCTTGGAAGTCCCTTCAACAAGTCTTTATCACCTTCTTCGGCTCCATCGCGGCAATCATTTAACTCGTCTATAAACTCTTCTGGGTCCTCATCTTTGCCTTCGCCTGTGAATTTTAATCCCCAATATTTTAAATGTTTCACAGCTTTAGACGTTTTTCCATCATTTTTCTCTCGAGGCGCTACACTGGCGCTATTTGATTTCACTCCATTTGTATTGGCATTACTAACAGGTATTCTAACAGGTGAGTAATTTGTGTCACTACTAGAAGTGTTTAAGTTACTCGCATTTTCCCTAAACGCACGCGAATTATTTAAATTACCCCTGCTGTCGACGCCACTAACACCGGTTTGTCTGTTTATGCTCTCTCGATTTAACGCTTGATTATTTTCGCTTAAAAATCGCACCGTTTCGGGCTCTTCTCTATACACAGGGCGCTGAGAATTAAGAAGTCTTTTGTAATAAGCTAACTCTTCTTCAAGAGCAGCTTCCCTCTTTTGCTGTCTACAGCGTTCTCTGTAGTCTCTCGCCGATCTTTCTCTCTCTCTTCTTAAATAATTATTCCTTGATGTAATAAACGACGATACACTCTCTCCGTCGGCTTGCTCATCATCTAATGCTTCGCTTAAATTTTCTTGCGACTCTGTAAAATGCTGCGAAGAAACTGAAGGAGCTCGGCGAATTTCATTTAAATTTTGCGCAGGTGTATACCAGTTTTCGCCGTCTCGATTATTTCGGTCAACGTGTAAAGGCTCATGTCCGTTTGGCTGTACTGGTCGAGCCTCTAAGGGCATAGGTACTCGGGTACTGCGATATAACTGCGCGTAAAAATATTCTTGCATCTCTGGTGTTGCCACTCTAATCGGTGCTCTTGCACTTGTCCTTGCTGCACCGGCGGTAATAAAATTCGCGCTAGCCAGCATCGGTGCTGTCACAACAGGTATTGCCATATTAATGCTCGACGTAGTAGTAGTTACTGTTGCCGTCGATATGGTTGTGTGTGCACTTGAAGCCGGCACATGAACATCAGCTATTATTTCAAGAGGCTGATTTCTTTCGGGCTCGCTATGTAAAGGCGATGACGCGTTACTTCGTTCTCCGTGCGCAACTTCTTCGTTATTTACCTTGCGCGGCCTTCCCCGTTTTTTAGGCATTGTCATAGATGCTGTTTGTTCAGCGGGCGCTACTACGGACTCTTCGATGTCTCTATTCTCTTCTACAAAATCCGCGTAATCCCACTCGTACCACGGTATTAAATCATTATTGGGCTCATTCTCCCTCAGTACGGCGCGCACTAGCCTATCACGTCGAACGGCGTCACTACCACTGATATTAAACCCGCGAATTTCTAATTCACTGATAACCTCGGCCGCGCCTAACTTTTTTATATCACGCTTAATTGCTCTCCTTTCCCGTGACTCCATTAGCATTTCCATTATTCCCACGTGTTCTGACATTTTCTTTTATTTTATTATAATAAACAAAATTAATTATTTTACACCGGCGCTAGATATTAAAACTCTTACTCGTCACTCGTATTAAAATCTTGTTTATTTTACGCGCCAATAAAGATAAAAAAAAAAATCAGTAGACACGAAAATTATCGAGTTGAAAAAAAACTTTTAAACACACAACTCACTTGTAATTAAATCAACTTTTTCTAACACCTTTTTATTTATTTAACAAATCGTAATATCGCTCGCCGATCAATAAAATTTATTTAAGGCACACTACTCTGAAATGTAAAAGATATGGGAAAAAAGGAAAAATTGTCAATAACCTCGTGCCAGTAATACTGTAATCAGTCACTAAACAAAAATAAGATATTTGAACTATTTTTCAAAAAAAGTCTAATCTCTCAAAAGGAAATTTTTTGTATAAACTTCTTTATATGACTCATAAACAACAAAAATTTTCGTTTAAAACTCGCGCCACTAGCAGTCACAAAAAAAAATTGTTATATTAAGATTCACGAAGAATAAAATGTCAAAATATTTTCAAATTGTTTTAAGTACAAGAGAGAAGAAAAATAAAAAAAAATCAATTTACTTTTTATTAAAATTAACACGCGCCACTACAAATTTTCTTTCTTTTATTATTTTGTTAAAATAGTAATAATAGAAAATTGTATTCTTAAAATTTTCACACTAATACTCTTTTCAATTTCAATCACTTACGGGCACCACTAATAAATTTTTTTGAAACATTAACTTTAACTTCTTTTAATAAATTATTTTAAATATTAAAATTAGAAAAAATTATAATTTAATCAATATTTTTTTTTGAACACTCTTCTGTATACTTGGCACGAGGTAAGGAAAGTATATGTATACACTCTTTGTGTACACGTAATATGTTTATATGATATATAATATATGTATATATATAAAGGCAATAATGTACTTATCACTATATTACTATGTACAACACTGAAAAGAAAGAAAGAAAGGCACCACTATGACGCATGTGCTTGCATCTCACGGTAACTATACACGCGCGCCACTCGTATACTCTCACACAATGGTCACACTCTTCTCAATAAAATAAAAGAAATTTTCAATTTCACCTAAAATCTTGAATTTTTCAATAAGGCCCGAACGTTGAGCGCCATTAAATTTGCGACGTGATAAATAGCCGGACATCCAACTATTCCCGAAAACGTCGAATTTATTTATTTATATTTAAATCTTACTTTTGTGAAAGATCTACAGAGGGGATCCTTTGAAAAATTGTAACCCTTGTTCGGGTTTCAAGGGCCCAAGACTTAGGCGCAATAATAAAAAAAATGTATTTAAAATTTTTTTATAATGAAATATTATTAAAAAGGGGTATTAGAATAAAACACTGTATACGATTTTACTGGTTAACTGAATAAACGTCTTTAATTAAACAAAAAAAAACTCTATTTACTTGAAATCTAACACTTTTAACAATGGCTCAAAAAAACTCTATTTGAATTTTGACACACACACACACACTCGTATATAATAAATTGATCGCTATTAATCTAGAAAAAAAAATAGAAAATAAAATAAAAAAAATGATTTTAATTTCAATTGACACTTGTGGCGCAACTAACAAAAATATAATTATTCTTTTTATCTATCTCACTCACACACGTTCTTTATTAGTGACTCGACTACACTTTATAGAAAGGCGCACGGTTTCAACTTTTCTGACGGCAAGCAAGCGCGCGGACTCTACACTCTTTCTTATGTTTGAGGCTTTACCTCTCCCCCCTTTTCGCTGGCAACAGGGGCTCTCTTCGCGGAACTCGGCGCACGTTAGAGCCTTTTATGTAAAATTCCGCGAAGATTTTTAGTTACTTTGAAACGGCACAACTTCACAAATTCTAATTTCACTTTTTTTAGATTTTATTTACTTACATTCACCGGAAGCTAATAATTATATACAATTATATAATATTTCTAATTGAAAGAAATTTACGCACGATCACAAATTTTAAGAAAACGTTACGTTATGCAAGCACATACAGATAACGCAATTAATACACTTTATACCCTTTTTTATACCCTCTCTCTCTCTATTCTCCTTTTCCTATCTCCGCTTGCTCTCGGCTTGTCTTCGCTGGCTTCCTGGACACAGGTTGGCGTTGCGGCGATGACGTTGATAGAGAGGATGCGGTGTAGATTTGGTTGAATGAAAAAGGAAAACGTTGGTTAACGTTTTGTAACGGCGCTACTAATAAAGGCGCCACTATTTTTCTCACTGTTCGATAAATTTGATAAATTTTCTTTCTCGCTCGATTTTCTTTTATTTTACGGCCCCAATACGGATTGATAACGTTCGACTCTAATAATATTAAATTAATACCCAGAAATTACACACTTATATACGGTGATTAGAATTCTCTCACTCAAATTTTTATATAAAAGAACAACGACCGAAAATGAAATTTAAACTTAAAACTCTCCTTTTATGGCACTAATAAACACAAAAAAAGAATTTAATTTTCTCCTTTTAACGTACAAATTCTCTATTTGACTCTCACGACTTTTCTTTTCACACGCTTTATCTCTCACAAAGGGCTCTTTGTTTTATTAAGTACTCGCGACACACGTCCGATCTCACTCGATACTCTCTCCACACTGACGCCGGGCCCGCACTTTCTTGAGCTCGACCACACATGAAAATTTTGACAGGCCAATCATGGCGCTTGTTATTAACAATTTCCGGGCGCTAAATTTTACATCTTATACATCATTAATTGATTTATTCGCAAATTACTAAAAGAAAATAAAGAAAATTAAGACAAAGTTATTTTTGATATTTATGACTCTAAATATAGTTGAAAACCTCTGTTCTTTTGAATATACACATACGGCGTGCGTTTACTTACTACCGGCTTGTTTGTATCTACTCGCTCTATCTCTTTCTTACACACTCATACAACGCGTTAACAATATTTTTCTTTGCGACATACATAATTTATAACACTCAGAAATACGAATATAAATCTTTTTAGACGCCCTATAATCTTAATTATTTTATAGTAAATTAAGTCTCTTTTCACATTTTAATAATCATTTCTTTTAAACGCATTTCCTCTCTTCCTTTTTTACAACTGGCGCCACTGACGTTCTCTTTTCTTCAACTTCGCTGTCATTAGGCGGGAAGATTTGAATTACATTTGGAATTCCTCTCCATTACAGTTTACATGAAAAGGAAAATAGTTTTATTTTAAATTCTTATTTAAACTCTACATAATAATTTTATGGGCGCCATCAGATCTATTATTTACTCTTAAAGAAAAATTGACTAGTAATATTAACAGTATACATGTAGTTAGACACAAAAAAAAATAAATGAAGATTGAAAATTTATTGGGACGCAAAAATCGCGTCACATCTTATAAATGAAATTATTTTACCAGAAGCCAGAGTAATGTTATTGAAGTACCTTTTTTTTTAATTTGATTAACTCTACAAAAATTTACTTCAATTTTCATTAATGATCGTAAGACTTTTAAAAGTAATTGTTCGAATTATGTGTCTGCTCATTGGACTCCCCAAAGTAATGACATTGCGTGATCAAAAGAAAATTTAATTAAAGTATTTTTGACAACTTTCTGTGAAAAGATAGAAAATTTCTTAAACTAAGAAAATTATAAGTGATATTTTAAAAGTATAAGTTCTTCGACCAAGTTAAAAGACGAAAATTTAAAATTTTTATATACATTTTTCTAGAAAAAATAATTATGATATTTTTAGTATTATTATTATTTTTAATATTCAATATTTAATATTTAATATAATAACATCATTTAGCAAACAGTTTTTATGAGTTAAAAATTAAATTGTAAATTATTTTTTTACAAATAAATTGTAAAATATATTTAAGAATTGACTAAATAATAAAATCTAATTAAAAATATGAGTGTAATAATTGATTATAAACAATTTTAGTAGAAGTTATTAATTTGAGGAAAACAGAAAATATTTACGAACGATTGATTCATTCATTTACACATATAAAATAAGTTTTTATTTAGTAATTTTCCTTATTTTTCATGCTTTTAATAATTTCACATTTCTTTCTTTATCATGCGATGCCACTACTTTATTAAAAGAAATCAATAGATACAGAATTTAAGTAATTACATTAGTCTACTTTTAATTAATTAACTTTAAATTCAATAAATTTTTAATTGTAAAATTGGTTTTTAATTTTGTTAGTTTGTAATTTTTTAATTTATTAACTAGCAAACAAGTAATTTGGAATATACATTTTAATTACAGTTTGTATTTCCTTTTCACTTTAGATTATAAAAAGAAAAAGCTCACACTTTTTTTTCTAATGTAAGAGTAACCCACAAAACTTTTATTTTTATTCAATAAAAAGAAATTAAAAACAAAATAAAAAGAATTGTTTTTCGAAAGGAAAACATATTTTGAAAACAATTATTTAGATATAACTTAAATTTAATATAAAAAATAGAAATAGATAAATAAAGACATTGATTAAAAATAATGATAGAGGTTTATTTACAAATTATATTTTATTACTGATTTATCACTAAACTTGAAGTCGTTATTTTTGACAAATAAAGTTTATTATCTGATAATTGATTATATTGCAATTTCATTATACCATTAAGCTATGAAAATCAATAAAATAATATTCAGATATAAAATAAAAATAAATATAGACTTGACCATCAACAATAAAATTATATATAAATAAACATTAATGAAAACAATAACCATAAAAAGAAGTTATGACTTAACTTTTATATATAACTCAAAATTATTATCCCTCTTTATATTTTTCTAGTATCTCCGATAATATCAAATTGCTACATATATGAATTCGTTTATGTAAATGTGTAGAGACGTACACCATTTATAAAGCTCAATGAATCTTATTGCTTTCAATGTGCTGTGTAACATCTGTGTATACTTGAAGATGAAAAGGTATAACAATAAATTTCTCAAATTACGTGCCTACAAGTTTCGTATACTAAATCATATAATATTTTATATATTATTTATGTATCCTGTAGATAAATAAAAAAGTTCAATAATTTGGAATGCGTATGAGATTATAATATAAAAATATATACATACATTTTAAATAAATAAATTAATTTGATTTTCGATAATCAAAAAAAAAGTATAAAATTTAGTAAATTACCAACAAATAAATGTTTTTTTAGTTGAAAATAATAAAAAATCAAAATTTGAGATTCAAATAAAATATTCAACGTGGAAAGTCTTTTAACTTTTAGAAATAAAACTCAACACACTTGCTAGTTTATGCCCTCAAATCTTAGAATGATAAGGTTAAAAAAATCGATAGTATGTAACACTTAAATTGCCTTATGTATACAAAGATAATATGTTAACCATGTCAATCTTTTTTATTATACTTGAGATTTCATGGTCAATCGACTTTCCTTCTTACATTCAGGATGAAGGGTATTATTTTTTATCCCAGAAAGATTTTTAAATTTTTTATCGAAACCGTTTCATTGAAGGCATCGACTTGCAATTACTTAAATTATTTTTTTATAATATTTTACTTAATCTAATTTATTTTTTATTTTAGCTTTATCAACTACAGAAGTTTGCTGAATTGAAATCATAAAATTTTGACAAATTCAACTGATATTTTCATTTTATATGATCTTATTCTTTAGAGAATCTCGATTAAGGGGATTTGAGGAAAAGTTTTATCCGTGACTTTAAAATTTTATATCTTTGCATATACAAAGTTTAAACTAAATGTATACCCAAAATTTATAAATAAAGAGAAATTTTACACATGAATTATTTGCATTAAAAATCAATAAATTTAATGATAAATTATACATTTTCTTTAAGTATATAACTCATACATACATAATTTGATGTACAGAACTACTGATTTTTTATGATGTATCCCAAATTCAAATTTATGTATTTTTAGGTTTATTTTATTTTGTATTATTATTCTAAGCTTCATGGCTGTCACAAGATATATCATAAAATCGTGTATGAAATTTTATATATAAGATTGAAATTAAGATTATTCTAGAAAAAAGGGTTTATAAATGGAAAATTTTACTAGCATTTCTCATATTTTATAAGCAACAAAATTTGAAATTTTAGTTTCCAACTTTTCTTTGTAGGTCAATTAATGATAAAGAACCATTTATTTCATCGACTCTGCACAAAAGGATGATATCTTTGAATTCAACATTAAATTCAGTATTCAATTGTAACTTTTATAAGATCTTTCTGCCCTCCTAAGAAAGAACGTCCTATCTACATTTTTGAATATTTTTTTATGTATAGAAAGTTAAACAAGATGTTAAATAAGATATTTTTTCCTATAGCACCTTTCCTAAGTTAAAATTCTTAAAGCAGCATTTACTAAATCTTAATTTTCTCGAGTTAAAAATTTTGTCAGATAGGACGTTCTTTCTTAGGCGGGCAGCTTTGCCATCATAGTTAAGAATGAAAAACATTGAATTCATTGGAAAAATTTAATCTTCTATCTAAAATTAAAAAAATTATTTTAATCATATTTTATTTCTATGTTCTAAACAAGTTCCAAAAAGCTATCTCCTATAGATATCTCCTTTCATATAAAAGAATAAGTATTTTTTTTGTATAATAATATTCCTAAAATAAATAGTAATAAATAAATAAATGCAAGTTTCATAAGTTATTCTTGCAATCACAATTAATTATCTTTTATTAACACTTAATAATTTTTATTAATTTGCAGAATTTTTTAAATAAAATATTTATGTAGTTAATAGTTAAGTAAAAAATTGTTAAAAGTTATGATGTTTCACATTTCTTAACTATTTAAATTTTTCACAGCGCATTCAGATTTACTTATGTAAAATACTATAAGCAACTTTTCACGTGAAAAGCTTTTTATTGAAATAATTTTTTTATTTAAAGATTTTTATAAACTTGTTTACTGAATTATTTTTATTAATAAAATAAAAGAAAATTTTTATTTTATAGGATAAAAGTTAGCTAAATAAATTTGATCAAAGCCTTTAATACAAAAGTAATTGTGATTAAAGTGAGAAAAACTACTCTCAATTAATCAGCGCTTAAGACTCTAAATTTAGCTTTTGAAATTAAATTCAAATATACAATAGAAATCTTCATATTGAATTTTGTATTCTGTAAGTCAATAATTAAAAATTTTAAATATTTTATAAGTAAATTAATTATATTTATTAAATAATCTAATTAAAAAAAAAATCATAATAAAAAATACAAATCATAATAATTTTCATGAACAAAACTTTTTTTTATTTAAATATATTTGATTCATAAAAACAAATAATATTATTTTTAAAAAACATTGTCAATCAACTTAGATCTGTTTTCTTATATAGACTATAAAATTTTTTTAATTTATATGCTACAATGGTGAATAAAAATTTCACATAAAGTATTAAAAAGTGTCAAGATAGAAAAAATTAATGGATGTAACTCATATACAAAATATAAAATATATTATAAAAAATTATAAAATTTAATAAAAAGTTTACATAGAATATTAAAAATTTATATTTTATCAAAGCTTACATTTATTTATTAAAAAATTAATAAATAAATGTATTTAAATAAAGTATTTACTTTTTAAAATAGTTGCAAACGAGCACAAAGTAAAAGTTACATTAACTTTTACTTGTGAATAAAAATTTTACGTAGAATATTGTTAAGATTTACTTTTTTCAAAGACATAAAAGAATTAGTAAATTCATTTGAATGAAATTCATATTTATTAAAATAGTTACTACTTTTCTCAAATTTTAAGTAAATTCATAAATAATTTTAAATAGTACCCTTTACTAAACGAATATATGTAAACACCCACATACATATAGATATTTTTTGCAAACTACCCTTTGCCCCGCTTTACTACGTATGAAAATAATTACTAAACATTACTAATCAAGATGATGGAAAAATAAGAGTAATTATTTTATTTTTAATTTTTAACTTTAATTTTTTTAATTCTCTAGATTTTTTTTACAATTGAAATAATTAAGAAAATATAATCGACTAATGTCTTTAAAAATTCAAAGATTGTTACAGAAGTCAGTATTAATTTTATTGATATGATTTCAAACTGTTATAAACATATATAAATATATATATATATATATATGTGATCTAAGCTTAGTGGTAAACTACTTCGTTAGCGAAACAAAACTTCAACTTCGAGATACTCAAAGTTTCAGTTTCGCAAGTCTGTTACTTGTCAATAGATGAAGTAATACAAAACTGATAACATATTTACAAATTAAACCAGGTTATGAAAATCAGTTTGTCATTTTTATGGATATTCGAACTTGTGGTATACATAGTAATTTTCTAAGTAATACAAAACTGATAGTATATTTACGAATTGAACTAGATATTAAGAATAAGTTTATTATTTTTAGAAATGTTAAATGTTTCGATGATTTTTAATATTTAGATTATAAATTCGACTTCTTATAACTTTTGTTAATGTTGAATTTTAATTAATTTTATAAATTCTGTAGGTATGTTATGAATTGCGAATGATTCAGAATTCTTTAGAAATTTCAAATTTTAAAATTAGACAATAAAAAATTAATTTAACTTTTTTTAAGTTTGTTATACTGTATAATAAAAACAATATGAAAAATAAACTAAATGTGAAAAGAAACTAATTTTTCGCACAGTTTATAAAATATATATAAAACTCTTCATTGTGGGAATTTCTTTTTAGCTTGTGGTATTTTGTAATAACTTCTTAAGCAACGCTTCCCTCTAAAATTAAGGTATAGCAAAAAAGAGAAAAAAAATTCGCTTAAGTGCGAGGATTAAAATGAAAATGAAGAAAAGAAAATAAAAAATTTTGTCCAGTTTAAATGTTTATTTTTAATTGCATAATTTATAGGTTACTTGATGTTTGATCAAATAGAACGTGTCTTTGCAAATCAGGACATAAGCGTAAATCTCGGTGCAAAGGGCTATGTTAGAAGATTAACGTGATTGTATTAGATGGCCACTAAAGGGATTTAACACATATTCTATTACACCGTAGCATCTTAATCGAGATTAGGAAGAAAGGCAAGTATTTAATAATTACTAAGAATTCAATTGAATTCCTAATGAAAAGATGAAGGCGTAGCTGAATAAATAACACAGCACTAAAATTTGTGAACTAATTTTTTATGTTTCTAAAATTATTTAGTTTATATATAAAGTATAATGAAATAGTGTCCATCGATAGATATTTGTACGAGTCCTCAGTTTAACAGCAATCTAGATAACAAAGGATTATATATAACTTGGAAGTAATGTGACAATAGTAGCATCTTTATGTGTAGGAACGCTGTAGCCAAGCAAAGCTCAAAAGAACAAGTGGATGCACGGAGAGAACTTTTCGATAATAATTACGGCGACCATCACTGCCATTGTGGCAAATTTTATACACATTTAAGTTATTTTATAGACACATTTTTTAAATATTATTCCATTCATGGAAAAAATTTAAAGTTTGCCCAATTATTTTTACCGCAATGGTTCTAATTTTTATAGAACTTATTTGTAAATTTTGTGAAGATTCATCATAATAATTAAAAAGAAATGGTATTATAATTTTTATGCAAAATTTTATTGTAAATTCTGTAGAAAAATTCTCTTTGTGAACCGACTACTTATCAAAAAATAGATATCGATAAGAATTAAGCCAACAGTTATCGATAGTCTTACTAAGATTATCGATCCTGAAAAATCGATTGACATGTTCTTGTAGACAACTAATTAACTCGACACTTTTAAAGAATACTATATTTTTAAACCATTAGAAAATACATATTTCTTGCTCACAGAGTTAAAAAACAGTATGTGCACTACGGATCTTAAGGAGATTTGCATACCTCGTATGGATTTGGCGCTCCCACTCCGCTTAGGCAACAAACTCACACTTGAGCCAAAATCCCCTATTACGTACATTCAGTGCATAATGTACTATATAATATGTTAAAATAATCAGTCTCGTTTAAATACTTTATTCCTCTCATTTAATCCATTGTTGTTTAAATACAATAATTTCAAAAGTAAGCATACCTGAACATTGATTATAAATAAATCTTATATTTAGTTTGAATATACCATCGCTTCAAATAAATATAGCACATTTCCTGGATTAATCGAAATGTATACTATTTCTCGTGGTAAAGGGTGCAAGATGTGGCAGTGTTCGTCGTGTCACGGAATGAAATATGTTACATTTTGTTGAAGACGACGGTATATTAATTTCTTTAACATACTTTTTTCCAAGCTAATATTTATGTACCATTTAATTTTTAAACTTACTTTGAAAAATTACATAAAAAATATTTAAATAAATAATTTAAAACAGAGTAAAGTTTTTAGTAGTCATTGAATTTCACGTATAAAAATTTATGATTTTCAGAGTAAATTTTGAAAAATTTTAGTCTTTTTGTGTTGGTTTAAATATCAATTTTACTAACATTTATCGAAAATCAACAAAATCATTTATGCGATAATCCAAACCAATGGCTTGAAACAGTGAGCATTCGCTGCACTTTCAACTTGAATCGTTTAATTTTAACTCTTATGCACTATATGCATATTTAATTGAGAAAATTAGTTCCAAGGATTGGTCGAGATAAGGATCATGCATTTGGAAGGAAGCACTTTGCATACATATAAATTGGAAAGCATTATTTTAACAAGAAATTGTAAATTAAGTTCTTTGCAATTATAATATTTAATTAAGATATTTAACCTATTGCCCACGTATGTGATGTGTACGTTACGTATCAATTTTTTGTTTCTTTTTCGATTTTTTATATGATATAAGCAAAATATAATATAATAAATACATTGGTTGGATCAAAGTCGACTATTTCCGATCTCATTCTATGGGCCTAAAATAGTTTTGATACATTAACATCAGAGAAAATTAAAAAAGGAAAAGAAAAAAGTCTAAATTACAGAAATCTTTTGTTTGAAGGCCAAAACATGATTCCCAAGTAATTTAAATAAAATTCTTCACTTTTTTCATGGTCTTGGCGTTGACGAATTAATATAAATATTATATATATTTACATGTAAAATTTATTGAAATGGGTACCATGATGCACTTTGCAAGTATTTCAAGACTTTTTAATTTTATACAACAAAGACTAGATTACACCCTCGTCCTCGGAAAGTTTTCTATTATCCTCAATAAACCTCAATAGTGTATTGGCTAATAATTAGTTCAGTTGCTGATGACACTTGAGTATAAAGTTTTGAGGACTTCAAGTAACTTCCATTTCTTTATAGTTCATGTTGTATAGGATTGAAATTTCTTGATTATTGAACTCGAAAATTTTTAAACTGATTTTTATAAAATACATTGTCACAAAATTTGCGCAATGTAGAATTCTTTGAACTAAAACATTCAGTATGCATTTTATTTTTAAGTATTCCACATCAGCATCTAAAGTTCCAAAATATATGACTTTGAACTGAAGATATTTTACTGGTTAGCTGGTAAACAACATTTTTGTGAATGTTGTTTTGAATAATCAGAAAATGATAAAACTAATTGGTAATTATCATTTTTTTTAAATTTTATTTAACGTTGCTGTATTTATGCTATCATTATCATGCTAATTAGCAACTTAGGTTTTCAGTGTGCTTGTGAACAAAGCATATGTGTCGTATAGAGTGATGCTTATATCAATCGGGCGCCGAGAGCAAGATTCGAATTCGAGTCTTCCAGATTATGAATACATCACTCTACCAAATGACCCACTGACAACCTATTATTATTATTATCTTTAGACGTATTTAAATTGATAAAAATTATTATTTATTTTTAAATAAAAATTGTGTTGTTTTCTCATTCTTCGATTTTTATACATTATATTAGAAAATGATTCGCAGTTGTATCATCGTAACCTCAGGACTTCATGGTAACCCATAAAATCTTTGAAAACAAAATTTTACGACTCTCTTCACAAACTGTTTGAATAGTTTATACAAAGTTTTCAGATATTATTTTATTTAGTCAACAATAATAAATAATATTTTAAATAAAACTTCGTATGGTTTTAAAATCATTCCATTTTTATTATAATTTTTTAATGTATATCGTTGTTATAGTTAAGCTGACATCAAAATGCCAATAATCGGTGATAGATTATGATATGACTAAACAAAACATACGCCCAATAATAATTGTCATTTTAATCACTTAAAAAGTGGGCCAAAAGTAAGATATAACTGACTTCTAAAATATTAGGAAATTAAAATACACTATTCTTAAAATAACTAATAAAAATTATTAGAAAAATATCAAATTTTCATAAAAATCGATATATTATTAAAATCTTAATTTTAATTATTTTTCAATTGAGCCCGCACTTTTAAGTTAATAACGTGACCTCTGTTAAGTTGAGGTCTCGTATCTCTGTCCTTTTCCAATCAAAGAATTAATTTTTAGCAAAAACTAATAACTTAAGAGGAGGTCACGTATCTCTGTCCTTTTCTAATCAAAGAAATGATTTTTTCACAAAAACTAATAACTTTATCAAAAAATGAAGAGAAAGCCGCATCTTGTATCAAAAAAAGCAATATTTTCTTCAATAAGAAAAAATTAATTTTATTGCTTCGTTTTCAAGAAAACCTTGAAAAACTTAAATCATAGAGGTTAGGGTGGACAATTTGGTTTTTCAAGGTTTTCTTGAGAACGAAGCAATAAAATTAATTTTTTCTTATCAAAGAAAATATTGCTTTTTTTGATACAAAATGCGGCTTTCTCTTCATTTTTTGATAAAGTTATTAGTTTTTGTGAAAAAATCATTTAGTTGATTAGAAAAGGACAGAGATACGTGACCTCCTCTTAAGCAAAAAATAAAGAGAAAGCCGCATCTCGTATCATCATGGCTTCGTTTTCAAGAAAACCTTGAAAAACCAAATTGTTTACCGTAACCTCTATGTTTTAAGTTTTTCAAGGTTTTCTTGAAAACGAAGCAATAAAATTAATTCTTTCTCATAAATGAAAATATTGCTTTTTTATACGAAATGCGGCTTTCTCTTCATTTTTTGCTAAAATTATTAGTTTTTGTAATAAAATAATTTCTTTGATTAGAAAAGGACAGATATACTCAACCTGCTCGTAAGGATAAAGCTCATTATGCGATTCGGGTATAAAGTCTACTTTTCCCTCAGAAACTTATCCTGCTACTTTCGCTTCGCTCGTTCGTGTCGCAAATTTTACCCATAGGAGAAATAAACGACTTTACTTCCTAGTTACATAATGTACTATAATTTCAATTGAAAAATGTTAGAAGGCATCATAATGGAATATAAAAATATTCATTGAAGACTCATTAAAAATGAAACTATACTTCTAATGATAAGTAATAAATTAAATGTATTTATTAGAATAAATTTATTGTATAATTTACATAAAGTATCTTGCTTCCATTAAAATTTTGCTAAAATAGGGTTAAAGGGGATATTACTCTAGTGTTGTTTCCATGACTTTAATATCTTTTACAAATTATCAATATAACAATTCAATATCATGACGAATATTCCAAACTTACTGTAACGTTTAAAATAATTCCAATTTTTTTCCAATTCATGACTTTTATGAATACCACATTCGATACATTCACAACAATATCCGCCCTATACAGGAAAACACAGAAGAATGAAAAGCATACGCATTTTGATGGACTTAACAGTGCTCAGATAAAATTTATTTTTTAAATTGATTTTTAGAAACTATTTTATTTAGATTTTTTAAACTATAACCATCAAAGTTTATTGGTTATATTTTATATGATTTAGAAAATATTAATTTTTCTAAAGAAAAGAAGTAAACTTTAATTAAAAAAATTATTAACTATATAATTAATTTCTCTTTAAAGAAGCAGGCTGTAAACAGAACTAGCAAGACGCTTTTGTTTTAGCTAGATAATAAAAGTACACACAATCTTGGAAAACATAAAATGTGGTTTAGTAATATGTCGTAAAAAGTGTCAGTTTTATTATCCGTTAACCATAAACCTATACTGTATTTGGTATAAAAAAATATTTCCGTAGGGCACATTTAGCAAGCAAACTATTGAATACCAAAAATATCGAAACCAGTTTACCGTACACATTTAATAAAAGTATCGAAAAAAATTGCAAATTCCCAAAGCTTGGTCATAATATATCTACAGTCAAATGTTCTTAGGGTGAACTGTTGCGAAGTAGATAGGCAAAAAAAAGTATTAGATTTACGTGATTTAGACAAGGAGTAACGATAGAAATTCTGATTCGTAACACGTTACTGTGCTGTTGCTAAATATCGATCACAATCACGTGATGCGCTTACTAATATGCCTGTACTCGTATCCTTTGATTTATCTTTAACTGAGCTATGCGTAGTTAATCAAGCATTTGATCATCATGAAAATTACAAAGGAAAGTAAAGGATTGCATATGTTCAATAACTGTAGAATAACCACTCAGAAAATTTTGCATTTGATTCATTTACATATTGGCGGTTGACGGCAAGAGCATTTTTCTTATGCTGAATTTAGATTAAAAAGAATATTAAAAAATATTAATGAAAAGTAATTGAAATTACTTACTTAGAAATTACGAGCTTGAAGAAAAATAATATGGGCACAAAAAATCCATTTCTCTTAGTGAATAATATTATTTATTAAATCAAAACTTTTTTTCTACTAACAAATATTCTCTTGCATTTACTGGCCTTTAAATACTGCTTTTCGATATATATAAATCTTAGGTAATTTGTCATATAAACAGGGGCCATTCTTATTTTTCAGCTATTAATTTTGAAAAATAATGATAACTTTAGAGCAGTTTTAAAAAAATAAAATAAAATTTTATTTCACTTTCCGACTAATAATAAAAATATATGAACGTAAATAATCACATTCATGATCTTTCGGCTTACATAAAAGAGTCTTTTCATAAAATCTCTGTTAGTGATCTTTGTAATTTTTCTTTAAAGTATTCATATGCATAATATTCTGAAAATCTTTAAGAGAGTGGTGTTTTTTCAGATTTTTCGAAAGGGCTCTAATATCTATCACGCAAATTAGAAGTAATTACTGTTGCAATTTATTTATCTACCTCTATTAAAACTATTGCGAACAGAATAATTTCGGTTTTCTATTAAAACATTTTTTATATTTTCAAATGCATACTAATATTTTATATTAAAAAAAATAATTCATAAATCATAAATATAAGGTCTCTGTTTAATAATGGTTCAGATTGGAGATAATTTTAGTAGATGCGAAGGCTCTTTTGCTTTCTAATAGAGAAAGTATTGTATTGATAAAAAAAAATTTTTTCTATTTTTTCATTAATTGGTACATATTTGGACTCAAGGAGTCGAAAAAAGTGGTTTCCAGAAAATGTCTGAATGTATGTATGTGTGTGTATGTATTCATTACGCCAGCTAGATCTCGAAAACTACTCGATAGATTTGCTTCAAATTTTGCATACAATTTATTTTTTTGTCTAACTGGTGGGGAAGCTATTAAAAATTGGTTTTCTTAGCGTAGTTTTAATTTTAGAGCCATTTTAAGAATTTTTTAAAAAATTTTATTTTTTATTTTTTTTTTTTTTGTACTTTACGTCAAGTACTCGATGGATTTGCTTTAAAATTTGCATGGAAACTATTTGCAACTGCCAAAAGAAGGAAAACTTTTAAAAACTGATTTTTTTAACGTAGTTTTAATTATAGAGCATTTTGAAAATTTTGAAAAAAAATTTTCATTTTTCATTTTTCTTCTGTTTTACATAAACTACTTGATAGATTTGCTCCAAAATTTGTGTACACGTTATTTACTACTGTCTGAAGAAAACAAGTCTTTAAAAACTAATTTTCTTAGCGCAGTTTCAATTTTAGAACATTTTGAAAATTTTGAAAAAATTTCATTTTCCAATTTTTTTATATTTTACGTAAACCATTCGATAGATGTGCTCCAAAATTTGGACACAATTTATTCGATACTATCTAAAGAAAACAAGTTTCCGGAAACTAATTTTCTTAGTGTAATTAAAATTTTAGAAAATTTTAAAGATTTTGAAAATAATTTTTATTTTTATTTTTTTGTATACAAGTTATTCGCTACTGTCTTTATAAAAAAAGTTTTTGAATAATAATTTTTTTTGCGTAGCTCTTCGATCACTTCTGATTTTTTATTTAATGCTCTCACTAACTGTTTTCTTTCTTCCTCACTTCCTCTCTTTCCTTTTATCTTACCCTGATACTCATTTTTACACTAAAGTCATCTACCCCTCTCTCTCACTCTTCCTATTTCCTAATCACTTTCTTACTCTCACTCTTTCTTCCCCTTCTTAATTTTTGTGAATAGAAATTATGTTTTTTACATTGAAATCACCTTTTAAAACATAAAATCAAATTATTCTAACTCAATGAGCTCTATGTGAAAGCATCGCGCCAAAGCACTTGGCAGCGTTTTTAAATTATCATTTATTTATTTAGACTAAGCTTTAATATCCTAAAAATTTTACAATTTATCAGGTTAACAATTGTCAACCAGTAATTCAAGGAAAAATATAGAAAAATTATTTTTTTTATCTTTTTTTTTGTCTTTTGTTCATCTTCTTTTTCTGTAGCTCCAATTACACCTTCTTATCACGGGAATATCCAGTGGGAATTTTACTCCTTCTCTCTCCTACTATCTCTTTCTTTTCCTCTCCTTCTTTGTCTTTTTCTTTATCTTACTCTCACTCTCTCGAGCATATGTACTAAAATAATGTCAGTAGTCCATTGTTCTGCTTTGAGATATAAATTATTAGTACTCGAGACAGATTTAATTTATCGAGGTTGACTGTTCTTAACGATTCAAAATACCAAAAAATTATATTCTATTTTGATATACCATAAATATTATGATGGTGTCAAATTATAAACTGTTATTTAATATAAGATCATACAATGAAGAATGAATTATTTTAAATAAATTTACGAAAATATATAAAATAAAAATATCTTACATATTAAAATAAAATTAATTAGTTATCTAATTGTTAAAATCTAAACTTATTTCATAATTTTTTTTAGAAATTATAAAATTAATCGTTCTTACAAATTTTTTACTTTACAAAGTTTTTTCGTGAGAATATTTGTATACATAATTATGTATATATATAGCAGTATGAATTTATGTTGAGACGTGTACATAAAAATGTTACATGTAGATTTGTAACACATATGCATAATCGTCTATAGGAAATTAAGAGAAGCGGATTCCATGCATGTTATTGCACATACTTACATTAAAACTTTTGTGCACACGCACTTTCATGCACGTGCATGGAAAATTATGAGGATCAAATTCCATGCATGTTATTGTGCACATTCACATTATAACTTTGATGCACATGTTTATACATAATTTAGTGTACTTTTTCATGTTTACGTACATATCACTATGCAGATAAATACATAGCTTTTTTATAAGGGAATATAATAAGTAAAATTTACATTCCTGACAAAAAATTAATCGCATATTTTCAAATATTATGTGCTGTATAAAAATTTCACAAAAATGTAGACACATAAAAGTTTATTTTATGGGATACACTTTACTCAAAAACTATGCGATAAAATGTTTTTGTCATAATTAGACATTTTACTTATTATACTAACATTTAACAAGGAGCAATTTGTTATTTGTTAATATGAATAATTCTCAAATTAATAATTGAAAATTTAATGAGAATAAGAACTGAATATCTGAGCTTTTTGAATTATTTGTCAGATATAATAAAAAAAATTATTGTAAGATATGGTTAAAAAAAATTGTATATTGTATTGTTAAGAATATTTTATCTTAATCGCAGTATAAATATGCTTATTTTGTAATATATTAAAGTATAATTATTAACATAATTTGTTTTTAAAAAAATTCTAAATTTAGTTTCATATTTTTAATACTTTAATTATAAGAAGAATCTCCAGAGAAGAATTACTATTCAAATTACAGATTCCACAAGTAAGAGTTTTGCATATATATATACATTTAGCAAAGTTCGAATAAAAAGTTTGCTAAGTTTTGTAATGAAATTCGGGCTGAATTTTTCGAATAATTGCAAATAAAAGTTTATTCGAGTAACGAGGGAAAATGGCCATTACAATTTTATAAAATTTTATTTTAATGGAAAAAATTTTCGTTTTCTCATTAATGAATATTTAATAGTTTCATGCATCAAAAGGGAGAAAATAAAAAACATGATGTAAAGCGAAAACTAATGTGAGTATATGCGAACTTGCCCTTTGAAGAGCACACAGCCGCTGCCACAACCTTTTTTACGACTTTAATGAAGATTGATCGCTGATTGCTAACGTGGACGCACAGTGATCAATAAAGTTTCGTTGATTAGTTTATTTTTTTATTCAGTTTTTGAACTGTCATACAGAAAGTTGAAAAATCATATGACGTATTATAAATTATAACAAAATTGAGTCAGTCAATATTGAATGTTAAAAATTTTTTAATATTTACATCAGCATACTTCATAATAACTCGTAAATTGAATTATTATGAAATGTTATGAAATTAAATATTATTGAATTATTATATAATTATTATCTGATTGTATCGATATTTGTTTGATAAGTTTATTTAAATTTGAATTATCAAATTAATTTAATTTAAAAAAATATTTTTTTTTAACTTTAGTAGATTTCTTTTAGAAGCTAAAGAATCTACTACTGTAAGCAAAATTAAATAAATTTTCGGTCTCTGTTACATACTAAATTATTTCTATTTGATTTAAAAGATATAAAATCTTTTCTTTTTTTATTTTAATCAGAAAATATGAGATAAATAAATATAAATATAAAATTAATTGGAAGTACGGCATAGACATTCAAACTTTAAATTCGTTGGTTTTTGCAAAACGAAATAGTAAAAGTCTATCATCCAGTGTCTAAAAGTCTTTCTATCAGTCAAAAGATAGCTATTAATTGACAGTACTCGTTTTACTATGATGGTAACCCGTAAATATTTTTCCCTTTCTTTATTTTATTTTCTAATCTTTTTTTTATTGGATAAAAAGAACTTTTGCGAACTGAAATTTGACTCTTGGTGAAATTGGACCTTCTGTACATTGTACTTCAATATCTTTTAGGTTTTTTTTTTATATCTGATTTATAAAAAACATTTTTCGATAGTGAAATCTTGCAAAATTATTTAGTTTTTCTAAAACTATTTACGATATCTTATATTTTGATAATATTAAATTCATAATCTTTATTGCATCATGTATTTATTTTGTGAATTTGATACAGTAAAATCAATTGAAAGCTGAATCGTTTAAATTGATCTCAATGTATTTTGTAATTAATAACATGCGAGAAATAATGATTGAAAGTTTTCATTCACACTAATACAGATTTGGACATAAGTATCTAAAAACAGATTCTGATTGATTGTTTTAGATTGCAGTAATAATAATTCGAAATAGTATTCCTTTGAATATTCATCAATTTTCTCAAAATATCTTGTAAAAATTATAATTTATTCTGTTACAAAAAGTTCTTTGAGATTGTCATTCATATAATACGTTTTTTCTTTAGATCCGGCATTACGTTCAGAATCTTCAATAATACAAAGGAGAATAGTATTCACTGATACACTAAGCAGAGCAACTATTGGCGCAACAGTT
This sequence comes from Anastatus disparis, assembly GCA_017163975.1. Taxonomy (NCBI): domain Eukaryota; kingdom Metazoa; phylum Arthropoda; class Insecta; order Hymenoptera; family Eupelmidae; genus Anastatus; species Anastatus disparis. The sequence continues at coordinate 2,129,272 of JAFFSR010000381.1, forward strand.
ATAGCAGTACCAGTGGCAATTGTAATAAGTATTATATAATAACTTTCAGTGGTATGAAATTGAGTAGTTAGGTAGCTTGATGTAGTCAATGTAGTTAATAAACTTACAAAAATTATCATAAAAACTGCAAGCCATTCAATTGCCTAAAATATAAAACAATCATTAATTTTAGTTAAGTTTCTTTGACAATATTAATTTTGGAAATGATAAAATTTTACCTTGTTGATAATGAAAAATCGTAAAGGATTTCGCATAAAAATATCACAAGCAGCTTTTGCTGATTGTTTAAATGCTGTACCATGAATCGAGCAAACTGTGAAACCATTGTCAGCGATTTTACTAAATATGCTCCACCAACATAATAATATAGTAATAGGCTGTTTAGAAAATTCATTAAGCCTATGGCGAATACACGTAAATATAATACATATCATTGTAATAATGACCCAAGGTGAGGTACCATAAGCTAATGTTCCCAAATGATATCTAAAATTTTAATTAAATATAGTTTCGTATTATTTATTTTAGAATTTCAAAAACATTGTACCTTAAGGTGACGTGAAAGAAACACTTTACCTGTACTTATAAATATTTATTATTTTTTTATTTTATTACGAAAATGTCGAAAACTTGTAGCATGTACCATGAAGATTATTCGCTTAAATTTTTGAGTTAATTTATTGATTAATTTTCAAAAATTTTAGATTTCTGGTATAAAATTGAAAGATTTTAATATATAAATATTGAAATCCAAAATTCTTAATAACTGATGAGTAGATTTATTTAAAAAATTTAACTGAATAATTTTTCACGGTAGACACTGTTTTGTTTTTCTGTAATTTTGCAATAAAATGAAAAGATAGACAGTATTTTCAAGTACAAGTGTAGTGTCTGTTTTACATCATTTTAACATTTTTTTTCAACAATTATTTTACTTATTTTAGTAAAAAAGAAATAGATTTTACAGAAAAAAAAATTATTTCTGAGTAGAATCATAAAAAAAAGATGTGACAGGTATTTTTTAAATACTGATTTACTCATAATTAATTTTCTTGAAAAAATCGTTTCTCATGTAATTATAACTTAAATTTACGCCTGAAAAGTAATATAGTTAACTTACCGTGTTGATGTGAGTGTGCTTTTCAATATTGTTGTACGAGGAACTGTGTTTTTATTCATACTCCAATACCATGAAGCAAAAGTCCCCGATAATATCATCTGACCATAATAATAAATAAAACAACCAAACCATAAACCAACAATCACGTTTACAGCATGAAAAATGTAGATATAAACTGGCGTTGAATTATAATAAGTTTGGCAAGATGAAATCGTACAAAAGTTCATGCTATTGTTGGACCTGCACAAGCTGTTAAAGGTTTCTACATTGCAAGGACTGCCATCATCGTACATTAATTCAGAAGGACATACGCATTCATCCAATGGACTCATTACTACGGTAGCATACGATGATTTGATTGTCGTTAAATGAGAAAATACGAGAAGCCCAAAAAATAATGTAAGTATTTCCAAAAATATTATGAAAACTGATAAAACAATGGAAGATGGAAAATTTAAAATAGTTCTGAAAAGATATAAATCATTAGTTACTTTGAATTAATGTTTTAAATATGATAATATTGTCAGCATTTATATACCTGCAAGATTCTTTAATAACTTCACAAATCACTCGGCTGCCCACTTTTTTAAAAATTTTCAGTTTTACTATTGTAAAAACGATGAAAATAAGAAGAAGTATGAAATCTTTTAATCTAAAATAACTTTCTGGATATACAAAATACATGGGAATCGAAAAAATTAAATAAACAAGTGTTAAACACTCAAAAACTATTGCAGTCCAAATAAAAAATCCAGGTATCCATGGTAATATGCCAATGAATAACACCGACAACGAACCAGCAAAAAGCATGGAACAAAGAATAACAAATCTGAAATTGAAGCAAACAATGCATTAAATCAAACGACGCATTGGCGCTGTTTAACAATTAAAAAGAAATTTTAATTTTTTTTATTATCTTTTCATTATAACATATCAATGTATTGGTACCTCGAAGCTAGAATTTCACTTGTGATATCATTTACCATTTGTACATGTTTCTCAAAATTAGAGTATTTATTTACATATTCATCGAGTTCCAGTCTTCTAATATCACCATTACAAAATGCTGAAAAATAAAGTGTTCATTATAATTATGTTGAGAATATAAAAATATTTATTTTTTATGAAAAGAGTATTTCATAAATGTTTATAAGAGACTCGCGAATAAAGCTTTAAAACTTTTTTTAAATTTCATTAAGTTATTGTATTGTATTTTAATTATTCGATCAAATTTTTCAGAATGAATGAATTTATCTATAATCTAAAGAATTATTAAAAATTCGTTGATAAGACAAAAGAATATAATATTATTTGTAAAGAACTAAGAATTTTAGATTAAATTTTATATATAAATATTGATTACGAAATTTTCGCAAAAAATTTTGAATTTTTAAACAGTTATAAAATATGAAGCTAGATGATGCAATAAATAAAAATATGTTCGTACTCATACGCACACATTTGTTCACTCATTCATGCAGATAGACATTTTCGAAAAACATCATTTTGTGACTCCTAACATCACGAGACGTACTTAGAAAAAAAAATTATAAGTGATAAAAATAACGTAGTTATATAAAAATGTATTTACCATATATTGAAATTCCTATGTAAAGTAATAAAAATCCACTAAAAATTAACAAAGATGATGTATCTGTATGTATACGCTTATTGTTCACTGGATTTTTTTCCATAGTATTATAATTGTTTTTAGTATCACCTAAAAATGTTAAAAACAAATATAGTGAGTATATATACTTGGCACAAGTATACAAAGTGTATAGAATGACTCATACTAAAAAGGAAATAAAAAAAATATTTTGTATTCTACTTTGCGTAAATTCAAGTATATATAGTTTTACATTTGATCTCTTACTAATACAAAAAAAGAATATTTCTTTTAAGATTATTTATATTTAATTATGATCTGGAAATAATATACATTCATTTTTTTTATTCAAATGTACTTGCTAACATAAAATTCAAACAAATATTAAAATATAAATATTCGTGATAGAAACTAAGAATAATTCATTTAAGTGAAACGTTATAATATTACAAACTGAACGTGACGGTATAAATTGGCAAAACTATGATTATATTTTATTGTAATCATAAAGAGCATTTTATTTACACTATATTTTTATTTGAATTCCACCAAAAACGCATATTATTTGAAAAATATAATAAAATATGAAAATTTAATAAAATATTCAAATAAAAAAAATTTTCATTTTTAAATTTATTATTAATTGAATTTTATTTTAAAAATTAGAACTGATAGAATACAGAAAAGATATTTATTGATGTATAAATACAATAAAATTTAATTTAATAAATTAACTTACTGTTACTTTTTTCTACTTCCGCCATATTGAAGAAGATTCAAAGCATCCGTCGAACAAAAAAAATAATACAACAAAAACTTCTGATACATAAACGAATTTTCTTCACCACAAGCTTTAAAACTGTATTTAATTTAACTGACTATCGAGAATTATCAAACAACTTAAAAAATGCTTAAGACTATAAACTTTATTAATTTTTCAAAAGTTTACAAATACATTTGATGATACAAGTGTAAAACTTGTATCACGTACAATTCAACGATTGTGCGTCACGTATGTACACGATCCGATTGCTAAATGACAACTGTAAGTATAATCGTGATACTTAACCAAAGAATATTATTCTTATCGCAAACATTTGCTGTTTTAAAGATCGTTTTTATAAGCATAAAAAGCCAAATGAATGTAGCAAGACGAAAATAGTAAAGTAGCTTGTAAAAAACAATACAATATATGAATTTTTCCTTTTTTATCTTTTATTAAGTAAAACTTTTTTTTATTTCAAATTATGGCTGAATATTTCAAGTACACTATAAAAAATTTTGTGTAATAAGTCAAATTTTTTTTTCTACAAAAATTTTTGTAATAAAATTTTACACATACATCTGTAAAAATAACATAAATTTTTTTGTAACTTCAAAATTTTTTTGTACTTTTAAAATCGACACAAAAATTTTTGTAAAGTATTTTATACAGAATGTGCTTGCTATATTAAAATTGCTATAATCTTTCTATTTTAAGACAAATAAATTTTTAAAATTTACACATTTTTATTATTCATAAGTTATTGTGTTAAAATTTTTACTTTGAAACGCAATAAGCTCAATGGTTATTTGTTTAATTATTTAGATAGCTATAAGCATATTATACATTATAATTCCTCATTGAACTCCATAATAATAGTAAAGAATAACAGTAAAATATAATTATAATTATACGAATTTCTGCTAGCTGTATAGTTTTTAATTTTTGTACAAATAACCTCTTATATATGAAGTTATTCATGTATAAATGTATTAAATTTCAGGTGTTAAAATTTTCAATTTCCTTTGATGGAAAACTTTATTCTTAAAAATTTGAAAAAAAAACGCTGCCAAGTGCTTTGGCGGAATGCTTTCTCATGGAGCTCTTTGAGTTTCATTATTTTGTTTATATTTATTTAAATGTGATTTTAATATAAAAAAATTGTCGAACATTAATATTTATTAATAAACTTGTACTTTAAAAGAACGATGACAACGAAATTCATTCTTCTTCTTCAAAGATTTTTTCCATTTATTAAAAAACAATTTAATTAATAATATTTAATAATGATTATATTTAAATACTTTATTGAATGTAATAATACAAGTCAACATCTAAATCAGTAGTACTATAAATTTTCAAGAGTAACTCAGAAATCAAAAGAAGTGATCAAAAAGCTACGCTAATAAATTTTTTTTTTTAAACTTGGTTGATAAAGACAGTAGCAAATAACTTGTATACAAATTTTAGAGCAATTCTATCGAGTACTTTACGTAAAATGGAAAAAAACTAAAATATGAAAATTTTTTAAGAAAATTTTTAAAATTTTCTAAAATGAAAACTACGCTAAAAAGATTGGTTTATAAAAGTTATCATTCTTTTGGCAGATGCAAATTATTCCCATGGAAATCTCAAAGCAAATTCATCAATTAACTTACGTAAAATACAAAAAAAAAATAAAAATCGAAAATTTTTTCAAATTCTTAAAATGGCTTTATAAAAAAAAAATACACTATGAATATAAATTTTCAATAGCTTCTCGCCTAGTTATACAAAAACATAGATGGTATACAAAATTTGAAGCAAATCCATTGAGTAATTTTCGAGATCTAACTGGTTAAATAAATAACATTTTCTTTTCAAAATTTCTTTTTCAAAATTTTAAAAATGCTCTAAAATTAAAACTACGCTATGAAAATCAATTTTTGAAAATTTCCCTTCTTTCGGCAGTCGCAAATAATTTCCCTGCAATTTTCAGAACAAATCTATCGAGTACTTTACGTAGAATAAAAAAAAATAAAAGAAGAATCGAAATTTTTTTTTAAATCTTTAAAATTCTCTAAAATTGTAACCACGCTAAGAAAATTAGTTTTCAAAAGCTTATTTTTTTCAGACAATAGCGAATTAATTGTATAAAAATTTTGGAGAAAATTTATAGTATGGTTAACGCAAAAAAGAAAATAAATGAAAAATAAACATTTTTTTGAAAATTTTCAAAGTGTTCTAAAATTAAAACTGCACTGAGAAAATTAGATTTCCAAAGCTTGTTTTCTTCAGACAGTAGCAAATTAATTGCATACAAATTTTGGAGCAAATCTATCAAATGGTTTTTGTAAAATAAAAAAAAATTAAAAATAAAAATTTTTAAAAAAATTTTAAAAATGCTCTCAAATTAAAAGTGCGCTAAGAAAATTAGTTTACAAAATTTTTTATACTTTTGGCAGTCAAAATTAAGTTCCATACAAATTTTCGAACAAATTCTTCGAGTAGTTTACGTAAAATACAAAAAAAATGAAAAATTGAAATTTTTTTAAAATTCTTAAAATGATTCTAAAAAAAAACTACGCTAAGAAAACCAATTCTCAATAGCTTCCGCACCAGTTCATCAAAAATAGAATTGCATGGAAAATTTGAAGTAAATTCATCGAGTAGTTTTTAAGATTTTATTGGCTTAATAAATAGAAACATTTTTTTTTTAATTTCAAAATGCTCTAAAATTAAAACTAAGCTAAGAAAATCAGTTTTTAAAAATTTATTTTATCCGGGCAATCACAAATAAATTCCATGCAAATTTTGAAGCAAATTCATCGAGTAGTAAACAAAAAAAAAACAAAAAACGAAAAATCGAATTTTTTTTTTTTTTTTTTTAAACTTTAAAATGAAAACTACGCTAGAAGAACCAATTATCAATAGCTTCCCAGCAAGTTAGTCACAAAACTAAATTCCATGCAAAATTAGAAGCAAATCCATCGAGTAGTTCTCGAGATACAGTTTATTAACTGAATTTATACATCCACACACACACACACACACACACATACATACAGACATTTTCTGGAAACCACTTTTTTCGACTCACCGAGTTCAAATATGTACAAATTAATGAAAAAATAGAAAAAAAATTTTTTTATCGATACAATGCTTTCTCTATGAGAAAGCAATTATCATTTGTTTATAAATTTGACTATGATTTTTTGATGTACTGATTTATGAACATGATTTAAAGAAATTTAATTTTTTAAAGGGTTTACAAATGTTGTAAAATTATAAAAAAAATATAAAAAAATTAATTTCATTAATAAATAAATAATAAAATAATCTCTTGTTGTTAGCATTCGTAATACCGTCGCATGGTGCACGCATAAGTAAATACTTGTTTCTCGAAAAAATGTAAGTTATGAATCACAAATGTATGGCAAGGTAGTTCATCTATCTCTCTTTCTTAAATTGTGGTCCCAGGACTTTTCATCCCTTCCCAAATTCTTTAAGATCGCAAAATATAATACTAGGAAGTAAGCTTATATATAGATTGCTACCTACCTATAGTTAACATAAGCTGTTGAATCAAGTCATTTGTGATACTGAATTCTTGTTTTCATTTTCATTCGCATCTAAAAGTAATTAAACCATTATGAAAAAGATTTCATCTGATTACGGTATCATTTATAAAGATATTGGTAAATATCAATGGAGAATAGAAAATTTTATAGGTTGTTGCAAAAATAGTGGTGAATACATAACTTCACCTAAATTTTCTATTGGTCATAAAAACCGAACCAATTGGCAACTTAAATTATTTCCACATGGCAATCAACAAACTAACGAAGATTACGTATCACTATATATTGAGTCGTTAAATAATTTTAAAGTGGAATTAGAAATTCATTTGATTATACACGTAAACGACGATACATTTGTAAAAACATTGGATCACGTGTTTTTACCATGTGAGTCAAAGGGTTATGATAAATTTTTTGAGAAAAAACCACTCTTCGATCTAATGCAAACATTAAATAATAAATGTTGTATAAACTATGAAATCGGTAGTGTTCATACTTTTTCAGATTTCGTTACTTGTGCAGAAATCGAAACCATTAAACGAAAAGGATTACAAAATATATTTCGTTTGTTTCAAAGTGAAGATTTTTGTGATATAATTATTACTGTAAGGGGAAAAGAATTTTGTGCTTCTAAGAAAATATAACAGCTCAGATTCCTGCTTTTGCATTAATGTGCATGCCTATACTTGGAAAAGAGAAAGATACGATAGAAATTACAGATGTTACATCTGAAACTTTTGAACATTTATTAACATATATTTATACTGCTGAAATAAAAAATGTCAGTAAAATTATTAAAGATCTGTTAACAGCTGCAGATATATTTTTAATGAATGGACTAAAATATTTATGTAGTTTAATGATATTTGAAACTATAAATACAACTAACGCCTGTGAAATTTTAGTTATTGCTGATAAAAATCATGCGAATGAATTAAAATCAGAGTTTATTGTCAATAACGCTCGAGCTATAGTTTGTAAACAAGAATTTCAAATGCTCGAGAATACAAAAATCCAAACATTCATGGAACTTTTTAAAAATTTAAATAATTATATCATACAAGATATTGTAATAATTTTTTTTCATTGTAATATTACTTTAATAAATAATTCATTTAATCATTGTGTGTATTAATTTATAAAAAAACATTCATTAATTTTATTTAAACGTTTATTAATAATTTTTAAATAAAATATTACATATACGAAATTATATTTTATAATTTAATCAAAATATAGTTAAATTTTGTAGAATTATATTTTAAAATAATTGAATACAATTAGCAAATTAATAATATAAAGATTTACTTATTTTTTTTTAAATATAGGACATATATTATCTTTTTTCATTAAATTTTGCATCATACTATATTACTAAGGTTTTTATAATATTTATATATAAATATGTGCTAAAATATTATTTTATTATATATACATCTTCAGTTCATTATAGAAATTAATAATCGTTAAAATTCATAGATCTCTTCAATGAATATTAAGAATTAATAACTTACTAATCTAACATCTTTATCATAATTATTTATTTTATTTTTCAAAGACGTCTATCTTTTTTTAGAAAGTGTCACAATGTCGAAAAATTATTTGACACGCTTGCGGAGCACAGTTATATATACTATTCGTCCTGTTAAGTCACATGATACTTTCGATCACAGTCGAATATAGACGATTCTCATTTGCTGATTGTTGAACATCGCGCGGCGTGGCGCTCTTCAACCCTGTGTGACTTCTTTACCAACACTGCGCGGAGCTTTGCGAGGTTTTCTAGTTCTATTCTTATGTGTCAATAATTTAAAATAAGTGAAGTTACTTTTCTTTATTATAATATTATTAAAATCACTGAAAATGTTAAGCACTTTTATTGCCCATTAGTATCTAAAAGTAAAGAGAAACAGTAACAGTCCACAATGCAGGTGTTTCTGAAACATCTGCATTGTGCACTTGTACCGAAAATAATTATTTCAATATATTAAAACCATTTTGTTAAACAAGGTACATTTAAGTTACAACGTACCAATCCTCCGAGACCGGGATACGAGCTGGGGGTCTTAAGATTACAAATCCATCGCTCTATTGAGTGAGTCACTGAGGCCTCTTTGGTAAATTTGTTTTAAAGCTATGTATTAGGGTATATGATTCATACATAGTTACCGACTTTGCAGTTTCCCGAATTTTCAATATTTATTAAAAATTTTTCGAAGTATTTCTTTATTATGCTTTTTATTACTTATCCGGATGAAAAAAAGTTGCAAATGTTCATATCAAAATTTATTTTGATAAAATTAAGTTTTAATTTGTTTAATTATTAATAAATTAAACTTACCCTCCACCTATAGTTTTTTTATATAAAAATAAAATTTTGACGACTATATAAAAAAATTTTTGCTGAAGAAAACTAAAAAAATTTTTTAATTTTGATGTTTTGAAATGAAGAAATTGAACACAATGTAAATAAATATTGTAAATTACTATTAACAAGTAATTATATAAATTAAATATAATTAATATATTATATATTAAATGTTATTATATAAATTTTTATAAACAATTTACCGGAATAATAACAATTTTATTGTCAGATATAATTATCATATTTTCTTTCCAAGTTTTTAGTTATTTACAAATAAATAAAGCTACATAATGTTTTGTTTGTATAAATAAAAATAATATAAAGTTTCCACGGATCCAAAGTTTTTTTAAAATTTTATTATGCATAAGAAAAAAGAACTGGCTTTTCTTTATGCCATGACTACCAATTTTCATCACTTCATTTTACCATCTATCGAGTGGCATGCGCGGATCGACAATGCCTCATGAGATCTATCGCGAGGTTCGTTGATATGGAGTAAAGGTCGTGATGGCATTTTTCATTAAACTCTGGTACTTAAGAACTATAATTATATTGAGTATATAGCAAAAAGTGGAAATAAAAAAGATCCTTGTACGTTGAAAAATGTTATTAAAATATTTTATTTGAACAAAATGAAATTATATATGTAAATAAAAAAAGATAGAAAAAAACTGAATGATTTTGATAATATTGAATTTTTAGAATTTTCAAAACAATAGCATAAAAATGTGAAAGTATTGACTTTCTTATAAAAATGATTATTGTTGGTATATTAATAGTGTTCGAAAAAGTTCAGTTTTTTCTTTCAAATAAAGAAAATTGTATTTAAGGTAAAAGCACCAACATTTGGTTTAATAAGTATGTGAAATCTATTTCAATAGAATTAAATAAATTTAAATTTATATTCATAACGATAAAGCTTTCTTGCTTAAAATAAAATTATTATTTTTAAATATTAATTCAAGAAACAAATTTTCATAAGTAAAGATATAATTATTGACTACATTGAGGTACTAATAATTGTGACAGCAAAACAAGCATGTTTTACTGTTTTAAAATACTGTCACTGATAACTGGCCACTGTCTTAGCTATGGTAAGTATAAAGGTTGATTTTAAATTTAGGTATTGATTACATGCATAAAAATTTCCATGAGTAATCATGCAATCATAACTTGAACGGGTGTTAATATTTGGACAAATAACAATACTTCGATAAGTACCAATATTTGTACGAGCACCAATACTTGGATGGACACCAAATCTTAAACAGTCGCCAATACTTGGATAGATATCAGCTTTCTTACAGGTACCTAAGCTTACAAGGAAAGTGTCAGGGTATTTTTCTCAAATTTTAAGAGATGATTTTGGATGTAAAAACATGGAAAAAGCTAAGCTACTAGACTCTAACGCTCAATATTTCAGACAATTAAAGAAAATCACTGTAAAAGTTACTAGATTTTCAAAAGCTTATAGTTCTTCAGCATTAATAGCCAGAAGCTTAAAACTTTTTTTAAATGAAATTTGAGTTCAAATCCTTTCGCAATAGTAGTTACAGCATATAAAAATATTATTTTTTTCCAAAATTATAAAGCAATGAAAATTGGACCAAATTTTAGCATTTATTATTAATGAACGTTATAAAGATCATTTCATATACAGAAAAATTGAAAAAGAAAGTTTTTTCTAAATCTAAAGGAAAAACAATAAGCTTGGCTATCTACTTGATTTTGTTCCAATACAACCATCCTCACTAAAACTTCACTCGTTTTTATATGTACAAAAATAATTGAAAAAAATCAAATTCCCAAATCTTACTTAAAAAATAAGTAAAACTAAGTTTTGCAATACTAAACTTGATTTTTTATTTATAGCAAATGTTTGCATCTATCAAGATTCTTGAATCTTGATGGATGCAAACATTTGCTGAGGAAGCTATTCAATCTTGAGCTTCTCCAAAATCTGCAATTTAACAATTGATCAAAATATACAAGAATTTTACTCTTTATAATTAATAACTTCTAATAATTAATTGTTGACAATTAATTTTTAATGATATGATTTCTGAAAATTTTTCTTATTTTTATGAAAAAAGGGAAAAGGAATAAAATTTACATACTTATAGAAAAACTAATTTTAAAAATATGGCAATTGGGGGACTATCCGACAGCAGTGATATCTTAAATTATTTTACGTTAAATTTTTGTGTGTGTGTGTGTGTGTATATATATATATATATGTATATATATATATATATATATATATATATATATATATATATATATACATCATTCTTTTTCTCTTATTGGTGTTTATTTTTAATCAAAAATTATTTGGCATAATCAAAGTAAAAATAGGTCAATTTTTGAAAATGAAAATTTGCAATGAAGCTTTTAAAATAAGAATAAGAATAAGAATCTCGAGGTTCCGAGTTCGAATTCCGGTCTCGGCCGATTGAGGCAAGCACCACTGTACGTTACATATGATTTGTTCGCAAAAGGCACCGACAATTTCCATTGCTCATTAGCATCGTAATGTTAGCATAAATACAACGACGTTAAATAAAATTCAAAAAATAAGACTTCCCTGTTAATTGTACTAAATCATATATATTTTTATTAGCCACAGATTATGTACTACATTTCAACTTTCAGATCTTAAAGGGTGTTTTGTTTACATATTGAATTTTTACGAGCTTAAAATTTTACGAATCAATTTCTAATCTACTGAATTCCTAAGCATTCACCGCCCCATAAGAAGTTATCACTTCAAAAAAAATTTTTCAAATTTTTAAATTTAAGTTATCAAAAAAGTTGCTGTCTTCAAAGCCTGACAAGGAAAACTCAGAAGTCTGTATCGATAAAACTTTATCAAGAGGCTTCTTATATCATAAAAGAAGCCAGGACAAAACTTTTTCTGTCATTAGACTTTCATCGAGAGACACAACAATGAAAACTTTAAAATTTGTATCGTTTTTAATTATTCTTTGTATGATTAATATTTGCCACAATTTTATCATCATTTCCTTATCTATTCAGTTCCTTATTCCAATAAATATACATGATAATTATGATATTAAATAATAAATCAAAAATTACTTTACTTACACGTGTAGATTCAAATATAACATCGAAAGATTACACAAATTATTTATAAAAATCATAAACATATAATTTGTATATTATGATGGTGAGTATAAATGTTTATCACTTGAATCATCAATGCCATACTCGTTTCTTAATGAGACATGATCACAATGTAACGTTTTAACTTAGTTAATTGATTTTTTAAAGTCTGTAATGTTGAATTAAATGATTTTGTCTGTTTTACAAAATTTTGAGTCCTCTTGATGTTGATGTTAATAAGTTATATATAAAATGAAAACCAATTTCTTACTTTCAAACACATGAAATTAGGAACTCTTCCATTAAAAAGTAGTATTCGTTATTATAAACAATGATTTTTTAGAGAAATCTTTAAAAATTGAGAGTGTTAGACCAATAGCTCGCTGCTTTCTTCATAATTTTATGTATAAAAACATATCTGCAAATTACAGCAAGATCCGTAACCCAAATAAGGATTACTCTCTTTGTGAAATTCTCAAAATAAAAAATTTAAAAAATGATCGTGCAATAATAAACTTTAAAAAATAATAAGTAATGTAAAAATGATTTTAATAAAATCAAAATAGTACATTTCATACCAGTTGCAAACCGTATTTTTTGCCATGAGAACGAAGAAAGAGCAACGAAGTTGCTCTTTCTAAAAAATGTACTATTTTACATCATGCATCTTACACGCTGGTTCCAGATTTCATTACTAAGGCATTTCTGCAAGCTAATTTTCATCACTGATCAAAGCAATTATTGATTGATTAATTTTTAGTTCATCGTGGTATTTTTTTAAATTTAACATTTTTATTTGTAAATCCTAATTTTTCGATAATTTGAGTTTAACTTTGTTTGAAATCATATGAAAAATACTACGAAATCCATTATCAAATTTCAATAAAATTCGTGTTGAAAATTCATTAGTTTAAAAAAGTCTAATTTACAAATTGTATTGTAACTTGATCAAAGTTTTAAATTAAATATCTATAGATTAAAAATATGATTAAATTGAATTATTTAATTGATATTTTTTCTTTTTCTAAGCAAAAACTTTGCATCATTTAAAATAATCACTTTTACAATAATATAATTTTCTTTTTTTTTTTTTAAGAAAAAAGATTAATATATAAAGGATATTGTCCTCTATATGTTAACCTTTTTTATATGGTAATGTCGAGGGAGCCCAGCCTGGTTCCCGTTTAACACATTACATCAGGCTAGACTGTCAGACCCACTATACCGAAAACTTTGACTACCGATGGATGGTCAGCCACTTTTGTGACCAACAATCAACCGATACCCAATGAGGTCGGATTGAGTTGCGATATAAATGGCACATACACTAATTTTCTTTCGAAAAAAAGTTAGAGGTACCTGGCCAGGATTCGAACCCATGCGGCCAGGATTTTAACCCATGCAATATATAATATAATAAAATATAAAATTTGTAAAATTCTTAAGAATTTCAATGTACTCTGCTGTTAATGAACTAAACTGGTTTAATAAATGATATTTTTAAAATTTTTAATAAAATTTCATTAATGTAAATATTAATAATTCGTTAACAGGAGGTCACGTATCTCTGTCCTTTTCTAATCAAAGAAATTATTTTTTTACAAAAACTAATAACTTTAGCAAAAAATGAAGAGAAAGCCGCATCTTGTATCAAAAAAAAGCAATATTTTCTCTGATAAGAAAGAATTAATTTTATTGCTTCGTTTTCAAGAAAATCTTGAAAAACTTAAATAATAGAGGTTAGGGTGGACAATTTGGTTTTTCAAGGTTTTCTTGAGAACGAAGCAATAAAATTAATTTTTTCTTATCAAAGAAAATATTGCTTTTTTTGATACAAGATGTGGCTTTCTTTTCATTTTTTGAAAAAGTTATTAGTTTTTGTGAAAAAATCATTTCTTTGATTAGAAAAGGACAGAGATACGTGGCCTCCTCTTAAAATGTAAATAAAAATCAGTTATTTGTTCAATTACGGCATTTATGTTATTTGCTATTGAATTTGATCCTCGTTAGATGGTTTTATCGATTGCGCGCAAGCACGCAACTTTATATTCATGTATACACATTAAAATATTATTTTTTTTTAAATATCATTATTTTCAAAAATATTAATTTATAATTATTTAGAATTAACTTTAATTAATATTAATAATATTAAAAACATTTTTCAGATATTTTAATTTAATTGAGGTGATCTAATAATAGGGTGATATAGTTACGAACATTGCCATTTCCTTAATTTTTAATCTTTGTTAAAAAATTTCCCGAAATATCTCTATGTTACGCTTTTTATTAGTTTAAATGATCCAAAAGATATTTGAATTTCCTTTCAAAACTAATGATGAAATATTTCTTTTTCTCGTGTTGTATAAATTCCAAACTGATGAAGTTCTGCTTCTGCGATTATAATTTTCCTGCACCCGTAGTTTGTTTATTTTTTTATGTCCTACAAGAGGAGTTGCATATGATGTAAATGCTGCGTGGATCCAGGTGGAAGAAAGTGACAATTTTTACTTTGCTATTGTTTTATTGAGAAAAATTTTCTAGTAAAAATTACAAGTTACAGTGGTAGTCACAGGCTGACATTATAGCAAAAAATTAACATGTTACTTAAGTGAAACTTACTACGTTACCATTGTTATTTTTATGATAAAATTTTTGTCAGTTCATCACTTAACTCATCCGTAGTTTGTAACCTGTACTCCTCGATTTGATAATAGTGCAAAATTCAAACTAATTACAACGCATACAAAAATTCGTTTCAATTTCTTGGTTTCTACTCATGTTATAATATGAAGCATTTAATAATTTTTATAAAAAAATAGTAGGGGAGATCCGAGTTAAAAGTAACAAGGATAAATATTAACAGTCAGTAGTTAACTTTGTATGTTTAATATAATTATTTCTGTTATTTAAACATATTTAGTACCTTACAATATGTCGCAAAGGAAAAACGTACAACTTAGCGATTTTTTTGACAGGTTATAGAAAATTTTCACATACTTAAATGCTGGTTTTTCATTTCATTCTATGTAATTAATAAAATTAAAATTATTTCATGTTGATATATAAAATTATATTAACATATGTAGGTATCAACAAATCTTCGGGGTAAATATTAACACTGGTAATATATATTTGAAAAGGATGACAAAATGCAATAAATTAAAAATTAATTTAATAAGAACTTTACTATGATTGTTTTTATAACATTATATAATGTTTCTAGTTATAATTATTCTATATCATAAAAAAATTGATGTTATTTTTGCTTTCAAAAGAGATAAAAAAACATTTTTTCATATTTTGTTAAAATTTTGTTTATTATATTTTATTTGTTATTTGGATATACAGTAAATGATACATATATACTTGTATTTAGTATTAAATTGCATTTTTATAATAAAAAAGTGTAATGTTAATACTTCCTCCAAACGCGGGGCAAATATTGAAACGAAAACCTTTAAATCCTCTTTCAAAACAATCTATTGATGCCTTTAAAAATTCCTGTATTAAATCATAACTGATGTTAATCACTAACATTTACGATAAGTGAGATACTTTAAAAAGTACGTAGATTAAAAAATAGAAATATTTTTGTATAAAGTGTTTTAGTCTTGATTTCCCCTACACACAAAGCTTACCTATCTCGCATTTTCAAAGCATAATAAAAAATATTAGAATAAAATTTAAGAATTACATGTCAATAATTTCTCGTAATTTATTAAATAATATTCCTTTTTATTTAACAATATCATGTTTCTATAAATAATAAATAAAACACCTTTAATTATTACTGTACACATCTGTAATTATTTTATTATTGTCTATTACGGCATGCTGAGATAACACAAATTATTAGAATGATTTCACAATAAAACAATATGAAACCTTTGGTTTTTCGCTACACAAATGTATTTCGGGTCAAACACATACTTAAGCACCTAAAATAATTAAAGTTACGCGTCTAAAAATTTGTAAAAGTGTATAGAAAATTAATTGTAAAGAGTTTTAATTCTTGTTAGCGTGCTATAAGTACACCACATTTGGTCCCGTTTCTTCTCTTGTCTTCTTCGACTCTTAAGCGTCAAGACGCTCCAGGTCTTGACCCAATAAAATTTAATTAACTGTTGCTCTTTTTAAAGTAAAAAAGTGAAATAGTATATTGTGCAACAAGTGCGCAAAGGAGATGAATCTCTCTCTCTCTCTCTCTCTCTACACAGAAGGAGTATATTATTTTTTCTAGCAGCATTTTTTCACACTTGTGAGAAAATGATTTACGAGCAAAAAATCTTTTACATGAGCCTGGAGTACCGCCTGAGTGAGGCAAAAAAGATGAATTGGACTCAAGAACCTTTAATTTTACGCACAGACGGGTGAAATTTAAAAATATAAATTTTACACAAACAAATATAACATATATTCTTTACATATATTATTTTGTAAATAAAATTTTTTACATTTTGCAGTAGCAAAAATAATGTATAGTTATAAAGTCATGGATACGTATTTAAATCTGGAAATCAGTGTGAATTGAATATATAATTTAAACAATATGATGAAATATGAAACACGTCATTGTTTTATTTCTTAATAGAAAGAACAGTGGTGCAAAAGGCTTTGTGTACACTCATTTTATTATAAATAAAGCCATCTAATAAAATTACTAAAAAATCTGGAATTCAAATTCTTTGATCCCCCTTTACAAATAATATCTTATATCGGATTTCATGTTTATCAAAGTTTATGTTATTTGGAAAACATATATCGTTGATTATGAATTTTTGTGGAAAATCAGTTTTAAAAACATAATTATAATTATTATGTATAATGTTTATAAAATTTGTCATATATATTAATAAAAAGTACATTAAAAGTATAATTTTTGAAAAATTACTTGTTTTTAAATTGGCAAAAATAAAATTCTTAAATAATATCCTTTTTGAAGGTTAAAGTTTACAAATTAACAAATAATTTAAATGTTTGAACTATTTATTATTTATAATTAATTATTTAATTTAAAAATACAATTTTTTTATGGTTAAAATATACAAAATTAATAAAATAATATTTTTTTTTTAATTAAAGTGTATTCTTTTTTAATATCAAAATGTCTTACTTAAAAAATTATTTATGATATAATATCCTTTTGTTCTAATATTTAATTAAACTTCAATATCTCTACATCGAAATCAACAAAGTTCATTTTCCATAAAATGATAATCTGCTTACGTGATTATTCAATTATCGCATTTTCTAGAATAGATTCCATAGCTTGTAATTCAGTAAATCAGTTATTTACACAAAATACGTGCGCCCACAGACACACACACACACACACACGCACACTTACCCCCTCCCACAAACTCACGTAGAAAAAAATATAGCAGTCATATATAAAAAATTATTAGAAAAAATTACTATAGTGTTATATTAAAAGAACTAGATTTTTTTAGTCATATGTGCTAAATAATTTATAGAGTTTGTTACTACAAAATAATAATAAATTATACTGGAAAAATTTATTAAAAATTTATATTATAGTAAAAATGCTTATAAAACAAAATACATGCTATAAAATTTATAATAAATTATTTTTTTATATTATATTAAAATATTACAAAATAATATCTCGATAATTGTGTTCTCTGTCAAAGGAAAAGCCAAAAACGAGGTAAACTTCTGGGTGTTAACTCCCCGACGAACAGAGAGCTTCTACGACTTAACTCAGAATTTTCTGGCCTCATATATATACTTGTGCCTTTGAAATTTGAATAAAATAGTCCTATACGAATACAATTTTATTTTACAATAGAATTGACTCCAAAACATTTTATATTCTTTTTAATAAAATAGTACAATACATAAATATTATTTTATAAACTGTACTATTTTAAAAATATTCTTTTAAATGGTAAATTTTTTTATAATTATATAATATTTGTTATCAATAATCAATAGTTCCACGATATTTTTTTGACTACGGTATATAGTATCGAATATCAAATTCTTTTTTTTCATTGTAGAACATCCAAGTTTACCTTTTTAGAACAAAAAAAATAAGTATCGCTTACTGAATGCTAACTTTCACACTTGTTATATATTGAAACCTGTCAAAGTAAGTTAGTAATAAGTAATTTCAACTAATGGTTGCAATCGACAATTAAGATATCAATGGAATCCGTACCAATGTATTAAATAAAAAAGCAAGCACATCAAGCATGATTTTCGTTACTAAAATTATTTTATTTTAATAATAAGCTTTTAAAGGTTAAAGTAATATCAAATCACAGTAACAAACGTGAAGAAATAAAACGAAAGAGACAACGTTAAACGGTAAAGATCAGAATGCTGCCGATACTAAAATTTACGAGAACTGCACTACTTCGAGCCAAAGTATTTAGAGGATCGATATACGCCCCATTCAGATCGAAAGAAATGGTTATCGATGGTTTGCGGTTTAATTGTCTTTGCGAAATTGCGAATTGGTAGAATGGAGGACATAATGACAAAAATAAATAGTCAATCGAGTTACTGAGATATTTTAAGTATTTTATAAAAAATTTCTAATCAATCTGTAAGCATAGCTAATTTATATCCTTTAGTCAAGACATTCAGAAACAGATTCTATTCACATTAATTTATAAAACCATTTATTTTTATTTTAAGCACATTATGCAAAATTTCAGGAAAAGAAATGCATTAGCTTTTAATATATGCCATGAAGATTATATTCACTTAAATTTTTAAATAAATCCATTCATTAGTTATCGAGAATTTTGGTTTACTCAAAAATTTAAGCGAATAATCTTTATGGTACATACTACAAAATAATGCATTTCTTTACCTGAGATTTTGCAATAAAATGAAAAGATAGTCAATATTTATGAGTACAGGTGTAATGTTCATTTTACATTTCCTAAATATTTTATTCACAAATGAACTTTTATCAGCGAGACTTAAAAAATTATTAGTTTCGAAATAAACTTTTATTGGAGATTTTCAATTTTTATGAATCCATTGCTTTTTATGAAATTTTTTAAACTATTTTTCAGATTTTTATTTAATGTTAAAGTCCAAATTCTCAAGGTGATGACTTTCAAAGAGAATTTCACAAAGTAATAGTCGATTTATATTGATAACAAATAATAAATTAGGAAATAAAAAAATTTGAGATACAATTTTCTAATAAAAAAAATTTATTTTTTTCTAAAATACATTTTTTTTATGCAAGACTATGCTATTGTATTCGAATTTCTATACTTTCTCGGCATTATTTCTTTCATATAATATTAAAAAGCACTATCAAATTTTAATAAAAAGCAAGATGTGATTAAGAGGGATGGATCTACTTGCATTTTTAGCTGGATAATATTGCTAGTAAGATTAAAGATCTTCTCTAGTGGGTAAGACAATAAAATAATATTTATATATTCTTTATATGCTTCATGTGTTTTTGACACAAATTTATAGTGTTTTTTAATATTATGTATTTTTAAGATAAAGCTGTTTGTATTTTAATGATGATGAGTAAGCGGTTAGTCTCGTGCCCGAAGCAAGTTACTTTTTGTTAAAGAAACTATTTTTTTCTTCTAAAAGAAATTTCTCATCAATGCAGATTTTAATTTCTAAAGCAATGCACTCAGAATTTTTTTTCTTCCCAGTTGTCAACAATTATTTCAAAAAGTTCGCTTTGAAAGTTTTTTCCAGATTTTTTTTGTGATGTTTAGAGCGTCATATTTTTTTTGGCGAATGTCATATGTTATTTATGTTCTTTACTCATTCTCCACTATAAGTTTATTATTGCGTATTCACATGAATTTATTAATTATAAAATCCGAATTTCAATCATTTATTTATTAACTCGTTAATGTGATTTCATCTTAAGTTAGCTGCTTTGTCATTGAATTACTTTATGCGTCACATTTTAATAAATGCTTGTCAAATATGGGCTTATGGAATATCAATTATTCTGACGTGGTTCGTTAGCGTTAAATCATGCTATCTTATTTTGATGGTACGAAAATGTAAGGTAAAAAATATGCAATATTTTGTGTTTCAAAAAGTATAGTTTTAATATTTTTTTGATGATATAAATCGTAAACTGAGCATTTTTTACATAAAAAAGTTTTTTTATGTAGAAAATTTTATTCAATAATTTGTTATCAATTTTTTTAATTTATTCAATTTATAATCCTCTAATTTAAGGGAATAATATGTTATACTTTATATTTTCCCTACTAATTACAAACGTAAAAAATGTTTTACTTTTGGTCCCTTTCGAGTTTATCATGTGACCATTACTATCGTTGTAGGAATAAATGCATTATTTTTTATATAAATAATATATATAAACAAAACACTTGTAAAAAATTTAAAATTTATGAAATTGATTCGGACAAAGTTTTTTAAATTGTATTTCATTAAAATAAACATTTTTTGTAAAGGGGAGTGTACCTTTAAAGCTTTATTGATTTTATGGTGTAAAAATGCCAAAATTCGTAATTTTTGCAATTTTTATTTTGGTGACTACTAACTAGGAGAGTGTCACACCTCCGGATCACGGATTTTGCTCAAACTTTGAGATAAGTTTTCAGATGATAAAATATGGAAAAAGCTAAAGTTATAGTCACAAACACTCAATATTCCCCTAGTTACAGGCAATTAAAGAAAATCACTAAAAAAGTTACTAGATTTTTAAACGCATATAATTCTTTAGCATTGATAGGTAGAAGCTTGAAACCTTTTTCAAATTGAAGCTGAGCTCAAATCGTTTCGAAACAGTGATTACAGCATCTCAAAATATTATTTTTTCTCAAAGTTAGAGCGTAATAAGGATCGGACCTGAATTTTCTTTTTAAAATATTAATTAATAATAAAAGCTAAAATTAGGTCCAATCCTTATCACGCTCTAACTTTGGGAAATAATAATATTTTGAGATGCTGTAATCACTGTTTCGAAAGGATTTGAGCTCAGCTTCAATTTGAAAAAGGTTTCAAGCTTCTACCTATCAATGCTAAAGAACTATATGCGTTTAAAAATCTAGTAACTTTTTTAGTGATTTTCATTAATTGCCTGTAACTAGGGGAATATTGAGTGTTTGTGACTATAACTTTAGCTTTTTCCATATTTTATCGCAATTTTACCGACAGCATTGAAATCTTCAAAGTTTCAACTGTAAGTGCAAATTTCATGATGACAACAAATAATTTCTTCTATGCCCAAAATAAGATTCGAAATGTCTCTCTCAAGCCTTGTAGTAAAGAGCATTAACGGCAAAGATTACACTGAGAGAAATTGTATATGAAATATTACAAGAATAAACTAGTAGTCAAGTCACAGACTATGAAACGTGCTCTTTTTTCTAGCGTTTATAGTAAATTTTATTAAGTCCATAGTAAATTTTATTCGGTTCATAGTAAATTTTATTAGGTTCCTAAAATTATTTACAATGCTATTTTTGAAATATTACAATGTCAACATACTAAAATTTCGAACGTTTTAATTATTTCAATAATATCTACAAATTTTTACTAGTCCACATAGTAATTTTTCTCATATCCATTGTAGAAACCCTATATAATTTCTTGTAAAAATACCCCTTGCGCATGCGCAAGTTGATTTCCAAGCAAGAGAGAACGATACCAACAGCTGACGATATTGACATATCTTAACCTCAAAAATCCTGAAGCTTGTCACGTTAAAATTTGTGTCCAACTCCCGCAAGTGGTAAGAGTTGAGTTCACTTACAAGGAGAGTGTTTCACCTTCGGGTCACCGATTTTGCTCAAATTTTGGGAATGTTTTCTGAATGCAGAAACATGAAAAAAGCCAAAATTTTAGAGGCCAACGCTCAATATTTCCCTAGTTACAGGCCATTGAAGAAAATCTCTAAAAAAGTTACTAGAATTTCAAACGCTTATAGTTCTTCAGTATTATTAGCTAGAAGCTTGAATCTTTTTTTAAATGAAAGCTGAGCTAAAATCCTTTTGAAATAGTAGTTATAGCATATCGAAATATTATTTTTTCCCAAATCGATAGCGTACTAAAGATTGGACCCAATTTCAGCTTTTATTATTAATTAATATTTCTATAGGTGCAATTTCAAAAGTGTTTGAGCTCAGCTTTCATTTAAAAAAAGGTATAAGCTTCCAGCTAACAATGCTGAGAAACTATAAGCGTTTGAAAATCTAGTAACTTTTTTATTGATTTTCTTTAATGGCCTGTAACTAGGGAAATATTGAGTGATGGCCTCTAAAATTTTGGCTTTCTTCATGTTTCTGCATCTAGAAAACATTCCTAAAATTTGAGCAAAAACGGTGACCCGAAGGTGAAACACTCTCCTTGTTAGTATATAAGACCGATCCATCTGACCGTTACTAAAATGCGCGCGTGTTTTCTAGCGACCTTTTAGATAGTATGCGTTTATATTAAGTTTAGGTGTAGGTTAGATTAAATTATTGTTATGCGAGGTACGAAAATATAAAATTAACAATTGTATTTGAAATTGATTCTGAAAATAATACTTGTATTTGAAATTAATATACTATTCATAAAATAAGAATTTAATGATCGTCAAAAAATTTTTTATCGTTTGAATATATATAAAATTTATCAAGTGTAGGAATAAAATTTACTATGTAACATAGTAATTTTAACGCAGTGGAAAAGTTTACAAAGCTACATAGTAAAATTTCAAAGATGTCCGTCTATGAGTTGGTTACCAGCGTACATGGTAAAACATTCTATAATTCTTGTAATATTTACTATGAAATTTCTCTCAGTGTATGGTTGCGACTATGCAGGGACATGCATCGCGTGCTTATCTTTCGAAATTTTTTTATATACGTATTTAATTACAAAATTCGCACTTACAATTAAAATTTTGAAGATTATAATGCTATCGGTAAAATTGTAATCCATTTAATAGTTTCCAAGAAAAAAAGTTACAAAAATTACGAATTTTTGAATTTTTACTCCATAAAATCGCAAATAACTCGAAAAATAAGCATTTTTAAGGTATACCAGAAAAAAAAATTTGTTCAAATCAATTTCATGAATTTTTATTTTTTTACAAGCTTTTTGTTTATAATAATTACGGGCTCACTCGGAAAAAAATAAAAAAACATATTTCTACTCGGAAAAATATACAAAACCAAATTAAAAAGGTTTGGTGCATTAGAAATGCAAAAAAAAAAAATATTCGCTTCATTTAAGGGAGTAAACCGCTCGCCTATTATTTGCAAGGTTTTTTTTTATTTTTGTTCAATTTTTTGGTAATTATTATAGATATTAAATATTTACTTTAACAATAATGATCCCTTTATTAACGTAAAATTATTTATTTTTTATTTTAACAATTTGTTATAATGAATGAATATTTATAATAACAAATTTAATGAAAAAATAGGTTCATGCTGAGGATAGTATGATAAAAAATATCTGTGTAAAATCGGAATTTTATCGGTTTGTTAGTATTTGAGCTGCATCGCACGGCGCGTAAAAAAACATGTTTCGAGAAAAACGCATTTAAAGTTTTTGGTTTGGAAAAGTAGAGTTCATATAGAGTTATAGTTACCTAAGCTGAATCTGCGACGCCAGGATCGTATAGTGACCCCCCTTAGTATATGAATTTTCAACTGATACATGCATTTGTTAAGCAAAAAAAATTAGTTTTACACTTTGGGTCAATCGGTAAATGGACAATTAAGAAAATTTTTAACTTTCCGATAGAATAAAAATTATTAAAATTCATTAATTTTTAATGGGTTTTGGATATTTTTTTACAAAACATATTCAAGATTAAGAATCTCTTTAAAATATAAAAAGAAATTCAAATTTGAAATATAAAAATGAATTAAATGGACAAGTTGTTCATGACCGGACAGTATATTCGAATAGATGAACAGGAAAATGAAACATAGTTATATCAAACGGAATAAGCCTTTTTTCATTAAATTTAACAATAAATAGTGCTCAAATTAACAATTAATAATGATATTATTGAATAATATCTTAAAATTCTAAAATATAAGCTTATATATCGTGAAAAAATGAAATCACGTTTTTAGCGGGAACTGTAGTAAAATGGATGCCAGCTATATGCTTATGAGAGAACCGAAATGCGCTCTCAAATGGCATACTACATACATTATAATCTTATTTAGAAACAAAAAAAAAATAATTTTCCCCATAATTCTATATTATTTAACTAAATAATGTACTTTTTAATTTATGTCAATAAAATTTATTTATGTTCATTTAAAAATTTTTAAATTTATTTAAAGTTGAATTTGTCCAGTTACCGACTCATTCAAGTACTTTTATAAAATATTTTAATTACTAGATTTTAAAATAATTTTTAAATTAAAGTTAAACAAAGCAAATAAGTGATGATATTGAGCCTTGAAGGCAATGTTCAATAGGAATTTAGTCAGTTGATGTTGATCTCAAAGGAGATTATTGGTGCATTGTGGTTATATTTCGTATATAGTACGTTAATTTTGAATATGTGCTTTGCGTAATCATTGTTCTACTATTGTAATAAAAGATAGTATATTAAAAAGATTATTTCCTTGTAGAAATGTGAATATAAAAAATGGTGTATATAAAAATTTAAGGTTATTAGTAATAATAATGCCAAAGAAATGGTCATAAAGTGTTAAAAAAAGCGTTTCCATTTCTACTGGTCATAAAATCGTAAAAATAACGTTTCTATTTCCACCAGAGTTTCTTCAATAATTAAAAATTTAATTTGATTGTAACTGCAACTAATATTTAAAGATATGACAACGCAAAAAACATATCGTTCCATGCAAAATTTCAAAATTACACAGAAAAACTAAAAAATTTAGCATAAACCAACTATTATTAATTTAGATTATAATCGAGTACCCTTTAATTAAATTTTAAAGTTATTAATTTTAACATATAGGATATCATTTTATTAGTTTCAAGTTTTTTATCGCTTTCTTGAAAGATTTGTTGGTAAATGATATTTGTAAATCTTAAATAAAGTTAATTATTTTCACAAAATTCTCTTTGCGATTTAACAGCAATTTTTTAATAATTATACATTTACATATTACCGTGATCTAAATAAAGGCCAGCAAGTTATTTTTTTGTAATTATCATTATAAACGTATGTGATATACAAGCTATACACAAAAGGTTCATAATTATAAAATAGATTTTGTGCATTCGGCTCAACGTTCAATTCTTTTAAAGTTAAAAACAATTTGTAATGAATTTACAGTATTTAAAAAAAAATTGCAATTAATCAAATAAAATTTCATCTGCCTTATAATTAGAGTTTTAGAAACTTAATTTTTCTAAAAGATTATTACAACTAATATAAACTGAAATTCAGTATTTTTTTTCGTATACGTAAATACTATTAAAAAATTTAATTTTGCTTCCAGAATATTACTGAAATTTTAATTTTTACTTTAAATTTTATGCAATTGCACAGTAAAATTACGGTGAAATTATTAATTGTTATGCAATTTCACAATAAAATCACGATAAAATCATTAATTTAAATATTGGTTTGCATAAAAATTAATTCACAGAGTGGGAGCTAGCTCCTAGTTTTGCATTAACTTTTGTTTTTTAACAGTGAAGCTAAATATTCGCACTATTTCTATTCCCTAATAATTTTTAAACAACTTTTTAAACAAATTTATATTTCATAGGCAAAGTTTTAATATTTACTTTAATATATTTATGGTAAAAACCCTCTAGAATAAGCGATTCTGAATGGATGCGACTTATCTCATAATTTCACGAAAAAAGAAATATTTGAAAGCTAGAAAAAGTCCGAAACCCAAATGCAATACTCTATCTTCGTAAATTACTTAATTGAATTTAAAATATAAAAAGTATTTTTCATACAATCTTTTTAAATTCAAAGATCTCTAAGAAAAAATTAAGAACCAAAGCAGTTAGTAATGTTTTTTCTTTTACGATAATTAATCCAGTTTTATACCAATCAACTACTGCGAACAATTACTAATATTTCGAAATAATAAATTGTAGGAATAAAAGTTAAAATATGACAGTCTTACAAAACGAAGTAATTTAGCTAATAATTACGGTTATGGAAGTGTAATAATTAATGATTGAAAGTCAAATAATAATTAGGTAATAAATAATATTGTCAGTTATAATTTAAAAGGTATTAAGACATTAAAAATGTTAAAATCTCATTAAATTGTCAAACAATGTGATATACGTATGGTAATAAAATTTAATTTCCATAGTTAATCATTCAATAACATGCAAACAAATATTAAACATTATAAAAATAAGTTGATATTTTAAATTTTTAAAGCTTTAAAATTGACATTTTTTAGAAAGAGTTATATAAAAAGAACTTAATGATAGCTGTTATTTTTATTTTTTAATATTTCAGAATATTTCTAAAAGTATTTTTTTTATCAATACATTCATGCAAAAAATAATATTTTTAGTTCATTTTATATTTTTAATAATTATTAAACATGTGGGATAAGCTTTCAACTTTCTAGAGAATTTTTCAAGCAATCAAATATTTATGTTGTTGAAATCTTGAGAAGATAGTAAAGTGCTTATTAAATTTGCAAACCATTATCGTGTGAAGTAAATCATTATCTCAATCGATGCTTCTCTCCATTAAAATTGTTTGCAGACTTAAATTACTATTTTGATAAAATAATGCTAACGTTATAATGGAAGTATGCATGTAAGTATTTTTTTAAATACGTTTTTAAAGGGCAATGAACAATTTTTAAGAATATTAAATTATGTATTCACTATCATTAAATTAATTTTTAATTAAAAACTTACATTAATATTTCATTTTTTTCTGATAAATCAATATCTTATTTTATTATTAAATATTTCCTAAAAAAATTTTATTGCTTAAATATTCTTTAATTGTGTTGATATACATGTTTATTGTAAAGCTTTCATAAAATATAATCATAAAATGATTTAAATACTGAATAGCTCCTTGTCTTCGCAAAGGTATAGTAGTAAAGTTCAATTCAGGTCAGACCAATCGATAAAGGATATCACAAGGCAAGCAAGGCATTCTCGTACTTTGAACTTCAAAAATATAATTGAAAACAATTATATCTTTCGTTAAATGTTTATTGGACGGTCGATAATTTTAATGAAACAATTTTAATACAACGTATATGCTCGATACATGATGAAATTAAATCGATTAAAATATTGTAAATCGCATCAAAACGATTTTTGCTGTTTTCAGAGTTTGTTACTTTAACAGGTCACATGGAAAATTAATAATACCAAAGAAATATTTTAAGATTAAATTAAGGTTTAAGAGGATTTTAGAGTGATAGTAAAGTCTTGTTTCTGCCTTCATTGGTATTTTATGAATCGATTCCGGATGTTCGTAAATATCTTAACCAATTACACCATTTTCCAAAATAAACATTGTTATTCCTGAGAAATTTTGTCTGACTAAAGTGCTACAATAAAATATTAAATTATAAAATATATAATTATAAAATAAGTAATAATAAAATATGATATACTTCCAGCTTAAAAAGTTTAATCATTAAAGTTTATTTAGAAATCTTAATTTTATTTACTCTATAAAACATATTCTAAGATGTAAAATTATACTAGTTTTAAATTCGAATAATCTGCAAGAGACCCAAAAATGAGTTTTAATTTTTTCATATTTATTATATTAAAATTTATCTATGTCATTTATTGATTAGTATAAATATTATACCCCCAAAAATAAAAATAAAACAAAACTGTTAAATGTTTGGAGTTTAAATTAAAGATGTTCACTTAAAGCTGAAAAAAATAAAGCAGTAGTAATGTTTTACGTTATTAAGACTTTTATCCTAGAAGGCATTTCATAACGATTTTTATTCTTAAAAAACAGCAAAACATTTAATAAGAAATAAAAAAATAATATTAATGATAATATTTCTTATAAGTATCTCAATTCAGCATAATGGAAGAAAGTAAAATGTAGAGTAGTAATGTTCGCCTATCTACGATCATTTATGACGTACAGGAACTTGAAAGTATTTGGAAGAGTATAATGCTACGGTACTTTATATTAGAATCTAAAGGCATCATGAAAGGGATTTTAATTATATTTACGTTTTTTTATTTTTTTTTAAATGGTCTTAAGCTTCCAACTTGTTTGAATACGGCGTTAATAAGTACAGAGGCCATCAACAAATTAGGACAAGTACCAAATGTCAAGTGTTTATGTTTGTGCATATGATATTCAAGAGCATAAATAATGTAAAGTTGGTAAGGGTTTATAAACGCAAAACACTAATATATAGTACAAACAAGAAATCAGTAGGTGAGTCACAAAAAACTAACTATTAACTTAAATCTGAATTTCCGAAAAATTTCTAAATACCGATAACGTTTTATAAAAATGTCTTTTACAACTATTTTACAGATATCTTAAATTTACCATTAACTAAGTTATATGAGCGCGTAAGCTGTTTCAAAAAGAAATACAATAATAGATTTTGCTACAACAAATATGAAAAAAAAGGAATCAAAGAAATAATAATAGATAGGATAAAATTGACTCATATATTATTAGGAATCAAAACAAAGGGCAAAAAAATCAGAAAAGAAACAAAGTTGAAAACAGACTATAAAAGGTGACAAATTGATTGAAAGAAGAAAAAATGTATACATGAAGAAAATATAAAAGGAAAAAATAAATATAACATGAACATGATAAAACAAACAGTTGAATTATATATAAAGGGAGAAAACAAAGTACAATAGATGGAAGAATAATGAGACATAATATAATAAGAAAAATAAAGAATCAGCAAAATTATTTTAAAGTTCAAAGAAGGGAAGATGTGAAAAAAAGAGAAATGAATAGATAGTAAAGAAATATTTAAAAGAAGAAAAATATTTGAAACAGTTTGTTAATCCGTTAAGATCGATAAAATAAAGGGATATTGATACAGATAAATATTGGTTGGTACAGGAAGAATGTAGATAAAAAGATCCTAATACTGTGTATATCAAGACATATGAAATACTGATACATAGAGTATACTAGAATAGGGAAATTTTAGTATAGATTAAATACTATACTACTCTTACTTATTAAGAGAATATCAGCGCTTCAGACCATTTAGATTTTGTTGAAATTGAGATGTTTTCTTATTTAAAAATATGAAAAAAGCTAAAGTTTAAAACTTTAACGCTTAATAAATTTCAAAGTTGAATAATATAAAAGCAATAATTTTTATGATATCTAGCAAAAATAACCATTTTCAGGAGTTTTCATAGAATTTTTAATGATTTTAGAAAATGTGAAAAACCCAATATTCATCTCATCGAAAAATTCTTTCAAAATTTCGAAAAATTTTTTCATGGAAAATCAAAAAGAAATATTTTTCCAAAATGATTATCTAAAAACCAAATTTTTTCTGAAAATTTCAATGAATTTTTAATTATAAAAATAAATTAATATTTTCTGTATATCAGTATGTTAGTACAGTATTTTTTATCGAATGTTTCAAATTTTAAATACCGGATTTATAATAATTTCAAACTTTTGCTCTTTAAAATTTTTATAGATTATTTATTCAGTGTAGAGGTCTCAGTGAGTCGGGCGGTAGAGTGATGGATTCGTAATCTCGAGGTTTTGAGTTCAAATCTCGCTCTTGACAGTCGATTGATACAAACACCACTATAGGTTGCATGTGCTTTGTTCACAAACACATTGAAAAATTCTATTGCTAATTCAACATTGAAAATTTCTATCGCTAAGCATAGTAATGATAGCATAAAATACAGCGTAAGATAAGAAAAAATAGTATATTATGCACTGAGGGAGTACAGTAGGCAAAGTACCCATTGCGTAAGCATACACACAGTGAATGTTTGCCTACTTTACTTACATTTGAATAAAAACAAACTACAATACTGGATTGAAAAGTGCGGTATTCTTCCTAAAAGTCAGTCTGGATTTAGAAAAGGACAAAGTACTATAGACAACTTGGCAAACCTTACTCTTAGCATAGAAGAATCGTTTAATAACAATAAGGATGTTCTAGCTGTATTTCTCGACGTTAATAGCGCTTTTGACATAATACTAACAGATGTATTGTTAGAAAAACTTGCAAAAATAGGTTGCCCTGAAAATCTTGTTAATTTTGTTAAATTCTTAACGTTCGAAAGATTGATTCACATAAATAACAATGAAAACGAATTCAGGCTTGCACATAAAGGCGTCCCTCAAAGAGGAGTCTTAGTCCCATTATGTACAATATCTACCCACACAGCATTGAAGATTTGGAA
This sequence comes from Anastatus disparis, assembly GCA_017163975.1. Taxonomy (NCBI): domain Eukaryota; kingdom Metazoa; phylum Arthropoda; class Insecta; order Hymenoptera; family Eupelmidae; genus Anastatus; species Anastatus disparis. Next base: position 2,160,127 of record JAFFSR010000381.1, read on the forward strand.
TATTTCTGAAATATTCCTATGCCAATCTATTAAAAAAAGTAACGACCTCAATAAGTTAATTAACAAACTAATAAAAGAAGAAAAGAGCTATGCAATCTACTACGACGATGTGATTTTAAGCACCGCGCTAAAAGCCTAGCGCCTGCACTCAACCGCTAGGTGGCGTTACTCCCGCAAAGGGAATAGAGAGCTTCAGGGCTTATAAGAGCCGTCGCCGGCCCGTACGAAAGAGAGCTTATCCAGTCTCTCCTCTATGAACATGTACTACCAGCCTACGCGGCTATGTACTAGAAGACAACTTTACACGGTCTCCTTATCCTCTTACCTCCACCTTCTCGGTTGGAACTAGGTCCTCCGCTAGTCGATGTAAGTACCAAAATTTTTTCCAATTGTATTCCATTTACGATTAATTTGAAAATCATTGGAAAATTTATAAAATTCATGAATACTTCATTCATGTACTTCATTATCTTGATTTTGTGTTAATATAATATCAAAAGAACATCCTTTTGTACACGGAGAGAAAATATATAATAAATATTAAAATAATCTGTAACAAAAATTACTATATTATATAGGAAAGGTGGGACATTTATACAGAATAATAATTTTTATTATGTAATATAGTAAATTTTATTCATAGTAATTTTTGTTATTCAACATAGCAATTTTTATTGTGCATAATAAAATAGTTCACTATGCTTCAAATAGTAATTTTGAAAGTTTCAAATAATAATTTTTACTATGAACAATAATATATTTTACTATGTTTCAAATATAAGTTGAAAAAAAAACAATATTGGATTCGCTTAAAGTAACGAATTACTTTTACATTAGCTTATTGGATAATTAGCATTTTGCATGAAAAAATGTATTATATCCGTCAGATAGAATACGAAAAAATAAAAGACCCGTATTTTTTTGTTTTCTAAAATATGATGAATTGCAAAAGTTACAGCCGATATAAGTTATTAGAATTTTGATATACATAGATATAGTGCTATGATAAATGACGTCACGATTGCTATTGGCAAAATGACAATCGTGACGTCACACCAATTTCAATTGCCTCTATCTCTTCAAGTTTTCATTTTCACGAAAAAAGAAAAAATACGTGTCCTTTATTTTTTCATTTTCTTAATAACGGATGTAATGGATTTTAAAAAAAAATTTCATGCAAAATCCCAATTCCATTCATAGAATTTTCAATCCAACGTGAATCAAAATATATTTTTATATTAATTTTTTTTTTTTTTTTAAGAAAAAAGTTAATATATGAGGATATTGTCCTCTATATGTTAACCTTTTTCATATGATGATATCGAGGAAGTCCAACCCGATTCCCGTTCAAAACTTTACATCAGGCTCTTAAGAAATCCGACCTCATTGAGTATCGGTTGATTGTTGGTCACAAAAGTGGCTGACCATCCATCGATAGTCAAAGTTTTCGGTATGGTGGGTCTGACAGTCTGGCCTGATGTAATGTGTTAAACGGGTACCGGGCTGGACTCCCTCGACTTCACCATGTATAAAAAAAGGTTAATCATATAGAGGACAATATCCTTTATATATTAATCTTTTTTTTTAAAAAAAAAAAAAAAAAAAAAGACTGTCTGACACACCATACCGAAAACTTTGAATACCGATGGATGGTCAGCCACTTTTGTGACCAACAATCAACCGATACTCAATGAAGTCGGATTTTTTAAGAGTCGCGATATAAATGGCGTGTACACTAATTTTCTTTTGAAAAAAAGTCAGAGGTACCTGGCCAGGATTTGAACCCATGCCCACCCCGTTGAAGGCAAGAGCTCTATCCGTTACACCACCACGCTCCCCGTACACCACCACGTTCCCCTTATACCACTACGCTCCCTTTACACCACTACGCTCCCCTTACACCACCACGTTCCCCTTATACCACTATGCTCCCTTTACACCACCACGTTCTCCTTACACCACCACGTTCCCCTTATACCACTATGCTCCCTTTACACCGCCACGCTCCCCTTACACCACCACGCTCCCCATAGATGATGCTGCATATAGTCAAAGTTGTTTGTATTTGACTAAAATAGTTATTAGAGCCGCGGTGGCTCAGGGGCTAGAGCATCCGACTTTCACGCAGAGGGCCGGGGTTCAAATCCCGGTGAGGTCGGGATTTTTTCTCCATTTTTTAATTTAAATATTGAAAGTGGAGGATGACCCGAGCTCACTGACACCGCGGTGGACCACCCCCGAGAGACTTTTTTCGGTTTTAACAAAAACCGACGAAAGTCACTCGAGGGCCGGTAAGGCAGAACGCGACTGTTCAACTATTATGGTTGAGCCGGACCGTTCTGCCGGGTAGGTGTTGAGCTCCCGATGCGCTAAAAAGGATGGGTTGAGCGATGCTCTCCGCCTAAGTAGGCCTGCACGATCGAGCACCACCTACCGAGTTAGGGAAAATTGAGGTATGGTTTCGAACGCGAAAACACCGGAACACAAAGGTGGTCGAGGTGTCACTTACTAGGCCAAATAGGCTGTAGGTGGTTAAACCCCAAAAGATAGACTAAAATAGTTATTCAAAGTTTTCTCGGCAATAAATAAACCAATTGCTTTGAAACTTTGACTCTAAGTTTAGAATTGGTAAAGAAATTGGGGACATCTCATGAAAATTGAAAATTCTATAAAAAAAAGAAAATACATATTTTCAGTTTTCACCACACACAACGCTTCTGTATGTCCCAGACATAGTAATCTCAGACACACTATAAAATTTCTTTTATTAGTAATATTGGATTACTTTTAGCAAATGAAAATAGTTGTCCCCAATAAGAAATATTATAAAGAATGTTTTTCAAGTTATTGCGTAAAGAAAAACATTATAATAAAGCTATGAACTATGAATAGCTGCAACTTTATTATACGACAACAGCCGGTTCTGTTTTACCGACACTGTAAGTTCGGAACTACAAGTAGTTATTCAAAGTTTTTTCGGCAATAAATAAACCGATTACTATGAAATTTTCAGAAAAAATACAAAATTAATAAAGGAATTGGGGACAAATAATAAAAACTTCAAATTTTAACAAAAAAAAAACAATTTTTATTACTTGAATAGATTTTTTAAATACATTATCCGAGAGATGGCGTTAGATATGTTAGTTTCTGGAAGTTTATATTGTACCTCAGGGCTTATAATTATTATAAGACGGGCCTAACGACCCCGAGGCACCCTAGTTACTATGTATTAAATTGACTGTAGTGATACGTTCACTAACTATTTTGTATTTACGCGCTCAAACTTATTTTATACTTCGAATGTAATATACTTATGTACTGACTTAAAACGTTATAGCTGTATATTTTTGTAATGTTGGCTAAATTAAAATTTTATAATAATAATAGGCGACAGTATACCTCAGGGCTTATAACTATTATAAGACGGGCTCAACGACTCCGAGGCACCCTAGTTACTATATATTAAATTGACTATAGTGATACGTTCACTAACTATTTTGTATTTGCGCGCTCAATTTTATTTTATACGTGGAATGTAATATACTCATGTATTGACTTAAAGCGTTATGGCTGTATATCTTGTAATAATTGCCAAATAAAAATCTTATAATAATGAAGTTTATATTTATTGTGTTAAATATATGAGATTGTTTGTAAGAGTTTCAATAAATTTTATTACAAATTTGGATAATTATCCATCATGGATAATCAATCACACGGTACAAATTTTAGTCACAATGAATAATTTTAAAGGACCTTTAGATAGTGGAAAATTTAGTGATGTTAATCTAATGGTCGGTTATGAGAGCGCGGTGGCGTAATGGATAGAGCTCTTGCCTTCAACGCAGAGGGCATGGGTTCGAATCCTGTCCAGGTACCTCTAACTTTTTTTTCGAAAGAAAATTAGTGTACGTGCCATTTATATCGCGACTCTTAAAAATCTGACCTCATTGGGTATCGGTTGATTGTTGGTCACAAAAGTGGCTGACCATCCATCGGTAGTCAAAGTTTTCGGTATAGTGGGTCTGACAGTCTAGCCTGATGTAATGTGTTCAACGGGAACCAGGCTGGGCTCCCTCGACATCACCATATAAAAAAGGTTAACATATAGAGGACAATATCCTTTATACATTAATCTTAAAAAAAAAAAAAAAACTAATGGTCGGTTTCAAAGAATATTATGTGCATAAAAACGTTTTTTTGTATAGTTAACAAGATTTTATACAATGTACTTTTCAATTGTTTAAAAATAGTTATAAATAAAAAATCTAGTTTTTTTTTGTAGTTAAAAATATCTTATTTGCTATTTCGTTTACGTATTTTTAATTGTTTTAGTTTTTATTTACAATCTTGAACAATTGTACTTATTTTAACTGTATTTATAATTATGAATGAATTTTTTTAAATATTTGTTTAACGAAATCTTAAAGTTTATAATTTTACATATTAATTACCTTACTTAATCTATGAATAAATGAAAACCATTATTACTTTTGTATTTGTCTTTTTAAAATAATTCACTTTACTTATTCTTATTTTATTTCTTTTTAACTTACTGATAAACAATACGACTAGTAAATTACTTTTATAAATTAATATTTCAAATTGAATAATATATTACAACTTTAATAAACTTATTGGTTTTATTTAAAAAACAAAATTTTTCCAAAGTAAACAATTAGGTATAAAATATTTGAATATCATATAAATCAATATAGTTAAATTTAGAAAAATATATTCACTGCACAGAAAAAGATTTTTTATTTTTTAAAAATTGAAGAATTGATATTATTAAAATCTAATATTCGCCAAATTTTTTTCTCAACATTTTCATGAATGAATGGTTACAATAAAATTGCAATTCTTTATTTTATGAACACTTTTGTTTATTTAATTACGTTACAGAGAGAACACTGTTTTAGTAATTATTATTGTTGAATCGTAGGGCGCGCCAGTTTTGGTAACGTCGGACACGGCCACGCCAACTACCTCTGGTGCCCCGTCCTTGCCAAACTGGGGGCCCAGTGCCCTCTTCATTGTTTCCTTCAGGAGGGTTCACGTGCTCAGGAGCTTCTTGAACCACTTGAGGTGCGGCATTGGCTGCTTGCATCTAAAAGAGGAAAAATTTTTTAATATCTAATTATGAAATATTAAAAGAAATTCAAAAAATTTTTTGATAAGAAATACAGTGGACTCTCGATACAAGAGATCGCGATATAAGGGAATCCAAGCTCTTTCTCCGCCGAGTCTAAGTATGCGAGTTCCCCCACCAGCTATATAAGTGAGAGAGACACAGCATAGCAATAGAATAAGGCGTGGCTAAACAAAACAGAACGCTGTCAGACACGCGCGTATCTTTAACTGTTAACCACGAGTGTTGTTGTTTTTATTTACTTTTTTTAATAAAATCAGTGCTGGTAAAATGAATGAATCCAATATGATTAATACTAAAAGGAAGCGTAATAGTTACGCTATTAAAGATAAATTAGAAATTTTAAAGGAATTAGACAAAAATGAATCATTACTAGAAATTAGCAAAAAGTACAATGTTCCGTTAAAAACGTTACGCAATTGGCAAACTAATAAAAATAAGTTGATTGGTTATGAACAAACATATGATTTATCAAAATCTGCAAAAAGAATAAAAGTTACATCTTTTGATTATGTAGGAGAAGCGGTTTATATTTGGTTCACTAAATGTAAACAGCTGGGTATACCTCTGACAGGACCGTTAATAAAAGAGAAAGCATTAGAGTTGCATTTGGAATTAGGAACCGAAAAAGAATTTAATGCTAGTGACGGGTGGTTATCATCATGGAAAAAAAAGTATGATTTAAAACAATATGCAGTAAGTGGTGAGAAATTATCTAGTTGTGCATCAGAAGCTGAAACATTTAAAATTTATTTTAAAAATTATATTGAAGAAAATGATTTACAATTATGTCAGATTTTCAATGCTGACGAAACTGGTTTGAATCTTAAAATGATGCCGAAGAAAACTTTAGCAGAAAAAAATATTCAAACTGCTGGATTCAAAATTAATAAGGACAGAGTTACTGTCATGAGTTGTAGTAACGCAGATGGTTCATTTAAACTACCACTCGTTGTAATTGGTAAATCGGCTAATCCTAGAGCCTTAAAAAATATTACGAAAAAATCGTTACCACTGTATTATACTTCAAGTAAAAAAGCTTGGATGAATATTTATTTATTCCAAACTTGGTTTAATACGGAATTCGTACCAAAGGTTACTTAATTTTTAAAAAGTAGAAATTTACCAATAAAAGCGGTTTTATTATTAGATAACGCTCCTTCACATCCTCCATCATCTACTATTGAGACAAGTGAGATTAAGGTTCTTTATTTACCTCCAAATACAACGGCAATCATTCAGCCAATGGACCAAGGTATCATAGAAAATTTAAAAAGACATTATAAACGTTTATTTTTACAATCAATTCTTTATGCTCAAAAAAAAACCAAAATGTTCAAAATCATTTAAAAGAAATTAATGTTCGAGACGTTATTTATTGGTTAAACCATGCTTGGACTTTAGTTTCTGAAAACACTATTAAAAAATGCTGGAAATAGTATATTACGTTCCGAGGTACGAAACAGGCTCATTACATGCGCGTGTAAGTTTGCTTTGCGAGGCGTCAGCCGAGCAAAGCAAAACACGCGCATATGATGAGCCTTTTTCGTGCCGAGGAGCGTATACGATTTTCCTTCATGCCCGGCCGGAACTTCGCCATCCCAAAAAGATAAAAATTCATTTTTAAGTAAAAAAATACATCGAAAACGACTTCTAGTGAAAAGTCATTTGATGCTTTAGTTTGTTGTAGCGCGCATGCGCAAGCAACTGTAGTATACGTTGAGAGCGTGAAAGAGAAAGAGAAAGAGAGAGAGAATCGCAAATAAAAGTCCTATAGCGGTTAACATATGATAAACAATACGTTTTATTTAACAATTCAAATAAATAAAACGTGTAAAGAAACAAAAAAAAGTACATAAATATTCAATTATTTTATTGTATTTTTATTTTTTAAGTGTCTAAAAGCGTGTTGTGAGTGTCGTGAAAAAAATATCGCGAGTTAAAAAATAATTGTGTATGCATGAAAGAAATGTGAAAAAACGGAACATGTGTATCCTATAGCTGATAACATAGGATATACAGTAAATATTCTAATGATAATTCATATAAAAAAAACGTGTGTAATTATCATGTGTGTGTGTATTTCATAATTTTAACAGTCATGTCTAACGATGTTTGATGTCTAATAACAGAGGTTAGACATACTGAGTATATATAGATATAGTCGGAACATGCAGCAGACAGTGAAGCGACCGAAACTGTTGTAGTATGAAGGTGCGCAGTGGCTTCTGAGCATGTGACTGTAAAGAAAATCACAAATGTAATTTGCCCGTTCCCTGCCGCACGAGAGGCACTTTTAGGCGAAGTTCCGGCACGGGTATGAAGGAAAATTTATTACCTCAATCTTTTTATATTAATCATGATGATGATTCTAATCTGGCTTCCGTAACAAATGAAGAACTTGTATCTCAGTTACAACAAATTAATAATTATGAAGAAGTTAACTCTGACGAAGTACAGAATTGGCTTACGTGTCACAATGAGGAACTTAAAGAAATCAATGATTTACCATCAAACAAAGATTTGATTAACATGGTAACTGAAAGTGACACACCTGAAGGTACATAAATAAGTGCTTTTATTATTAAAAAATAAATAATGTTATATTTTTTTCTCAAATGTAAAATTATTTAATCATTTTTATAGATGAAATCAATAGTTCCTTAAGTGTGCAGCCTACACTGGATGATGTCATTAACGCAGCCGATGTGATTCTTAATTTTTATGAAAAAAATAATTTATTAGAAGCTGCAGATTTAACAGCTATTTCAAAAGCTAAGCAAACTGCAATGCAACTTGCTACACATTATGTAAATAGTTAATTTTAGTGTTCTATTTTATTTTATTTAAAAAATATTTATTGCATAAGTTTAAATTATTTTTTTTAAATTTATTAATTTTTATATTTATTAATGATTGCGATACTTATTGTATTAATAATTGCGTTACTCATTATAAAAATCAAAATACAATTTTATTATGAATAAATTTTTGGTGTTAAATAAATGGTTGAAATTTACTTTCATGATTTTAAAAAACCCGCGTCTATTCCACACGTATTAGTAGGCGTGGCTACTGCGCCTAATTCGTATACACGTACGTTGGAATCAACTTATACTAAGAAACAGTAGGCGGAGCTATAACTTTCAACTCGAACATGTTGGGGACGCTTTCTATAAGAGAATTTCCAAGAAATTTCCTCTCCTACAGCCCCGTCGATACCCTTGTATCGAGAGTCTACTGTATTAGCAGTTTTATTCATTAGTCACTATTTTATATTTATAAATGTAAAATAAATTATAGAATCAAATGATGATTATTTTTTGTGAATAAAATTAAATATAATAATTAATTTTTAATTAAATACAATAATTACATTGAAGTTAGACTTATGTTCATTACATTCTTGAGTGTCTCTCTACGAGCTCTTTCCTCTCTGAACCTGCAGGCCCAATCGTAATTATTTTGCTCCAGCTGCTGCAAATGTTGAAAAGATAATAATAACATTAAACACATAATAATATATGTTTTTTCAGTTCATTTAAAAAAATAGCTTCCGAGATAAGATTTTTTTACACGCTTTTTATTAAGCTTGCTTTCACGTCTATCTGTAATCAAATCTTGCACGCTCGATTTGAGGCACTTTTTGTCGATGGAAATTTCTGAAATTTTACATAGTCCTTGATCTCCGATAAAAATGCAATAATCCGTTGTCAGGTCAGCGATGACGGGTGTGCAAAGTCATCTCCGAGGAAGTTCAAGTGGGGAGGCATCTTTGGGTCGAGGCGAGTTGATAGAATGTTGTTGAGTCGATGGTTGTAGAAAATGCATTGGGATAAGAGAATGTATTGGGGATAGGGGAATGTATAGGGGGAATGTATATGGATATGGGTATATATAGGAGATATGGGGATATATAGGGGGTAGGGGAATTTATAGGGTATAGGGGAATGTATGAAAGATAAAATTAAATACAAACTTTAAAAAAAAATTATTCATAGAAAATTCAATTTTAACTAAAAAGTACAAAATAAAAAATTAAAAAAACATTTTAAAAACACGCTTTTATAATGGAGAAAATACACTAAAAAGTATTAAATAAATTAATTTACTTCCTTGAAATTACTTTTATACAGTTCATTGCAATAATTAAGAGAAAATTTTACAACAAAAGTTTAAAAATAAAAGTGTGGGCGCTGAATTGGATTTAGTAAAATTAGCGCCCACACTTCTATTACACAACAGTGTCATCAGTGCCATCTAGCATCACTGCATTGCTTGTTTTATAAAACTACCTTACCGACTATGCATTGACTTGCACTATCATAATTATTATCTTCCAGCGTCATCTTAATTATAGTACTTGTATATTTTATAGTAATCATTTTATATTCGCATTATTGTCCTACTTACAAATCCTATACTTAAATATTATTTCGATCGCTATAATGATAATACGCCTAACAGAACTTATGTTTTTCGCAAACTCTGGAGTAGTTTATTTTTCTTATATAGTAAAATGTGAATGATCCAGGCACTTGCGAGATTGAGAAATAACTAGAAAATTGAAGTACGACATCTAGGATATGTAGACTAATCATAATATCCCTAGTTTTATACCCTACACAGAAATTTAAAGTTAGCCTCGCTCTAACTTAATATTAATTAACGTCAAAACGGTGCAAGCTCTTAAAATAAAAAAGATACTGTTGGAAAAATTAAATATATAAATATAAAAATATAAGATTTATAATAAAAAGTACTAATAAAATAAGTGTATTGAATTACTTACAAGGGTGAAAAATAAATCCATTATTACTATTTTTTAATTATTTTATTAATAAAAAGTACCAATTATAAAAGAACGCAATTATATCTAATTTTTATTAACATAATTACCATTTATTTTATGAGTAATAATACAGTTTTTTATATCTGATTCATACAATAAAAACCATTCAAATGTTCTTAAATCGTAAATTTGATAAGCTTGTAAATGATAATTAAAGAAAAAATTTCGTGTTCAAAAAGTATATTGAGATTCATATAAAATTATATCATAAACCATGTGAAATAATGGACCATCATCACAAAATTCTACAATCACATTATTCTTTTTTATTCTTCTATGGATATAATCTACGTACTTAACTGGTACAATTTTTTCCAAATTGAAATTTTTAAATAAATGAATAAAATCAACATATTGCTCTACATTGTTGATAAATTGATTTATTCTTATTCTAGCTTCGAAAATATTATAACTGGGTTGTTTTGTCATAAATCAATAATTTAAATACAATTGATGCTTAATAGCAATAGTTTTATTGACATTAACGTGTCTTGTTGTATTTTTTGAAATTTTTTTTCTTTCTTGATTTTTTCTTATCTTAAACAACAAAGTTTCTATAAAGGGCCAAATAAAAACCCATCACGCATAGTGCACTAAAAAGGGGCTCTAAAATTAAAACTACGCTAAGAAAATCAGTTTACAAAAACTTTTCTTTTGATGACTGTAGCGAATAACTTATATAAAAATTTTGGAGCAAATCTATCAAATCGTTTACGTAAAGTAGAAAAAAAATAGAAGATGAAAATTTTTATTTAAATTTTCATAATGCTCAGAAATTAAAACTTCACTAAGAAAATGAGTTTTCAAAAGTTTTCTTTCTGTAGGCAATCGCAAATAATTTCCATGCAAGTTTTAGAGCAAATCCATATATAGTATTTAAGGCTGATTCCATTTCAAATCGAACAGTCAGTATACACTCAAGTCACCAATTACTGCGCTAATGGAGTATGTTATTCTACCCTAAAAATAAGGGTATACGTATTTTTTTATTTTGCTGAAATATCAAAATTGCATCAGATATGCACTTTTGAAAATTGCATACAAAAACTAAATGTTAAAACTGAAAATGTTGAGAATAACTTTAGAGAGCTATCGTTTTACCAATTTCCAATGAATTTCGATAAACCTTTTTTTATTTTATTTCGTTTTGAGCCCTCTTCAACTCCGTGCAAGAAATTAAAAAAAAAACTAAAAAATGACTGAGATATATGCATTTTACCAAAAAATGCACTTTTTATGCACATGCATTTTTCTCGAAAAGGCCATTTTTTTTTTTGCTGAAATTTTTTTGGCTGATAGAGGACCAAAATACCTATCTAATAGTACTTGTTTGATCCCGGGTTTTTTGGTTTGGAGCGAGAAAAAAATTCACAAATTTTGTTGGTGAAAAATGCTTGTATATACGTTCGGAAGTCTTAAGCAGTCTGCATTCAAACACTGTTGTATGCTTGGCTCATCATTTGTTTACATTTGTATGCATGTATATAGCATCAATAGTGATATATATATATATATATATATATATATATATATATATATATATATATATATATATATATATGTGTGTGTGTGTGTGTGTGTGTGTAAATTCGTAATATAAAAATAAATATTTAAACATGAAAAAAAAGAATTCTATTCGTGTATATCTATATTATGTATGTTTCGATGTACAAACAATAGGAGGCTAACTCATGGACAAATACATCGCGTAACCAAAACAGCATATTAGAACTGTTATATAGAAGCTAGTTATTTTTACGGCTGCTTTGAAAGGTGCTTCTCGGGCTTGTGAAAAATTCAACAAAATTGTGAAATAACAATGTCCGAAATTTACTCTTCTAAAAGAATTTCATGTCCCGATTTTTTTCAAATGCATAAAAAGGTAGTTTATATGAGCAGTAATTTACGTTTTAGACCGTTGGAAGATTTAGCCATTAATTTGGCACAGCTTCATCCAGATTTAAATATATTGCCATCTACTAATGTATGTAAAAATTGCCATAAACGCATATCAAAAATGATTTTAAGTGATCTTGAGTCTATATCTGAAAATGAAATCACTGAACTTTTTAGCGGAAGAGATGATGATTTTATTCCGAAGACACCCGAACGAATAGAGGAATTAAACGAGAGTATTAATTCAGTTTTACCTGAATGCATCTCACCCCTAAAAAGAAAAACTGCAATACCTGAAAATTTTAGAGGAAATTACGTATCTAAAAAGAAAAAATCCTTAATTTCAGCTTTTTCTGCTACTGTTGGAAGTATATTAGAAGATGCTTATGGCATTTCAGTTGAATCAATAGAATCGGACGAAAATTCCACTGAAAACTATTGGAATGAATTTTTAGAAAATTTTAAATTGGCTTTAGAAAAATGCTCTTCTATTTCGGAGAAAATAAAACTTCTAACTCTACTACCTTCAAAATTAAGCAAAATAAAAGTTTGCTCACTATTCCCGAATATAAGCGAGTATATGATAAATAAATCAAGAAATCTCGTGAAAAATAAAGGAGTTTATTCGGAGCCAGATTTATATACTGGTCATCCTATTGATGAAAGCACAAAAAATATCGTTATGGAATATTTTTTAAATGATGATTTTAATTGTAGTAGACAAAGTCCAAATAAATCTGATGTCGTAACTGTTAAAATTAATAACACAAAAACTAAAAAAGTCAAACGGTTTCTTACTCGAAGCTTAAAAGAAACATATAGTCAATTAAGAAAAGAAAATCCAAACTTACAAATAGGAAAATCGAAATTCTATAGTCTAAGACCAAGTTTCGTCTTAACTAGCCCTGTGAAGGAAGCTTGTCTTTGTGTACATTGCGAAAATTTTGAACTGTTTCTTACAAGTTTGATTCGTTTTAGAGGCGATAACAATTCTGAATTAGATTCAATTCGTTCAGAAATAACTAACACAATGTTGTGTTCTGAACCATCTGATTCATGTTTCTTGCAAGAATGCAAAGATTGTCCCGGTGGTGCGGGTATCACATTAGAATTGTTAAAACTGAAACAAAATTGTGAAGATGAAATTACGTTTGCTTTGTGGGATAATGGTAAACTTATTAAACAAACAATAAGCTTAACAGTTTTTAAAGAAAAACTTTCAATCTGCGCATTGAAAGCAAGTACTCATATATACATAAAAAATATTCAACGTGAAGCTATAAAAAAAGAAAAAGAAGAAGGTAAAGCTGATCCTACTAAGTTAATCATCCACGTTGACTTTGCAGAAAATTGGTCTGTAATAAATAATAAAGCGGTTCAAGGAAATCATTGGGTAAATAACCAAATTTCTATTTTTACTGCAGTCTGTTACCAAGGAGAGATAACACAAAGTTTTGCGATAGTTAGTGACGACAAAAAGCATGATACTGCATATGCACTGCTAGCAATAAATAAAATTATCGATCTTATGAAAAAGAATTATTTAGTTACTAAAGTCACTATCATATCAGATGAAGCTCCAAGCCAATTTAAAAATCGTTTTCAACTACATGAATTCAAACATTGGTTTTATGAAATGAAATGGTTATTTTCTGCGACTGGTCATGGGAAAGGAGCCGTTGATGGAATAGATGGGCTTCTAAAGCATTATGCTACTTCACATAACTTGAAAAGAGTTCATGAAGAATCGATACAAAATGCTGACGATTTTATAAATTGGGTTCAAAGTTACACCAATGCAATAAAAATCATTTTACTACCAATAAATGAGATTGAAAGATTTAGAAAAAAGAAAAATATTGAATGGAGTGGGGTTTCTAAATATAATGGAATTCAAAAAAGTCATATGTGGTTAAAAAAACTTGGGGAATTATCACATATATTTATTGGCAGGACAGCTATACATGCACTAAATGAAGTGAAAAACAAGAAAAAAAAAGCCAAGCGTCGTGAGACTACATTTAAAACTAAAAATAATAAGCGCAAAAATAAAAAAATAGTATATTACGTTCCGAGGTACGGAACAGGCTCATTACATGCGCGTGTAAGTTTGCTTTGCGAGGCGTCAGCCGAGCAAAGCAAAACACGCGCATATGATGAGCCTTTTTCGTGCCGAGGAGCGTATACGATTTTCTTTCATGCCCGGCCGGAACTTTGCCACCCCAAAAAGTGATAAAACTCCATTTTTAATAAAAAAAAATTCGTCAAAAGCGAAGAGTCATCTGTTGCGTTATTTCGTAGTAGCGCGCATGCGCAAGCAACTACAGCAGTTGAGTTCGGTAGAGAGAGAGATAGAGAGAGAAAAAACCGAACATACCAGCACACATAGCAGTTAACATAACATACACAGTAAATATATAAATGATAATTCAATTTAAAAAAACGTGAGAAATAATGAAATATGTTTATAATACTTTTATATTACTATATTTTGTGTATGAAAACCTTTTTAAGTGCAAAAGAAAAAATTGCGAGTTAAAACAATTGTGTATGATAGTAAAGTTATAGTTCATTTTAATAAATATATATGTATTAATATCAAGTGCACAAAAACAAAACGTGTAAAAACGTGAATTTAATTATTTTCTTTGTAGAAAAACAATCATGAAGTGTTTAAAAGAGTGTCGCAAATTAAAAGAAACGTATATGAAAAAGAATATCTATTTTAAACGAAAGTTATAATTCGTTATAATTTAAACTAATATATGTATGTTAGTGTATTAATATCGAGTATGTTTGTTTATTTAATAACTACAGGTGTATGATGTATATATTTATCTATTTAATGCTGAGGTTAGACATTCGCGTATATATAGATATAGTTTAAGTATACAGCAGACAGCGAAGCGACCGAGAAGACGTACAGTTCGTAGCTGCGCGGTGCGTTCTGCGCACGTATGTAACGGAATAACACAAATGTAATCGGCCGCTTCCCTACCGCATGAGGAGCACTTTTAGGCAAAGTTCCGGCACGGGTATGAAGGAAAATAATTATCTATAATTATTTTTTTGACGCATCCCAACAGTGAGAGGCAAGGGGAACTCACTCTAAAAAAGCACCCCGAAGGGAACAGAATCCTTCTACGTCCACGTCGTTGTTCCTGGATAATGCTAAACGAAGGATAATATTTAAATGTCGACTGCTTAAGACTTCCGAACGTATATACAAGCATTTTTCACCAACAAAATTTGTGAATTTTTTTCTCGCTCCAAACCAAAAAACCCGGGATCAAACAAGTACTATTAGATAGGTATTTTGGTCCTCTATCAGCAAAAAAAATTTCAGCAAAAAAAAATGGCCTTTTCGAGAAAAATGCATGTGCATAAAAAGTGCATTTTTTGGTAAAATGCATATATCTCAGTCATTTTTTAGTTTTTTTTTTTAAATTTCTTGCACGGAGTTGAAGAGGGCTCAAAACGAAATAAAATAAAAAAAGGTTTATCAAAATTTATTGGAAATTGGTAAAACGATAGCTCTCTAAAGTTATTCTCAACATTTTCAGTTTTAACATTTAGTTTTTGTATGCAATTTTCAAAAGTGCATATCTGATGCAACTTTGATATTTCAGCAAAATAAAAAAATACGTATACCCTTATTTTTAGGGTAGAATAACATACTCCATTAGCGCAGTAATTGGTGACTTGAGTGTATACTGACTGTTCGATTTGAAATGGAATCAGCCTTAAATATGAATACAAAAAAATGAAAAATCAAAATTTTTTTAAAATCTTAAAATGGCTCTATAATTAAAACTGCACTAAGGAAACCGATTTTTAATAGCTTCCGCACCAGTCAGACAAAAAAATAACTTTTATGAAAAATTTGAAGCAAATCCATCGCGTAGTTTACGAGATCTAATTGGTTAACTGAATACATACAGGAACACGCACATGCGCATACATACATTTTCTGGAAACCATTTTTTTCGACTCCCTGAGTCCAAAAATGTGCAACTTAATGAAAAAAAAGAAAAAAAAATTTTTTATCGATACAATGCTTTCACTATGAGAAAGCAAAAATTGTATTTTTTTTATATTTTCGTTTTAGAGCCGCGATGGCTCAGGGACTAGAGCATCCGACTCTCACGCAGAGGGCCGGGGTTTGAATTCCGGTGTTCAAACGAACCATGTAATTTATAATTCCTTCAAATTGTATGGTCTTTGTTATATGTTTTATTTGCGCCTTTTTATGTAAACAAATTAATGTGATGTAATTAAAGCAAAATAAAAACTTAAAAAAAAAAGGTTCAAATCCCGGTGAGGTCGGGATTTTTTCTTCATTTTTTAATTTAAATATTGAAAGTGGAGGATATCCAGAGCTCACTGACACCGCGGTGGACCACCTCCGAGAGACTTTATTCGGTTTTAACAAAAACCGACCAAAGTCACTCGAGGGCCGGTAAGGCAGAACGCGACTGCTCTACTATTATAGTTGAGCCGGACCGTTCTGCCGGGTATATGTTTGAGCTCCCGATGCGCTAAAAGGGATGGGTATGAGCGAGGCTCCCGGCCTAAGTAGGCCTGCACAATCGAGCACACACCTATCGAAGTTAGGGAAATTGAGGTATGGTTTCGAACGCGAAAACGCCGGAACACAAAGGTGGTCGAGGTATCACTTACTAGGCCAAATAGGCTGTAGGTGGATAAACTCCAAAGATAGATAGATATATTTTGGTTTTTACATCAACTAATTATAATTAAAAATTTTTAATTGTAGAAATAAAGTAGTTTATTTAGCTGTAAAATCTTGTATATCTAAATTTTTATTAAACTAATGAAT
Source organism: Anastatus disparis (assembly GCA_017163975.1). Lineage (NCBI taxonomy): Eukaryota > Metazoa > Arthropoda > Insecta > Hymenoptera > Eupelmidae > Anastatus > Anastatus disparis. The sequence continues at coordinate 2,176,870 of JAFFSR010000381.1, forward strand.
AATAAAAGAATAGTGATTTTGAAATATAATGATGATGATTTCATAAATTTTATTTTTAAAGAATATTCAATGACTATTTTGAAACGCACATTTGATTAATATTTAATATTTTTAACGTTTTGTAAAATTCTTCTCCATATTTTTTTCAATATTGTATTTTCGAAAACGTAGTTGAAAAATTTAAAGTAAAATAAAATTTTTTCTATGTTGTACACATATTGCGCGCATTCGACCATATTAAGTATTTAACTTATTGTCTCGATACAACTTTCTAAATGGGATCGTAAAAATAAATTCAAATGCTATCGTAAAGATGAAATATTGAAGTTACTTTAATTTTTATATGCCGAATTACTCATATCAACTTATTTTTTCTAAAGTCAATTTTTTAGAACAACGTAATAAAATTTAAACTTTTCAGTTACGGAAACAAATAATTTATGTATACAAACATCTATATATTATTGTGTTAGAATTTATTCGCCTTTGGCATATACGCAACTTTTTTGAACTTTTGAAAACTTTATAAATTCAAATATAAAACGCATAAATTATAATCGAAAATTATACGTTGATTAATATATCCTATTTGCATGCAGATCTGTTATCAATCATCATTGATTTCTTTGTTAACTCTTATATTATGTGTCGTTAATTCTAAAAGTATTGAGATTTCAATTGATTTGGTGACTTCAAATGATTCCATACCTAACTCTATTGGATTTCAATCTACTTTTAATTCAAATGAATTTGTAAGATTCTAAACTATTTTACTTCAATTTTATGTAAGCCGCTCGAAGAAGAATCCACGATTTTATCACAGAAATAATCTCTCGGGTTACAAGGTACGAAAATGCATTTTTTAACTGATGCCATTTAAAATCGATTTATCGTCTTTTTAAAGAGCTTTTACACCGAAACTATGCAGTTAACTCTACTAAAAAAAGCACAGTTTGAAAGAAGATATGAAAGTTTACTTTTTTAAGTATATAAACATTTTTATATAGTTTTATTAAAATCCACAAATGATTGGCAGTGAAAATATAGTTACGTTACGAAAATTTTAGTTTGTAAAAATATTAAAGTTTTTGCAGTGGTGAAAATATAAGTCACTTTTGTAAAACGGTTATATCTAAATAATATATGTTGATTTTAATAAAGAAATGATTAGGTAAGCATAAATTCTATGGATATATTATTTTCCAAACAATCAAAGATTTCAACAAAGTATTTTGTTTATAAAAAAATTAAAATAGACATTATTTTTTTGTTAATGCTTTAGGGAATATTAAAAAATTTGAAAATACAACATCTAAAAAAAGATTCCTTTTAGAACAAGATCCTTTTTCTTATTTTTTTCAAACGCTATACTTATTTTAATAAAAAAGCTGTAAGTCTTTTAAAATGAAGTTCGCTATTTTCAGTAAGGTGACTCTAAAGAAATTAGATAATAAGTAATTAAGAGAGTCTACAAAAGAAGATGTATAAAATTTAATAAGCATTACTTTGTGAAGCACTACTTTGTACATAAAACTATGAAAACTGCACTTTGCACGGTAAATTAAAGTAGATAGTATACTTTTTTATAAGTGAATGCGTATATTAAGTTTCAATAGATACGAATTATTGAACTCATTACTTTCTATTTACACTCATAATTATTTGAATTAAAACTATGAATGAAAAAGTTAATTATTTTTTAATTAATTAATATTCAAGTTGAGAAAGTTCGAATATTCAAAAATAAATAATGTTTTTTATATGAATGTTGGATAAAATTATAAATTCAACGATTATAGAAAAATTCAATGTTATAATTGCAATAAAATGATTAAAACTATGTCCGACTAATTATAAAACTAGATTTAAATTATGTCGAAACTTTAATTAAAATTACTACGTAAATTAAAACTAAACATATTAAAAAATTTCTTTTTTTATCAACATGTAAATAAGTAATTAGTAATTATCAAGAAATATTTTGTTTTGTATCCAAGAAACTATGGGTTCCCTTTTAAATATATAATTACTGAATACATTCTGAAAACCCTTCACTCCCAGATATATACTCGGTCGTATTTTCTACTGTATATCCATTATGTCAGCTGATCGTATACTTGACAAAGTAAAAAAAAACAATGACCGTCAGTACAGGTCGTCTTCTTAGTCGGTGCTTTGCTCTAAGTATTCGTCTTATATGTAAAGCTGACTCAACGTCTCGGAATATCGAAAAAAATTTTTTCTCTTTCTTTTCTCTCCTTCGTACGTTTTCTCGTATCTTTCAAAGTTCATATGTAGGTGGCGCAGTTGGCTGGCTGGCGCTTGCAAGCTCTTGGGTGAAAAATCGATACTTATCGCCATATCCCACGAACTCACCGCCTGTGCAGTTCACGTCTCGTGTGCATGAGGTAAACACCAGCACCGCCGCCGCCTCCCCCTTCTTTTACAAATGGCAATTAAAATAAGCCGATAGTTCGTTGTGTCGGAGCTAAACACGAGGTCTGGCAAGGAACTTTTTAACATCGTTGGGTCAGCAATTGGCTGATACCAAATAAGCGGAAACATGGTAAGTGAATATTATCAATTTTTTATTGTACTAAGAGTAAAGCAAAGCAAGTTATGATCAAGCATGAGCGTATACGGCTAACGGTTTGACGGTATTTTCAATGATCACGTGACTTTCTTAAATTAAATTCCCTCGGCATTGTTTTGTTTTCTTTATTTTTTCTTGCTTTCTTTGCTTATAAGAACTTCATATATTAAATTCCCCAAGGATATATAATCGTACATTATTAAATCTTAAATTTATTAACTATTTAAAACTATTTTAAGTAATTTTCAATTGAAATTTAGTTTATATAAAATAATAAGTTTCTTTTTTTTGTGCAGTATGGCTTTGTGAATTATGCTCTCGAGCTGTTGGTGGTGAAAACATTTGACAACGAAACATGGGAGGCTATAAAGTAGGTAACATTTTAATTGATTGTGTGCGTGTGCATACGTTTTAAGTGCGTTTAATTACATTTATATGATGAATTCGAAGTGAAAAAAATAGAGTAACAACTTATATACAATGTTTGGTACGCGCATTTCTCAATGGGAAGCCGACGCGCACGTGGAGTTTGTTGTTTCATCTTATAAACTCATGTGTATACATATACATGTATAAACAGACTACCGTTCAAAACTTTCTAAATACTAGTATTCAAGAAATATATTTTAAATTTTAAACCATTTTAAATTAGAAAAAAATGACCTATGGAAATTTTAAAGTAAATTAAAATTTGAAGTCCTTATTGTTAAGACCCACGGTGAAGTTTTACATAATTAGTATTCAGTAAAAGAGAATTTCAGCTTAAAAACAAATTAAACAAAATCCAAATTTTTTTCTATTTTTCTCTTTATTTTTTCTTAAAAATAACAACATTCTATTTAATAACTTATCTTTTTATCTTTAAGTTTATTAAAATATTTTTTTTAAAATATTTGTTGAGATCGATCGTTCAAATGAAAAATTCGATTGTGATTGAAATTCTGAATATTTTATTAAGGAGATGTAAAATAGACACTACACCTATACTCATAAATATTGGCTATCTTTCCATTTCATTGCAAAATTTTCAGTAAAAAAATGCTTGCTTATAGAATGTACTGTAAAGATGATTCAGTTAAATTTTCAAATAAATTAATTAATTAGTTATTGAGAATTTTGGATACCAATATTTAATAAAATTTTTCTATTTTGAACCAAGAATCCAAATATCTTAAAGACTAATGAATGAATTCATTTAAAAATTCAACTAAATAATCATCATGGTACATACTACAAGCTAATGCATTTCTTTTCTGGAAATTCAGTAACAAAATGGAAAGAAAGTTAATATCTATGAGTTTAGGTGTGGTGTCCGTTTTACATCTCCTTAACTAATGAACTTGATATATTAAACTTCATTAAAAGCTAACCAATTAGAATTTGATATTTTGTTTGTACATAAAATAATTATAAAATTTAACAAAAATAAATGTTTTTGAATTTTTCCTTTTAGTACTTAACACTTTCAAATCGAATGTGTATTACAATGTATATTACAATGTACATTGATAATATTTTGAAATTGTGCAAAAGTAATTTAAATTTTTTAAAAATAAAACATGATTTAACTTAAAGTAGGCTACTTCTAAAGTTCAAACTGGGGACCTAAGTTATTATATACTAATAGAAATTAGGAAAATTAAAAAAATATATATAATCGCAAAAATTGCTCAATAAATAAATGAAATAGTTATCAGAATATTTTCTAAAGAAATAAAAATTTAGGTCTGAAAGGGTTAATATCCTGTTTGATGCTAAAAAATTAATATAAAATTGTAAAAAAATCAACTATTTTTATTTACATTTTTTTATAAAAATCACGGGCAGCAATCATAAAACCAAAATCAATATATACTCTTTGATTCTATTGTTTGTTTGAATTATCGATGCTGGAGGAAGCAAATCTATTGATCTCTTTAAGCCACTGACTAGTCAAAATTATGTTAATTTATTCAAATGTCGACGTTGCAAGACTATTGTTAAAACTTCTTTTTTAAGGACAAAAAACAACATTTTAATGAAAATATAGTATATGTTATATAATCAAATAATCTAATTGACCGAACCACAATATATAAAAATTAATTATTACAAATATATGGAAATTAAAAATTACATCTAATTTAGTATTCTGAAATTTTTTTTTTTTTTTAATAATTAACAAAAAAAATTGTAAATAGAGTAAAAAGATGTCTTTATTTTTCTGTGACAGTTAAAAACAGTAACTAAATTTGTTTTATTTTGAGAACAGGAAATCAAATAATAGTTCCGTAATGTTGATATTAAAATAAGTTAATATTTAATAAGTGATTTAGTCGTAATAATCAATAGCTTTCTTCCCTTCATCAACAAACATTAACTCCTTGAACTACTTTACTTAAATATCACTTAATAATTTATTCAAATTTTAATTTTGTTAAGAGATATACATATAAACGATGTTACAATCATCCTTTTTTTAACCAACTCTACTCTATCTATAATTTGAAGGAATAAATATGTAGCCTGAAATTTTCCATTAATTTAAAAAATTAATTAGAATATTTATTTTAATTTTGTTGATATTTTTGGATAAATATTTTATTTTCTTATACAGTTTAATTGATTATTTCAAAATATTTTTTACCAGTATCACTAAATAAACTTAAAATACTATAGAATAGAATAAAAGATCATCAATTTATCATTATTGCTTGCAGGTTGAAATTAAACTTTGATTTTTTTAATTTAACGTCGTTGTATTAATGCTATCATTTTGATGCTAATTAGCGACCGTGTTCGACAGTGTCTTTATTAATAAAGCACATGTAACATACAATGGTGCTCGTACAAATCGGCGGAGACCAGAATTTGAACTCGGAACGTCGAGATCATGAATCCATCACTCTGTTACTTTTAATTTATTTATGTAAACGGAAATAATATCACTTTAACTGTCAATAAATAAATAAATAAATAAAAATTGAGATGAGATTGTAGAGTCCATTTGACTTAATCCTATTGACTTGCGCATTAAAATGCTCGTGGGAAATAAATTGACATAGATCTTTTTATGTGTTTTTTTTTCTTTAACGTCTCTATATTTATGCTATTTGTGATGCTAATCAGCGACGTAGCTTGTAAGTGTGTTTGTGAACAAAGCATATGTAACGTGCAGTGGTGCTTGTATGATTCACCCGAGAGCAAGATTCGAACTCAGAACCTCGAGATTACAAATTCAACACTCTACCGACTGAGCCACAGACTGGCTCAAGAAGTTTCAAATGTTACCATATTCATTAAGTGTAGACTGCTTGATGGCTAATTAATTGACTACGAGATTGTATCCCTTTGAAAGAAACTACTGGAAAAATTTGAAAATTAGCTGATACCATCAGAAATTATTATTACTTTTTTTTCCTAAATCTTTTTCTTAAATAATTTAGGAATCGTTTATCAATTATTTACCAATATTTATTGTTTTTAAGTCGGGACACATCGTTACTGTCACGTTATGGAATTGTAGTTAAATACTTGAGATTAGTTGGCATTATATATTATTTTGTTGTTTTCATTGTGTGAAAGATGATAAATTATTGGGACATTTTTACTGTTTTGGATCAAATTTTGTTGGTCCAATATTAAGAAAATTTCTGGGAATGCATAGCCCGACTTTTTACAAGTATTGGCGTAATTAATATTTATATCTATGAATTTGTTTATTATAGAATTAGGGTTTGTTATACAACTTGAGAAGTAGTCATTTCCATCGCTCTACTAACTGAGTCACTGCGACCTTCTTAAGGCGACTACGGAGGTTAGGCTAAATTTTCATTTCGTAGTTTACAAATTACCCTTTTAGTTTGTAAAATTTTTTGGATTTATAAGTTTTCCACCATTCTGTAAGTATCAAAAAATGGTAGAAAATTAAAAAAACCAAAAAATTTCATGTATTAAAAGCATGATTTGCAAACTAAAAAATAAAACCTAACCTAAATTCCGAAGTCGCCTTAACTTTGATTATTCTGTTTGATTTTAAATTTAAAGTGTTTAAAAGATTAAAATCAAAAAATTTATTTTATTGATGAACGAAATTAGCTTTGTTTCTATAAACATTTACTTTTTACAACTAACATTACTAACACTGTTAAGTATGCTGTACGTTACTTAATTAAGAGGTCGTAAGCAATTATCAGGTAATTAGTCTCTATAAGCAACAGGCTCCAGTCTCCACTATATTCTTTAAGCTCTTGCTCTAATTTTTTTAATTTAATCAATTTAGTATTGAAATACGTTACTTTGAAATTCTATTAAAAAAATTTCGTAAGTGTGAAGTGTTATATTTTCATAACTCCAAATTTCAGAAGAGAAGTCCACAAAAATTTTTACGTAAAATCTTAATGAATATTTATATTGCTAATTCCTCGTAAAAATTAGTAACCGCTATTTTCACTAGACGTTAAGGAAAAATTTATAAACAGTTTAATTAAAATTTTAGCAAAGATGATTACCTGTGAAAGATTCTCAAAAGTTATTTTTTTTTTCAGGTTTACCATGATTTTCATGGTAATTATTATGAACATATTTTTTCAGAGTAAAATTTTCTTAAATGATTCAATAAAATGTATTTAAATAATGTATATAATTTTCAAAGGCCTAATGGAAGTCCATTATGAAGATTACATTTTTCACTTAGTTCAGCATTATCTTTAATGTTCACAAATCTAACTTTACTTTAGTAGTAAAAAAAATTTCAATAAATTTACTTCCATAGTTACAACTTCTAAACGGTTGTAAACATCATGAAAACATATCTTTAAGAAAATTGATATTTAACACCAATGAAGTAAAATATCTTTATGTTAATATCTATGCAAAATAAAAAAAGAAGTTTAAATTGTTTTTTAAATCACTTAAATGGCACAATAAAAATCTACGATAGCTTGAAATCTTTCATTTAAAAATTTATCAACTTGATCACAAGATATGAAACTAACTCACTGATTGACTTTTAAGTGATTATAAAACAATACACAATCATTTACATGTGCCCATCTATACACAGCACTCTTATCTGCACATGAACTTACGCACACTCGCACTCAAACATTCACATTTTTTGAAATAATTCAATTTGCTGAATTTATTTTAGACTAACTACTTATCATTTGAAAATGCATAGAGGATTTTATGAAAAGAATTTTAAACTAATATTTATTACATTTTTTTTCAATCCCTATCATTCACAAGTTTTACTTTGTAATTAAATCAATTACGTTTTTATCAGATATAGATATAGTGTCGGTCAAAGTGATTTTTTTACAATTTCCTTATTAATAAAAAAATTAGAGCAATGGGCAATTAAAATATTGTTTTTCTTTTCATTCAACTTAAGAAATTTTTTTGACGAAAATTTTATGACATAGATGAAAATTATAGTATTTTTCTTTAAGAGGAGGTCACGTATCTCTGTCTTTTTCTAATTAAAGAATTGAGTTTTTTACAGAAACTAATAACTTTAGCAAAAAATTAAGAGAAAGCCGCATCTTGTATTAAAAAAAGCAATATTTTCTTTAATAAGAAAAAATTAATTTTATTGCTTCGTTCTCAAGAAAACCTTGAAAAACAAAATTGTCCACCCTAACCTCTATGATTTAAGTTTTTCAAGGTTTTCTTAAGAACGAAGCAATAAAATTAATTTTTTCTTATCAAAGAAAATATTGCTTTTTTTAATACAAGATGCGGCTTTCTCTTCATTTTTTGATAAAGTTATTAGTTTTTTTGAAAAAATCATTTCTTTGATTAGAAAAGGACAGAGATACGTGACCTCCTCTTAACGTTTATAAAAGAAGTCGTTCTCTACAGACTAAACATGTAAACTTTCAAAGAATAATTGTGACAAACATTGGTGTAAATTGAACTTGACTTTACCTTATTCGAAGTACATGACTGTCTAACATAATTTACGTAAGACGAATAAATGGAAAAAGCAGCATTTTTTAAGTTTTACGATTTTTAGTTTTTAGTTACTTTGTTTTTATTTTCAAAATATAAATTTTCATAACGCAAAGGTTTATCGTAAAAGCATTTCAATATTTTTTATAGCATTGCATGAGCTAGAACCGCACAAAATTCATGCTTAGAGGAAGCTAAATATAAAATTATTAAACAGTGTAATAAAGTACTGTACACAGTAAAAAAACAGGGGTGGCAGTCGTGGGGACTGGCCGACAGAAGCTATGCTTCCAGTATATATACATAGAAATTAGGAAGTGTGACATTTGCAAAATTATAATTAATTTTTTAGTGAAAACGTTATTTTTCATTCGATGTATTATGTATTTAAAAATATATTAATAATGTAGTTTTTTATTAATATCAATTATTAAAAAAACATATATTTAGGTAAACGTAATTTTCGTCATGTGCATTGTAAACAGAAAAATACAAAAATTTTATTAAATTTTATTAAATTTTCATTTTTTGTTATTAATGTAGTAATTAATAACAACTATATAAATATACACATATTAATAAACGGAGGAAGATAATGAGAGAAAATAAAAAATTTCTTGCCAAAAAAATATATTAAGATTATAATATTATAAATACAAACGCATATTTTCATACGTATACTAATTTTAAAATTTAAATTAAATAAATATTATTTACATAATTTATTTATTTAATCATCGTATTCTACGTCTATCCTTCTCTGTCCGCCGGCTTTAAGAATTGACTCTCTCTCTCTCTCTCTTTCTTTTTCATAAAGAATAGAGAGGGTTGCGTCTATCCTTCTCTGTCTGCCGGCTTTAAGAATTGACTCTCTCCCTCTCTCTTTCTTTCTCTTATATGTACAATAAAGGTAGCCGCGAATGGAGGGGGCTATGTCTAGCCTTCTTTGCCGGTTACAACAAGGCAGTCTCTTTTTCTTTATCTTTCTTATATGTATATACATGCATATTCTTAAGCGGAATGGGAGAGAGGGAAAGAAAGAAAGAGAAAAAAGAATGTTTGTATGTTGATAGCAATAATGGCATCCTGTGCCGTATTCGTTCATTCACGCTGGGTGACATTTGGGACTGTCGATTTTTATACATTTAGTGCCCCTGCCGTAACGTCGCGTAAGAAGCATAGCTTCAAAAATTTCTAGCAACTTTACCACTTTCCTGTAAATAATTAGATGATTCAACGATGTGAATTACATTTTTATGTAACTTCACATCGCTAAGCGTCGGTCATTTTCTCCATACTTAGCAGTGTAATGTTACAGTCAGTATCAACATGTCTCTCCGGTAAAAATTCATGACATGTGTGAACTTTCGCGACAACCTAGACACATTTCACACACTATAAGAAATATTTTACTATTATTAATTGATGTTTAATATAAAGTTATTAAATAATGTTTTCAAATTTTATAGTGGTCATAAGTAATAAACGTTCAACGATTATTTTTTATTAAATTATTTCGAATATAGGTTATAATGAGTTCCGTAACGATGGATCATGTAATTTTACCGGTTTTAATGTGTATTTACCACACTCAGCGTTAGTCCCGATATTTACCACGCTCAGCAATGTAATGTTCCGAAAAATTTTTTACTGTGCATCTGTTTAAGACGTGCATGCGCTTCAAGTGCACATACATACATAAGCTAACGAAAAAAATAGAGAGATGCTTATATCAACTATAAACTAAATGCTTTAGTTTCTGTTTCAATTTTGACCATATGAATCTAAATAAACGACAAATTTTTTGTTATCATATTGGATCAGTAAATAAAATATCAGTGACATTAATAATCATTTAATATAAATTTATATTTTAATTATACTTTTGAAATTGTTTTTGCTTCTGTTTATTTATTTTTCGCAGAGTGTCTAGTTTTACTTAGCACTTGTTTTTTTCGAATTATTATATGTAGGGTGCCTAATTTTGCTGTTCATTTCTTTTTCTTAATTAACATTCGTAGAATGTATAGTTTTCTTTAATATTGTTTTGAAAGAAAATAGATTACGCGTGCTGGATTTATTTCACACGCTATAAAATAATACTCGATACTCGTGCACTTAATAGCTCATTATTAGACCGCACTACGATATCGCCCTAGCTACCTTCGGGTGCTAACTACGCGTCGTTTAATAATGTTATATTTAGCACACATGTATCAAAATATACTATTATAAAACATAAAAATTTTATAAACTTTAAGAGAATTAAAAATTATTTCAAATTCAATAAATTTGAAGCAAATAAATGTACATATTACTATTTGCTCAAAAAAATTGCTTGCAAATTAACTATTAATAATTGCAGTTAATTGCTGATTATGAAATACAATTCTTTAATTAATACGAGTTCTTTTCAATATTAGTACAAAAGTAAAATTCTGAATTCTATTTTTGGAAAAAGTACCTTATATCAGAAATTAAAAAATGTTACCTTTTGAATAAAATGTTATCCCGTACTGCGATGCCAATTGGAAATTAAATGAATAGATTATACAAATGAGATCACATTAAATTAACTGATTATTAATTTGAAATCGTAACCTTTTAATAAAGAAGATTTCTTGTGAATAATGTTTGAACGCATTATAGTCAAAGTACGATGATAAGCTACAGTTAAAAATCGATTACAATTCATTAAATTAACATTAGTATTACGAAAGGCAGGCATTTTCGCTATTCCGAATTCAGGTTAATATTGCCAGTTCAGAGAAATTTTAATTGCATTTTTGTATTATCATAAATTAGAGTTTAAAAACTTTGCTCGGTAAAAACTCTTCTTCAACTGATCTACCCAGTACTTAAGATCAAAAGCTGATAATATTATTTTAAATCATTTTATAAATTTAATTTATAGTTAATGTATAATTATATTTATCTAAATAATCGCATATATAAATTCATCCAAGATCGATAAGGAATAGATTTTATCTTTATTAATATATGAATTATGAATTCTTACAGAAGTCTTACTATTCAAAAAGTTTTAAATCTATTGTTTGATGTTAACTTTTTGCAATAGTACAAATTTATTTAATAAATCTCTAGATTTATAGTTAGTATAATATAGAAATAAACATATAATTAAAAATTTAATGAATTTCTATTAAATGATTTTAAAAACTGATTTTTCTTTAAATTGAGAAAACAAGTTTATTACTTAATTAGAGTTAAATTGTCTTTTGATATAATCGAATCAATTTATTTATTTCATTAAAATGGCGAAAAGGCTTATTACATATCACATTTTTTAATTTGCAAATTCACGAAATCATACCAATCAAATTTTCATTATAATGAAACAATGTTACAATGAAACATTGTATCAATCTTTTAAAAAAATATTCTTTAAATATTTCTGGAAATAAATGCAAATAAATTATACAACTTCCATAAATATTTCATGCTGTGTAGAATACATTCGTAATTATTTAATAAAACTTTATAAAAAGTGATTTTGAAAATATTGTTTCAATGCATTCAACTATGTAGATTACTTTTTAATCATGTAAAATTGGACTTCAACTTTGACGCCGACACAATGCATTGAGCACTCTTATACGCGCCTAGCTAAATTTATTTACTTCGCTGTAATTATGCTATCATTGCGACGCTAATTAGCGACATATGTGTCGTGTCAGTCGTGTCAGTCGTGTCAGTGTGTTTATGAACTTCAGCACATGTAACGTACAGTGGTGCTTGTATGATTCAGCCGAGAGTGGGATTCGAACTCGAAACCTCGAGATTACAAATCCAATGCTCTGCCAACTGAGCCACAGACCGGCTCTAATACTATTTCCATGGCTTTTTAAATCAACCGAATCGTTATCATGTGTAGATTATTCACAAAAATAGTCCTTAAGGAAAACATGAGTCAGAAAGGCAGTATTTCTGTTGTTAAAAATTGAACTTCGAAGTTAATTACTTAAAAATTAAATCTATAAGTGGTACTAAAAATGAGCTTAATAGAAAGAGCGTACAAAAATTTATTGGAAAGAAACGTACTTAAGTGTAACCTATCTATATAAATAATTTTAATATTAAATTAATTATCAATTTATCCAAAAAACTAAACGTTATCCGGGAACGCAATCTTTTTTTCAGAAATTTTTCAAAATTAATTCAAAATTTTACTAATTTGAAAATTTATTGTATAATGATCAAGTATAAATAAGTTACTTTCAAATATATATAAAAAAGAGTTATTTTCAAAACGTTTTGGGATATTTATGAATGAACAAAAGTTTCAAGATGATATTTTAAATAAATTAAGTTTTCTTCATTTTTATATCATCTCACATTCTTATTATTAGTAATTTCTCTTCTTTGAGTTAAAAACCTGTTTTGAAAAATCAATTGCAACAAAAAATCCTCTCAAAGCAATAATTTTTAGCAATGTAACTTACGACAATCGAAATTAAAGAGAAATTTATTCTATTTTACCGAATTCCACAATTCTTTTCAACTTAAAAAAATTCAAAGTAAACGCTTTCGCTCTAAATTTTATTTATTATAATAAAATATATTCTCTTCTAGAGACTTAATTTTTAAAAAATACTAACTTTACCGTTTTTTAAATAAGTGCTCTAAATAATTAAGAGCCGAAATAGTTTATTCAACTTTTTAATTCTCAAATTTATTAAAAATAAGGAAGGTTCCAATCCAAAATATATTTAGTTTCGAAAAATTCTACTCATGATAAATATTAATGTTGCATAAAAGGACAAAATTTAAAATGCTCATATGCCTGTGCAAACGAAAAAATTCAAGAAAGGATTTGTATGAAAATGTTGTTTGTCATTACTCATACTCTTTGGGAGTTCCGTAAGTGCAAGTGAACGGCGAGCATACCTCCTGTATAACGGCAACTACTTCTACATACCAGAAAATAATAGTTTCCTTTGTAGGTCACTTAAAAAAATATTTTTATTTATTGTAATATTAAGAAATCTTCTTATTTTATAATACAATTAGAATCTTGATTTCACATTCTCCATTCTAAGCCTGTATGTAAAAACTTATGTTATTTTAAGGCAAAGTCAATAGTGCGTTCAGGTAAATAGAAAGGTCGCCACTTGAGGTCTTCAATAATTCATACATTTTGAATTAGCACTTATGGTAATTCACCCCAAAATAGGGATGGTTTTAATAAGTAGAGTGGATAATGTAATGGTCACAATGTCAAAGTTTCAATAGTATTTCGAAATAGTTTCTTAAAATTTCAGTAAACGAAAAGATTTTTTACAGTGACTTGTAACTGGAATCGTTATTTATCAAGTATGCAAAAATAATTATTACAGAAAAATTACGCACGCTATTTCCCCGCATTTATAAGACTCCCAGTGATAACAAACATTTTTCGACAAATTTTTCCATGATTTTTCTGTTTACGCTCAGGGGTTAAAAAACTTGTATTTTTTATTGTCCTTTTCGTTTTGATGTTTTCATTTAAGATATTATAAAATAAGCAAACATTAAATAAAAGTTCGATATTCAAACTATCTTTTTTGCATGTAAAAAGAATTCTTTCTCGATTATTGTAACTTTTATAGGAAACTATAACTATAAAAGGATAAATTCTGTTGATTATTCGTTTACACCCCATTGCTGTAATAAAAGTCATTGCATTGAGAGAACTATAAGCATTCATAACCTTCGCAAAGTGTATTGCGCTTGTTGTAATCGAACCATCGATAGGAACTTTATTCAGTTGCAAAGTTCTCTCCACTAACTATTTCCGTTAAAAAAGGAGAAGAGAAAACGAGAAAGCAAGATAAACCATTTACATGGTCATTCGTTCATAAGATTTATTTATATTAATTTACTGTATATGAAATGTGGAAATTTTATAAAACATTGAACACTTATCTGAAAATATTCATTCATATAGGATAAGTACATATATTTCAACGTTTATACTTAAGTACACTTGATTCTTAATTTAGCAAATGATTAAATGAATTTCACAGAATAAATTTCGAGTTTGTTTAATGTTCAATTTTTTTGTCGCAGTTTATATCCAAAAATCGAAAGTTTCGTAATGAAATCTATTGAATCTGTGAAGCTTTATCTGCATATTATAGGACAATAGATAGGTAGCTGTTCAATATGCGGAAACTGGCGAGAATTGTTTCACTTTGAATATATAGATAATAGATGATTGAGTTCTAATTTTAATTAGAAAAATTCGTTTGCATTTGAATATCAATAACCAACATAGATAAAAATAAAATTTTGAGACCGAATTTTTATATTTTAAGAGACATTCTTCGCATCTGATCACACAATAGAATTATTATTAAAATTTTCTTAGTACATTTTTATTATATAATATATTTTAGATAGGTTTGAACAGAATGTGTTTGAAAAATTAAATAAATTCGAAATTCTAGAATACCAAATTAATTTTGTAAATGAAAAAGATATCATTTGAATACTAATATAGATTATAAAACTAAAAACTTTTCTACTACAAATTAAATTATCGAGTTTTTGAACCAAGCACCCGTCTGTTGCATTCTACGTTTGTTAATTTAAGAGCAGGCCGGATTCGCTGTCCTTGTCTAATTGGCATTTTTGTTATTTACTCAAGTATTAATCGGTGTATCTGCAAATTGAAGGTTAAGCGCAATAGATATTATTATTACAAATATTTATGCACAAGAAAAAAAAAATCTATCGCTTTGTTTTTGAGAAAAGTAAGGAACGCGAAAATATTATAAACATAATCTTTTACTTCGGCGTTCCTTTCTTTTCTCAAAAACAAATCGGTAGATTTTTTTTTCTTGTGCATAGATATTCATAATAATAATATCTATTGCGATCAACCTTTATTTTGAAGATACACCGATTAATACTTGAGTAAATAACAAACAACTCAATTGTTACTCGGTCGGTATCAGGTTCTACTCCGGCCTGCCGTTAAGAGTTGTGGCATAAGGAGACCCACGCTCTTGATTCAGCATTTATTTTTTCTTGAAGTAAATCTATTGTTTCAGAACGTAAATATCACGTACAATAATAATTTATATTATGATTACATATATTATGATTATATATAGTATACGACAAAAAAATAATTACCACAAAAAATAAAATTTAATGTGCTTTATTTCCCAAAGTTATGTAAAGTTTAAATGTAAACTGTAATGTTTATCAGTATTCAATATATCCAAAAATTACCAGTTATGAACCTGAAATTTCAAATATAATAGTTAAAAATGTATAAATGAGTATTTTTTAACATAACCCTAAATATCTGTAAAATTTACAATGGATCAATGGATAGCTTTTTTGGTATGAGATAATACTGAGGGGCTTGATGTATACGTTTAAAAACATATTAAAACACACTTTAATGTATTTTTTCAATCTCATTAATCATAACGAACATTTACTCAATAAAAAATCAGTGTCTTTATGAAAATTTGTATTTTACAAAAAATAATAATTTCTAAGGATTAATTTCAAAAAATAGTGCAACAATAGTTGATATTTTGGAAAATAGTTACATAGATCAACTTAGTTGTCTGAATGACAATTACATAAACAGATTTTAAATTAAAAACAGAAAAGTGGTTTCGATTTATACAATCTGTGTAATCGATTTTCTAAATAAACTATATCAAATCGTATATTTTGTAGTAGCTACTGTTAATGAAATTTTTTTCAATACGAATTTTAATTGTCTCTACAAAAATTTGATACTGAGTTTTTCAATATGATCACCAAATGGTCAATAAAATTAAAGTAAATTTTCATGTTTCAATTGTTTTTAAATTAAATTAAGATTTTTTCTCGTTATAACTTCTTATATTCAAGATAAACATAAATTTTTTAATACTGCTATATAATTTATTAGATATAATATAATTTATTACACGCATTTAATAATATTTAAAAGTATAAAATGTTAAAAAATAAATATTTCACATAATTTATTTCATTATTGAAGCTATATTCTTATTATACGTTGTTACAGTGGGGTCTTGCAGAAAAAACGACACCGTATAAAAGTACCCCCCCCCCCGCCTCTCTACGTATAATTTACTATATTTAACATGTGCATTCTATTATTTATGTATGTCCTTTGGCCGTATTCAAGTGGAATAAAATTCTGATCAAACAGCAAACAATCTTTGAGACTTAGATTCCACCTGAATACACGGTCAAAGAACATGTCCGAAGTAGGCCGTATGAGAAACTATAACTTACAAGGAGAGCACCCCACCTCCGGGAAACGGATTCGGCTGAAACTGCAGGATATGATTTTTTGATGAAAGAAAATGATCCCGTGTTTTTTCTTTTCGTCGAATAGGCCCCCTAGACAAGGATATAGAAATTTTTTTTAAAATATGATGAATAAGAGCCTTTATAAGAATCTTACAAAAAAACGCATAGAAAATAAAATGAAGCACGAACTGAATGCTTTAATTCAAGTTTTGTTGCATTAAAAAATCTTTAGTGGTTCAAAAGTTACAGGCAATTAAAATATGTTAATAAAATAACGTGAAAAATTGATCATATTTCATTTAATAAAAATATTAAGTAAATAAGTGGTAATATTCAATTAAGAATAACTTTCGAACAACAAGAGCTTTTTTAATGCAACAAAGCTTAAATTAAAGCATTCAATTCGTGCTTCATTTTATCTTCTATGCATTTTTTTGTAAGAGTCTTAGTTCTTTGGTTATTTAAGTTCTTATAAAGGCTTTTATTCACCATATTTTTTAAAAAATTTCTATAGTCTTGTCTAGGGACCTATTCGACGAAAAGAAAAAACACGGGTTTATTTTTTTTCATTGAAAAATCATGTCCTGCAGTTTCAGCCGAATCCTTTTCTCGAAGGTGGGGTGCTCTCCTTGTTAATAGATGGATATTAATAAGATAGTTACGTTTTTTTTTAATTTAATTTTAATTTTATTGATTTTTTCTTTTATTTCTGATTTGACATTTCAACATGATAAATATAGCTGGTGTCAAAACCTGATTGTTTTTTTTTCTCATTAACCTACATTCAATGTAGTTGCTCTTCGACTATATTGAACGGATTTATAGTATTAATGACGCTATATTTAATTTTTCTAAGACGTATAGATGTTCAATATATCTCAGTAGGATATATACATTTCGTAAAAAATCGAGCAACGCGCTGAGACATATGCAACACCAATACAAATTTAGCATGCTGTCTAGATATAAAAGCGAATACGGCCCACAAGGACATAAAGGTATCATACATCATGAATATTTGATGTATATACGTAGTTGCTACTTGTACAGAGCAAAGAACATATCTGTACTAATATATATTCTTTGTTCTATCCCTCTCCATTATTGTCATGTTCAATTTCACTTATAAATGTGCGTGTAGATAGATTACTGTACTTTTGCACATTGTATGAGTACCATAGAAAAAGAGAACACGACTGAAAGATTTTATTTATTTAAATAAAGGTTGTCTAGGGCTGCTAATCTTAAGTTGGTTTTAATTTTTACAAAAAAATAAAATAACTGCTTTTAAATTATTCGAATCACATTTTCACATCGCTATATCATTTCACATAATATTATATGAAACTAGCTTGAACTAATTTAAGTAAATTTACCAAATTTCTTCACATATATCCCTTTAATAGTGCGATAATAATGATAATAATTGAGGGCGTGTTATTTAAATGGGCTATAAACCCTTTCCGTTTCCAGGCCCTCAATTGCAGAAGGGATGAAATTGAGACATTCCTTGCGTGAATTAAAACTGCAAGAAAATTCTTTAGAATTCAAATTCTATACACTTTTTTTTATACTAAAATTCGATTTTCCATTTCTCAGGAAGACAATCTTTAAAAATAATTTTGTTTTGAATATCTTCGGTGCAAAAAATATTGTATTTTTATTTATTTCTTGTCTGTCTCAATTGTATATTCATGGAATAGAGTGAAGTAGAATCAGATTTATTGTTTCTAAAAGAATCACTTTCTTCGTTCGTACCTTTTACATTTTTTACTTTCATTCCCTTTTACTTTCACTATAGCATATAGTACCACCTTTTACTCCATTTGTAATATTGTATACTGTCTATACAGTACTTGCAAAAAGTTTTGTACACAGAAGTTATTAGAATGTTTAGCTCGCTAACTTTTTCGGTGGCCAAAGCATTTTAACTCAATTACACGGAGACAAAAAATTGAGGTCATGTTCATGTTAAAGGGAAAAAAATTCGTTCTTGAAAGGTTTGGTTCAATACTCATCGAAAATCAAATTTCCGTACTTTTACCGTGCAAGAGCTTTTTTTATTGGCCAAATGTATGACATGCTGTAGGGTTATTCGGATAGAAAATTTAACGACTGCAACCATGGCAAACATTGATGGGAAAAAAAATTTGTTAGGTCATGAAACGTAAATTATTTTTACAAACTCGATTTGGTATACGGACAAAAAATATTTATGATATTTGATTAGATATTGTAAAATAACATAACGCTTTCAAAGATTTAAATAATTTATTCATTTCCAATAAAAGCATAGATGTAATTTTCAAATAATTAATTTTGAATAATTTACTTTTATGATGTAATGTCGGTGACACAAATAGATTATTATTATTAATCAATATGAAAAACTTTTTGGCATGATTATTTAACTCCCAGTTGACTTTGCGTTTAATTAAGATAAATTTTATATTATATTCTGTTTTTAGTAAAATTTTTTATATTTTTGAATCGACTTTATTATTTAAAAAATTTTTTAATTACTCTTTTAAATCAATTTAGTAAGTTAATTTAAACAACATAATCTATATATTTCTAAATCTGATATAACAGATTCGGTATATTAATTATATGAAATATATACTAAGCTATATTTTTTATTTCTTCAAATTAAATGTTTTAAATAAAAGAAAATAAACAGGCCAACCCTGGTAAGTTTACTTGGTGACCAATGAAAAACTGGTACATATTATTACAAGTACAAAAATGTAAAATATATGCGTAGTATCAAGCGATCTTTCACTGGATTTTTTATAATAATATTAAAAATACTGATATAGAAACATAACCTAATCTCCGAAGTCACATTAATATTATTAAATATTAATTTAGTTCCCTAATTCAATATCATTTGATTAAAGGAATCAGTTTAGTAGGAATTCTCGATTACGTTCTAATCATTTTCATTAATAATACAAATTAATAACGAAAAAACCCATGACAGAGATTCACAAAATAATGACAACTGTACAAAATTTACTCATGTATTGTATCTCTTGCATTGAATTGTTCTTTTTTAAAAGTGATAACCTATTAGTTTTCATCTGTGAACAAATAAATAACATGACTTTGAAATCAATTTTCATACAGAAAGTACGTGCTCATTATTTTAATATTAATTATTAATTACACATTTATGTAAAATTTTTGAGAATTTCTTCTCTAAAAACGATTATATAATTGTTCAGCTGGCAAATTACTAAGTACTTTAACTTTTTGTTTATTGAAAGACACTTTCAAAAAAAAACAGGAGTGGCAGTCGTGGGGACTGGCCGACAGAAGCTATGCTTCCAGTATATATACATAGAAATTAGGAAGTGTGACATTTGCAAAATTATAATTAATTTTTTAGTGAAAACGTTATTTTTCATTCGATGTATTATGTATTTAAAAATATATTAATAATGTAGTTTTTTATTAATATCAATTATTAAAAAAACATATATTTAGGTAAACGTAATTTTCGTCATGTGCATTGTAAACAGAAAAATACAAAAATTTTATTAAATTTTATTAAATTTTCATTTTTTGTTATTAATGTAGTAATTAATAACAACTATATAAATATACACATATTAATAAACGGAGGAAGATAATGAGAGAAAATAAAAAATTTCTTGCCAAAAAAATATATTAAGATTATAATATTATAAATACAAACGCATATTTTCATACGTATACTAATTTTAAAATTTAAATTAAATAAATATTATTTACATAATTTATTTATTTAATCATCGTATTCTACGTCTATCCTTCTCTGTCCGCCGGCTTTAAGAATTGACTCTCTCTCTCTCTCTCTCTTTCTTTTCATAAAGAATAGAGAGGGTTGCGTCTATCCTTCTCTGTCCGCCGGCTTTAAGAATTGACTCTCTCTCCTCTCTCTTTCTTTCTCTTATATGTACAATAAAGGTAGCCGCGAATGGAGGGGGCTATGTCTAGCCTTCTTTGCCGGTTACAACAAGCAGTCTCTTTTTCTTTATCTTTCTTATACACATCCACTTGTGTATATACATGCATATTCTTAAGCGGAATGGGAGAGAGGGAAAGAAAGAAAGAGAAAAAAGAATGTTTGTATGTTGATAGCAATAATGGCATCCTGTGCCGTATTCGTTCATTCACGCTGGGTGACATTTGGGACTGTCGATTTTTATACAATTAGTGCCCCTGCCGTAACGTCGCGTAAGAAGCATAGCTTCAAAAAAATATTTTGTTGCATCAACTAAATTTATTTTTATTATATGTATCTGATTTTATTGATTTCAAATAGGTGTTAACTTTCCAATAGTATTTTAATCAGTATCCATGGCTTTACTGCGTGTACTTGTACTGCCATTTGTAATATAATTCGTTAAATAATGGTTACTTTTATGGTATCATCAGTTTTAATTTTCTGACTTCTATATCAATGTATATCAAATTATATGTAACAGAAATACTGTCTAACAAGTGGAAATATTTAAATATTATTTATACCAGCGAATGGTGTACTCTCATTTAAAATGAAACATAGGTTTGTAACTAGAAAAAAATTTTTCAATTATTAATTTTTTCAATAATTAACACAAATTTAAAATCAAATTGAAAACAATAAGAATGTAAGTATTCATAAATAATGTCTTCTACTAGTTTTATCATTGCAGCGATAGTACCATGACTGAAGAATCAAATTAAAATGTTTCAAATAATTTATTTTTTAAGTGAAATTTCGAAAATAATAATTATTTTAAGTTTCTAATTAAATACTATTTATTTTAATAATTAGGTTTTCATGGGTACATTTTTTTATCAATTTGACTGTAATATTTTATAAAATTAGTGGAAAAATAAGAAATGCTTTGTAGAGATCTGCTAACGTTTAAGTTATGTGGTTTTTAAGTTTCAAACTATAATCTCTTGTCATCATAAGATTTTGGCATTGGATGAATAAATACTTTTAACATAAAATTTTCATTAAAGGTAAATACTGATTTTCTATCCTGTTACAAAATCTAAATTTCCTGACATTCGTATTCCACTTTATATCGATAAAAAAAAACTTTTCGTTAAAAAATTTTCGAATTAAAAGGTTTTTTTCGTTTTGCTACATATTTTATCTTTTTGTGTCATGCAATCTTCGTATTTAACTTTCTTGTGAAGCTCATAAAAGACATTTTATGAGTTCTTACAAGCAAAACTGGTTTCATGCATCGCAATGACATATTGACAAAAAGAAAAAATTATCGAAAAACGTTGACACAATGAAAACGAATGATTTCTTTCTCTCTACACTTAAACTACGCACATACGATAAATGCACAGAATTTGAAAGAATCGATTGCACGACACATAGTGATTTCACGATGTGTTACTGCTTGAAATGTCAATAGTTTGGCATCAAGCCAAACTATTGACAAAGAGAAGTACACAATATTTTAGAGGTCTTACCAAGTTATGCGTACACTTAAAAATAAAAATTTTCTTGTTACTTCGTAGAGTTAAAGTATCATTGATAAATCATCAGTCATATAAACTTTTTAATAGCATTAATTTTAACCAGTAAAGTGGTACTGTATCATATATGATAAAAAAAAGTCAGGCTCATTCTGTCTTTGTATCATATATGATCAAATCAAATAATTTTCTTGTTTTCCAATCGATTTGAATGAAGCTTGGTACACTTTAGTTTTTTAGGTCTCTGAATCTAAATTTGGCAATAGAATCGCAAAATCCATTATGGCGGATCCAATATGGCGTACTCGAAATTATCAAAATGGACCTTATAGGCTCAAATCGAACAACTTCATCTTTGGGCTTTAGCATTTTGAGCCCTAAAAGTAAAAAATGCCGTGCCACTTAACCGGTTAATAACAAAAACATTTTTGAACAAGATGCAATACACAATAATAAAAAGAGATATTACTATTGTTGATGAAAATCTTGTATTAGAAATATTTTAATAGTTTACAGCACATAAACTTTTCTGTTTACTATATCAAGATTTAAAATTTTTTTTAATTTAAGAATCAAAAGATTTAAATGTGATATAATCAATATTCATACATGCATTTTTCTTGTTTTTTGGACCGCAGAGTTCAAATCTGAGATCAATTGAGTCCATAATCTCAAGATTCGCTCCTATCCTCAGAATATATCCAAGATATAGCTATAATGAACAATTATCTTTATAGAAAATAAAGATCGACGATATATCCAGAGTTTTAGAGTCACTAAATCTGATTCTAATGTTCATATTTAAAGTAGTTCTATCCTGCAGTCGTACTCAACGTAAACGACTAACTCAGCTTGATGCGAGTAGCAGTAACTTTTCGCAATAAGTTGAGAACTATCACGCCATAACTCCTCCTCCTTCATGCGCAGAACCAAAAAAACTCGTCAGCCGCACGAAAAGTAAACAAATCATTCGAAAAGTCAAACAGACTTCGTTACATTAATATCTCTCTAACGAATATTGCTTGGTATATTTTTTTTTTATTGCAAATAAATTGTCATAATTTTTTCTTCAATAATAGCAGTTTTCCAAAGAAACGTAGGAAAAATTCGCTTTGCAATCGCATAAAATGTGCGTTATCAACCGGCTCTGTCTATGATTCCCATATTGCAAAATCAAAGTTCGAGGCCTGATATCTTAAAATTAAATACCACTTGGTTCAACTTTTCGCTAATGTGTAGAAGACACTTTTATGGACATATACAGCAATTTTCAAAAAAATCTAGGAAAGTGTCAAAACGGGCGTAACTACCTAAACCTTATCCAGAATATTTTCATTGCAAACCTCAAAACTGTCAAACGCAACCTCAAAAGAGGCCTGAAATCAGCCAGAATAAATTATCATTTAATTACAAGGGGCAATCGCAAAATAATGGTATATTTTATGGATCGCAGAGTATGAATCCGAAGTCAATTCCATTTTACAAGATCAAAGTTCACCCACAACCTATAACCCTTAAACCCATAACTCTTAAGCCCATAACCTTTAAACTCAAAACTCTTTAGCCTATAATCTCGAAACTCATAATCCTTATATCCATTATAGGTTATTCAGGCAGAATTAAAATATGGAGCCCCTTTCATCCTGTTGGGTTAAAGTTTATAATTGGATAAGTTTTCATCATAGCTCGAAGCACCTATTTTTTGCTATGACAGCGTATCTTCTTCTTTTCGAAGTCTCTATGAATTGGGTTTCTCTGTCATTTCATCTTTCTATTCATATATTTTCTTTTCAAAAACCAATAAAAGTCGATCATCACATTTTTATGTTCTGATCAAGATTTTCGCTCCTCACTCTTATATCCACAATTTACTGGAAACTCATCTAAGTACCAAAATAAAAAGTGCAATTTTAGGTTAATTAAGCATCCAAGATTACCAAAATTTCTAAGTATATTTTGAACTATATTTATGTGGTTGTTACTCTTATTGATACCCAAAAATTGAACAACTTCTTGAAAACTCTACCAAGCAACTTTTTTAAAGTCGGTCATTACCATTATAAATGTTTTATTTTCTAACATTTTTCTCATCTGCAAACCATGCAATACACTAGACAAAAAAAACATGTTACTTTTTTTGGTTGGAAAAATCTTAATTTTCGAACGGTTATATCTCCGTCAAAAGCTAACTAATTGAAATAATCCGAAGTGAAAAATGAAGAGCATGGCTTTCAAATCTCGTTGGAAAAATTTCAAGAGGTGTAAGGAGTTATTTTCTAATTCAAAAAGCGCCATCTTTGAGCGATGCTAGCAATTTCTCTGATTGCGGGAACTGAAAATTTATATTTTCCTAAACAATTTTTTTTTAAGCATATCGCATCGAGCAACAGATGTAGAGTTACGAGCAAACTTTTTTTTTCATTTGCTCGTAACTGCAATCAGAATTAATCGTCTTATTTATCCAAAACTGCTAGAATTGCTCAAATATGGCATTTTTAGATTGAAAAATAACTCCTCACTACTCTTGACTTAGTGCACACGCAAAAGGACACTACCAAATTTTTAAGGGGATTTGAAAGAGGAAGCCCTTCATTTTCCACTTTGAATTGTTTCAATTGGTCAATTTTTCGAGTAGATATGACCATTTAAAAATCTATAAAAATCTTTTTCAAAACAAAAAAGTGGCGCGTATTTTTTTGCCTTATTTTTTTAAACAAAGTATTTTGGAGATTATGCTTTCAAATACTAAAAATATCGTCTGTGACTATCAAGTGTTTTGACAAATCGCTTCATAAACCCAATTTTCAAATGCGAAAGACGTCCTTTTCGACTATTCTACAATACTTTAGTAATTATTCCTTTCTCTACTATCCTATGGACATAAAGGAAAACGTATTTTTTGTAAATTCTGACGACTAATTTTGCAGAGTCATAGTTTTCTCAACCTGGGCGTTTAATTTTATCTATGAAATTTAATTTAATAACTTGAAGAACTACGAATACATTATTTCTAGTTTATTTTGAACATTACTTTCTATGAAGATAGAACTTTATTTTCGATGATATTTTATTGTAACTATATTTTAAATATATACTGAGGTTAGGGGTAAATCTTGAGTTTCTGTAGTTAAATTGACCTCGGATTCAAACTCAACGACCCAAAAAACATATTATTACGTGTTGTATTTTGTTCGTACAACAAGATAATCAGTTATTTTCGCTAATTTATGGTCGAACACGATGATCAGCCACTTTAGCTATTTCACAATTTTTCTAGGATAGCTAGTTTTGAGGTTAATTGAACTAAAAATAAGGTTAAATAAACAATAATATTCTTATTTAGCATTCAAAAAAACTTTTTATCATACGATCTGTTTACATTTTCCATCACCAAAAAGTGATTGTAAATGTAAACCTATCGTGTGATAAAAATAATTTCGCCTATATTACAATATTTCTTAAGATTAGGAAAAAACCCTGACTTGATGAGGTTAACGCAACTACGGAGGTTGGATTAGATTCCATTAGGTATAGTTTACAAATTATTCTTTTAGTTTGTAAAATATTTTAGATGGATAAGGTTTTTACTATTCTATGCGTTTCAAAAAAAGGTAAAATTTTACACTGAAAAGAACGATATTAATTTATGGTGAAGATATTATCTTTTATGTCACGGTAGGCCGTATTCGGTGGAATACCTATAGTCCTAACGCTAAATTTGTATAGGCATTGCATACGTTCATGCTAATATCTCGACGATAGATCTATACTCCCTAAGGGAGTATTGAAAGATCGAGATATCGCTCAGCATGGTCGTATATGACGCGAGTGACATCGATTCGTAGGTTAGTGAAAACAAAAGAATGTCGTTAGATATGTCAATGCTCATACAAATTCATATAAAATCTTAACTTTAAAGAATGTTTTGTTTAAATAAATTTTCAAAGTTAAACAGTTAATAAGTAAATAATGACATTATTTACTTATTTTTAATAAAATATATATCATTAATTTAAAAAAATCATTTTTAATGTTCCTCATACGGCCTACAACGACATAAACTTATCTACGTAACTTGGGAGTATGAAGGATTTTGAATACAGGCTTGACTAAAATGCTTGTCGCTTGTGTAGCAGTCGGTCGACGGCGCGCGAAGCGCGCTAATACTCGCCTGTATTCATCCTTCGTACTCCCAAATTACGTATATAACTAATATTATATTATTAAAAATATAATTTCTATTGTTAAAGTTAGCTATCATATCACTGTGTAATAGCAATTTGTGTAAAATATACTAATTTAGAAAAATTTAGTCAAAGTCCTTAAAAATTTTGATTGTATTTAAAAATTAACTGGTTTAAATATTTAAATTAGTTACACTAAATCATTGAGTGAGTGACGTAAAATCTAATTATTTATTCAATGTATATTCATATTTACAGAAAGGATGCAGCTGTCAATATGGATGGTCAATTCCTGGTTCGTCAGATTTACGATGATGAGGTGACGTACAACATCATAGCCGCTGCTGTCAATCGACTAAGTACGTATATTGTTATTTTAAAAATTTATTCAACCTTTCATAGTTGATTTTAGCAAATAGGGTAAAATTATTTTTAAGTATCTAATATTAAAATGTTTTTAGTGTATACAAATAAATTCTTTACTTAAAAATAAACCATCACTTAAAAATATGTCAAATAAAATTTATATTTTACATTTGATTTTCTAAATATTTTTTATTCTGCAAGCAAATTAATAATTAAGAAATCTGTACAGTCGGTGAAAGCATATTTTTTCTAATATTCATCTCAAATAGTAGTGTTGCATATTTTATCATAAGTAGAAGAGAGCTTCGAATCTATCATGTGACGAAATTGTTAGAAATGGAATTTAACTTTCTTTTTGTTTTAAGTTTTTGTTTATTTTATGATTCTAAAAGCTATGAAAAAAAGTTAAATTGAAATTGAATTTTCCTTTTTATAAATAATATAACAATGTTTTTATCAGTTTATAAATCCAAATTATTAAACTCTTACACGGCAATTGTACTCGAATTCAAATATAATAAAAAATAATTATACTTAACAATTATATTTTAACATTTATACTAAATAATAATAAGTCAATTATTATAAAGTAGGGCAATTTATATAAGGTTTTGATAATAGTATTTTCAATAAATAATAGACAGTAATTATTAATTTCATGTTTCATAAAGATTTATTTTTTAAATTATTTCATATTAACATTTTAAGAGATATTACAATATTCATAATTACTTAGCCTGTAAAGCTTTTCAATAGCAAAGTGGTGATTTTGACAGAGCTTCTGTATATTTAAAAACTCTTCTCTTCTAGATTGCTGCATGTCGGTTTATACTTTATTCGTTTTACGCTAAATTGATCTTTCATATGCATTTACTGAAGGTTTTTTTTCTATTTCTGTACCCACCAACACTTCCTCGTAGCATCAGTTCGATTACTGATTGATTGATTGACTGGGGTCATAATATAATTTTTTAATATACAGTAGACTCTCGATACAAGGGTATCGACGGGGCTGTAGGAGAGGAAATTTCTTGGAAATTCTCTTATAGGAAGAGTCCCCAACACGTTCGAGTTAAGAGATATAGCTCCGCCCACTGTCTCGTAGTGTAAGCTTAATTTAACGTGCGTGTATACGAAGTAGACGCAGTAGCCACGCCTACTGATGCGTGTGGAATAGACTAGGGTTTTTTTGTTTAGCCATGTCTTATTCTATATTGCTATACTGTGTCTCTCTCACTTACATAGTTGGTGGGAGAACTGACATACTTAGACTCGTTGGAGAAACAGCTCGGATTCCCTTATATCGCGATCCCTTGTATCGAGAGTCCACTGTACATTGACATACAAAACTTATTGAATTTTACCTTATTGAATTTCAAACATTAAACGCGAGTACTCTTATTTACGGATTTCTTTAATAATGAAATAAAAAGCGGTGATTTAAACATCTATAATTTTGACGCTGATGATTCATAAACAATTTCTTTGATATTTTTAATAGCTATATTTGATTCTGTGGGCAAATTAATTTTATCTGGCATCTACTGTCAACCGGTAATAATTTTTCCAATTTCTTAGTAATTAAGGAGATTTAAAATGGAGACTACATCTGTACTCATAAATCTTTTCATATTATTGCAAAACTTTTAGTAAAGAAATGCATTAACTTATAGTATATACCATGAAGATTATTTAGTTAAATTATTCATTAATTATTTAAAATTTTGAGTTCCAATATTATTTATTAAAATTTTCCGATTGTATATTTTGTACCGGAAATCCAAAGATCTTAAAGACTAATGAATGAATTCATTTGAAAATTCAACTAAATAATCATCATGGTACATACTACAAGCTAATGCATTTCTTTCCTGGAAATTAAGCAATGAAATGGAGAGACAGTTAATATCTATGAGTACCGGTGTAGTGTTTGTTTTACATCTCCTTAATTATAAACATTAAAATGTCCTGAATAATTAAGAATTGAAAAAATAAGTAGTTTTAGATAAAAAATTCAATATAGAATAGAACAAAAAAAATAAAACCAGTGAGAAAATAAAAAGCAAAAGTAAATAAAATATTTAAGGAAAAAATATATATAAAGGATATATTTTTGGTAACAATAGGAAAATATAGGACGATTCAAAGTGAAAATATAAAATTGTGCTTTAGACAATAGGTAGGATAAAAAAAAAGAAATCAGCAGATATAAAGTGAAATAGAAAATAAGGCAAGATCGTATAAATTTAAAGATTTTAAAAGTATAGAAGTATTGATTATTAAAAATGAGAATAAAATAAAAGTATATACAAAAAATTATAAAGTATATTTAAAATAAGAGAAATTATAATCAGAAAATTCATATGGACCTTTATTAAGTCTTAAGCTGTTGTACTAGACTTACAAATTTTTTAAAAATTGACAAAAATACAAAAGAGTAAAATACTAGTAGAATAAAAAAATAATTTTACTAAACAACATTTCAATTAACGTTTTTAACATAATCAATACATATTATTACGTAATAAATGATTAAATAATTCAATAATTTTGTAACGTAAAATCAATCATTTGTAATATTTAAAATAACATATTGTAATATTTATAATACTATATTGTACTATTTATAATAATGTTTACAAGAACAGTATCAAAATAGTAAAATAAAAATTTTGATTTATATAATATAAATGATGAAACGTAAGCTTCAGAATTCATTTTAAAAGCTTCTATTTTACAAAATATCCATCTACATAATGTGAATCTATTTTTAAATACAAGTTAAAGAAAATTCTTTAAAAGAATGTTAACTAATGTAAAATGTTTGTTTTTAAATATTTACATGAAATACAATGTAGTCAATTTTCATTTCTTAATGTCACAAGAAGAAAAAATTTTTTCTATTTCCTTAAAATATTGTCAAGTCGTACATTCGAGAAAAAAAATATAGATTTATAAATAAAAAAAAAATTCAAAAATCACAGTTCATACTATATACATGTATACCTATTCTATGAAAATGTGTTTCAATTGATTTTACTACACTTTGGAGCAAAAATATTTCGTGTATATAACAAAACCCCTATCTTTGAAACATTGGCAAGCATTGCATCTATTATAAAAGGTTTTTTCAGCCGGACACTTCTTTTCTGGTGTATAATTGTTAGGAAATTTCGACATCAATTTTTATTATTTATTATTAAATTCTTCTTCATTACTCAAATTATATAAATATTTGACAATTGGAATTTGTATTTTAATCAACATTTTATTATTAATATTATTTTACTAATTTTATATGCTGTAATATAATTATAATTATTTTATCCTGACTCCTATATTCAGCGATATATCTAAGGTACTGTATTTTGCTAAATTCCAATTAATATCTATATTTATCTTTGAAGATTGACATTATTTTTAGATGATGTACTCGACACTACAGCTAAAAATATGATAATTTAAGCAAAAGTCTTTATTTTGATAATAATGATTATTATATAACAATCACTGAATTTTATAATTTTTAGATTAAAACTAATTCAAATTAAGTACAAATGATCTCAATTTTTTTTATAGTTTATCAATAGTAATTTAACTATCATATTTATATGGAAAAATAGATAAAATTAATTTATTATGATATGTAAATATATTGTACACGAAGAGAATTTTTCTATAAAAATTACGGTAACAATCGTGGGACATTTCATACTTTTAGGATATTTTATAGACACATCCTATATATATTATGGTAGACATTGACAAAATTTAAAGTTCGTCCTAGAATTTTTACGGTAATGGCTCGTAATTTTTACAATATTTCTCCGTAATTTTTGTTTTTTCATTATGATTTTCAAGCAAAATTGTTACTGTAATTTTTATGTAGAATTATATTGTAAATTTTATAGAAAAATTCTCTCCGCGTATAGTCTATTTTTAGAAATGACCGCTTTGTAAAAAGACTTTTTAGTCTCGCTTTTTTAAAAATGTAACTTCACCAAATGAATCAATTTTCTTAGTGAATTATTGATAGGTCTTAATTAATTCGAAAATGTTTTATTTTGCTCATAAAAGACAACCATTTTATATAAAAATAATAAAGTTCAAACATAATCGATGTGTAATTGAAGACGCAGAAGTTAAAAGAGGACGTAACACAATTTTGCCGGAAAATAATTGTCCGACGAGTTAAATTTTTTTTAGAAATATGCATTTAAATTACCTATTTGTATTTTTAAATTTGAGATTATTGCAAAAATCAAATTTACCTATCATTAGACAATAATTTTCCATCGAAATCGCTTCATGTCCTCTTTTAACTTCTGCGCCCCCAATTAATGCTATGATAAAAAGATTTTTCACCTTATAACATAAATCTCATTATAAATAAACTTAGCTATTGAAAAAACCCGATTGAAAAAAATATTGCTGAAAAATTAACAAAGCGATTTTAAACAAAATAAGAAAAATCGATTTTTCGTTATGATTCAACAAAAAATTTTTTAGACAAAAGCTCAAAACTTTGTAAAATAAATTATTTATATTCAAACATTTTTCTTCGAAATCTTTTTTTTTAAATTTTTAATAGAAGATAAAAAAAATGCATTATTTATAAACTCGTTATCATCTTTTCTCGGTCGATAAATAAAAAATCACCAAAAAATAAGGACTGTTTATCTTATTATAAGAAGTCAATATTCCTATTTTTAGTAAACACTACACATATTTGCAATTGAACTATCTGAATTGATAACAAAAATACATGATTCTAATAAAGATTAATAAATTTTAAAATTTTTTGAACGTACTTGATTGTCTGAAGCTTGCATTAAATATTATATAGAGTGCCCTTTCTCAATAAGGCGACTCTCAATAAGACTACTTCCCTAACTTATCGTTCGAGTACTTCCCCTTTCAGCACACAAATTCATTCTAAGTAACATTCCAATTCGCACCTTATGAATAACACTAGATAAAGGAATAGCTTTTGCTATTGTTTTATATGACACAATTCAAAGTCAATAATAATTAAGTTAATAATTTGACTTTTATTAAAATTAAGAAAATATTAAAAATGTTAGATTCTATTAAAATTTGGTTATTTTTACATACTTGACGTATAATTTAAAGACTTTTTAAAATTGTCTACTTAAGCACGTGATATACTTCGTATAAAATATAAAAGCTAGGAATTTTTAACAATCGCGAATATTGGTACTTTTCAAAAAGTACGAAACGCAAAGCCACGAAGAAGAACAAGCGACCAGAGTGGGATGACAACTTTTCGAAAAAAGTTACTTCCCTACAAGTACAAACTTGACCTCATTGCAAAAGAGTACTGTAAATAAAAAAATAAAAAAAAAACCTTTTTCAAGGCAAAAAATTTTCAAAATAAAAATAATTATGAACTTAAAAAAAATTTTTCACGTAAAAGATTGCGGCAACTTTTACTTTATTAAAAAACATACGTAAAATGTGAATATACATCTTGGTTTATTCAAAAATATAGAGACATATTCACATAAGGTATTTTTTAATTAGTCTGAATTTTACAAAAATATATTCTGCATAGAAGATTACGTTAGTTTTTAATTAATTCAATAAAAATATGTCACCAAATATCGATAAATTTAAAAAATGAGAAAGTTTGAAAAAAAATTCATTTTGGATAAAAGATTAAGGTACTTTTTGGATGATATATTTAAACGTATAGCATATGCGTAATTTCAATACGTCTAAATGGACGTGCATTCACGTATACAGCAGAGATTTTTAAGATATATCATTTTTCTATTTTATGAGTATCAAAAGATAACTTGAAAACTCATCGCAATCACAATGATTTCTTGTTAAAAAAGAAAAGAACATTAAATATTCGAATTAAAAATATATTTAAAAAAGCCAAAAACTAATAATTAATTTTTATGTAAACACAAAGCTTATCTGAGCTCTCTTAACATCTATAAGTCATAAATTAATTAGGCTTTTGATTTTTTTCAATAAATTTTTCAACTGAAACTGTAGTATTTCATTACAATAAAATATTACTTTCATAAGATAATGTTTGAAAAATAAGAATTTCTATTTATTTAGAATTTTAATTTTATAAATTTTTGAAGATTTTAAACAGACTGCATTAAATTCAATCGAAAAATGTATCGGCTTTGTATGACACTTGAAATCGTTTGGAAGTTGGCTCGCAGTTATGTCCCAATGTAGCTCATTCAGCGAATAATGCAGACATACCGAGAAATCGAGATTCACTCTCGACAGATGCATGACATACATAATTAGGCCAGAAGTTGGCAGTTGAGTTGCTACAACATTGCCTCTACATCTTATCATCATTCTCGAGAACGATAATGAAATTACAGAGATGCCAAGAACGTATGTAGGCTAGATTGGTTTGAGATTAAACATCTTTTACATTGTACTTATAAGCTGTAACCTTGTAACTTCAAGAAGATGCATATAAACGTGACTTTTGGTTTTTTCGCAAAAAAGCTTTGTAAGGCTAAAAAGAATTTTCTAGTTATTTTTTGAGTGAATACTTAAGCTCAAAAAACCTATGCGATATATGTTTGACGTTAACCCGTAAACACTGAATTGGTGACTTAGCAACAACTCGATATTTCCCCATGTTTTCACAATGCCATTTGAATTTTAGAAATATTTTAGTAAAGTTTGAAAAATATGATAACTCTTTTTTATTTAAAAAAAATTTTAACATTTTATGTAGATTTTTTTATAATTAAGATGATATAGAAAGGACTCTTCACCTTTACTTATAAATATTTATTGTCTTTTTATTTTATTGCAGAAAATTCAGAAAAAAATGCTTTACCATGCATTATGCACCATGAAAATTATTTGATCAAATTTTTTAATCATTCATTAGTTTTTTTAAATTTTGGATTTTTTTTTATAAAATCAATAAACTTTACTATATAAGTATCAAAACCCAAAATTTCCAATAGTTAATGAATGGTTATATTTAAAAATTTAAGGGGTTTCCTCATACCGGCACAGAGATCTACCTTATCTACATTTGAATTATGCATTTAAATAAAAATTTAACTATTTTTGACTAAAATTCATAGAAGAGGCACATTCTTAACATTCTAAAGAATTTATTGCAACGTCAAAAGATAGAATAAAAGTGAAAATGAAGACAAAAACTGCATAATACGATTATTCATAACTACATTGAAAAGTTAATCGTATTAAGCAGTTTTCGCCTTCATTTTTACCCTTATTTTGTCTTTTCACGTTGCAATAAATTCTTTGGCATGTTAAGAATGTGCCTCTTCTACGAATTTCAGTCATGAATAGTTAAATTTTTATTAAAATTCATAATTTAAATGTAGATAAGGTAGAACTCTATGTCGGTATAAGGATTCCCCTTAAGTGGATCATCTTCATGGTACATACTACAAGTTCAAGCATTTCATTTCTTGAAATTTTGCAATAATATAAAAAGGTATTTATTAGACATATACAACGATTTTAAATGTATATACTTCTAAGCAAATATATTAGTTCTTTTATAATTTTAAAATGAAGCTGGATTTATAAGCAATTTACATTATATTTTCATTAAATCAAAGAAAAATTGACGTAATTTTTTATATAATTTAAAAATTATATTCTTTGTCTAACAAGGAGAGTGTTTCTTTTTCGGGTCTTGTTCAAATGGATTTTGTTCAAATTTTGGGAAATGATTCTGGATGCAGAAATTTTTATGCTCAATATTTCCTTAGTTACAACCAATTAAATAAGTAACTAAAAATTAACCCTTATAGTTTTTCAACATTAATAGACCTTTTTTTAAATGAAAGCTGAGCTCAAATCCTTTCGAAATACCACCTAAAGTATATCAAAATATAATTTTTTCCCATAGTTACAGCGTTTTAAAAATTTTACTTACATTTTATCATTTATTACTAACTAATTTTTAATTTTTTTAGTTTTTAAAAGGAAATTTAGGTCAAATTTTAATAACGCTGTAAATTTGGGAAAATATATTTTTAAATACTGTAGGTGATATTTCGTAAAGATTTTAACTCAGCTTTCATTTAAAAAAAGGCTTAAACTTCTAGCTATTAATGCTGGAGAACTATAAGCGTTTGAAAATCTAGTAACTTTTTTAGTAAATTTTTATAATTGTTTGTAACTAAGGAAATATTGAGCAATGGGGCCTAAAATTTTGGTTTTTTTAATATTTTTACATCCAGAATCATTTTCCCAAATTTGAGCAAAATCCACGACTTGAAAGAGAAACACTCTCCTTGTAAGTATATTCAGTAATTTTTTATTTATCAAAAGTAAAGTAAGATTTATTAGAATTTCATGTAACACTTTCGTTTACTCATGTAATATTTAAAGTCATTTTCTATTCAAAACATATTTACTAAATCTTTCATACAGCGATATTAGTTAATATTTTATCAAAAAATTTTATGTACTAAAATAGAGATTCACCCGGTCTTTAATCTAAAATTGTTACGATTTCAAACAAGAAATATTTTAAAGTTCTATTAATTTTGAGAATTAAACCTTTAAAATAATCGTAATATTTCGAAAAAAAAACATGAAGAATTGGAGATCCAGTACTTATTTGAGCAATTACTGCAAAGTGCAATCTTAAAGTCTTTGCCAGGTGTCTCAAAGAAACAAAAAAAGAAAGAAAAAAACATCCCTGACAAGCATTTTGCTAAAATGGATTTTTCAAGGAAGAATAGGGCTAGACGGAGCAAGGTAGAAAGATAATTTCTCGATTCGCAGAGTTTCCTTTCCGCATTCTTAAAATTGCATTAATTTTCCTTCCTTCGAAGTATTTCCCGACGCTGAAGGAAATCTAATAATAACTCAGCGCTAACGTTACTTTCCTTTACTTTTCTGCTTTTATTTCTTTACACTCGTTTTGTGCAAATATATTTACCCTCATATTGTAACGAAATTTTCCCGTCAAGAAAGCCAATGTAGCTGAATAAAGAAATGTTTTTGTCTTTGATCAATCGAATTTACTTTCTAATATTTGAATTTATTTTATGTTGAAATTTCATTTTTTGTACAAGTAAAAAAAGCAAAGTTATACTCTAATATTTATTTGGAAAATTCAGAGAAATAAATCTAAAATGTATATACTATCAATACTTTAATATAATATCATTTTTAATATTATAAAACAGATGATTTATTTAATTAAGTGATTTTTGAGATTCAAGAAACAAGAATAAATTTTATTTTTTTATCATTAATATACATAAATATCCGTACATAGAAATTTATACAGAGTTTCCCTTTAAGAAAGTTCATAATATTAAATATTAACTGAATTTTAATGGAAGTTGCTGTGACGTTATATTTACGTGTAAAAATTATGTAGTTAAAATCTTGTGAGTATAGGTGATTTTCTAAAAAAGTTATGAAAATGTTCAAAGTTGCAACTTTCGTCTTCATCATAAATTGCCATGTTAAAGTTTGTCTAGTAGAATTTTCATAACTTTTTAATAAAGTCACCAAGACTCAAAATTTGAATTCATAAGGAGAGTATTAGAATTCCGTATTACTAAGTTTATCTTTATAGAAATTTAAAGATGGAAAACACCAAAGTTATAGAATTTAATGCTAAGTAATTTTGGCATCAGAAGATGTAATAGTATTTATTGTATACAGTATAATAAAAACTATTAAAATTATTTATTTTAAACTAAATTTATGCTTACTTTGTTTTTCCGGAATTAAGTAAAATTATAAATTAGAAATCACGATAGATATCTTTAATTAAAAAAAAAAATACAATTATCGGTCTACTTTACCCACTACTTAACTAATCAATAAATGATTAAATTTAGAACAAAACTTTTAAAATAGTTCTTATGACGCTTTTTAAAGCTCTTTTACTATCATATATTTATAAATATTATAATTGAACGAAAAAAATAAATAAACTTTGATAATTATAGTATTTTTTTAAAATTAAAACATAAGAATTCATTTTAAAATTTTGTTATCGCTTCGATCTCCAATGATTGTCTTGAAAGGGAGAATGAGAACACTCTAAGAGCGTCGTCCTTATATATGTATATTCTATAAAAAAATAAAAAGAATCATAAGAATATTTTTTTTATTATTAAAAAGCAACCAAACATTTCATAATAACGTCACTAATAGCAATATTGATATATTGAAATTATATCATATCTTCTAATACCTAAACTATTGAAAAATAGACTCTATAATTATGATTTTATATATATTTAAAAAATATTTTTAAAAAAATAATCAAATGTTAAATTAATTCGTTGATTGGAGAATTGATTCTTATTAATATTATTATAAGACAATAATAAAAATATAATAAAATAATAAATTATAAAAATATTATTTAATTGAAAAATAAAAAATGTAACTTTTTTGTGATTTCAGATATTCCAGCAAATGAAATTCTCGAATTATTTGGTCGCATGTTCTTCGAGTTCTGTCAAGATTCGGGTTACGATAAGATTCTCCAAGTTCTTGGCGCCACACCCCGAGATTTCTTGCAAGTGCGTTGGCTCTATTATTGTTTAATTTAACCCCTTTTCATAAATACGACAAGATTATCATAATTCTGAAAAAAAATAAATAGGATTATCTTTTGTTTTCGTTAATTTAATTTTATCATATTAGTGGATAGAGTGAAATATGACGAAATAGCAAAAGCTCCGGGATGGATTATAAAGGAGGAAAATCTTTAATGTATTATAAAATTAAAACTAATTCCTAAGCGTATCATTTTATTACAAAACCTTGTTTAAGTAAGCTTTCACGTATTTATCTCAAATTATTCAAAGCTTAGAAATAATAATTCTATTACATGCTTGAATCTTTCACCAGACGCTTAATTTACATTTTAATACTAAATTTTAGCGTAACAAAGAAATGGACGAGAATTAAATTAACGCGAAACGCCTTTCAGTGAAAGAGTTATATAACAAGATTCTTAATTAAGAAATATTAGTGCATTTAATTTTTTTTTTTTAAACTAAGACTTTACAAAATTCCTTTGTGTTGCAAATTACAACCTACTGTAGGATATAATTGCAAATTAGATAATAATGGTTTTATACAAAGAAGAAAAAAGAAAAAAACAATTTATACGGTATAAGCAATTAACCTTCTAAATGTCAAGTGTGTTTCCAAGCTGTGAGAATGTAATAATACGATGTAATAATAATAAAAGAAAAGAAGAACAAATTAATTACACAATATAGAAGAAAAAAGATCGCACGTTTAATATGTAATTTAGTATCGGCAATCGACGATTAATATTAATTGATCGTTTTTTCTAATAGTGACGATAGTAGTTTCATTAATTTCCGTTTAATTACAAGATCTAATGAAACAATCGTACGCGAAAAAGAAGTTTCGGTCAAGGAAAATCTTTATTAATAACTTGATTCGAAATAACCTTTCAATATACAAATAAGTAAGATCAATAAAAAATAATTATTAAAAAACTTTTTTTAAATTATTTTCAAATTATCTTTCGAAAATTATTGAAACGATCCAAATTTTATTTTTATATTTCAATATCATACTTTATTAAGGCCATTCACAATTTTAATATATATTGAAAAAAGAACATGTTTAGTCTATTTATATTTTAATGATTATTGTTGTTTCTAAAAATATTTTTGTTAACAAATTTTCTCTATATTGTAAATTATTTTTTTTTATTCATATTATTAATTACTATTCTGAAAACTCAATATTAAATAGTAAATTATTATCTGCTTATAAATAAAATATAGTATCTATAAATTTACTTTTAGCTATAAGAAGATAACTGTTTTCTTGTCAGATTCTCATCTTAAGAAAGTATTTTATTTAATAAAACAAAATTTCCAAAAAAATTTTTTTGCCAATGTCAAATAAATTTCATTTTACTGTAAAAGCATATTCTTCAATTGAAATTGACTTTTTCCCTTTATATTTTATTTTTTTCGTGTTCTTAATAATTATTTTCAATTACATGCTAAAAAATTTTTTGTAATTCGTGTAAAAAAAATAATTTAAAAAAAACATAAGTATATTTCAAGTAATATACATGTGTATGCGTGGTTGAATATATACAGGCGTGCTCATGTGCACGCTTGTTTCAGTACATTTATATCTTGAAAACGGATTGTTGGATTTTGATTTACTGCAGATTGACTTTACTGATTTTTATTTTTTAAATTTTTTCAAAAAGACTGAGAATTAGTTGATGTGTGTGGTTTTATATCTGTTTATCGATTTTCAAAAACTTATTTACATTTTTTTAGATAATAACATCAAATTTATTCGTACGTTCATTTTTCTAATATATCTGATTAGAAAATTTTTGTCATGTCAACTTTAAATGATCGATAATTTTTCATATTTTACTAAACATAATTAGTTTTAAATCCATAATTCTAAGTAAATATTTTTTTTACTTTTTCGATTTAACATTGATGCTTTTAAAAATATTGAATATTTATGAAAAATGTTCATATCTCATAATGGTATTCTGAATATTTTATATAAATCATCGATGTGCTTATTCTGAAAAAATAAATTTCTACTTATTATTTGTGGTTTTAATTAAACTTATATTTAATAAAATATTGCATATTTATTTTAGTCTCGTTTATTTTTATAAAAAAATTAATATTTATTTAAAGTAAAACGCTTTTTCAAATAAAAGCATCAAATGTTTTAGTTGAATTAACATTTTATCACTCAATGTCTCGATAAGACTTACAACTTTAAGATCTTAATCATGTGAGAATCCTTA
The DNA here is from genome assembly GCA_017163975.1 of Anastatus disparis. NCBI lineage: Eukaryota > Metazoa > Arthropoda > Insecta > Hymenoptera > Eupelmidae > Anastatus > Anastatus disparis. The sequence goes on from JAFFSR010000381.1 coordinate 2,216,516, forward strand.
TATCGTTCCCATTTAGCTTCATTCTCACATTGTTACTCGTAAAATAGGATAACAATCAAATTAAACTTAACATTTATTATGTTAGAACTCTCTTATATCTTTTTTTTATTAAAATCGTTTATTTAAAACTCTCTATAATTAAACTCAATAAATGTAAAACGTATATTTATTAAAAATGTAACAAAAAGAATATATATATGTAATAGTAAGTTTTATAACTGTTATACAAATACTAAAATTGAATAAAGCTCTGATTAAAATTTATTTTCAACAAATTAGTCGACACTTAATATATATGCAGAATGGCAAAAAAATTTGAAGATTCTATTAACTTTTTTTGTGTGAGTAACAAGATAAACTTATTTTTAATCTTAAAGTTTTCAAGATATTTCTTTTGGTATTACATGAAATCATCTGTATGCTAAAACGTGAGTAAAAGCAAGAGTTTTATAATATTTGAAATTTGCCATAAGAAATTGTATATACGGTAGATAAGAAAGTTCCATATAGTTTGGACATAGATTATGGCTTGGAAAACGGGCTCCTATACGAGTAAATCTAAGAGTAACCACACTTGTGTATACATGCATGTACGAAAAGGGAATCACATACCCGCGAGTCAGTGCATCGCAATTTTGGTTTACTTCATGGTATATATACGGAAAATTGAGCTTACGACGTACGTCGGTTAGCTGCTAGCGTATATACATATACATACACATAAAGTCTTTGGAGCACGTTATCTCCTTTGGGAAAAGGGAAGCGTCTGGTTAATCACTTTTCCCTTGACTGCTTTTGTTGGTCATGCAAACATACGCTTCTATCTTCGATATGTCTACCTTTACCAATAAATTTACTCAACCGCAATATTCACCAACGCAAAAACTATAAATTTTACATCTCAATAATTTTATACATACACGTTTGTTTCAGAATAAAAAACGTGTTAACTTTTTTTTGTTAAAATAATAAATTTAATTTTTTTAAATATAGTCAAAATTTAGGTAAACTGCAAAAATAATTCATTAAAAGAAATTTCGTAAAAATGAAATTTCCTTGCCTTTAAGTCTTAATCCTACTAATGTCTTATACTTTTAAGTGTATTTATAACAATTTCGTACAAGAGCTCAAGTAATAAGTAAAAACATAAAGTATAGTAATAAACGATGCACTATAAAACTTAAATTTAAACAGAGCGCAAATTATAAGCAACGAATTAGCCTAATTATCCGTTAAAAAACGTACAACCGTAAATAGCAGAATATTTTTAGACCATAAATAATAATTTACATGAATGACAAAAGTGATACGGTATAGACAGGCAGCAAAGAAAAAAGATTATTTTTTTTTTTGTGAACTAGAAAAATTCTAGAGTATCGTATAAAATGATACTACTGACCAAAGTACACACAAGACCATTATTAAGTTCCGCTGCTCGATGTTTCATTTCCGACTCACTTTGAACGAAGCGTAACTGCACGTACCGATACTTTATTCTCGTCGCGCTTCTATCCTTTTTTTTAAAAGCTTGGCCAAAAACTTCAACATTGAGAACGAGAATGTTTACTTTTTTTCACTTAAAGAGAATGAAAAAACAAAGCGCTCGATAGGAAATAAATTAAACTAGAGAGTTTAGAGATACTTCTGAACGATAGTTATTTAATGGATAAAGATACAATTTCATTAGTAAAATTTAATTTCTTTTAATTAAAGAAGTCTTAACTGTTTAATTATTTTTTAATTTACAAATAAAACCGACAAAATCCAGATCACGAATTTAAATGAAACTATGAGAATAATATTTTGGCATATGACGATGAGTGAAATAATTATATCACATAAACTTTTAATCTGTTAATAATTATGATTTTTAGAGATCTAAACAGAATTTTCTATACAACGTTGGAGCCATCATTCTTTGACAATCAGAAGCTTTAGGAAGGTCATTAAAAGAGAAAATAAAAGTAGAGAATGCCAGTTTTAATTTGTGAAATTTAAAAAGTCATAAGATTAACTCGTTCAAAAGTTATGTATAACTGGGAACACAATAAAATTTAGCATATAAAAAAATAGTATTTTTAAAACGTAATTTGCGTATTAAAATTCTATTACATTTTCAGTTGCATGAAATCTCGTAAATTAAAACTGGTGCTTTCTACTTTTATATTTTTGTTTGTCAACTTTTTATTCTTTATTATCGACCAATTAAAATCTTTTAAATTTAATATCATTGTTGTGAAAAAAAGGGTTCATCTGATAAAATTTCGAATACTCTTATTTTTTTTTCTATTCAATTAACGGGTATTACTGCTCTTTTTATATTCAGACATTCAGATTTTAAGACAACACAGTTGACATATTATTTAACGTGGTGTCAACCCACGGCAGAGTCAGTGAAAATAGCGACCAGACGGGGAATCGATCTCGCGCCTTTAGCCACTACACCACTGATTATTTATTATTATTTATTGCGAGTTTTACTCAACGACTTCTTCTAGTTGAATATTGTATTTTTTTGTTATGATCATATAATTTAATATTACTGTATAATAGTTTATAAAAAATAATAAAAGTATTTTATTAGAAATAATAATTTAATGATGTTTTAGTTATCGAGTTATAAATATATAACCACAAAATGCTCTTGACAACCAGCAAATGGCCTCTAAAAATAAACAGTCAATAATTAATTAGTAATATTTATCTGTGGTATGAACATATTTTAATATTTATTATACGCTAGCACAAAACCGATTGAGGAATTCATCCGAATAATGTAGAATTAAACTTTCATGCAAGTGGATTTTACTGAATTCAGCAGACCGTTATTGTCCATGCAGTTAAGCAAATCTTCCAATAAATCTTAAAAATTTTTCTTTCATATTGCATAAAATGAATGGACAATAAAGCGTATACAGATATCATAATATGAATGATGAATGAATAAAATACATCGTTACTATATGTTCATTTGAAACTTAGAAAGCATTCAGCAAAAGCTCAGTGACAACTTGTGCTTTTGAACTTTATTAAGAATCTTACAATCAAGAAAGTTTAACTTGGAATAGAGAAAGTTTTCTTTTCAAACTGTTAGTTTATGAAACAGTAAAGAAACTTCAGCTAATAATTTTCTAAAGTCTGATAAGAATAAAAATATGAAACTTTGTAAAGTTGATAAAAAAAAATTATTACTTAGAGATTTTTTAGATTGAATAGAGGGTTAATATAAAGAATTAATGTTTAAGAAAGAGAATACATATGGTATTTCAAGCGTTGATAATACAGAGATACAATTTAATTAAACAATATCTAACTTGATATCCAAGATGTATAGTTTTTAATGAAATTTAAATTAACGTTCTGTAAGAGACTAGATTTTTAATCATAAAATGAATTTGAATTTTTTAGAACTTAGATGCCCTCCATGACCACTTGGGAACCCTGTATCCAGGTATGCGGGCACCTTCGTTTAGGTGCACGGAAAGGCCAGAGGATGGAGCTCTTGTGCTTCATTATTACTCTGATCGTCCAGGACTTGAACATATTGTTATTGGAATTGTTAAGGTTATTTTAAACATATTCTATTTATTGAACAAAATAAAATTAATCATTTGGTTAATTAATTAGTTTAATTATTTTAAACTTATTATAATGAAAACATTAAAATATAAACGATAAAATATTGAAAGTAATAAGAATGTCTTTCATATTTCAGATTTTTTATGTGCATTACAATACAGATGTTTATAATTCTTGTTGTAATTAATTTTAACATAACATGAATAGTGTTCACAAATTTAAAATGTAAAAGTTTTAAAAAAATCTTTAAAATTGTTGTAAAATTATTGGATCTTATTAAAATATTTATAAAGGAATTTTTTTCCAATAACATGAATATTTTAGTAATGATATGTGTGATAATTTAAACATATTTAAAGTTTAATACATATTTTACTAAATCTTTGAACAGACTGTAGCAAAAAAGCTTCACGGCACCGATGTAGACATGCAAATTTTAAAAACGAAAAACGAATGTGACCACGTGCAGTTTCTTATTACCGAGCAATCTGGTCCTGGAGTTGTTCCCAAACCAATGATTGCCGACCTTGAATGTCTTTCTGTTGGTAAGTTTAAGTTTCTTTGTTTATTTTATGCACTAAAAATTAATTCAAGAATAAAATTAAGTTATTTTCATGTTTCTTCAGCTCATACATGTTCAAAACTATAATAAATAATCTCATTTTACAGTAGAATGTTTTATTATTTTAATTCATAAAAAAATAAGAATAGTAAATAAAAAAGTATAAAAAAAATACATAAATTTATTAGAGAGATGCAAAATGTTTTTGTTAAAGAACCAAAAGTCAGTCCAACAACATTTTGCCGAGTATTTCCATTTCATCTAATGTTCAATCGTGACCTGAAAATAGTACAAACTGGGTGTACCATCACGCGAGTCATACCACAAGTTTCCAATGAAAACTGTAAATTAAGCGATATTCTTCTACCGGTAAGTCATTTCTTTTTATATTTTATTTATTCCAATAGGAGATCAAATATTCATTATAATGCAATCGACCTTTCTAGAAGATAAATACAATATGTTAGAAAAATGAATTTATAGGTCTACTCAGTTAACGGATGACTATAAGTATAGTAGCAAATAAAGATTTAAAAAAATTAATTTAATAACAAAGATTTTTTATGACCGTCCAAATACAAAAATTATCATTCTTGACTTTTAAAAGTATTAAAAAATTTTTAAGTACGAAATAATTCGTTTATTAAAGAAATTAAATTTAATATTTAAATATTTGTGCCTATTAAATTTAATCAAATGATTTTGATAAATAGTAATAAAATGTTCTGAACAATTTATCAGTTCATGCGTAAAAATATAATTAAACTTGATGAAATAAATATTGATTAACGAAATGCACTATTTGTAAAGCAAATAATATAAAATTGAAAAAAAAGTTTTTATTTAAAGAGCAAAATAAAAATCATTTTATGAATTCTAAATATTATTTTTAGTTCTTAAATTTAATCAAATTAAAAATAAAAATATTTACTCACTAAAATAAATTCTAATAAATGAAAAGTTTCTGTATCTATTTTGCCAAAAGCCAATTCTAGTCGTACTAGTTATTATTTCAACCTTCTCTGATACGTTCTATGTTCCACAGTTATATGCATCATTAAAAAAAATATATATAATAATTTAAATGTTCATCTGTTATAAATTATATTGACCAATATTCGTAGTATTCTATTTAGAAAAGCAAATCTTTATTTAAGGAGATGTAAAATGGATACTACACATGTACTCATAAATATTGACTATCTTTCCATTTTATTGCAAAATTTTCAGTAAAAAAATGCATTAGCTTGTAGAATGTACTATGAAAATTATTCAGTCAAATTTTTAAATAAATTCATTTATAAGTTATTAAAAATTTTGGGTCCCAAAATTATTTATTAAAATTTTTCTATTTTGTACAGGAATCCAAATATCTTAAAAACTAATGAATTAATTTATTTTAAAATTTAACTAAATAATTATCATGGTAAAATCATTTCATTTCTTATATAAAATTGAAAAGAAGTTAATATTTATCATCCGTTTACATCTCCTTAATTTATGAAAATAATTTTACTTTAACAATTTGAATATTTTTAAACATGTATATAAATGCAAGAAGAATAGATTGAAACATTGCAAACCAACAAACTGGTTTTCTGAAAATTAAACAAATATAAATTATTTTAAAATTACAAAACGGAGAACAAATGGTTGAAAATTAACTGTTTTAAATAAATATTAGTCAGGCTATTCTGTATACCTGAAAATATAAACTCACATATTTGAATTATAATGTAAAATATTATAATTTATAATATAAAGTAATTACTTCATTCATTTACTTCAAACAAACATTTTCGTATACCATGATCTTATATTAACTTTTAAAAAAACTTCAATTTTTTATATATGTATACCGAATACAATTTAATCATGAATATAATATAAAAGATAAATTTAAAATCTATTGCCTCTATTAATACAGCTTATGTAAAGCGATAGAATTACTTTTCATTTTTTCCTTCTATGATTGTGACAAAGAAATATTCAATAAAAAACAAGAATAAAACTAGTACTTGTAAAAAAAGCTGTTGGTAATATTCTAAGTGTCAGTTCTTATCCTTAGTGTCAAATTGAAAAATGTTGGTCATTTATATTAAGATTATCTAGTTGACAGCCGTCATCGAAAAATTCACAATATCTTGATATCTTAAATCTAATTTGAATTATTTAAACTTTGTAAAAGTAATTTAGTAAAAGTTTTGCTCTCAGCATTGATCATTGTCGCTAAGTACATTAAGTAGAATCTATAAAAACTTTCTGATTAATTAAAGTTATTAAATGTATATTTGATGATAATTTTTTTATAAGATTAAATTGTTTCAAATAAAAGATTTCTATTTAATCTAGGCCACATTTAAATTCCAAGAAAAATAATAAATATTGTATAAAACACAAAATATTAACGTTCTATGTAGCTACTCAATTGAATAAATATTAATGTTTATAAAAAAACAAATGATCAAGATATTTCAGATCAAAGTTAAAGATTCATAAAAATGTCATAGTTTCTTATCAAGACTTCATGTCTTCCCTTATAAGTTATTCTGATATTTTTATTTATCACTAACAGTACAAAACAATTTTCTTTATTAAATTCTCAAATTTAATTAAATTCTTAACTGTTAAACACTAAGCTTCAAATAACAAAATTTTAAGCTCTTAGATCTTAAACTTTTAAAGCGAAGATTTCTTGATTAAATACTTTAGTCTTAAGCTCTCAAACTTCAAATTATTAAAAAATTTGACTAAAAATTTGACTCTTGTACCATTAAATTTTTATTTCTCAAGTCTATTATTGAAACTTTTTATAATTTATTATCTAACCTTTAATAATGACTTATTATTACAAAAAAATTTACGATTCCGAAATTGTAAATAATAATTTATTGAACTTTAAATTTGAAATCCTTACTTCTAAAGTTTGAAAGTCTAAAATTTTTAATTATTTAATCTTGCTTTTTCGAATCTCTTTTTAAACTATGGATTCCGAAATCAATTATTAACTTTCAAATTTTTAAAACCTGACTTGCTTGTTACATTTCTTAAATTTGGAAGCTTAAGTTGTACATTGCTGAACCATTAAAATAAACATGTAAATTCAAAATATTTAAATCACATGCATAAAGTATCAAATTCTAAACGTCTAAAAATTGAAATCTTAAACTCTGACACGCAAATCTTCAAACATTGAACACTCCGACATAAAATTTTTAAACCCTATGAGACTGTCATATCTCTGTTCTTTTTCTAATTAAAAAATTCATTTTTTTGTAAAAATTAGTATCTGACGGCAAAAATAAAGAGATTATCGCTTTATTTTAAAAAAAGATTAGAATAAATTGAAATTTTATTATTTTTCTGTATCCTCAAATTTTTTAAGTTTATTTTAACTTTTCTTCCTAAAGAATTGATAAAATTAATTCATTCTCGTCAAAGAAAATATTGCTTTTTGTTAAACAACATGAGGCTTTCTGTTAAAGCCGGTAACTATTAGTTTTTACAAAAAAAAATTTCCCTAAATAAGCAGAGAGATAGCCTACAATATTCTAAAAACAATTGCTAACAATATATTATTTAACGTCGCTGTATTTATGTTATGATTCCAATGTTCATTAGCGACGGAGGTCATCAGTGTGTTTGTTAACAAAGCGCATGTAACATACAGTGGTGCTTATATCAATCGACCGACAGCGAGATTCGAACTCGGAACCTCGAGATTACAAATCCATCACTGTACCGAGTGAGCCACTGAGACCTCTTTGATAAATTTGTTTTAAGATGAAGGGTATATGATTCACACCTAGTTACCGACATTAAAATTTCCAAAATTTTTAATTTTTATTTAAAAATTTTTCGAAAAATCTCTATTTTATATTTTTTATTAATTAAAATGGAAGGCTGTAGTATAAAGATATTTTTTAAAAATTTGGAAAACCGTAATGTTGCATTTCCTTAACAGAATTTATTAAACATACTATTGCGCAGGTTCGATTGCTTTTGATTTTAAATTATTTTTATTTAGACTTTTAAATCGATAAAATATTTAAATAAATTTTTTAATTAAAATGAAATTATTTTTATTTGCAAGAAAAAACGAAAAAACTTCAATTTATTTATTTAATTTAATTTTCAATAAAAAATAATTATTATAATGAGTTTTTGATCATATAACAACCAGAACTATAGAAATTAGAATAAGAAACTGTATTTTTTGAGTAACTAAAAGTAATGAAATCTTATGAATATTTTAGTTTGGTTGATACACAAAAAAATCTAGTAATAACTGATGGAAAAAAATGATAGTATTTTTTTTATCGGTTTAGAAGTATATTTGTATTCTTTATAATCGTTATATTATTAACATATTTAAAAATTAATTTTATAATATTGTGTTCTCTTTTGGTTCTTCTGTTTTCTCTCATTCTTATTAAAAAATTTTAAAATGTCAGAAAACGATAAAAACATATATTTGTATTTGATGTAACTATTTCTATATTCATTACAATAACAATAATCTTATCACTTATACACGGGGGCTCGAATTTAGCGCCTTGATTTATAATTTAAGAACGCTTCAACTTTTCAACCAATTACAAAATTTTTATTGTAGCTAAAAAATTTCCGGTTTTAAACTTCCGCTATCATTCTTTTATAATAGAATTCAAATGAATTTTAATTTTTAAACATATTTTTGTTATGAACAAGCAGAAATATGTTTTAATTAAATAGATGTGGATTAAGCAAAATTTATTTTTGAATCAATAATAAATTTTATAATGTTGTCATGTGGAAAAAATATCTTCTCAGACGTAAAAAATTCTGTTTGACTAAAAATTTAATTTTTTTTTAATAACATAAGATATTCTATTTGTTCGAGAACTGACCACTCCTAAATAAAGTCGAAATAAAGTAAAACTATACAGAACTTTTTTTTATTTGTAATGTACAGTCATCCCTCCGAATAAGCGCATACCCCTATGTTTGTTCGCGAGCCATGCTCCCACTGCGACTACCAAGTCCGAGCTCACTAAACTTTTGCGGATTGCTTCTCAATAAGCGCAATCGCTCATAGAGGATTTAAAATTTAAATTTCAAATAAAATCTTAATATTTTTTATTATTAATAACGAAATTTTTTATTGAAGCATAAATTTTTATTAAAAATGTTTATAAATATATTTATAATAAATATTTATAGTTTTATTAATTCTAACGTTTATTTACTTTTATTAAATGTTTTCTGACAAAATATTGTAAGCTTTTGTTATTAGGAATTCATTTTGAAAATCATTTTGAAAATTGTTTTGAATTGCGTTTTTTTTGCTAAAGGTTCTTCGACACTTTCACGGAATCACTTTCATTTTTTGCATCACTAGCACCTGCTTGAACAAAAGAATTTTCGCGTTTGATTTTTTTTAATCGAGTCTGACATTTTTACACATTTACCGAGTGTTTCTGTACTTATGACACGTGTTTGCTCTCAAACAGTGGCCGTTAAAACAATAAATGTACGGCAATTTAAGGGACTATCGCCAATACGCTTATTGAGAAGCACTAGACCTAAAATGTGCAAGAGTACAGCAAGTCAGGAAAAAAGGATCTATGTACGCGCGGTGGGGGAATCCCGATTCGTGGAAAACCTCTTCCCCTTGGGGGCTTCTATGCGCTTATTCGGAGGGATGACTGTATATCAATTAACAGAAATTTTTAATACTTTAAGTAGAGAACGCTTGAAATTATAAGCAGTGTAAATTTCATTAAAATTAAACAGACTAAAATAAAATTATAGAAACGATTTTCATTATTTATTTTTATTTTATACATTAACCAATAGAAGTTTTTGTAAAAAAAACTCGAGTACGTATATCTTATTTTACACATTATAAGCATGCAATTGACAGAAAAGTAAAAAATATTCGACAAACGTTTGAAACTTTAGCTGTAACACATATTTTTCTTCTTAAAAAGGTCAAATCTTAAATTTTAACCATTTTTCTCTGAAAATTTGATTACTCTTGTAACCCAAGAGATATACTCATATCAAAGAATTTATAAAAAAAAATTTTGTTTTTAAATGTTGTAAAGATTAAAAATAAATTATTTTATTTTTTTGAAAATATGAATCAATTATGTATCTTTAGGTGTGAAAGTTTTTGAAATTGAACTTAAACCATGTTATCTTTTGATCGTAATTAAATATTTTACATACATTATTTCCTTAATAATTATAATAAACAAATAAGGTTTATTGAATAATTTATTTAACATGGAGTGATGAGTATTTTGTAAAGAATTGTTTTCAGTGAAAAAAGAAAACGTCGAGCTCAACGATTAAAGCACGAAACTCACAATCTTGTCATGCCCAGTTCGATTCTTGCTGTTAGCCACTTTTTATTTATTGTCTCTTCTGTGAATGGGCAGCACGTTAAAGAATACATTTGAAACAAAAACTGTGACTTTAAATAAAAAAAATTGTTTTGACGTAAAATGACAATAGTTCGTTAAAATTCCTAAAAGAATCAAAGAACAAACATAAGTAAATAAGTAAAAAAGACTTTAATGGCATGTTCTTAAAAAATAAAAAATAAATAAGTAAAAAAGTACATAAAACAAATCGTAAAAAGTGAAATAAGAAAATTGAAATATGGACTATTTTTAAAAAATTTTCTTCTTATACATGATTAAATTAAAAAGACGAAGGTGCTAAAAGTTAGACATACGTAACCAAACATTATTTTGAACTTACTTTTTTTTATGATTTTCTTTTTTATTAGGCCTATAAAAAAATGTTTTATACGCCTATGAAACAATTAATGTGAAAAATATATTCGATTCTAAAAATATCATAATAATTAAAAAATTACCCTTTTGAAAAAAATTTGAGGTAAAAAATATTGTTTTTATAAAATTAAAAGGAAATCTTTTAAATATTCATATTTATTAAATTAAATTTTAAAAATAAATTTCCATTGTGTAAAATATTGTATAGAATTAAAAATGGAGCTTTAAAAATATATGAATTGTTTGATAAAGTTAATAATTAAAATAACTTGGGGTGATAATATTATTTTATTCTATTCTTTGCAATATTTAAATTAAATATTTGTTTTTATTAATGAATAAATTTGAATTTTTAATAAATATAGTGGCATAATAATAGTTGAAATATTAAGAATTATTATAAAATAGCATTAAAAACATATTTTACTGTGAATCTTTGTAAAAGCATAATTGGCTCGGTTAGTTTCTTTAAAAATAGCGAAGATAAGTGCTTAATTTAGCATTGTCTCATCTCTTAGAGACGATAGGCACTTGCACGTTGACAAGACGTAAAGGGAAACCTAACTCGGGTCAACTGGTGGTTAAATCTTCCTTGCGTACTTGACATGCGTGATTTGTATTGCTTTAGTAGCACGTACAACTTGCTCCTGTATAAGGTGTATAACCACGACGATGCGTCATCATCAGCGTGTGTCTCTCTCTCTCTTTATAGCTCATGCATATTCATGTGAAGTAGCTCTCCTTGCGCTCTCCGTGCGAATTTGGCTGATGGATTGACAAGTGGTTTTCGTGGTAGGGGAAAGCTACACTGAACTAACGAGTCTTTATTACAAAAATATCTAGCCTTTACATGTTTAAATTTTTATTTCGGAAAGATAATTTTTATTGACAACTCTTAAACTCTGCACCTATACGCTTTTAATGTTTAAAGAAAGATACTTTAAAACCATTGCTAATGCCAATAGTTTTGCATATTTGTGATAATTTTTTTTCACAGAAAAAATATGTGAAATATTCATGAGAGTTGTAATTAATTAAAAAAAAAATTAATATTCTTTAGAATTTGAAATGCATTTATTCATACAGCGTATTTATATTCAATTAACAGATGCAGGCGTAAACATATTTGTTTTAAAAAGATAAATTTACATCATGTAGATATACATTTCCTGAGATTTCAAACCTTTTTAAATGTATTAATTAACAATTTTTTTTTTTTAATTTTAATTATAGCAAACTTTTGTTAAAATTGTAATTTAAAATAAAACTAGGAATATAATATTTACAACAAGTTATTTATTCAAATTTTTATATAAAATTTTTAATTACGGAATAAAATTATTTCAATGATATTGATAAATCCTATTATCAAGCGAATAAACATTTTTATGTACCTAAAATAAAGAACTAAAAATAAGCTCATTATTATAGCTTTGATGTAACATATTATTTAGACATTATGAGAAAAAAATATAATTCTGTGTTTAACTTTAATCAGTAAAAAAGAAAATTTTTTTATATATAAAATAACTTTTTGATATTTTTTTCTTTTGAAAGGTAAGACCACATCTTGAACTGACTTTCGAAAATATCCTCTCTCACATCAATACCGTCTACGTACTACGAACGAAAAAAGGTGTCATGCAGGTTGATGCTTCCGAAGAATATTCTTGTTTACGCCTAAAGGTAAAATTTCTACAATGTTATCTTTTAGAAAAAAAATCAAATAATTCAAACTCTTTTTAAATATTTGAAATTTTCTTCTTCTATAAATTATATTAGATTGAATCAATACAATTTTACAATTAGTTTTACCTATTTACTTCTTAAAAAAATAAAAAGTTTATAACAGCATAGAAAATATTTCTAGAATAATCATAAAATTAATTTTCTTTATACGTTTTAAAATAAATAATTAGTTATTATTTATGCGAATAAATAATTATTTATTCTTCTTTATGAATGGCATTTCAAGGAATTTCATACTTTTAAAAATAAAAAAAAGCACTTAACTTTTACTATGAATTCTTCTTCTCGACATCGTACATATGCAAATATATCCACAGAAATATGTAAATAAAACTATCGATTCTTTTATTTTTTTCTCTTTCTCTCTTTCTTTCAAAACTACCGCAATACGAAAAACAGGGTCAGATGCTGTACGTGCGAGAATCGGATTCCGTAATTTTCCTATGCTATCCAAGTGTGATGAATCTCGATGATTTGACGAGGTAAGTTTTTCAAATAAAATAATATAATAGTACAAACTTTTCTTTATCGCATAACAAAATTATTTGCATTTATGGTTATTTTTATATTTTTATCTATATTTATGAGAATATTTACTAGTAAACTTTTATACACACACACTCGGGGAGGTTTCCCTTACTCGGTCCACTCTTCAACCCCCACTATAATTATAAATATTTTTATCTTTATTTATATTCATATAAATTTTACTAAAATCAATCATGTCAAATTGTTATTGGATTAAGTATTCTTGTTTTAAATAAATACAAAATGTATAAAAAATCAACATTTCGAAATCCTTTGTATTTTTGAACATGAAGACAATAGTCAAAAGATAGTTCCATTAAAAAAACTTTTTTTAAATTGTAACAAAAATTTTGAATGTTTGAATGAATAAATTCATAAGAAGTATTGATGTAAATCAATCTTACTCAAAAAAATGTTAAACAAGGTGAACAGGTATTATTTTTAACTATATATATATATTTTTTTCTTTTCTTCTAATTTTAGTTTTTTTTTCTTTTAAATCTTTTATTTAGTCTTGATTTGCTGATTAATTTAATATTCTCTTAAGACTTTGCAAATTATAAATTTTGATCGAAAATTAAACGTTCAAGCATATAAATGATTCCATGATTTTTTTAATATTTAGGAAGTTGTAAAAAAGCTATGCATATTCATAATATTAAAGAAATATAGGAAAATATCGTACGATATTTTCGGTTGATAAGTCGTAACTTTTGCATTAAAAAATATAAAATACGTAATTTAAAAAAAAAATTTCAGATTTTTTCTCTTTTTATAAAGACAAATAACTTCTTTAGGAAGGACCACAAAAATTCTTATGTTTAGTTGGTTTAAATAAATACATTTTAAAAATCCATAAAACTTATTGCTATTTTTTGTTTGCTTTATTTTTACTATTTTCAAAATGCCATTCTAGTGGACAAAACAAAAAATTAAAGTTTTTTGATGAAAAATGCAAGGGCACATTTAATTTGTTTTGATATTAAAAATTCTAAATACTGCCTAGATAAAATGACAAAAAATTGAAATTGAAAGAAAAAAATTTTGCATCGTTAGAAATAATATTATCGTTTTACCTTGTTCTATGAATTAGAAAATAATTAAAAAAATTTTTTTATTATTATAGATTAAAATTTGCTAGAATAATATTGATTCATTCTGATATTTCTTATTGATTTAATTTATTAATTTAAACATTCCAAATTTTATCCTCATTTTAAAAACAGTTTGAATTTCGAAAATCAAACAAACTTTTGACTCTGTCTATACTTAGGCAACAGACTTAAATACACGCGCGAACGATCAGTTGGAATATAACGACAAAATTTAAGATTCTATCGATGCTATGTTCATTTTCAGATATATACGCTAATGATTTCCGATATGCAAATACAATCCTTACATTTACAGTGCATATAGTAGAAATGGCAGAACTTTGAGAGTTGGTTCAATACTATTGTAAAATGTTTGAAATACAAATATTATAACTATACAAATATGAAGTATTATTATTTTTCTTTCATTAAAGCGATATATAAATATACACATCTATTATATAACTGGAAGTAATAGCTTGCCAAATATTCTTTTTTTATTAATGTCCTCGTGTATTGAATACGGTATAACAATGCGCTTCTGAAAAAAATTAACCGAACTACTGTTGACCTCTTTATCAAAACGTATGATTTTATAATTTTTCTATGCTTCTCAATCACGTTATTAAGTTCTTAATTTAATTGAAACCGCTTATGAGCGTGCTGCTTCTAAATTGAGCTAAAACAAAAAATTTTTTCAACCTTTTTCTTAAGATTATATATATATTCCTTGTTGACTTTTCCTTGAAATTGACGGAAATCCTTAAATAAACTTAACCATCCCGAAAGTTAGGTATCATATTTGGGGCAATTCATACTCTTATAGTTCTATGCAGATTACAAACCATAATTAGACAACGGCTTCGTGGATAAACGGAAGTGTTAAAGCTCGTTATCATCTGTTATACGAGAGTAGCCACGAACTTCAAGTTACATTTGAATTACAAAGCACTAGTCACCACTGTCATGTTAATACTAGTACATATATATACGTACCCGAGGTACTGCACAGGCCATTATTAGTAAAGCTAGTGAAAGGAAGAAAAAGAAAATCTTTTTCTTTTTTTTTCTTTTCAGAGTTTGAATGATCTACATGAGACAGATGACAGATTCACTTGTCACGATGCGAACGAGTATAGCTGTGCTACAAACTTTTTTTTCATGTTAGAAATACAAGGATGACACTGCATATTATGACATTTAAAAAAAGATATGAAATATTTCAGCGTGAAAAATTTTTGCTAACACTTTTTAATAAAATTTTGTTTCTAGGAAAGAATTTCGTGAATTAATATGAAATATTTGTATTGAAAAATCAAATATAGTGGAAAATTGTTGAATCCTTTTTTTAAAATTAAAATAATTTAAACAGTATTTGCTTTTTTAATTGGATTGTTATTCCAATTTATCAAACTAAATTTATATTACAGAATATTTTATTACTTTTTCCGCAACTGTTTAAATTAAAAAATATTTTTTTTTAACAAAAAAGCGCTCAAAAGTATTCCTAACAGATTTTTAACATAAAAATAAAATTATTGATTTTATCTCTCTGGTATTCCTATTCTCGTAATTTTTCCTTTAATTATAATAATTTAATAATAATACCATTGAATCTCCGTCGTAGCAACGAAGAAAGCAAGACTTGATGCACTTTTCATCATTGGAGCGTCGGTTTTTCTTATTTATAAGAAAAAAAAGAGCCAACGACTCGAGAGCCCAAGACTTTCTTCCTTTTTCCTTCTCACTCTTACATTCTTCCCGTTAGCGTTTGATAGATGGATTTATTTT
The DNA here is from genome assembly GCA_017163975.1 of Anastatus disparis. NCBI lineage: Eukaryota > Metazoa > Arthropoda > Insecta > Hymenoptera > Eupelmidae > Anastatus > Anastatus disparis. The sequence goes on from JAFFSR010000381.1 coordinate 2,232,604, forward strand.
CTTTCCTTGACTACGATCTAGGTTATTAGAGTAAGGTTATCGAAGCCAAGGAATCGTTAACGTTTCAACTTTTACACTTTTTTTTATTATTTTGCTTGTGAATCTTCTCTTTTTCTTGACCACACACGCGCATTAACGACAGCAGGGTGTGAGGATTTTCATTCTTAGCTCTTCGATTATCGAGACTTGGACACGTCAGTCTTTTATGTTAGCTCTGAGCTAACAAATGGATTACACTGGATTTTTTTCTTCCTTCTTACTTAGTGGAAAATCAGATCGACACGTTCGAGATGTGAAAATGCATGGCTTCTCGAGTGAATGGATAATTTTACAAACGAAAAAAAGAAAAAATTTATAAGAATATTTTTCGGAAAAATTATTTATTAATAATGAATAATTATCTAAAAGATTACATAATTTATTTTTTACTTAAAATAATTAGTATTTATTTTAAATCTTTATATTACAAAAGTTCAGTTTTAACTTTTATTAATAATAAAAGAAAATACTTAGTCTTTCATATTAATTACCAAATATATCGGTTATAAAAGATTTTATTGATCTATAAAAAAATTACGTACGATAATAGTTATGGAGACTTACGTAAACTTCAACAAAATATTTATAGCTACTAATTATCGCCAATAATGTTCAAGTACATCAAATTATTATAAAGCAGTGGTCAGCTACTTCACCTAAAAATTCACAAAATACGAAAAAAAAGTTTCATAATTTGTTTTATATTGTACAATATTTAGGATATTAATTATATACTATCCTATGTAATGTATAATATTTGGAATGTTAATTAAAATTTATTAGAGCAATAAAAAAAGTTGTTTTGTTTTTTTGAGCTTTAACTAGATAGATGTTTTCTTAGTATACCCAATGTTTTATGAAATTTCAAAGCCCGCACTTAAGCAGAGATTAAACTATAATATTCATAAAAAGTTTGTTGTTATTAAAAAAATATAAAGCGAAAAATTTAAATCTAATATTAGTATTATATTATGTTTCGCGTTCAAACTATTTTAATCATTTCAACCGTTATCAGCTTAAATAATTTTCTTACAAACTTCTTAAAAACAACAAATTACTTTTTAATTTCGATCTGGATTATAGTTTATGCAAGACTAAGTATATAATGCAGCCTTCAATAATAAAGTAGTTCTTTTGCACGCAATGTTCACTTTATTTATTTTCTTTTTTTTTTGGCTTATACTTGCAATTTTGTTTCAGCCCACGGCTATAAAAAAAATCTCTGAGCTTAGTCCTTAAATTAAAAATCGTCCAATGAAAAAGTCTGACGTAGTAAAAAGATATCCGTGGTCTTACATAAAAATTGTTAATAAAATATTTCTTAAATTTTTTTAATATAATTAAATTTCATGTTGTCAAATTCATGTTTGTTTAATTACGTCAATTTTTATAAATTATTCATTTATAATTAAATTGAGTTATTAAGAAATTCAATCAAATAATAAAATTAAAGCTAAAAATCTATGATTCTGCCATCAAGTGGAAAGAATAAAAAATCTTTTAATTTTTTGTACAAAAACTAATTTGAAATATAATTTGTATTTATAAAATTTTCTCGTACAAATCTTATTTCTTGTAAATTCACTAGCTGGTTTTTTATTCATTATCTCTCTTTTCTTCTCTTATTTGCAATAATTACTCTTTACTTAATTGCTGAATTGTGTATACGAATAGAGAAAAACATTTCAGAAAGTTTGCTAACAAGTAACAGTCAAAATAATTTTATATAAAAGTAAAATTTTTATTTTTTTCTTAATTACTAACTTTAATCGGTTTTCATCTGTTCTAAATTTAAATTTTAAATATTCATTAAAAATATTTTTTTCATAATAAATAACTATTAAATTTAAGAATTAGACCTTATCTTTAAATTTAGTAATGAAGCATATGCTTGCGTATGTGTGCGTGAGCAAGCAGGCGCAGAAGCTTCATAATTGTTATCGTCGAGAGATAATTTTCTCTTGCTACGTGGTTAAGTTCCCTCGGGACATTTTGCTACAGCAGCGAGGAATAGCTGGTAGCATCAGGGGCGGCAGCAGTAGCAGCAGCAGCGTAGAATCATCAGCGACGCACGGAGGCGTTCTGTTCAACAAATTTACGCCTAATTGGATGAACCCCCTCCATTATATGGGTTAAAGTCCTGCGAGTAAATATATATGTATGCTAGGCCACGATCACTTGTGACAAGGGTAGGAGGGCATACAGTGTAATACACTCTGGCTCATTAACTCGATATTAGCTATAAAGCATTTAATCACAAGATATTTACCAATTGTATATACCCCCGACTCTAATGTCAATATACTAACAGGATATCTGCTCTACTCTATGTGTACAATAGCCAATAGCCTTTCCTAAGACTGGACTTTCACAATAACACGCGTTGACTTCGTGATTTATATGATATGTGATGTTTGTATGGGATATGCATGTATTGAAATTTATTTTTAAATTTAACTCAACGTATATTATAGTCTGTTCCATCTTAAATTTTTATTTTTAGTTTATTTCTTTTAGGTTTTTTCATGATTAGAGCATAGGTCGTGATCTTAGGGGGAAAAAGAATATGTGTATATATGACGTGGGATAGTATTAAAGAATGTAAGAGATAAGTATCTAACATGCAATATTTAGGCACGATTTGTGTAACAATTTGGTTCCGTCTAGTATCCCACATTTTTATTATTTCATATGACGAAAAGATTTGTATCTCAAAATTTTAAACAGTGTATCTTTTCAAGTGTACTCATAAAAACAAACTGATATTCCATTTCAAAACAAAAATCAATTAATTTACAATGCAAATCCAAAGAGCCAACAAAATTTTCAACATATATGTATCGGTGTAATGTTGAAGCCGTCAATGGAAGTTATTAAAATCCTTAATTGGTGGTTACATGTAAAACAGTACATTATTATGTTTAACGTATTGCACATACAAGTTTGTGCAATACAGTGTGCTTGTTATTAAATAATATTGATTTTATTTTGATTGATTTCAATCAGGTTCAGTATATATTAGAAACTAGTATTAATATTAAGATCGAATATAATCAACTTTTATGTATTTATTTACTTTAATAATAAAAAAATCTTTGTAGGCTTGAAAATATTCTTGAGCTTATTATTTATGTACAAGTTTATAAAAAAAATTAAAGATTATTATTTTTTTAAATTTATTGTTATTCGTTTCGTGAAAAAATTTCAAATAACTAATTAACAAAAATTACTTTCGAACGATTATCAATATATTTTTTCCTACTTTAATAGAATACTTTCATAGATTCTTTTTTATTTTTAGCTCCTTAATAAATTCCTCTCGTACCATTTTAAATTGATATAATACCAAAGCTCTGTATATATGAATCAATTCTACTTAGCCCTGGTGGAAATTGAAACGTTTTTTTTACCATTTTTTGGCCAGTAGAAATGGAAACGCTTTTTTTAACATTTATTGGCCATTTATTTGGCATTTTTATTACTAATAACCTCAAATTTTTATACACACCATTTTTAATGCTCACATTTCTACCAGGGAGGTAGTTCTTCTTTAACCCTGGTAGAAAATGAAACGCTTTTTCTACCATTTTATGGCCATTTCTTTAAAGTGAAGAGCAGAAAATCGGAATGTTTTATGGCCATTATTTGAACTAATATGAAACGTTTTTTTCAACCTTCATAGTGCTAAAAAATACTAATAAAATGTTGAGTCTGATTCACTATTATTTGAATATAGATAGTTAACAGTAGAGTCTATCAAATTGTGCTTTAATTGATTACTATTAAGAATCATTTAAGGTTTTTTCTTAAAAGTTATCATTAATCATTAATAGAATCACTTTTGTTAATATATATCGCGCGTATATTTTGAGTTGTGATCGGATTGTTAGAGGTTATTTTTAAACGATTAATAAAATTTTCCATTTATTATTTTAAAAAACGATATTTTTATACTCGTTTCGTACTGCGTTTCATATTTTTATTTTAATAAAATTTAATATTATTTTTATTTTTATAAATTCCAATAAAAATAAACATTGACGAAGGAATGTGAATAAATACTAATCTATATTTTCTCGCCACGTGGCAAAAGTGAGGTTATGATTTTACCTATGATCTGAAAAATTAAGGACTCATTACTAAAAAGTTATATAACTAGTCAAAAAAAGTTGTCCACAGTTTACCTAATTTTTAGATAGCTGTTACTGATTTTTTCTCTCCGTTTACTTAAAATGCGTATTTTTTTGGCTAAATACAAAAATTTTGAATAACATTTTTATATTAGCATTTTTTGCCTATAAGATGCTAACCAATATACCAAAAAATTTGAGCTCTGCAGATTCAGCAAAAAATTGCCATTTATTCGCCAATATTGACATGACAAAATATTACTATTGACAATGGTCATAAATTGTTGTTTACACCATTTTTAATGTTCAAATTTCTACCAGGGAATCGCACCGCGTTATTAAAGAAGAATTTCATTTTGAATAATCTGTATAAAAAATATTTATAAATGAGCATATCAAATCGTATGACAAGATTTTTTTATAAAATTTTATATTTCTCTCATAAATTATAGTAATTATCCAATAATAATAGTTGGAATGATGATAATAATTATTTTTGTAGTAATAGTACTGATTACTATATATAAATAAAAATGAGATTTAATAATGTATATTTTAAAGAATGTTTTTTGTTAATTTTCTAAATGAAAATATTGTCCTAATGAACGATACGCTACAAACAATCACATTAATAAATTACATTCGTTTACTAATCCAATCGCAAGATAATTACTGGGTAAAGATATTAATAATTATGACAGCAATCATGTTTCCGGTTAAATTAAAATCGCAAATAATTAATTTCACTTGACTCTGTTCAAGCATAATTTGATAGTGATTCACTTTAGCAAGAGAAACGTATGGACATAAACATATATAGATTTTGCTGATGCTATTTTAATCAAGCAACTTGATCTCTAGAAAATTGATATTGCACTTAATTTTATGAGCCTTTGTTATCAATTTTTCCTCTCGTTTCATTTTTATTAATTAGTAAAAATAAAATCAATGATAAAGCTTATAGCTTTAAAATAATTTAACGTTTATGAAAAAATAAACATATGATCATATAAAATCTTATTATTATCACAGCAAATAAAGATCATTGATAGAATCTGTAAGTTTAACTTTTAGAAAAATTAATAAATAAAATACCATTGCTTATTACGTAGACTTTTAAAAATTTCTTAATACAAATTAGTTTAATAACATTGATTGATGCATGTTATAGGCGAGGCTTGTATTTGAGTGATGTACCTCTTCATGATGCGACTCGTGATCTGGTCCTCATGTCAGAACAATTCGAAGCTGATTACAAATTAACGAGAAATCTTGAGCTGCTTACGGATAAACTGCAACAAACTTACCGTGAGCTGGATGGCGAAAAACAGAAGACCGATAGGTAAAAAAATTATTATTATTATCATTTTTCTGCTTTTGATTAAATTACTACTCTTATTAATAATGTATTTATTTATTTATTTATTTATTTAATAATTTAAAAGATTTATGATAGGTAAAATTGTATTACAATTAATTGATGCTACAGTGTAAAATTTATGTAATCTATAATAATAACATTGTTAGAAATCACATTGTTAGAATAATAACATTGTTATAAGTACTATCAGTATTGTTATTCAATAATGGCATTGACATGGATGCACTAATATACATATCCGCATACACACATACACACTTACACGCATATATATGCATACATTGATGTTGAACAAAGTGATAAATGTTGAGAAAGTGCGTCCTCTAACAATATTAGAAACTTTATAATTCAAAACAGCTTATTATAAACTTTACCACACATTAAACATTTGACTTCCCAAAATAATATGTCAATTTTTCTTTTCCTTTTTACAATTATGAGCTATATTTTGTACTTATTATCGAGCATTTTCCTGTATCATTATATATACTATGTCAAAACTGTTGAAATTATACCAAAATGAAAATAAAATGCCTGACTTACATAAAATTTCCTTTCTACTTATACAATATTTAATTAACTAAAAAATTACAATCTTAATATTTAAGTATCTTATCGAGTTTTGTAAATTTTATTATAAAATCATCATTTATAAATGAATTTTTAAATAATAGAAATAGAATTTGAATTGTTTTATCTTTACAATAAAAACTTTTAACAAATATTCGTTGTCGTGTAAATACGCAACTTTCGAAATAAATATTTCCATGTTAAAATATCGTTCTAGCGTGCTCATTTCCTTTATCTAAGTATTTGACAAATATATTCGATACTTATTAAACACCTAAAATAGATAAAAAAAGTCAAAACTATTAACCTTTACTGAACATCTTAAATCCATTTCTCGTCGAGTAGTTTATATCGCATAAATATTTATTTCAAAGTCCTTCTATATGCAAATGGGTTAATTTATCTTTTGCGTACTTATACCTCTACTATTTGTTTCGCAATTCTTTTTCTCTATCTTTGCTTAAAATATTTTCAATTTTGTAACAGAATTTAAGCCGAGACGAATACTTTGTCGCATTCCTTTTTTTTATATACTCGAGTCTTACTTTTTTTCTCATTTTTCTTAACGTCTCGCGGGAAAGGATAATTGCCTGCGTGCTGCATTATATCTCTTAAGAATATTGCGCCGCTTTGGAAAAGTAATTGTTCTCTTAAAAGATGAAAAGTTATTGTCATAACAATAAGTTTTTTCATTGATTAATAATTTTTACTATTACGATTATTACTGGACACATAAACCTATAAGTAGTAAAAAAATTAGAAATTATATGGAAAATTTTTAATTGAGTGTTTTGCTAACAATTAAATTGTTTATATCAAATTTTATTAAAATTCTGATTCACTCATTTTTTTTGTATTATTAACATGCCCATTAAAATGGATATTCGCATTTCTCGTTTTTTGAAATTGTACAAAAATAATTTAAAAAATTTTTAAATAAACATATGGATTAGTTCAAAGTGGATAGTTCCCAGTCTAAAAATTACGGTCCAATTTATTATAAGCGAGATAAAAATTGAAAAAACTGAAAAAAAATGTTTTGCAAAATTTAAAAAATAAAAACTATTTTAAGATTATTATCAGAACATTTTCTATAAAAACGAAAATTCGGGTCATAAAGAGTATAAAAGCTGTCTTTTCTGTAGTAATTTTTATAGGAAACGCTGAAAATTAATCACGTTTCCTTTTTGGATTGTGGTCAAAGGGATTTCTGTAATTATATGTATCAGGTTTACGTTACCAAATAACTTTGTTACACGTGTGGTCTTACACAAGGTTGACACGTTGCTGTAGAATATTCGATATATAAGACATACAGGTCACCCTGAGCTTAAAACTATGAGTTACATTAATAAGGTTTTCATTATTATAAAATAAATTCTAAATTAATTTAGTTTTTCAACAAAATTTTTCGTTTTAAAAATATGTATTACAACTATTTTTGAACTTTTTTTAATAAATTAATAAATATAATATAAAGTAAAACTTGAAAAAACATTTGTACAATTATTCTATTTCTAAAAATGATTATTACATACGCTTTCTATAGAACAGTTATGTAATTTTGTAAATGTTATACACTAAAATAAACATTATTTATGATTTACTTTTTTAATAAAAATTTATCAAGTTTTTGAAACATTAATTGAATTATAAAAAATTCATTTTATTTCATAACGTTAATTTTAATTACATTTACTGTAGAAATATTTGTTTTTAATTTTTATTTATAAATTAAATAAATATTTTAAAGTTTCAATCATATTACTTATAACGAATATATCGTGTCTAATATGGGATGTCCACACAATTTCCGATAAATTCGTACTGAAATATTAATCTACATCATCTTTTCCGATGAACTTGTCCCGATCGTGATGTAATTTGTCGAAAAATAAATACATTACTAAATAAATTATGAAAATAATAATGGAAAATAATAACAACATAATAATAATAAATAAATAATGATTATAATAACAAATTAATAAATAAATTCGATAAACATGAAAATAACAATAGTTAAAAAAATCAAAAAGGCAAATGATGTAGCATTATTATTCACAATCATTAAGGAAAACAGTTGTTTAGTCAATAAAAGTCGAGATAAAAGTGTTAGAGTACGTTGGTAAAATGTTTTTGGTGTACCAACTTGGTTAAAATTATGTCAACTTGCTCCGTCGGACTAATAAAAACACAAATAGATTTACAAAATAAGTTGAGAACTACAGCGGAAAAATAACAGATGTACGGAAAATTTAAGTGACTTTCTAGAATGTAGGTAACCGTTTAATCTAGTATGATTCAATAAAAACAAGTTATTGAACTTTAAACAGAATTTTGAGCGTATAGCAGCTTAAACAGCCAAACTCCTCGCAAAATGTTTCAAACTCTGTCCTGAATATACAACGAAGAAGATACATTTCAATACTGTGTTTACAAGAAGATATTAGAAGCCTCGGTTTTCCTTACTTTTCATAAATTAAAGTTATAATGTTTATCAAGCCCAAAAAATCATATTATCTCTATTTTAATAGATATATAATAATAAAAAATAAAAACCTTGTATATATAAAAATATTTTTATTATTTTCATGAATAGCAAAAGTTTTTTAACCCTTTAAATATACATATATGAATCATGATAAATTTTATTATATATTTTAACATTTTTGTAAATAGATTAGCTTTTAATAATTATTTTAAGATTATTGATAACAAAAATGATAATATCTAGATTTTCGTTAATTCAAAGGTTTTACTAATTCAATAGAATTTCGTTAATATAAAAATAATCAAATAATGGAAACTGATAATTGAAAATTCAGATTAATAGAAACATTAAGCTTTGTGTATTCAATCCGTAATGATGTTTGAATTAAATGGGTGTAATCAAGTCTATCTATTACTGTATGTTTAACACGTGCCTTCCACACATACGCATCCATTTACATGTATACGCGCACACAAGCACACAGACATGTATACAAATATACTCAATAGGCACGTGTACATGAACACACATATACATATAATCTCTTTTACACAGATGCACATGCACGTATTTACGTATGCAGACACACACTCACATACTCAATTAAATTTATTATTGTATAGGATGTAAATGTTGATATATTATTAAAAGTTTAACATTACATCCTGTTAGAAATTTTATAAATAATTAAAATATTTAATAAGAGAATTTTCTTTGAGAGTAGAAATATTAAATTTCAAAAAATATATAATTTTACAGAACAAGAAAAGTGTATGACATCGAATCCTGTATAATTTAAATTCTTTTAATGAAATTATATATCTTGACATAATTAAACATAAATTTGCCGAATGCGGAACTGTCTTTTACCTTGTTCGATGATTAGGATTTTCCTTCTGTCGAACCGTGAAACGAAATCTTAAAAACTTTTATAGGAGTGAAAGTTGCTCTACCAATCATAGACCTTTTTTTTTACTGTTTCTTTATTCAATTCACTTTTACATTGATTCATTTTTATCTATTGTCTCACAGAAATAGAAACTTAACATTACTTTAAATTGTCTTATTAAGATTCTTTAGAAATTTAAAAAAAAAGGTGTTTTAAAGTTATAAAACTGTTTGTCAATTAACAAAGAAGCTGTTACAATTTAAAGTTAAATAATTAAGAATTAGCAAAAGAATTTATGTACTCATTTACAATAAAACTTTTTTAAAATGAGAAATCTAAAAATAGTATTCCAAAAATTTATAAAGAACTATTAAATTTATTTTTATTTATTCTGTAAACTCGTGTGTGTGTGAATTGTATAAGATAAAAAATTTGAAATTTTCGCAAAAAAATGAATACAATAGTTACGAAAAAGCCAAATTAGGTCAAAACATTTAGCACAATACAATGCAGACTAAAAACTATTTAAAGTAACATTCGCATACTAACCCAAAGGAAACAGTTGGCCAAGATCTAAATGGACCATCATAGGCACACAAAATCACTCATCGAGCACGAGTAGGAAAAAAAGTGATATTCTGTGTCTCTTTACAGTCCAAACAAAAGCCTATATCCCTCTTATATACCTTTAAAGCGACATGCTAGAGAAGAAGAAGAAAAAAAAATTGACAATCGCTTTCAATTGATTTGAACTTGTTGTGTATATATAGGTTGTTGTATTCCGTCCTGCCGATATCCGTGGCGAGTGAGTTGAGGCATTCGCGGCCAGTTCCAGCCAAAAAGTATGACTGCGTCACGCTCTTGTTCTCTGGTATCGTTGGTTTTAGCGCTTATTGTGCCGCTCACACAGATTCAAGCGGTGCTATGAAAATTGTCAACATGCTCAACGAACTTTACATAGCTTTTGATGTACTCACTGATCCTAAGAAGAATCCCAATGTTTACAAGGTAGAAAAAAAATTTTTTAATCCTGTATTGAAACTTTTTTTATATGCGTTATGATTTGGTGGAAAAAAACAGAGCAGATTAAATTGTTATGATTTTTATCCTTAGTCAAAATGTTTTATTTTATAAAAAATTAATAAAACAATATTTTCGATAAAACTTGAGCTTTGAATACGGATTATGCATATACTGTACATGGTAGATACAAATTTTGATGAAAATACTATAAATTGTCGTGAAACAAGTTTTCGAATAAATATCCAAACTAGATTACAATACATTTTATTACGATGACAATTATTATTTGAAATTGAATTTTCTCAGTTTTGATTGATGTTCTTGGAATTATATTTTGATTGGCTTTGTATCGAGTTATTTCAGGTTCAATCGTAAAAGTTTAAAATACATATTTCAGTTAAAAATATATAAATTGATATTTAAATATTTTCATATAAATACAACTTTATTAACGATTAACATTTTGAGATGAAATTTTGTTTATTGTTTGTAAGATTTTGATTTTGCATTTGTAGATTACAAGTAATTTAAAAAAAATTTGTTTACATTTTATTTAAAATAACTAAACTAGACATTCCTCAGCGCTCCTAAAATAATGCGATTATGATAAATAATTTAGATAGCTGTTTTTCAGCGATTGCGTAGTTCTTGAGCCCCTACACACCACTTGTAGTCCCCTTCAGCCTTCCCTTAATTAGTAAATATTGATATAATTCATAAAATCCATATTTTTCAACAATTATAGAGGGATACATGAATATAAAATAAGTGTAGTGTACTTTAAAAATTAGAATTTTTGTACGAATTTTCATTTTTTTCGTATATTTAACTGGAAATAAAAAAATAATTAAAAAATAGTCGACGTAACTTTTAATGATAAAAATAAATACAGAAACATTAGTTTTTAAATAAAATATTTGAACTATCTTAAATAAGTTAGTTCTATATAGAAAGTAAAAGTACATTAAAATCTAATTCTTTAAAGTTTAAATATTTCCTACTTTTTATTTCTTTCTCTTTATAAATTGTTTCCTTAAACTTATGTCTTCGTTATTTTCTCCTCTTGACTTCCTTTGTCGACATCATGAAAAGCCTATAAAATACAGACTGTGCAAAGCATCAGCTGCATCTTACCCTTTCCACCTTATACTCCTTTTCAAGAAACATTAATATTGCAAGAAGCGCGTTCCTGTCGTTTTCTAGTCGGAAAAAGCAGGATGTTCCTTATCATAACGTCTTCGAAACTTTAATAATGTATATATACATATACGCGCTTTTCTCTTTATATACATACATACACATAGGCAAAGCAACATCTTCTAAATATGCTTCAGGTCGAGACAGTTGGTGACAAATATATGGCGGTGAGCGGATTACCAGAACCTTGCCGCTGCCACGCCCGTTGTATAGCACGTCTCGCTTTAGATATGATGGATCTTGCCGACGTCGTGCAAATTGATGGTGAACCTGTGGTAAGAAATGCATCATAAGTTCTATTAAGCTTTCTGTATTGTTAACACAATATATCTAGCTTTCCTTGCGAATTTTTAAAATTATATGATTAATATCTATTAATTAAAAAAAATTAGCTAATTTTACACCTTTTTTTCTCATAATATTTAATATTTTACTGTCGAAACAATTTTGCCGAACACGTTTTCTTAATATTCTGTGTTTATTATGACTAAGCATTCTTAAACAATATTTACTAAGGTCGTATACGAGAGAACGTTTTTTTAGAAAGTGGTTCATTTAAATATTTATGAATAGTCAACAAGTCTCATTTGAAAGCATACATCTGTTGTTAGACGCTTGACAAAAATGCTAATTAACCCTTTTCTAAACTCTTTTTTAAAAAGCCTTAGAACATTAAAAATAAGAGAAATAATGTACTTGTACTATATTATGTAGAACAGCTTTAAATAAACACATTTCTGTGACACATTATATTTAGTTTTCATTTACCGCTACTGCTATATTAAAAGTTTGGAAAATAGTTCAAGTGGTTATCAAAAAGCTGTTGCAGTTATTAAATTTTTCAATTAATTTTTATTTCAATGAGTACAAAAGTTCTGTGCATATTACTAATTTTGGCATATTTTAACTTTTATTTAATTATTAAAAATATTAAAACTCCATTTTCAAATAAGTATGATAAAAATTATATCAAAGAGAAAATCCTCGTTTACGTAAATTAATTGTATTGATAAAGGAAATACGTAAATAATGAAATATTTAAAATTTCAATGTTATAAATGAAATAATACTTGTGATGTTGACCAATCAAAAGCATCATTACAATGATGTTGTATGACGAAATATTTGAACATGATCAATTTTCAGCAGGGATACGATAACAATATATTACTATAAATAATCATTGACGCGCAAACAATATTAATAGTTGAATAATTTTCTGAATTAATCATAATATTAATTAGAGGATATTAATTTATGTAATAAAATCATATTTATTAATGATTCTTTTATGAATATTGTAATTTTTATTGATACCCTTTTGTCAAAGAAAAAAATAATTTAAACGTTTCTGTGTTTCAAATAATTAACTCCGAGAACTACTGGACCGAAAATTATTGTATAAAGGTCATTTATGTTATGAATTGTTTAGCGACCATGCTAATTTATATTATTGATTTAAACTTAACATAGAAAATCTATAGTTTTTTAATAAATCATAAATTTCTTGATTCAAAGTTATTTGCCAGAGTATGAAAGTTTAAATTAGAAAGAAGTTTCACATTAAAAATCTTCTCGGAAAAAAGGGCCGTCGATAAATTACGTGATATGTTAAAGAAGTAGGAAAAAGAGCACTTTTAAAAACATTAAGATGCGTCTCAACGAGAATTTTAAGGGTTAATTAAGAAGCATATTCTATATTATTATAATAATAATTATTTTAAAATAAAAATCATGTTTTTGCCCCTCTTCATTTTAAGTATTCATACATTGTTTTTATTAAAGATTGAAAAAATTTTAGGTGTTATATAATATTGAGGGGAAAATTTATGTACCGTATATTAGGAAAGAAATTGTTAAATATTTTACTTTTGTTAGGTTTTTGTTGGGATTCTGTAATTTTTTTTTTATAAACATGCTTTATTGTTATTATTACTTGTACGCATTGCTAGTTTAAATAATTTGATTGTTTTGCATCAATAAATAATTTTGATTATTTTAACTAAAAATGGTAAAATTAAATTGAATAATAAATAATTGAACAATTAAAACAAGCTATGAAGTCAAATAATACTTTTAAATCAGTTTATTTTTAATTTGTTTGATTAAAAAAAATTTAATTATTTACAAATATGACATTGTTTTTCCCGATAAAAATGAAGATGCAGCAAGATCTTTTACAAAAAACTTTGATACAATGCTGAAAAATGTAGATAAAATTTTTTATCAATTAATTAATTTTTTTGAATGTACGATTGCATTGACTACAAAATATTTAGCTTTCGAAAATAAAATATATTTATATTTAGATACATGCAATATGAAATATAACTAATTTAAAAAATTTCATGAAATTAATGATATATTACTTTTATGTCGTCGTAGGCCGTATTCGGTGGAATACCTATAGACCACGCTAAATTTGTATAGGCATTGCATACGTTCATGCTAATATCTCGACGATATTCTCTCTGTCAATACTCCCTTAGGGAGTATTGACAGCTCTATACTCCCTAAGGGAGTATTGACAGATCGAGATATCGCACAGCATGGCCGTATATGACGCGAGTGACATCGATTCGTAGGTTAGTGAAAACAAAAGAATGTCGTTAGATATGTCAATGCTCATACAAATTCATATAAAATCTTAACTTTACAGAATGTTTTGTTTAAACAAATTTTCAAAGTTAAACAGTTAATAAATAAAATAAATAAGTAAATAATGACATTATTTACTTTTTTTTAATAAAACATATATCATTAATTTAAAAAAATCATTTTTATAGTTCCTCATACGGCCTACCAACGACATAAACTTATCTACGTAACTTGGGAGTACGAAGGATTCTGAATCCAGGCTTGACTAAAGTGCTTGTCGCTTGAGCAGCAGTCAATCTCGGGCGCGCTTCGCGCGCCCTCGACCAACTGCTACTCAAGCGACAAACACTTTAGTCTCGCCTGTATTCATCCTTCGTACTCCCAAGTTACGTATATAACTAATATTATGCTTATAAGTAATACTAAATCACCTTTTAAGAAAATGATGACTGGAAGAAGTACAGTATTTATAACTTAAAATATGATTGATTGTCTTCGATCAATACGTTGAAATTTAAATTTTATCATATTTTTGAAAATATTAAATTTTAAAACTAAATTTAATCATATATTTTAATGATTAAAGTTTATTTATGTTAGTAAAAAATAATATTTCTTTATATTTGTATTTTGTATTACATATATAATTAAAAATTAAACATTACATTATATAAGACGCATTAAACATATAAAGAATTATTTATATAAATAATTTAATGAATAAATTTTGATAAATTAATATTTAATTGATAATAAATTTATAACGTACATAAATTTTAATATATTATTAAAATATTGTTATTATTATTATGCTACGTTTAATCAACGTAAATGTTTTACAACAGCAAGAAAGGAAAAATATTGTAATTAATTGTGTTTTATCTATAATCTATGCATATTTTATAAATTATGAAAATATGAATTTTAGATATTCATTTATTATGTGAAAACGAAAGCTATGAAATTAAATTTTTCGTTGAGATATTTTATGAATGCAATCAAAAGAGCTGCGTTAATTTTTTCCCATACTCGATTCACGCATCGCTATTCAATATGTATTTATAAATTCAGTTAAAATAAATTAGATAATTTATCCATCATTTACTTTCTTCAATAATTTTAAAGACTGTTCAATTGCCATTAAATCTTCGGTCTTAGGTTATTTCTAAAACGAATGACATAAAATACGTTGACTACGTTTAACATTTCCTGACTCTTAAATGGTCACGACATGCGCAACGTTGTCCAAATAATTTGATGCAATCAGTCTTGCTTCTCATTCCGTGCTGTCGTAGATCTCTGGTTATAGCATCATTTGTCTTTGTGGGTTTTACTCGATTACTTTTTTTTTCAATTAGTTGCTGCTTTTCCGTTTATCAAACGTATACATTCTGCTTATAACTTACCTCACTAACAGGTTTTATCATTCTTTGTAAGAATAGCACAAATTCGTATCCTGATGCGACTTCCTAGATTTGTATAAATTATTAAAGTTTTCTTTCAAAATCAATTTAGTCCGAATCTTACTTGCCTCAAGTAGATATTATATTTTTAAATCTAATTACTGCCATATAATTATATATTTTAAAAAATATCAAGTTCATATGAACATGCTTATAGATTTTTATAAACATCTCAAATATCATTATTGGTCTCGACTTTATACGTGACTTTAAGCTTTTTATATATAGATGGAAATTCGGAAATGTATAGAAATAATAAACTCAATTAACATACACATAAATGAAAAAATCAGTTTGGATCCGTGAAATAATATAAGAAATATTTAAAAGTTCAAACATATTTTTTCGATGAATAATTACAAAATCAAGTCTTTTGTGAACTAACATAAAAGCAAACATGAGAGCATACCTTGAAGACGTTTCTTAACTATCATATTTATGAAAATTAATTTTCTTAGAATTGTTTTTAAAAAACGTGATTATTTAGATATATTCAATCCTTAGACAAATAGTGAACTTTTTTAACTTTTTTTGCTGAAATTCTCAAATTTACAGAATTACTTATCACAATCATCTTCCATTCAATATTTTAAAATAAAAAATTTTGACAATTATAAAAAACATTCCAAAAAATTTAATTTTTATGAGAATGACAGTTAGGGAACGTCCTTGAAGCTCTTTCTTCTGTTTTTATCTCTTATAAAGTAGGTCGAGCGATGTAATTTATTTTCGATACTCGAATTTTTTACTTTTGTACTTATTTTACAATTCTGTTAAGTTGTACAAAAATTTTATTATCGAATACTAAAGAGTTGTTGCTTGCGTTCTTTATGAAATTAGTATGACAAATTACAGGGATTTGAAAATTTAATGTTAAAATAATGATAGAACTGCTAATTATAAAATAAATAGTATATGCAAGCCATTCGTGCGTTTAAACAACATTTGTTTTATTATTAGTAAAAAAATTTTCACAACATGACATCGTATTAGCAACTATATGGTATGTTGCATATTTTCTCATAATAATATTCAAATAATGCTACATACATAACTTTACGGTTTTTATAGTTTTCATGGCTATAAATAATGCTTCATGTTGTACTAGCCACAAGATTATAATAAATTATACTTTTAACTTTTAAAAACTTCACATTAGTAAAGTTAATGCTTTTTTAAATATATTTAAATATTTGCAACTTCAAATACAAAATTTATTATTATTTGTTATGATAAAATTTTAAAAATCATTGATTGATGCGACAAGGATGTTTAAATTTTGTATGTAATAAATCTATTACTTGTATCAAAATTATATTCAGTAATGAAAAAAATTTATTCGAAACGAGCCAAACTGTAATGCCAAATAATGCTTAAAGTTTAAAGTAATAAAATAAAGTTAAAAACATTATTAACCTACGCAAATTCAAAAGTTATAATAAAATTAAAGTAGCGTGTAAATGTTTAATCAATAAACAAGACACCGCTGAATTTACTTTCTTAAATACTTATTTAAATCGAGTCAATAATGCCTTATGAATTTAATATGACTTTTTTATGTCCCCTTAAACAAGAGTTGATTTTTATTTTTAAACGTAAATAATAATAACAAATTATCCAATGAAGGAACTAACATTTTTTTCTATTCGATTGTAGAAAATCACCATAGGAATCCATAGTGGTGAAGTAGTTACAGGAGTAATTGGACACCGTATGCCACGTTATTGTCTATTCGGCAACACCGTTAATCTTACCAGTCGAACAGAAACTACTGGAGAGCCAGGAAAAATCAATGTATCAGAAGATGCTTATAGGTAAAATTTCATTTATATTTATTAATCAATATTCATCTCATTTATTATACCGTTTATCCTTTAACTTTCCAAATTTTAAATTGGATTTTTGAGGAAATTCCTTGAAAACTGAATTTACTTTAAAATTTAAATAGTAAGCAGTCTGGCAGAATAAAATATATTTTTATTGAAATTTAATTTTTTATATCTTACTGAACTTAACACATATCTACTTAGACATCTCTTATAATTATTGAATGAATAGTTTCTATTTTTATTTTTATACGAAGAAAATAAAAAAAATGGTTGTTACAAAAATTAGATCACAATAAATTATAAATTTATTTATAATTGAGCTTCTATTTTTAATCAGATTACGTTAAAAATAAATAATTTATTTCTTAAATATTTAGTGAACAAGATTGATTAAAACTTTGCATATTACAAATGCCAATTTTTGTAATTGATTTCATTAGTAAATCAAGTTCGAAGTTAACAAAAATTTTAAACTAAATTTTACAGAATTCATGAATATTTTCAGTTCATCTAATCGAATTTCACAGATTTTCTTAGAATACATTGACAAAATGAAATAACAAAAATTTTATATGTGAAAATTTCTTTTGGAATTCTACCTCTTTTCACCAAAATACGCAGGTAGTACTTAATATAATATAGGTATTAATTTTAAGAAATTAACTACGTATTCATTCGTGTAATTATTTATTTAAAAGTGTATAATTTATTTTTTAATTCTTAGTATTCTGATTAACATTAAAATATTTTGGATATATACGTATACTTTTACTAAACAAATATGTAAAAATGCTCAACTTGTTCTATTTCCAAATATAGTTGACAAATAAAGAATAAATTATACATACTCTTTCGACATCTCTTTTTTTAAAATTCAATGCCAAAATCTATAATGATGAGAGTAATTTGGCTTCTATCCTCGAAAACGATGTCATTCAAGCGTAAATTGTCGAAAAAACAGTTTACGGCATTTATTTTTCTACGTATCTCGGAGAAAAGCTTGAAAAAGAAAAATTCAATAATAAATTTAATCTCAAATGTAAGACCTCATCCACGTCTTTGCTTGTCGTCCTTTTTTTCGTTAAAGCGAGAAACTTAAATTTTTCCCATAGTTCAGCAGTGTGTCCGCGTTTCGCAATTCGACGGACTGGAAAAAAAGGAATATAAGTAAAAAAGAAGGAGATATATATTCGAAAGAATCGAGAAAAACTTCTTTTGTTTCTCGAATCAATTATTTACGCAACGTTTGTTTTAAGACTTGTTGAAATAGAGAGTACGAATGCATATAGCTATACTGACCTCGAAAAAATATATAGATTTTATAAATAAATTCGTTTAATTTTTTATCATATACGAACTTTGCTAGAATCTCTTCTACAAATAGAAGGTTTATTCTCGCATTTGTAACTACGTTTGCTCAAAGCTTGCCTGTGTTTAAACAGCCTTAAGGACAGACTATATAATGTTTTTAGTCCAGGCGGGATCTGTCTTAAAATGGGTAGATTTGGATGTTTCGTATATAGTCGCTAATTTTTGCTTAAATGTTTCCGAAATTATGTTAGATATGATAATTTCGATATGCGCCAGTTGAAAAAGTTGTGCTAAATTCGCTATTAAACAAATAGTGAAAAAATCTCGAAAAATACGATTTTTTTCATTCTTTTTTTATTTATAGCTCCTTAAATATACATTTTAGAGAAAAATGTAAAAGAAAAAAAAAGTTAGATGATAAAATTTCACATGAAATAATGAACTTTTAAAATAGAAAATTTCATTTTTTATGCTAGAAAAACGACAATAATTGCGAAAAAACTGTCCAAATATTAATGTTTTGTTAAATAATTTTTTTAATTATTTAAATTTATCATATGATTTTAATATTGGGCCACAGAAAACTTTTTTAATATGATAAAACAGCCCAGCAAATTTCATTAGAATCGGTCTGTTCGTTGCTTCACAATAATTTAACAATTAAGCGTCCTGCAAAAAAATGCAAAAATTTCAAAACTTTATTGCAAATAAAATAATGTTTTCAGATGGGTGCTGATTTTTTTACATATAGTAGACTATTAAAGCTTTCAAATGCACTTTGAAAAATTAAAATCGGTTGATTAGGAGAGTCTTGGGAATTATTTAAAAAATATAGTTAAATTTATGCTTATAAACAAATTGAATATCTTTTTCAATTTTGAATTAAATGAAACCCAAAAACTTTTGTTTGAAAATACTTTAAAAGACGCTCATTTTAAAAAAAGAAAAGTCAAATTCCGCTCAATAGTTTTTGAGCTATGACTCACCAAAGTTAACTTGTGTTTATTATTAAACAATAAACAATAGAAAGTCAATTAAAGCGTTATTAGCTTTATTTGTCCAAGCACTTTTCAGGCAAAAGTTTTCAAAACATGCGCTCTTTGCAAACACATAAAAACATCGATTAAAATTACTCTGATCACTCGAAAAGTCGTTGAAAACGCAGAGGGTCACGTGATAGAGCAAGCTGATTGAAAAGTGAAATCAAGACTTAAAAAGTACAGCGCGCTCTAAAAATGCGATTATCTCGGCTTCTAATGGTCCGATTTTGATCTTTTTTTTTAAATCGATGTGTCGGAAGTCAAGGAATTCAAATATTTCATGATAAATAATCAATTATGCGTATAATTTGTTATATTAACATAACTTTAAATCATGAGATAAAAAATTTGTATCTTTTGAACATTGATTCATCTATTTTACATGACAAGTGCTCAATCTTATGTAATTTTATCTACTAAATGAAAACTTATTCGATATTAATTTTTAATATTGTTTAAACAAATTAGAAAATTGAAAAATTGCGAAAAATTGAAAAAAATGTTAAATAATTTTAAAAGTATCATCATTTTAATCGTTAATGTCTATAATAAACTAAATGAGAATTCTGTACTTATTATTAATATTTTATAAACATTATTAATTTATTAATTAAGGAAAAAATTATAAAAGTGAAAAATTTATTAAAAATTAGGAATTTTAAACGGATAATATAAAAGAAGAAATATGATGTGAAAAATAAATAAATTTATTAATATATATAATAAATAAAAGAAAACATATTTGTATAATTTAAAATTACTTTAAATCAGACTAGATTTAATCATTGTTTTCACTTTCGATGTATTCATCTTCAAATTCTATATTATTTTCATTTGTAATCATGATTTGTTCTTCTGTATCGTTTTCTTCAATTTCATCCAAGCCTAGTTCAGTATCGATATCATCTATCCTATGTATTTTATTTTCCACATTTTTGCAATCATGGCCATGACAATTAGAACAATAATCAGTGCATTTTAAACCATGCTTAACACAGCTACATGATTTTGTGCAATCTTTAAAGCAACTGCAGCTTATGCTTCTTAACAATTGGTCTGGTAATAATGGTTCTATTGTTTGAATAGGTTCTAGTCCATATTTTTCTAATTGCCAACCCCATTCCTTTGGATCCAAGTCGTTTCCGAGCCACTGTTGCACTTGATAGTAAACTCGCAAGCAATGTTGTGCAGCTGCCGATTCGGTGGGTGGAAGAATTGACAAATGAAAATTCTTTTTAACACAGCCTTTTTTAAAACATAGAAAACGTAGTCTATTTAATCTAATTTCATTCGCTTTTCCCATGTAAATAGCTGAAATTATCTTACAACCAATATTTATTATCATATCACGCGAAGCATTTGGCATATTATAAATTAATGCTTCGCTTCTCAAATCATCATTGGCAGCAAGTAATTTTATAATTTTACTTTTCCCTTGGTAGTAAAATGCGGAAGTAGTATCACAGCCAGTAAAAGCATGGATGAAAGTGACCAGAGATTTTAATGACGTAGCTAATGGACTATCAAAGTTTCTTACAAAAGAATTACAATCATACATTTTTTCAGATTTTTTGCCTTTGCTAGGCTTCAAAAGATGTATATTTTTATTTTGCATGACTCTTTGCACAAAAATAACAAGTATATCAATATCTTCTGCTATAATTATAACAGGTTTATTCTCTGAAACCACATCTATCGCTGTTTCTACTATTAATAAATCAGCATCTTCAAAAGCTTGTTTAGTTTTGTAGCCTGCTAATTCTAATTTTGGACGTAAAAACTGATAAATTTTTTTTATTATTTTCATTAGAAAAAAATTTATCTGCAGAAACAGTACATTGCGTCACTGATTCAAAATCGATATCTGGGCAAACTTTTCTACTTTGTCTTCGTCGTCTCTCAGACAATTTTGTGCTGTTCTCTAAAATTTCAGGATATCCATCAAAAATTATATAGCTATTCCAAGCATAATGCCTTTTAACAAAGTCTATGTAACATTGAAAAATATTTTCAAATGTTTTTATCTGAGGCCATACAACTTTGTGCAATAAAAATCCTCCATCTATCACATGAACACTATTTTCATCTGACGGTACTTCTGTTACAGCTACAAAGTTATCATAAAACTTAGCTTTTTCTGTTTTTCGTAAATGGTTATCTTGGAAAATTGAAAGTGGATAAGGCGCTAATTCATATTTTAAATAATCCTCTAATTCTGCCTGTTTGTTGTGCATCGTTATAGTTATTCTTTGAAATATCAACGTAGGATCTATAATAATATCCTTATCCTTTACTTTCTTGCATACTGCTAAAACACTAAGAGGTGATACTCGATTTTTTCTTTTGAATTTTAATGCATTAAATTTTTGTCCCACGATGCTTTGCAACATTTCAGTACCAATTTCAAGAGCATTGTGACAATTTATTTTTCCATCACCTATCAAGCCTGTTGTCAAGGACGCCAGCACATCCGAAACAGCAAATGGATCCCACTTAGTAAAAAACTGTATTATTAGCTTCAAATCATTTGTGTCTCGATTTATTCGCGAAGTTCGAGCATCAATATGTTGTTCAGATGAAGTAAAAGATACATTACAGAAATCTTGGATTAAATCAGATATAGTGACTGCAACAGGCATTGTTAAAGTCCATTTTGTTAAAACAGAATCAGTGATCCCTCTACCTCGCGTTAGCCCTCCTTTTGTTTTCATTGAGCGCATTAAAACCTGTTCTATACACATGTCTGTCCAAATTCCACACCAATATTTATCCGATCTTCTCACAGTGAAGTAACCTTTTCTCACAAAGTTATCATATTCTAAAAAATCCATGATTGATGCAAGAGTATACATATCCTGTAGATATATCTGACAAGATTTTGCATAAAGAAAATGACCGCTAGCATGAAAGTATGGCAACATTCTGCGTACACATTCTAAATGTAAATTCCAATTACCACTTCTTTCAGCTTCGATGAATTGCTTCATTATGTTTATCATATCAAAATATTGCATCCATAATTTTGCAGTTGGACCATTATTTCTTAGATTTTCTATATGATTTAAAAACTTTTTATAAATTGATTGAAAATTCTTATCATTAAGTCTTTTTAATAGATCATCTCCAAAATTAATAAATTCATCAATCAGTTGTTTTTCGTGGTCTCCTAAAGAAAAAGTCAAAAAAAATATTTGATTTAGAGCTAAATGTGTAAGCATATGACCTCTAACTGCTCTAGCATATGCATGTCCATTTAAAATTTTTTCCACAGAATTTTCAGCATAAAATTCACAAAAACATTCTCGAAGGCCACTTCCATCCATTATATATCCGATTGCGCCTAAAAATGACATTATTGTATGGAATCCACCTAATCGAATAATTAAATAAGAAAATTCGTTACAGCAGGCTACGATCTCTCGAGCTTTCAAATATAGAGGTTGATCAAACGTAACAAAAGCATGTTTCTTTCCTGCTGCTTTGCGCTTAGATTCAGCCATCCAAAGAGCAGTGTATATAGTGTCATAATTACTAGGTATTGCATTTACAAATGGTAAAAAATTAATTTTGCTTTTTTCATATGGCAATTGATTAGTCAGTTGTTCCATAAACCCGTTCCATCCAATAAAATATTCTGGATATAATTTTTTTGCACTAATCCACAAATAATCAGCTGCTGACATCGTTGGTTTCATTATAATTGGATACAAAGTTTCTAAATTTTCAACTGAAATATTTTCCCATCCAGAATTTTGCGGTTTTTTAAAAGATTTAATATCAATTGCTCCAAATTTTCCAATACAAGCTGCCAAAGGAATTTTTTTAACCTTTCCATCCTTTCGCTAGACTTGACCAAATTCATAGGTGTTGCAATTTCAATTCCACCCATCGAATGAAAAGTATTTCGACCATCAATTGTATTAACGTTGTGATCGGCGTTATCAAATACGTATTGAAGAAACGAGTCATCAATTTTTGCTACTTCAGGATGATTGAGTGTTGATGCTTCAAACAATTGTATTTCTTCATAAGAAGAACAAAATCCTAAAGAATTTAAAATTTGAATCAATTCTTTAGATGCATATTTTTTATTTAGCGTGATAGCTATACCTAGCAAAAGAGAAGAAACAAAAGATTTTGGACGAGTCGATGAAATTATGGCATGAGCTATAGCAGTTTCTTTTATAGAATATTTTAATGCACTTTGTTTCCGGTTAGAAATGATTGTATTTAACATTAGTTGTAAAGTCTCTGGTATATCGTAATGCACATCTTGTAGAAAGCAGTCGGGAGATGGATAAGATACAACGTCATAAAATTCAGTACGAATATCTTCTAAAATAATATTAGAAGCTTCTAGTACAATACGTTTACGTTCTTCTTTCATATCGGATTTACGGTTCGTGTAAAAATTATCAGAAAGGATTTTTCCATGTATTGCTGACATTGTTATTATGGGTCCATATTTTGAAGAATGTATTATAATTTCATCACCGAATATATTCATTAAATGTTTTTTTAAATATTTCATATTTGGCCACTGATCGCTTTCAAAATTTTCAAGTAAATGATAAATATTATACTGATACTCTTCTTTATTTTCCAGTATATAACGAGCGATAAATTTAGCAGCTTGTAATGGAAGACTTTCCTTTTTATCAGAGACATTTTGTATTTTAATAAACTCCAATGATCTATAACATTTAACGTGATATCTAGCTCCTACAGTGACTAAATTTTCTACCTTGACTAAGCGAGCATAAACATCTAATGCATTTTTATCAGATACATTTTTCAAGTTTTCCAACAATGATACTCTAATCTTATCATTATTAACTAAATGAACAATACTTCGCCTTTTTTCGTTTAACTTCGATTGCTGTTTAATAAAATCATCCGAAGCATCTTTACAACAAATAAAACAGAAATTTGTGAAATCAAAATTAATATTTTCAGTACTCCGTGTAACTAATGATTTTGTGGAGCTTGATTGTTCTGTCGATTGTTCAGATCTTCTTTTTAATTCTGCTAAGATTTTAACCTCAGAAACATAAGATTTTGAACATGATTCATGAACTTGTAAAGAATTGTACTTTCGAAATTCAATATGTTTCGCATCTTGCCTTCGCAAACTAGCTTTTATACAATTTTTGATACTTTCTTGTTGAATAATTCGTGTTTTCTTAGATGACAACAAATCTCCGCAAATAATACATATTTCTTCTTTGTTCATGATAAATAATTAAACCACCTATCGAAAACAAAAAAAATTTCTAATATATTCTTCCAACTTTTTGAGTTAAAAATAATAACATTTGTATTAAAAGTTTAAAAATAAAAAATTTAGATAATTTTTACTCGATTTATAATTATAAATAAATAGTTTAATTTTGAATAAATAGTACAATATTAAACCGTAGACAATAAAGTATACCATTTACTCATGAAATTTACCTTCAAATAATTTGATGTTCTCGTTTAATTTAACAATACATATGAATCTTAGCCCCTTTTTAATTTTTAATGTGATGCAGTAGCCAAACAGATGGACAATATTTTGATAAAAGGTACGTAGATGTGAATATACCCTAATAATGCAAATACAACAGTTTTTATATTTTTAATTGTATTTTCACATAAATTTAGAAACATACTTAAGTATATACTGAAAAATTATAATTATAGAAAATACATATTATAATTGTATCGGTTTATTATTTTTCTCATAAAATTATAAAAAACATTAAAATAAACATTTTTTACTTGAAAGTTATGAAACATTATAAAACATTTACTATTTTTAAGAATTATAATCTATAAAATTGTTTTTTAATTTCATATAAAGATTATATAATATTTCGCGTACTACTTACTGTAGTATTTTCTATGCAACATACAAATTATAAATAAAACAATATTAAATTGCAAATAATAAAGAGTATGATTTATATATTAAATTTACTTAGAAATAATTGAAAGATCACTTTATTTAATTGCAAAGATGTTTGATAAACCTCAGTTTCTTTATATTTCTTTTGACTTAATACAATAACCAAAAAGGTACACAATAGTTTCATGAAATGCAAGTAGATCTAAATATATTCTAATACAATAAATACAACAGTTGTAAATTTTATTTAATATATTTTAAAATAAATTCAGAAGTTCATTTTTAAGTATTTTCAAACAAATTAAAAACATTACTTAAAATAATTAATAAAAATAAATGTAATCAAATTATTAATTATGTTTTATAAAATTCGTAACTAATATTACTAATATATTTTATTACCAGTAATAATATAAAATTTGTCTTCTAAAAATAATTTAAAATATAAAAATGAACATTTTTTAACTCAAAAGTTATAAGAAACTTATCATACTTTAACACAATTTTAAATTGGCATTTATTTCAATAGTTAATTTTAAAGTATTTCAAAACCAATTGAAAATTATATCTAATATTTATACTTTAAAGAAAGAAAAAATTAATAAAATCAAATTAAAAATTGTATTATATAAAATTCGTAAATAATAGAACATTAATAATAGAATATTATAATTTTTACTACTATTAATGATAATACTAAATTGATAAGATTTGTAAAATGGAAAGGCATATTTTAAATTTATATTTAAGAAAATGAATGAAAATAAATTATAAATTATGTTTTATAAAATTCATTAACAATAGTACTAATAGATTTTACAACTACTACTAATAATATAATTCTGTATGATACTTTTTTGATTAATTGATTTCATTTTTAAAATATTTACAATTATAAAATGAAAATTAACTCAAAAGTTATAAGAAATTTATCATACCTTTACGCACTTTGAAATTCCTTTTTAATTCAATAGCAGAGATGCAAGCTGAATCTGACTCCGTCTCTTTTTATTTTAAAAAATGATGTAAAAATCAGATGCAATATTCACATGAAACACCCTTGGATGAAAGATGATCCTAATAAATAGAATACAATATGATCATCTATTAAAATGTATTTTCAAACGAATAAAAATGTGTATAAAATGTATGTTTGAAAAATAAAGGTAATCAAATAAAATCAAATTATAAATTGTTTTAAAAAATTTCTAAGCTGATAGTATTAATTAAATTTAAATTTAAGTTACTTAAATAACAATATTCATAATTAAAATTATAAAAAGCACATTTAAAAATTATTTTACGAAACCTCACATGAAATTATAAATGACATTAAAAATATTCGTTGAAACAATACTAGAATTCATTAATTTTAATACTAATAAATTGATATTTCAATAATAATATTTTATATGTGAGGTCAATTTTAAGTTCTTAATAATATATTTGAACTTACCTTTATAAATAATAATATTGATATAAAATTTTAATAATAATATAAAGAATGTATAATGATATTGATAATATTGGTAATATTTTCATACTTATCTTTTCAATTAAAATGACGTTGAATTTCAATGTTTTCTGATGCGATGTTTATTCTCTTGGCACAGGCAGATATATACTATGACTATTATCGTCTAAGACAATGCTTATATTTTCATATGAAATGTTTGAAAAGTATGAAAAAGAAACATTTGTATAAAGCGAATTAAAATCATTGACCCTTGCCAAAGTCAAAGTTCTATTATGATCAAGCTTTAGCTAAGTCTTTTATTTTAATTTATTTTCGAAATACATTGTAACCTTAACGATATCTAAGTGAATCTAAAGTAAATACTCAAGCATACAATGGTTACTTTATTTATTTTTTAAATTATAATTCCATTTAAAGAAATAATAATTTTAAATGAAAATAATATAGAATTTGAAGATGAATACATCGAAAGTAAAAACAATGATTGAATCTAGTCTGATTAAAAGTAATGTTAAATTATACAAATATGTTTTCTTTTATTTATTATATATAATAATGAATTTATTTATTTTTCACATCATATTTCTTCTTTTATATTATCCGTTTAAAATTCCTAATTTTTAATAAACTTTTCACTTTTATAATTTTTTCCTTAATTAATAAATTAATAATGTTTATAAAATATTAATAATAAGTACAGAATTCTCATTTAGTTTATTATAGACATTAACGATTAAAATGATGATACTTTTAAAATTATTTAACATTTTTTCAATTTTTCGCAATTTTTCAATTTTCTAATTTGTTTAAACAATATTAAAAATTAATATCAAATAAGTTTTCATCTAGTAGATAAAATTACATAAGATTGAGCACTTGTCATGTAAAATAGATGAATCAATGTTCAAAAGATACAAATTTTTTATCTCATGATTTAAAGTTATGTTAATATAACAAATTATACGCATAATTGATTATTTATCATGAAATATTTGAATTCCTTGACTTCCGACACATCGATTTAAAAAAAAAGATCAAAATCGGACCATTAGAAGCCGAGATAATCGCATTTTTAGAGCGCGCTGTACTTTTTAAGTCTTGATTTCACTTTTCAATCAGCTTGCTCTATCACGTGACCCTCTGCGTTTTCAACGACTTTTCGAGTGATCAGAGTAATTTTAATCGATGTTTTTTATGTGTTTGCAAAGAGCGCATGTTTTGAAAACTTTTGCCTGAAAAGTGCTTGGACAAATAAAGCTAATAACGCTTTAATTGACTTTCTATTGTTTATTGTTTAATAATAAACACAAGTTAACTTTGGTGAGTCATAGCTCAAAAACTATTGAGCGGAATTTGACTTTTCTTTTTTTAAAATGAGCGTCTTTTAAAGTATTTTCAAACAAAAGTTTTTGGGTTTCATTTAATTCAAAATTGAAAAAGATATTCAATTTGTTTATAAGCATAAATTTAACTATATTTTTTAAATAATTCCCAAGACTCTCCTAATCAACCGATTTTAATTTTTCAAAGTGCATTTGAAAGCTTTAATAGTCTACTATATGTAAAAAAATCAGCACCCATCTGAAAACATTATTTTATTTGCAATAAAGTTTTGAAATTTTTGCATTTTTTTGCAGGACGCTTAATTGTTAAATTATTGTGAAGCAACGAACAGACCGATTCTAATGAAATTTGCTGGGCTGTTTTATCATATAAAAAAGTTTTCTGTGGCCCAATATTAAAATCATATGATAAATTTAAATAATTAAAAAAATTATTTAACAAAACATTAATATTTGGACAGTTTTTTCGCAATTATTGTCGTTTTTCTAGCATAAAAAATGAAATTTTCTATTTTAAAAGTTCATTATTTCATGTGAAATTTTATCATCTAACTTTTTTTTTCTTTTACATTTTTCTCTAAAATGTATATTTAAGGAGCTATAAATAAAAAAAGAATGAAAAAAATCGTATTTTTCGAGATTTTTTCACTATTTGTTTAATAGCGAATTTAGCACAACTTTTTCAACTGGCGCATATCGAAATTATCATATCTAACATAATTTCGGAAACATTTAAGCAAAAATTAGCGACTATATACGAAACATCCAAACCAAAACAGATCCCGCCTGGACTATTTCTATTGTTAACAAGTTGAATCTATTTATTTATTTAAAAAAGGAGAAATGTCAATTCGCTAAAGGTATTTGTTCGTTAGTTCAAAATTTATTATTTTTTTAAAATATTATCATGTTCAAAACTTGTTAAAATATTCTAAAACTAAATTAAAAATAATATTATTTACTAGATCTTAATAAAATAATAAAAATTAATCTAAATTAAATTTATCAGAAGTTATCGCAAGTGTATTTTTTATTAAAAATGTGGTTATGTTAAATCTTATCCTGAATTCATAATTATAATTTGTACAGCAAACAAAATCCCCTGCTACTAATACTCAAAGCAATTACTAATTAGCTAACGTACCACCTTGTGCGCTAATTATATCTGTTAGTATCGTATGTGTTAGAGAAATGGATACTCTAATTAAAACACAATTTTTTCTTTAATTTACAATAAGGAGTCAGATTCTAGGCCCATTTTTAATATAATTATATTACTGTTTATTCAAAAATTAAATTATAATACAAAAAAATTGTTTTCACATTATAAACAAAATGTTTTTTTTCCAATTATATGATATGTTTATTTTGGCTATAAAAATATTGGTTATTTGAACTTCGACAAATGCAACTTCTTCTTGAGTATTCCTTATTTTATTATTAAAAAATATATATTAAATTTACAAATTTAAACATTTGACTTGTTTGAATAAATAATATTTTTAATGCAGTCTAAAACTTGAGAAACGTTAAATCAAATATTAAAAATAATAATAAAAGTATTATAAAAAACAAAGTTATCAAAAAAGCAATTCAAATAGTTTTCAACAAACTTTTATTATTAGAAAAGTTAAAACATTTATATTTATTTTAAAAACTTGGTGAGCCTTGTACCTTATACATTTAAAATTCAATATTTTATATGATTCTTTTCTGGAAACAAATATTTGGTATTAAAATTTAATACTTTTTCTTTCAAATTGCTGCATTTGACTTTTTTTCTCTTACTATAGATTATATAGTTAAATCTTATATATATATATATATATATATATTATACATTTTTATACGTGTTAATGTTTTATCTATTTATGAAATTTTAGAATCGATTGAATAAAACGCTGAAACAATTATTTAGCTATAAAACCATTTATCAGATAAATAAACATAAGATTACATTATAAATGATATTGTTATTTATAAATAAAACAAAAATAAAAATTCACTTGAATTTTAAAGCGAGAGTAAAATTTCCACTTGAAGCATATACTAATTTTCATTCGAATTTATATAGCGTTCGTAAATATTTATTAATGGATATAAAATAGAATTTCCTATAAAACCCCCGTATTTAATATATCTACATAAAATGATATTGCTAAACTATTGAACGCTAAAACTTTTCTAAAAACTGAATTTACACTTGATAAAATTGTATATCATACATTTTGAATGTTTTAAAGCTCATCCAAACGCAATATCAACAGAAATAAACTCTTATCGGGTCTAAAGGCTTGTAAGTGTCACCTTTCTTTGCCTCAGGGTGTATATATATACGCTATATCCACAGGTTTCTTGAATCAAATCGACCCTCTTGTGAGAAAATTTTCTCCCGCGGGCTTTAGTAGTATATACGTGAAGTAAGGCCACACAATCCTTAGGGAATAGAAAAGAGAGAGAGAGAGAGAGAGAGCGAGAGTATCCGAAAGCACAGTAAAGTCACAATACTTAGAAAACGAGTGAGAGTAACGGCGCATCGTTCGAATTTCATTGCGAACTTCCGAGGTTTATGGAGCCTCCGGCTCTTAAGTTCTTTCCCTCCTTGCCCTTTGGTGCAATAAGTAAGATGAACAAAACGAGTATATAGTAGGATAATTATAAAGGGTCCAGATAAAAAAAACAGTTAGCTCGTTGAAATAAGTATCTTTTTTACAATATTATAGAAAAGACCAGAACCCTTTTTTCCACTGTTTCATTAGAAAAGTGAAAATTAAAATACTTTTGTTGATAAATTAAAAATACGTCTAGAAGCTCATAAAAAATTACCATTTTCACAAGGGTCTTTATCAAATATAAAAAATTTATTCGCGCATAAAATTTTATAGCAGGATTTGCTACAGTTTATAATTTAAAAAAAAATAAAGCAACAGATAAAGTTACTGAATAATAAAAACAAAAAAAAAAAGTATAAAAATCCTAGTGAACAAGTGAATGGAAAAAAATGAATACTAGGATAATAAAACGCAAAAAAAAGAAGATAAAAAAATATGCATAAAGGTGAAAGAAGTAACAAGTTTGCGCGTATTGAACTGATGCAGACGAAATGCCTTCGGGGCCTCATGTTGGTGCTGCTCAGGTGTAACAAGTAAACTACGCAAGGCGCGCCGAAGTACACTTATGGCTGCACCTTATACACAACTCGTTGCAAGTAATAACAACATTGGAGAACTTAAAGAGAGATAGATACTTATACAAGTTAAAAATAGTGGGTATACAGTAAAAATTCCTTTCTACATCAAGTCTTTACATTTTATAATACACAATCCTTCGTGTTAAAGTTTATGGGCGCGTCATTTTGCAGATGAGCCAAAGCTATACGGGAGCTTATATTCTTCAATATTACATGCAGGTGTCATTGACGTTAAATTCTGCAGTCTAAACTTCACAGATGTCATATTCACGAAAGATAGAAAGTTTCGTCTTGTGACAATCTTTGATAAATTTAATTCTATTCAATATAATAGTTACAATCAGTCTGAAATTCAATGAAACTAAGTAGAATATTTCCTTATCTAAAAGTTTTTCTTCTTACAAATTCTCTGAATCAAATTATAAATTCAATAAGATGGTTACCTATTTTCAAAAAGTTATAAAAATTTAAATTTTTTTAATTGCAATAATGGTAATGAATATATTATTAAAACGAGAATATTAATAAGTTACTCGAAGACTTCGTAAAAAATTAAAAAGTTTATTCACATTTCTCTGATGTACAATATTAAAAATTTTGAATGAATTATATTTTATCTAGCTAGCTAATATTTTTTTTTTATTTAAATTTACACTTTTATTCTCAAATTATAATAATTTTTTTCTGTTAATTCATTTTTTTTATTTGTTTTCTATTAATTTTTCAATTTTTTAAAATACATTTTTATTGTTTGCGTCGCTTGAGTTACAATTTCATGTTAAATGCATTATAATTTTTATAAAAAAAAATTATTTTTCAAATATCCGTAAATCGACTTCTCATTAGAACATTTACATCAGATACATGCAATTATAATAAATCATTCTCTCATATTTGATAAAGTAAAAAACAATGGTAAAAATAATTATAAAAAATAACTTTCGTTATTTTTTCTTCTAAATACTTACAACTAATATCATTATGTAATTTTAATCAGTCTTTTAACAGCCTTTGATGATTTCCAAAACATTGCTGAAAAAATTGTTACAGAAGGATTTCTATGAAATATTTTGTTTTAGATTATAAATATTGAAAGAGTATTTCAAGAGTTATAATGCAAATAAAAATGTAAATGTTCGTTGATTATACTAAAATATTTTTTTTTTCTATCAATTTTTGTTTTTTTTTTATACTGATGAATATTATTGCTCAGAATAATAATGAATACTTTGACCGATGTATGAATGAATTTTTTGAAACTTTTGGTTATCAATCGGCCAAAAGATCAAGATAATCTTGTAAAGTTTTAGGTATTTGCAACTGTCTAATACCGTGTGGCAATGCCCAATTCGTTGCAAGGCAGTGTCTAACGCGACACCTGCATAAATGTTTCAATTCCGGTGGTGAGATTCCTGATCTTTGTGGTGGCAAAAGATTTTTTTCCGCCAAATTTGGATATTGTTCGTAAACTGAAATAATTTGAATGCCACAAGTTTCGGCTAGATGTTCTGGCACTCTAACGTGTATGCTCGGTATTGTGCGTAGCAAGATCTTGAGGCAAGTTATGAGTTTTTGAGGGCACTCAGTGTCAGCGTCGTATTCGTTTAGGAGAGCTAATAGAATTTCAATTGGCGGCGGAGCTGAAGAGTCCTCATTGAATGATGCGCCGTAGCGTAACATTATTTGTAGAATGTCAGGCGAACCATTCTGTACAGCTACTCGAAGTGGTAGGACTTGACCGTAAGATTCCATTGGCACGTCTATGAACCTATAGTCAAATAATTGGGTCCTTGCATGTTTTTTTTTTGCATCTTTTCATAAATCTTGAGAATTCAAATTAATTATTTTTTCTCTTTATATTCTTTTGCGTTTATTTATTAAAATATTTAAAAATATATTTAATTTGAAATGTGAAATTTTTTATCTTTTTGTAGCAAATTATTTTAACTGAAATAAGTTTTATAATATTAATTTTTTTTTTTTTGTAATTTCGTATTAACCATGAATTTAAGTATAATTGTTTAATTAAATTATTTCGTACAGTGAAATTTCATAAAATATCAAATTGCAACAGTTTTTAATTATAAAAACTTTGTTTTTTAAATAACGAACCTCAAGCTTTATGAAAAAGATTGTTTAACAAAGACCCAATTTAAGAAAAGTTAGAATCATTACGATCAAACTTATTTTATTGCGTAATAAATAATAAACTTTTATTCAGACCGTTCTCATTACAACTATTGTAAGTAAAATTAAGAAAGCTTAATATTAAATAAAGAAAATAATGTGATTGATCGTACTTAAAAATTTTTCTTATATTGTTTTATTATTATATGAAAAATCTTGATAAAATATTTTGCTCATTTCACATCACTAATGATACTTTTTTTAGTAATTTACGTCAAGTGAAGAGAAATATTGAACTATAAGTAGAACGCGTAACCGAAGAAATGAGAAATAAAGTATGATGAAACGAAAAATAAAAACTGATATTAATAAAATAAAGATGAACAAAAATAATTTTCATTCAACTGTAAAGCAGCATTGACATACTTTTCATATTTAAAATATTATATTGTTAATTTTACTTTTGTAAAAATTAACGTCATTATAAACTTTTATTTAAAATTTTATATCTAAAATTAATAAGTTATTAATTTATTATAATAAATTAATTAGTTTATTTTATTAAAAAAAAATTCAACATGAAAAATAAATATTATTATAACCCACCTCCTTTTTTCCGATATTGAACGACAGTGGAACTCCAATTTTCCTTCTATAGCGTGATCCAAAAAGTAAACTAAAGCTTTCAGATTTTCGTCTCTGTCGTCAAAATCACTTTTCCATCCAGATAAAAAATGCGTAACCCTTGTACCAAAAATCGCTCCAACGAATATCCTCTCGAATGTTTTTTCGCAGTAAAACATATCATTTAATATCTTAGTAACCAATTCATTGTTATTCAGTTTCCAATCATAACAGAGCTTCGCCGCGACATAAAGAACGTTATGAAATTTACCAAGCATGCAAACCGAGCCATTTTCAGCCATGGCAATTGTATGATAACGTAACGCTGCTTTTACTATGCGCTCGCAAACGTCCGCTTTTTCAAGATCTTCCGCTGGAATTTACCCAAAATAGAACATTTATTCCTCCGACGAAAAACAATTGTTATTAAACTGAGCTTAAGTTGCGCTTATGCGCCGGGCTATGCATATTGTACGCGAAAGCTTATTCAGGATTATAATGGACTACTTTTGAAGTACTATACTACTACTCTATTATGCAAAGGTATATGTTTATTAAGACGGGATGTAACAATATTATACTCTAGGATCTGGAGTTTCGCATTCTACTCGAATAAGTTGTTTGAGTATGTTCATTGTTAGCATTGATATTAAAAAGGATAATAGTTCAAAAGCTTATCAATCTGACTTCGTAATTAAGGAATTCAAATAAATTATATTATAAACGAAAATAATATGATAAATGAATTTTGCAACAAATTTACATTTTAATATAAATAATTAATGTCAATAATTTTAATAAAAGAAACAAAAATATATTTTTTAATTTTTCAAACAATATTTGTCTAATAAATTTTAAATTGAAAAAGAAATCTTATAAAAAACTGTACGCTTAAAATAAAAACTAATAACTTGTTCTACTTGTGATTTTATTTTTGAAAAACTGCTAACTTCAAATGAAATAATAAACAACTACTAAGGTTATAACATTTTTTTTACCTTCTGAACAACTTTTAATAACATCGGAAAAAAATTTAACGAGCTGTCTTCGTCTATGCCTAGATGCCAAACTGCTTCTTTCCATTTCTTCAAACAGTCGATCAAAGTAACAATCAATTAATACTTCCATGATTTTGAACTTTAAAAAAAAAACTAAAATCGAAAAAGCGACGCAAACAAAATTTTACCGCGATTTTATGCTAGATAACTAGCATTAGAATGAGCTGAACTCTGCATAGCAAAAGAAAACAACCGGCGATGTACGACGCACGGTAATTTGATTATCCATGTTAAGCTTGTACTTTTAAGGCTTTCTTACTTCACCCTTTTCCACGGCAAAACTTTTAGTTTTGTGGTACTAGCATTGACATTGCCGGAGGTCAAGACATTGATTGTGAATGCATTTTCATGAAAATTATTTACATTTTCATTTTATTTTAATTTTTATCATAATTATTAAAATTCTCGAAATCGTCGAATACTTCATTTTTAATTGATAAAAGCAGTATCACAATTAATTTGAAAAAAAAAAATTTTCAAACATTACATTTTATAATTAATGATAAAATTATCAGTCTAACAATAAAATGTACAGCAATAAAATTAATAAAAATTGAATATTTAACAAACTTGTATTTCTGTAAGACAATTTATATATGCATAAATATTCATATAATTTTCTGTAACAAAAGCTATATTTTATCGCGATAAAACTTTTAAATTAATATTCCAATAGAATCATAAATCGATTCTCATCATAAAATCTCAAATTTCGTCTGAGTTTTTTTTTATGAAGGGAAAACTTGAGTATGCTTCAATTTCCATTATCGATACCATTAAGGGAGTTCTAAGATGACGCGGATGTCAGAATAGCTAAGTTAAGCAGAGTTAAAACAATTTAAGCTCAAATTGATGGTTCAACTGGACCGCGTCATAAAAAGCACTTTAATAATGGCTTTATCTATATATCTGATTTTGCGAATTTTACACTTCTATATATTTCTGCCAATGTATTTTGTTCAAGTACGGTATACTAAAGCCGCAAGGCTTAGTCTACACAATCACAAGAACAACGAGAGAAATGGAAAGAATCATAAAAAACATGTGATATGTATTTGTAAAATAGATCAAATACATGCAAAAAGTTTAGAAGCTATACAAGAAAACAGATGATTAAGAAAGTATATAAGCTTTGATAGAAGGTTATTTAAGTATATAACCTGATATTTCATGTAATATGAAAATGGATGAAGTAATACATCAAAACTTCAATTTACTTTATATAAACATAATTATATCTATACAGTCGAAATAGATTGGTGAAGTTTCAAAAAAAACTTTTTCAATCACGGGTCTTACATAGTTATTACATAATTCATTTCATTTTGATTAAATTTAAGCTAATCAATAATTATACGTCAAAAAAGTTATTACTAAAATATATTATGTAAAAAATCATCATAAAATTTAAAAAAATTTTATTTAACGTCGATAATGATTAATTGGAAAGCATATTCTTAATTCAAAGTTTTTTTTTTTAATTTCATTTAAAGTTGTAGTATTTATGCTATCATTACAATGCTAATTAGCGTAAACATATGTATACATTGAAGCTTGTATCAATCGATCGAGACAAGGATTCGAACTCGGGTCCTCGAGATCACTTGAGTCCTCGCGAAATCATCATTACATGATTTTAGTTAAATAACAGAAAAATGAAATTTAATATTTCCAAATTAATTTTATTTTAATATCCAATATTTTAAACAAACTTTTAAAATTATAAATATTTTTTAATAAATCTCTAATAAAATTTATTGCATCAAAAATTTAAATACATATATTTAAGAAAAAATAATATTTTAATGATGTATAAAGTTTTTTTCTATTGTATCATCAGCTGAAATGTTTTGTTTCTTAATTTTTCAGATATCTCTGCATGCCGGAAAACCAGGATCCACAGTTTCTACTAGAATATAGAGGGCCAGTAATGATGAAGGGCAAATCTGAGCCGATGAATGTCTGGTTCCTTTCCAGAGAGAGGGAGCTGCTATCGTAATCAACTTGCGCACGCGTTTGCCATTTCAAAAAATTTTCAA
Organism: Anastatus disparis; assembly: GCA_017163975.1. NCBI lineage: Eukaryota > Metazoa > Arthropoda > Insecta > Hymenoptera > Eupelmidae > Anastatus > Anastatus disparis. Next base: position 2,270,316 of record JAFFSR010000381.1, read on the forward strand.
TATCTTTAAATCGCTCGTCAAACCACATAAATGTTACACTGTTTATCACGAAAAAAAATTAAACGACCTCTTCGTGCTTGGTGTAGCAATGCATAAAGAAAAAATAATAATAAAAAATAAGTAGAAAATCGTCAAATGATTATAAAAGCACAACATTGGTAAAAAAGAAAATTGAAAAGAGAAAAAATCCAGATTAATAATATAAAAGGCCGATTACTTTAGCTGTAATTTTAAGATTATGTGTACGATAAATGTCTGACAAAAAATTTGGAAAGATTGTGTAGTCGATGAAAGTGGTTTTTCAGGAGAAAGAAAAACTGGTCTGTTATGATTTACAAATAAACGGTTGAAAAAGTATAAATGCTGCAATTTGCGTTCACTGAATGTTTGATTATTTATAGCTTGAGAAAAGGCAATGTCTAAATTACATTTTTCAATAAAATAAAGTAATTTATTTAAACTATTTATATAATTTCATTAATATAATATTTTTTACTAAAAAAATTTTTTAGAAGTTTACTAAGACATGATTTTTTATAAAATTTGTATTATTGAGATGTATATGTAAAAGTAAAGATTAACAACTTATTTATTTTGAAATTTTGCATTTAAACTTCTTAAAATTAATGCTAATCAAATGAAGTAAACCTTACATGAATTTAATTTATTAGAACAATAGTAAAACAAATAGTAAACCATATCTCAATCAAATTATATAACAGACTAGTTTCCATTCCATAAATAGATTAAGAGGATGTAAAACGAACACTACACATGTACTCATGAATTTGGCCTGTCTTTTTATTTTATTGAAAAATTTGAGGAAAAGAAATGCAATAGTTTGTAATATTTACAATGAAGATTATTCAGTTAAATTTTCAAACAAATTCATTAATTAGTTGAGAATTTTGGGTTCCAATATTATACATTAAAATTTTTAGATTTTACACAAGAAATCCAAAATTCTGAAGAACTTATGAATGAATTTATATGAAAATTTAACTGAATAATCTTCGTGATTCATAATACAAGCTAATGCATTTCATTTTTTAAAATTTTGCAATAAAATAAAAAGATAGTCAATTTTATAAGTACAAGTGTAGTATCCGCTTTACATCTCCTTAAATCATTCATCTTCTCTTAACGGCAGGCCGGAGTAGAACCTGATACCGACCGAGTAACAATTGAGTTGTTTGTTATTTACTCAAGTGTTAATCGGTGTATCTTCAAAATAAAGGTTGATCGCAATAGATATTATTATTATGAATATCTATGCACAAGAAAAAAAAATCTACCGATTTGTTTTTGAGAAAAGTAAGGAGCGCCGAAGTAAAAGATTATGTTTATAATATTTTCGCATTCCTTACTTTTCTCAAAAACAAAGCGGTAGATTTTTTTTTTCTTGTGCATAAATATTTGTAATAATAATATCTATTGCGCTTAACCTTCAATTTGCAGATACACCGATTAATACTTGAGTAAATAACAAAAATGTCAATTAGACAAGGACAGCGAATCCGGCCTGCTCTTAATACTTTCAACTAAACTGCGGATATTATATATACTTTATGAAAATATTCAAAAAAGTATGGATTCCTTAAAATTGGTACTAATGAGTGATCTTAGTTTAATTTATGCTTAGAATTTTAGTTTTTCTAAAAAAAAATCAAATATTTTTTGCAAGAATAATATTAATTAAAAAAGAATATTTTATTAAAGTTATAACTGATGAAAACTTTATTAATGTAGCATCTTATGTATAGCCTATATAAAACTGCTTTTTTAGCATTAAAAGTGCAATATTACAAAATTGTTATTCTAGGCAGATTATATATTAAGTGTGTTATAAAATTATTAATTATTAATTATTTAAGTAACATGAAATTGTAAATAAATGCGATGGAATGCTTATGAAATAGTAAAAATATTATTAAGTAAATTAAACGTGTTTTCCTCTGTCTTATGATTAAAATATTTTGTTGATAAAGTATTTGATGAATTTCATCAAAAGCAATGTCAGAGAAAATTTACTTTTTAAAATCATAAAGATTTTTAATAATGTTAAGTTTTGTTTACTACAAACTAATTAGAATAAGGGCAAAGAATTCCTATAATTTACGCAGTTAAGTATAAATAAACTATTTAAAAAAGTTAACTAGAGCTATTATATTTTAATCAAAGTAACTAAAAATACACCAAAAAGAAAATAAGGACGAAAATTGACTTTTCGCTCATTCGATGTACTCACGTCCTTTATCCTTCGTAAAAACAAAAAAAAAATAAGAAAAAATAATCAGAATCTAAATGTACCTGGGATATATTAATGATAAGCGTGGCATATACGATATTTGAAGCTGGGAAAAACAGATGGACCATTTCGCGTCGTAATTAAGTCGGACTGATACATACTCGTCGCGCTAATCTTTTTTTTTCTTTTGACTCCTTCTCTTTCTGTACTTATAATGTTAAAACATACTCAATAATATGCCTATCGCGCAAATGATCGACTTGGGCTACATAAAAAAAAGATGACAACGGAAAACAAAAGTGTTAAAGGGAATATTTATGAGAGCCTAGATTGAACATGGTTACATTTTTAACACTCGCTAATTGGATTTCGATTGGATCGTGGTAATTATAGTGATTACCCACAGAAATAAAATTAAGTGCTCTCAAGAAGGTGTAGTCGATAAAATCTTCTACTCAGTACAAAATTATATGAGAGACCATTTTTTGCGTACAGTTAAATGAATTTATTGTGCGGGTACTGAAATACGTCAACGAAAGTACATGTAACAAAACTTATATTTGTAAGATCTATTTAAGGTAGGGAATAATAAAGCTTTATTACATTTGTTTACAATAATTATAAATAGTAATTTCCCATCAAGATAATATAAATTTACTTAAAATATTGACGTGTATTACGAAGAAAAGAAAAAAAAGCATTTTTGACTGTTATTTCATATTTTATTAAATATACCGAGTGCGTTTATTATTGCAACTTTTTGTAAACATGTATGAATCTACTTTAATAAAAGAAAATACATAAATACAATCATATGCGGGTATTTAAGATAACAAAAGCATTCATTTATATTTACACAAGTTATTCTTTACGACTTCGTAACCCCATAAAAATGTAATAATATATAAAAACGGTATGAGACAGTACCAGTTCGACTTGTAATGTGGATCTGCTTATGCTCATGGAATTATTATTAATTAAACCACGCAATTGTAAACCAAATGGCAATCAAATATAAAATGTATCTATTATATTCACTATCTTATTTATTTCCTTATCATAATTTATTAATTTTTTAACACTTATTAGGACAATATTAAAATTCTAAGTCACGAATTTTGTTAAAATACAAGAGTTTTTTGCGTACAAATTATGACAAAATCAATAATTTTAGAGTCAAGAGATTTAACAATTTTCATTTTGTTAACCAATAATTAGTGTTGTTTTAAGTGACATAAAAGCCAAAAAATATCAAAATTTATAGCAAAAAAAACTTTGTTTAAAATATCATCAACTTTTTTCAGAGTTGACGATAATCAAAGCTGAAGATTAAATAATTGTCAGGTTATTATATTAAGGTATCTACATTATCAAGCGTTATGGTTCTCACGAAACATTAAAATCACAATACTGACAGAGGATAATGCAGTATTTACTTTATTTTAAAATTCTTCATCAAAATGGATTTTTAAATGACATGCATTCAAAGTATAAGAATTTTGAATCATTGTGTGATATTTTCAAAATTCTAAATAAATGATTATTTTAAAATAAATGATTCATTAAAACATATTCGTCAGTAAATGTATCAGAATGCATAGAAATGTATAACAATCAACAAAATATAAAAGATATTTAGTTTAATGACTCATATTTTAATAGTATATTATTAACCTAGGGAGAGAAGTTGACCATTAAATGCTCGCGTAAGATTTGCCCCCGAGCGCAGCGAGGGGGCAAATACGCGAGCAATTGATGGTCAACTTCTCTCCCGAGGTGAATATACGATTTTTTCTTATTCCCGGCGAAAAGTACGTCCAACTTACCCGTTGTGATAATTCGTTTTTGATGATAAATCATTAAAATAAAAATGCCGCGATGAATCGCTTGCTGCTATTGACCGAGTATGCTCTATCCTTCTCTGCCCCTCTCCCACTGATGATAAATCATTAAAATAAACCATCAATATTTCACTCACATTTTATAATTTACACACTTTATAACACACTGCAATTTATAATTCACAAAATAAAACAAGTTAGGTTTTAATAAAAATATTTAAAATTACTATATAAGAAAAATAAAGAAAAAGATATACTGCTTGTTGTAACCGGCAAAGAAGGCTAGACATAGCCCCCACCATTCGCGGCTACCTTTATTGTACATATAAGAGAAAGAAAGAGAGAGGGAGAGAGTCAATTCTTAAAGCCGGCGGACAGAGAAGGATAGACGCAACCCTCTCTATTCTGTATGAAAAAGAAAGAGAGAGGGAGAGAGTCAATGTCTAACGCCGGCGGACAGAGAAGGATAGACGTAGCCCTCTCTATTCTTAACTGCCGTGAAAAACAGAGCGTCAACACGATTGCGCATCGCTAGTGCGCCGAGCCGCCGTAGATAATGCTTAACTTCTCTCTCAGAAAGTAGACGTCTTTCGACGTACTTTTCGCCAGGGGATAAGAAAAAAAACTTTAATAAATTTTGGTACAGTTTCATATTTATTATTATAAAGTTATCATAAAATATAGGGTTATATGGATATAACTAAATCACTTAAGTAATATGTATTAAATAATTTATAGGGCTTGCTATTACAAAATTTAGCATTAGTAACTATATTAATTAATAAAAAATAAATACTAAATCTTATTATTTTGTTATTGGAAAAAGGTATATGATAAAATAAAATCTATTCACAAACACGAAAATCATTAATATTATAAGCATCAACGAATTGTAAAAATTTAATTTAAATAAAAAGAAGTAAGAAATAATGATTTGGCTCAGAATTGTTCTATGTGTGATTAGAAGAATCCTATTATAGATAAAAATGATGAGTCTTTTAAACATAAAACTTGTGTTAAATTTGTTGGACAAGAATATTATAAAATGAATAAATACTTGCTTGAAATTAAGAGACTAAAAAACTTTATTAAGAAAACAAAAATATAAAATATAAATAAAGTGCACGACAAAGGCAAGTAAACACTCTTTTCGGTGATCTGTACGAGACTGAGGACTATGCGTCCCTCAAACTGCTTCCTCACTTCGTAGAATCTAAATAAAACATATCTGAATTTTGCGCATTGATCATATTAATTTTATTACTGGAAAACCCCGGCAAACACGTACATGAAAATCTGTAATTGCTGTAGGATGAGCACGTATATAATATTAACGGTACAGCAATAAAAATAATAATACATATTTTATAATTATCTCATCCATAAGCAATTTACTTTTATAACTTAAGTTTTTCCATTTTTTAATCCCTTACTATTTTCGTCTTATATTCAACATCCTCCCACCATTAAAACGAGGGCTTCCATCATTTTAATACAAACTAAAATTATCTTTCAATAATAAACTAATCTCTCCGGTGGTCGACATGTTCTACCACTACGAGTTACAATTTGTTCGTTTTACAATCGGTTTAGGATCTTTAGTTTTACAAATTTTAGGAGGCTGTTCTCTTAATGATCTAAATTTCTTTGTAACTATTTTATTTGCCTCCTCATTCACATTAAATTGAAGTTCAAGTGGAAACAATCTTTGAAAAGGTCTAATAATATCGCCATTAGCTGTAGTTAAACGAGCAACACGTGCATTGCCATCTTTACCAAAAATAATTTCTTTAACACGCGCTAAAGACCAATCTAAACGCTTTAAATTATCGCTACCTATCAATACAATATCTCCTGGATCGATGATTCCAGAACCTTTAAAATTATTTTTATAATTGACCAGCATACCTGAATATTCAACCCTGAACATTTGTCGTACATCACATTTTATTTTCTGTCTATACAGAAAACGCTTTTTTAAATCTGTTTTTTCTATATGGTCTAAATCTAACACACCTATCTCTTTTATATCTTGCGAAAACATTGATGGTATCAGTGGACTTATCTCTTCAAAATCATTCGATAGAAACGTTATGGGACGTGAATTTATAACCAATTCGCAATCCGCAAGAGTAGTTATCATTTCTTCGAAAGTCAAGCACGATTTTCGAAGAGTGCGTCTCAATAAATGTTTTAAAACTCCTATCGATCATTCCCAAAATCCACCCTACCAAGGTGCAGCTGGAGGATTAAAATACCACTGGATTTTCATTGCACTAGCTGCCTTAGCTAACCCTTTAAAATCAATGTTTTTTAACGCGTTGTTTAGACCGACTAAATTTGTCCTATTATCGCTATAAATTGTACTAGGTTGCCCCCGACGAGCTATGTGTCGCCTCAAAGCCATCAATAAAGCGTCAAAGCTTAACGAGCCTACTAATTTTAAATGTACCGTTCTGTAGACTGCACAGGTAAATAAACAAATCCCCGCCTTTTCACCGCCTTTTAAGAAAATTAGACCAGCAAAATCTATCCCAATAACTTCAAAGATTGCAGCGTCTCGTACTCGATTCAAAGGCAAAGGTGCTGTTTCTACGTTTAAATGCCTCGCTCCGTATCTGCGACATATTATGCACTTGCTTAATACTGATTAACTCAACTCATTAAATTTTTAGAGACAGAAATACAGAGTGAGTTGAGAGTTTCAATTGCCGTACAAGGGTTTCGTGCAGAATCTTCTAGTTCAGAGGTCAATCAGAAGAAAAGGAATAGAGTAATTATAGAAACGAGAAATGAAGCCAGTGCCGCGTCTTTATTTAATACAAAACGAGTAGATACTTGTATATTTTGCGGAAAAGAGGATCACAGTAGTGCCAATTGTGAGAAAGCCAAATTAATGACTGTAAGTGAAAGGCAAGAAATTGTTAAAAGAAGAAGCGCTTGTTTTAATTGTTTGAAAATCGGACATAATTTTAATAAATGTCATGTAAGAGTCCGGTGTACTAAGTGTTCGCACAGACATGTAGATATAATGTGCTTTGACAAACAAGAGCGCGAAACAGATGTAAAAGTGGCTACTAGTGTGGTAAATGTTCAAAAAGAGTGCAATCTAGCAAGTTCTGCTAATGTGCCTTTTGTTTTTATGAAAACTTTAAAAGCGAAAATGTACAATGATAATAAGTCTATTATAGTTCGGGTTGTGATTGATACGGGATCTCAAAGATCTTATGTGTTGCAAGAGGCTGCGAAAAAAAATGAATTATACACCTATCGCCCAAGTAAAATTGAAGCATCTACTTTTTCGGGGCAACGAGTCAAGTGTAAAAACTCATGAGAAGTATTTAGTACGTCTAAGCCAATTTAGACGGTAGCTACTCGTGTAATTTAGAAGCACTCGGTGAAGAATTAATATGTGCAAATATTCTGTCGGTTAGCCAGGGCCCGTGGTTAGATGAACTCAAACGAATGAAAATAAATTTGACAGATGTTTGCAGTGATGAAAAATCAGTGTCTGTGTTGATTAGTGCGGATGTAGCTGGCAAATTGCTCACGAGACAGCGGCGTATCTTAAAGTGCGGATTAGTGGCAGTCGAAACCTATTTAGGATGGACATTTATGGGAAAGGTACCGGCAAGCAATAGCTCGAAAGAGTATGAAGAAAATTCCGCTCTGGGTGCCGTGAATATGCTTACGCGTAATGATTGCCTTAAAGATTTGTGATCACTGGACGTTTTAGGCATTAAAGATCCTATAGAACAGAAATTACAAAAGGAAAGTGACGCATATATCGAGAAAATATTTTTAGAAACAGTTAAAGTTAATAAAGACGGTCGATATGAAGTGAGTTTGCCGTGAATCGAAGGTCATGCAACACTAAGTGATAATAAATCTATGGCTCTTCGACGGTTGCAATCGGTTGTTAAAAAGCTTAAAGGGATAGGAAAAAGGACAGCCTACAATGATGTATTCAAGAAATGGTTGGCGCTTGGAATTATCGAGCAAGTACCTCGAGAAGAAGAAGAAGGATGGGGTTATTATCCACCCCACAGGCCTGTTTTTAAAGAGCAGTCAACAACGGCAATTAGACCCGTCTTCGACGCATCGGCCAAGGAACAGCAGAGTGTATCATTGAACGAATGTCTACACAAAGGTCCTAACCTCATCAAAATGGTATCATCAGTTTTATTGCGATTTAGAATTGGTAATATAGGCGTTGTATCAGATATTAAAAAAGCGTTTTTACAAATTAGCATTAATAAAGCAGATAGAGATTTTTTACGTTTTTTGTGGTATGATGAGTTTGGAAATTTAATTACTTTGAGACATTGTAGAGTAGTTTTTGGTGAAATTTGTAGCCCATTTATTTTAGGCGCAATAATTAAAATGCACATTCAGAAATTAATTCAATCTAAAGATAATAATAATCATTTTTTAAGGCTAATTTGCAGAAACTGTTGTTAAATTTATATGTCAATAATTGTGTGACTAGTTTGAATGATATGCATGAATTAGATAGTTTTATTTGTGATGCAAAGACGGCAATGGTGTCAGGTGGCTTTGACCTTCGTGGGTGGGAGTATACTCGCGATAATGAATTGGATAATATGTCTCAAGTTTTAGGGATAATGTGGAATAAACAAATGGATACGTTATCTTTGAAGGGGGCGGACTTGAGTGAAATTGATTTAACTAAGGTTACAAAACGGAAAATTGTATCTTTAAGTCAACGTAATTTTGATCCGCTAGATTTTATTATGTTCCGTTTCGCTGTGTCCTAAAATTTTATTGCGGGAGGCTTGGGCGGCTAATATATCATGGGACGACGAAGTTAACGAAGCAATTAAAGGTCGTTTCTTAAAATGGGTGAAAGAAAACAAATATTTAAATGAAATTAAACTTCTGCGTTTCATGCTCGGTTTGGTTGACGATTCGGCCGATATTTCTTTACATACATTTTGTGATTTTGGCATATGCTGCCGTAACATTTATTCGTATAGAGACACCGGAGGACGTGAGGGTACAGTTCGTTCAGGCAAAAACTCGTGTGGCCCCTACGGTAAAAGAAGGTTCGAGCGAGCGTATAAGTATTCCACGTTTAGAGTTGTTAGCAGCTACTATTGGTGCAAGGCTGACCGCAAATATTATAGAATCATTGCTTTTAAAGAAAATTAACATCTATTATTGGTCCGATTCATCAACGGTTTTAACATGGATTCTTAAACAATGTAATTGGAGCGTTCACATGCAAAATAGAGTCACCGAGATCAGGGCGTTGACAAATTATCAACATTGGCGGCACATACCTGGAAATCTTAATCCGGCCGATCTACCATCTAGAGGTTGTACTGCTAAACAACTACTTGCTTCGAAATGGTGGGAGGGGCCCAAATGGCTTCGCCAGGCATCGATCACTTGGCCTGTAAACGAAGAGGAACCGAATGAAAGCGAGGTTTATGCCGAAGTTAAAGGGAAAAGGTCAATTGACATAGCAGAAAGTCGAATGTTAATCGCTTCAGATTAAAATGCGAATAAAGATGAGGTGCCGTGGTATAGTCGATTTTCTAGTTTTTCCCGGTTGACTCGAGTACTTGCATGGATTAAGAGATTTATAAAAAAATTGTAAAAATAAAGCCGATTTTAGATCTGAAAGATTAACAAAAATTCATGATAAAAGGTATAATTTTAAAGAGTCGGATGCTTTAATTATAGATGAAATTAATAACGCCGAAATTTTATTACTTAAAATTATTCAAAACGAAAGTTTCAGTGGAGTAAATGACGAACGTATTATACATTTTAATCCGTTTTTAGATAACGATGGACTCATACGTATTAAGACTCGGATCGTGCAACATGATGACTTTTTCAATTTTAAATGTCCGATTTTATTACCTAATGATCATTATTTAACAGGATTAATTATTAGAGAACGTCATATTATGCGCAATCACGCCGGCCCGTTATTGACATTAAGTGATTTGAGGGAAGATTTTTAGATTTCAAAAGGACGCCAAGCAGTAACATCAGTTTTAAGTAAGTGCATAATATGTCGAAGATATGAAGCGAGGCATTCAAACGTAGAAACAGCACCTTTGCCTTTGAATCGAGTACGAGACGCTGCGGTCTTTGAAGTTATTGGGATAGATTTTGCTCGGCCAATTTTCTTAAAGGGCGGTAAAAAGGCGGGGATTTGTTTATTTACCTGTGCAGTCTACAGAACGGTACATTTAGAATTAGTAGGCTTGTTAGACATTTTGTGCTTCTCTTCCAAAGTACGAAAAGCAAATTTTACTTCCGAAAGCGATGTTTCACTTTGACCGATAAAAGTAATATACGCTGTTTAAGTTTTTGTAGATGCGGCACGACACACGCTTCTTATTTTCTTCAAAGATTTCATGATACTTCTCTAAAATTTGTATTTAATTCACAACACTAAAAAATATTCCAAGTTCTGTCACGGTCGCCAGATGTTAAATTTGTTGGACGGGAATATTATAAAATGAATAAATATTTGCTTGAAATTAAGAGACTAAAAACTTTATTAAGAAAACAGAAATATAAAATATAAATAAAGTGCACGACAAAGGCAAGTAAACACTCTTTTCGGTGATCTGTACAAGACTGAGGACTATGCGTCCCTCAAACTGCTTCCTAACTTCGTACAATCTAAATAAAACATACCTGAATTTTGCGCATCGATCATATTAATTTTATTTCTGGAAAACCCCGGCAAACACGTACATGAAAATCTGTAATTGCTGTAGGATGAGCACGTATATAATATTAACGGTACAGCAATAAAAATAATAATACATATTTTACAATTATCTCATCCTTAAGCAATTTTCTTTTATAACTTGGGTTTTTCCCTTTTCCCTTTTTCAATCCCTTACTATTTTCGTCTTATATTCAACAACTTGCTAAATGAACAAAGTTTAAACATACCCTACACGGAGAAACTTTTTGAGGCGAGAGACCTTAGTTAATTTTGAGGTGAGAGACCTTTGTTAATGGAGCGATTCGATGAGGCGTCTCGTCTTCGTATTAAGGTCTGAGACCTTTATTTTGAAGACTGAAGGCATAAAGCCGGGAAAAACCGAATCCACGTATACATCAGCCGAACGTAATAAACGTACGGCCTCGGTGACAAAGGTCTCAGACCTTTATGCTCAAGACGGGACGACTCATTTACTTTATAGAGGCGCCCGGCCCTACACTACAGAGGTCTCTCGCCCCAAAAAGTTTCTCGGTGTACATAGTGTCAAAAGTTAAACTGTAAATTAAATGCGCTTTTATTAAAAGTAGTATCATCCAATCACAAAGGAATATCATCTAATTCTTTTATTAAATTATTTTCTCTTTTATGTAATCGAATAATACTTTTCGCGCTTCTATTTTAAAACAGAAGAAAATATTCAGAATTTAAAAAAGAAAGACACATCTTTTAGACTAGTGTCTGTATTTTTAATATAATAAGAAACTGAAAACCCTGAAAATTCAATTTAGTTCATTTTTGGCACGCTATTTAGGGTACTTAAATTTTACTCACTTGCTAGGAGAGTATCACGACTCCGGATCACGGATTTTGCTCAAACTTTGGGATAACTTTTCAAATGTCAAAATATAAAAGAAAACAGAATTTTAGACACCAACGTTCAATATTTCCCTAGTTATAGGCAAGTAAAGAAAATAACTAAAAAAATTATGAGATTTTTAAACGCGTATAGTTCTTTAGCATTCATAGCTAGAAGCTTGAAACTTTTTTAAATGAAAGCTGAGTTCAAATTCCTTCGAAACAGTAGTTATGGCATGTCAAAATATTATTTTTTCCCAAAGTTATAGCGTAATAAACATTGGACCCAATTTCAGCTTATGTTATTAATTAATGTTTTAAAAAGAAAACTCCGGTCCAATGTTTATTACGCTATAACTTTGGGAAAAAATAATATTTTGACATGCCATAACTACTATTTCGAAGGGATTTGAACTCAGCTTTTATTTAAAAAGAGTTAAAAGTTTCTAGCTATCAATACTAAGGAACTATATGCGTTTAAAAATCTCGTAACTTTTTTAGTTATTTTCTTTAATTGCCTATAACTAGGGAAATATTGAACGTTGGTATCTAAAATTCTATTTTCTTTCACATTTTGACATTTGAAAACTTATCTTAAAATTAGAGCAAAATCCGTGATCCGGAGTTGTGATACTTTCCTAGTTAGTAAGTTTTATCATCTGATATCAATAATAGTTTTCCCAAAATACTTATCATTTGTGTCTACAATAAAATTTTTCTATGAAATTCTGCTCATGGCTCGTTACAGAAATTTTTATTGAATATTGATTTCATTAAATGAAATCCAATCACCAAAATCAATAATTCAATTGATTAAATAATTATAATTTATCAAAATATGCTTTCAAACATACTGTTAGAGTTTTACATTTATTTGGAATATGAACCGACAATGTTATTTCAATATAAGTAAGTTTTAATCATCATTATTTATTATTTTCTTCCATTGATTGATCATTAGATCTTGTTTTATAAATGCGTGCTTTTGGAAATAAATTTTATACGAATTACATTCAGTAAGAATTTATTAATGCTAATATTCTAATTATTTTATGATTTTATGATTCTAGTTTTTTTTATGTATCAATTTTCATTTATAGTTAAATGATTTTGTGTAAACGAACTTTCCGCTGGAGATGTGAAAAAAATGTATATTGCGCTCGAGTAAATAGTAGTCTCTTTGGCCCCGCGTAAATGTGCTGCCCTCTCCTGAACGTTAGCGAGGGCCGCAACTACGCGGGAGTGAATAACCTACTTTTTCTTTTCAGCGCATAATATACTATTATTCCGATCTCTGAAGAAATGGCCACTTTGCTAACTTGAAAGAAAGCTATATCTTACGTCTAAAATTTTGTGGGAGGTATAAGTTCATCCCTCCCGCTAAATTTTATTTCTCCTGCAAAATAAAAATTTATAAAATTTAATATATTATTGAAAATTTTTAGAATTAAATTGAATTTTTATTTTTTCCAATTAAGCCCACTTTTTTTAAGTTAATGAAGTTTAATAATTTTTTAATTTTTTTAGCTACGACTGATTTCCTAAAAACACAAATAAGTTTAACCTTTAGAGGGCCGGAGTTTTCAAAAATTTGAAAATCGAATTTTTCTATAGGAATGTGGTCTAAGGTCCCTGAGTTAGAGCCAAACTAAGTTGCGATGTTGGTGAGTCAGACCCCTTACGCCTAGAGACGTATTCCGGCCCTCTAAAGGTTAAATACTATAAAAAATTTTTCATTTCTAATATTTTATTGATTTTTATAAACTAAAGATTGTGGATTATTGATACATTTGAAATATTAGATACCTATAATAATAACAACTTTTTTATGGTTGGTTTAATGACAAAAATCTGCAAACAGACTGCCGAAAGTTTCTTGGGCCTGGAAAAAATACAGATGGAAGAAGAACCACGGGTGAGAGGGTAGGCCAGCAACCCTCTAAAAGTCGTGTTCTCCTTACTCGAGGAATGAAAGTCATTTGACGTGTAAAGGATACTCCAACCTCATCTTATGGCGTTGATCTACTCCAGACCCATTTATCACATTTACTCAGAGTGGCACCGGTTCTTGATCCTTAAAGATCCTTCCTTCTGGCTTGTTGTGTTTTTGTAACGTATACAATGTTTTTTTTGTTCTTAGGCCTGTTGTGCTAAGCCAAAAAAGCCTCCTTTTTCTCCTTTCCTAATTATCCTGTGGCTCTAGTGTCAGCTGGTTATAGTCACCTGATTCTGTTTCTTCCTGGAGTTTTTTCTAGTCTCCAGGCTTTTCTTTTGTTCAGCATCCAGAGCTCGTCTGGAGACTTTACAGATTCCGCTTCCAACCATGTGATCTGATGGTGATTCTTACTCCTAACGATACAATAAACAACATGCGTTATCAATGTACGCAGCCTCTCCGCACGTATAGCAGAGGGAAGACCTATCGGACCCCTGACACTGGTCTTGTCGGTGTCCATAATTAAGACACTTATGACACCTCGTTACGATTACCCTCTGCTCAACCCTGCTACTAATGAGGCCAATCTGAATGCGCTTTTTCTAAAAGTACTTCCGTCTCACCTTCATTTAGCACCATGCCAGCAATTTTGTAACGATTCCTATTTGGCCCTGGCTGCATAACCTTGCGGGTATCCTGTTTCTCGGGATATAGTGCCTTATTTAGTGCATCGTGCACTTCAGCCTCGGTCATCATCTCATCGAGATCACGCATCTGGACGTTCGTTCTTTTCTGTTGGTCCGAAGTTATTGTTGCCATACGCTGGCGATACTTCTCACACTACAACGTGTAATGACACTAAATTTTTATCAATTTAATTAGTATTATATTTCAGTTACAAGGAGAGTGGATTGCATTTAGGTCTCGGATTTTCTTCTAACTTTGGGATATTTTTTCTTATATAAAGTCATGAAAAAAACCGCGTCCATCCGGTTCAACGCTCGATTTTTTTAAAGTTATAAGCAGTTTTGCCTATTTTTTATAAAATTTGTATCTGCTTTATAGCTGTACAGTTTTCGAACTACTTATTCCATAAGGTTTTTATTGGTTTCATATTAAAGTTGTGATTAAAACCTTTCGATAAAAAAAAGTCTTCAAAAAGTTTATGTTGTTCAAATGTTATGAAGAGATGAAAATTAAAATGAAATTCAGATTGAAATGCAGCGTTTATTTTCTATGCACATTTTCAACTAAATATTTGCGCTATTTTTATTCCCTTATAACTTTTAAACATCTTAAGCTTTTTGAACACATTTTTTTTAATCGAAAGGTTTTAATCTCAACTTTAATATGCAATTAGTAAAAACTTTACAGAATAAGTAGTTCAAAAACTATATAATTATAAAGCAGATGTAAATTTTCTAATAAAACAGACAAAACTCCTTATAAAACTCTGAAAAAATCGAGCGCTGGACTGAATAGACGCGGCTTTTTTATGATTTTATGTAAGAAAAAATATCTCTAAGTTAGAATAAAATACGAAACCCAAATGCAATGCACTCTCCTAGTTATATATAAACTTAAAAACTTCATGGTTATTTAGAAAAATAAATTTGCATAGTACATTAGATATAATTGAATATACAGAAAAAAAAGAATATTTGATTGCTTAACTTTCGAATATCATTATCAACATCTACATGTGCTATTTTAGTTAAAATTAACTTCTGCAACATCAAAAACTTAAATTTTGTTCCAAGTGCGTATTAGCACTATAGGAGCGACGAGTATATATACAAAATATGAAAGAATGATGGGAAAAGTGCGATTATCTTTCATAATTTGGAAAATTGCAAAATATTTATTTGTTATACATCCTGTTTGTTTTAAATATAGATTCACGCTAACAGAAATAGTCCTGCACGAGCAAAAAACGACGCCACCCTGAAGTAATACGGTAAACAGTTTCAGCGTAGATTCTTTTTGAAAAACTAATGAACTCAGGTGCAATATAGATATGGTAGTGTCGAATCGTAAAGTATTTTTTTCTTAGGTATCTATTTACTTTATTTCACACTTTACCTATGCCTGATGAAAAGATGGGTGTTAAATAGGCACTCTTCATCTTAGCCGGTGAGCTTTTCATACGTAGAAATTAGTAAATCTTCTGACATAACACGTAAATCGTGCATTTAACTAAATTCCTTAGATAAAATAAAAAAGCTTATGAAATATTTTTTTAAGATATTATTAAGATTTATTTGAATTAAGAATAAATAACATTTTACAAATTTGAATGAATTAATTTTTTCCAATATACTTTAACATTTAAATTGAGTCGGTCTGTGACTCATTCAATAGAGCGTTGGATTCGTAATCGCGGAGTTCTCAGTTCAAATCCCGCTCTCGGCAGCCAATTGATGCAAGCACCACTGTACGTTATATATGCTTTCTTCACAAAGACACTTACGAGCTCCGTCACTGATTAGCATAGCAAAAAATTTTTTGCCAAAAATAGCATAACATAAATATAGCGATGCTAAAAAAAATATTTAAATTATTTTAATATAAAATTCAGCAACTTAAATAATTTCTTTATCTAACACATGAGAAAAATCAGAAGGTAAATCGCAGTTTTAAAGTGAAGTTAAAAAAAAAATACTCTCACCACTCTTAATTCGTATCTTTGCATATAAACACAAACTCGAGATCGTTAAATACCGTAATTAGCACGTTTGCAAAAAGAAAGAAACGATGAAAACGAAGCGCGCTGTATCTTGAGAGGTAAAACTACTCTTTGCTCAAGGAAAACAGGAAGAAATGAAGGAAAAAGTAAAATAATCCTAGTAATGTAATAAAATTAAAGAAAAAGCGGAGATGGAAAAATCTAACAGGAAAGGTGTAAGACATAAAAAGATAAAAAAATAAAGATAATTAATGAAAAATAAAAAAAAAGAAACTTTAAGTTACAAGGTAGACACTTGACGGAATGCAGAGTACTCGCACAAGAGGTATATAACGGAACTCACTTGTACTAGTATCTGTTTTAGCGCACAAACTTCACCGTAATATGGATTGTACAACCAGATGAGCCAGAAAGCATAGAACGAAACGCGAAAAACGGATATATACTTTCTAACGGATTCATTTTGTGTTTATAATAATTAGGGAGTGTTTTGGTATTAAATAATAAATTATAGTTTTATTGTTTGTTTTTTGAAAGGTTATTGAAATTGATGATATATATTATTCAACTATACCTAAAAAATTTGAGTTATTAAAATTTTAATTGATTAGGGTCAATAACTCAGTGAATGGACGCTTAATACATGTAAAAGGACACTTTTTGAAGTCTTGTCAAATTAATAGTATTGCAATAATTTAAAAATTTATTGTACTATAAGTCCGTAATGTAATTACTCTGCATACAGAAGATTAAGACTTATCTTTAATTTTACCAGTTACCGGGTGATGTCCAGGTACCGGCTCATTCACCCTACATAGAAATACTAATAAGCTACTCTTAAAATAGAGATTTTTTGTTTTACTAATAATAATTGAAAAAAGCACATATAAACCATAGTACTTTTCTATACAAATTATAATCAATTAAACACAATATTGCATATTGTAATAATGATATCTCTATAGAAAACTCCTTTGTACCTTTTAGTGAATCGTTTATAATAATGTTGATCTAAATTTTGTTTAATATTATCTTGCTTTTGATAATTGAAGAGTTTGTAATACGATCCATGCAAATGAGAGTAGTAAATATGACTACTTTCAAAGGCCGCACAGAACTTTTCAATATAAAATGCATGATGTTTAACGTAAATATTACCTTTTCCCTCATTAGATATTTTCAAAATTATTTTTCTTTAAAAGTATAAATATTAAGCAAAATAAAATTACTCAATAATTGCAACTACTTTTTTTTTAAAACTTAATGAATAACAATAAATAATTGTGAAATAAAAATAAAAATTATTAAATTAAAACATTATTGGTTTCTACTTCATTTAAAAATGTAATCATGATAAATAATTATAATGAATATTAAAAATATTTTCTCATTTTTTACCAGAAAAATATAAACACTTACATTTTATAATTTATATCAGGATTGTGTTTATTCTAAGAAACGAAAATTCCAGTTTCAGCGAAACAAAAGTAAGAGAAAATAAAACGACATTTAAGACAATTGTTTGGTAACGCAGAATAGGAAATGAATCGAGCGAGTATAATAGAGGCAGATATTGTATGCACAATAAAAACTGAAGTAAAACTGAAGAAAAAAAAGGAGCTTTGTAGGTCACCGAGAAAAGAGAAAAAAAAAGAAATGCTTGGCGAACGTATAATGACACTATACGTGAAGCAACTAGCAAAGATGAGTTGATAGTATGTGCTAATAGGTGAATAGCTTAAGTGAGAGTAAACTTACTTATGTATGAGGTTCTACAGGTATATGGAAGTCGGAAACAATGTTAAGATAAGAATTCAAAGGAACAAACTCGTTTGTGATTCATATAAGAATTACTTTATTGTATTTAGACAGCTTTAAGAAATAAAGGTGAAAAAAACGATTAAGGAATAGTATGATTAACATAATCACTTAAACATTATTATTTTAAAACTCATATTAATGATAAAAAAATAAAAAATCTAAAAAGCCGAAAAAATTACGATAAAAAATAAAATAAAAATCTCATGGATACAATATATACTTACACCGTCAACTTTCGAAATCAAAATGAACGTATATTACGGTTTGAAAAACGACAGAATTCGCAAGGCGCTAAAAAAATTACTCACGGAAAGAAAATATCCGTCATTTAACTATTCCAAGTATAACTATTTAATTTATAGAATTTCTTACCGTCACAACCAAAATACAGTAGGCTAAGAGTATACGTAAAATCTTTAAATAATTAAAAGAAACGACTTTTGAAATACACAGTATTTTGAGATATCAAAGTAAATATACACATTTATACATACTTGACGTTTTCATTCCTAATTTTAATTTGTTTGAAAATATTTTTTCAAGCGTTTATAAATCATTTAAAAAGGAAATAACCTGCATTATATAGTAATACACTGTTTATTAAAGTATAAAGTTTGTTTGATTATTTTAATTAAAAAATCAAATATGAAATATGTTTGTTATGTAAACTTCAAATAACGTACTCTTCAAATCGATGATAACGTAAAAAGTTCATTTAAATAAAATTGTATTTTACCAAATAAAAAAAAAAAAACAAATTCAATCTCGATTTTAAAAGCAAATAATTTTTTACGAAAGAAAATTTTCTTTTACCGTTTGTTGCTAAAGCTTTAAATGAAAATTTAATTAAATTAAAAACATTTGTTTAATTTAAAAAAATGAAAAATCAGTTTAATTATATACTTATTTTCATCGATTGGATATACTTAAACGAATTTCATACCGTAGCGAGGTACTTAGTAGTGTTTTATTGATAATTGCGCGCATCACACTTGTTTTTATCCTACTGGTATATATAAGAGGGTAGAGCTGTTGGCATTATACAAGAATACGATTGCAATCGGAGCAATTGCCTTTTGCAAGAATGAAAGAAGAAAAGAAAGCTATCCGGTTCTACCCAAGAACCATTCAATTTATCTTATATAGTAGAAAAAACTATAACTTGCATAAAAATCATCACGTGTGTAATGTTGCGCTCGATTTATTTATCGTTCCTTATGATCAAAGTTTATCTTTTTTAAAGTATACACATTTTTAAACTTCAAGAAATATAATTAATAATACTGTGCCTGGAATATGTAGATATTGCTGATAAAAAAATATTTTTTTTAGCTTTTCTTTAAATTTTTCTTTAACTCATATATTTTCGTTTTTGCAAATTTATATTATTGTTTCTTATAATAATATAGATTTATAATTATATTATTATTTATTATAATGCTTTGCTTGCTAATGCACATTTGGATTATATTTTTCCTAATAATTGATTTAATATCCTTGAAGTATCGTGCAAAGTTATAAATGAAAAAAAAATTTTTTTGTAAATAATAAAAAAAACAATTTCATTAGATGTGTAATCTTGAGGTAACATTGAAAAGCTGTAAACTTATAATATTTAAAAATGTAGAAGAACTACTGTTCTAAAAGACAACAGTTACGTTTTGGAATGATTTAGGAGACATTTAAATTATCATGCTCAAATGAAATGACTTGAAAGACTGATGGATATGTTTTTGTAAAAATAGTAATACGAATAATATTCGATTGAGTATTTACAGCGAATAATAACCTGTTTTTAAAAAGTTTAATGATTAAATATGCGAAATATTATTTTAGAATTTCGACTAGTAATTAGGAATAAATTATCCGTTGATAAATAATTATAATGCGAATATTATTTTTCGAATTTAACTTTTACAAAAATTCTATCTTTGATTTATATTTTTCTTACAATACGCTCTAATTTAAAGTTTTATTTTTTTTATATATATATTCGACAGCTATGACATAAAAATTATGCAGGTATATGCGAGATAAATTGTCAAAGCTGAATTATACTAATTAGTAGATCAGAATTATATTTTACGTAAAGTTAATTTTCACCATGTATAACTGGATAAAATTTAAACGAATATTAGTAATGAATGTTGACGTGTAACAGCTTCCCGCGTTTAGCCGATATACGGAAATTTTTATACAAAAATTATGTGCATTTTTATGAGGAAATTCTTTCTGCTTATAAGCGATTTCGCCGTGGGTATAAAATTTTTAGTCGAAAATTCACCATTAACATAATATGGTTATAAACTGATTTTCACTTCACTTTAAAGCGATGAATTTTCTATTTTTCATAATATAGCATTTTTATTTCCTCAAAAAAGTACAATAATATAAAAACAATAAAATCAAAATTATTTGAATCAATAAGCTGTGATATGTTTAGGTAATATATTTAATTAATATTTCGAAGTAATCATTCAACATCGTTCAGAAACTCCAAAAAGTTTTTGATATATGCCTAGATTACTAATTAACGATGGAGGTCGTTTCAGTGTGTTTGTGAACAAGCACATGTAACGTACAGTGGTTCTTGTATCAATCGTCCAAGGCTGGAATCCTAACTCAGTTCCTCAAAATTACAAGTCCATCGCTCTACCGAGGGAGCCATTGACAATTTCACTAAATGCTAGTTAATCTGTAGAAAAATAATTAGAAAGCTCAATTACAAAATGAAATTTTTATTTTTATAAAAATAAAAATGGATATAGCAAAACAAATAATATACATTTTGTTTCTATGGCCCGTCCTTTAGTGATTTGTAATGCAAAGTGAATCTCTTGATCTCCATAAAGAAAATGCTAAAAATAAAACAACTAATGTTATCAATTTTGAAAAAAAGTAAAACAATATATTAGGATAAAAAACTTTTGGCCACCAGTAGAAGACAACTTTATCGTTTTACAAGCCAAATAACTTGACTTTCAATCCTCTTTTACATCAATAAAAGATAAACTTTTTTATTTGTTAATTTCTTTTCTGGTGTGTCTTTTTATTGTTTCATAATCGTTTTTAATTTATAGTTTTAAGATACTTAAACATAAACAACCATACTTGTAAAAAATCCCACATAACTGAATAATAATTTTATGAATTTTTAATTAATCATCAAATAATTTTTAACACTCATAAATATTTATAACCAATAAATCAGTATTTTTATTCTTTAATAATAATTTCATAATAATAAAACACCAACTCGCACAATGGAATTTCAACGGAATCGAACAATGAAACATTATTTTAAAAATTAAATATTTATTGCAAAACTTTGCAATTTCTTAAATAGCTGTTATTATTAAGAATTACTTGCCGCTTTATTTAATATACACATAACTTTATGCGATATTTAGATTTTAATCAAACCAATATGTAGGTTGATGCTTTTCCGCAAAATGTAATCATATTAAGAATTGTTTTTTCATATTTTTATTTTTATATGCTTTAAAATACTTTATTATACGGATTAAGAACTACATTCTTTGATAAATACAGAAAGCACAAACGCAAAATCTCAATGATAGACTGCATATGAAATCCACTTCACATTGCTATAATTCAAAATTAAACGCCTCTACTGAAAAGCACAGCGTTGCAAAAGAAATTATATGCATACACTTACTTCCTCCGTTTATGGATTGCACTTATATACGGGTTTTATTATTCAAATGCGTCTTTAAAACGGTCATGAGAGGAAACTACGTCAGACAGCTATAATCCAGTGACCCAGAGTGTATTCTTTACAAGATTTAAATTCGTTTGACTCCTTGGATTTTCTTATTCTCTTCGTGCCAGCGTAAAAAGAGATACGAATGCTCGAAAGCCTGATCTTTTCTTGTGCTCAAGAAGTATATAACGACTTGGCAAAACAAGATTTTTATAAGAGTGAACGGTACAGGATATGCATGCGTAAAGATGCAGTTGATTTTTTAATCTTTAAGAATATATTTGCACTTTGCTGCTTGGAATTATTCTTTTATCTTTCCGATAAATCTTGCATGTATAGCTATCACGAATATGAGAATTGTACGTTTTCTTTTGTTTTTCGTTCAATCGGGTATTAAAATAATTTTTAATCAATTAAAATAATAAGTGCTGATATTTCTAAGAATTTATTTAATTAGTTACGTGTTATTTTGATTAAAGTTAATAAAATTAAATGAAAAACAAAGATCATTATATATTTATATATAAGATAAAAAGAACACGAACAACGAGCGATCTAATGATCATCATCGAGTATAGTTAAAGACAGCAGCAAAGGGTGCCTTTTTACATGAAAAAGCAACTTAATAAACCTTATCGCAAGGCCTCGAGCTACCTTGATATTTCTGATTCGTCTCGGCTAATTAAGGCACTGGTCTATACCATAATAGATCGCTATTATACACGTATGTATTAAAAGTCCTAATAAACTTGCTCCTTCTCTCTTCACCTAATAAAAGTGTGTATATGCTGCACTGGCTTTGAAGGTACATACAACAGGTAACGCGTTATACGCGAGCTATCTAAAAAGGCGGACGCATATAAGCGCTGCTTTAACAGTAAATCATCGACTTATAAATAATTCATTGGCCAAGTGTGGCCAAGATTCTTTTTGCTCCCTTGAATATACACACACGTGAGCTCTAATCGAAACCTAGTCTGCCTTTACTTCAACTCCAATGGTGTATATATAGTAACAAGCAGCGGAATGCAGTAATCTACAAGAGTGAAAAGAGTCTGCCAGGAATGTGCATCCGTATTGTGGTTAACTTATATATGAGTTTCAAGAGAACATAACAAGAAATACCATAGGCTAGCTTATGTGGATGGAATTTTTGGCAGGTGCATTTTTTACTGACCGTTTCAAAGTCCGAGACAATTCTTTACAATCGAAACGTATATCTTGCACCATTTTTTTTATTTATTAAAACACGCAGGGAACTTTTATTTTATAATTATTCTCGTTTCCGCTATTATTTAATGGTATTCGTTTGTACTTTAATATCTCAAGAAACAAAAAAATTTATTTATCAAAAAAAAGTTTTAATGTTTAGCCAGAAAAAGGTTGTGAAAAATAGAAAAATTAATACCATGCATTTCGATTACAAATTCTCCTATAAACTATTATCAGTGCAATACAGAAGAATTCTATTCTAGAATTAAATGATAGATTTTTATTTTCTACCAAGGTAAATTTATTTAATTTAACACAACTGTAAAAACAGTGAAATAAAAATCTGTAAGAAATTCCATTTAAAACAATGATTATAAAAGGACACATGCTATAGATCAAGAATTTTATTGGAAATAATTTTTCAATAAATACTTAAAAATAAAATATTATATGATTAAAAATTCAAAGAAATTGATCTTTATAACATGGAATATCATGTACAAAAAATTAATACAATATCAATACATTTAAATTTATTTATTTCTAAGGGAAACCCAAGTAAAATTGTGTTTTTCAACAAAAAATAACAATTGATGTATAATGAGTCCACTATAAGTCTTCATAATTTTTTCCAAAACTTTCTTATTTTTTTGATTTTTCGTTTTTAAAATCCAGGACAATACATTAAATTTTTCTGATTGGTCTTTATTTTCGTAATATTCTTTTAAATGATCATGGCTAAAACTCAGTTTTTATATTATGAAATACCTTTGAAAATTGATATTATTATTAAATAAACAATATCAAATTAAATGAAATAGGAAAATCGAAATTTCAAGATAAAATATTCACTTTCCTATTAAACATTTTGTACCGAAAGTGGATAACATCATTCATTAGACTTTATTGGATCATAAAAAAATTTATTTTTTGACACTCCGTGCGCGAAGCTCAATTTCGCGCACGCTGTACAAAGTGACACGTGCGAAAATGGAGCTTCTTACACGTCGTGTCAAAAAATATTGTTCGATACTCGTGCGAGAAAGTGATTTCTTCCTCGTGTGACCTTTTCACCCTCGCTTCGCTCGGGCGCAAACCGCCACACGAGTAAAAAATCATTCTCACGCACTAGTATCGAAAAATACTATTTAAATTTGATAAGTGTGCTCATCGATTTTCAAACTTTCATTTTTTTTATACTAAAACCTGAAATGTTTGTGAGATTTTCTTCTAAATACGTATATAAATCAATTATTTTAGTATACGGGACTATTGTATAAGAAGAATATATTACAAATTGTTAAAAAATAAGAATTTGTCAAAACGTTTAGAAAACAACTATTTTAAATTACAATTTTAAAAAAATCAAGTTGAAAAACATGAATTCAAAATGGAAACATTTCTCCAAATGCATTATGAAACAAGAACAACTGACAAATATTGCAACTAATTGATTATTTTAAAATATTTTTATATAATTAACAATGAAATCGATTTTTAAATGTAATTGTTTTTTGATTTGTTTTTTTTTTACTTTTTTAGGAGCAAATTATTATTTTTACAATCAACAAAATTGCGAATTGAAATATAGAAATATATTAATTTGAACATTTTATTTTTCAATATAATGTATAAAAACATTTAAAAACATGCAATATAATTAAATGACTTATGTTTTTATCAAAACGCATTTCAAATGATTATATCTTTTTGTTCTGCATTGATGAAAGGTTTGATATTTTTAATTTTTTAAAAAATAAAAAAAATAGTATCTATATTTATTTTACACGCATGCAATTTATATAAAAAGAATTTTCATATTTTATAAAATGTATTTAGATTGATAATTTTTTTCATTAAAAATAAAATTGATGGTGAATGTATTTATGTATTAAAAAAAATTTATAAGCAGCTAAGCATCTGTGAAATGCCAGTGTGGGATTTACCGCAGGAGTCTAACACTGACGTAAGCTGTAAAATATAAGTGTGAATACCCCGCCTAAATGTCATAAATTGTTGAATATTAATTCTAAGTTCATTCCAGAAAGATTAAAAAATATTTTCGAAGAAAACATTTTAAACATCACTAGTTTCTTCGTTGTAACAGTTTGAAAATTTAAAGAATCATGTTTTATAAAACTTTAATAATTATTAAAGTTTTATAAAATCAGTTAATGAATGTTGTGAAAAAGTATCAAGATACTTTTTGCATCAATCAAATAGTTAATTTTAAAACTATTTCTATTCTATATGAATTTAATTTACAACTATTTTCGAATATTCGAGTTTATTAAATTAAAATATTAATAATATTATATTTTGTTAAAAAATCTTTGTATACCCGTAAATTAAAAATTTTTTGTTAATTTGTTCAATAAAATAAAATAAATTTTAATTAAATAACCATTTCTCTAAAATTTTGTTAAAATATAGAGAATTTTGAATGAAAATTGATTTTAGTTGCTCATATAGGCTTCATTATAGCTCAACAGAACAGTTGCTCATATAGGCTTCATAATAGCTCAACTAATTTACAAAGATTCTCATATACGATATACTGAGTAACAAGAACAATATACTATTAGAAAAATAAGTCTTTTGTATCTTATAGTTGAAAAAAATAAATTATTTAATTCATAAAATCACAAGATTATCTTTTGATGTTTTCATAAATTAAAATTTTCTCTTTTGGATGTTTGTCAACATATCGTACTTAAAAATTTAAGCGAATAATCTTTATCTATCAATCAGAATGTAATGTCAGCTTATATATATAAATAAATATCTTCTATTTTTTATGTTTCTCAATAGTTAATTTTTTTGAAATTTTAACATGATAGTATTAGAAGCCCTTATACGTATCTATAAATAACACTTGTATTAATAAAACAAATAGATAAATTTTTTATCAAATTGTTTCCCATCAGTTAGATATCATTATTCGGTCCCTTGTTCGATTTTCTTTCAGAACATTTAAATATTTTATTTTCATTATAGTATGAATAGTTATTTTGTTTATTATCATTAAAATTAATATAAATGGCAAGCTAAATAATTGAGTAATATTTGGTATTACAAGTTGATTGCCAGGAAATGTTTTTTAATTCGTTTTAAAAATTTCTATATTTTTTATAAAAAATTGTAAAAATTTACACCTTAGTGATTAAATAAAAAATAAGCAAAGAATCCTTAAAATCAATCAAAGAGCAAATCTTTTTATTCTATTAGAATATTAAGGAAAATTTATTCATGCGATTCAAGAATTTCTTCTAGTTATACAGATTTTAAAACCGGAATATAAACTGAAGGAATAAAAAGACAAAGTTAAAAGTTTGCTTGCAAAAGATGGTAAAAGAGAGAAAGAATAAGGTAAGAGAGCGTTAAAAATCTGGAGTTGGCATATACACACAGGTGCGTGTGTGCGAAATGCTTGTGCGCGAGTGAACGGTAAGGAACAGGTATTTAAATGAGCGACCAGATAGTCGATATTCCACGTACTTCGGCCTAGAGGACGCCACTGCAACTCTGGCCAAGGCAACCCGGTATATGACTGAAACAATACCATACCCTTTAAATATCTTCTTTCTTTATTTTTTTCGAGCTCAATTTTTTTCGTCTCAACGCTAAACTTTACTCTTTTTTTCTTCTTTATTTCTCTCGGGTCGTTGGTACGATGAGTAAGGATATTTAAGACTTTCCTTTTATTTGCAAATCTTTATGCATTTCAACATTTTCTTCAAAATTTTTTTTTTATTTTAAGTGCTGATATTATATTTATAAAACTGAAAGTTTATACTTCTTAGTTTTTTAAACAATTTAAAAGATAATAAAAGGAATTTCAATACTTTTAACAAATCTTGTATATTTCAAACTGAATATTATATTTGGAAAAATAACGATCAATTATAATATTACT
The DNA here is from genome assembly GCA_017163975.1 of Anastatus disparis. Classification (NCBI taxonomy): domain Eukaryota; kingdom Metazoa; phylum Arthropoda; class Insecta; order Hymenoptera; family Eupelmidae; genus Anastatus; species Anastatus disparis. The sequence goes on from JAFFSR010000381.1 coordinate 2,297,273, forward strand.
AAAAATCTTCATAAAAATAATAAGTTTTAGTAAATATTTTTTCTCTAATACTATAATAATTAGCAAAATAAAAAATCTTCATTTAACTTTTAAAAAAAATTAATTACAATTTCAACATAGAATTTTTTGCATACTTCTACATTATTTTCAAAAGCCCAATAATAATTTTTAACTAGCCAAAAGAACCGTATAGAAAATTATGCACAAGGAAATCTTGTATAAACATACGCGTTCTTGCCTTTCTCCGTGAAATTCGACAAAACTTTCGATGGTCAAATAAGAAAAAAAAGAAGCTAAGTTAGCTATATAAGAATGCTTAGTCCCACAGGAATTTGAGTTTGGTTTGAAGACGTTGGATGACTACAGCAATCTTTTCGAGACGAACGAGTATTCTTATGATGCGAAAAGTATGAGAGAGAAAGAGAGAAAAAAAAAGGTAAAAGATGATATTACAAGAGGGAGATCCGTTGGTACGCGCTCATACAACCTGCAGCAATGTTACAGGTGTTGGCATCATTGAGGAGGTATAAGGCAACCTCGACAAGGCAACTGGGCCTTACACATACCTCTCTCGACTTCTCCCCCTCCCTCTCCTCGCTTCTACTTTTCTTCTCGAGAGTAAATTTTTGCTATTACTCTTGGACTCTCGTAATATTCATTCTATGTCTAGCTTTCTCTCCTTTTCTTCGCACATACACCATACGTATACATACATAATTGCATTAATTTACTCTCTTCTATATAGGACCCATGAGTGTATATAAGGCCTCTTGGGACTATCTTTTATCCTTATTCAACTACATAAGAAAATCCAATCTTTCTCTTTCTTTCTCGTTTAAAGTTAAGAAAGAGCCGTTCTTATATACGCCGCGTTCCCCTTTCTCGGTAAGTTTCAATCCTTTACCCCCACTTTATTTTTCTACATAAGGCCCCTATACGACTATCTCTCCCAGCTTTTACACTGTGCCTCTTTCATATAGTAAGTCCCCACCCACAGCAGAAAACGTTCCTCGTCGACTCAACTCGATTCAACTTAGCTCACGCGCGACTGTGTCAGAGCTTAGGACTTGGAACAGTTACTGACGTACCGTGTGTTCTCAAGCATCTCTCTTTATAACTATACTATTATACATACTCTTTCGGAGCAAGTTGAGAGAGCGCTCTGTCTGTCTGTGTATATATCGGGGCCTCCTTAAGGCCTTTCGCGCGCTCATATACACCAATATATGTATACCGTACGTACCTATACAAGTGTTTTCTAACCGAGGCGTGCACGATCCTTCTACATATAGCGCGATCTCAGTTATCTTCTTCTTCTCTTGTTTATCATTATTTTTTATGTTTTTTGCTTTATTTTTTTAGTTTTTATATTTTTTCAAATCTTACGTATCGTTATTGTTTCCTTCATATTATTGAAAACGAAAATTGTTGTGCAATGAGTGATACGTTACGCGAGTGTTAAAGTGTTCCATATTTTCTTCATTTAAACTACAACATATTGCATCTGGAAGATTGTACTTTGATTTTAAAAAGCCGACTTGACGAAGAATTGAAAAGTAAGTGTTGCAGCGATATAAAAAAGCATAGAAAGTGCGCGTGCGCGTAATCCAGTGCCGGTATATATAATAAGGCCCTTTAAGGGCTAGTACGGCTTCTTTTTCATACATCCGTATTTATTCTTCACGCCAGTATTTTCCATATATTACGTGGGTAAGAGAGCGCATTCTCGAGAACCAAATTCCTACTGTGGTGTATTGTAACGATGGCTCCAGAAGATTTTTTCGAAGAGAGAATCTTCATTATATGTGAGGCCAGGAGTGGGCGTTTTGAAATGCGCGCTTCGTTGACTTTCCAACAATCCCACGAGATTTTATGCCTTTTCAACTTTTAGATAATATGGAAATAACCTAATGTGTGGCTTACTTTTTAGGATTTTATGTTAATGACTCATATGGAGTGTTATTTTCTTTTTAAAAAAATAGTTTAGTGTTTTTAAAGAAGAATTATTTTAACTGTGCTATTAAAAATTATAAATTTAATAAGATAATTACAAAAAATAATGTTAATTAATCTATTTTTTAAAATTAGAAAAATGTAGGTAAAATATTTGTGCTTAATTAGCTGTAAAACTCGAGCTCGCTTGAACTGATTATTATTTTTCCAATAGCTCTTAAATCTTACTTGTAAATTAAAAATCAAGCAATTAAAACTTTAACTTTCAGTAATTAAATTTTTATAAAAGATAATTCTTATATTTTTATTAAACTCATTATAATATGCGGAAAATAATATGCAAATACCTAAAAATAAAAAAAAAATTCGCCAAGTCTTATAAAACCGGTTAAAGCCAAAAGAGTCTTTTATTCTCGAGAATATTTTAATGCATTAAGATAACAATTATAACTGAAGTTTTTAAATGGCATACAAAAAAAAGTGCGAAAGATAAGTTAATATAAATATTTCATGCGATATAAAATCAAATATCTTTTGTTGTCAAACTTGTATCAAATAAATCATTTGATTAAATGAAAAATATAATTAATATATTACTTTGTTCGTTAAAATATTTATTCAAGAAACATATAAATTCGATAACTTGTTGCTTTGAAGAAGATGATACTTTCTACAATAATTTCATGCAACAAAGTATAATTATATAAATTCTAATCGTGGCGAAAACTTACCATATTGTGCAGAAAGTGTGCTTTATGTGTAATAAAATTTTATGTTTCCTCAATGCTATAGAAAGCAATGCAAATCGAAAGTATTACGCTCATAATCTTATTTTATTTCTTAAAAAAATAATAACCAAAGTAATAACTTATTAGTTAAATTAAGTGTCAAATCTAATTGTTTTAACAGTCATTCGTACATTTATTCATATATATATAAAATTTGCAGGTAAAAATAAAACTTGATTACTTTAATTATTAAATTTAAAAAAAGTAACAGGATATATAGTTTCCCATTTTTGGCTTATGATGTGACTTTTTAATGATTAGATATGAAAGTTTTAATAAGATATTTATAGATAAAATAAATAACAACAAAATACATTTGGGAAATCAGCTTAGATAATATGATTACTTTGTGTATGCAAACACGTGTGCTTAAAAGATGTTGTTAGATATATATGGAGACACAGAATTATACTATAAAACACTTTTTATAGCATTTAAAAATGTCATGCATACGGGTATTTCCAAAAATTTTGGGTTTTATCAACACTGAAAACATTAGGTAGAACTTTCTTTTTTAAATATTTGTAATTTGTAAAATGTAAAATGTTATTTTATGTTGATAGTGAAGTTTGAGTATCATCTATAATTTTAACATGAATAAAAGCATTAATTATTTTTATCTTCAAAATTAGCAGATATCATGAAGTTATATCCTCTCTAAAACTATCTAGATATGGTCAACGTATTTTATACGTCTTCAATTTAGGTTATTCTTAAAGAATCAAAACAAGCATAGATTTTTAATACTTTAAATGAGTAAGAAAAAAATTATACGATTTAAATTAATTTTTATTTTGTTTTAAAATTCTGTTTTTTAACAAGATAAAAAATTATTGTCAAGGCATTAACTTTCTAAAAATATAATTATTATTCTTTTCACTACTCCTAAACTGTTTAAAACATTGTATAAAAATGATTAACAATTATATTTCAAAATTATTTACTATGAAATAAAAAAGTTATTTTGTATATTAGAAAAAAATCCTTGTAGCTCATTTTGTCGTGCTAATTCTTTTAAATATTAATTAATAATAACAGAATAGTATTAAATATTATTATTCTTTTTTTATTCAAACTCTAAAAAGTTCTTGAAGTTAAGAATTATACTTTTTGTATTCAAATTTTGACTCTAAAAATTAACGTTTAAATATATATTAACAAAATGTTGGATGATAATGTGAATAAAAGTTTTTATAAATAAGTATAAATAAATTTTAAATAATTGATTGAATAATGCATATAAACTAAAAACATTAAATTAATTGAAAAAAATATTCTTATATTAAATCCTTATTAAGTAAATAAAGATAAATAAATTGTTACAAAAGATGGATAGCTTTAAAAATATAAGATTAAATATCATAAAATTTCTTTTACATCAAAGAAAATCTTAATTTTGTAATAAAATCATACTTTCTCAAAAACTACTTTTTCTGTATATAAAAGTTTGAAAATATGATGAATTAAAGCACTTATTGCCTTTAGCAATTGATTAAAATTTTGTAAAATTATTCTCAATAATGTCCAAGTCATCAAATTCTTGCGGAAGGTTTTTATAAAATTGTTTAAAACTAAAATAGTCAAAAAACAAATGAAATGTAATGAATATAACAGAAACATATAAAATAAACCAAGATTTTGTAATTTGATCGTCGACTTTCCCAAGTTATAAATATATAAATACTTACACGCGCGTTTATGTATATAAGTAAAGAAGGTCAAAAATTTTCTAAAAAAATATATTTTCATTTCTACTGTTTCCAAATATGTTTGTTAAATATATTTTGAAAAGAACTTAATTTACTATTGCCAAATTTCCTGAAGAACGAAATTTTTATTTCTATTTTTTGGACGCTCGCAATTAATGTATCTGCAATTCTAAATACTCGATCATTCATCCATCAGCTTTTTTTCTAAATAAAAAACAACAAACATTAATAAAGATAATTTATTAAAGTAATACAAGCAACATAAGTCAAAGTCATTTATCTAAATTTTCGTATAATTTCATAATATTCATTACTCTCTAAAATAGAAAGGAAAGACGGAATCCATTAACAAAAATGCATTCATTAACTAAAGCTTCTCCAAGCACGTCTCATAAATATACATGTAGAAAAAAAACCTCTCCGAGCCAGCGGTATATATATTTTTCTAATTTAACACGCAAAGCGAAGAAAAAAAATGAAAATAAAAATAAAAGAAAGGAAGAAAGAAAAAATCCGCGTATTCCATAAACAATTTGCATCCTTGCGATAATTCCTTAAGCGCATTCTTGTGTGCTCCCACTTATAAAAGTAAGAAAAGGCGCTGGGCTCTTAAAAAGCCAGCTGTTTTTACGCTATTCTGCTTTCTTAATATCTCATGCATTCTTAGAAAAGCGCTTGGGCACACCTTCACACTCGCAAGCCGAACGTAGGATGATGATGCTTCCTAGCGGAAAAAAAACACCGGAGAAACCGGAAAAAAATAAGTAAGCGTGAGATCTTCTACCTTCAAAGATTATCATTTCTCTTAACAGAGTGAAATAGCGTATTAGATATTAGAAGACTTTTCGGACTGCTGTTGTTGCGAGCATACCTTTTCAAGGCGTTTCTCTTTCTCTCTCATAGTGTTTCACGGTAAACTTGAGAGAAAAGGTGGGTCGCGAGCGCTGGTATATATACATAGAATCGAGGTTGTGTTTATGTTCGACGTCGAAACTTTTCCAGCTGTTTCGTTGATAGCGCTCAAGCTATATACTATTTATTTTAAATATTTCTATTTATTCAAATTCATAAGCTTTCTTTTGCTTTATTAACAGAATTCAATTAATTATTATGAGGCAGCAATGAATGATCATAATCTTATCACAATTAATGCTATGATTTTGCGAACAAGTTTCGAAAAAAGGTGTATTGTAATGACTTTTCGTTGTTTTTTCATTGCTCATTTAAAATAGCATTAACAAGGAGAGTGCCAGGATATTGAAACGCAGATTTTTTTCAAATTTTGAGGAAAATACAGGTAATTTTAAAAAATCACTATAAAAGTTACTAGTTTTTCAAACGCTTAAAGTTCTTCAGCATTAATAGCTAGAAGCTTTAAACTTTTTTTAATAAAAACTAATCCTTTCAAAATAGTAGTTACAGCATATTAAAATATTATTTTTTTCCAAAGTTACAGAGCCATAAAAATTGGAATAAATTTTAGCACTCATTATTAATTAATGTAATGAAGAGGAATTTTAGGTCCAATTTTCATTGATTTATAATTTTGGAATAAAATAATATTTTAATATGCTGTAATTACTATTTCGAAAAGATTTGAGATTAGTTTTATAGTGATTTTCTTTAACTGTCTGAAATATTGAGCGCTAGAGTCTAGTAACTTGGCTTTTTTCATGTTTTTACATCTATAATCATCTCGCCAAATTTGAGCAAAATCTGCGTCTCAATACTCTGACACTCTCCTTGTAAGATAAGTGATTATTAGTTGTTTAATTATTTCAAAAAATGTTCTTGAACGCGTTTGAAATTTTTATGATTTAATGAAACTTTTAGTTTAACTAACTTTTTCACATAACATATAATTATGATAATTTTATTTTGTTAAATTTATTTGTTATAAAAGCATAATAAATAATTTTATAATATTTTCTAATGTTTTTGCGAAAAACTAAATTTAAAAATACTTTCATATAAATATAAAAACTTTGGTATTAACGACCCACTGAAATTATGCTCAAAATTGAAATTTCGTATATTACGTGCTAGAATTAAAATAAAAAACAGGATGTAAAACGGACATTACACCTGATGAATTTGGCCTATCTTTTCATTTGGAAAATAAATGCTTTAGCTTGTAGTATTTACCATGAAGATTATTCAGTTAAATTTTGTAATAAATTAATTCATTAGTTTTTCAGAATTTTGGGTTCCAATATTTTATATTAAAATTTTTAGATTTTTTAGTATCCGTTCTACATCTCCTTTAACACCTTTTGATACGTGAAATTAATTATTTTCAAAGAGAACCATTAATGTCAATATCAAACATGCTTTTATTGTTCCTGAAAAAGTAATTAAGTACATTCACTCCTCTCAATGTTTGAAATTACACTTACAACCTGTCCTTAATATTGCAATCCAAACAAACCACTATATTAACTGTTTTTCAATGTTAAATTTAATGTAAGTTGGACCATCTTCTTTGATAAAAACTTAAATAGAAAGATCTGACATCCATATTTACAGCTAATGAAGGATTGCACCAATAACTTGTAGAGATTTTTACTGATTTATTTAAGATTAAAGAATTTTTTTGCTCAAACAGTGATTCACATTAAATATTTTTGTGTAGAAATAAAAAGAAATATTTTTTGTGATCCAATAATTATTTTCAATGTAATTCGTAGGTAAAGAGATCATTAAAATTCGAACAAAATGTATGTAAATAGTTTTCTGATATTCTAAAATCATTGCGAGGAACATAAGCTCATTCGTGTTTATCATTCAAAACTGTTTGAACATACGATAGTATTTATTGTTCTTTTGTTAATATAAAATAATTTTTTTCAATATAAATTTTTTAACTTTTATATAAATGTTAAATAATTTTTAAACATGAAACTTGTGAAATATCATTCATATATTTATTTCATATATGTAAAGTAAACCTTTATATTTATATGAAATAATAATTTTAAAAAAAATAAAATAATTATCACTATCTTATCTTCCAAAAAACACAATTGAATTAAACAATAAATTCTAAAGTTTGAAATAATTTTTAATCTTTTTAAATCTCGGTGACAAACTTTACATAATATAATTAATTCTTAGAAACAAGTTCTCGATTAAATATATTTATAATTTCAAAAAAGTTAGAAACTAATGAAATCCCGTGTGGCCCGAGTCGTACTTGACGTTCAATATTAAATTAATTAAAATGCAGTCAAATATTCTGAATAAAATTGTATATTAACAGGTTTTAATACTACTTAATGGCACTAACATATGAAAATAGTATGAAAACTATTTCCTCATAAAAAATAAATGCAATCTATACAATAAAACGTGTTAATAAGAAACTTTTTTTTTCCATCAGCTACTTATTCGCCTTGGTCAATATACAACGTATTAACGCGTTTTTACATACTCCTCTCAATTGCTTTTGCTTTTTATTGAAATTAAATACCGTTTCACAGATTATCACACGCGCCGTTTTTATTTTCAACGAGGACATACCTCTCGTGTACAACAAATCATTTTCCGCATAAACATCGAGCAACTTTGCATTTCCAACGCTGGTAAAAAGGCCAGTTATACACGCAAGTCCCACACCCACTTTCATAAAATATCATTTTACGCCGCGATCTTGTTGTTTTTCTTTCTTCTTTCTGTTTTTTTTTGACAATCAGTGCACGCGGCGAATCTCACACATGGCCTAGAGGCGAGACTTTGCGTGATTTCCTGAACACGCAACGTCTCGTACGCAAACTCTTCTTCGGCGATTGAGTTTTTTTTCATTGTAGACGTCTCTAACGTTGAAGAAAATCTATTAATTCATATTTAACACATATGGGGGTGCATAATTACTATACGTTAATATAGATAAGAATGTTATCGTATTTTCTTATGTAAAAATGAGCTTTTTCTCTTTAACATGAAATTACGTTTTTTTGAATCATTTATTTTAATGTTGGATTTCACATTGGTTATATTAGGTTTTGCAAATTATGACTTGAAAAAAATGTTTATTGATAATATTGAGTAACTGTCATAATATGAAAAGAATCTTTTAAAAAGATTGAAATGGTTTCGAATATCTAAGGACTTGATGGAAATTTTTAAAGTTCATGAGTAAACGGTGCGTTAAATCGACTTTTTTTCGTTACAATAAAAAAATTTTTAAGATTATACCTGAGTGCGCTCTGTTCAAGAAATTAATCCAAATACTGCACATAAAAATTTAGAAAATTTCAGTGAATAAAATATTAAAGATGGGTTCATCAAGTTTGATATTTTCATTAAAAATTCATGAATTAGTAATAAATTATATTTAAATAATGAACTTAAAAACTATCAACGAAAAAAAAATAAGGAAAAAATTGTTTTTAACATCTTTAACTTTCCTTGATCTTTAAATTTCAGCATATAAGTTTCATAAGATAATTTGAAATTCGTGCTTTATCTATAAAATAAATATTTCAAATTAAAATAAAATCAAAATTTTGTCTATATTTTATAAGAAATTAATATTAAAATTTAATATATGTAAATCTTATTTATTTTTATTATTTTCATTAGACTTTAACATTCGAAAGGAATATTTTAAAATAAATTTTCAACAACTGCGACTTCACATTATACAGATTAAGAATCCAATAATAATCCAAGTAAAAAGCTGTTTTCAATTTAGCAAACGAAATATCGCGTCATAAATATTTTCGTATATTACGTGATAATAAAAATATTTAATTTGCATATATCCTTGTATAAAAATTAGCCTAAAAACATTCTATATAAATATTTGCATTGGAGTTTAAGGTGGTAGATTGAAAAAATGTTGATCGAGGATAATTTCGAAGGCTTCGTCCTCTTAATGTAGCTAATATGTACCTTGTGTAGCTGATGGCGGTTTATTGCAGTAAACATAGCTCTCTGTGCGCTCTCTAACTGTTCTCACGCTCCATTTATGAACGGAGAACCGAGTGAATACACACTCGATCTCTTTTACCTTGTTTCTCTCTTTGGAAAGGAGAGTCGTTCGCGCTTGTCGTAATTCCGTTGACTGGCCAGCACAAGTAAGCGTTTCGTTTCTCTTCGGACACCTTCAACAAATCGCCGCTGCTGTATTATAGAGAGATAGAGAGAGTGAGAGAAGAAGAGAAGAGGCGATCGCGCGTGAGCTCATTTGCACGACCTTGGTGAGAGAGTGCGCGTTCCTTGCAACTTTTTCCCCTTCTCTTCTTTCTCTTCTTCTTTTTTCATTATTGAGATCCTGCGAATATACGCGAGAGAGAGAAAGACATAGCCTCTCCGCACCTAACATTGGTACCGCAACGGAATGACGGAAGAGAGTATACAGTAATGCGGATGAAGAGGAAGAATAGTGCTATGCAAGGATTTTAATGACAAGTGTGCTACTTTTTTGATAAACTATTTCCTCCTTTTCAATATTTCCAAGCGATTTTATGTTTTAAACATTTGTAATATCTTTCTTTGGCTCGTTTACATATTTTTTAAATTTTCATATTTTCATGGGAATGTTTAACTTGTTTACCTGTTGTAGATTGTATATCCAATGTGTAAAATCGCCTCGGGTATAAGTATTATTGTTGATTCATAATGAAAGATTTATAGAATTATTTTATACGAATTTTAATTTCAAGTCATACATATCGAAAAAATAGTATTAAACAAGTAATGACTGAAAGATGCTGATATATTTATTACTAAATCAAAATAGTTATTTTTAAAATAATATAAAATTAAAAAGTCATCAGTTTCACCAAATTATTTGCATTATTTATTTTAGTTTTTTTAACATTATTTATGAACGCAGTATCACTTCAGAATATTTAAAGATTACAAAAAGTTATGCTAATCCATAACAACCTTTAAAAGCATGCAATTCAACATTAAAAGCGTAAAAAAATAAGATAAAGAAATATACAGGTTACAAAGAAGAACACATAAATTTAGCCTTGAATTAAATGAATGATGGAGAAATGATTGCAAGTATTTTAAGAAAATTTAACATTTCTGAGTCTACACTAAAAGCTAAAAAGAAAGGTTTATATGCAAATCAAAAGTTTTGATCTACAGTTGTATTAGCAGTGGAGGAAAAAAGGATCAGTTTAAATTAGGATTATGATTTACGCAGTAACTGTAACACCATAATATTTATAAAATCGCAATAAAACTAAAATATTTATTTAATATTTTTCAAAATCATCTTTTGCCTTTATTAACTCAAAGAAGTTAAGGAGATGTAAAATGGACACTACTCATAAATATCGGCTGTTTTTCCATTTTATTGCTAAATTTTCAGTAAAGAAATGCTTTAGCTTATTTACTATGAAGATAATTCAATTAAATTTTCAAATAAATTTATTTGTTAGTTATTGACAATTTTGGGTTCCAATATTATATTTATTAAAATTTTTGGATTTTGTACCAGAAATCCAAATATCTTAAAAACTAATGAATTAATTTATTTGAACATTTAACTGAATCATTATAGCACGTACTACAAGCTAATGCATTTCTTTTATGGAAATTCAGCAATAAAATAGAAAAAAAGTTAATATTTATGAGTACAGGTGTAGTGTCCATTTTACATCTCTTTAATTGAATTTTCTATATTAAAATTTATAATATTTATAATTTTTTCTTGATATTTAAAATTAACACAGGATATAAACGGCAATGATACGTGTTTTGCACGTTGAATTAGTTATTGCAATTGGCTCAGGTGATTCATTGAAAAGTCGATTTATTCACACTGGTGTGACAAAATGAAAAATTACTGTACTAGAACAGAAAAATTAATTTAGCGCTGAAAAACAATCGAAAAAAGATATTTTTTAAAAGATATTAAAAATAATTCATTTAATGGTACAAAATTAAAGATTTCTTTTTAATTTCTTCTTATAATTTGTACCGTCGCAATGCAGAAATTCTCGTGAGAATAAGAAGCTGGGCATAACTACATAAAACGCATAGTTGTTTTACTTTGCGTTAACACATATACTTTTTTTATGTTTACTTTCTGATTTATTGAGATTTTTTATGAAATTACCTCTCTGATTTGATTGTTTGCATATATTTTTTTTACATTTTTTCATAAACTAAGATTGTTAAAATCTAACTTATTTTTTCTTTGTAAAATATAGCATATAACAGTTGAAACTCTTAAGAACATTCAGTCAAAAACATTTCGAATCAAATGCAATAGAATCCCTAATTTGAGTTTGTTTTTAATTTCAAATGAAAAAAAATATCACAAAGTTAAAAAATGTTATTTATTATATAAATGAGAACTATAATTTTATACGACACATTATGCTTTTCTTATTTTTTTTAATACTCATGGACACTTTCTTTTATTATATACTCACGATAAATGAATCGTTAGTTTTTACTATGAGCTAAATAATTTAAGTCTTTATGTCCTCTATTCGCCTTTATATATTTACAATTGTAATTTTTGCTATGATTCCTTCAATCATAATAAAAAGAGAATTTTATTACATTATATATTTCCATATACGTATATAATGTCAATGCTGTTTTTAACTGTACCTCAAAATCTAAGACCCTTTCGGAAAAACTATAATTAGAGATTTCGTCTGTTTGATCAAAACAATATTTTCTTAGTTTTAAGAAAATCTGTGATCCGGAGTATGAATTCGGATTCTTTTAGTAAATTACTTCTATTTATATTACTATAATTATGGTCTACACTAAGTTTAGTGCTATTTTAATGTTAAAATACGCCAAAATTTTATTTTTGTGTTAAAATACAACTCTTGTTACATTTTTTAAGACATTTATAAAAATTTTTAACAAACTTGGAAAAATTTAACATCAGTAAAGACACGAAACTTTCTTGCTACAACATAAGAATTTTTTTACTACTTTTAGAATGTAAAGAACTTTTCTCTCTTAATTACATTTTCGCTTGAGGACAATTCTATTAAAACTCTGTAGTCAATTGAGCATACTAAATGCAAATTTTTTTTATTTCACTTTAGAACCTCAAAAGAAGTTTATTTTAGTATTCAGTGATATACAACGTATTTAATGCATGTGTAGAAGTTTTCTTATATACATTGTAATATATTTTTTTAGCTTTTTTTGTCGTCTTACTTTTTGTTCATATATACACTAAAATGATAATTTTATCAAAATCAAAAAAATTTTTTTTTTTAATTAGTAAAACTGCTACCGAAGTATGTCAAAAATATTTTTGAATGGACTTAAGAGGCGGTCGGAACCATTCGCCGCTTGGTGGCGCTGCGGTCAGGTGAGAAAAAAATATAAAATATTTTTTATACAGCAATTTAAAATTTACTGAAACAATAATATACTTTTAATCTTGTCATTTCCTCTAGCCATATATATGTAGAATAATTATTAATACTTATCTTGTTTGAAAAGTCTAAAATATTGTTATAAAGCGAAAAATGCGGCGCGAGGTAGAGCCGACGTAAACATTAGTATACATCATTCTTTAGTATTGCTCTCTCTGTCGTACTAAAGGAAGGTGCACGCATGTTTACATCGATCCTACTTTGCATCGCATTTTTCGCTTTATAACAATATTTTAGACTTTTCAAACAAGATAAGTATTAATAATTATTCTACATATATATGGCTAGAGAAAATGACAACATTAAAAGTATATTGTCGTCTCAGAAAATTGTAAATAACTGTATAAAAAATATTTAATAGATTTCTCTCACCTGACCGCAGCGCCACCCTATATGTAGCGGCGAATAGACCCGACCGCCTCTTAAAATGTAATTAATGTAACATCTATGGCACACTTTGTAAGAGAGATTTTGGTACAGCTTAAAAGAATTGACTGTAAAATTTAGTTAGGTTTGCACATTTAAATTCTTGATTTTGTTTTACATGTATTTTTTATATGGAAAAAATATATTGATAATTAGTGATTGAAACTAAATCAAAAGAATATTATTAGATACTCTAACAGAAACTGATCAAATTTGATGAATCAACAAAAGTTTCAAAAAAGATATATTGATCTTTTTCTAAATTAATAAAATTCAACAAACTATTAAATAATAAGAAATTAGAATACAAAAGTAATTACTTGAAATATATGAAACTTTATTTGATAATTCTATATATAGTTAACCAATTAGGTCATTCTAATTTAAATTTCGTTTTATTGGAATGGAAAATGGAGAAACAAAGTTGTAATGAACTATTTTTTATCAGTTTGGCCTATTGCACGTTTGTTATCCTGTTTCAAAATTCTTAGAAATATAAATACTTTTACCATCGAAATTAACAGTTTGTGACTTTTAATTAAATCAATCAGGTTTTAAAACTTTTTAATTTTTGTAAACAGTAAAAACATATGATAAAGTAAAACATGAAGATCATAAAAAAATTCAAACGCTCGAAGTTTATTTTTTATTTTTTATAATAATAATATAAAATCAATGTCCTATATTTTATTTTTAAGTTAAATTATTCAAAAACTTTTTCCAATTATAACTTTCAGTATTTATTTATTTAAAAACGTTTGATCGATCGGTAAGAGATGTAAAGCGGTTTAAAACATATACCTACGATAAAAGTAAATATTTACAAAATGTCGTTAAAATTATTAAAATTCTTAACTGTAATTTCTATTTTAACTTCTATTTTTATTACTACTTACAATATTCATCTTTGATTTACATACAAAATGCATCTAAATATATGATCCCATGGTAACATTTTTAAGCAGCGCGAACGAAGTATGATAGTGGTATTGTTTACCTTACTGAGTCGTAAAAAAATTTTTATGAGTTATTAATCATTGTGACATTTACTCTTCTTTTTTAGTAAAATATATTAAATATTTTTATATATTAAATATAAAAATCAAAATTCATTGAAGTGTTTGAAATTAAAAATCCTTATTTATTTATTTGAAAGAATTCGACACATCGGAATTTTAATGTTGTTTCATGAAGCGCATATGCTATAAGTATAATTTTGCTGATATTATTTAAAAATAATATCAAGAGAAAAGTAATTAGTACTTATAAAATACGTAGCGCCATATAAACTGTTAATTTATCTAACTGTTAATGAGTGACGTAGAGATTTAATATAGTATATACTTTTAGAATTGTATGCTTATGAGTATATATAAACCTACATGTGTGACGTGTGTAATTACATTACATGAAATAGTATTTAACCACACCGGTTAGAGAATACGTTAAAATTTCTGATTATCGTTGAAATTATGCATAGTGGATATATTCGTCAAAAAATTGCCGTGCGTTAAAACCGTTGCTTTGGCTTTGCTCAAATAAATGCTTGTAAGCACATGAAAAACTGGTTGCTGCAAAATTGCATTTATAAATACCATTTGCATAAATAATTTTTTGATTGATCATAATCACTTTTAAATGATGCTGAAATAATCTCTTTCTCTATCAACTTCATAATTATTTATTTTCGTTTATTTTATTTATGAAAGCGTTACTTTAACAACAATTTATTTTTTTTTAATGAAAATATATTTGAAAAATAAATTTATGCAACAATTTGTTTTGAGTTATTTATTGAAAGTTGTTTGTTTTTATAAATTATTGAAAGTTATTCGTTAATCATTAATTTCAGACTTTTTTTAACCTTTTTACAAAACATAAAAAGTATGTTACAATATTAAAATAATAAACTAGTAAATTTTATTAAAAATTCTGGATGATTGAGAGCAAATGAAATTATAACATTAACATAATGTAACAAGTATATTAAAAATCTGTTTTTTTATTACATACAAAAATATTAACTTTTTAAGTTCATAGTTTATATACGAATATAAACAAGATTTTTTAATTTAACTTTGAGAAACTTTTATTAGATTTATGTCATTGAAAAATAAATACTGATATACAATTTTTAATTTTCAAAATTGACATTATTAAATCAACAACGATTCATTTTGCGTTTTAGTTTTTGAAATTATCAGCTTACACTATCACAGTCAACGATAGATCTTTTTTTGCATTATTACAAAATCTAGCAAGCAAAATTAGAGTTTTTTTTTTATTTTATAAAAATAATTTGAATTTATTATACATTAAAAAATAGTTTCTATAAGTTATTGTTCTAAATAATTCAATCAATATTATTGTACTTGTTAAAAAGAAAATTTTTTAAACTCCGTATTCAGAGTTATTTAGTTAATTGAAATTTAATATTTATATTATTTAAATTGTATACTATATTATACTTTTATTATTTACAAATATTTTTAATGTTAAATTAAACAAAAAATTACTAACATAAAAAAATATGATAATATGTAACATTATGCTGACCTAAAAATTTGTATTAATAGAAACCGAAATTTATAAATTAATATTCGAAAAAATTGGAATAAATGAAACTTTATTAATGCATAAAATACAAATATATGTCTTATTCGATACATGAAAAGATTTAACTTTTTTTTTACTTCGAAATGATATATATATATATATATATATATATATATATATATATATATATATATATATATATATATATATATATATATATATATATATATATATACATACATAATTTCAAGACCACACATGATTTTAATTATTTTTATAAATATTATTGATTTAGATATAATAATTATATTTAAAATTTTGTTAATCTCTTAAAAAGTTAAGCGCATTCTTTCTTTTAATGATACTTAGTATACATAATTATTAAAGAAAAGAATTAATTAATACTATATTTGTTTTCCATGAACTGGTTTTCACATTAAAATGAATATTTTTCTTCGAAACAAACTCATTATAAAAGTTGAAAAAACCACATTCCTTAAATATGCCATCTTAAATAATTGTGACCAAATTTTGAGAAGAAAGTGTCCCTTTAAAAACTTTAGTAGGTGACTTGGTCATCGTGAAAGTGTAGACTTTTAGAATTACAAATTTTTTAGAGTCTAAAACATTACACGTGACCTACTTTATTTTACATTTTAGGAAATATTTTTTTAAAGTAGATTATCATTTTATTTAGACACGCATATATAGATTTAATGTACATAGTAAAAAACTAAATTATATAAAATTAAGTATGCAGAAAAAAATATAGCACTGATATTAATGATAAAAATTTTTGTTTACAGAATCAAGCAACATCAAGCGCTTACAACTTATTTCGCAGGAATGCACCGGTTGGCGCCATTCGTGATCTTGATTAGGTACGGCGACCTACGTCCACAACAACATCTTTGCTACTTCGATAATCGACCCTGATTAAATTATACCTTCGCAACATCATCTTTATACAGTATCTAATTTCTTCGTATCTTCGTAAGAGAATCAGTAGAGATTAAATAAAAAGAAAAGAAGAATCACTGCTAGCGTGCCCGTCGACTGGAAGATCGAATGATACCGGATGGACGCGCTGGTCAAGATGAGCGCGCCGCCGGCACTGGGGAGCATCGGGCATCAGGCCCGCGAGCTGGCGCCCCCCGGATCAGCAGCACGACAGCAGCAGCAGCAGCAAGCACAGACTATCTCAATACGGACCGCTGCTCCCACCACTGTGACTACAATCAGCAGCGGCAATGCTGTGACAGGAGCGCAAAGAGTTTCTTCCCCCCACAAGGAAACCGGCACGACAAGCGGCGCAACTGCCGGTGGAGCAACGGTATTTGTCGCAGCTAGCGTTCCCGATGTAGTCGCTCATACTAACAGAATCCCGGAAGTGCAGTTGGCGAACGGCAGTACAGCCGCTGTCGCAGCCGTTTCACAGCTAAATCAACAACACCAAATCATCGATAATTTGCCGAAACCGGCGCATGTTGTGAAGATTAAAATCAATCCAGGCAACGATAACAGTGCAAGTACCAAGGTCATATCGGCCGTAAGGCTTAACCTTGAAGACGTGCCCTATGACATCGATAACTGTGTAAGGAGTAATAGTAATAGTGTCATTGTTTTTACCAATAATAATAATAATCACGACGATATTGACAATAACAATCGTTGCAATAACAACAAGACTACTACAATTGTAAACGGGAATAGTGGTGAACCTTGTGTGACAATTAGTGTTAAGAGCAACGGTTGTGACAATTATTCTGGTAGCGAATCCTCTTCGGAGGAGCTTCAAAGCCAGCAGACAAGTATTGAGCATCAACACGCGGATATGGTGCAGCAACGTAGTGTATCCGAATCTTTAAATACGGCGTCGCGTGCTTCAAGCTCGTGCTTTTACTACAGTAGTCCATTAAGTACGATGGTGATGTCCAGTGGCCAGTGTTCACCATCTGAAACTCTCGACAGTGGCACCTGTAGTGACCTAGATGGTACACCACCACCGCTACCTAAGAAAAAGGGTTCGAGTACAGTCATAGTAGGATCTAGTGCTAGTACAACGGCGCTTCATCATCATCACCAGCGTCACGATAGGACCGGTAGTTTGACAAGTAGCGGTGCTGAGGTTGATAGCGATGACAATGAAAGTAGCATCAGCTGTGATTCGCTAAACAGCGGTGAGGTACCGTTAAACGGTCACGTGAAATTTCGTGTAACTAGAAACCTCGAGCTTAGGACACCCGTAAAACAGCTCAAAGACAATGGGGAAGAAAGTAAAAAGGAAACAATTGAAACTCATGTAAATGTTATCGAAGATATTAAGATTAACAATAGTGGACGTTTAGATGAATCTGAATTAACCCATTTAAAGATCAATAAGTCACCAAGCATTTCTCCACCTGCCTCGGGTACATCGACGTTATCCAAGGCCTCGTCAACCCCGCGTATTCGCAGTCCTGAAGTACCAGGTACAAGAAGATCTTCTATTTGCTCGTCTAGTTCCAGTTCCGCTCTTGTCAATGAATGCACTTACGAAGAACGCCGACGCGAGCAGGAGTGTAATAACGATAATAATGATTCAACGTTAACAAATAATCGGTGTGCTACAAAATATGTTTACGAGGACGATCGATATTACAAGTTTCACGTTAACGAAAGGGATGAAACAGCAAAGTTAGAGAAGAGTAAGGAGAACGGTGAAAGCATTGCAGAAAACGATGATGAATGCTTTGCGGGATACAAGATCCTCGAGAGAGAAGCCATACGTAGTGCCAAGGGTACGGTGCGCGGCGTTAAAAATCGTGTGCGTGCTGGTATTGCCACCTTCCTTCAGAAGCCCACGAGCAAGGTTAGTGAGTGTGCTAGTGTTTATATTTTATTTTTAAAAAAGAGTGCATGTTTGATGCTTGCAAGATATTTATGCGAAAGCGTGCTAGATTCTTTGATAAGGTAATATTTTATTTGAAGTTGTTGAAGATTCAAAAAACTAATAGATATTAGAAATTTCATTCAAAGTAATAACATTTTTTAAATAATTACATTATCCTTGTATAAGTTTTATCTTCACAAATTTTATTTTTATCTTTTACGTTGAAAATTAAAATATCAAACTAACATTTTTCGTGTATATATATTTTTTAATATTTAAAAAAACTCCTAATTCTTAAATCTTAAATTTATTTTTATGATTGAATAAAAAATATTGAAATTGAAAAATGCAGCTTTGCATTATGTACTTTCTAAATACATGATTTACTGCTTTATTAAAACATTAACCTATATTCATAATGACTCGGAACATATGTTTTTCTAAAATTTACTCTTCAACTATTAGAAAATATGACTATAAGAAATTTAATACTCAATCCAATGAATTTAATGAAATAAAGAATGATAATTTTATTCTATAGTATATTTGTACTTGCTCTATTACATTAATAGACTTTATGTATTTTTGTTATTTATTATTGATGAATAGAAGGTCTACGATATTTATTTTAATTTTTTAATATGATTTTCCATTTCTTATGTTCAAGTGAAAGTTTTTATTTGAATCGTTCTAAATCGTGTTATTAAAATATAACTTTATTTTAAAATATTTTCAATAATATAATATTTTAATAAAATATAAATTTTTATAGCAAAATTATCTAAATATATTTGCAAAAAATTAATCTTTATGGTATTTTTCTTACATTTATTAAAAAAATTATGCAACATTATACTAGTCGGTAAGGTATTTGAAATAAATGCAAATATAAATCTTATATTGTAGCCATTTTTAAATACATTTTAAACTGAAGAGTTTTTATTATTGTAGCTACTCTCATAGTATTTTCTCTTTCAATCTCTTCAAGCTGTTAAACTCAAATGAACAAAATTTATGAGAAATGCATCCATCCGCCCTAACGCTTACGGATATTTTTTATTCTTTATTGCCGGTATACCTTTGCCACAACTAGTAATGATTAAACTCTTTTTTCTTACTTTTTTTCTACTCCCTCTCATCGTAACTATTGTACGAGGCAGGTTAAATATACAATCAAGTCCAATACACGTGTGGTCTCATTATACAGCCAAGAAAGTTGACCAGCTCCGCCTTTTAGATCGCGTGGGTGAATTATGAGATGAGAGACTTCTCTTTCTCTCTCTTTCTTTCCTTCTCTTTCTGTTGCCTGTATATCCCGGCAATGATTACGCGCTAAGTACATACCGAATAGATATTCCATTTTCTTTCGATCACCTCGAGAAATTGAAACAGAGTATCAATTTCATGTTTTTTTATTCGGTTTCGTGGCGCATATTGAACTATGTAAAATTCATATGAGAGAAAACTATAGAGTCTCCTATTAAATATTTACATTTTATTATTTACATTCGGTAATTAATCTTCGAAGATGTGGAAATAAATAAATTTAATATTAGAATAAAAATTGTGTTACAATATGCATATTATAATT
The DNA here is from genome assembly GCA_017163975.1 of Anastatus disparis. Classification (NCBI taxonomy): domain Eukaryota; kingdom Metazoa; phylum Arthropoda; class Insecta; order Hymenoptera; family Eupelmidae; genus Anastatus; species Anastatus disparis. The sequence continues at coordinate 2,317,540 of JAFFSR010000381.1, forward strand.
GTATCACGTTTATAAACCATACATATTTGAAATTGAATAATTTTTTGAATTTCAAATCATTAAATATTTTTTGTAAGAGTTGTTTCGAAAAATCTACATCCTTTATTAATTAGTAAAACATAATCAATCCGAATAATTTTAATTAGGATTTTTCTCAATACACGAATAGAAAATGCCTTTTCTCGTGCCCGTGTTCGTCCGGGCATTAAATAAGTACATATTTTAAGAATTTTTCAGGCACGTGTTCAAAAAGTATTGCGTGTTACACGCGTGGAATCTTTTGAAGCTGTTTTAAAATTTACTAATTTATTTTTATTATTATAGAAGCAATAATTAATTATTTACATTGTACGTTTTGTAATATTTACTATCGTAACAATAGAAATATGTCCGTTAAACGTAATACAAAAAAGACATTTGAATTAGATCTCATTAAAATTATAAATAAGTGAAATTAAGATTGATAAAAAAGGAGTTAATTAAAAAACGGAAGAATAAAATAAATATTGTATAACCTTACTATATATTAAAAATGAAATTATATTTATAGAATAGATATCTTGTATTATAATGTTGAAAAAAATATGTAGGTCAATATAAATTTTAGGGAAGCAATGAGATAACTGTCTAAAATAATTTTTAATATCAACTAACAAGGAGAGTGTTTTACCTTCGGGTCACCAATTTTGTTCAAATTTTGGGAATGTTTTCTAGATGCAGAAACATGAAGGAAGCTAAAATTTTAGAGGCCAATGCTCAATATTTCCTTAATTACAGGCCATTGAATAAAATTACTAAAAAAGACACTAGATTTTCAAACGCGTATAGTATTTCATTATTGTTAGCTAGAAGCTTATACCTTTTTTTAAATGAAAGCTGAGCTTAAATCCTTTCAAAATAGCACCTATAGCATCTCAAAATATTATTTTTTCCCAAAATTAGAGCGTGATAAAGATTGGACCTGAATTTTTTGTTCAAAACATTAATTAATAATAAAAGCTAAAATCGGGTTCAATCTTTATTACGCTATAACTTTGGGAAAAAATAATATTTCGATATGCTATAACTATTATTTCGAAAGGATTTTAGCTCAACTTTCATTTAAAAAAAGATTTAAGCTTCTAGTTAATAATGCTGAGGAACTATAAACGTTTGAAAATCTAGTAACTTTTTTAGTGATTTTTTTTTAATGGCCTGTAACTAGGGAAATATTGAGCGTTGGCCTCTAAACTTTTGGCTTTCTTCATATTTCTACATCCAAAAAACATTCCCAAAATTTGAGCAAAAACGGTGACCCGAAGGTCAAACACTCTCCTTGTAAGTAGAAGCTCCCAAAAAACACAATCCTCATTCGCATCATCCGTTATAACCTTTTCTGTAAATACGCCGTTCGTTTTCAGTTACTTGTTGACCCCACTGTAAAAGATAATTTTAATCTGGATGCAAACTATGAAGTCTTCTTCGTTTCTCGGGGATGCGTTTGTTTCCATCGAAATAATGGACTGAGTCGTATAAGGAGATTCCATTTGTTTTGCGGTTTTGTCTTTTAAAGGCAAGAAAGCGTTCGCATTAATAATTTGAATAAGTCTATGGTTGAACTCTTTTCGAGATTTTCAAAAAGTTTCGAGACGATGAAAGATTTTGAATAACTAAATAAATGAAAACTGTAATTGATTAATTAAAACGTACCTTTATTGTAATCAAAGTATACAGAATTAGTTTTAAGCTTATCAGAAGTGAGTAACCGTTAACATACCTATATACCCATAACTATGATGTATATAGATTTAGAAATATTTTGAATGACAGCTAGAAGAGTTTAAGAAGTTAGAAGAAGAGTAAGTAAATGAAATAAGAAGTTACCTTAATTTTAATTTTCGATAGTCTTACTTTTTATTTTTTTCAAGAAAGGAATCTGAAACTATTGTTAAATTATTGAATGAAATCATATATCAATATTAGATTGTTTAAATTTCGCGATAAGGTAATAAAAATTGTTGACATTTTTCTAATATTAAAAATCTATAAAATTTTCATGAAAAACAATTTTGTTTTAAATGAATTTGAAAATTTATAAAAGTTTATATAAAAAATAAAGCATTAAATTGCAATAAAAGCATCTTAGACTTTTGTGTAAGCAGGTTTTATAATCTTGTCAGTAAAACTAATCGCTCTTTTTATATTTCGTTAAAATACAAAGTAAAAATAAAAATTTTTTAAAATTACGAATCATAATTTGAAACATTTATTCGTTTTATTAAATAGTATCTAATTTTCTAGTAAACGTAATTGAATCTCAAAGAGTACTACTGCATCACATATGCTTTATCTATGATAATCTTTTTTCCGTATACCTAAAAAAATAAAAAGTAAGCAATAAAGTAGGCCAGTCACGATGGTATGTGACGGTGAATATCGTCTATATGTAGGCCTGCACTTTGATCTTAACCAAAAGGTCAATAAGCGATCACTATTTTTCTGTGAACAAGTTTCAAAGTGTATGACAACATTTATTATTTATAAATGTTTTTCACGACTATTATCGTTCATTCATCTATCATCAAACTCAATAAAAGATTATCTGAAAATAAAAGGGTATATATTTAAGAGTCCTTGCAAGGACACAAGAGAAATTCATAGAGCTTTATTATTCTATCATGCAGATACTAGATCTTTTAGACCTAAACACTTTCTTTAAAAAATGAAGACATTCGCTGAGATTCAGAATAGCAAGTCTGTAACACCAATAGATATTTTGAACAGCACGCGCTTCACTCAATAGGAATCAGCAGTCCTCCCTAACTGAGAGGTCCAGGTAATCCTCTGAGCCTCTTTAGTGCAAGGCTTCGAGGCTTGTAATTATTCATTGCAAGCACGAGTTATATGCTCGAGTTAATTACGCCCCTGCTCTTAATGCATAGCACTCGTCGCTACTATTAATTCAATGATTTTGTAAGGTCTTAGGGCTGTTGTGCAGCAATATATTTTTATGTTGCAAATTATGCTGTGAAAATGACTAATCTTTGATATTTAGAGTAATTAAAAGTCATAATAGGGTACACTTAATTTTAAAACAGGGAAACGGTTCATTATAGTTTTTTTTGTAACAAATACAACTTTGCACCAAAATAAAACATTGTGTTTGTGACAACTTTTACCTAAATAATATTGTAAATACTATAAAATTTACCTTTTGTTTATATAAAAAAATATTGAAATTAAGAAATAAATAATATAATATATCAAATATAAACACTTAAATATTTATCATTTTATTTATCTTTTATGATAGATTTTTTGAACGTTTGATTCCACTTGAAGTCATGCCCTTTTAAAATGTATTAATTTTTTTTTGAAGACGGCCTACGAGTTGATATCGTTTTAATTTAAACTTTTTTCAGCGTAAGCACAGTATCTGAGATTTGAAATAACTATTTAAAGGTTCGATGAACTAATGCACAATAAATATACAACAAGTAACGAAATTTTATATTTTACTTGTTTGACAATAATAAATTTTTCAACGAATAAAACATATTTTATCTATAATTATATTCAATTTCATTCGATCATAAAAAAACATTTAGTTAAGTACTTACTTATTTTTAATGTTAAACGATCTAATTAAATTATTAAATTTTTATAATTTAATTTTTCGGTAATGAAAAAGTATTTTTTGTTTAGAAATGAAAAAAATGAAAAATGACTTTTAACTAGGTTTTTTGATTCTCATAAAATTTCCATATAATCTTGTGTTTGAAAAGAACGGTTCATCTATTAAATTTCCCATTAGCTTGTAACGTCCTTTAAGCAACCTCTATGCCGTACAATGGTTCAGTTAAACTTCCTATAGCGATATTCACACAAGATTTGCTGAAATCTTTGGTTGAAATTAAAGCGGCTTTCCGCGTAAACTTGAAATTTCCGCGATGAGGGTGAGCATCCTTCCTTTTTTAATCATTATTATGCACGTATAAAAGAAAGAGCGTGCTTTAGATAAAAAGAAAGAGAGACTTAAGAACCGTTGTATTTGCACACAGATGCTCGCGCTGTAGGTGTCCATGGCACGTATGGGTACTACTTGGTATTTAGTATGGTTATGATAGTACATCGCCGTCGCCACGCTGTGTCTATGTATCTAATTAATTTAATGGATATCCCTATATACGATGCAACTATACAGGACTAAATTTTACAGTTACAAACGGACTTTATACATCCATCTTCTATCCTCCTTTCTTGGACTTTATTTTTTTCATTTATTGTTGCTTCCATGTAAGGTCGCTGTTGTTGCACAGTGTACGCCTGTTTCTTGTTTTTAAGTAATGGACAAAACGAATAAGATGACGATTAATCTTTTGTAGTTAATAGCTTTATTTTTAGTCATGGTAAATATGTCATGATTAAACAATTATTGCTAGTTAAAATAAATCATAATAGTCTGAAAAACTTTTAAAGTCAAAAGATCCAATTTTTAATTTCTTTTATTCTTTGTTGAATTCGTATACATTAGGCATTGATCAAATATGTAAATTTAGTCCAATAATATTTTTCCAATCTTGTTATTTAAACGCATAAACAAAAATATAAATTTTTTATAATTAATATTTGTGATTCCATAATTTATACATTTTCTCAAACGTAATACAGAAAAAATATTTAAAATTTAATTGTTAAAGTAATATAGGAAAATCTTTTTATTGAATTATATTTAAGGTGTTATTTTTAATTAAATTTATCGGAGGTACATATTAAAGTATTTTCGTTTTATTATTCTAAAATTAATGACTTCATCAATAAATGTATAACTTAAGTTTTATTTTTTTTCGATATCCAATTTTATCGTGTCCTTTTCTTAGCTACAAAAACATATATATTTGTATACCTCCGATACTCGAGGCCACACAGCTATATAAGTCGAAGTAGTCTTGAGAAAACTATTACAGTCTCTAAAGGTTTTATATACTGTTGGCTTTAAAAGATGTTCTGTTTTAAAACTTGAGTTTCACAGTTCAATAAAGATTTTAAGATTCTATCTGTAGTGCGCTCATAGTAAATCCTTGTATCAGTATCAACGAGCCTCGAGTTTTGAAGGTTCTAATGACCGTAGTTTTCAGAAAGTTCGTATTCGTGACTTGATGTAATCAGGCCGAACTTTATAAACAATTTATCAGAAAAATTTACATAAGAAAATTGCTCATTTTTAAATTTTATTAAACATTTGAGTATTATTAAAAAATATCTTAAGCGACTAATCGATTAAAATATAAATTGAAAAATATGCAATAAACTTGTAGATTAAATTTTATAGTTGCATAATAAATTTTTATTGAACGTGTAACTGTATAAAAGTATAATATATTTAACGAGATATTTAACTTATTTTTTTTTAAACCACTTGCATAACATCTGCAGATAATTTTCTACTAACTGTACTATCATCAGATGTTAAAACAATATCATAGGGAGAGCATTTATATAATCATAAAAATCTATTTTCATTTAATTATATGCGAACCTTTTTGATTCATACGAAATTATTCGAATTCTCATTAAATAAATTTTTTTAGAAAACGACCTACATTTGTTGATTAAACAACTTCAAAAATACTAAAATTTCATCAAAACTTGAGATTTGAAAATTACATCGTTTTATTACTTTCACTTTGAGAAAGCAAAACGAGTTCAGTCGAGTTTTGCAAAGATAATTTTATAAAACTTAAGTTTCCATCAAGAAATCTTCAACTTTGATTAGTGTATTTTTACAAAAATTTTCATTCAAATTTCAAATTTTTAAAATTTTAGTATGCAAATTATTAAACATAATGAAAATAAGCAAAATTACTTTATTTTAAAGAAATGAATGTTAATACATCGAAACTCAAAATTTCTAAAAAACAAATTGAATGCAAACTAATTAAATGTAAACTAACGGTGGAATCAATATTAGCTAAATTACGTATTTCATAATTTTCATGTATGGTTCTAAAACCTAAATTGATTAAACAATTTTTGAAAGCATTTAAAAGTTTTTTACTTGTTTAAATTATTGTTTATTGGTAATTTTGAAAAGATAGACTTTTTTTAATATTACAACTATAAAAAAATATTTTTTATATTATTTTTTAAAAATGTATTGGTCTTTGTAAAAACATATATTTCATTTATAAAAATATTATTAATAATTACGATGAGAAGGTCAAAGGCAAATAAATTTGAAAAAAACAAAATAAGATGTCGTATGCAAAGACAAATAAACACAAAACGGTTGATAGTACGAATAGTGCTTGTTACTAGATTTTAAAAATCCCTCTCACTTTGTTCATCTATTTGTTGAGTCTTTGCGCAAGAGTTTTCCGGTGCTCGCACACGTGTATATACATGCACATTCGCTCTTCTTCATGATTGTTAGACGGTATAGCAGTAACAGCACATTGCGGAAGAGTCGCGCACCAGTAACGGTAGATTTGATAGAATGATATTCTGATGACAGCGTTAAAAATTATAGATGGAATCTTCTATGGCTCTGTGCTTACTTTCTTCTCCGCTCTTTTCTTTTGATAGGAGCTTTTTCTTCTTTGATGCTGCATAAAAGAATCTTTCCAGTTAACGCAATACTAGCAGAATAGACTTTTAGTTAAGACATAGGAAAACAGGTGTAATATAAAACTGAAAGATTTTGAAAAAAAGAAAACAATTAATAAAAACCAAATTGGCTTGATTTACCAAGTTTTAAGACAAATAAAAAAAAGCAAATAGAATAATAATTGTACAGTCATTTTGAGAATGAAATTAGGTTGTTATAAATTATCAAAAAATTTTATTGGAACTAGATGCAATTTCATAGGTTTACAGAATAAAAGAATATTAATTTCATTTTAGTGCAATTTATGCTATTGAAATATTTTAATACAAAAGAATTTACAGTCACAGTCATATTGCTTATAACACATTGATATTAATTGTTGATTGCCCTGGTAGAAAATAGACCATTCAAAAATGGCCATTAGTCATTTATTAGTCATTTTTTTATGACTAATTTTTTAATCACAAAATCACCAAAATATGGCGAAATTGCTAATATATATAGATATATACTTTATGCAAATAAATTTATAGATATATTTCTTTTCTTCAACGAAGAGATTTTCTTTACAAAAATTAACTTGCTAATACCGTAAAGTTAAAACGGATCACAAAAAGCCTAAAAATTATGTTACAGCATAATAAAAATGACAGAGACTTTAAATAAACATTTTAGAGATTTAAGGTTAGTCCTCAGGCTGCCATGACTCTGTTTTAACCTTACCTTGCAAGTACGCTAAAAGAGAGTGAGAGAGAAAGAGAAAACGAGGAAGAGAGAAAAGCGTTAGAGTTTCCAAAACTTAAGAGAACTGCAAAACAGACACAAATTAATAAAGTAGTTCATTTTTTGATAAGTACGGAGTTTTCAAATAAGAAAAGAAAATTAAAAAAAAGGAAGAAAATAGACTAATGTATCATCAAGTCAATAAGTTTAACAAGTCTATTGGAGAAGAGTAGGAAAGTGTAAAATTTGAGGTTATTAAAAACAGTGTAAACAATGGTTGCAGTGAAAATGAATTAACTGTTGAAGAAAGCTGTGATATAGTTCTCAAAACTGTGATTTAGAAAAAATTTGTCAACCACACTAACTGATGTAATATCGTGAATGGGATACATAAATTTAATTTTTTCATCAAACTCATTTCTCATTAAAAATAATTGATAAAAGTTATATTGTGGTTACAAATTTTATAATATTAATATTGTTTCATAGTTTAGTATAATATTTAATAAAAATAAATTAATGTATTATCTATTATAATAATATAATAAAATGATTGATCATATTTATAACAGTTTGTGACTATTAACCGTCGTCAATAAGCGGATAAATTGGTCATTTCCTGATTAATATTGGTCATTTCTTGGTCATTTTTTCTAAAACTGGTCAAAATATGACCAAAGAATAGTGAAATTTTCTACCAGGGTGAGGTCAATATTTAAAAACTTAATTGAAATTTAATATTTAATAAATTAATTTAATTTTTTTTAAATGTTTAATCAAAGAAGCTCTATAAAAGTATTTATTCTCAAAAATTCACTGTTTACGAATATTAAAAATTTATTAAATATTTAATCAACGGCTAAATATTTTTCATATAAATAACTCATTTAATGTACTTGAATTATAAAAAAAAATATTTACGCGCTTGACACGAGTTACGATGGATTATGCTACATCTTCTTTCTCTTTTTTTTTGCTAAACACACTATTAGGTTTCAGTTAACATTCATATGTCACCCGATTACATCAGCTAAATGAATTCATTATTAACGAAATGTATTAATTATATGCATATAAAAATATTAATTTTGTTAGTTATTAGATGGATATAATCTTATTAAAGAAAAAAGTTCACATTTAAAAATTGAAAAGAAAAATATTTACGATATAATAAATATTTTCTTCTTTGCTTCTTTTATAAACGATACCTTTGTAAGAAAAATATCTTAGTGGGCGTTGTATCGTGGCTCTGGAAGAAAAATTTTTTTATAATAACGTTATAGCAGTCAAAAATACTGCTCGGTATATAAACTAACACCAAAGCTAAATTACTTTTAACAAAAAGAGAGTGAAAAATTAACTCGCAAAATGGTTTCTCTCTCCAAAGTTTAGCATAAAGGTGAAAGTAAAACCAGTATACTTTTAAAAAAAATGCATTGATTAACACAGAAATTGTTGAATTTTAATTAAAAAAGAGTGAAAATATTAAAACGTGAACATAACAAAAAAAAAATTGTAAGCATTTCCCTTAAATATTTTAAGCTTGAACAGTATGTGTATCTTATAAATATAGAATTTCGATGTCGGTGGCCTCTCGATCGTTCCACCTTATGTTTTCCACGATGCCTCGTGTCGTTCAAGGCCAAATAAAAATTATTACTGCGCGTGTCGTGACCCTTCTGTATAACCAACGCGTTAACTTTTTGCACATGTGCAAAAAGTTCAAAACATTGGGAAATAAAAAGTCAAAGAACATGTAAATTAAATTACAATTTTGGATTTTATTTCGAATTGATGAAACTTGATCGTAAAAATATAACTGCTGAACTAATGTAAAAAAGATTAAGTTTAAATTCTTGATTCGATATGCGTATAAATTAAAAGAAACATGCTTCATAATTCATTATTTAATTTGAAATTAATTTAGCTATTTACCATTCGAATAGTAGTTTTAATAATTAATCGCATACTAATAAATTATCAGTATGCATATGTATTATTGCTTTTGTAATTATTAAAATTAATGTGCCAGCATAATAAGCTTATTTAATTTAACTCTTTCCGACCTCAATTTTTATTTCGCCATAAAAAGTTTTGATAACGTTTTTAGGATAATAAGTATTCATTTATTGAACAATTTTGTTCCCAAATTTTCCAAATTTTCTCAGTCTGTATGAGAAACATAAAGATTTAGGCCCCCAGTTTGAGATCGGAAATAGCCCACTTCAAGCTAATCCACGTATTAATTTTAAAAAATTTGAGGTCGTTTTTGCACTATTTGTAAAAAATCCAAAAACATCAATGTCTATTCCAGTGGACACCGGATTAGAAAGGGTTAAAAAAGCATAAGAAAAGTTTATTAATTATCATCTAAGTATATAAAGACAATTGACAAATTTTGATTATTAATTAGAAAATGTAATGATTCAGTAGACAAATTATCATATAAGTTCATTTAGACGTTGTTGCAAATTCTAAAGTTTTTATCAAGTTTCCTCAAAATTTAGAAGAGATTTTAAAATGAACTAAACTTTTAAATGCTACGAAAAAAACAATAACGTTAGCTTTGCGGAATATAAAATTGACACAATAAAATTTGTATTTTTCATATACAATATGTGATTATAGATTTTTTCATGGAAATGATGAAAAAACGTGTGCGTGCGCAAACGCATGCGCTGATATTTTTATTCAGAGACAGTTCAAAGAACAAGAGAAAATCAAAGGAAAAATTTTTTGCTTTTATTGTAAATTAAAATTATTATTTAAAAAATTCTTAAAGCATTGTATATAGTCGCGAGGTAGTCTTTCAGAACCATTTTAATATTTTTTTTTTTAATTATCCTCTTTGATCCATGTAAAATGAATGTTTTCCAACAAAAGAAAATAAAACTCGTACAAGAAAATTTGTTCACTCTTCAACACTCAAATGCTTTGAGTAAAAGAAGAGAAACTTTGTGTAGTCTTAATGTAAACAACTTTATTGCGGCTTTAATTTATAATTGCAAAATGCAGTCGTGGGTATCGAATGATAATTGATTGTCTGTTAAAACTATTGTTCAAATTATTTCTCATAAAAATCTGATTTTTCTATATATATAAATCTAATAATATAGTTGTACGAAATCATAAATTTCTTAGAAATCTTCATAAGAGTTCTTTATTCATAATCAAAAGAGAATTCACAAAGTTTTTAATGTTTCTTAATAAAAATTAATGAAAGTTATCAAACAAGAAAAAAAATCAATGTTATAATTAGTTACACAGAGAATTAATATTATCAACATTGAAGATAATAAATACAATAAATTAATTAAAATATAAATTTTTCTGAATCAATTCTATTTTGGAGTATTGAGCTTATACAGTTTATTTAAAATATCGTTATAAATATTTGATCATTAAATACATGAAATTTTATTTATCTATAAAGAATGAAAGTAATCAAGACTACAGTTAAATACTCAGGATAGCAGCCATTACCATTATTATTATACAGCTGTACGCATAACTGATACAGTAAAAAATGCAACACTCAAACCTCAAGAGAAATTGCTATATGAAATTTTCGAGAGAGAAAGAGAGAGAGTCACAATTCGGCGAGCATATGGTTTTTATGAACAAGATAAAGCGAATGAACGGCAAGCCAACGAGAGAAAACAACTTGGTACATACAGCCCGGAGGGCGACATGCCCGCGATTGTAATTTTATTTTATTTTTTTTTGTTCGCTGCTGTCGTATGACATTAACTGCAATTCGAGAGTTTTGCACCAAGTGAACATTTTTTTTTTTTTAATTTCAGACAGGTAGAAATAACTGTTGTAGAAGTTTTTATATACGAAAGAAAAAAAATATTGTAGTCGAAGTAAGGCTAAACCGGTTGGGATTCTTTTTTTGGTAATAATGGAATTATTTATTAAAGGAAACATTCTTTTAAATTGGCAGCGATATTCTTTTTTTTTTTTAAAGACACGTTTTTATAATTATTTTTTTTAAATCTCAAAATTGATACTAAAAATAAAATTTCATTATAAAATTCGAATAATATATTGATTCTTGGAGCAAGCAGTATCTTCTTCTTCTTCTTAAAAATTAATTTTCTCACTTTATACATAAATACTGCTTAATATAATAAATATACAGAGGTCGTCAGTGGCTCATTCGGTATAGTGATGGATTCGTAATCTCGAGGTTCCGAGTTCGAATCCCGCTCTCAGCCGAATGATACAAGCACCACTGTATGTAACATGTGCTTTGTTTACAAACGCATTGACGACCTTCGTCGCTCAATGACGTTAAAATAAAAATTTAAAAAAATAATAATAAATATACATACCTATTTTATTGAAAATTGGATAACGCTAATATTAAATTTATTTTATAAATTACGAAAGGGGTATTCTTTTTATTTTTCAAATTCTTTAGTGAAATTTGAACTTTGTTTCGAAGAAAACAAAGCCAAATTAATTATTAGGCCTGTTACATCAGGCTTCCAGCACAAACATTTTGTACTTTAAATTAAACTTCTTTTTAAAATAATCACCATAGATGAGTTCTATTCCTTTTTAATAAACCTATGAGGGTTGAGATCGAAGTTTTCCAATTCAAAAAGGAAAATTAGGTTTTAAAAATTTATTTTAATCTAAATGTATAAAAAAAAATAGTAAACTAATTTAAACTTAATTATAATTTTCGAATAAATTGAATGTTTGAAATGCATTTTTACTTGAAAGGATTTATAAGATATTCTGAAATTTACTTAATAAAATATTTAATAAGACTTTGGTCGATATCTTGTTACTGTAAATAAATAAATTTTAAAATCTTAAATTTGAAAAAAGCAAAAAAAAAATATTCAAATAATGTAATATTATACGACACAAATATGATTTTCTAAAATCCAATCATTACAAAATCATGTTAAAATAATGTTAAATGTGTTAAGAATTGTTTTCTCCTCTTTTAAAAAAGTGATGGATAAATTCTGTCATCACGATAAGACCGTTTTGATTGGTTAAAATAAAACAAGTGACGAAAATTTGAAATTTAGAATAAAATTTTGAAATTTCAATGAATTATGTTAACTATAAACAAATATAAAACAATGCGCGCGCAGCGCGCTTAAAATTGCTAGTAATTTAAAAAATTATAAATTTATTATTACTTTTTTACATACAAAATATAGTAAATACGATGGAATCTGAACACAAAACTTCAATAGGCTCTTACTTTTTGGATTATAGAAAATATTCCGAATTTCTAAAAAATCAATGCATTCTCGTCATATGCGATAAAAGCCAACATTTTGGAAAAAAAATTATTTTATTGAAATTCAAGTTTAAGTAAATTATAGATTATTCATTGCATTATTAAAAATAATCCTAACCTATGATTCGTTAAATATAGTTTCTTACTACAGCTGAAAAAACGTCAGCCGTGCAAACATAAAGCGTAAAATATGCTTGACCGAGTTTTTTGCAATGTCCAAGTACGTACACTTGTAATGCCTTTAGGTTTTTCGGGACCTGAGAATCAGGAAGAGGAAGATAAAATCATGATAAAAACCGGTATTTTCCGAACTATTATCGCGTGTGACCCCAAAATTTCGATCTCGATTTGCACATTTTATTTTCATATAGAAGCAAATTTATGACAATAATCTGCCAAAGTTAAAAGTTTAAAATAAATAATTAGAGCCTGTGGAATTTTTTAAATAAAGTTTGACAAATCATGTATGATTATTATAAAACACAAAAGTTATCGTTTTGTTTTTCTAAAAAAAACGAGCTTGAAGAAACAGATTTCACTCATATTTCTTTTTTGTTGAAAAAAAAGATCGTAAAAACTTATAATATTACAAAGTTTAAATAGTTTTTCTTATAAGCAAAAAATGTTCTTGATATTATATAAAATAATCATGGAAAATAAACTAGAGAGCAAAACCGTTTCTAATCGATTATACGTAAGACTTTTGACGAGTAAAGTAAAAAGGCATCGTATCTAATAAACACGCATAAGTACACAGTATCTATAAAGCATGAAAATATACACCGCCCTAAGCTTATTCGCATAATAAAGTGAAGATTATATGTTTATTTTTAAAGAAATGTATGTAAAACAACTAGTTTACAATAGTTAAAAAAAATTTATTTTTTCAATATTTTCAGAAATATTGTAAATATATAATGAAAAATCAATTAAACATTAAAATTATCGAAAGAGAATCATTCCCTAATCACGAAAATAGTTTTGACAAAACAAATAAAATATTCTAAATGTTTATTTAAAACTCTAGAATTAAAAATCTCATAAAAGAAAAAAAAGTAAAAGAATAGATTGCAATGATAAAACTTTAGTCATATTATGGAACAAAACGTCTGTGTTCTAGTTTTGGTAAGGTAGCTGTTGAAGTGACGTTGAAACAGTTAGCAGTGGTTTAACAATATACAGACAATTATATAAAGTCAAAAGCATCAGTTCGGAACAAATGAGCAGCCAGTATCTTCTACTTCGGACAAAACTTATGTATCGTATAGTGGCAATGTGTTGATTCGCGTAGAAAGTGTTGGACACCTGCATTTAGTTATGCTTCGGTAGTGCTCTAAAATTGCAAAATGTTATATTAGAGAGAGAAATATTAGTTGTATTAATTAGAAATAAAATATCTTTTTATTATTTACTAATGAATTATTGCAATAACATATTTTTAATTTTTTTAATTTTGTGATTTAAATATTTTATAATATTTGTAATTTTTATGAAAAGAAATTTATTCAAATTCAAATCTGATGCGATTGATTTTAATGGTTATATCGTTTCATTAAATCACCAATATAACTATTCCAAATTTTTTAAATCCAATTATTGTTAATTTGCATAGTAGAATTTGATAAGATTATTATGATAATCTTACGTATCTTACCTTAAACGTAAACGTTATAAAATACTGATTTTTTATATTTTATTCGTAATATGTTTTATTCGTATACTTAAATATACACATAAAAGAGATGTTGAAGTGATATCAAATTATTAACATGTTACAATTTTTTCTGAACATTATTCTATATTTGTAGAGTTAAATTTTTTACAGTTAACAGATTTTCACACCGTTATTTCAACTACTTCCTAATAACTAATACAATATTTAATACTAAATAACGTTAATTTATAAGATAAAATGCTTACATGTACACATACACCCATAATAACAATAAAAATATAATAATTATAACACCATCATATAAATTAATATAAGAAAAAAATTTTCTTTATGTGTATGTTTTTTCGTCTTTTTAATTTTTCAAACTAACTGTTGTTGCATTATAATTGTTATTAAAAATAAAGAACATCCTGTTATATTTCAACTCTTCACAACTAACTTATTTTATAAACAAAACTAAAAAAAATAATAAGAAATCTGAGAAATATTATAATTATAGAAATTAATTTCATGGTTTTAATTATAATGTGTAAGTAATTTAAGTAAATGCTTTAGATACATTCAATTCGTAACTTTGAATGTAATTTTACTTTTTATTTGTTAAAATTGTTGAATCAAATAAAAAGTTAATTATTTTTCACTTTTTCAATAATTTTTTTTTGAAACAGTATTAATTTTGTTTCATTAAAAATTAAAGATTATTCAGTTAAAATCATTTAGTAATTAATTTCTCAAAGAATCTCTTTGAGAAAAAAATGTAAAAAGAGAAATTTTTTAAATACAGCTAGGTCTGTATTAAATTACAGACAAAAATATACCAATACTGAAAAATAATGTGTGTTCCGGGCACGAGACTACTTACTTGCTCATAGTCACTAAGATGTAAGCAACGCTATCTCAGAAACACGAAAGATAATTTTTAAAAGACACGCTTTGACTACGCAGTAAAAAATTGTGCGTTTTGTGTAAATTGATGCAGAATACACAAAACGTGTGTAAATGAAAAACAAATATTTTGTGTAATTAAAACACACAACTTGTGTCTCGATTCACATATATTTTGTGTAAAAACTGTGTTAAATACATTGTGTATATAGTTCTTAAACAAATTTAATGCGTTGAATATAATATTATACAATATTTGCGTATTTTATTTTTTCGGGTGGAGCCTAAACATACAATGTGTGCTTTTCGACTGTGTAATGTTAGAAGGCACGAGGTAGCATTGAAGTATAGATCAATTTCCTTTAGTGAACAAAACAGGAATATATAAAATTTTATTTATTTAGGATAATTGTTTTTAATGATCTACCATTACTTGATTGAAAATTATTTTGACATTGTTCATCACATAATTTTTAATCATTTTAAAATATTAATTTTCCATTTTCATTGTAACGTAATAATAACGTTAATAAAATAAACATATACAATGTAATTAAAATTTCTATTAGTTAATTATCGGAAAATTTGATATTTTTCCAAAGCTTACATAAATATTTGCAGTATAAGTTACATTATAAAGTCATAAATTTGAATAATATTGAAATCAATATTGAATAGAGTGTGTAATTATTCTAGCGTAAGCGTATATACCTTAACTACCTCGGCCCGGTAACACGCGAGTCCGCTTTTCTCTTTGATATACGTGTTTCCGTAATTTAATTAGAAAGATATTTCAGGCACTCATTAGTAGAGTTTAAGATATTTTTTAAATAATAATGAGTATCGTAATTATTTAATATGTGACATAATTTTAGAAATAATTCTCATACCGCTCTTGATAATATTTTACAATTTTATTATTTTTGTATATGCAATAATACACCCTGCAATTGAGACTTCATACACCTACAATATTTTTTTTTATTTTTATAATAATAATATATGAGAAATTTGCTAATTAAAATCTCCTTTTTCAAATATTTAACT
The DNA here is from genome assembly GCA_017163975.1 of Anastatus disparis. Lineage (NCBI taxonomy): Eukaryota > Metazoa > Arthropoda > Insecta > Hymenoptera > Eupelmidae > Anastatus > Anastatus disparis. The sequence continues at coordinate 2,333,725 of JAFFSR010000381.1, forward strand.
TTTAATATGATTTAATTAAATAAAACAGAATGTTTTCAATAAATTTTTATTTCTTATTTCTATTTTTAAGAACTTCTATTTTATAAAAAAAAACGTGTCTTTTAATCAGTATAAAAAGGTCTTTGTAATTTATTGTAAATATTTAAAGTTTTTAAAAATTACCTATTGTAAATATTGCAATTATATATCGTACGTTGTTTTGTTGAAGTCTATTGAATTACGAATTTTAAAAATTTTTCCAAAGGAAAAAAGCAGTCTTTCTTGTTTGATATCGCAGCTTCTCTTACGAATTAGCAGCAGTCTTGCATAAGAGTGCTGACTTGTTCATTGCACTTTTATTAGGTAGACGTTCATTCGCACATTATATTACATACCCTATCTTTTTCTATTCCATGTATAAGTGTGTATATGTGCGTACGTATATATTTTCACTTCGACCACTAAAGTATATATAGGCGCGCGAGGCTCCGTTTTTCTTTTAATTTTTTTCTTCTTTTTTTACACGTTGCACAAGAATTTAATTAAGGTATTTTACGCGCCTGAAGGGGTCGCGCAATTTGCCGTTACCGCGTGTCTTGTGCGCACGTGCAAGCTATATAGCTAAAAGCCAGTTGCTAAGTCTCTTGAAGCCTTCCTAGGGCTCAGGTGAGAGGAATTCAAAGGATGTTGGACGGGTTTTTTTTTACTAAGATATTTTTGCGTTGTTTTGTTAAGAAAAAAAAAATTATATAATGTGTATTTATAGTTGCGTGTCATTACTACGAAAGAAAAGTATCTCTGATGAAATTTCATTTTTTTTTTGCAGAAATACTATTATTAAACAAAAACTATTTAGTCGAAATATATTTTTAAATGTATTTTTTTCATAATTTTGACACATAAATTTACGAAAACTTAATACTTTGGGTTAATTTTTTTTATTAACAAATAAGAAATTCATTTTTCTGTTTATATTCACACTGATATTAAACAATAAAATTTTTAAAATATTCTTACTGTAAACTTTCCTAGAATAATGTTCTTCTTCGAACAACAAAATGAGTGCAAAAGCATGATTTTAAATTTTGCAACAAACTTTTAGATTTATTGTTTTCTCTAAATTTCTGATGAAAGTAATATAATAAAATTTTTTATAAATTCGAGATTACTTTTAACGGTATGAATTAATTTATCTTGTTATAAATTATATTTTCAATTTTTAAAATTTGTATTGATTTAACCTAAACTTTTGAGTAAAATATATGTATTTCCTTAATAGTATAATGGAACAGGCTTTCCATTAAAATTCGTATACACTGTCATGGGTTATAAATTTATTTTTAGTACTTACTTACCATTAATTTGTTAATAATAATGACTCTAAAATATACGTAATATATAATTTAAAATGTAAAATTATATATCATTTCATTTAGTAATTAGTATTGTACTAATAAATTAATAAATATTTACTCGAGTGAACATATAAATTAATATTATTAATTATAAATTAATATCCTATTATATTCCATCATATCGAATTAATATAAGAGCTTATTGCGGATTAAAAATTTTTTCAACTTCTAATCCATATTAAAACTGAATTACACGAACGTTGTGCATTCACATGTAAAATATAAACATAATTATCGCTAACACAGAAATGAAATACTTTAACTCATAAAAGTAAAACATCATATACTTCATAATAAACGACATAATGATCTCCATCATAAGAAGTATCCCAAGCATAATTTACTTTGTCACGCTAGCCATATATAGGAGTTAAGTTGCTTCCGGTCTAAAGTGATGGACAATTCAAAATGTAAAAAACATTGTAAAAGGAGAAAAATTAAACATTTTCTTTTTGAGCAAAGAAAGAAAAACAGAATCTCATTAAAATTTGAATGCTAAGCTTGTATGCAGGCAAAAGTTATGCTTATTTTTCTACACTGTATATAATATAAAGAGTGTAATAATAAGTTGTTTGTTATTACAGAAGATAAAGGAGGTTAATTAGGGAAAAATGCGTACAAAGTCAAAACTAGGCTAAGCTACAACGAAAAATGACACTCAGCTTACTGATATGATATTGCACTTGTTGCAAAAGTTACTTTATATAAAAGTATGCTGCTAACTTGTTGCTATATGAACATCCGTTCCGCAAATGGTAATCGTTCGGAAAAGCTGCTTCGGTTCTACTGTCTTGTATATAGAAGTATAGAAAAGAATATATATATCCAAGGTCTATAGAACTCTCATATACTCTAAGACGGAGAATGGCTTTGCCGATGCGCGTGCCACAGCAACAGCTCTTCGTTCCAATTAATGACAGCTTGATTTATCTTGTCTTTTATAATTGAATTAATTTTCTTTATCGAATAGAGCAATGTATGTATGCAGCACAAATAATAGTTGGGCCTGCATTTACCAGAAGAGAATCGGGACCCTGGGATAACCGATTTTCTTAAAATTACGGGAGATGTTTTCTAATATAAAATTATTTAAAAAACTCAAATCATAAACTTTAATGTTAAATATATTCAGAGTTAGATGATCTCATAGTAATGGTTTAATGAATTATTATAAAAATTAATATTGTTTTAAAGGATTATATTAAAAGATACTTTAACCCATGTAATTAATATTAATTTTAATATCTTTTTAATCTTCGTTTTCGATCGCTGATAACTTCCAAAACAAACTGATTTTTGACACAAAAAAGATTTAATTTAAGCATTTTATTTTTATTTTTTGTATTATTTGATTTTTTATGTAAAACACATGAGCCTATTTATGATCTTTTGAAACAATACTAATATAGATTATACTTTATCAAATTATTGCTGTTATACCACTTAAGTTTAAATCTATCGAGCATCAGAGTCTAAAACTAGTATTTACTATATTTTTATATAAGAAAACACCTCTTGCAATTTTAAGAAAATCCTTAATCCGGAGTTCTGATAATCTCCTGGTTAGTATTGATTATTGATGCGAAATAAATTGTAAGCAAGAATAGAAAGTTATAGTGGTTTTATTTAAAATGACATTTTGAAAAAATAATTGATTTAGCTTCATAAATACGATATTTTAGGCTTTGAACATATAAATATATAATTTTTTATAATAAATGATCATTTAAATAGCTAGTAACTAAAAAATGTGATATATTGCATGATCATTATTAATTGCATTACCTACTTTTACTGCATTTATGTATATTTAATTATAAATAAAAGACCTTCGCTTTCAAATGCAATTACAAATTATCAAGTTTCTTTTGCCTTGCGCGTGCATATGAAAAGAAAAATCATTATAACAGTAATAGATTATCTCTTAACTAATTAAGACGTTCATTTTATTTACTTCCCATTTAATAGATAAAACTGTACATAAATATATCCGTTAAGAGATTTTCTTGATTCCTCGAATCCACGTGCGCGTTTTATTTTTTCTCTTCTTGTTTAGATTTTCTCTCATGTATGCTTAAAAAATTGGCTACAAGATGATGAAGCTCTGTGCAACAGAGCGAATCTTTAGCTTTAATAATTTGTCGCTTATCTCGATTGTAACATCTATGTATTTCGCGCGAAATGACGCGTTTCAGTTTTCTAAAAAAGAAAGTCCAAGAAAAGAAAGTGCTCGGTTCTTTAATTTTTTTCGATGCTGATTAACGCGCGCGCGCGCACACGTCGTCATTTTTTTTCTATCATGCGAGAAAGGACGGAAATCTCAAGTTTATTTTTTTCTCATTTAAAATTCAAGTTTGGCTTCTGCTGATTAATTTCATTGGAATTTCATTCCGGAGAACTGTACGCAGGTGCCACAGCCGCGCAGTCTCACTTTCCTGTCTTTGATTTATTCTTTTATTTATGATCACTGGAAGTCAATTTCGAAAATTTTTGGTTTATGAGATATTTGATCTGATCAAATGAATTAAAACTTTGGCTTTTCAAATCTTTCTAACCTATCACAATTCTTTTTATTATTAGTAGTTTAAAAGTGAAAATAAAATTTATATCTCTTGTCTTTTTATTAATCTGATAAAACAATTTATTGATTGTGTAATAATTTCTATTTAATACGTTTTTAAATTGAAAATAATATTATTTCCATGAATTCTACATAAACAAATTTAAATTATCATATAAATTAAATAAAATAAGTTAAAATATAGGTCATTATAAAAAAAATAATTAATTTTGCAAATTTAAGTTAAAAGAGTTTATTTTTAATAGATAAGATAATATATTATATACGTGGAATCTAGTATCTAAAAATAATATATCATTGACCTAATTAATAAAACGGCTATATGGAAGTATTACAATCTTCGAAGTTCAAGGAAGTTATTCGATCCTTGGACTTGTCTATTCCATCTGTTAGCTTTATCCTTCCTTTTTATTTCATGGAAAAAAAAGTATAGGAAAATTTTTCATTAAAACTCCTATTAATATGTATAATATTATAAATTTGAAATTATAAAATTGTATGTATAATTTTATTTTATTTATTTTATGTTTCAGGTAAGCTGAAAATGTTTTAACGAGATATTAATTATGCACCAGAATCCGTATGTACTAATTTACAATTCTACATAAAAATGTAAAAATTTAATTATAGCGTAGAAAAAATCCTGTAAAAAATATGCATTTCGTAAATTGAATGATACTTAATGGTACATTAAAATTTATACTATAATTTATTTTTCATTTTTTTTTAACCTTACTTAAAAAATGTAGAATAAATTTGAATAGTTAATTTTGGAATTGAGTTTTTGTAAATTCTAAAAAATTTTATAACATAAATAAAAAGCAACGCAATATGTTGGAAAAAAAAAGGAAAATAATTTTTTTGACTGAGAATATTCTCACACTCGGACCTATACGCAGATACGTTATAATGCAATGTGCAAAATTACGCAACGAATCGGAGAATCTATGCGGCTGCGTAAGCATTATATGGGAAAGCCACTGACCGCCTCATAAACATGTTTAAGTCCGAGAAAGGCGAGCTATCGTTAACACACCGAATAAGCGCCTTCCGTGATCATTGCCTTACACGCATACATAAACGCATTGATTATTTCATTTTCTCGTAAGATTTTCTGACTATATATGACATTAAGGTATCGTTAGAAAACGTTGAAATTGTATTACGGGTTACTTTCGATCATTAGCCGTATCCGATGAAAACTGGCTATTTCAAAATTGCCCGCTGACCATTTTCCGTACTGGTTTTTCATACAACCTGCATTTTTATTTTAAATAGATCTAGAAATACCTATTGCATGTTTATACGTATACACGCTCAAAATTTTCGATAAAACTTTATAGGTTGAACAAAAAAATTAACAAGTATAAATAGATCGTATTTCTGATTAAATTTTCATAAAGTTAATACATTTTATTTGAAAGGCATCACATATCAAAATCCTCTTTGTCGATTCTCATTTATTTGAAACAAATATTATCATACAATTTCAGTATTAAAGTGTAATTAAATAATTTTAATAAATAATATTTTAATTTCATCGATTAAGTAGTTTAAAAAACTATTTTATTGAGTGGTTTTGTTTAATACAGATATTGGAGTAGAATGAAATTTGATTATTTTTATCATGAATAAAACAATCCTCAAATTTAGTTGTACTTGATAAATTAAATTGAGCTAAACATCGTATTATGCTTATTCATCCTCTAGTTTTGAAACAAATATCAAGCTTAATTTCCCCTTGATCCTCTACAAGAGGCATTAATCATATGGAGAAATTCTCTTTTATTAAAATCAAAATATACCAGTTTTCAATAATTTTTCGCGCCGATCAACTTCCAAGCACGTGAATAATAGCCTACCACTACATGTCATATAAAACTTCTACTGTCCTAGAAATGAGATACACGAGAATGAGAAATAATAAAAAAAAATTGAAATGGCAAAAATGATGAGATAAAAAAACTGGTATATAACGCATACTCTATAGATTTCCCGTAGTCGAAGAAAACACAGTTGAGAGAGGCAACAGTCGTATAGCAAAAGCCGTCGTCCATCGAGAAAGAGAAAATGAGAGACAGAAAAAGAGAGAGAAAGAAAGACAAATCGGGTGGGAAAAGAGAAAGCGGGTCAAAGAGCCGTGTACCGCGACATACACAGCAATGAGACAGCCGAGAAGAAGCCGCAAACAGCCTCCGTTGAAGATTCGCATTTTCTTCTTGCTGCTTCTTCATTTTTTTCTGACACAAATGCTTTAATATTAAAATGATTTTGATAATAATTTTCGAATAAAAATTTTATTAATAGCATTATTTTCAGTCTAAAAGTCCGATAAGTTTTTTCATTCTTGATTTTTAACTTTTAAAAAGAATAATATTTGTTTCTTCTTTTACACTTGATCGGTATTTATATAACTACTATTTTATATAAACAGTATTACATAGCGATTTGGATGAATAAATAATAAAAAAATGTTTATCAAAATTTTTCGATATACCAACAAAAACTTTTATATATTTTATCATTCAAATTTTTTAATTTGCTTATATAAGATTAATTCTTAATAAAATCCTCAATCATTCAGAAAAATGGGATGAAAAATTTCTGATAAATATTCTACTTGTTTAGTTTATCAGAAATTAAATAAAAATAATTACTTCACGCAAAATTCTATCATAGTTCTCATCATACTTTTTATTTTTATATTTCCTTATGTGATGAAACAATGTCACGAGCGTTACCTACTTTTACGTAATGCTTTCATTTCTTTAAGTATATTGTACAGATTATTCTTAACTTTTAACAATACTAGATAATATAGAAGTGCATCCTAATTTCAAAGTTTGAGACTGTCATGATATGTTTCAAATTCTAGTGCCTCTTTACTTTTCGTACTATTTATGATTGATCACAGCACCACAAAAAATATGTTTTACACATTTTTACTTGTTGATGTTAACTTCAATAAGTATGATAGGCGTCAAAGATTATTTTGAGTAAAGTTTTATAAATTAGTTAACAAAGATAAAGGAATAAGTTATAGAAGAAATACAAATGTGGATATTTAGTGAATTTTGTTTTTAAATAAAATCAAGAATTTATAGTGCATGAACAAAGTTTTAAACACCTAAAGATAATTAAAAAAAAATACTATTTGACTAGCGACAGCGTTCAGATCGTTACAAGGATTACACATACGTCGAATATAGAACTCAGACAATAAAAACTTTTAAAGGCTTCATTTCCAACCTGTTCATCATTTTACACCAAATTTTTCATAAATTTAATTTCCAATTTTTTATTTGTTTTTATGTATAAATATATGAATCAATTTATATTGTTATTACATTATATTATCTTATATTTCTAAATCATAAAAATAATTTATCTATTTTTTAAGTAGTTCAGATTTTTGAAAAAATTGGCTGTTCTCGAGTAGGCTTTGCGTGTGCTTATTCTTTTACTGGAATCTTACACAGAAACATACATATTCTGAAAACCAAAACATTGACTGAAACGTTTTGAGATAATGGCTACAGAAAATAAAAAAAAAACTGAATATACCTACTCAAGTTATGCTACCTAAGCTGCTCATCTTTTTCCTTTTCTTTTCAGTACAAGCAAGTTTCCATTGTCTTGAGTTATAGTTTTACGTATATCTGTTTGTTTGCTGGCTTGCCTTTGTGCACCGACGTACAGACGATTATTTCGCGTGCTCCATATAATATACCTTCTCAAAAGCCTCCCTCCTCCTTACTCCGGTCTTTTTTTTTAGTGTGCAATGTTTATCGTTGAGAGGAGAGCTTCTATTCTTCGTGACTTGAAAAAACAACTACTGAGAAAGTCCTTTTTTAGTTTTGTTTCAACTTTTTGCTTTGGACTTTTCTTACTCTCTTTTTTTGATCTCTTTCATCTTTTCTTTTTGTATATTAGACTTAATATGCAGCTCTTATTCTTCTTTGTCTTTGTTCTTTAATTTAATTTGTTCTTGCCTGTGTTTTTTATATCTTTTTAATTATAAAATTTTTCATCAAATTTCTAAAGTTATTAAAAATTATAAAATATTCTAATAAAAAATATTTAACAATTAGAATAAAACTTGTTATAATTTTGAATATTTTACTGTACGAACTTCTAATTTATAAAAAAATAAAAATATACAACTTTATAAGCCTTTACTTTCTCAAAGAAAAAGCTTTGTTTTAACGAGAAAAACTTTTCTAAAGATCTCATCATATTAGAAGTATGTTTTGTGACTCCAAGATTGAAAAAATTATACCTTCAGAATAATGTGTTTGTGTGCATCCTATTTTGTTTTTTTTTTTCAAAGAAAAAACTAGTTTATAGTTTAAAAAAAAAAAGTTTTAAAAATAAGAATTTTGAAAACTATTTTTATTATAGCAATTAAAAAATATCTATGTGTGTGTTCAGTATTTTAAAATGTCTTGTAATTAAAACAAAGTCCTTTATAATGTTTATACTTTTAAATGAATAAAGAGGTGCATGTACCGAAGAAGTAATAAAAAATAATTTCTGAAATTTAATTACTACATAGTTTGATACTACTAACACTATATACCGAATGCTGAAAATTAATTAGTGTTGAGCTTCTTTGTTTAAATACTTTTATTCTTTTTGCATTGGGACGACTAAGAATCTAAAAAAATAAAACTGCTATGTACTTAATGAATATCGAAGATAGGGTTGCCCGCACGGTGAAAAGGGAAAGCAAAGACAAGAATCGCACCAATCATTAGACAATAGGCGGTCGTGGCTTTGAAATAAGTTGGTGTATACATTTTTTTATTTTCCTTTTTTTACAGCGCTACGCTGTTGTCTTTTTCATCGATTGTCTTGTGTAATGAATGAAATTGTCGCTCTTAGCACTCTGCGAATAATTCTTAAGGAGATACAAAGTAAATCGCTTTCCTTCCGAGAAAGCATTACTGTTTCGACATTTATTTTAATGATTCTCTTTTTTTTTTGCCACTTTACTTCTTCTCGAGGTAGTTTAAAAAGCAAAAAAGTTTATAGAATAAAGTTATCTGGAGAATAGATTGATTTTATCGGGATGGAATTCATTAATTTTATTGAATTCTCAATTCAACTTTGCTCGACATTGCAACACTTTTTCCGAAAAATAACTTGGCTTAATTATCTTGTAAAATTTTTAAGATGATGCGTATATTATTAAATAAAAGTAAATCAAATAAAAAATAAATTTATTTAATATTATTTTGCTTGTTTTTTCTTTCACTTAAGTTTCTTCATAAATAAACTTTTTTTTGATTTACGAGTAAAATAAAAATTAATCTTTGTATTCAATAAACTCATTGCTAAGAATAGCATTCTAGGGGATGATTTCTCGATAAAAATAAACAATTTATCACAATCTGTCCTTTTTTCAAGCAGTGCATAAAGATTAAATACGGATACGTTCCGTCTCAAATTAATGTGACAAATGATTTGTTGCTTATAGAATCATCTTCCTGATATAAGTCTTTTATCCCTTAAGAAAGCACCCTCAGCAATTAAATTTTGTTTTTTTGTCATTATGTAATCAACACCCTACAAAATAAACAATATTTTATATCTTATTTTTATAACTAATTGATTTTTCTAAGTAATTACTTTGCAAAAAAAAACGTGATAGGAAGTAATTTGTTACTAATCTCGAAAATAAAATTAGTATTTACAGGCACTAATAAGTGAAGCAGATGTGTTTATCCAATTTAATTTCACTCATTCAACTATAAAAAGTTTAATTTTAATTTGGTAATCTTTTGATAAAATATCAAATTTTCAAGCAAAATCAATATAAATAAATTTCTGAAATAATAACTCGATCCTGATGATCAAACATTGAAAATATTTATGTTGCTAAACCCTCAAATTATAATGAATCTAAATATTTAATTTCACAATGATAGACTATTCCGTATCGATATTAAGCTTTTAATTGTAAGCAGTTGTACATTCAGGAGTGAAACAAGGTTTAAGTTTAGTCTATTGAGAGTCGGTAGCCAAAATTCCAACGAATAACTTGGATACAGATATCTAGCTGCAACGTCGGCTTAAATTCGTATACGAGCACGACTTGTTAGCTTATATATGTGTGTCCAGTAAACTTTAAGTCGGACTTTCTATATGCGACACGCTAAAACAATTTTCCAAAGTACTGAATATGTAGGAGTATCAGAAATAGTTTCTCTCTGCTAAAGCTTACTCTATTCGTGGAATTTCATGCATACCGTGTACCAAGGTGGCTTGAGCATCTGTCTCTCAATATTGTAGATGCATTTAAATGTACATATTACTTTAACGATATTTTTCTTGATCAAATTTCATTTTTTTAAGAATTTTTTTGAAAATATTTAATATTTAAAATTTTTAGATTTTTTTGAACAACAAATTTTCTTAGGTTATGATATCTAATTTGAAATGAAGAAATGAAAAGATATATTTTTTGTGTGAGAATTAATAAAAAAAGCCTGAAATTCAATATATTCCTATTTTTAATCTGTAATAAATATGGAATATATTTTGTTGAGGAAAAAAAAGTATATTAAAAATATTATTATAAAACAAAAAACAAAAATAAACAATCGTGTCAATGAAAATCTGAGGTTTGAATAATCACCTTTTTTGATAAATATAATATTAATGTAATAAAATTTTCAAAATCATCGTGTCATGTAAGAATGTATTTTAAAGAAACATTATTCGAGATTTTCAAGCAACTTTTAGGCGTGATAACTGCTGTCATTTCGGAATCTTATTGGTCAGAGAATTTTCATAGTCGAGTGAGTACAAATAAACATTTTTTATATAAAACATAAAAAATCTAGTTTTTTCAATTATTTATTCTTCTAACCTTTAAAAAATTGCAGTAAAAAATAGTATGCCAAAAAAACGTTATCTCTTTGATCTTCAATATTTACAATTCTTAAAATCAAAGTTAACCTATTAGAATTTTTGTTAATCATTTCCTCTCTTTATATACTAAAATAAACAATTTATAATCTTGCATAAGTCACCGCGAAGACTGAACTTACACGTGTTTGCAAAAAAAAGGGGTAGAGTAAACCGGCGTTTTCCAAGAATCACCGCAAAAGAGAATTAAGCTTCAACGTGTGCATAATCTGACCTTGAAAGAGGGCAAGGTGTAATGTCGTATCCCAGCGCATTACATAGATATATACATGCACATTCATATATATGTATTGAAAGTACGACCGTGAATTTAGCGAAAATTGTAAAGCTGCGATGTAAGGGAGAGCTCTGCGCATTGATTAGCTAGGACGGGGACGAAAATTGCGTCATAACGCGAGCACACGGGAGCGCCTGTCTTTCATACTCGGTATATCTAACGTACAGGTTATATTATAGGGAGTCGAAGCAATGCACATATATATACGTATGCGCTTGCATCGATTAGCCTTCGCGCAACTCGACTAAGGTCGTACTTATGGTGTTATTTTTTGCTTTTTCTTTTTTCTCTACTCTCGGTATGTATGTATATATATATATATATGCATAGCACAAGTGAAAGTTAGATCAAATTGAGAGATTGGTATGATAATTTACAATTTTTTATTTTTTGTTTCTTATTTTTTTAATCGCTATAATTGCTTTTCTATTTTAATCTTTGTAATGTAACAATTGATGATAACTATTATTATAAATTTACGTGATATTTTTCACGAAACTGTATAGTGAACAAGTTATAAATAAGTCCTGTGTTATTTATTGCATTTACAATATTTTCTATTATTAATTTCTTTCATGCATATACGAAAGGGAATACATGATTACATTCATAAATAATTAGGAGATACATTCATATTATATTATTTATTTTTTTATTCAAACATATTTTTTCTAATAAGCAACTAATAAGTTACTTTATATTTTATGGATATTGACTAATTAAAAAATAACGTCGTTTATGTATAAACTGCATTACGAAATACTAACGGCATTTCTTGATATAACTTAAACATTTCTCTTTGAACTCTTGGCTGTTTAAATCGCTATTTTCTGTACGTACATGTGCGTGTGAACGTATATAAATGCCACGTGTGCGAATGCTTTGATGACATAATCAAATGACAATCAATCGATCAATAGATTTGCTTTCTCATTATTCCTCTTTTTTTCCTTGAATATTTATACGCTTGCTGTACGGTTATAATATTTGACTGCACACTTTTTCCTCGCTTTGTAACATTCGTTTATTCGCTTTTTTCTTTCTATCTTTATATTTTTTCTCTTCATTCCTAATGCTCTTATACTCGTTGCTTTTCTTCGTTTTATCCAACACGCGCTCTTTATCGCGCGCTCGCATATGCACACACACAACATGCGAACCCAAGCTAAAAAGCATAAATCTTGACTTGCATCTCTCACGCGTCCGCCGCAGGTGTTGCGCGACTGCAATCACGCTCTCGAGAACGCTAAAGAAAGCGAAAAAAAAAATAAAATAAAAAAGAAAAAAACTGTATTCTTTAAAGCTCTGAGTGAAGTGGTAAATCATTAAGGATTGAAAGAGATGGATGATTAATGGCTTTTATAATTGTTTCGATTCTTTGCCTTTTCTTTAAGGAATAATAAAAAAATAAACTTTTTTAATTCAATCTATACTGTTACATATTCAGATGATTATAAAACTCCGACATTGAATTAAAGTATTTTTGTACTTTAAGGTAATATATTGTAATTTAATTAATTAAAGATGATTAATATTATCTTTTTTATATTTTTTTTATACTGAAAAGAAACATTATATTAAGTTAATAAAGATCGAAGAAGATTGAAGAAGAAAATCTTTTTAAAATGTATAATAACTAGGGTAAAAATCTTTTACATTCGTTATATTTCCACGTGGACTAAATTATATCGCAACGAGTATCGAGGTTTCTGGTATTGCAAACAATAACTATTGGATTAATTTTGGAAAAAAGACTCGATGAGAGGGCATAAGAAATTCATTCAAGTTGTCGAGAATAATACAATATTCCATCTTCAGTGTAGCTTTGATAAGTAGAACATCAGAAACACGTGTCGGTATTCCCCCTTGTTTATACTTAATGTTAATAATGAAAGCTCGAAAAACATAAGATGACTTTTTAATCGTAAAGATATATTTCTGTCCCTTTTATGGGATTAAAAGTCACCTTATTTTTTGCATCGCTGCGCAACAATTTGTGTTTTTACGCAAGGCTAAACAATGTTGAATGATTGTTTCATCAATACTTAAAGCTCAATGATGGATTAAGTAGATGCGGTCATATATTTTTCTTTTTCTCTCTCTCTCTCTCTCTCTCTCATTTCATTTTTATTACTTTGTATACACACTGTTTATGTGAACGTATAAGCGAAAAATTCTCTTTTAAGTTTTGCATAGCAATCGATTGATGGATGTTTGGGATGGCGAAAAATTCTCTTTTAACTTTTGTATAGCAATCGATTGATGGATGTTTGGAATGACGAATGAATATCTTTGGGAACTGCTAACGAGAAACTCGTTAAAAAAGAAAATTCATTAAGTTTTGCGGATTAAGATATAAATGTCAAACAAAAAAATTCTTAATATTTATACTAATTTATTAATATATTAACGAAACATTAATCAATATACTCTTGGAATATAAATTGGCTTATTAATCAGAACTACGCACATCTCGTTTGTTTAGAGAAAATAATACATTTTATACTTTTGATATATAAGGTAAAAAGTTATTTTTTTGAGAATGTGAACGAAAAGTAGCTTATTCCAAAGTGTTACGTAGAAAACGAGCACGAAGTTATGTATGTACATAACGTCCTGATTATAAACTATTTTTATAATAGTCAACAATTTTAATTTTACACTATCATTGTAATAACCTATGCTTACGTTCTGTACTGTTTTCTCTTCAAGGAAAAATATTATTTTTAAAGATCGTATGAACTATATTTTTTGCAAACTGAAAAAACATACTTTTCAATTATATTAATAATGTAATTTTCCAAAATACCACATGAATTGTGTCAATCTTCATCAAACTACGAAACATTGATATCTTTTGTTTCGTTTAAACGAAGTTATCATTTTTTATAAAAAAATAATTGATTCGAAAATTCAATTTTAATTAAATTAAATTTTTAAATTTCGAAATATTACAAAGTAAAATATTAAAAATCCTTAATACATTATACTGTACAGTATTTAATTACGTTGTGCTTACGTAAAATTGAAATTAAAAACGTGTTTCTCATTTAGAACATTCCTGTTAAATTTTTAAACAGAATTAATTTTTAAGACATTTGACTTGAATTTTTTTGTAATTTCTAATAAATATTAATTTGTGAAACAATTTTTAGCCCGTATTATAGTGAATTATTTTTAAGCAGTAATACCAGCAGTGTAGTTATTAAAACTTTAGCGTTCAGCATCTTTAATAATCAATCGATTAAACCGCTTTCATATAAAATGTAGTTTGGAATTTTAAAATTATTTGTATACTCTTCTGTCACGTTACAAACGTTTGACAAAAACAATCTGCAATTCGTTCTAAAAATAATGTTAGATTAAATTCAGATGTTCGAGAATCCGAAATAATTGATGAGTTAGTGACGCAATGCGTTGATAATGAAGTTACGTGAAAGGTCCAGAATATAACAAACATAATATCATGCATACGGAAACTTCCGATGTTCGTATCAGAATACCTCTCAAATAAATGTTAAAAGACGGACTTAAAGAATTTATATTTAGTATGTTAGGCGAATACCCACAAATGAGAACAAATGACTCGACGAAAAATGGAAAAATTTTCCCTAGCCATTTTCCCCTCTTATTCTCGTTCTCCTCTTTTTTCAAGTATACAACATCGTATATGGGAAAACTTTATTCTGCTTTTACCTTTCTTTTTTTTCACCGGAGTCTGTATAACCCTGCTCGACCTTTAGTCCTCTATTAAATTATTCAATGATACGTCGCTTAAAATTCTTTTAGGAAAGTATATATACGGATGCTGCACATACGTAGGGTCTGGATAGTTTTAGTTTTTCTTTTTTTGTCGCGCGCATGCTTCAAACAAATAAACTAGCGACCTTATTACCAAATGTTATTTTAGAAAGACTTTGTTATTGGGGTTCATGCAAAAAAAAATCCTGAAATTTTTTTTACATTATGCATGTAGATAGGAAAAGGGCAAAAAATATATGAATTATATGTATACTTGCTCTTACGTCTACGACCACAATTTACGTAATGAAATCTACTTTTTTCGTGGGCCAATCACTTAAAATAACTAAAATAATTATCTTTATTTACAAAAAAAATCAATACACAAATTTCACGTGATAATTCAATGAATTTATAAAAATGTTCAATATAGTTTAATATCAGTTATAGCTGAGCAAAAATATACCAATAAAACATAAATCTTAATAAAATGAATTTCGCAGCTAACATCCGAGCAGCTGATTTAATTCAGAATATTTTTTTTTCCCGTCTATAGCAAAGCGTAAATATTATCGATTTCTAATCATGTTTTATACACGATCACCGATAGACTATAGGCACACATACTTTTCAAAGCAAACACCAAGTTTACATTCAAGACTATATCAACTTCGCGTATGCGTGTATATTGACCACTTTGTATTAAATGCATTAAGAAAGTATCCAACCACTGCGTACATAAGCATTAATCAAGCTATTCTATTACTTATATTCTATAAATCTTATTATCTTTCTCACTCATTTATGATATGTTGAAAACAACATTCTTTTTTTAATATTACAAGTAAATCCGAATCCTTTTTCAAGCATCCTTTACTCCAACCTTTAGAAACGAAAAAACTGCAGAAAAAAAAGTAAAATCAGTATTTGTAATAGAGTAAAAAGTTTTATTTTAGCTTCTGTTCTATGCTTAATTCACTTGGATTGACGATAAAAATAAGAAAAAAGAGAAAGAGAGGTAGAAGTAAAGAAGAATTTAATCGTCCCAAATGCTAATTAAGGCGAAAGTTTGTGCTAGTATGGCATTGAACTTGCATTAATCGTGGCCTTGCTTTATACATACTTATAGGTAGGCACATTAATGTTTATATATATACACATAAGAGGAGCATGGGTATATAAGATTGTAACGGTGAATTCCGGTCAGTGGGCGACCCGATCTCTTGTAACATTATCCCAGTTGTGTGCCTCAGCCGCTTGCCGTCGGTGAAATCGTCGTCGTCCGTGTGTATATATACTCGAGCTTCCTTTCCAATAATGCGCGCTCCAGGCAATATTATTATTCAGTGAAATTAATCGCGAGGAAGCGAGATTATTTGCTGATATAAATTTTTGGCTAAATACTACTTTTTTTTCTTCTCTTTTTTTTTACTGGAAAAGTTAGAAGGGGAAAAAGAAATTTATGTGGTCAAGGTCCGCAATATATGTTTAATTTGGAAGAAAAATTAATGAAAGTAGAACTGAAATAGGTCAACTTATACGCTGGAGAAATTTGTTTGCTATTTTGGAAAGAATTTAAGATTCAGGATAATCCAGATCAATGATAATAAAAATTCGGTGTTTATACAGTAACATAAAGATCGAATTTTCATTGATTAAATTACTAATTTTAAATGAAATTCTAAAGCTGAAATGTATCGAGTACACTAATATTTAATTTTTAAAATTCAAGACTCAATATTGACTATATTTTTAATTATCTTGTAAATACTTTTACTATGAGGGTTATGTGTACAGGCTTAAAAAGTACAAAAAAGCATTATTTGATTTCTGATAATCATCTACTTTCCATTATTTCGTAACCTTTAATTTTTCTTATAATTTACAAACTCTAAATATCGAATTTTTTTTTGCAATTAAATTTTGATTTTTTGTGATTAAGCAAATAAAAATTCGATTATAAATAGACATATTTTATTATCTAGATGAATTAACATTGAAAATTCAATTATTTATTTTGATATTTGAATTTATTGTGTAAAAAGTATGTTTAATTTAGTTATATATTTATATTGCCGTGATTTTAATTAGAACTACAATAATCTGACAAGATAACAATAACATTAATGTTTATTTACTTGTTTTATAGATTCCGGACAGTTTGCTTATAATCAGATTATAGAATTATTTTATTACATACACAGTGTTGAAAGAAAAACATGATTCTCGTCAGCTGCAAGAGAACTAGTGGTCTATTATTTAACACCGGCGTAAAAACTAAAAATAAATATTGCAATACAGAATTTATAGAGAAGCGGATTAACGAGAAAAAAGATAGAGTAGAAAGTAATAAATTAATCGAACGGCAATAAAAATTAATCAATCTCCAAACGTGTACAATCGAATGTATATAATGTTTAAGCTACTTTACTTCCAATTTTATATTACAAGTTACATGAATATATAAAAATTCCATATTACTCGGTTGGATAATCAGTTTTTTTTTCTTTTGCAATATCCGCTCCAATTCTTCACAATAGAGATAAAAATATATTGGATTTAAAAATCTTCTGATAATGAAATTCACATTGTTTAGCTTCCTGCAAAAGAAACTTTGTAGTTATAGAAAAAATATTTTTTTAAAATAACATTATAGGAATACCTTTTAAGTAATTAGAAATTTAAGAGTATTATTTAAAACAAAATACCTGTACGCATGTATGAATGTATGCGTATAAGTGTGTCTGTCCGTATATGCGCTTTCAAATCTTCAAATTGGTTTAATCAATTTTAATTGAACACAATTTTTTTGTATTTCTCGAGAAGATGGCGATTAAATCTTTTCATTTTAATTGTCATTTTTGCGTTTTAAATCAATATACATTCGTTAAACTTCAAATTATAATCTCAATTTTATCTAATATTTAGAGAAAAAGTCAGTAACGGCTACCTAACGATTAGGTAAACTACAGACAATGATTCTCAGTTTGACTCTTCATTTAACTTTTTATAATTTACTATCTAACTCTTTAGAAATGAGTCCTTAGTTTTCTCAGATCATTTGTAAAATCATAACCTTACTTTTGACGTGTGGAGCTAAAATATAGATTAGTATTTATTCCTATTCCTTTAATAATTGCCGATTCTATGATTTTTAACGTAAATATTTCAAATAGCATCATTCTTTTGATATAGGGGAATAATATTGATTCATAAACTATAAAACGTAATTATAAAATTCGAATGAATTATTTTTTATTATAGATACTAACATTTACAAGGAAATTGTGCAAAATCTCAAAATTATGGATTCTTTGAAATTCTATAAAATAATTTTTTCAAAAAAAATTAAACCTGTCTTTCAACATTTTGTCCAATGCATCGTAAAACTCATATATTTTTAATATTGTGAAATTCTATATCTATATATAATGTGAAAATATCATATATCGTAGAATACCCTGGATCATAAAATATCGTATCTCAACGAACCTTTGTAAAATATTTCATCCCTACGGGCTTTAATAAAATGCCCTTTCTAAACGAATCCTTGCAGTATGATGAGTCTTTAAAACCTTCGGTTTAATTTTGGAAAATGACAATATCACTGTTCTAAATTATTTTACTTCATAGATTTATTTCATATTAAAGTTTTATGTTCTCTATTTTTTAGGTCAAGTTTATCAATTATTAATTTTTTACTACGAATTCAGATTGGGGTTAAAAAAATTAATTATTTATATTTTTAAAATATAGATTTTTTAATCTTCTTAAGTTGAAATGAATGATTGTCAATTAATTGATTGATGATTGATAGCACTACTTCTATATACTGTCAAAGATTATATGAAATTTTATGTGGTAAAGTGAAATGATTTAAGGTATTGCTGTAATTATGCTGTAAAATAAATGAAATTTACTGCAATTTGCATTAAAATTAATGAACTTTGCAGTAATTATGCTGCAAAATACATGAATTTTAATGTAAATATACATGATTTTCATTGGTGTACTGTCTTGAAATATTACATGTAATGGAAGCAACTGACATTTTTTTAACAGTACATATTGCAAAAAAAGATTTCAGAGAAATCCTTGACCCAAAAGGTAAATTCATTATTCAAATTTTCATTATTAAAAAAAAATTTATTTTATCCTCAATAACACAAATAAATTGAAAATTGCTAAATATTTAATAATAAAGTTAAAATTTAGATAATATAAAATACCATGCACAACTATGTTTGTGTTAAAATTAGAAAACGTTTTTATGTTTATTAGAAACATAGTGATTTTTGCACTTCTCGTAAGCCATATGATTGCCGGAATAGATATTGTTGTTAAAAAAATTTATGTTCCATGTAATGGTAATAATTAATAGTAAATAGTTAGGCATTAAATAACAGAGTATTCTATATTTCATGCAGCAGCATGTATAAAACAGGTACTTATCTATTTTTTTCTTTACTGCTTATTTTAAAAATAAAATTATTCTTGAATCTTGCGGAAAATCAGGTGAGTTCCATACGTGTGAAAGTGATGAAAGCGATTATTATTACAATGCATTTATTATCAGAACATATGTATTTAGAAAAAAATTCACTCGAGCATCAACACGTTCTCGCGTTTGACCTAGTCGGGCTAAATTTATTATTCACTTCGATTTTATACTTTCCTGCACATTTATTCTTCTGATCAATTAGCATATTATTTACTTTCCATTATTCTTTATTTAGAGCGTAACTAAAAAAATTTCTTATATTACAATTATTGTTTTTTTTTTTTTTTTTTTTTTTTAAAGAAAGATTAATATATAAAGGATATTGTCCTCTATATGATTAACCTTTTTATATGGTGAAGTCGAGGGAGTCCCCCGCCCGGCATCTGTTTAACACATTACATCAGGCTAGAACTGTCAGACCCACCATACCGAAAACTTTGACTACCGATGGATGGTCAGCCACTTTTGTAACCAACAATCAACCGATACCCAATGAGGTCGGATTTTTTAAAGAGTCGCGATATAAATAGCACATACACTTATTTTCTTTCGAAAAAAAAGTTAGAGGTACCTGGCCAGGATTCGAACCCATGCCCTCCGCGTTGAAGGCAAGAGCTCTATCCATTACACCACCGCGCTCTCACACAATTATTATGTTAACAAGCGTTTTTGCTAATTAGATTTCATCAAACATAAACAATTATAATTAGCAATTTAAAAAAGGTCATAATGCATTTATAGACTTTAATGTTAGATGAATAAGTAATTATTTGCGCTTAAAGAATATTTAAACTCATTTTTAATATTAAACATCAAAAATCACCACGAACAAAACAAATCCATTGCTCGAGCAAATTTATTTGCGATAAAAATTATATAAATTCTTCATCGAAAATATTAAGTAATAAATTTAATTATTCTCAAATTGTGAAAAAGTCAATGCTTTTCTGTAAACGGATAGAATTCTGTAAACTGGATAGAAGAAAATAAATGACCATATATTACAAAACATAAATAAAACAAAATGATAAAAAAATTTCTTTGTAAACAATAAATCACTAATTAATAAATAATTATTACAGAATCATAAAAATTAATTTATAAAGAATCTTTTGAAGATTAAATTAATAAAAATAAAAAAATTATTTTGTCGAGCATGAAATTTTGCATGCAAGATAAATTTAAATGATTAATAACGTAAAAACCGAAATAAAAATAATATTTGTCAATTTAAAAGCATTGCAACTTTCAGGCATTGAAATAGCTATTTGTGCATCCTGTAAAAATGTAATAAAAAAAGGAAACATCACATAGAAGCAAATATTATGAGTTGAGCAAAAAGCATCATATGTCGTATACGAACTTTCGCGAATCATACATACGCAATTTCTCATCTAAAGGACTCTCGAGAGTTGAAGCGCGTAATTTTCTTCCGTGAAAGTCAAACCGAAATATTTCATATATATATGTATGAGTGTATAAATTTGTTCTTATGGCACAGCTTAGTATTTACAATAAAAAGAAGTACATATATAGATGGAAATTTTTGCAGAGGTTGCATTTGTTTGATGCTTTTAACGCTTCTTCCTTTCTGATGTAAATTCGCGTCACTCTCTTTTCCCGTGTGTAAAGAGCACAAACACAAGACCCGTCATTATAAAACACTATTGTTTATGGTTAATTATGAAGGAGGTCGATTGCGTATACTGCCTGCCTGCCTGAAGAAGTAGTTCATTATACTTGGTAAAGCTTTCGCGCGACGTCATTACCCTCCATTGCCGGATTATATCTTTGCCAAGTTAAGAAGCTGGGGATTTGTCGCTACAGGTTAAACTCAAAAAAATTCCTTTCATTAGTAAATTTTGGTATTTAAATATAAAGAAATAAAGATTCTTTTGAAAATTTTAATTGGTTATTAATTTTTTTATTAATTTTTTCATAATATTATTTATAATTTGTTTAAATGCAAATCTAAAAAATTGAAATTTCATATAATTTTGTAAAATTTGTAAAATGGATAAAAATAATACTTAAATAATACTTGTAAAAAATTCATCATTCCATAAAGAAATAAAATAATTTATTTACTCTAAATAAATAAAATAAATGAAATATTACGTTCCAAAAGCATGATTTTAAAATGCAAAGACTATTTATTCTACAACATGGAGAAGCAATAATAAATGTAATATCAAAAGTTAATAAGAAAAATTATGTACTTTCTCAAAGACGTATACATTACATTCTCGTATATAAAGTCAATTTCTATACACATCCGTATAAGCATAGATATACATGTATATACATGTATACGCAATATGCAGATTGAATTGCGTTCAACTTGAGCAAATCGGGAATCTTGGAGTGTGTGGCGATTGCGTTTTCTAGAAAAATAACGTAGAATTGCGGGTACCGTTGCGCCGTCGGCTTGGATGCACTTGGACTCTTAACGACCGTAATCGTTTCTCTCTTGCTTTCCTAATGCTATAAGAGACGACGACGCTATGCGGAAAACTTTCAATTTGCTGCTATGTGGCAATATCGCGTGTACCTGCCTGCCTACGCAGTAAGAGGATCATCGTCTTTACAAACACGATGTCATTCGTAATATTTTCATATTAAGATTATACTTTATGACTTTATAATGTAAAACAGGATAATTTTATTTTCGATATAGTTTAAATTTTTAAATCATTTATTTTTTAACAATATTTACTTAATAAACATTTATTGTATAATAATTACATAAAAATTTAATTTTATTATAAAATTTTAGTAATATCTAAATTACTTATAATTTAGTACATTTATTTTAAAACTATTATCAGATTTTAAATTGTAGTGCTTTTAGGCGTTTTTATTTTTTTTCGATTCCAGTATTTTCTAATCGTAATAATTTATTGCTCTTGTGTAACTTGTAATTTCTTTTACAGATTTAACTGAAGTAGAATTTAATAACTATATTTATGTTACCCATTTTTTTCGATGAAAAATCATAACAATAATTTCAAATAACTAAAATCAAAAATGCATTTGGGACATATTAAATTCTCATTTCTTAAATTTTTCGATGTTTTATCTATATATTTAGAGGTCGTCAGTGGCTCAGTCGGTCGAGCGATGGATTCATAATCTCGAGGATTCGAGTTCGAATCCCGCTCATGGCAACCGATTGATACAAGCATCATTGTATACGATACATGCTTTGTTCACAAACACATTTAAAAACCTCTGTCGCTAATTAGCATCATAATGATAGCATAAATCCAGCAACATTAAAATAAAATTAAAAAATCTATATATCTATGAAGTAATAAGAATATGTATTTAAGTTACAACCAGAAACAATAATAATCTTATTTTTTTTAATTAATTTTTGAAAATTTTTATCATTTATTAAATCTGTGAATGAAATCATTCTATTTTGATTACCTATATTTTCAGAATTTCATCTTTATTCCATGTATTTTATCAAGTATGCGTATACGATCTCTATCAAATGATCATTTAAGGCGTCGATATTTCAGATCTATGAACAATCATAATACTGATTAGAAATTGTCAAGTCAAAAAAAAAAAAGAAAAAAAAACCAAAAAGAATAAAAGAAATTCCAGTACTAATTGCAAACGTAGTTCGTATAGCAAAATTTGCACATGGCCTGATTGATATGCCGATCGAAGACGTGCGATTAAACGCGACCAGTAATTTTCGATTGAAATTATGCAAAAAAATTTTCATTCGCGTGAACCTCAAGTGTCGCAGAGAGAATGCATAAGAGTTATCGACGTGGATAGCTGCTGGAAAATTTATGCTATTCAGGCTCACCTTTTTATTTTTATTTTCTTTTTTTTTTATTTAATCGAGATGAAAGATGGCCTTTTAATTCTAGATTAACGATTTAAGATTAGTGTCCAAACGCTTTAGATTGATTTATAGCTTTATTTTTCATAAATCAAATTAACATTTTTTATCAGTATGTATATTGAAAATATTATTGCTCTATTAATCACATTTTGTTATTACATTTTAAACTTTAATATGACTTTATTACATATTATAACGTTATTTTTTAACCATTTTATTAAGTCCATTAAAATGACAATAGTATAAGGATATTTTATAAGTTTAATGGTGATTTAAATAAAAAATTTTTCTAGATTTTCAGATTTGCATAATGAATAGCCAAAGAGTTAAACTGAAATTTCTAAGCATGAATAATATCCATTCTTGTAAAGTACTCAAGCTCAAAGCTTGTTAATTAAATCATCAGTTGTAGAATAATTGACATTAAAATGATTTGGCACTTTGCATATATAGCTTAATAGTATTTATGGAAGTCTGTCAAGTACAATGGATTTTCATTCATGAAAACAATGTTTGTTAACTGGCATATAACTAATTTACTATTCAAATGGGCTTTCAAACTATCCGTATTTTCCTATAAATTAATTTCACGTATATTCATTGTTAACGCAAACTTCAATTAGAATAAAATCGATACTTTAATTTAACAAAAATATCACTATTCATTTATTTGCGATATAGTGTTTTAGCATTAAGAAATAAATTTATAAACGGAATCGAATTAGGATTTCATTCATATTTAATTTAATAATTAAAGTTATTTAAAAATAAGTCAATCATTCTATTCTTGAAAAAAAATTAAATATTAATACACATTGCGGTGTTGTAATAGATATATCTTATTTTGTTATTTTTCCATGTTTTGGTTTAGTCTTAAATAACAAGATACATGAAAAACTAAAGTGCAATATCCATAATAAGAAATTATTTACTCTAGACACAAAACGTAATACTAAACGTAGACAGGTGCAGTGTTGAAAGTAAAATGATTGGCTTATGAATATTAATAAGTATTCGAGCGCGTTCCGTATATACTATACGTATGTATCTCTTGCTAAGCCATATTACGCACATGCCAACTAAGAGTAACACGTTCTTGTCTGATTACTTTCGAAATTTTTTTGCTCCAACCAAAAGAGAGGTAGAATCTTGAGAACTTTAATGTTATGTGTCATTTTTTTTATTCGACCATTCAATCAGCTGTTGGTAATTACGCGCTGGACAATTTTGTATTTATACCAAAATGAAATTTTTTTTTCCAACCACCGAAACTTTACTTAACAAAACAGAATACTTGTCTCTCGACAATTTAAAGCCAACAAAGATTTTTTATTTACCTTTCACATCGATATCACATTGTTTATAGGAGATAAATACATATTTTCGAATCTCGTATGGATTATTATGTAATACTTATATACAGGTAAAAAAAAATAAAAGAGAACATATTAGATGAGAATAACATGGTATTGCCCACCTTGCGCAACCTGTCATTCTTTGGTTGAACTCGCGTTCTTCTTGCAAGATTAAATTTTTTAAATACGCTCAGAATAAATGCTTTGAGAGAAGGCAAGACTATTTTATTTATATACAACATCATTTTTTACGTGATTACATTTTTTTTAAAATTGTATACGAGGATATCAGTGTGTTGTGAAATATCACTTTTACATTTAAAAAATATTCATTTACATGTGTTGTTCGCTTATATCATCTCTGTAACATGCGATTGCATATTGTAAACTTAACATTATCATCATTTTTAATTGTAATCTTTGTAAAAAATATTAATCCATAATATTTTAACGTCAACTCGAAGAAAAATTATAAAATATATTATTTTAAGAGGATTTTGTTAATTTTCATAATTGTCAAAAATGACAATTATGAAAATATTAAATATGAATATGATGAACTTCGATGATACATTAATACACGATATTAATGTGTAGTAATGCACAGATTATTAAAATACCCTTTATATGATATTTTACATACTGTAATTAGTTTCCCATAATTTTCCTTCTTTTGGCAGTTGCAAATAATTTCCTTGCAAATTTTAGAACAAATCTATCGAGTACTTAATGTAAAATAAAAAAAAAGTAAAATCACGCTAAGAAAATTAGTTTTCAAAAGCTTGTTTTCTTTAGACGGTAGCGAATAAATTGTATATAAAGCAAATCTATCGAATAGTTTACAAAACTAGAAAAAGAATGGAAAATTAAAATTTTTTTTTTAATTTTCAAAATGCTCAGAAATTAAAACTGCTAAGAAAATCAGTTTTCAAAAGTTTACCTTCTTTTGAGTCTTCCCTGAGTTCAAATATGTACAAATTAATAAAAAAATAGAAAAAAAAAATTTTCATAGATACAATGCATTCTCTATGAGAAAGTAAAATGAAGCTTCAATACAATTTATTCAATTAATAAATTATAAAATTCAAATTAACAAAAATTAATATTATTTAGACATTAAGACAAGTTTTAATGATACATTTATCTTAGTTAACAATTAGTATTGACCTCCATGAAAAAGTTATAATTATTATTTTATCAAAATTAAAATTTAATTGAACCCAATATAATGAAATAGATTACAAGGATGAAATAAATTCCATGCAGAAAAAAAATTTGAAAACAATTTTAAATAAAATATATTTTTCAAAACGTTAAATCGCAAAGCATTCGAACTTCAAACGGAAATCATAAATATTATAGCCAATTATGATGTAGATATATTGAAATTCTTTGTCTATATCGTGACTCACGAGCACCAATAGAACATTGCAATAAATATACTATACGTCTCTACCCTTGCACGTACACTTTTCTCTCTCTCTCTCTCTCTCTCTCTCTCTTAAGTTATTTGTTCTTTTTTTTTCTTCTCTTCTTATAATGTGCGACTGACTTTGATTTATAAAAGCGTCCTTTCCTCTCATCCTTCTCTCTTCGGTATATACTTGCATGCGCATTGTAAAACTACTCGATGGATCGGAACGTGTGCTGAAAAAAATCAAACACCTTCCTCTCGGCCACGTGTATGCGTATTAAAATTTCTATATATAAATAGCCTTATTAGATCGAGCCCATCAATTGATTCTATAGTCATAAGACAACAAGGCATAACAAGCTATTCGAGATTAATATATTTGCGAGAGCAGATATATAACGAGCTAAGATATCACAAAGAATAATTTACAGAGGTGTCATTTTGGAAGTTTGACTTGTCATTAAGTTGAGTAAAAAGTATGAGGCTCTGCGTGTATAGATAGATATTATTTTAATGTAAAAATACTTGTAAATTTTTATCTAGTATTGAAATTTTCTATAAACGATGAGAAATGTTTTGATTATATTAGTTCTTTTTTTCTCTTCTTTTATTCAACAGAGTATAGAGAGCTTGAGTTTGTATAATTGCTGATGTGCATCGACAATTGCATAATGTTTTGAATGGGATGATAGTTTTGCGATAGAGTAATGATTATATACCTATAAGATGCTTTCAAAGATTGTACTATTCTTTCATGCAATAATTTCTATTTCTTCTTTTTTTTTTTGTAAATGTACATTGTTTTTATTATGCAGTTTGGATGCATTTATTAAATACATAACGTTGAGCAATAATAGTTATTTAATGACGTGTAATTAAATATACAATATTTATTTATAACTTTTAAAAATAAATTATGTACATTTATATGTATCGAATGGCATTTTTATGAAATCTTATTCCTTACATGCTATGAAAAAAATTCATTCTTCCTTTCACTAAAAGTATTTTAGTAAGCTTATTTCGAAAATCATTTTTTTTATTATCATTCGGCTTATTTGACTTTAAATTATTGGATTAATAAGAGTGAAATAATCATTGAAAATAATCTTAAATTAAATCCAAAGATAATTAAGCATTGTCAATTTATAACTTTCTTTAATTAACAAATCTTTTATTTATACTAAACTGACCAGAAGTTTTCAAGTTGGAATTAGTTTATCAATCCGACATATCTAAACTAATTAACCAATGAAATTTAATTTAAATTTTTTAGAAGTATAAGCATTTATTTGTTTAAAATGATAAAATTAATTTTAATGACATTCTGAATCTAATGAAAAAAAAGTAAATAAAAAATCCATCATATAAATAATATTTAACACATTCCAGTTCTTTTGTTTATTGTTATGTGTCAAATAACAATTGAATCGTTAAATAGAATGATGAAATATGATAAAAGTGATGTTCATGTTAGAATAAAATTTTTTTATTAATATATTTCTTATTAAATATAATAGTTTTATAAAAAATTTATAACCTTTCTTGTTATTTTAAAATTTATCAATGATGTAGCATGCACGTGTATGAACATATACAAAATCTGGTTGCATAAAAACAAAGAAAAGCTATAAAATAACATTTGAAATAAAATTTAGCAGTTACATGCAAGAGACTATTACGATAATCAGCAAAAAAGCTTGTCGGAATAAAATTCAAGACTGCGACGATTGTATAAACTTTTTGGTTTTCACTTATTTCTTTCTCTTAGACATTCGAAGAAAACTAGTTCGTTGTCTTGTCACGGGATTATAACACATTTCGCTCTCTTTAAAATGTAAGGAAATAACATTTCATGCATGTATCCTTGCTATGACATAGTTCATGTTATATACTCGAAGAACTTGTTTATTGAATTTAATATACGCTAAAAAAAAATTAATTAAATGTGTACAGAATACGCTTTGTGTACATTTTCTTGTATAGATTCAATTTTAACAAAACCATGACATTTTAAAAATTAAAGAAAAGAAAATAAAAATTCTTTTTTTTTTTATTTTTAAAATATCTCTTATATAAATTAACCAGAGAAAATTTAATATTACTTAGATGCTACGGTATAATGTTGCATAATTTTCTTAAACCTTACATTTAATACTTTCTTGTCGTAATGGAGAAAGTAGCAAGTTTATTCTTTTATTATTCTTGTTACCTTTTTTTTGTTAAGATTAATTGAGGTTGCTTTTATTTAGTAAGATTAAATATGTAACATACATATTTTCGGACACGACATATGTAAATATTGTAAAAAATATTGTAATATTTTTTATAAAAATATTAAGATAATATTTTGATAAAATATAGTATATCATACATTTTTTTCGAATGAAATCATATAATTTTATCATGGCAATTATATAATTATATAAATGCTGTAAAAATTTTATAAATATATTTCTGCTATTAAATATTTTATTAAAATAACATTTCGCTGTATAAACACAGCGTTTTCAAATAAAATATTCATATCACATTTTATCAATATTTATAAATTTTTAGTAGAGTTGGTTTTTTTTATACCAATGTAGTATAATCAATACATTATTTTGCAAATTATATTTTTTTTTTCATTACGTGCTGTAAAATGTTTTACAATATCGCTTCATTGCCAGCTTTCTATAAAATAATTTTTCGATTAATAATTTTATTTTCAATAATTCCATTTGATGTTTTAAAACTTCAGTTGAATATTTTAATACTTTAATAAAAAATTTGTTTAAAAAAGTTAATGATTTAAATTAAAAAATAAAATATCAATTTAACAAAAAATATTATCATATCAATAATTGCATTTATTGATTTAAATTCATCTTTTTCTTGCTGAAAAGTGTAAAGGTATTTATTAAATTTAAAGTGTATACCACAATATTTCTTAAATAGTATCGCAACATTTTAATAATGTTGAAAAATATAGGAAAACATTTGAAGAAATCATAATAATAAAACTGCAGTTTTCATTTTTTAACGAGATTCTCCATACTCTAATTGAAAAACGAAAACTACAAGATTAGAAAACTTCTTGCAGTAAGAAAGTAAAACGAAAGAAATTGATGTATTTAAAATTTTCTACAATTAAGATGAAGTAAACATTTAAGAAATATAACAATTGTTTTCATATAACTCCTTTCTCTTTAAATTGGCAAAAAAAAACCACTTTTAAATTCCACTTTCATTCTTGGCCGTTTCACATTTCTCTTAATCTCTCTATAACGACAGATACAATAAAGAGAGATAGGAAAAGGAGCGACGACGTATATGCATGACTTTGTATCTAAAGTGCTACTGATAGCCATCTATCCTAAACCCCCCTTAATAAAATACACTGCGCTAAAGGTATATATATATATACAGCATTGCAAAAAAAAAGTAAAAAACGATGAGGGGGGCGCCTCAGTGGCCGATGGCAATTAAAAGGCGAGCGATGAGAAATCGTCGTCTATTGATCGCTTTACGAACGACATCCCACACATACACATAAAACGTATACCATTTGATCAAAGCTTCCCGCTCTTGCTCGCTGTATAGAATAAGTCAAGCGCGTTAACGTGTTCGACTTGTTAAAGGCATTGAATAGGAGCCTCGCATGTGGTAGCCGACGATTTAAATCTGCAAGGCAAAAAGATTATATCGATCGCGATCAAGGTTTTCTTTTTCGATACTCGTCTCTCCCAATAGGGGGTGTTTGCTCTTTTCTTTTTTTTTCTCTTAGATGCGGGTGGCGTACTTTTATTAAAGCAATACGAGGATTGTAGTTTTAACTTTTATTTTTAATTATTTTTCTGTTGTATGAAAAAAAAAGTTAAAACTGTATATTATGCTTGCATAGTAGCTTAACAATTCGATATTGAATTTTTTTCTAAGCGAATATTTGTTAAAATGAGGTTTTTTATCTTTCTGATTGCAATCAGCAATATTTGCATTGAGATCAATATAAGTCAAAAAAATGTTTGTTTTAATTTTAAATGACTATTTTTATTTTTTATATAACGAGATTCCGTATTCAATCGCAATAGAATTGAAGAAAAATTTAAAATGTTATTTCACGAAAAAATATTTGTAGCAGCGGTTATGAAATCCTATCTGTTATACAAATTTGATTATTCAAATTATTTAAAGGTATTTTTCGCAAACATTATTCTGTATGACAAATCAATTAATTTAATTTTTATTTTTGAAAAATTTTCTTAATTAATTCTGGAAAAATAAAATTATAGTATATTTTATATAAACAGTAAATTATCAAACTCATTTTAAAAAATATGAAAAACTGAGATAATACGACAATTTCAAATAAATTTTACAAAAAGTTAATACAATCTTCATTGCTCTATAGAAATAATGCCGGGATTTCTTTGATATTTTATTTGAGATTACAAGAATACATTTAAAATTTCGCATTGAAAAGATTGCATCAGCATTTTGTGAAAAATTATGATAATTGCATTTTGGTCATTGACATTAAATCTACATTTCATTAACTTGAAAATAATTTTGGAAATTTAATTAACGAAAGAAATTATTACTTGTGATAAAAATAAAAAAATATCGCATTGTTACAACGGCCATTATTTTTTAATCAAATTTCGTTTAAACAGACAAAGCCATTTACGCCACATCAAAGCCCAAAAACAACGATGCTACTTAACAAAAATCACGCACAATTTATTCACACATTTAAACCCAAAGGCGATACATGTATATATCGAAAGAGAGAGAGAAAGAGAGAAAAAGAGAGGGAGAGAAAAAATAAAAAAAAGATAGACAGAGGGAAAATGCATATTGCGGCACGCGTGTATAGTACCGCAACGTTCAATTATGCGCAGCAGTGCCAAATGAACCTGTTGGAAGAAAATTGCTTTGCAAGCGAATGCACTGTAAAAATGCATATATATCTATATATGCGCTCGTATTCGAGCACTTGCTATTATGCACGGACATATGCCTCAGCCTTGGCTATTTAAATCCGTTTCGCTGTTTAACGGGATCGCAACGCTTTTATATACCTGTTTCGAAGTATCACAAACTCGCGGTACAATCGGAAAATGTAAGCGTTTTAAAATTTAGTTTTTTCTCTTTTTCTTTTTAAATTATTTTCTATAATATTCGTTCGATGAGACGAACCGCTATCGTTTATGTATGCGAATCCTCATTAAATTTTAAAGTTATGTATACTATTTTTGTTAAAAAAATTGAGTCTTATATTGAAAAAGTACAATGGGAATTTTACTTCACTTCTTTATTGTTTGAACAAACCAACTTATCGGGTAAAGCTCGATCAATATCCGTATCCGGAACTACTGAAATTTTTCTTTTCTATTAAATTTGCTACATGTCAAATATTAAAAAAAAAATATTCAATAAGAAAGTATAAAATTAAAAAAGTTACGTTAATGAATATACGTAATAAAGGTGAATAAATTCATCAAATTTTAACCTTTAAAAAACTGGAACATAGCAACGCAATTAAAACCAATATTATTGTTGGAGAGAAAACTGTACTTTTAAATGTTTTTCTTCCTATAAGTCTTAAAATATTATTTAAAATTATTAGTAATTAATGATTAATAAATTATTGATATGTAACTTTTTAAATGACTAAATTAGCAATTTATTAAAAATTGATGGATCGATTGAAATATTTACATAAATTAGAAAAAATATTATATTTAATTAGTTTTATAATGTAAAATTCGATATGTTGATTTTAAGGGTTTGAATATAGGTCAGGATAAAATTTAAAGGGTCAACATATACAACTACGTGGAATTCAAATATTGGTTTTAAACATACTCTGCTTAACCTCGCTAACAACAATTTACCATTTTTCGTAATTCATTATTCGAAAACAAACAAACAGTTTAAAGTTTACATTGTTAGAATATTGTAGAAAATTTTATTATGTTTTCAAAAACGTTTTCGATTCAATAAAAAAAAATAATTATTAAGGACTAAAATAACTATTGAGGAAGAAATTATGATTAATTATAAGATATTTGCATTTGCGAATTAAACATTAAGTTTACATCCTCCAAATGAACTACACTGTAGAGCACATCAGTAAGTGATATGATTTGAGTTTGACAGTTTGATGATAACTTATTAAAAACAGTATATCGTGTGTCGCGTTACATGACTCAACTTAAAAGCGCTTGAAACGATGTAAACAGAAACATTTGATCAGTATATGTATTGTACGCATCGATTCTTCAATATAAATATCTCATTAACAGCTGTTGTGTTCTGATAAATGCTCAGTTTTCTTTCAATCGTCATGTGCTTCTAACGAATATGAGTTTATTTTCAAAATTTCAAAGTGCGGCAATATGTATAATTTCACGTTCAGCTAAAGTTTGCAAGAGTGTAATTATCAAGATTATTTCAATAAAGAATGTCTTATCTGCTATGCTAGTTGAAATGTGCTTTGTAATGGATCGTGGTAAATCGGCAAGTTTAATTTTCACTTAAATTTAATTCTATATAAACAAATAAAAGTATAGTATATTTATGTCGGTCAAAGTTGAGTTTTAACTATGCTTCTAATTTTAACAATATACGAATAGAAATAATATTACTAGATTTTATTTTAACTGTGATTAAGTCAATTACTATATACACTGAAAAGGGGTTAGAACAGTGGTTGTACTCTATGGCGGCGAGTGGCGCTAGTATCGATAGCGAACATTCATTGAAGTACGAGAGAGATGCTAGTGTTTTCTAGAGGATAATGAGTGCTCTCTGCGAGGTTTTGAGTGTTCTCCGCGATGTTTTTTGTTCGAAGAAATGAGCAGGTCTTCGCTCAGAGAATAATGAGTCTTCTCTAGAGACTACTGATTCGCATTTCGACGCGTAGGCTGACTGTATTCTAAAAATGACACCGATTGTACCGTAGAGTACAGTCACAGTTCACTTCCCTTTTCAGTGTATAATGTGCTAAAAAATTAAGTGTACAAAGTCAATTAAAATGTATAATTTAACTTAGCACCTTTTACTACACACACAAATACATACACACGCTGATTTTTACACGAAATTAAATGTCTCGTAGTTAAAATAACACTGACTGTACCTCGAGAGAAAAGTATTGGTGAGTCCATAACTTGTGTAAATTGACACTCAAGCCAAAGGCGAAGGTGTCCAAGACTTATTGTGCGGTGACCATTTTTCTTTGTGTAATGCATATACAACTTTTTTTAACAAAGGCCCGAAGATACCACATTTCATTTTTTATGTCGAAAAGGAATGTTATATTTGCAACCCAATGTTAAGAAAAATATATTAATTTTGAAAACGCAATTTCTTTTCATGCAATAGTAGAGTTTTGAGTTTTAAAAAATGTCGAAAATGACAAATATGAAAATATTTATATTTGGAAAGTTGTGAAAAATCATTTTTATTATCATGCCGTCAAAAATATATATCAAATGAAAATAAATCAAATATTAAAGATATGTCTGAATATGAATTCTGTAATTTTTAAATTATTTGATTTAACTATTGTTTTCAAAATCATATTTAAAAAGCTTTTAAAAATTACAGTTTTTAAAATTTTAATTATAATCAGGAACTTACATATGTGCATATCTAAGAACGTGGAAATTGTAGTCTTTTAATGATGAAAAAATACTCAATAAATTTCATTAATAATCATTTATTTACAGTGATTATTTTGTAATAGAAACTGTGCCAAACCCTTTAAATATTTGAATTTTTTCAAAATTTCTTATCAAATACAGAATATTCTTGCGACTCATTATGAGAATACCAGATCCAGAACAATTTGCATTGCAAAATAACCACTTTGGAATAACACATATTATTTTGCAAATAACAATTTTGAGTTGATTTTTTTTACGTTAATTTTCAAGCTTATTTGTTAAAGATGCATTTACTACGAGGGTAGTTAAATTATAAATTATGGAATTTGTTAATATTCTAGAATGTTTTCTTTCATATGAGTTAAAAAAAAATTTATTTCGTACAATAAATGCTAATAAATTTTCTAACATCGAAACTATTGAATGTTCAACTTGTAGCTTTATTTCACTATTTATATAAAAGAAAATTTAATCGGAAGTTTAAAAAACTCTATGATTAGGAGTTCTGCTACTTTGCTAGAATAATATTTATTAATTCACTATTTTGATTATAATTAACATTTAAAATAACAATGATTATTAGGAATTTTTCGAATTATTATTTGTAAGAAAAGATTTTTAACACAAAAATGGCTTTATTAAGTAGCTATATAACTTTTATATTTAAATTCTTTTAATCTAATGAATAGTAAATGTGAGAATCTAAAGTTTGCGAACCTTTCATAAAAACTATTTTTAAAGTTATTTCAACATTATAGAATATTTTTCTTATTTTTGAATTTTTATGTACAATTAATTAATTGATTTCATTTGTTTCTTTATTATACTGAACTATCTATTTATATATTTAAAAAATTTTTTATGTTATCAGTCTTAGGTACTACATGCGTATAAAAGCAGCTTGTGATTCGTTCGTTTATATTATAAAATATATTTATATTCTTTGACTATTATTTTTATGTAATGCCAATTAAAATTGTAATAACAATAAAAGTTTTATTCTAACAAATTAAAAATCTGAAGTTCTCTTTTCTAACATATAATGTATAAGCATGTTGCTAATGAGAATCCTTTTTTTAATTTCAGAATTACAAAGCGAAAGATGCTGGCAAAGTTGTCGTGTACACGACGACAATGGGTATCGTGAGGGAAACGTACTACCGTTGTGTTAAAGTCAAACAAATTCTCAGGACGCATATGGTAAAGTACGAAGAGAGAGACATGTATATGTCGACAGAGTCACAGACCGAGCTCAGAGACCGAATCGGTTGTACAGCCATAGAAGTGCCACAACTTTTTATAGATGGTCAATACATTGGAGTAAGTTTATTACCTTTTTTATTTTTTTTAAATAATACTACTTTTTTTATAGATGTAGGAAATTTATTGGAGCTCAAGATATTGGAGACTCTGTTATGGTTGTCACAATAAAAAAATTTTTTATAACTATCAAATATTTAGTTGTGATTTCAAAATTATATGATTCAATATTTGCTAAATTTTTAGAACTTAATAATTAGAATAGCTATATAAAAAAAAACAATTTTGGAAACAAAGTTTTAGAATTTTACAACTTTATAATTTTTCTTGAAAATGCTAAATTAATTAATTTGGTTAAACACTTGATTAAAATCATTACTACCATATGCTTTATAAAATGGAAATAAACATTAAATTCCTTTCCCCTAAAAGGTATATTCGTATTCTAAAGTTTATTCTTCATCCCAATTCTCGTAGAAAATAATTTTAGAATTCACGAACATTGACTTATTGAAGTAATATTCAAAGCATTTTCCGAGATACGATCTGCACATTTTCATTTTTCATTTCGTAGAATTCGAGAATTTTTTCATCAATTTGCCTTCAAATTTTTCGACGAGTTTAATTTTTTTGACAAGTGTATGAAAAGGAAAAGTTATTAATTTGGATTAAAAAAAAATTAAATCAATTTCATCTTTAGAAATTTATGAAATAATAGAGTTTATACGCTAATGGTTTTTGAATAAAACAAATGATTCGTGTGGAGCTTTTAATATGAAAAGATTGAAATAACATATTTCATAGTATGAAAAAAAAATAAAAAAATAATGCGTTATTAATTAATAAAAAATTTGAAAAAAATATAAATTTTTTTCCTCGACGTTTCTAAAGTAAATTTAATAAAAAAAACTGATAATTTTTGGAAAATTGAAGTAAAAAAATATCATGTTTCATTTTCCACAGTTCGATGAAATTTTCTTCATTTTTTTGTGACCCCATCTCAAATGATAGACAAACCAAGGAATTCTTTTATCCAACTTTAATAAGTAATCCAACGCCTAACCTTGTAATTCAATCTCAAATCACATAGTCCCGTATAGCTTATGTAGTCGTTTTTAGCTAGAGATAATAATAGCATACACCACCACGTGCACAAAGCGGATTTTCTTCAGATGGCGTAGTTTTTCAATTTCTCATTTTCTATATACTACCAATCTCACGTGAATACATTTTCCATGATGAAGCGCATAATTCTGGCTGCTGTTGGAGATTCTAAGAGAATAGCTTGTTTTCTCTTGTAGGCTAGGATCTATTAACTACTATAACCACCTACGCAGTATACCTGTTACTGATGCATCAACGTAGTTAAGTAAAATGCTCTCGTAACCAACACGTGAGCAGCTGCTTCTGACGGAGATCTACAGATGCAAGAACGATTATTAAATTAACTGTTGAATTTTTTTGCAATCTCGGTATACAGAAAACGTGCTTTAATTTACCAAACATTTTTTTTCCGACATACTTTCACTCATTAATTGCAAACAAATTAATAATTAATTAGTAAACCAAAAATTAATAAGATACAATTTTTTTAAAAATCGACTCGAAATATTAAATTTAATGGAAAAACTTTTAAAATGTGTTTTTTTAAATAATTCTAATAAATAATAAAGTTATTTTTGATTGTATAAAAAATATTTAAAAATCATCAAAACTATTTAATTGAAATTATAGAAGTATATTCTGATAGAAATTGATTCTATTCAAAGCTTAAACTAGTTTATGACTAACAAGAGGAACCCACATTATCTAAATCATTTATCCGGACTTCATAAGTTGAATAGTACTTTAGGGATAGTTTTTGATGAGTAATGATGAATGAAAACGTTTATGATTCCATTTGACAGGGCTTTTTTTGGTAATCATAATATCAAATGTCTATGATTCTCTAAACATAAATAACCCAAGGCAAAAACTTTATTTTTCAAAGATTTTAGACTTTTAAAATTTTTAAATGACTTAGCAAGTGAATTGTGTATTAAAAATAAATGTTTACCTTGCATGTCAAATTCTATTAACTTCAAAATTCAATAGTTTGAAAAAAATACTTTTGAATTTTATAATTTCATAAATTAAAGCTCACGCTTTGTCCTTAAACTTTTTTTCGATGATCATTTTAGACCTTATGATTCTCTAGAATCATTCATTAATTTATCATAATTAAAGGAAAAAGGGTTCATGAAATGAAATTATAGATTTATTGGCATTACCAAGAAGAATAAAATACGCGAGCTTTTCTGGTAAATTAATTAGTGAGTTTCTAATGAAAATGTTCTTGTGGAAATATCTCGTTTTTCAATTAAATTAAAACACAACTTATATTTCTTGTACTTTTAACTAAATTTCATTCTTAACTATATTCATAAATTTCGAATAAATAAGCAATCAACTAAAAAACGTAATAGATAAAATTTTCTTTGAAATACCTTTGACCTTGATAATTTAATAAAATTAATTAATAAATAGATTAATTAATAATTGTTCATCATGTGTGATTTTCAACATTTATCTTATAATTAAAAAAAAAATTTTTCGAAATTTTTATTAGAAAGTGAATTGTTATCAGTATATCTTACTTTAACACGTTTATGGCTTTAAAATTGTTCTGAGAATACAGTCTAGGTTGAGAGTTAATATAATTTTAAAAATTAGTCATTTTCAAGTGTAATTAATCGTTAAAAAATATCAAAACAAATTATTTTTATTCGAAACGATTATATTCATGATGTTTTTGACATCATGAGTATAAAATATGAGCATTGAGTATACATTAAAGCATTTTATACAATGCATGAAATTACTTTTTGGTTTGATATATAAGAACTTGGAAAGGCAATATCATTTTTGGTAGTAATAATATTTTGATTTAAAATTTTGAATTCAGTATTTTCCATCAACTCACTTCAGTTAAAAAAATTTTTTTTTAATTTCATAAATTACTAATTTTTATAAAAATTAAGTGCTTAAATGTTTAATTAGTAACTGAACAAATATTGTTTATTCTAATATTCTTCAATAATTTATTAGTTCATCCATTCAAAACTTTGACTTACAAATAAAAAAATTAACGCTTTTAAAAATCAAGATAACTTTTGAGCCAGAATGTACAGCTAGAACCTAAAAGAAAGATGAGTAAAACTCGCTGAATTGCATTATCTGGGGAATTATAAAAGATGGATTGTTAAGCCATTTTCATCATCTTTAAAGAGGTTTCATATAAAAAAATGTTATATTTTCTACAATATAATTAATATTACTAGAAGTATAGTCATAACTTGTTTATGAAATATTTTACGCTTTTTAATTATTTGTATTTAATTTAATTAAAACGCTTATAAAGAAATATATTTTTTATGAAATATATAAAAAAAGAAATTTATTTTATTAAAATTACGTTAAGTTTTAAGTTTGAAAACAGTTCACCTTAATAAAATATGTTGTTTTAAATTTTAAAAGAATTTATTTAAACTAAAATAACAAGAAATTAATATTATTTGATGTCACACATCAAACTATTAAATTGTATAAACAAAAACAAACTAAAGACAAATTAATTATTCATTTTTTCACTAAATTATTCATCAATTAAATTAATATAATATACTTTACATTACTTAAATAAATTAACATAACGTGCAATGTTCAAGCTATTGTAACTTTAAAATCAAGACACAAAAATTACAAACAAGGATATTTAAATCACAAAAATTTAATTTCAAGGTCTTAGTATTTACTCTTTTAGACTACTTTCTAAGAACAAAGTTTAGCAAAAAAAAGTTAAAATAAACGTTATTAAATACTAGAAATTTAAGGGTTCATTATAAATATTTCATGTAACTAATGTATTTCAAAAATTTTTAATTCATTCTCAGATGTTTCCAGTGTGAGCCTCTGTAGAACGTAATCTTTTCGATTAGATAAGTTTTGAAGAGATGTAATTAAAAAGATTAAACGACTGACCCTATAAAATAGTCAAAATTATGTTAATTAAATATACACATAATTGTATTAAATTACATTGACGGATAATGAAAATTATTTATTTATGTTTAAAAGATAATGACAATAATTATAGTCTCAGTTGTAACTTACAATTAAGTTCGAATCTACCTCAACGAAAGTTGTTACGTTTGGAATTATCAACTTCCTTGATTTTTAAATTGGTATTGTATTCATTTCATCTTTTAGAAAAGACAAAGTAAACAATACCAGCTAACTTTAGAAATTATTACTTGTTTTGTTTTATTATTATTGCACTGTCGATTTTATTTTGTACTGAAGCTTAGATTGGCAAATGATAATTAATAGATTTTTATCTCTTAGCAAATTTCGCAGAATTAGGTAATTTTCTTGGCAACTTTCTCGTTGAATTTGCGCAGTGTACATTTTTTTAAACAAAACCTATTGCATTTGAATGTTCATTCTTTTACAACATACATTTTTATCGATTATTTAAAATGAAATAGAATAAAGAAAATGCACTTCTAACCATAAACTCATTTTCAAGTAAAAACCCTAGAAATTACCTAATTTTGTAGAATTCTGTTTTTCGTCAAATTCGATTTAAATAGATAAGAAAGAAAGTGTCATGATTTTGAAATTATATTCTTATGCTTTAAAATCTTTAGAGGCTAACATTAATGATGAATGTATCCGTTAACGCATGTCAAGCTGTACATTCGACACATTAAACGACATAATTGGGAAATTCGAAGACGCGTTCTTTTGAAATTTCAATTGATAGATATACAATAACGTAAGTTTGTGTAAAAAAAACAAAAGAATGAAATTTTTTTTTCTTCATAATGCATTTGTACAATTAAATTCCGCATAAGCGTAAATCAACAATGCACAATAAAGGCGCAAATATTAGCAAATTTTTTGAAAGTGACCGCGCGTCAACGAACTAGAATTAACTGTATAGACGATTTCACGTAATTTACATAATGCCGTGTACACATTGAATGCTTGGCTCTCTTACGCAACTAACAATTCTTAGCAATTGTGAAAGTTGGAGAGGTCGACTGAGAAATGTCAAATGGTAAAGGCGCAATTACTTTGTATACTCGAGGTACATCGATATCGCGTACAAATAACTCTTCGATTACGTTGCAAAGCTATACGTTTTAACGTTAATTCTCTCTTATTTCTCAAGTTAATTACTTACGCATTAAAGGTACCCTGGTAGAAAATAAACCATTTTTTGGCCATTTTTGCTGGTTAACACATGTTAAAATGACACTTATCTAGAAATTCTGTACAAAGAGTTTCCAAAATTTCTAGATAAGTGCCATTTTAACATGCGTTGGCCAACAAAAATGGCCAAAAAATGGTTTATTTTCTACCAGGGTAAATTCATAAATAGAAAAAAAAGTTCACAAAGATAGTATACTGAAAGGTATTGAAAAAATCTGTAAATAATTAAGTGTATATTGTTATTTTTTTATGATTTTAATGTGTGTCATCATCATAGCTATCATCATTTCGATAATCCCTTTGATTTTTATAAATTGATGAGTCACAAGTCTGCATTATTTGCTAAGATGCAAAGTTTAAGTATAAATTTGCATTGAAAAATATTAAAATTTGAATAAATTAACACTTTTTAATTTGATATACATTCCTGTTTGTGTACATTTAATTTATAACATTAAAATGCAAATAAAACGTTTTAAATTTCTTAATAAGAAATTTATTATGAAAATCATGGTGACCATCATTACAATTATGAGACATCGTATATTTTTAGGTTTTTTGATAGATACGTTTATTTAAATATTACAGAATACGTGAAAAAAATAAAAAATTTCTCTAATGATTTTTACCAATTTAAAAATTATTTTTACAGTACTCCTCTGTATATTTTATAAAATTTTATTATAATAATGAAGAAAACATTGTTGTAATTTTTATGCGGAATGTTATGGTAAATTTTATAGAAAAATTCAACACCTTTCTTCGACTACAAACAAGATAACACTTTTTCTCAACGAAAAACAAGATAACACCATTTTTGAACCGAAAACGAAATAACAGATTCTTCCCTGCGACCGTTGATATATTTAATTATTTAGTATTATATTAATTCCAATTAAATACACGTCCGTTGTTGAGGGAAATAAAATTGTTTCTAATAAAAGTCATAAAATAAACAGTCATTTTTATATACATCATTATCTTACTTCACCTATTAAAGAATGAGTTCACATAATTACATTAAATTATACACTACGATTTCATTATTTTTCATACAACGATATATATTAATTTGATTTAAATATTTATATATTTGAAAGTTGTATGTTAGAAAATATTCTCCAAGAGTTCTCCATTGAACAGACATTCATCGACCTTCGATCGACATGTTCTCTTTTCTTTTTCTCTTTTTTTTCTTGTTAAATCATCAGCGGATGCTGTAACTGGATCTCGAGTTACTTGAGCATTTGACGGGGGCAATGAATAAAAGCGAGAGCTTGTCAACGGCGCAAGTTTCCGAGTAGGTGATACGTCGATTCATTGCCTATATCGGACTCTAGCGGATGTACAAGTATTGGTATATAAAGTCTCGTGGCTTTGCACTTGAGAATTTTTTTATACTCAAGTACTTGGAATTTAAAATCATAGAAATATTATTAATTGTCGGTCTTATAAAAAATATGTTACAAAGGCATATTACATAATTTTGAAATTGGTGCTTTTGAAAATTTTTTAATTATTATAAATTATTTTTATTTATTCAAACACTTGATGCCTGGTGGAAATCAAGCAGGTTTTTCCAATAACTAACTATTTTATGTTGTTTAGCCTGAAAACAACTTATGATGAATGGCTAGTTCTTATAAACACATGTCATGTTTTTTAATGTTAATTTTGCATTTACCAGTCAAAATAGAATAGGAAACAAATAAGAAATGTTTTATTAACTATTTTTAAACCTAAAGCATAGAAAAATATTAACTTGCTTTCAGCAACTTTTTATATAAGCATCGTAAATTTAAAAATTTTATAATATTTTAGAATTAACAAATTTTTTTAATTAAATTTAAAGAAAAAAATTGGGAATGTTAAATGCTCTTTTCCAGAAATACGAATAATATGTCATTTTTTTCACATTTATTTCTTTTTATAATGAAATAGCGTTAATGCCTCGTAATTCGTATGTCGCGGGCTAGATTATTTCAGATTTTAAATTAATTATAATCAAGTGCTACAGTGGCTAAATATAGCAGATGTTAAATCATATATCGCTAAAAATAACCTACAATAATAATATACTTGTCAATATTGAAATAAATGAGAGACAGAATTGGGTGATAAAAATAAATTTCTTACTTCTTCTCGTTATTAAGCAAAATGTCATTAGTATATATCTCTATTAATAATATTTCTTAGCCTTTACTTTTTATTTATATATTTAAAATTATTTTTTTTACTTAAATTTATAGTTTTATGAAATTAGAGTCATGTTTGTTTACTATAGTAAATAAACAAATGCCGTAAAAATACGTGTTTTATAAATCCTTGATAATTTATTATTTAATATAATCATACATTCGTTTTTATCTTATTTTAAGTATAATCAATTTCTATCTATTGCGTTTTATTTCATAAAATCATTTAAATAATTCTTTTCATAAAAGTTTCATGAGAAATTTATTATTAGGCCATTCAAAAAGTGACTGATTTGTAAAATCAGGAAGTATTATTTATTTTATTTTTTTTTTTATTTGTTAAGTTCAAATTCTATTCTCAGATGACGTATATTCAGATACTTTAAGTTCATATAATTTAGTGAATAATAAATTTGATATTATAAATTTCTAGTTTTATTATCACGATTAAAAGAATAAAAAATATCAATTTTATATCTTGGATTCTAAACAAACTAATCAACTATAAAAAAATACTGTCCATCAAAATATGCATGTAAAAAACCTTATGCGTTACTTAAAAAATAGATCTTTCAACTAGATCTAAATATAAAAACATAATAATAATAATGATTTAGTCAGTGACAGTTTAAGTTGAAGACATCCGGTTTGTTCCCGCTAATTTAACGGGTTTGTCGAATAGATCTAGATTCTAATACAGTATCAACGTGCTTCCGTTATTAGTGGGCACACTTTATATACATAATTATACGCATCAAGAACTCATTATAAATTACACGTTATAAAAAAAAAGAATGAACGAAGGAGGTGTACGTAGAAAAGACAGTAGGACGATATATGTTGGCGACGTGTGATTAATCCGATCGAGCAAAGAATTAGGTTAACAACAGAGTTTGTAATATTAACGTTGGCGTGTGTATATGCGTGTGCGGTGATTTTAGAAAGCAAGGTAAACTATAAACACACAATCGATAAAGACGTTATAATCATTTCATGGCTTTATTTATTCTCTTTCTTGCTTAGTTTCAAAGCGTATTATTTACTTAACATGTTCTCGAGTTAATACGTTTATCGATATATTCAAGCGTTTATGCCTACCTTGCAAAGATTTCAGCATTCGTCAAACATGCGTAAATCATTGCCGAGAAGAATATTTTTTTTACCTTAAATCCATTGCTCTAAACATTCCTTTGGCTTGTTGGAAAATAATAAGTTTAGGTATAAATAGTTTTATTATCATAATAACTTTCACTTTGTTCAGTTTTATTTTTATCTTAATAACATAGTAAATTTATGACTTTTAGTAAAAGTATCTTTGAAATTCTTGAAAATTCAGTAAAACTTTGTGTGAAAGTTAAATATATTAAAAATATACTATTTAAATTGACATAATTTTCATTTAAGATTCGAAAAAAAATTTATTACAAATCTTTACGATGAGAATATAAATTTCGAACTTTTCTATAGTCTAATGCACTTAAATAAAGTGTCTAAAAAATTGAACAGTCGAAATCTATTGAGTTTTTAAAGTAACAATACAGCATAGACTCGATTTCACATATATACATAGATTTTTTTCGAATAATTAAAGTCGAATATTCGACATGGAACCACTCTGTCTACAAACTGCGACAAGTGTATAAAACGATTGAAATCACACCCGCGGCTATGAACACACTCTCGTTTCTATTATACATACATATATACCTTAAAGCCTGTCAACGGAAGTTAAAGTGAAAGTTTTATATTCTAAAGATAAAAAGCTACACGTGCAAAAGATAGAATGAGAGAGAGGGACTCTCTTAATTTTTGTATACTTCTAGAGATTTACATACAATAATATAGTAATGCGTACAATGACTCTGTGGGAACGTCAAAGAAAAAGAAAAAAAAACACTACACAACTTATGCGAGCAGTCTTTATTAGATTTACGAGAAGCGGTTGTACGATTAATTATACGCCGCAAGCGTAAATCGAGATCATTGTACGGGAGACGTTGCCTGAGAGAGCCTTGCTGGCTTAGAGAGCCTTTGATATATTAATATTAACACCTGCTTGCTGCTTTATAAGGACTGATTTGTTATTTGTTTAATTTTTCATACATATTGCTTGTGTATGTGTGTACGTATACGAACGAATCATTTGTTCCAATGTGTTTTTAACATTAAAATTTTTAATAATTTTAATTCTATAAATTTCAAAATTGTGATAGAGAAACTAAGAAAACTCTTTCTTAATATTTTATTTTTTAACAGGTGTAATTTATTGCTTTTGAATTATCAAATTTTAATGATTACAATAAAACTGCTAAGACTCATAAAAAATATTTTCACTCTTTATTATTGCAATAACAAATATTTATTTCAATAAAAATAATCTATACAATTACTTAATTTACAAAATAATTAACTTAAAATAAAATTGTTTATAAAGTAATAAAGATAAA
This sequence comes from Anastatus disparis, assembly GCA_017163975.1. NCBI lineage: Eukaryota > Metazoa > Arthropoda > Insecta > Hymenoptera > Eupelmidae > Anastatus > Anastatus disparis. Next base: position 2,378,599 of record JAFFSR010000381.1, read on the forward strand.
AAAGTTTTTATTATAGTTGAAGAGCTTAATTTTAAAAAATGTTAAATTAATCCATTAATAAAATAGATAACATAAAGATAACATAACCAATCCTTAACGCACTTCATATAAAGTACAAGTGTACTTGAATAAGAGTTAATCATTTAGTTGAGAAATTTTCCATACGTTAAAGTATCCTTTGATCTGTCAATAGCAATTTATTTCATAATCAACAGCAAATAGTGTTTGTATGCATCTTTGACTATCGCTTTCATAAAATTTGACTAATTTAAGCGATAAACTTTTTTATTCAACTAATTCTTGCACCTCACCTCATACATCATAATTTTATTATAAATTGTTTTATTTTTAACTATTTGAAAATTGGTTATTATTAGTTTATATTAAATTACCTGGATTTTAAATACGTAACATTAGATTGATTAATTAATAAATGTTTAATTAATTTTGTAAGACGCGTACAATAATATTACGTTTTAAATATAATATAACATTGCAATATGATTCCTTAGACGAACCCTTTCTCGGAAAATGTTTCTCATTAATTTTGCTTAACCTCGGCAATGTGAATGTTACGAAGAGTACATAGCGTACGATAGCAACGTTGCCTCAGTCAACGCAAAATCATCTTAATGAGTTACTCAAAAGTATGCATATATATACAGCAATAATAACATCAATGAACAGTGTAAGCAAATCTGCCCTCGGAATTTTCTTCAGAATATTATGTTTACGCGTATAGAATATGCAACTAATTTTCTTAAAATACCAAATAGCGTTGATGTATATAAATAGGAATGTAATTTTCATTGAAATTAAATAAATAAAAAAAAATAAAAATTCAATCAAAATTAAATAATAAATTAATAGAATTATAGAACAAATAAAATCAATTTTCGATTAAATGTTTATTCAAAATTCATTTATTTAAATTTTTCTATAAAATTGATTTTATTGCTTTTATAATTCTATTCATTTACGATTCCATTATGATTTTCTTTAATTTATTTAATTTCAATGAAAACTCTATCAAATACAATTGCTTAATTTACAAAAAAATTCACTTTGAATAAAACTGGTTATGAAGTAATATAAATCAAATAGCTTAGTTTAGAAAAATTATAACATTAATTCATTAATAAAATAGATATTGTAAAATATAAATATAAAATTATATCTTATTCCATCAATATAATATAATAAATACTTTAAAAAGTTATTATTTTTATATATTAGTCAAAAATTTTGATTAATTTGAATTTTAAAATCCTTAAATGTTTGTATAATAAATTTAAAAATATAGAATTCATACAGCGTCAAAAGAACTGAATTTAATTAAAAAAGTCATTTAAAATCAACTTTGAACGTCCTTTCACATTTCATAAGATACACTTCTTATGGCATAATCCAATTAATTTCAAAAATAACAATCTTTGGTAATGCATACACATTATAAGAATTTTAAAAAAATATATGAAACTTTGAAATGCAATACCTGTCAAAAACGAATAAGTCCAAAGACGAAAAGTCAATTTTTTTTAGCAATCTCTATTTATTAAAATATATTGAAGTCAAAAGAAAAATTTTTTCTTTCAATTACACGAATAGTTTAAAATTAAATTTTAAAATAACTATAAAAAATATGACTAAAATCTGTTTCTTTAAATAATCATTTTATTTGCCTGAAAATATGTCTGACATAATTTACTAAATTTTTGAAAGTTTCTTTCAAAGTTATTCTTCTAAAAACGTATTTCTTTTAAAGTACAGGAATACATTGATATGAGAAGTTGATTTTAATTATTTGCTTATTACGAATAAATATTTTAAATTTTAAGTCTATATAATATTCTCATCGAATTTTCCATAAAGCTAAACCAGCTTCTTTTAAACAAACCTCGCAATTTCTGGATAATTCGACTGATGTGTATACGCTAATCTTGCAATGAGGGCGCGTATATGCCGCAAGCGGATTAAGCCAATCTTGAAAGTTGTCAGCATGTAAGCATGATACGTAGCATACAAGTGAAATGTCAAGCTATTCAATCCAAGGCCACGAACTTCGCCTGAGATATGTATATAATATAAATGCTTAGAGAATGGAAGACAAAAAGAGAGGAAAAATAATATGCTCTTGCGTTATATTAGTTTTGAATTCGAAATTTCTTTTTTTACTCCAGTATTTGTTCTACTATTAGAAAAAATGAATTTCAAACTACTTGTAAATCTAATCAAAATGAGATACATGGATTTAGCTGAATTTTCAGTTTTTAGAAATTTGAAATCATTAGCAAATTTTATTTTTATCTGTAATTGTAAACTCAATTTATAGAAACTATATAAGGAACTTGTGAATGTACTACATTGTTTTATGTTGGTTTAATTTATTTTAAATAATATTCCTCAATCAGATTAATTAAGTGAAGAATATTTTTTTATTATAAAAATAAATTTTATAATAATTTAATTTTATAATATTTAATATAATTTAAAAATAAATTTTATATTTACAAATGTTTTATGATAATTTAACTTGTTTCACTACAGTTTAAAACATTTAAAAATGCTATTTCTATTCAATTATTTGAAAATATTTTATATTATTGACAGTGATTTTATATTTAATCACGTTGCATGCATTATTAGAATATAAACATTTAAAATGACGTGATGAAATTGTTTCTTTTCGATTGTTTAATGCTCATATATTTTATTATATTTTTATCAAATCCATTTATTTCTGAGTATGTTATTTTATATTGTAGTGTATACATATCATTAATTACTTTAAATTAAATTTTCTGCATTCATAAAATGATTTCTGCTTTATTATTGTTAATTTTCTGAAATCTAAAGATAAACGGTCAAGACGCGTATTTTATGATATTAATCAGATATAGAACGATAATGCATTGAAATTAATAATACATTATGAAATACGCTTTTTTTAAGTTGATAGAATAGTTTTTTTAAATTGTAAGTCAACTATTAAAATTTAGTTATTTTTGTATTGCTATTTTTATAGATTCTTACAACTACATATCCTTTTCGTACATTTCTTATATAAATCTGTAAGAAACTTGTTAGTCGTAAGGTAAATGACACATACGATTCTGATTTTATTGTTGCTCCTTATTATTTTACACTTCCACGTATAAAGTTCAAAACGCTTTGAGAAGCACAAGATGAAAATTGAGCTGCGGATATTAAATGAAATGGTCTACCGATTGGAAATCGCGTTGGCTTTGCCTGCGGTAATTTGAGATTTATCAAACTTCGTCTGTTTCCGCTCTGAGTGCTTTCGTTAACGTATAAGATTTCCTTATATGCGTCTATGAAAAGAAAAGAAATTATTTATGATTTGTTATAGTTTACTGAATAAATTTTATATATTATATTCATAATATTTATTATGAATATGAACTGAATTTAAAAATATATCATCACGTTTTTAACATTGTAAACATCATTTGTGTCAATATATGCATGATTGTAGATATCTCTATCTGGAGTACAGTGTGAGCAATTGATCTATATTCATATTTGAATATCATATCCATAATTTACGCATACGAAGGTCTGAACCTAAATTTTTGCGGTACTAAATTCATTCAAAGATCAAATTTCTTTTAAATTTAATTTTTGACACAGCGTGTAGAAAATTGCATTATATTGTAATGAAATAGTAACTTAACTAAATTCTGAACGACCTATTTTAAGCGATCGATGTCAAAAAGTATTTTATATAAATGTCTGATATAAATGTTTTAAATTATTAATATATTAATATCCGCACGATGATTATGGCGTTCAGACGGCTTCATCAACCCTTGCATATATTAATCGCACATTTTTAATTTAATGTACTATTAAATTTAAAAAATTAATTACTATTTAAAAGTAGGGGAGACCGGGGCCAAAAGCAACAGGGGTAAATATTAACACTCAATTTATAACAACGCTAACAGTCCTACAGGTTCCGTACGTGTTTTTGTATGTTTAATATAACATTCTCTTTGTTGTAAACATATTTAATGCCGCGCTCAATATCAGAGAGGAGAAACGTAGAATACAGCCTTTTTTTGACAGGTTTTATAAAATTTTTACATACATAAATATTCGTTTTTTATCTCATTTCATATAAATAATAATATTAAAATTATTTTATATTAATCTACGTTAAAAATAAATTATTTAATCGCATTAATATTTTATCTATTATGTTTATATATTTTTTTATGATATTTTTAAAAAAATTGATGTGTTGGGGCAATTGGGGTAAATATTAACACTGTTAATATTTGCAACATTATCATTTCGATAATGATGACTAAATGTGTTCGATAAAAAATTAATTCAAAGAGAACTGTACTGTGATTTTTATGTTTACAGATATTGTACAATTAATTTTTTCATTTACAATTAATGCGTACAACAAAAGATTATATTATTTTTGCTAAAATTATAAATAATTTTTTCACATTATGTTATAATTTCCTTTTTTATATATGAATTGTTATTTGTGTATATTTATTTATATCTAAAATATACAGTTTTTGTCAATATTTATTAATTTTTCGTATTTAATGCCAAATTCCATCTTGATAATAAAAAGAACATAATGTTAATACTTACGCCACACATGGGGTAAAAATTAACATAAAAACTTTTTTAATAAATCTCCTCTCTCAAAAAAAAAACTATTGATAATTTTTAAAAAATCCTGTGCAAAATCATAGCTGATAGCTTACACTAACGTATAAAATAGGCTGTATAATTGAATAATACTTAGATAAAAAAATAGAGCTGTTTTTCAAAAAATGTTAATACTAACCCCGGTCTCTCCTACTATTTCGTAAAATCCTTATTTTTTCATTATAATTTAAATTTTTTACTCTTTTCTCAAGTAAACGAAAAGTATTTATCTGATTAAAAACATTTTGACGGTAAATTACAAAGTCAAAGAAAAAATGCTACTTCCTTCGGGTAAATGATAAAGATATCTGAGAATCATAGCTCCTAGTCTTTTTTTAAAGAAAATACACACTGTAAGAAAAAAGAGTACAAGAAATACGAGAAAAAGTACTTTGAACAGAGCTATATCAGGTTGACGGAAGACCAAAGGAGCAAAAGAACAAAGAAAAGGTTTCGTCAAATGGATAAGTATTGAAAGAAGAAGAGAAAGATAATAACTATATAAAATTGATATATAATAAAAAGATATTGATGTGTAGTAGTAAAAGTCAATACTAATATGAAGAGCGAACATGTCAAACACACTTCTTTGTAAAATTCTTTTGACCGTCACAGGTTAAACTTCTGGTCCCATGTTAAAAGAATCAGAAGTCAATAAAATTTTTTAATTTGTAATGTATTTAAAAGGTTTAAAATTAATTATTTTTTGAAAAATTAAAAACAGTAAAATAAATTTGATGAAAACACATAGTTGAAACAATAATACAACATTGAATTCAATAATAATCTTTTGGAAGAGAACAAATTTTTTATTGTTGTTTAAAAAAAATTTTATAATGCATTTTTACTGTTTTTAAAAATTTGGAATACTTTGAAAATATTAGTATTATTTTGAAAAAATAACATACATATCCCTGTAACTATATTTCATTCTACGAGATATACTTGATTTCGTAAGAAAAGTATATAAGGTTAAAATCTTCTTTTTTCAAACCAAAAGTATATTGTTAAAAGAAAATAATAAAAAATAATCAAACTTTAAAATTTTTTTAAAGTTTAAAAAAATGCAGATTTAAGTAAATATAATAAAAAGACTATATTTTTGTAATAAAAGATTAATCATCGCTTTCTCTTTCACTTGTAGAAGAAAGTTTGTGTGATTCGGTATTATTCTATAAGTTTTATGATTGTCATTAAAAGAACCTGATCATAGTCTTTTCAATTTTTTTAAAATTCGCAATAATATTTCTACGCGTAGAAATATAGTAAGATAAATCCTACATAAAAATATACTTTATGTAATTTACGTTGATTATTTTTTTAGAAAAATCTCTCTATAGGTATCACTAAATTTACTCATTTAAAAGAATCAAAATATTATCTTGATACTGACTGTTTTTCTACAAAACTTAAAAATAATCCTTGACAGGAGTGTAATATTTAATACTTTCATCGTATTAAATATATTAAAAATAATCGTTAGAGGTAATAGGAAAAAATGACAAAAGGTATATAAAAAAAAAGTAAAAAGTTAAAAAAAAGGCAGAAAGTAATAGAACCCAAAGGAAATGATGATTACGTGCGATAGCGCGTAAAGCGCCGTCTGGCTCCTGTTTAAAAAGAAAAAGAAAAAGAATAAAAGAGAAGTCAATAGTATCATAAGGCAACAGTGGGAGAGTCGTTATAGTAGGATAACCGAGAGTTTCTAAGAATCTTAGCTCTGATACACGACTTGCATTTTAAAATTTTGTGCATTGCTATTTCCTTTAAGAGTATTCTTTTCATTGGCTCTTTTCTTTAACTTTTTTTATTTCTAATTCTGCCTTTTTCTACTTACAGGACGCCGATAAGGTTGAAAGACTAAACGAGATGGGTGAACTCCGTCAGATGCTCAAGCCTTACAAGGTGAGTTATACTTTTATTATTATTTTTCTACAATTCGACACGCTGTATTGATTTTTTTTAAGTCTCTCATAAATGAATAAGAAATTATTTTTTATTATTAGTGCTCGCTTAATTTCACTTTGATGCTGTTATTGCTTTTACTTTTTAGACAAATTTCATTACTAACAAAATATTTTTCATAATTTCAATGTTTGCAAGAATGAAATCAAAATTTTCTAAATTTACATTATTCTGAAAAATATAAAAATATTCAAGTAACTTAAAACAAAAAGTATATGATATATGATGGATATAAATTATTATTTATAAATAATACTTTATTGATCAAGTATAAATAACGGATTTTTGACATATTTAATATTACTTGAAAGGAATGATTTAGATCATTTGAAAGTGATGACTCTAATACATATGCAAATGTTTAAAGTGTGATATGCATTCGTAAGCATAAAAATTGGGTAAAAAATTATTTGGAAGAAAAATATACAAAAAAACACGTATCAACATTAAAAATACGTTTAAAATATTGAAAAGACGCTTTTTCAAAAAAGAAAAGTTTTTCATGAAAAATTAAATTTATTTCATTAAATCTTGACACAAAATAGTGAGGAGAAAATCATGTTTCAACTTATTTCACAAACCACAAAAAGATGTTTTTTAGCATAGTTTAAAAAAATTTCAAATATTTTTAAATTATTTATTCGGTACTGTTTGCTACTTTTATATTTATAATTATATTTTTACTACTGCTGTCCAAAGCATAAACCTTGCCTGACATTTTTGACAAAAATAACTTTTCTACATCATTCAAAAGTAGAAAAAATTCTGCATTTTTCATTTAAAATAGTAGTTTTTTAATTACAAGAGTTTAAATTACGATAAAACAAAGAAAAATTTAACTAGCATAAAAATGGGAAACGATTTAAAATACGTCATCACTTTGCTAGGGAAAAGCACCATAACTGCACTTATGGTCTTTTTCTCTGGCAAAAGCATCAAAGAGCATCTTACAATACAAACTAGAAACATCTATTTTCTTTGGTTAAAAACCTTGAGTGTATTACGGTCTTTTAGACAAGTATTTTCACCTGGCAAAAAAACTTAACTACGTAAACTAATAGTTCTTATAAAAAAATATAGTTTCTTTTTTTTTTAATAATATTCAACATCCTTCGTAACTTTTATACACCGTTTCCCAGAAAAAAAATTTTTTTCGTATTGAATTTAGAAAAAAATAGTTTTTCTTGATTTTCTCGAATTTTGTTAAAATGTAATTAACAATGTTTACATTTTGGACGGTAGACTACTCACCATACAAAAATAGTAATATCTTCATTTTCTATCTAAATTAAAAAAATAAAATTAACGCTTCATTATTTCTTTTATTCTTATCATAATAAACAAACATTTAATTCATCTACTTATACTTTCGAGTCTTATGGCTCAACCCTGAGATAGTGTAAACATAAAAGTATTCATATCTTTCTATCTTTGTTTTTCTTATGGTATCGTGAGGCAAGAAAAAAAAGAGTGCGTGTAAATTAACACGCATCGGTACGACAATTCACACGTTGCTAACTGAAGAAAGATAGGTAGAGAGATAAAAAGAGACAGAAATATCAACGCTTCTGTTTGCGGATTAGATTGTCGAGGGGGAACGATACTATTAGTATTTGTGAAAGTTTCTGTTGTGGGTTGAAGGGTTCGACTTTCGTAGTGATATAACGAACGATGAAATAAAAAAGATATACTATATTTGTTTATCTCTTTCATAATTATCTTTATTTTTTATTTTTCATTTCTTATCTATTTTACTTAAACTACTCGATAGATTAGCTCTAAAATTTGTATACAAGTTATTCGCTACAGTCGTTATAAAAAAAGTTTTTGAATATTTTTCTTAGCGTATAACTCTTTGATCACTTCTTCTGATTTTTTATTTAATGCTCTCACTAACTCTTTTCTTTCTTCCTTACTTCCTATCTCACCCTAATACTCATTTTTACACTATTTTTATCTATCCCTCTCTCTCACTCTTCCTATTTCCTAATCACTTTCTCACTCTTTCTCTCTCTTTTTCCCTTCTTAATTTTTCTTGAATAGAAATTATGTTTTTTACATTGAAATCACATTTTAAAAAATTAAATCAAATTACTCTCACTCAATGAGAAAGCATTGCGCCAAAGCACTTGACAATATTTTTTCTTTTCTATTCTTATTCTATTTTTTTATGTTATATTTTTCTTTCTTTATATTATTAGCATTTTGTCATTTTCTTCTTTTCTTTTTTCTTACTATTTGAAAACTACTTTCTATTTTTTTTTCAAATTCTTTCCTTAGATTTTATTTTGTTTGCTCCGAGTTTTTCTTTGAATAACTTTCGTATTCTTAATCTGATCTATTATTTTTATATATTCTGATTTTATCTTTTTCAATTTCACGTATATTTATTACTTCATTTATTAAGAAAATGACCAAGTTTCATGTTCTTATATTATTTGAATTATCTTTAATTGCTTTTAAAGTTATTTAATAAACTGTAAATTATAATAAGGAAATTTGTAAAATCATAATTGGCTGATTAATAAAAGAAATTTCCTAAAATTTATTAGTTAGGAAAATAATTTTTTTATCGCTTGGAGAGAAAAATATCACTAAACTCCTAGAAAAAAAAGTGCTGATAAGCTCTGAGGAAAACATGATTATGAAATAAATTTAATTATTTATATAAAAAGTTGCTCTAAATTTGAGATTGAATTGAGCTCCTAAAGCTTATAAGCTACTATTTTAATCATAAAACCAAGTTTTGCTGAACATAATGAATACATATAATACCTTTGCCTAATTTGGTTGATTTTTGTTATTTCATGTTTACTTGTGTATAATAATTTAATTTGTAACAATCAATGTCAATCAAAAGGACAACGGAACCTATGGATGGTTCAAATTATTTTCATACAAATATGAGATAAAAACAACAATAAAAATTATCTGAATCAAACAGTTTACAGAATGATAACACAGGCCCACAAAATGAAAAAAAATGTCTGAACTTTTGACTGGACATACATATTCCCATGTATTTTTCGACGCTGAATCCGAATCTGTAATAAAAATATAGGGTTTTCCTACCTTTTCTCAGAGTTTTATTGAAAAAACCTCATTTTTTACGGTTTTTTTGCGGTTTTTCGAGTCTAGAAAAAACAAATCATGAGATACGGTTAATTGGACTTCAAAATCGAATTCTACGGGAAAAAATACACGGGAAACCATACCTTCAAATTTTTTTAACGCGATTCTAGTCCTATGTATGGGGCTGAAAAGATGAGGAAATCGGTAAAAGTCGAAATTTTGCCTAAAATGGATTTAAACAATATTAAAATTTAATCATGCGTCTTTTGAAGAGTCGATAAACATTGGAAATACTATCCTGGGGGTTTTTCAGATTGCTGATCATAAATTTGAAGTCAGATTGTGTAAAAACTACTTCTAGAGGGCGGTGACAAGAACTGTATATGGTAAATTTATCGATTTTTTAAAAATTTTACGTCTGAAATACTAATTTTAGAGTCTTTCACAGCATTGACTGTAAATTCAAGATATTAACTTAGCCTATTGTGTACGTTAAACTTAACATTTTGTCTATGTTTGTCTCTCTCTCTCTCTCTCTCTCTCTCTCTCTCTCTCTCTCTCTTCCGATGTTTTTTTTAAATTAGCTTACGCTTACGTAAAATTGGCGACTATTCATTGATTCATCAAAGCGCAGCCTTAAAGCAGTACTCCTCAATATCACAAATAAATATGCTCCTATACCATTAGCACATTCAACAGTACTTAAAGAAGAGTATTCCAATCTTGAAATACTTTTAACGAAAATAAAATATAGAGAACATAAATGGCAAATATGTGGCGATTTAAAGATTTTATCTATGATACTTGGACAACAATCTGGATTTACGAAGTACCCATGTTATTTATGCATGTTTGATAGCAGAGATAGAGAAAAACACTATAAAAAGAAAATTTGGCCATCAAGAGAATCGTTTGAACCTGGAAAACAGAATGTTATAAAAGATCCACTCGTTAATCCTTCGAAAATTTTGATACCGCCTCTGCATATAAAGCTTGGATTGATAAAGCAATTAGTTAAAGCTTTGGACAAGGACGGTCAATGCTTCCAATATATAAGCAAAGTATTTCCCCATAAATCTGATGCTAAATTAAATGAAGGTATTTTTGATGGTCCTGAAATCCGAACTTTATTTAGAGACGAAAACTTTGAACAAAGCATGACTGATGTTGAAAAGGCAGCATGGTTAAGTTTTAAAGAGGTATCGACGAAATTTTTTGGGTAATGCCAAAGACACGAATTATAAAGCTATTGTGAAAAGAATGGTACGTAATTTTGAAAAATTGGGTTGTCTAATGAACTTAAAACTTCATTTTCTTGATTCACACGTTGATCAGTTTCCTGAAAATAACGGAGACTTTAGTGAAGAGCATGGTGAACGATTTCACCAAGATTTAAAAGAGTTTGAACGTAGATTTCAAGGAAACTGGGGTATCAACATGTTAGCAGATTACTGCTGGATGATAAAAAGAGAAACAGCTGCGAAAAAAGGACAAAATCGTGTCAGAAATCCACTACATTGGTCATTCGAAGAGAAACGTGTACGTAAGCGTAAGCCAATTTAAAAAAAACATCGGAAGAGAGAGAGAGAGAGAGAGAGAGAGAGAGAGAGACAAACATAGACAAAATGTTAAGTTTAACGTACACAATAGGCTAAGTTAATATCTTGAATTTACAGTCAATGCTGTGAAAGACTCTAAAATTAGTATTTCAGACGTAAAATTTTTAAAAAATCGATAAATTTACCATATACAGTTCTTGTCACCGCCCTCTAGAAGTAGTTTTTACACAATCTGACTTCAAATTCATGATCAGCAATCTGAAAAACCCCCAGGATAGTATTTCCAATGTTTATCGACTCTTCAAAAGACGCATGATTAAATTTTAATATTGTTTAAATCCATTTTAGGCAAAATTTCGACTTTTACCGATTTCCTCATCTTTTCAGCCCCATACAGAGGACTAGAATCGCGTTAAAAAAATTTGAAGGTATGGTTTCCCGTGTATTTTTTCCCGTAGAATTCGATTTTGAAGTCCAATTAACCGTATCTCATGATTTGTTTTTTCTAGACTCGAAAAACCGCAAAAAACCCGTAAAAAATGAGGTTTTTTCAATAAAACTCTGAGAAAAGGTAGGAAAACCCTATATTTTTATTACAGATTCGGATTCAGCGTCGAAAAATACATGGGAATATGTATGTCCGGTCAAAAGTTCAGACATTTTTTTTCATTTTGTGGGCCTGTGTAATCAACAATATCTTATGTAATAGTAAGTTAGTGTCATATAATTAGTAAGTTTCGTGCAAAAATAAAAATCACTAATCACCTTAAAAGAAAGAGAGTAGTGATTCTTTTTATCCTATTTATCATCTTTTCTACTTCTTTAATTTCCGTCATTTGTTTGGACATTTTTCTATTTTTTCCTCATTGAGATTTGTCCTTTTCATTTAATTTTGCACTGATTAATCCATGAAAATTATTGGTCTACCTTTTTTTCCTTCATCTATCTTTTAATTTATTCTTGTTTCTTTTCTCTCCGTACGTTAATTTAATACTTTTTTCAGTCAATTTCCGTTTTTCTTATTGTTTTCTTTAGTTCTGCTTTTTTTAGAATTTTTCCACACCTACCTGTCTTTTTTATTCTTAGTATAAAATCTTTTTCAACTCTGACTTTTTTATTTTCGTATGGTGCTGATTTAATCTTTTTATCTTAGGCTTCGAACGCTTTTTTTCCAACTATACGTATCAATCAGTCCTATTATCTTACAATCTTTTATTTGAATACCTCTCTACGTTACTCTAACGCTTTTTATTCTTGTTACATTCCAAATTAAAGTTTCAGTTTTTCCTATTGTTTTATCCATCCTTTTTTCCTACTTTATCCTTTTCTTATTTTAGTATTTTCTTTCTGTTTTATTCCATCAATACGCATTGCTTACCTGTAATTTATTTTAATTTATAACGTATGAGCTATCTTTTTACCTTATTTTTTATAACTTTTAATAGCTTTTACTTTTCGTTTCTTCTACGTTAAATTATTTTCTATGTATATTGTTTATTCGTTGTGATATCTTTTAACAAATTTTATTTTCCTACAACGTCTACATTCTTCTTCCAGTTTTTATTCGATTTATTATTATTTGATATTGTTTCCTACAATGCAAACATTCTGAATGTACTTTGAGAATCATTTGTGGTGATTTGTAGGTGTAAGTTTGTATAAAAAACAATATAAATATGCTTCTTTTTTTAAATTTATTCAGCTTTTATCATGTAAATAATAACTAGGAGCCCATTCATAAATTAATTCAATTTCTATTTATTTTCGAATATTTTTAATTGCTTTTGCAAATTTTCAGGAAAGTTTAATAATTAATTTACTACACATGGAAAGAAATCAGTTACTAGTCCTTCTTTTAATTTTTTCTTAAAAATATTTCAAAATCAATTATGATTTTTAATTTTTGCTTTTTCTCTATCTTTTGTGGGCATTACAACTCCAAACTTTTTTTCCTTTTTTTTTATCTTGTTCCTTTTTCTTTTCTCTCTTTTCTTATTTTCTCTCACTCTTCCTAAAATTTTTAAAAACAAGAAAGATACTTATAATAAAAAAAATGTTGTGGATTTAGCAAAATCTGATTATTTATTAACCAGTATTAACATGACAAAATATCACTATAATATTGTAATATACACCATTTCTTATATTCACATTTCTACCAGAGATTTTCTTTTTTATCTTTTCTTTTTCTGTTAAATAATTTCTTCCTACTTTCTTTCTTTGCTTCGTCTCATCCTTCTTTTCTTATATTTTTTGCTGCTATATATTTTTCAATCGACTAAAGCTTCTTTTTTTTGTATTTATTTTCTTTGCTACATTTCGATTATATTCTTTGTGTTTTTATTTACATTTGAAAGGCTTTTAATCTTTCTTATTTCCATTTTTTTATTTCTTTTTCTTAATCTTTTTTTTTTTTTACTTTTGTTTTTGTTTAGTGCTCGGATTATTTGAGTTTTTTCTTTTGTATCCATCGGTGAAAGCTTATATATCAAGAGGTTTCTTATTGAACATTTTTTTTATAATTGCATACAATTAGACGAAAATATGATTCTGATTATAATTTTTTTATTTTCTGTTTTCTCGTTACTCTTTGCACTAATTTAAACAATTTTGGAATTCAGCATTTCAGTATATTAGAAAAAATAAATAGAATTCGAATTCAGTCTAGTGAAAAAATGAATACGATCATATTTCAGTAAAATAAAAAAATTAATATAATTATAACAGTTCAATAAAAATGATTGAAATTCTGAATTTATGTAATTTTTCTAATGATGATAATGATGATTTAAAACAATTTAAAACAATTTAAAAATGTAAAAAAAGTAAGTATGAATTTATAATTGCTAGACGACGAAATTCATTTATTATTTGAAGATTATGATTCAGTTTGTACAACTGCTATACAGAAATTCGTAAAAGCATAAGTTGTGGTCAAAGCAAGGGGCACATAACGTGCTGGACTGAATTTAATTCCTGCTCCCAGCACTTTTAGTTAACCATCTCAACCGTGGGTTGACAACATATTAAACAATATATCTTTTAATTACTTTGTCCTACATGTATCTTGCAAGGACAAATCTGCCAGTTTAAATACAATAAATCAAATAAATGCATATGTATAATTTCGTAAAAATATTATAAACTACAATTATTTATATTTTAAACGTATTTCTCTATAATTATAAATTACTATTATGTGGATTGTGAATTATGCATTATACAATGCTATAAATAAAAATTGATGGAAAAATTAAAATTGTGTCCTAATGTAAAATTCTTAACTGATAATATTTATAGTAATATTTCACTATCTTCCGCATCATTTAAAATTCAACTGCATCTCTCTTAAGAATAATATTCTTACATTGTGAAATTATATTTAAATTTAATTATAAACTTCTAATATAGTATCGTGACTTAATATTAAGACGTTAAAGATTAAAAGGAAAAAATTCTGGTGCAATATTTCAAAGATCCATTAAAGACTTTATCCCATTTTAACGATTTTTTTTCTAAATTTTATTGATATTTAACGCAAACTATAAAATGTAGAACATACTCAAGACAATATTTAGTACCGTTAGCAAGAAAAAGCAGAACGACAGATGGATAATGACCCATCGAGAGTAACATAGCGTAGCCTTGAACGCCAAGATAAATTCTAAATCATTGTCTCTTGTAAATTCTTTTTTTTTTATAAATACGAATATCGAAGGTATGAAAATAACATCACTTTCCCCTTGGTAAGAAAAACTATTATTACAGTACCTCAAAGAGGCTCTGGCCCAGTGATTCGAAACTATTTTCAATTTCTCGCACGAGCTGACCGATGCCAATTTAATTATTCTCTCTTTCTATATCTTGATTCGGTTCGCTAAATTCAAACTCTTGTTAAACAGATGAATAATCGAAAGTAATTAACTGTAGATAGCCAATTTTGTGTCTGCTAGGACTTTTAATAAATATTTCGATTTGATTTTTAAAAAATTTTACGATGGAAAGTTTTACAGAGCAGCTATTTAACATTTTTTTTATCATTAATTCAAAAAGATAAAATCGAGACCGATTTGTAGTGTAATAATAGGTTTGACGAAGTTTTATTTTTTCTATCTTAAAATGGAAAAAAATGAAAGTAAATTTTTTTTAATGATATAAAGTCTGAATACAGTCTGTATGAATGTGAACTATAATAATTACATAAAATATAATGTTCATAATAGAACCTGAAACATTTAAGATCACTGAAGTATAAATTTCATTATTAAATAAAAATTTTGCATTAAAAAGTCCATTAGCATAAAAAAAATCCATTAGAGAAAAAACAAAAATATTCAATTGAAAAAAGAAAAAATATCTGTCGATAATATTTTAAAACGCTTTCTTGCGAATTTAATGGATTTTTTATGCAAAATCCTAATAAATGTAAATTAATAATCAATGAAAATGCACCATCAAAATATTTTCATAATAAGTTATTATTTTTTTTAAGAAGCCGATTGGACTACCATATTGAACTAATAATTTTTCTTTTAATTCATTTCAAACTCAAATAATAATTAATGAAAATTTGATTAAAAAACATTAGAACTATCATTATACATATTAAATTTCTTTTACCATTATTAAAAATTTTGTTTATCCGTTGAATACGATTTACATAATGAAATTAAATATCAGCACATGGTTATCCGGTTTAAAATTTAATGGAAAACCAATATTACAATCAACTTGGTAATTATGCCATTAAAATTAAATTTTTCATTTAAACTTTAATTTTCTACAATCCAATGAGATTTAATAGCTTTATGGATGAAAAAATTTTTCTTTCAACGAATTAAATTTTGTTGTAACTACCTAAAATGCCACTGCGATTTGATTAAAAAATAACAAGAATATAGAAAAAAACAAATGCTATTAAATTTTGTCATAAACAAAGAACATCGGTGAAACCAAAATAAAAAGTTTTACAAATGGAAAAACTATTTTGGAAATACTGGATGCAAAAAATCAGAAAGTGCGTCCAATTTCCATTTGACTGCACCTGTAGCTTCCCGAAACGGTTGATAGCCATACTTTTGGTAAACTATTAAAATAAATTTATTAGACTTGTTCAAAGTATGATTTTCAAATTATTAATATTTATTTTTATATAATTAAAATTTTTTAAATATTATTTTATTTATTTAATGTCCGGTACAATATAATAAAATAAAAATGTAATTTAAGTTATATGTTTTGAAAACCATATTAATAATGTTTTTATAATAATAAAATAATCGATACCAAATATGTTATAGCTTAAGGTAAAAAATCATTTTTTTCTTATTATTTATTTTAAATGTTTTTCTGAATTACTTTTTATTTATTGTACAGAAAACTTTGTATGTAACTATCCTCTAAATAATATTATTTAATTTTCATTCTCTTAAAAGAAATATAAAAATTAATAAATAAACTAATATTATAGCTATAAATTCAACTAGATTTTATAAAATAACACATAATATCGTTGTATATCCTGCACGAAAGCTTATATGTTTTGCGTATCGATGCATAAAAGTCCGATAAAATTTTATGAACCTAAAATACATACTTTGAATATTGTATGGAAATAATTTCAGAATTAGTGACGTCAATGATTTTATAAGGTTTGTAAAAATATTTATGCGAAACCAAAAAAAAATAATTAAAATTATTTTTAATGAAAGAATGTACATTAACGTTCCGCCATTGTTTAATAAAAAAATAAACATACTTTTAATATTAACGTTTTTATAATTGATATTACAATTAGACTCTTGCATAAAGATAATAGCCATTTGATCATATAGATTTTAACATAAATATCATTAAAAATTTCATTAAATATAGATTCACAATTCTCCTTTTAAGAAAGCAAATTAAAAAATTCCTTATATACAATACCTCAATGTAATTGAAAATAATTACTGTTTCATCATAACATGTGCATAGATATATAAGAACTTATACAGATCTTGCTGACAATTAGAAATATTGAGCACAAAATTAACGGGTTTAGCTAGCGAACGTGTTAATCGAAAATAAGCCTTCGTAGCTGATATTCGCTTTCAAAAAATTAAATTTGAAAGTGTAAATAATGCACTTATAACAATGCTTACACAGTTATAGGTGTTTAGATGGACGCAAATCTCGACTTTGTTTGATAAAATTAATATTTTTCTCATTATTTATTGAAATCAAGATACATTTTGATAAAATAAGATAAATTAATTTGTTGTTTGAGATGTCTAAAAGATTAAGCACATTTTAATTTCACGATATCATAAGAAATATTCTAAATTTTCCATATAAATTCATCAAACTCAAATTTTTAATAAAAAAGTATGATATTCAATAACATCTTTGATATTTAGAAATGTTTTTTGTAGTTAATACAGAAAAATATAATTTATTATATGATGACTCACCTAAATAAACACGTATTACTTCTAAAAGTTTAAAAAAGATTCTAATTAAATTTTTAAAAGGAAAAAAATAGACTCTATTTTCTTTAAATTATAAATGTTAGCTAAAATCGATATTGACTTATTGTTAAATTTTTTTATTAAATTCATTGTGTACAACACAAGTAACAAAAGATAAAAAATCGCATTGAACAATAGTATTTTTAATAATATACTGCTTAGAAGAGCGCATCGCAGTAATTTTTTTATCATTGTTGATGATCGAATCGATAAACGAATAAAATATTTCATTAAATCTTTGAAATAAAGACATAGATTAAAAAAAAGACTGTCGATTAATAATAGTTGAAGAGCTGTGCATTCTTAAATGACAGTGCATACTCTTATGCTTATACTCTATAATTATCTTAGTGAAAATTCCTATTTTAACGTGTTGTGAGCGTAGCATTTGCAATGCTTCCTTCTCTCCTTAGGAAGTAAAATAAAGCAAGCCTGCATGCATTTGTGCGCATACCTGCGCATATATCCCAACTAAAAGGCGTATATGCATATATACAAAGCGCAAAAACTAGCTCGCACACATACACATGCATAAGTGCATTCGCAATAAGTCAAGTTAGTTCTTTTGCAGGTCTCCTCCGTCTCTTATATTATTTGCAAGGTTATACAATCCTTTCACTTTTATCAGACGCTATCTATTGGAAATGCTTATATACATCTACCTTGCCTTCGACTTTAATCAACTCTCTCTCTCTCTCTCTCTCTCTTTCTCTATTTCTTTCTTTCTTCTGTGTATGTGTGTACGAGTTAAAGAGCGATGTGCTCGTAAATTTTGCCCTGTCGACGTACAGAGAAACATGAGCATATAAGCGAAAGGGAGGAAGAAAGAGAAGAAAAAAAGATAGACTATTACCTTGCCGCGACCGACGCAAAGGTCGTTTACACCGTTTCGCGTTCCTTCTGCACACCATATATATATAAGCATCCATTAGCGCACAGCCGCGAGCTTACGCAATTTTACCTTTTTCAGATTTTCTGTTTAGTATAGAAGCAAGAGGTTTATAATTTATGAAAGAGATATGATGTGGAAATCTTTTTATTTTCCTTTCGTTTTACTTGAGATGAACAAACTTTTTTTTCGTTACTACAGAAAGACTTATTAAACATTATTTAAATACTATATTTTTATTTTTTATTAGATATCATCTATTCTTTTTCATTTATAAAAAATAATTCTAATTATAATTATCCTTTTTCAAGGAATTTTAATGATTTTTTAAACTTTTTTAAGATTTAATAATATGGTCATTGATAGTAGTTATTAAAGTTACAAAAGTTTGTATTGCTAATAGAGATACATTGACGAGCTTTGTCCCAGAATATTCAAAGTATATATACATTATTATAGTGATGTCAAAATTGATAATGTTCTCATTTTATCGGCTTATAAGAAATTATAAATACTATTTATAAGTAATAATTACAATTAGAAAATTTTTTCCAAAAACATTTAAGTATTGCTGAATTTTTGACCCTTGCAAAAATAATTTACATGCTTTATGTATAGCAAGTTGTATATTACTTGGTATATTGAATATGTCATATTTGACTGTACTTTACAAATTACCCTTATCAAAATTCAATTTATTTGGTTTATCTTAAATTATAAACTTATTAACAAATTAAAGTTAAGAAAAAAAACAATGTTAAATACAATATTAATTATCAAAACATATTTCATGTTCCATTTCTGCATTATCTTTATTTTTTCCTAGTTTTTTAAACAATTATTAATTTTTTCAGAATTTTTTTTAATCGGAAGATTTTAATCTTAATTCTAATTTCATATTTGTCAAAAATGCTCTAGAATTATTCGTTTAAGGAGATGTAAAATGGACACTACACCTGTTCTCATAGACATTAACAGTCTTTCCATTTCATTGCTGAATTTCCATAAAAGAAATGCATCAGCTAGTAGTACGTACCATGATGATTATTTAGGTAAATTTTCAAATAAATTAATTCATTAGTTTTTAAGATATTTAGATTTCTCTTACAAAATTGAAAAATTTTAATAAATAATATTGAAATCCAAAATTCTTAATAACTAATGAGTGAATTTATTCAAAATTTCAACTGAATAATCTTCATGGTATATACTACAAGTTAATGCATTTGTTTATTGAAAATTTTGCAATGATATAGAAAGATAATCAATATTTATGAATACAGGTGTAGTGTTCATTTTAAATTTCCTTAAATATTATGCATCCTCATACATAAATTTTTGTATAGCAATACTAAACCCAATGGGCTTGCCTAATTTGTGCGTACACTGAATTCCAAAAAATCAGATAAAGTTAACTGAACAATGTTGTCAAAAAGAATTTCTACTACGATTAAATATAAAATTTCATTTTTTAATTCAAACTAGTACCCATATCTGATAAAAAATAGTATTATTTTAATTGCTTCTTTAGTTTATATTTGTTAGAGTTTAAAATATGTTACACATATCCTATATTTGGTAAATATGATGTGAAAACCTTGCTGTACGTAGCATACATGATTCCGTACAAGGCATATACAATATGCCATATATGGTAAAAACTATTTGCAGTATATAGGCCATGTTAACCATTTCTACGCAAGGAAATTGCATAATCGTGTAATCAAATTAAGAATGTTCAAAAAGTGATAATGACGTTGAAGTAATTATTACTTCAATCGCAGTAGAATGTGCGAAATAAGTAGATCGAACTCCATATATATTTATTCAAAAATAAAATTTTCATAACGTTCCAGTTTGTTGACCCTATATTTTCAACAAAGATTTTGACAAAGCCTGAATTAATAAATCAGACTGTACAACGATAAAATATGAAGAAAGTGAAAATACTGTGTAGTAGCTCTAGATTCTTTTTAGTTTAATCACTTAAGGTAGTACTATCGTTAAGGGATTGACGGTTCAGAAAAATCTCAGATTGGGCACATAAGTAGATTTTAATTCAAATAAAGCACAGTTAAATTTTGGTTAACTTTCAGAGCATGAGAAAAAAATTATAAGCATTTTAATTTTCATCTTTTAACACGCGCTTTATATCTATATATAGTGTATATATAGCTATACACGAGCGTGCATTGAGTCTAAGATGTTTATATCGTTTCAAACTCGATACTGAAAAATTTATTCTTTAGTTCTTTAATTAATTACGTGTTAAATTTGATGAAATTTTGAACCATCAGTAGCTTATAATCAAAAGTTGAAAAAGAATTTCTGTGTGGTTACCATAAGAGCGCGTGTTAAAAATGTGAAAATTAAAATGTTTGTCATTTTTCTCTCATGCTCCAAAAGTTTACCAAAATTTAACTACATCTTATTTTAACTTAAATCTACTTATATACCTAATTTCAGATTTTTCTGAACCGTCAATCCCTTAACGATAGTACTACCTTAACAGTAAAAAGTTCATTGTTTCAACGGAATTTTTTTTGTATTTTCGATATTTAAAATATAATAATTTAATTAGTAAATTTAATAAACAAATTCTATTTAAAGTATTATTAAATTTCTAAAAATATATTTTTATTTTTTCTATAGTCTTTATCTTGTTTTTATTTACATTTCTTTACATTATAGCGTTTTTTACAAACTGCATATAATCATTATAATTACTGAAAACAATTTTCAGTTTACTTTCAACATAATAATTATCAAGTTATGTACATATTTGTAAAATGCAAATTCGTATGAAAACTAAAAAATAAAATTATTAAGGGTTCAATAAACTTTGAATAAAATTTTATTTCCTCCACAAAAATTTTTTTAATGAGATAAGCATAAAAAATTAAGTACACTTCATATAAAGATAATCTATAATTATTAAATTTTACAAAATTTCTATATTTCATTTTCTTCACGCTTTATCAAGTTGTAAAAGATAAATTTTTGAGTATCAAGAATTTCCGATGTAAAGAGGAGAAAGTTTACGCAATAAAAAATTCACAGTGAATTCTTCGGTCGAAAGAGTTTATGTCTTCTTTAGATTGCGGTACCAGGGACTCTTGCCAATTTGACCACAACATAAAAACGGAATACTCAATGAGATTTTCTTCACTTTAGAATATCTTCTAAATTCACATTCTTCAAATTAAGCTTTTAAACATTCAGAAAAATTTTTTATTGTTAAAAATAACTTTTTCATTGTTAAGGGCTATCACAACACTAGAATTTTAAAAGTGAGTTATACGAAAAACTTACGTTTGTATTTAAATTTAGTTAAATTTTTTAATCATTTAATCAATGGCAAATATAAAAAGATTTAAATTAAATGGTTTAAATGTCATTTATAAAAATAAAAACACTTTTTATCGTTGTGCGCAAATTTACCCGGAAATAAGAATTTTGGTATAACATATATTCATTTGGACATGAAAACTTCAACAATGGAATATTAGTTAAATAAATTTAAAAAATCAGATTAAAATGGCTGTAGACAATAATAGAATAGTGGTAGATAATAATATAATAATTTTTAATTATTATTGAAAAATAATTTATCAACTATTAGTCATGAAAATGCATAATTCAAGTCGAAAATTTATTAAAATTATAATTTACCAAGAGAAATTAAAAAAAAAAGTATGTTCGTATAAAATAATAAAATATTTGGATAAATGTAAATAAAGAAAGGCACTGATAAGTTAAACTGTGTTTATTTTCATTCCTGATCCTCACAATAAAATATTTAATCATTGAAACCAAATCAAATACATTATCCAAGAAAACATTGAGATAAAAAAGATTTATTAACTTTTATTATTTTGAAAATCTTATAGGTGAAAAAATAAAAATGAAAAAAATATTATTTATATACTTTATTTAGCCAAGAAGCGGAGATTAATTGTAAGCAGATATTAATTATACAGATATCCAATGAAAGCTCATTGTAAATTAAGTATTTATTATTATAAATTATGCGCATTTATTCAAAACTTTCTAACTCTGTAGAAATAATTAAACACTTTAGAAGGCGTGCTTATGAATCTTTGTCGCTAATGGATATGTGTAGTATCTTGCCAATTATGGTATTATATTCAATTACTACAAGGAAATTTTAATTTCAATTCAATAGAGCTTACTAAAAAACTTTCTCTAACTTCCTTGTTAATAATGCTTATAATACTAAATATATCCTGTACATTTATAGTAAGGTATTAAAGTAGATATTTCAATTTTAATAATTATCAACGATTTTTTCATATCAGTTTCTATTTGATAAATCAAAGACGAAATGACTTTGACTTTATTCTGTAAGAATTTTTAAATATAAAATAAAAACGCTTTCAAAATCCTCAAGTTTCATTAATTAACATTAACAATTATAATAAACAAAATTACTGGTTTGGCAAAATAATGTTGTTCTGATATTATCAAGTAGGGTCACGAAGAATACTAAATAATTGAAAAATAAATATTGGGGTTATGATTTGAGAGTTTATTTTTTAATTAATTAAACTTTATAAACATTGGAAAAGTAATGTTTTTCATTTATATTTATAGGAAAAAGTCTGTTTTGACATTTAAATTTCCCTTGATTGATAAAAAATTGGAATAAAAATATTTAAATTTAAATGAACAAAAAATGAAAATTTGCAAATAAAAATGCTTTTTACAGCTTTAAAATAATTTTTCAATATTTAATAAAAATTGATAATATCTAATATGTAATATTGTATGATTTCAGAGTCTAGACGCGTGCAGCACCTGCAAAGTCTGTGGTGGTTACCGCCTACTACCTTGTCCTGTCTGTAATGGCAGCAAAAAGTCAGTGCATCGCAATGATTTCACCGCCGAGTTCATCGCCCTCAAGTGTATGAACTGTGATGAGGTGGGCCTTGTACGTTGCCAACACTGCTGAATTGACAGAGAAATTAAAAAAATAATTAAAAATTTTCATTGTGCAATGAAAAGATGAAGCTCTAAATTCTCTTTTATTCACTCGGAAGTAAATAGAAAAGAGAGCTTTGACGGTTAAGTGGATTTTCTATTCAGCATTGACATAATTCTAATGGAAATAATAGATGTAAATTAATGTAAATAACTGAAAATAAATATTAGTTAAATCATTCATATTAGCACAAGTTATTTACAGTTATTGACTGCTCACAAATAATATTTTCTTAAATTATCTTGTACGAATATTTCATTTTTCTTTTTCATTCATCGTTTTTTTTTTAAATTTTATTAAATTATTTGAAACTTAAATTCTAGGATTTTTAGACGCCGTGAGCTTTTAAGCTTCATTAATATAGTCAAATGACTCTTTTTGTAGACGTAATAATGAGCCAGTATTTTGCTATTATAAAGTTACTACTAAATGACAAGTTTGTGCGCTATTATGTATGAGATTAATTTAATTGGACAAAAATTTCTATAAATAAATGATCCTAAGATAATATTTTTTGTTTTCGATTAAGATTTTTCAGAATTAAAAAAAATATAAATAACTGTAAATAATTATGAAAATTGTATATAAATGTAGAAAATGTTATGAACTGTAAATATTCGAGGATAACTGTTATTTATATCTTAATTCTCACGTTTCTATAAAATTTTTCTCAGTTATTAATAGCTATTTACAATTATTTATATTTATTATTTCCATTAAGGAAGGTATCTCTAGGACATTGTTTACTTTTTTCTCCTTACGATATGTGTTGTAATTTGATTCGAGCACGCTCTAATGTATCGAATTATTGGAGATGGATGGCCAATAGTTTAATTATCGATTTTCGATCAAGAGATTATTATCGATACTGTAATTATTGTAGACTTTTAGTAAAAGTTTTCTGTTGATATGTAATAAGTGGTCTCCTATTGGCTTCCCTTCCAATATATAGCATGTGGTTTGCGCGTCGTTTGCAGCTGTTGCTTTTGTTGTTAATATATATAGTTTCTCTTTACGGTGGCTTGTCGGTTGTTTTGTTGTTCCGTACGCGTTACTGCAAATAAAAGGCTACGATCGACGCAAATCCTCAGCAGTAATCTGTATAAGCTGTATATTATTGCTTAAAAACATATTAAACCTGTTTTTTTATATATATAATTTGTTATAGTTGCAATTTAGTAATGACAATCTCCTTTTTACAAATTATTATATTTCTGTAAATATATGTTTTTAATTATGCCAGCGATGAGAAATGCTTATTTATTTTAAATCAGTTTGGAAAAAATCCTAATTTGTTAAAAAAAAAATTAAAAAAAAAAAATTTGTCTGCGTAATAAATGAGTCTATGATTAAAAAATAATTGGAATACTTTCTTAGTCAAGGCTTAGGACTTTGTCAAATCTAAATTTCAAATGTGTAAAGAAAGGAATATTTTGAAAAGTCAACTTTTGTTTATTCTTATAACATCAACCATGTGCGACAATGATATTATTTATTTAAATTTGATTAAATAAATATGAAAGAAAAAAATTTAACATATTTTAAGGACATTTTGCTACATGGATCAATATTTTTTCTTGTAACATCAACCATGTGCGACCATGATATTCGTTATTTAAATTTGATTGAATAAATATGAAAGAAAAAAGTGTAACATAATTTAAGGACATTTTGCTACATGGATCAATCTTTATTCTAATATGATGTAACTGGATTTCATCTGAAATTTAGTGCTGAAAAAAGTATATAAGGAATCTTACTGGAATAAATATTTATTAACTTACTTTTATAATGTGTTCAAATCTTAAATAACTTGAAAAAAAAATTATTCATGTAAATAACTAATCTTTATCAATAATTAATTTTTTTAAACCCAATTATTTAAAATTTAAAGATTTTTTTTTCAAATGAATAAAAATTAAAGATTGTGCATGTAAGGAAAATAAAAGAAAATAAACCGATACTGTGTGTATGATAAATTCTCGTTAAAAATCTTTCGAGATTCAATATGTACATTAAATATCGTTAAAACTTACGAATACAATTAAAGACACAAACGTGCCCATTGAAATACATATACGAACATACATACACGTACATTTACACAAACAAATCACAGAAATAAAGTTAAGGTGCTACTTAGAGTAATGATTGAGTCACGGCGTTGAAAATTATTGCCACTGGCTTCTCCTAATATATGTATTGCGATTGCGCAATTGTACAAGAGCCTTGTAAAAGTTAAAAAGGAAACAGAATTTTTGTCTTTCGTTAACGTGTTTCCAAGATCGAGGGAAAAAGCACAATTTATGTATGGTAGCAGCATATTTTTTTTTACTGTAAGAAAAAAAAAATTTAACTACCACGTGTACAGCTAAGATAATTCAAGCCTATGGTTATTTTGAAGGTAAAAAATATATTTACAAATGCGATAAATCATTTCTGAGGCCGAGATCTGGGGTTGAATTATCGAATTCTATGTATTCTAAGTATCATCCGAGAAAATTTTGTTGTATAATAATGATGAAATAAAAATGTCTAATATTTTTAAAATGAATATTCAAAGTATTTCATTTCTACCTTAAATCTTTTTTTTAGTGTTTTAATAAATCAACTCGAGGAAACGTTATTTTATTTCTAATTAAAAAAGGCTCAAGGGTTATATAAATATGCAGAGATTGACGAGGAATTGAAATGGATGCTTCTTCAAGTTACCCAAAATAATTTTTTCTTATATCTTGATCAAAAGCCAAAATATGGATAAATTTTTATTCGAAATCCTAAGATTTGTATGTAGATGGTTATCATTTTTTTATATGTAAAGTCGAAACCACTTTGTAATAAATTTGCAGTAAATAATTTTTTTATTCGTATAATGAATTTTTTAAAATTAAATATTAATTTATTAAATAAAGTGCAATTATATTTGTAAATTTATTGATAAACGTACTTTAGACAAGCAACAAAGAAAAATAATTACTGATGGGTGAATTGAAAACCCTGAACTGTACAACATGATACTAGGTGAAGTTGAATTTGCACAAAGCAGAAGTTTGACCTTCCTGCTCTTGTAACATAAATACACTGTGGATTTTCGATAAATATATCATCGAGTAATTTTTCCAAATTTCATACTACAAAGTTGTATCAAATAATATAGACTCTTATGGGAAATGATAATATATAAGAAATATATTTTATTCGTTATTTTATTTTTTTTTTAATTTTATTTAACGTTGCTGTATTAATATTATCATTATGATGCTAATTACCGACGGAGCCCACGCAAAATATCACCATCGCCGAAGCATCGCAAATACTTAGGCCGAAGAATCGCCGATACTTCAGCAGAAATATCGCAGATATTTGGGTAAATAGAACTCTAGAGAGAAATTTTTAATAAATATTTCTCTCTACAGTTAAATTGATTGAAATTTCATTATTTAATAGGGTATATTTCATTACTTAACGCACTGAAAGTAATCCATAATATATATGAAATCGATTATTTATTATTTACTATTTTAAATAAATGAAATAACTATCAATTTGATTAATATTAATACCCTACTAAAAAATCTCAGGTGAGAAATCACCTGATTTCTCAGGTGATTTATCATGCCAAAATCTCATGTGATGATTTTTTTGGTTTTTACACGTTTCAAACCATGCTTAGTCAATTGCGAACTATTTTTGAAAATTTTTCAAAAATTGAACTTAGAAAATTTTTTGTAAAATAAGTCAAAATTTTTTCTAAGACCAAGTTTTAAAAAAATTTTTTAAGTTCAAATTTTTAAAAAATTTTCAAAAATAGTTCGCAATTGACTAAGTATGCTTTGAAACGTGTAAAAACCAAAAAAATCGTCATATGAGATTTTGGCATGATTAATCACCTGAGAAATCAGGTGATTTCTCACCTGAGAAATCAGGTGATTTCTCACCTGAGATTTTTTAGTAGGGCAATAATGAAATTTAAAATTAAACAGGCTTTTGCATTAAAATAATACAATGTCTACTTAAATATTAAATGGACATTCTTTTTCACTTGATACAATAGAATTATTTTTGATGTAGAAAAAAATTCTGCTTGATGTTTGCAAATCTATGTGATTAAAGTATATTTGACCTAGGCCTCAAGAGAAATGGCTGAAAAATTAAATATATTTTTAATTTTCACGGAATAATATATGTATACAATAATTACATAAATAAAAATAATATTTTTTAAATTCTAAATAATTCGAGTTTTTTAACACACAGCTGCTTGTTTCATCATACTAAACTATTTTTCTTCTGATTTAAAATTTACAGCCCCAAGAAACCTGCACTCTTCGTTCAAAAAATTATTTTTGTCAGGGCAAAATTAAATTTAAAAAATTACAGTAATCTATCAATAATAAAAGAGATTCGAAATCGGGCATTGAAGCGTAAATCAACATGTTTTTAAAGCAATGCAATAACATTGAAAGCCCAAAACTATGTCTGTTTTCTTTTAAAATCACTGTGCCATGATATAGATTGGAAGTATATAACTTCGTAAATGCAACCAAAAAAGAGAGATAGAGAGAGAAATGGTCATCCCCATAACTCACATTTGACATCCTTGTTCTCGGTTAGGATAAAAATATACACATGCTTTGAGCTGATCGATATACTTTTTTTTGAAGGTATATAATATGCTATTATTCAAAAACATTATGAAAAAATAATGCGCATTTCATCGTTTCAAATAATTGTTTGCTTGATATACGCAATCTTTAATGGAACAACATGCATTATCGAATAACAGGACCTCATTGAATTTAATTCCAAAGATTAAACAAAATTTTATCAGATTTGTTTTTGGAATTTTCAAAATTTAATCTCGTCACTCATTCAATATTTATAAAATGTATAATTTACCAACTTTTCAATAATAAAGTTGTTCGATGTTACAAAAAAATTCATCTCTTCGATTGTATTTATTAATTTACTACCGACACTTAATGTTTTCTTTGTATGATTGTTTTGATAAATTTAAATATACTCGAATGCATTGATTGTAAATCTTTTGAAGTGATTGAATAATTTCATCCGTATAGAATTAGCCGCTAATTATTTTTAAATGTTATCAAAAATTTTAATAATGTCATTTTTAAAGTGAACTTTCATATTATGCTTATTTTGAGCACGAATATAGTAACATACATTATTTTTATTTTTTGTTAAACATTTTTTTATCAAATAGTATTAATTACTGTACAAATTAGGGCAAATGAGATTCTAAATAACTTATTTAAATTTTTATTAAAATAGAAATTTTATTCTTTTCTCCAAGGTTTAATTAGTGGGAATACATATATTTTTGGTATAAATTAATTTTTTCATGAAAAAATTTTTTCCCAATAACTTGTTTCTTCAGTTTAGATAAAAATTTAATGATTTAGTAATAACTTAATAAAGATAAGAAAAAAAGTTCAATAATAAATGGAAATTAAATTCCTTGATGAAAACATATGACTAACGTCGCACGTGTATACTTCTATTGAAAGAATTAGTATTGATATTCTTTATTTACGTGATCAAAGGAAGATGTTTATTTATTTTTCATTACATTTAATATTATGATTGCTAAATACATAACTATACTCTAATTTGTTATAAATATGCAACTAAAGTCCACTTGTATTTCACAGATCTATAAACAAGAAAGGGGATGTTTTTTACGTTGTTACGTATTTGTTTTTCTTACTAGTTTGATTTTAGGTCTCTAGCTTCAGATTGATTGACTTCTCAACTTCATGAATTTGAAATTTAAATATATAAAGGGAGAACGTTAAATTTGAACAAAATCGGTGACTCGGAAGTGAAACACTCTCCTTGTAAGTTCAAAATATTCAAATGTTTGATTATCACAGGATAACCAAATTTTTGTTTTGAGTATTTATAAATTCTAAAAATTACAATTTATTAACATCAACTTGTGATGATTCTAATGAAAAATGACTTTTTCATTTCCATTTATTGATATAAAACTTATTCATTCGAATAATAGGGTTTTTATGAATCTTTGTGTACATTCTTGTTATTACGTTTTGACATAAAAAATATATGCTCGTGACATAAAAGTTATTATTAAATACATTTTTCGATTTGACACAATTAGATGATTCCGAGCAATTTCCACCCCACCCCTATGAAGCTTTTATTTTTTTATTTTATATTCATTTATTCTACGTAAAAGAACGCTTTCAAAATGTTATAAAAATATAAAGCATTAAAAATTAAAAACACCTTTCCTCTCGCTTGTAGAGATCGATAAATTCATTTCCTATATTATTAAAATTTTCAAATCAAAATTTGAACAAGTAAAACTTGATCTAAACCTTCCTTTTTTTTAATTTTAATTTTAAAAATTTTAAATAAGAATTTTCTTACTGTTTAAATACATCATTAGCAGGTATTTTTTAACTTTTTTTTATTTAAAAAAATGTAATCAATAATTTTATTATTATTTAAATTTATTAAAAAACAGGTATATCTTCTATTTCAGTAAAAAATCATGTTCTGTTAAATCTTAAGTAAAAAATTATTAAATACTTTTTCAATGTAGAATGATATTATTAAAAAATAATCTATCTTGTAATGAATTTAAAAATAAAAATTATTGTTGATAATTTTAGTTTTAAGATTATTGTTTATGGTGTTATTAATCATCAATAAATAAATAAACTTTTTTTTATAAACGTAAATTTTATTTTCTTCACAACAGTAAAGTTTTTCAATAATTATTAAAATAATTATCGAATATTACAATTTATTATTAATCTCTATAATGAGCCTGTCTACAGAAAGCTTTTGTTTCGCAATTTTTTAGTATCAATTATAATACTTATTTCCAAGATATTCAACGATGAAAATGTACGATTTAACATTGGCTCTCATGGAACAACATATACATCACGAATAAAAACTATGATAGAAATAAGACACATTTATAGCTTTTTGAGTAATAATAGAAATAAACTCTCAAAATTGAAAGTTTTTGCATATGTTGTAATACTTTTTACTTATTTATAAAAAAAAATTGATTGAAAAAATCTATTTACATGAGACATGACAGCATCTCATTTATTTGTTACTCATTAACGAAATGTATTATAAAAATATTATAGTATTTTTGTCATTTTTAAGCTGTGTAATTAAAAATTTTAATCATTGTTGCTCTAAAATAATAGAGTGAAATAAGATTTTGCAAAATTTCTATTTTTCTATTCTTGGTCGATAATATCAACTAATGCTTAAAACCAAACAAAAGAATATGGTTGAACGTCCTTAATAATAGGTAATAAAAAATAGGTAAGTAATACAAATTCGATAGTGTCATTTAACATCTAAACTATTTCTAGATTAACAGCTTGAAAATCGTTTTTCAAAAATATAGTCTAAAATTATAGTTAAAATACAAACTTTAAGAATTTTAATTCATATAATAATAACAGGAATCATACACTGCCACGCAAAAATTTTAGCTCACCTAAGAAAAAATATTAAAATTTTCAAAGTTTTATATTAAATTGTTTTGCGGTAATATGAACATAGCTCGGCGCTCGATTCCCAATGGTTCGCCGAAAGTATTTCCGATATTTCGCACAAAGTATCTCCATATATATGCAATATTTCGGCTGAAGTATCGGTGATGCTTGTGTATGCGATGTATTT
This sequence comes from Anastatus disparis, assembly GCA_017163975.1. Classification (NCBI taxonomy): domain Eukaryota; kingdom Metazoa; phylum Arthropoda; class Insecta; order Hymenoptera; family Eupelmidae; genus Anastatus; species Anastatus disparis. The sequence goes on from JAFFSR010000381.1 coordinate 2,409,988, forward strand.
GCAATGATTCGGTGATGGTAATTTTTTTTGCAATTATTGTGCTTTTTTACTAAGCACATGTATCGTATATAGTGGTCTTGTATCAATCAGTCGCTGAGAGCGGGATTCGGACTCGGATCCTCGATATTATGAATCCATCGCTGTAATTTTTATCGCAGACAATTTATTATTATTATTATTATTTATTCAGTAACTTATTACAAGTAATTACATTTGTAGTAATTTCGCAAAGGAAAATATAATTTCCTGTGTGCGATACTGTTAGTAACTAACTTAAAACTAAAAACAGTAGAAATAACTTAACAAGTGGTTACAATATTTACATTTTTTATAGTTTTTAACATAATAACAAATATAAATGTCTATGACATACGCAGAATAACACGAAATAAATTAATAATTTAGTTTAATCCATTTTTTTAACTTCAATTTACTGGAATTCTTTGATGCGTCCAAGACTCTGTATTCATTCGGCAGATCATTAAAACATTTTATGGCATTGATATAGGCACTCTTTCCACTGACAGTTTTATTCCTTTTAGTAATAGTCAAACTCTTGTTTCTAGTAATGCTATTATTAAGTAGATACTTTTCTTTAAGTTTATTATAATTACATTTTAAAGATTCATACATGAACATCTGTGTCAAATTCATTGGGTTTTCTAATATAAATTTATTTTTGTTCATTATTTTAAATATTTTATTCTGTGTTCTTTGTAGTGTATCAATTTGATTCCTGTAAACTCCACCCCAAGCAATTATTCCATAGTTTATTACGCTATGAAAAAGTGCATAGTATATCATTCTCATAGTGTTAGTTAGCATATACTTAGATATTTTATAAAATAAAAAGATCAAATATCTGGTTTTGTTTATAATATATTTAATGTGTTTGTCCCATTTTAAGTTGTAGTCAATAATCAGACCTAAGTACTTACAGTTCTCTACTCTGTTTATATTTTCAGCCTTTATTTTTATTTGAATTTCTTTAGGTACACTATCACAATAATTACCAAAAGTGATATATGCAGTCTTCTTAACATTCAGAGATAGTTTATTCCAAGCAAGCCAATCATCTACTACATCCAAATATTTATTCATCTTATTCTGAGCCTCAGACCAAGTTTTTTCAGTTATTACTATTGCAGTGCCATCTGCATAGGAATAGATAGCTTTATCCGGTATCACAGAAAAGAGATCATTCACGTATAAAATAAATAAAAGAAGTCCCAGAATAGTGCCCTGAGGAACACCAGTATGAGTTTCCTCAAAAGCACTCTTACATTTTCCTATTCTAACTCTCTGACACCTGTTACTTAAATAACTTTTTATGATATTATAAGCAATGCCCCTTATACCATAATTATATAACTTATCCAAGAGCATTCCATGGTTAACAGTGTCAAACGCCTTAGCCAAGTCCAAAAAAGTTATCAATAGAGGATTACTTTTATCCAAATTTTCATAGACTTTATTGGATATTATATTTAATAGATCCTTTGTATCCTTATTCTTAACGAACCCAAATTGTTGACTAGATATTATTTTGTGCTTGTAAATAAAATCACAAATTCTATTATTTTTTTCTTTTTATTTAATTAAAAAGCAATTCTGGAAAAAAACATAGAAGCAAAACAAATGATATATTTAATAGATGTTTATTTGAAGAAAAAATGTATTCCGAAGCTTGTTATCTATCTTTTTCAGAGTAGAATCTCAAGAAACAGGAACAAATTGTTGAATTATAAGGCTAAGCCAGGAGGAGCACGATGAGGAGTACATTACTTGCACGAATTAAGATTGGTCTTGATTTACACTTATGGTCACAAAAAATATGTTAAAATGGTTTATATATAACCCTGGCAGTGTGGCTATCTCGTGCGGACAAGTCAATGGTGCGCAGTATATACGATCTATAGGTTTGTCTGCACGAGATAACCACACAGAACCCTGGTAGAAATGTGAACATAAAAAATAGTGTATAATACAATTTATGGGCATTATTAATAGTAATATTTTGGCATATCAATATTGGCTAATAAATAGTCAATTTTTGCCGAATCTGCAGAGCCTAAATTTTTTGTGTGAACAAAAAAGGCTCATAGAAATATTTTGTCCATGAAGTGGGCATTTTAAGTACCTAGAAATATTTTAACCTATAAATCCAATACATCTTTTCATTCGCGTTCAAATTATAAAGTATGATTAATGAATACAAAAAAAATTGAAAAAATAAATCGTCTCAAATACAAATAATTATAGAGATTTAATTATGAGTATTTTTTCTGTTTCTAAGATTCACATTTTTATCTTCGAAAATGCGTTTAACATGTTAGTGTACCGAGAAAAAAATAGAGTAAATATTACAATACTTTTTGTAAAAATTACCATACTTTATCGTAAACCAACCACAGGCTGTGATTTTAGCCAAAAATTACCATACTTTATAATAAAATTTACTAGAAATATTATAAAAATTCCTAAGTAATATATAAGTAAAAAAACGTTCATATTGGTTAAAATAATGGCCATAAAAAATGCCCATTTTTAACTCTTCATTTCAAAGCAATGGTCATAAAATAGTAAAAAGAAGCTTTTCATTTTCTACCAGGGAACATGCAATACATAAAATAAATAGTTGTTCACACAAACTTTTTTTTTAACAGATACAAATTTTAAGTATTAAGTAAATTTTATAATATTTCTGTTAGATAAAGCTAATAAAAGTAATAAATGATTTATCAAATGTTTTACCTTTATTTCACAAGCTTTTAAAATTTTTAACATTGAAAAACTTTGGTTCAAATCAATACTTAGAGTACTACGCGGGACATTGAATTTTTTATTTTCTTTGTTTCAGAAGAGAAAAAATTTTTTAAAAGTCAAATAATATTTTTATGAAAGTATTATCAAATAAACAATTTTTGTCTTTTTGGATTGTCAGGATCTTTGTAAAAATGAAGCGAAAGTTTTAATAATTTCTATTTATATTCAAAATATGATCATATTATTTTGTTTTAACCCTTACAGTCACAGGAGCCGATATATCGGCTACCTAATTTTCTTTTTTTTACCTTAATATTTTTGCAATATCATGCTTGATTCTTGGATTTTTTGTATTTTCAGATACACATAGCCTTACTATTTATAACGCTGATGGTATTTTATAAATTTATAACTATTAATTATTATTATAAACAAATACATACGAAAAACGCTGCCGAGTGCTTTGGCGCAATGCTTTCTCATAGAGCACATTGAATAAGAGTAATTTGATTTTATTTTTTTAAATACGATTTTAATATAAATCTCCCTATCCTCTGTATTGAAGGCTGTCTTAATACCTACGAAAACTATATGAATTTTATTCTTTCTTACTTTTGCCATTTGCATAATATGATTTTATGATCTAAAATTAAAAATGCGTTTATAAAATTAATTTTCCCAAGCTTGTCTTCTTAACACTATAACCAATAACTTGCATACAAATTTTGGAACATTTTCATCGAATAGTTTACAAAAAATACCAAATAATTGAAAAATAAACATTGTTTTAAAATTTTCAAAACGCTTTAACGTTACAACTACGCTAAGAAAACCAGTTTTCAAAAGTTCATTTTATTTAGGCAATCGTAAATAATTTCTATACATAATTTTAAGCTAGTTCATCGAGTAGTTTACGTAAAATACCAAAAAATAAGTAAAATTCTATTCAAAATTTACAAAATACTCTAAAATTAAAACTGCGCTAAGAAAATAAGTTTTTCCAAGCTTGCTTTAATTAGGCAATAACAAATAACTTGTATGAAAATTTTTGAGCAAATCTATCGAATGGCTTTTGTATAATAGAAAAAAAATGAAATATGAACATTTTTTCCAAAATTTTCAAAATGCTCTAAAATTAAAACTGCGCTAAGAAAATAAGTTTTCCAAAGTTTGATTTATTCAGATAATAGTGAATAATTTCCATAAAAATTTTTGAGCAAGTTTATCGAATAATTTTTGTGTAATAGAAAAGAAATTAAAAATAAAAATTTTTTTCAAAATTAGTTTTCAAAAGTTCATTTTATTTTGACAATCATAAATAATTCCCATACATAATTTGAAGCTCCTTCATCGAGTAGTTTACGTAAAATATAAAGAAAATTAGAAAAATTTTATTCAAAATTTTCAAAATGCTCTAAAATTAAAACTGCACTAAGAAAATAAGTTTTTCAAAGCTTGTTTTATTTAGGCCATTGCAAATGATTTCCATAAAAATTTTCGAGCAAATCTATCGAATGGTTTTTGTGTAATAGAAAAAAAATTAAAAATAGAGATTTTTTCAAAAATTTTCAAAATGCTCTAAAATTAAAATTACGCTAAGAAAATAAGTGTTCCAAAGCTTGTTTTCTTTAGACAATAGCGAATAACTTGCATACAAAGGGTACCCCCCATTAAGATAGGTAAAATGCCCCCCATCACGGAATTCAAATTTTCGTCCAAAATTAGTTAGTGTTTGCTCAAAAATGAAATTTTAAACTGCGACCTGCTACCCCTCCCCCCTCCAGTACTCCTAACCTCAAAAAAACGTGTTTTTTTAAAAATAATTTTTTTCGGCACCTTATTGACGGTTAAGAAATTTGAAAAAAATTGAGCATATTCTATATAAAAATGCGCATTTACTGTAATTTTTTCAGCTATTTTTGACGTCAAAAACTAACCTAAAAACAATAAAATATTCTTAAAATTGCTCTAAAAACTTTAAAAAAAGGGGTGCCGCCTCAAAAATTTGTGGAAAGTTGAGGATTTGCGTCCTTAATCTGCCCTATTTCGCCCAGATTTTTCGGAGTGGTGCGCCATATTTAAAAGTCGAAAAACCCTGTTTTTTAGCTATTTTTTATCAATTTTTTGCTTTTTTTGCTTTTTTTGCTTTGTCAGTAATAGTTACAACAAAACTAATGGCACCATCGGATTCTACGCCAAAAAATATATAAAAAATATGTATAATACTCCGTTCTAATATTTTTGGATCACTAGCTATAAAACAAAAATGGAAAAGAGGCTGCTATGAGCATGTCGGGGCAACTCACTTTTTCCGTGGGATTTGTGAAAAGTTACTTAAAAGTATAAACAACAATGATTACATGTATTTTTTCATATTTTTTGACGAAGAATACAGTGTTGTAGCTATATTTTCTATAACTTGGCTCAGGTCAAATATCAGAGCCAAGAAAACAACTTACAATAGGTCCTTTTTAATTGGTAACACCTGAAGCGTCCGGCAAAGAAGGATAAATCGTTTTTCTTATTTAATAATTAAGTCATAATATTTAAATGAAACAAAAACGTTACTATATATATATATATATATATATATATATATATATATATATATATATATATATATATATATATATATATATATATATATATAGTAATGTTAAATTAAACACCATTGCTATTTTTTATTCTCTATTGTCGATTTATTTAGCGAGTTCGTGAACTAAGTTTTCCGTAACAGTGTCCAGCCTTATGTTTTTTATGTGAATAGAGCCTAACAGAATACACTGAAAATCAATCCCAGCAGTAGAAACTGTTGCAAATAGATGTAAACAACAGAATCTATTCAACAGAAGTTTCATATTATAATTATTGTACTTAATTTATTCTTACAATGTTTTATATTTGAAAAGAAATGTTTTAATGATAATATAGCTTCAAAAACTTACTTTTTATTAAATGTCATCGGTAATTCAGAGTAAAACAACGTGTGTAACAAATAAGTAAGAATAAAAATAACCTTGTAGATTTAATTGAATTTTAATTTTGAGTATGAGAATATTATAATCATTCTTTAGGTTATCCGAAATTAGAATTCATTAAATTATCATATCAAGTAAATATTATTGAACTTTAGTAGATACAGAATAGAATTGAATGTTTATAAACAATTGATATCTTTTCACAATATTAAACATTTTTTAATAAAATCAATTCTATTTCTGTCATTAGGTTCTAGATATCTTGCAACCAGTATATGAATATTATTTAAATTAGATATTTTATTTATACTTTATATATGACATGAAAACCCTTTTGGATTGACAAAGTAGTGGTTTCATGCAAGTGCTTGACCTTCAAATCATCTATTTAGGTATACATTTGTATAGCTTTTCGCTTATTTATTTAATTCTTAAACATTACGTATTTATAAAAAGCCAAAATAAAAAACTCACGTTTTTTAAATTTTTGGAAAAATTCCAACTTTCTTATTTTTTTCCTGAAAATCCTGATGTTTTAGAGATAAATTCATAGGAACACTACTTGTTAAATGGAAAATAATTATATAATTATGGAACACACACTATTAAAAGAAATGATAGTGGCTTCCATTACATGTAATTATGACACTGCTAAAATATTACATTTCAAGTCATTTTATTCTATTAAAGATATAGACTTAAAACTTTACAGGTGAATGTAATTTAACTTAACAATAAAAAAGAAGTTATAATACTGCAAGTCTTTGAATACATATCAACGAGCTCCAAGAGCATGAAGTTTGATAAAAAGTTGGGGTAGCCCTGTTATTGAACATTACATTTTTGCTCATATCTCTAGTTCTATGATAAATAGTGATTTGAGACTTTGCATACAAGTTTTTTATACTTTAATATAATATGAAAAATACAGTTGGAGTAAATTTAACAATTTTTGACATTTATTTATCAAAAAACTCTAAATTCCAACATTAGTTGAAATCGTCGCTGAGATAGGTTTTCACAGCAAATTAATTTATAATGGCTTCCATTAAATGTAATGAAAGTCACTATCATTTCTTTTAACAGTGTGTGTTCAAAAATTGAATCATAATTTTCCATTGAACAGGTAATTTTCATAGAAAGTTAATGCAAGTGAAATAGTAAATATTTAATTATTCTTTTTCATTAATAAAACAACTTTTTAAAATAAGTAGATTTTTTATTGAAAAATTATTTACTTGAATTGGATGAATTATTCTATTTGAAATAATAGAAGTACTTACTATGTGAGTCCTAATGAAGGTAACTTTGTTCGCAGTATTGCTTGTTGTCCAAATTTTTAAAAATTATTTATAATTTACATCTGGTAATTCTCTTTATGAAATGAAAATAGTATAGTGTAATATATATTTGGTATTTTAATCAACTGATTTTATAAAACGTGATGGTACAAGTCATCACAGTTAATCAGAACTTTGTTCCAACAACTTATTGCAAATCAGATTATCTTACATATAAGATTACAAATGATATTCATGTCAATGATGCGATTGTACGTCAAATTAATTTTGATTAATATTCTACTCATATAAGTATTTAGAAGATGTTTGTACATGTAGTTACAAGAATTATTTAATAATTAATTGAGTTTGCGGTGACTCTGTCTTATTTGCCTACGAAAGTAATTGTAATTATAATAATAACGAATGTTGTTTAATTAATAATTAAGCTTTTAATTGATTAATAACATTCTAGTATGTGTTTTTAAAACTTATTTTAATAGTTTTAGATTATTTAAACCAGATGATTATGTTTAGTTTGCGAAAGGATATTTTCAATAATAACAATTATTTTAAACTGTCATTACTTCTTATTGATGGCTCTAACTTACATGATCCAAAATTTATTTTAAAGTTTATGTAAAATGAAAGAAAATAAGCATTTTCTGAAGTAATGAACAATAAATAATTTTAATTACCATGTTTTACATATAAGAACCAATCAAAAAACTTAAAAATTAGGTCTGTAAAAATCATGAAGAAGTGTTCCTATGAATTTCTCTCTAAAACATGAGAATTTTCAGAAATAAAATTATAAAGTTCAACCTTTTCCAAAAATAAAATTTTTTTGTATGGATTTTAGAATAAATAATTTTTTTTTGTTTTTCTCGAATTTTGTTTGAATGTAATTAAGACTGTTTATGCTTTGGACGGCAGATTTCTTATCAACAATTTTCATAAAACTGTTTCATTAATTTTATTAATTTTCCATGCAACAGAATAAACAAAATGGAGGCTGTAGATTATGAAACACCGACTAAAAAAACAGACAATAGAAAGTGTGTTCAATGCAAAATCTTTATCCGTAAATTAAATGGTCCTTTCCGACAGTTTGATGAACGCGAAGATGCTATGGAATTTCACAATAGATACAATTTTTATGTTCAAAGCGATGACGTGATTTGTAATAAATGTCGTGACCAATTAAGTCTTCTAGCCAGTAAAAGAAATAAAATAGTAATAAGTAAAGAGAATGCATCGACATCAAATTATGAATCTCAAGAAATTATTACATTACCATTAGAAGAAGTGATTGACGATGTAGTCGGTAGCGCTTCACAATCAAAGACAGAAGTATCAGATTCTAACGAAACTCCTACAAGCCAGCAATCTTATCCTTCATCAAATATCAACTATTTCAGTGATGTAACACCAACAAGTAGTCAAACGTTCACTGAGTCACCAGATAGTCAAGAATCTGATGACTTTTCGATATACGCTGCAACAGTTCAACCAACAGATGAATACGTTTCGATATCATTCCCTAGAGTAATTGTAAGTCATAGATTATGTTTTATATGTAAATCGACAAATGAAATTCAAGATGTGCCTTTCGAAGCTCGCTTACAAGTTTTTGTTTCTAGGAAAATTTTTATTCCTCATAGAAATAGATGCTGCAAGATTCATTCGATAAATAAAAGATTTTATAACGATGAAGTTTTGAGAATGGAAACTTATTCAGATGAATGTAGCATAAAATTTTTAGAACTTGCAAAATTCATGGATGCATTATCAGATGGTGCACATTTACAACTTCATGACCAAATTGGAAGTTTCACAATTACGGAAAAACGCATAAAAGCTCTCACTGGATATACGTGGGACAACATTATTAAGCTACAAAACATGATGGTATCAATGAAATCTTCTGAAAATAGAAACATAATGCAAGCATTAGTACTTTTTTTATTTAAAATGAAGTCTGGGAATTCAAACAAATGCATTTCTGCAATTTTTGGTCTTGAAGAAAAGCAAGTAGCACAATCTATCAATTCAGTGCTCAAATGTTTTGAGAATGAAATATTGCCAAAAAATTTCGGGATTCATGCTTATTCTCGGGAACTTTTACTTGAACAAACAACTAATATTGCAAAAATGTTGTACAATATGGATAACAAGTTAGCATTAATATGTGATGGAACATATTTACGTCATCAACAAAGCAGCAATAATGCTTATCAGCGTAAATCATATTCGGGTCAAAAAAAAGCTTCACTCTGTAAACCATTCACAATATGTACAACAAATGGTTTTATCGTCGATTGTGCAGGACCTTTTACAGCTAATTGCAACGATGCAAAGATTTTGGAGAATTTGTTAAAAAGTTCCGATGGATTTAACAAAATTCTCGAAAAACAAGATATTTTCATTCTCGATAGAGGCTTTAGAGATGTGATAGACTACTTGAATCAGCGAGAATTCACAACTTTGATGCCTGCTTTGAAAGGTAAACGATCGCAACTTACTACTGAAGAATCAAACGCATCTCTACGAGTTACGAAACTTAGATGGGTTGTAGAAGCGATTCATGGAATTATAGGACAAAAATATAAGCTTCTGTATCACCAACTTCATAATGGTCTTTTAACAAAAGCTGGATTATTTTCTAAAATCGCTTGCTTCTTACAAAATTTATTTGGTAAGAGGTTGAATTCTGATGCAGGAAATTTAGAAAAAATCATAAGTAGGATTAACCTCACAAATAATGTAGAAAACACCCTAGCAATTGAAGTTGAAGGAAAAAACTGGAACAGAAAAACTGTACCGTTTCAGCATTTGTCATCGAACGATCTATCAGATTTCCCTGAAATGACTTTGGAAGATTTGAAAGTATTTTTTACAGGTTCGTATCAATTATCTCAATCGGTGTCATATTTGGCAGAAATAATTGGAGACGATGGTTCATTAACTTTAAAAAGTACAAATGTACTTTGTACTTTGTAAAAAGTACAAATGTTACGTAGATTATTGTTCAAAAACTAGTGGTATCAATGGAATTAAACGGTACTGTTGTAACTGTGCGAATGGGAATAGAACTGTTGGTTGCTGCTCACATGTAGCTGCTGTTATTTATTATTTAAGTCACGCCCGCTATTTATCACGAATCATCAAACCAGCTGCAATATTGACTAAACTTTTTGATTTTGAAGTTGTGCCAGTAATTGAAGAAATTAGTGATGATGAAGTTAACGATTTTCTAATAAAACGATATATTTATTAAATAAATACTTTTGTAACTAGGAATTATATACGTATATATTGTAAATAATTTTTGTAATAACAAGATACTAAAATTATAATTTTAATGATTTCATAAAAACTAATTAAATTATGTATTATTTATAAGACACAATCTTTTTAGGATCCAGAAATGAAACAATTACAATAATGTATATTAAAACTAATTTGAATGAAAAAGACTTATTGTAACTTGTTTTCTTGGCTCTGATATTTGACCAGAGCCAAGTTATAGAAAATATAGCTACAACACTGTATTCTTCGTCAAAAAATATGAAAAAATACATGTAATCATTGTTGTTTATACTTTTAAGTAACTTTTCACAAATCCCACGGAAAAAGTGAGTTGCCCCGACATGCTCATAGCAGCCTCTTTTCCATTTTTGTTTTATAGCTAGTGATCCAAAAATATTAGAACGGAGTATTATACATATTTTTTATGTATTTTTTTGTGTAGAATCCGATGGTGCCATTAGTTTTGTTGTAACCATTACTGACAAAGCAAAAAAAGCAAAAAATTGATAAAAAATAGCTAAAAAACAGGGTTTTTCGACTTTTAAATATGGCGCACCACTCCAAAAAATCTGGGCGAAATAGGGCAGATTGAGGACGCAAATCCTCAACTTTCCACAAATTTTTGAGGCGGCACCCCTTTTTTTAAAGTTTTTTAGAGCAATTTTAAGAATATTTTATTGTTTTTAGGTTAGTTTTTGACGTCAAAAATAGCTGAAAAAATTACAGTAAATGCGCATTTTTATATAGAATATGCTCAATTTTTTTCAAATTTCTTAACCGTCAATAAGGTGCCGAAAAAAATTATTTTTGAGGTTAGGAGTACTGAAGAGGGGAGGGGTAGCAGGTCGCAGTTTAAAATTTCATTTTTGAGCAAACACTAACTAATTTTAGACAAAAATTTGAATTCCGTGATGAGGGGCATTTTACCTATCTTAATGGGGGGTACCCTTTAGGAGCAAATCTATCGAATGGTTGTCGTAAAATAAAAAATAAATGAAAAAAAAAATGTTTTTTAAAAATTTTCAAAATGCTCTAAAATTAAGAGTGCGCTAAGAAAATCAGTTGGTAAAAGTTTTTCTTCTTTCAACATTCGCAAATAATGTCCATAGAAATTTTCAAGCAAATTCTTTGAGTAGTTTAGGTAAAATACTGAAAAAATGAAAAATCAAAATTTTTTTAAAATTCTTAAAATGGCTCTAAAAAAAAACTAAGCTGAGAAGATCAATTTTTAATAGCTTCCCCCCAGTTAGACAAAAAACTAAATTGCATGCAAAATTTGAAGCAAATCCATCGAGTAGTTCTCGAGATATTATTAGCATACTGAAATCATACACACACACACACACACACACACACACACACATACATACAGACATTTTCTGGAAGCCACTTTTTTTGATTCCCTGAGTCTAAATATGTACAAATTAATGAAAAAATAGAAAAAAAATTTTTTTATCGATACTATGCTTTCTCTATGAGAAAGCAAAAAGTGAATTGAATTGCGTGACTGAAAGGGTTAATCATTACTCTTTTCACAAGGTTTTTCATTGAGATACTTTGAGAGGTTCTGATGAATAATTTGGTATGGCAGAATAAAAAAGTAACATTTTATTTTGTTTCTTATTCGATTAAGTACAAATAACTAATGTCAAAATGTATTTCTTACTAATATCTGCCTTTGACATGGTTTTTATTCATTTCCTTTGTTTTTAGAATACTATATATTTGACCGAAAGTATCATAGTTCTTTTTCCGGCACAAAAAGTTGAATGAAGTATTTCAGTTCATTATTGAGAAAACATACTAAAAAGGAAAAATGGTCATCCTAAAGTAGCACGTGTTTGCCATCCTCACTTTTGGCTTGGATGTCAATTTATATACACGCTATGAACTGATGATATCAATAAACATAATTTATATGATACAAATTAATATTTTCATATAATATTAAATTTATTTCCGTGATATGAACAAATCGCTGCTTAATCGAATGAATTTATTAATCTTTCAATTTATGAGTAATTATTAAGAAATAATATTACATATTTGACTAAACAAATAAACAAATAAGTGTAACTGAAAACGGAATTCCGCAAGTGGATCTTAGCCCTAAAATACGTTCAATCTTTGATCTTCAATTCATAGGAAATCATATAAAAGATTGATCAATAAAATTTTCTACAAAGAAGGTAAAATAATGAACCTAAAACATGAATACTTATTTAATCATCGTACATTCACCTTTTCTCCCTGATAAATCTACTGAAAATGGTACTTCTTTCTAAATTGATGTATCTGAATAAGGGTTAAAAATTTATTTGCTAGATTATAATTTATGAAACAATGAATAAACATCTTTCATACACTGATTTTTGAAAATTATTCATTGAATATTCATTTAAAACGTTGTTAATACTTTACTAAATTTTATGTCTAATTCACATAAAAATGAAAGCAATTTTTTAAACTTCACATCGATATAAGCATCTTTGACAAATAAATAAGAAAAGAATAGGTGTAATGCAACTATGCTGACTTCATCGTATGCTGACACCTTGATTATTGCAGATTGACACTTGTATTTCCCATGTCACGTGCAAGCAACGCTTTTATCGTTAGAGTAAACATACATTTAATTCTACATCTTTCATGTTCATGTTCAAAAAAGAAAGTGTCTAGAATAGAGAAAAAGCTTTGACTTTTTAAAATTATTCAATAGTGAACGATTTTCGAAAAAAAAATTTGTTGGAATATTATACTTATTTTATATAAAAATAAAAATACATTTGACATTTATTTGTACTTATTAAAAATAAAATAGGATTAAAATTAAAAAAAATTTAGTTTCGAAAACAGAAAAATTAATAAAACTCCTTTTACTTTCTAAAATTAAATAATAATAAATTACCATTTAAAAAAGACATATTTTATTAAAATAATTAAAAAATATACTTATTAAAATTGTAATGTAGATATTACAAAAATAAATTTTCGTTGAAACTTATATTAAGTAATAAATTTAATTTAGAAAATGCAGCTATTTTAAAGCACACGAAGGTAATTATTAAACATTTTAATTTATGTTATTATTTAATACCACACACGTATGTTGAAATACAGTTGCTGATATCAGTCTCTCTTGAACCTTATTAATTAGTAAATTGTAAAAAGCTTATAAAGGCAATTCTCTAAAGAGTATGCATAAGAACTTAAATTTGTATCTATAAATAATAAGGATCTTTCTACTTTGACCTCACAAAACTAACTAATAAAAAATATTACTGCTTAAGTTTTCTGTAGGGGAGACCCCGGTAGCGATTTTTTGACAGAAACTAGAAAATTTCCACCTTTTTAAATGTTTATTTTTTATTTTATTCGATGTAATTAATAGAATTAAAATTATTTTATCTTAATCTACTCTAAAAATGATTTAAATAATCGCATTAATATTTTAAGATTTATTTTTAAATATTTATTTAATGATATATTTTAAAAAATGTGTCTGTTGGGGTAAGTATTAACAAATCTTCGGGGCAAACATTAACACTGTTAATACGTAAGAATATATTTGAAAAGAATGACAAAATGCGATAGATAAACAATTAATTTAATAAAGACTTTACTGGAATCTTTTTGTAACATTATATGATGTTTCCAATTATAATTTTTCTATAAGACAAAAATTGATGTTATTTTTGCTTTCAAAAAAGATATAAACATCATTTCTTCGCCATTCTAACCCTAAAATCGCAACTTCGTTGCTCTTTTTTGGCTCTCATGGTGAAAAATACACTACGCAACAAGTATGGAAAGGCTTTTTTACGGAACTCGTTACGACCCTCACCTTAGGCTCAGGCCGTAAACTTCTCGTTTCGTAAATAAAGCCTTTCCATACCCGTTAAGTAATGTACTATTTCATATTTTGTTAAAATTTTGTTTTTTATAATTTATTTGTTATCTGGATATACATAAAAAAAGTATATAATTCTTGTTTAAATTAATTAAATACTTGCATTTATTATTAAATTGCATTTTTATAATATAAAAATGTAATCTAATACTTACCCCGAACGCGGTATAAATATCAACACGGAAACTTTTTTTCATTTTCATCAATACTCATAGTCAGTATTGCATTTAAAGAAATCTTTCAAATTTGCTCAACCACTGTTTTAAAAACTCTTGAAATAATCATTTTTACATTTATTTTTAATTTTACTCAGTTTCATGCGGTCACGTTTTATTTCTTCTTTATATTCTTGACAAAATTTTTTATGCATACATGCAGGCGTTGTGTGTATGTTCACCACCGTCATTTTTTTCAAAAACTAAGAAATTAATTTTAAATTATAAATAAAATCCACAAAAAGTTTAAAAGAATAATGATCAATTTAACATTTTTTATTCTAATTTATCTTTAAATAAAAAGAGTTTGTTACGGTTATTGGATTTAGCTTAAAAAAAATTTTCGTTTTCTTAAAAAAAGAGTATCACTTCTTTGGGTTACGGATCTTTTTGTAATTTGCGGATATGTTTTTACATATAAAATTATGAAGAATATCGCGAGCATTCGGTCTAACGCTCGATCATTTCAAAATTATAAGCTATTTTGTTCAACTTTTAAAAATTTCTTTGAAAAATCATTGCTTATGATAACGAATATTGCTCTCCTATGTGAGCTTCGATGTTCATTCTACAACATTCTAGTAAAAGTTGAGATTAAATCCTTTTGATTAAAAAAAAACGTGTTCAAAAAGCTCAACCCATTCAAAAGTTATACGGAAAATAAAAATTATTATAAAAATTGTTATAAAAATTAGCCTAGAATTAAACTTCGATTTTCATTAAATTATTGTGCTAATTTTTTCAGGTTTTTCATTTTGCTAAAACTTTTGAATGGGTTGAGCTTTTTGAACATGTTTTTTTTTTCAATCACAAGAATTTAATCTCAACTTTTACTAGAATGTTGCATGATGAATATCGAAGCTCTCATAGGAGAGTAATATTCGTTGTTACAAACAATGATTTTTTAAAGACATCTTTAAAAATTGAACAAAATAGCTTATAATCTTGAAATGATCGAGCGTTAGACCGAATGCTAAAAATATCATTAGATATAAAATTATCATTCATAAAATATAAAGAGGAGAGACCAGGGCTAGTATTAGAACTTTTTAAAAAAGTATTTCTATTTTTTAATCTACGTATTTTTTTTGTATCCCACCTATCGTATATATTAGTGATTTACTTCAGATATGATTTAGTGCAAGAACTTTTAAAAAATCATCAATAGATCTGAAAACTTATTCTGAAGTTTGAGCAAAATCCGTGATTCGGAGTTGTGATACTCTTCTAGTCAGTCAAAATGATAATAGATCAAAAGTTAAATTAAAGATATTTATTATTTTTCATGATAAATTAAATTATAAAGATAAATTTTGAATTTTTCAGGTATTAGGTTATAATAATAAACATTGCAGAACGGAACATAGTAATTTTAAAGTATAATCTAAATTTTCGGTAAATAGCGAATAATTTAAAATAAATATGAATATCATACTATATATAAAATTAACGTTTCATCTTTATAACTATAACATATAAAGTGTATTAAAATGTAGATGAAAATTTGTGAACAGGGTTGCCGATAATTTATAGAGAATATTTGATTTTAAAAGCACATACTTTTATTACGATGAAAAATGAAAACATCATACTTTTCAATTTTCGAATAAAAAATTCAAAAGTATCTATAAAAAATGAATTATATATTTTAATATTAAAAATATTTGTTAAATGTTTTAAATTTTTTAGACTCAATCAATTAAGTTGAATTAAATTAAAAGTTGTACGACTGTAAAGCAGATAAAAGTTCTGTACAAAATTGTTCAGAACTTTGAAAAGATTGAGCGCTAAATCTAATGGGTGCGGCTTTTTTAATAAATTTATGTAAGAAGAAATATCATAAAGTTATAACTTATAAGAAAATAATTACATAAGTTATCTTATTAGAAAATCTTCGACCTAAACGCGATGAACTCTTCTTGTAAGTCAAAAGTTAAAAACAAATGAAAATTGTGAAAATTTTCAGAAAAAATTGAAAAAAAAACAAAGTTTTTTCTAAATATTTGTTTTTAAACGTTTTAAAAATTATCGTAGTGGAAAATTAACTATTTTGCTCCAACTGTCAATAACGGTTACAGTTTATGAAAAAAGAAAACCAAAATCATTTAAAGTTAGAGAATTGATTTCCCGAAATCGTAAACTTTGTTTGTATGTCACTTTTGGAGTGAATTGTATTCAGATTGATCTGTAAATTATATTGAAAAATATATGAAAAAAATATTATTGAGTAATTGGAATTTGTACAGTTAAAACTTAACAAATTTTATTATCCTTTTTCAAGTGGTATTTTTTTTTAATTATTGAAAATTGAGTCATTATTAAGATATTTGATGAGAAAGTCTCAGTATCTTCAATAACATAGTATAAGAATATTAACTTTATCGTTTCATGAAGTTAACTGAAATGACGATCCTATATTATAATATTTTAATTCGCAACCATTAAAGTATTTAAGCAACTATTTAATAATGGATATATAAAATGTTATTAAATAATCAATCACTCAGTAGTTGTTAGGTACTTTAATTAAGAAAAACTAAAATTGGTCTTTTTTAACCAAGAAGAATGTCGCTCTGAATAAATTTCTTATTTTGTAGACTTTTCATCTATTTCCTATTAAGTTTTCGTTACTGTGGGTAGATAATAGATTTCTACCCACTTGAATACGGTTTTACTTTTTTTGTATTCTAAGTAATGAAATAATTTCCATATTCTTAATATAATTACATGAATTGAAAAATTATCTAAATAAAACCCTGTAAACATAAATTTGTAAGAAAATCCTTACGAAAATAGAATTTCTTTATTTATTTATTTTCTAATGCTCAAGGGATTTTTGCGGTCAATTACCCTTTTCGAATTCTTTATCAATTGATTTCTTGTATCATATATTTTCAATAAAACTACCTACTATCTATGAATTTTTTAACACGAAAACTGAAAAATATAGCTGAAAGGCTATATCTTCAATTATCGAATTACGTGCCTCAGCTACTTAGGTTGCTGAACTTTTCATTAATAAACCTTCAAAAAAAAAAAAATACATGATTTTGGAAACGCAGTCTACTTCCGCTTTGATTTAATTGAGAATAATTTTCAAAAAAAAATACATCCAAAAGACTGTCTTTTATCTCATGTCTTCCAAATTTATTTTCTCCCATGTGATTTAAAACCGTAATGAATCCACTCTATAAATTGACGTTTGACCTTTATTATTTTTCATACCTATAATATCATTTTTATAAATGTTATTGAATTTCAATCATATTTTACGTGCAAATTTATTAAGTGCATAAAATACTTATTATAAATTAAAATTTTAATTATTTTTAAAGATAAAAGATTCTTATATTAATTAGAGGATAATTTAACCAATAAAGTTAATCGAAGATAATTCCAATGCAGTTAAAAATTGAAATACTTTCAATATTGATCCAATAAAAGAAAATATAAATAACTTCAACTTTTTATCTTTCTCAATCAATATTGAATTCATCTGTGAAAACCAAAATTTTATAATTTTACCAAATAAATATAATATATGTAATTTATTTTACATTTAAAATATTTTTAGTTGCGTATATTATCATAACATAAAATTCAATGTTAAGTAAAAGTATATTTTTAAGCAAAATTTTACAATAATGAAGTACATGATATATAATAAAAGGCTTATTGGACATTTCTAAAATTTTTTGTACTTAAAATCTTTATATTGATGCGTATAGCTTTAATTCGAACATAAAGTCCAAAACGCTTAACTGGAGGTTGAGACATCAAAATAAAGGTAACATTCAAAAACGTCGAAGAGAATAGGCCTTATATCGAGTGGATTATAATCCATAAACGACTGTAAATTTAATAATTAAACCATCAAATGTTTAAAGACAGATTCTTAATTAAAAAATATAAAATCTTAGATATTTTTGATAAAATCTTAATAAAAATTTATGTCACAAGTTTTTTATTGAAAAAATTATTAGCAATTCGTAATTGAAACATTATTCTGTACAATTTGGTGGCTAGTTTTGTTTGCAAATAATTTTTATTTATTTATCAAACAAAACTTTCCTGGGCGTCAAATCATATTATTTAATCCAAACATAATGTTGCATGTTTCATCGAGATTTCACATGGATCTCATTACGGTAATGCTGCCGAGTATATACCCCGATTCCATTCTCTTGTATTTAAACGTACGTCATAACATATAACGCTTTCTATACCCCTTCTCTCTTTCTCTGTCTCTCTGGGCAAGCGTACGCGCGCCTCCTTTGTTTACGTATATGCAACAAGTTAAATCGATACGCTCGGTGCTGCTGAGCCCTCCGGCGACCTTGACGTGGCTGGCTGAATAAACCCGACCGCTACTACTGTGCTTTAGCAGATAGGCAAGGAGACTTTGTTTTTTCACTTTACTTTTTTCTTTCCTGTTTTTTTTCCTTCTAAAATTGATATTTTGAAAATTTTTTTTCTGGAACCTTGAAGTTTTTTCAAATATTTACGAATTTTATTTTTTTCCCTCTTCTGATAATAAAGAAAAAAAATGGCTAATATTATGTTATTTTTAACAAAGCTTTCACATACTGCGAGTATTTTAGCTGTATGTAATAACCTTGCGATTGTCGAGGTATTTTATAAGCTGATTGTGATAACATTAATATTTGCTTTTATATACTTGATCATTGTGGGTGTTTACTATTTTATGCTTATACATATTTTAAAGAGTAATAAAAGCTTACAATGCTATTCAGTTTTCAAGGATATTAAGATTAAACTTTCACAAAAAAATTCGTATACATCTTTTTTTATTTATTTGAACAATCTATTAAAGCGGTATTTTAACGAATTCCTTAAAAAATTTTATTAGAAAATAAGACATTTTTACTATTAGATACAAAGTATTTTCATGTAGCAATGTTTTCCCCTTGAACTGATTTTATAATTTTAGTTTCAATTTTGAAAGTGAAAATATGTTCAAAAGTCAAAATGTAATAATTTCGAAAAATTTTTTCTGGACAATATGTGCTTATGCGAGTGTTTGTGATTATTTTTAAAAACTGAATTTTTTATAAAATAAAAACAATTTTTCTTTAATAATTTTTTTTTGCAAAATGAGTTGAAGAAAGAGTATTTGTGTGGACTTGTATTACGAAATCGATAGTAATTTTTAAAATTTTACGGATGTATCACGTACTTCGTTTAATGAACATTATAAAAATTACGTTTATACTGAAATAAAACTATATTTCTTAGTTTTAAATATAAGATGGTTCAAATAAATCCTCTCTTGCTCCATCGATACAAACTGGAAGCAGTATTTATTAGGATTGAAAATTAATATTATTGAACTCAAGAAATGAAGCTACTTCTTGGAATTTAATATGCGTTCGATTCTCGAGTTTGCTTTATTACACAATTAATTTTACCTTTTCTTCTACATGTAAAATGTATTTCATTTTACAAAATAAATATTTTGAAATGAAAAATTTTTATATTATTTTTTTATACATTTTCTTACTGTTTGTTTCAAATACATTTTGTATTCATTAAGAGGATGCAAAACGGACACTACACCTGTACTCATGGATATTGCTTATCTTTTCATTTCATTGCACAGTTTCAAAAAGAGAAATATATTAGCTCGTAGTATGTACCATGAAAATTATTCAGTTCATTTTTTAAATAAATTCATTCATTAATATATTTATTAAAATTTTTCGATGTTGTACAATAAATCCAAATTTCTTAAAAATTAATGACAAAACTTATTTGAAAATTTGATTAAAGAATTTTCATGGTACATACTATAAACTAAGGCATTTGTTTTCCTAAAATTTTGCAATAAAATTTGAAAAAATAGTCAATATTTATAAGTACAGGTGTAGTTTCCATTTTACATCTCCTTAAATTGTATATAATTTGAAATATTATTTAAATACAAAAATTAATTTTCTCTTATTTAAAGGAAATGTATTTCAATTTTTAACATTACGTTTTTTGTTTGAATAAAAAATTCATTTAATTTGAAAATAATGATTTTCATTCCCAAAATTTACTTGTTTAACTCAAGAACACATTTATTTAATTTCAATGTAATGTTTATTAGGAGGAAATAAATTCTGCTTTTATAATTTTATAATAGTTAAAAGTTATATGTCTATTATTAAAACATTGATTTACTTAAATATAATATATAATACAATTTTATTTTCATAAATCATTCGTACAGATGTTTGTGTATGCACATGTGTGATTGTGTGATACGTGTTTTTATTTTACATTTACAGACATTCTGTTTTATTTATTTTGTTCTCTTTCTTTTTTTTTATCTTTTCTCTTTTTAGTTCTTCAATCACGCAGCATTCTGGACTCTTTTCCTTACTCCTCTTCAAACCTTCTCCTTCTCCATATTCTGTCTTGCACTAATCTACTCTCTTACACTACTCTCTTCATTCACCTGTCTCCTTACTATTCTGCTTCTAACACTCTTTCTCCCTTCTCTCTCTCTCTCCTTGCTCTCTCTTCCCTTTCCCATACCATCAGTGGCTCGTCTGTAGCAATACCTTTCTCCATCCTTCCACGCCTAAACTTTTTCAACAATAGGTTTCTTTCCTCCTTTTCCACAAATATCATCCACTCTATGCTCTCACTTTTACCTAGCATCTTTAGAGACTAGTTCGTCTTTCCAACCCCTTTTTCTATCCATTTCTCCAGCTCTTGTACACTTTGTTCTCCTCTTTTCAGCACTAACAATCTCTCCTTGCTATACATCCTTATCATTTTTGTCATATTCTTACCCTTTCTCGTATTCATCTTATCCTCCTCTTGTCTTTCACTATTACTCTCACTTGCTTCTTCGTCATTCGCATCTATCTCATTCTCCTCTTCATCTCAGTCTCTCTCATCATGTTTCTTAGTCTCCTTATCTCTAACTTCGTTCTTCTTTATCAAATCTTCTACAATTTCCTCTACTTCTTTCACATCCTCTTCTTTCTCTTCTAGTTTTCCTAACCTCTCTTCAATTTCAGCACACCACTCATTATTCTTTTCTACTTTTTTTATTTAATTTGTCTAAACTCTCTTTTGTTTGTCTCACACTCTTTCCATCCTCTTTACCTGATCACTTTTGAATCTTTTGTCACTTGTTCTATTTTTTTCTTTTCTTACTCAAATTATTCTTAGTGCTCACACTTACAGTCACTCTATTAGAATCTTTGCCACGCGCTCTATTCTTCCCCTCTCGCCATTGTCAATTTAATTACCTTCTCTTAAAATCTCCCTATACTACCCTTATATTTCCATCTCTTCTTTATTACCAACTCAACTTTTATCTTATACTTACATATGCTTTTATCTCCATCTCTCTCCCTCTTATAATTCTCCTTAGCTTACCATCTCTTTTCCTCCCTTATCTCTATTCTTCTTTCCTCGCCTTACTTATATGCATCTATATATCTCTCTCTCTCCTATCACTTTTCAAGACTTTTCGTCGTTACTGTTACCAATGCTCCTCTCTTCTTTTTCACTATTTTTATTCTTCTTATTTTCCTTGCGTATCCATAGTATTCTGCTGATTATCGCGTCTCTACCTTTTGCTTCAGATAAGCAACTAATCCATCCTTTATTTTTACTTTTCATGTACTCGCATTCTTTAAATATGTGTTTCATAGTTTCCTTATCTTTCTTACAGATCCTGCACAATCTCTCTTCTATCCTCATCCAATATTTGTTGATTCTACATTCATTCCTCATCCTAAACCTTGCAATTTTTTTATATCTGTGCCTCCACCTCCTCTTTTACCATTTAAATAGCTTTACTCCTCCGTACATCCATTAACAATAATCCTAATCTCATGAACATATCTTGATCTTTCTAACTTATTACACATCTCAGACTATTCCATCTCTGTGCTCCTCTCCACAATCTTGTCTTCCAACCACTCACTATTAAAAACCTTTCTGTAGTACACCTCTATTGAATAACCTCATTTCCCCAAGCACCTCCTTTTTACACCTTCCTTCCACATCTTTCTTCTCATGATATTCTTGTCTCCAATCTCTCCTTTCTTTCTTCTTATATTTTCCATTTTCTCTTCTGTTATACTTTCTTTCTTGTTCTCTTCCCAGCATACCCTACCCAGAGATCCCTCCATCTTTTTACTTAATTTCATTTCAAATCTTATAGCCCTTTTTATCGTTATAATCTCCATGCTAAACCTCTTTGTCTCCGTTCTGACAATACAATCTGACGTTGATTTTTCTTACCCCAACACCCATTTAATATATTTCTTTTGAATCCTCTCCAATTCCTCCCACCTTTGCCAACTCCATATCTCTACTCCATATAATGGTAAACTCTTTATAGTTACATCAAATAGCTTTTATCCTTCCGTTTGTTTTTAAAAAGCCTTAATATGCTCATTATCATTCCCATTTCTCTGCATTACATAACCTAGTTAGTTGTAAACTTTTACCTTCTCAATCTCTCTTCTATTCCATACATACCTTTCCACTCTTCTTCTTCCTTCTGCTCTTCTCAACTCCATTATTTTCGATTTCTCAACATTGAGCTTTAAACCTTTCTACATTATAAACTTCTTAAATCTTTTCAACGTGTTTCTCTTTTTATCGCGATCCTTCGCCATAAGCACAATATCATCCGCATATGCAAGGCTATATACTCCTTTCCCTTATTTTAGCCCACCTATCTGCCCTTCTTTTGACGCCGCTTCAAGCCCAGCAAACGCAATGTTAAATAATACCGAGATCAGCGAACACCCTTGCCTCGCTCCTTCCTTTACTTCAAATTCCTCAGTGAACTTATTCTTGATTCTCACCTTTGCACTTGTACATTCGTATATCTCTTCAATTCTTTTTCTCAGTCCAACACTGATCTTCATCCTCCTCATTTCACTTTATATTGCCTTTCTTTTACCTTATCTAAAGCCGCCTTTAGATCTGCAAAAAATTATACCACCTTGCCTTTGTCTTTTTTAATTTGACTACCTATAATTGTTTTTAAACAGTATACGCTCTCCATCATACCACATCCTTTCCTAAAACCAAATTGCTTATCTCTCAGCCTCTTATTCATCTCTAACTCCTTTTCTACCCTCCTTTTTATTAATTCCCCATAAAATTGGCATGGTAATAACTTATGGGACACAACAATGTAAGTATATCTACATTATAAAAATATTTGGAATTTGGTTGCATGAATGGTCGAAATATTTCGAATATTGATTTTTGAGATCATCAAAACCCCCTCCTCTTACTCCCCTCCCTAATTTCTCTCACCTAAAAAAACTTAAGTTAAGTATTATATCTTTACCAACAACTTTTCTGTGTGAATAACACTCAATTGAAATAACAGCTGATACTCAAGTAACGATACTTAAGTTTAAAGTTTTACTCAATACTGAAGTCACGTCTGTGAATTCGAACCGTAGTCCTTATCTTCTAAACAAAAAATATGCAATTATTTGAATTTTTTTCAATAAAAAATTTCATTATTTTATGAGAAGATTATATGTTATTAAGGTTTTTCAAATAAAATAAAATTAATGATCATATTTGATTACCAATGACGAAACATTACTAATAATAATTAGGTACAAAAAATCATATAACTTTTTTTTATATAAAATAACATTTTCTATAAAAGTTTTTCCCTTTTTTGATTAGATTAGATATTGTTTTATTTTGTATTATAATTACAAAAAGAGCGTGTAAAATTACAAATAAAGTTAAAAATACATAAAATACTTGAAATAGCCTTGCATATATAAAATTAAAATAGTACAGTATGATATCACAGTCATAAAACATAATAGAGATAGTAATACTGTAATAGTAAGTCAATAAATTAAATAAAAGTGATATCACAGATAACACGAATAAATACAAGCAAAGAGTATAAATAATATAGTTGAAAATCAGTCTCAAATATCTATCAGTCAAAAGAATTACATAAAATCTAGCGTGTAAAGAGCGCAGTCGAAATATCAGCAGTATACAGTAAGTTAAAATCACAGTAAAGTTGAATGTACAGTAATATACAAGTCAATCTGATAAAAATATAATCATTCACTCTATGCACACACATCCTACATTCACGCCAATAAGTACAATCATGTCTTAAATCTATAAAAGGTATATCACATAATAAATTAACATATGATATAGTCCGAAAATAATACTGTTTAATCGAGGTCGAGTAAATACCTCCTCAGAGCGGCTTTAAACCTGCTGACTGATGGAAGATTTTTAATATCAGCAGGTAGGGAGTTTCAAAAATGCGCACCTTGAACTTGAAAGGAATTTCTTCCAGTCTCAGTGCGCATGAAGGGCACCGCAAGATCTTTAATCTCACCCCTAGTGTTCGCTCTGGGTATATATCTAGTGAAGAGACCCACTAGATATTCGGGAGTATTCATACGTACGATTTTGTACATAAGTACAGCCATAAAATACTGTCTCCTCGAATCAGTACGTAGCCAACCCAAAGCATGGCTATGGGGAGAGATGTGATCACCCATCCTCACGCCTAATACATATCTCACACATGAATTTTGCATTGTCTGTAGCCGTCTTCGTAATTCCTGCGAAGCATCGAGCAAAATCACTGAGCAGTAATCAAGATGTGGGAACAGCAGGGCGGTTGCGAGCTGCTTACGCAGAGCCTCAGTGGTGTACCGACGGAAAAACCGCAGGCTATAAATCACTCTATTAAATTTTTTAGTCAACATATTAATATGCGGTTCCCACGACAGTTTAGAGTCGAGTACAATACCAAGGCTCGTAACGGTGTCAGAGAAAGGAATACCGATACCGCTCCCCAGGTCAATCGTCCTTGGCTCACCCGAATAAAAATTTTTAATAAAACGATTACTTCCAAAGACGATGTCCTTTGTTTTACTAGCATTCAAAGTGAGAGAAACACCAGCAGCCCACCCCGACACCGCCCTGCCCACCCTCTGTAAAATACGAATCCCCTCGTCCACATCATCATAAGGGACCTGTGTATAAATTTGAAGATCATCCGCATACAGCAGATGCCCGATGCAACAAGAGTCCCGTGCGTCACGTACGTCATTTACGTAAAGGCAAAACAAACAGAGGCCCCAGCACCGAACCCTGAGGTACTCCTAGATTGGTTGTTAGCCAATGCGATTCCTCCTTTAATCCATCCGAGTGCGGCCCTGAAGAACCCCATCGATCTAAGCCTCGCAAGAAGTTTGGAGGGAGAGATCGTGTCAAATGCCTTACTAAAGTCAAAAAGTAGCAGTAACGTGACAAGTTTCCTGTCTAGACCTGACCTTATATCGTCTGTAAGCTTAAGTACAGCAGTCTGCGTAGAATGGTTTTTCCTGAAACCCGTCTGCATAGGATCGAGCAATTTTTTGGATGTAATGTACTCCTACAGTTGGTCATAGGCGATCTTCTCAAGAACCTTTGAAAGAAAACATAAGATGGCTATAGGCCTAAAATCTTTTGGCTGCTTAGGTGCAGCTCATTTTTTCAATGGTATAATACGTGCTTGCTTCCAACGGCAAGGGAAGACCCCCGTGCAAAAGAGGAGTTGAACAGAGTCACAAGATGTTCACCAATAAATGGTAAAGCTTTAACTATCACGCTTTGAGGAATGCCATCCTCAGCACAAGCCTGTGAGGAAAAATGAGAAATTGCAAGAACAACATCATTAAAACTAATTGATTTAAAGGTAAACCCACTTTCATTGCATTGAGAAAGAATTCTCAATCGCTCTTCACTATCCTCCTGCGGTGAGACTCACACCCCAGCAAAGTGCGCATTAAGCTCATCTGGAGTGAATCCATTCAAATCCCCTTGAGGTCCGGATAGCAGTCCCAGGTCTCTCAACTCTTTCCAGACATTACCACCCGCAAGAGCATCAAACAGTCTATTGTGAATATAAGCAGTCTTAGCATGGTCCGTGCGTTCGTCTACCACCCTACGCAACCGCAAAAATTCAAGGAGATCCTGCTTGTCATCTGTCCGTTTGTATCTACGATATGCAGCATCTCTCTTACGCCGCATCTGTGACAATTCTTCATCTATCCATGTAAACTTATTCTTATTAGGCTTGAGCGCTTTCAACGGCGCCAAATTCTCGATTGCAGCAGTGAGATTGTCACAGAGGCAACCAAGTGCAGATTCAGGGTCAACTGTGTCAGTCATAAGCGGCGACCAATCACAACCGGCAAGTCTCTCTCCCAATGCAGTTGGACAAATATTTTTATAGTTTCTATACATGATAGGTTTTTGATTTAAAGTTATAGTGTTGCAAGGCAAACAGACGTCAATCAAATTATGCCGACTGTGAAAGCTCGCCGGTAGGTTCCGTGCATCAAGCACCATGTCGTTGTCATCGACAAAGGTCAGGTCAATCCACGTGTGAGACGTCGGAGTATGCTGCGTAGCACCGTGCTGGACCAACTGTAACGAAAGTTGATTATAATTATATACATACATATATATATATATATATATATATATATATATATATATATATAATTGATATATATATATATACAAACAATATATTTATACAAACAATGATATATATATATATATATATATATATATATATATATATATATATATATATATATATATATATCATTGTTTGTATACACATTTTTATTGTATGTAATTATATGCAGTTGATGAAATTTTAAGACTTATTAAATTAGAATGTTAAAATTAATAATTCAGCAATTTCGATGAAGCCTATACAAAAAAAATAACGAAAAGTGCTATATAATTTTTAAGACTTTCTTGAAAAAGAAATTGTTTTGCTAAAATTAATCAATTAATAAATAAAATTAATCTATTATCTATTCATTTTGTGAGAGTGCGGTTGCGTAACGGATAAGGCTCTAGCTTTCGAATTTGAAAAGCTTGGGTTCGAATACCGGCCAGATACTTCTAACTTTTTTTCAAAATCAAGTTAGTTTATGTGCTATGAATATCGCAATTCTTAAAAATCTGAACTCATTTAATGTTGATGGATTGTTGATCACAGAAGTGGCTGACTTTATTCATCGATGATATAAGTTGTCGGTATGGTGTATCAGACGGTTTCAACATGAAGCAATGAGATAAACGGATTTCGGGTTGGATATTAGTTGATATCATATTAAAAGATTAAGTGTAGAGAGCATTAACCTTTTATTGAAAAAACCCTGTTTATTTTAAGATTAGATACAGCAAAAACTTGTGAAAAAAAGCAAAAAAGACTTTCTTTTGCTCTTTGGGTCCTTCCATATAAGGTAGTCAAAGTAAGACTTTTATGGTACCACTATATTCTACAGAAAAAATACACAAAAAATATGTATAATATAATGATAAGAAGATTACAAATGCTTATTCAAACACCATAGAAAAAAAGATAGTACTTTCGACATGCTTAAAGCAGATTACTTTTTCGTTTTCAATTTCTAATGAATAATATGAAAATATTTTTAACAAGTATAGTACATATTTTTGACGTATTTTTTACCTTAGAATTTAATAATGCTATCAGATAGTGGCAAAAAACACTAAAAACCCGTTAAAAAAGTGATTTTTTCGACTTTTAAATATGGCACACCACTCCGAATCATCTGAAAAATTCTAATTTTTTTAGGACCATTTTTTCAAAACTTTTTACCAAATATCTTTTTTACACCTTCGAATGGCGAGTTTTTAGAGCGATTTTAAGATTTCAGAAGCTTTTTTAAGTTAGTTCATAAGGTCAAAAATTCAATGGGGACAATTTTTATGCTTATTTATGGAAACACGTTTAAAAAACACGTTTTTTAAGGTGGGGGAGGGGGGTTCATGATCTTAGAAATCATTATTCAATATATGTCGACCACTCATGCAACCAAATAACAAATCCCCGAAGGGTGTCATTTCGCCTAATTTAATTTACCATACTCTTTAGCTACGATTCAACTAAAATTTAGTTAAAATTTAGCCAAAAGTTAGTTGAAATAAAATTGATGATTTCATTTTTCGAAATTTTGGAATAAATGGTATTGCTATTGAATGAAATTGTAAAAGTTTTGTTTTTCAAGCCAAAGAAGTATGTGATGTATAGATGTCAAAGACACTGATTTTTTCCTGCCTTGGTTAAGTCTAAACCGTTAAAAATTTCCACTAATTTCAACAATATTTAAATTTGTTCGTGAATTTTAAAATCATATCGTTCAGGTACTTATAGAACTTTGATGAGATTTATGGAAATTGAATAATTTGGATACATTTCGAGTTCACAATACCTTCGGCATAATTTAGAAGTTGAATTCTTTGTATATTTAATTTTACTTATAATTGTCTGATCATTTCCTTTCTTTTAGTATATTTTTTCTCAAATATGTTGCTGTATTTTCTCATACAGAAAATAAAGTTACAGCATGTAAACAAAAAGCACGTTATGATGAGAAAAATATTATCTAAAATAGCCTCTCCAAAGTTATGTTTTAAGTGATTATTAATGTTATTTTTAGAAAATATATATATTGAAAGACACACATGCACATGCGCACACGTTACATATGCACTTACGCAATTAATTTAGAAAATGACGCTTTTTATGTGCGTGACTATATATGTACACGTCTGCGTATGTGCATGTGTGTCTCTCAATATGACACTAAGTTCTTAAATAAAAAAAATAGTACATATCAAGGTATGTAAAGGAATAATTGCATGTAGATCGATATGTGCTATTCCTTCTTTCATGCAAGAGCCTTACACCTGGACTTTTTATTTTTTTGTTTTTCGTTCATATAATAGTTAAATCTTATTTTTTAAATAATATTAATATTAACATATTTTATTTCAATTTTTCAAATTTCGAAAATTAATATTTCTACTCTCTTAGATTGTAGTATGGCTTTTATTAAATTTTAATACTGAAAATAAATATTAAGGTAATATCTTTTTTCTCTCACCTTAACAAGGATTTTCAGGTAGGGTCTGAGTCCCGGTTACTGTGCCTGAACCTAATTCTGTGCTTTACATGTATTTCAAATGGAAAGCACAGAATTAGGTTCAGACACAGTAACCGGGACTCAGACCCTAACTAAAATTTTTTTGTTACACACAGAAATATTACTTATAAAAAATCGTTATATTTCAGAAATTATATCATATACTTTAATAAAATTTATATTAATTGTTATTAAAAATAAATATTTTACTCATCAAAACAGTACTAGACTTTCATCTAATCACAAATTTTGCTGAAACTGTGACCTACGTTTTCTTAGAAAAAACTATAACTATAAAATCCGTTCGATAAATTTAAAATTAGATGGTGTAATAGCAATAATTTTATAAAATGTATTAAAAATTAGCATATTCCTAATAGAAATTTAACCAGGGATGTCAGAGTTGTTGGAGTCGATTTTTGCTTATTTTATTTTAATGATATCTTTTTAAATTCATTATTTAAACAAATGTAATGACTTATCCGCATTAGAGTTATGTTGATACAATAATTTTTGTTAAAATAAAAAATCAGTTGAGGTTGTTATTTATCTATTAACTTTGTATAAAAATTAAATTACAGGCTCGATAAACCTAACCTCAAAATACTATATATAAATATATATCGAAGGTTTTTTGGTGAATTCCTTGACTTATCCGCATTCGGGATTAATATTACAAATTTTCTTACTCTAACGAAAGAACTTGATTTGATGCACCGTTTATTCATAAACTTTGGATAAAAATATTATTGAGAGGTTGAGAACTCCTAATAGGCTATAGAATATATAATTTTCGTTTTATTTAAAATTTTAGTTCATGATTTTTAATAGTAAGTTTAGAAGAATTAGATGTTTTTTTGATGCATCGAAGCTTGAAAAAAGATTTTTTCTCTAAATTTTTGTGTTATTTTGATGGAATGTATTAGACAAGCATGTGCTCAGTTAAGATTCTTTGAAAAAATCCTTATTCTTATTATTCTATACTAAACTTCTGATATATTTACGGTGAATTCCTTAAAGCTCTAGTTGAATAATAAAATTTATTCAATTCAAAATATTTTTCATTTATTGTTTTATTTTTAAATAAAAGTTAATCTAATATATCTCTTTTTTAATTTAAACATGTTTGTTCTGCCTTATAATCTTCCCAACTTTCGCCAAATAATCAATACTTTTTAACATTTTGATCAACCATCTTGAAAAATCTAATATTTACTTTCCTTTTATATGACCATAATATTGTTTGAAAATTATAGATTTACCTATTTGTATAATTAATATTATTTATGGATTAAAAAATTCATATTGTCTAAACGCATACGAATGCAGACGTTCGTATCGACAGAATCCCTACAGAGTCCAAGCAAATCATCAAAATGTGCGAGAAAGATAAAAAGAGAGTTAGGAAGATAGAGGAGTGGGAGACCGGCACGGGTCGATATACCATTTCAAGCTTAGGGATCCGACAACACATACAGGAGTATTATCCATACGTGTATGTATATACTAAACCTAGCACGTCGTGCAACAAGTCCTCGCTGGGAGTAAACAGAAAAAGAGAAAATATACCTATAGCAATATTTCCTAAACTACGAACGCGACCCTCAAGGAGAAACTTTCGTATACTAGTCTAGCTCAGCTCGACCAATAGAAATGGAGTTGAAGCTTTGTGAATCTACACTTGCAATATATATAAATATATACACAAAGCTTAAGCGTTAACTAAAAAGTGAAGAGTTATGAATAATATACAGATGAAAAAAAATGGGTCGAATTTTTTGTCTTTGTCTAATCGCGTTATTCATCATCTTTCTGGAAATAATCAATCGTAACACAAAACAAATTGTTGTTATCTTTAGATACAAGTATAATAAGTAAATTTCAGGATGATAACAGAATGTCTATGAACTGATCGATCTTTTTCTTTCCCAGATATATAATATTCAATGAGAAAAAAATTTCTTGTTTCAAAGAAACGTGTGTTTTAATAGTGCCAAACACATTATTTCTTTAAAATAAAAATTTTTTTTTAATTTTCAAAAAAATATTTATTTCAAATATATCTAGTATAGAAAATTTTAAATAAATATTTTTTTTTATTTTCAAAAAAATATTTATTTATTTCAAATATATCTAGTATAGAAAATTTCAAATTAATAAATATTTTTTTCTCAGTGTAAATCGCACAGTTATTGAACCGATTGATTATATTAATAACTATTTTTAGATTCAATTATGCTAAAAAATCATACGATATTAGTACATTATGCTACTGGGAATAAAGTTGCATATTTCTCGCGAAAGTGAAGCTTCTGACCCGAGTGATCGAGGCAAAGCAAGGAGAGTAAATAGTCGCGAGAAATATACTTTTTTCGCATTCTAACCTCAAAATCGCAACTTCTTTTCTCATTTTCGGTTCTCATACGAAAAAAATCATTATTTACCTCGGGTGTAAAGGCTGTTTTACGAAACTCGTTACAGTTACTCGCCTTCGGCTCGGGCTGTAAACCTCTCATTACGTAAATCTAGCCTTTCCACCCCAGGTTAATAATGTACTAATTTTAACTCACGATCTGCACGAATGAATTTTTAAATATATCAATTATTATTAAAATTTGATACTTTTCTAATCATATTAGTTATTTATTTAAGAAATGATTTTTTAAATTGTAGTAATTTATTCAATTTTATAAACTTTTAATTTAATAGAAAAAATGTTCTACTTTATTTCCGATGATTTCAAACTTAAAAAATGTCTTACTTTCGACCCGCTTTTCCGATTGATAAATTGATCATAACAAATAAAATTTTGCTATCATTGAATTTATTTATCACATTCATATTTGACAACATCAGCTATTTATTTCGTGTTATAAAGCATGATTTTTATGTAAATAATAAACACTATTAGATAAAGACAGCAAGTTCGATTTTTTCATGAAAAAGAATGATAATATTGTAAAAATAATAATTATAACACATTAGAAAAAGTTAATTCTCAAATTTATGATTTGTATGCAATTCGTGTAGTACTAAAGCGTTAATTGGCTTATATTCTGATATACCTTACGTGATATTTTACGTATACATTTTAATGATTGAATTTCGGAGAATTTTTTAAATCTATATTGTAAAAGGTTGTGTGATGACTATTAATTATTCATTAAACCGTTATGTAAATCGTAGCTCTCAATAAAATTTATCAAGTGTTAATAACACCAAATTGAGAAAAATTCTGAGAATCGTAACTTTTTATTCTTTAGATTTACAATTAGATTATATTCCTTATATTTACTTTTCGTAACATAATCTTATTTGACAATATTAAAAAAATTAGAGGAATCACTAATTGTTAATTAGTGATTTAATTTTATATAATTTATAAAATTTTGAAAAAAATTTTCATTTTTTCTATTTTACGTAAACTACTTGCTACTGTCTTTATAAAAAATATTTTTGAATAATAATTTTCTTAGCGTAGCTCTTTGATCACTTCTTCGAATTTTCGATTCAATGCTTTTACTAACTCTTTTCTTTCTTCCTTACTTCCTCTCTTTCCTTCTATCTCACCTTGATACTCATTTTTACGCTATTTTCATCTATCCCTCTCTCACTCTTCCTATTTCCTAATCACTTTCTCACTTTCAGTCTCTCTTTCTTTTCCTTCTTAATTTTTCTTGAGTAGAAATTATGTTTTTTACATTAAAGTCGCATTAAAAAAAATTAAATTAAATTACTCTAACTCAATGAGCTCTATGAGAAAGCATTGCGCCAAAGCACTTGGCAGCGGTTTTATTAATTAAAGATGTTTGGATTTTAAAATAAAAAATATTGTCTTTTCTTTCAGAAGATTTACGTATCAAATATAGCTTTTTAAAAAGTTTAAAAGCTAAAAAGAAATTAATTTTATAATAACAAAATAATATTTTCCTAGCTGTATTTTAACGTATTTTGTGACTCAAATAAATAGCAGGGGAGCCTCTTCTCTTATTTCAAGGGTGATGAGATATGCCAACAACTTTCAAGTTCAAATATAAGCTTTTTTCATTTAACGGTCGGTGAACTGGGTAGATCAGTCATATATAAAAGAGAAATATTTCCAAAGTAAATACTCAAAAATTTTGGTAAAGAATAAGAAAATTAGACATTTTGTAATTTGTTCTATATTTTCAATGTTTTTTACGGTAGCAATTAGCTAGTAATAAGTAACACTCCAGAAAAAGAAAAAAAAGATTTATAGTCCATACTTTTAAAAATTTAATTAACATGAACTATAAAAATAAATGGTAGAAAATTAACTATAATTCTAACCTGTTCTAATATATAGTGAGTTTTTCTTTGCTCTCATCATGTGCTCTGATTTTTTGTATTCAACGTCAATGTATTTATGCTATAATTATGATACTGGTTACCGATGGAGATTTTCAGTGTGTTTTTTAACAATGCACATATATCGTATACAGTGGTGCTTGTATCAATCGACCGCCGAGAGCGGGATTCGAACTTGGGTTTTCGAGATTATGAATTCATCTCTATACCCACTGACTAGGAGAGTGTCACACCTCCGGGTCACGGATTTTGCTCAAACTTCGGGATAAGTTTTCAGATGATAAAATATGAAAAAGTTACTAGATTTTTAAACGCATATACTTGTTTAGCATTGAAAGCTAGAAGCTTAAACCTTTTTTTAAATTAAAGCTGAGCTTAAATCCTTTCAAAATAGTAGTTATAGCATGTAAAAATATTATTTTTTCCCAAAGTTATAGCGTAATAAAGATTGGACCTGAATTTTTATTTTAAAATATTAATTAATAATAAAAGCTAAAATTAGGTCCAATCTTTATTACGCTATAACTTTGGGAAAAAATAATATTTTGATATGTTGTAACTACTGTTTCGAAAGGATTTGAGCTCAGCTTTTTTTTTTTTTTTTTTTTAAATTTATTTATTTAAAGTCGCACGCCTCTAGCGAGTATTAGCGACTACAAAATTTACATAGTAATAAATTATATAGAATACACAATTTTAATACATGATTCAGTTGTTAAATGAATGGAAATATCTGTGACAGCTTGAGGAATTCAAGGACTAATTTACAGTTTTTTTTCATTATCTAGTAAAGCTTTTAATGAAGTCGAAGGCATGTTAAGTGAATGTCTATGGTTATTGTATTTTACACAGTGTAAGAGAAGGTGTTCTACAGAAATCACAGTCTTGCATGAATCACATATGGGTTGGTTTTCTTTTTTCATAATAAAATTATGTGTAAAATTAGTGTGCCCAATACGCAGTCTAGTTATAACTACTTGTTCCTTTCTGCTACAATTAGATATAGGGGTTTTTCCATAGAAGTTATCTTTAATTCTGGTGATTTTGTAGCTGGCTGCACTTTTCCATTTTTCTTGAAGTAACTGCTTGATTAATTTTGACCAATGCTTTTTAAGATCTGCGTAGTTGACTAGTGAGATACCTTCTGGAGGACATGAGGCTTGAATAGCTTGTATGTTAACCAAGTTTTGTTCTTGTACATTGATATCTGATGGTATCCAGTATAGTTTTATGGATTTATTCAAGCCTTTTTGAAGTTGAAATAGTTGATTCTTGACTAGATTGACGAGATCAGAGTTGGCATGTAGAGAGTTAACTTTCTTAAGAAAATTTATGTCGTTGCAAAAAATAATGAATTTTGTTTCTTTCGTGGTCTGAATATAATCAAGCGCGCTTATTATTGCATATGCAATAGCTGTTTCCTTGGAGCAAAAATCCTGAGTTATGTATGTCTTACTCTGAGACATTGATACTAGTATAGAGATGCTGAATCCTGTATAGCGTTTATGAATGGCGGTGTATATTGTTGAATAATCTTTGTAACTAGTACTTAGCTTGAGAGTCAATTCTGCTCTGAGATTGGAGGATAAAGTGCTGTGATCCAAGTTTGAAAATAAATCAAGGTCTGAGTGTAGGTATTTATTTGTCCAATACGGGAAGCTAGGGCTTATTATAGGGGACACTGTTGGTAGATTGGAATCAATCTCAGTTAGTATGTGCCGCATTTTACCTTGAAGTGATTTGACATTGTGTGTATTATAACTGTTTACTAATGAGTGATTTTGGTTTCGTGCGTTAGCTGCTAGCTTGGCCATATAGTTGAGAAGTAGTTGATTTCTTCTGAATTCAAGCGGTGGTATGTTAGCTTCCGATAGTACACTTAGCGTGGGACTGCTTTTGAAAGCGCCTGTAATTATTCTAGCTCCGGAGTTGTTGACTGGGTCTAGCAAGCTGAGTACTTTAGGTTTAGCATTGCCAAAAACTATGCTGGCATAGTCTAACTTGCTGCGAACAAGAGCTAGGTAAGACAGTTTGAGTACATCTTGTTCAGCACCCCAATTTTTACCTGCTATGATCTTGAGTACATTAAGTCGTTGGTAACAATCCGCTTTAAGCGTTTTAATATAAGGTTCCCAAGACAGTTTTTTATCAAAAACAATTCCTAAGATTTTGACTTTGTCGGAGATATTTAGTATCTGATTGTGGAGTTTTACTTGCGGGTTGTCACCAGACTCCTTTTTCAAACAGGGTAACGGAAGTCTTACTTGGAGAGAATTTAATGCCGTTGCTGTTCCCAAATGCCTGTAATTTATCTAGTGTTTCTTGTAATAATTTGACACTTGTGTTAATATTTTTTCCAGCAATTCCTATAGCTAAGTCATCTGCGTACATTGTGAACTGCATTGGTTTATTAATTTCTTTTAACATATCATTTAAAGTTAAGATGCAAAGTCGAACGCTTATCGGGGAGCCTTGTGGTACACCATTTTCTATGGTAAGTTCTTCGGATAGATGTCCATTAATAGAAACTTGAAATGATCTGTGATTCAAGAAATTTTTTATAAAATGTAACATATTACCTTTAATATCAAGATTAGCTAGTGTTGTAATTATTCTATGCCTCCATAACATATCGTAGCACTTTTCAATGTCTAGGCTGGAAAGGAGGAAGTGCATATTGTTGTGAAAGGCTTGTTCAATATACGAGTGTATGGCTACCAAGCTATCGATAGTAGATCTATTGCTCCTAAATCCATTTTGATTGTTCGAAATGTGATTGTTTTTCTCAAGATACCAGGAAAGTCTCTTATCAATTACTTTCTCGAATATTTTACAGGTGCAGCAAGTGAGTGAGATTGGTCTATAGCTTGTAATTAATCTGCTATCTTTGCCAGCCTTTGGTATTGGAACCACAATAGCTTTACTCCAAATTTTGGGGAATTTCCTATGAATCCAGATATAATTAAAAATTTTTGTAAGATATATGATAGCACTTAAGGGTAATTTTTTCAATAACAAATTCGGAATATTATCAACTCCTCCACTGCCGTTTTTTAGTTTCTGTATGATTTCTATAATTTCACTCAGTTCAATCACCGAATTTAGGCAGGACGAGTCGGTGTTGGTGTTTTCTTCGAGATCCAGTTCAGTATCTTCTACATGGATTTTTTTTGCAAGAAATTCTGGAAGGTAATTGGCATTGCTTGAATTTTCGGCAAATAATTTACCGAAGGAATCTGCTATTTCCGATGGATTATTTACTATCTCGTTATTTTTATTACGAATAGAAATAATTGGGTTGCGTCTTTTTATTCCCTCGATGCAATCAATTTTTCTGAAAATATCTTTAGTAGGCATAGAGCTTTTAAATTCCGAAATGAAGTTTCTCCATGAATTTTCTTTACAACTAATTAGTGTTCTTTTAAAAATGGCCTTGTTTAAATTAAAAAGAATTTTATTTTCGGTAGTGTTGTGACGCTTATATACATTCCTTGCATGCCTAGCTTCCCTCATTGCCGTCTCGAAGTCATCATTCCACCATGTCAAATTTTTCCTATTAGGCTTATATGTGGATAATGGAATTGATTGGTGAGCTGCATCTAAGATAACTGAATTGAATTCATGAATTAGATCATCTACATCCCCAATGAGTTCAGCATTGGGAGTGTCTATGCTAGTAATCTCTTCTTCGATGATCTTTTGGTACTTTGTCCAGTCAGCTCTCTTGAATTTCCATTTTGGTTTACTGCAAGAATTATATTGGATTGGAGTATTGCATTCGATAGTAATAGGAAAATGGTCGCTTCCATATAAATCATGTAAAACTTCCCACGAAAGTGAGTTTGCAAGGCCTGGTGAACAAAAAGTGAGGTCAATGGCACTGGAACTAGCGTTGCTTGTGTTAAAATGCGTTGGTTGAAGATTGTTTAAGAGAATTAAATTCGACTTATCAATGCAGTCCTCTACGATTCTGCCTCTACTATCATTTTGTAAGCTACCCCAAATAACGTTGTGACTATTAAAATCTCCGAGCAGTATGAAGGGGGTAGGTAGTTGGATGAGTATGTTATTAAGTTCTTCTTCGGTAAAGCTATAACTATTAGGTAGGTAAATATTGCATAAACAAATAAATTTTTTGTTGAATTCTACCGACACCGCGTTGACCTCAAGATTACTTTTCAACGGAATTTCTTTGCTAAATAAATTATTTTTTATGAAAATGGCTACTCCTCCGCTGGCAATGTTGCAATTTAATCTGTTTTTATAGAAACAGCTGAAGTTTTTTAATTCTTTACGAGGTTCGTCATTTTTAAAGTGCGTTTCTTGAATGCAAACTATATTAGCTTTGGAATCATCAATAACTTTACTTAGCATGATATAGTTGTTCTTATAACCGTTCATATTCCATTGGATAATTTTTAAATCCATAATTTAATTTAAATTTATTATTAATAATTAAAAAATATGAATTATGACTGATTATTCCATTTGCGATGATTCACCACCTGTAGAGTGTGTATCAGTGTCGATGGCTGCCTCTCTTTTTAATTTGTTCATGATTCGTGTGAACGTAGATTTAATAGAGCGCTCGACTAGGAGAGGGTATAGTTCGTACATGAAGGCGCACAAGCCATCTATATCTTCCGTGTAACTTTGGGCAATTTGTAAAATCTCTTTTTGGCCTTTCGTGTTCTCTAGGAAGCTCTTCAGCTGAGTAAAGTTCAATAATTTGCCCTCTCCTTCTAAAGTTTCTTTAAGTGGCTCTAGTAATAAGTCTAGAGGCTTACTTTCTCTGCTTGCTTCTTTCTCCCTAAAAATTCTTTTATGTTTATTACTTTTACTCA
Organism: Anastatus disparis; assembly: GCA_017163975.1. Lineage (NCBI taxonomy): Eukaryota > Metazoa > Arthropoda > Insecta > Hymenoptera > Eupelmidae > Anastatus > Anastatus disparis. The sequence goes on from JAFFSR010000381.1 coordinate 2,448,624, forward strand.
CTAAAGGCTCTGCTATTAGAGAAGCGTTCGAATGTGATACTGTGTTGTCAGAGATTTGTTGAGACTGGCTAATCAGATTACCTTCTGTTGATATTGGCTCTGTGCTAACTGAGCTGGTATCGACGTTAGAGTGGCTTCGTTTTTGGTTAATTACAGGAGGCGTTTCGTTTAACGGAGTATCTTTGGCCTTATCCTCGATAGGTAAAGTCTGAATGTTCACATTATCTTGTGTGGGTAGACTAGGAAAAGAGGCTTGGTTTAGATCAGATGAGGTACAATTTTTGGCAAGATGCCCTTCGGTTTTGCAAATGAAGCACTTTAGCACATCTGTAGAAATAAATACAGTATACGTTGTTTCGTCGAAGGTTAGGCGAATACTTTCTGGCAGCTTATTTACATCATCCGGGTGTACGTATACTTGGCGCCTGAAGCTTTGAACATGACTATAATCGGAATGCGATATACTGGCTTTAATGAAACTAATCGATGAGCCTCGCCTGATGTTATGTTTATCGAAATAATCTTCAAGTACGCTGTGTGGTATCATAGGTGACACATTTGAAATAATAATTCTTTTATGCTTCAAGGCGTACGGTCTGACTTGAATTTGTATATCTTTAATGTAAACAAACTTATTTCCTTCCAGGAATCTATCACATATATCTTTGTTGGCTAGGAAAATATTAATTCTGTTATTTGACACTTTAGATGCAAATTGAACATTCTTAGGTTGTACTATCTTGCCTACTGCCATTACGTAATCGCACAATTGGAAGTCCTCCTTACACTCCAAAACTATACCCTGCTCTTTACCTGGAAACATACTATTCCGTGTGATACTAGAATAACTAACACTTTGGGAGACTAAACCTTCTGCAACTTGAACATTTTGATCGTTAGCAAGTCGACCCCTGTAGTCAGTGGCCGGATCGCTCTGAGGTGCATTCACTGCACTAGTAAGCATCTCGAATGAACAGGGTTACATGCGAAGAGCATGCAAACCCTGACAAAAATATCACTCGCGGAAAGCACTCGTATTAGAACTCGCCTTGTTGACGGAGCCACGTAAACAAACGTTCGAACGCTACGAAGGCTCGAGTGAGACTGAGCTCAGCTTTAATTTAAAAAAAGGTTTAAGCTTCTAGCTATCAATGCTAAAAAACTATATACGTTTAAAAATCTAGTAACTTTTTTAGTGATTTTCTTCAATTGCCTGTAACTAGGGAAATATTGAGAGTTTATGACTATAACCTTAGCTTTTTCATATTTTATCATCTGAAAACTTATCCCGAAGTTTGAGCAAAATCCGTGATCCGGAGGTGTGACACTCTCCTAGTGAGTCACTGAAACGTCTTTATGTATATTTATATTGATTTCTTATATAAAAAAAGATAAACACATCGACCAAAAGCTTAAAGTTCTTTGGTCTTTTATTCAAAATTAAATATTTTATATATTCATATACAGTTTCCAGGTTAATCTCTTTTGACCGGATGTGGATTGATATGAAATGTATTATTATGCAATTGCAAAACCGTTAAATGCGTTATCTTCTTTAAATTAAGGATTCCAAAATCAATCAAAATATTTAATTTTTTAACGCAAAAAACAAAAAAAAATATAGTGTGTAAATGATAGTTTAAAAAAATTATGCAGTATTCAAAGAATAAAGATGAGATATGATACAGATTGAAAAAAAATGAAATAATTATTTGGTATAGTATGTAATATTTAAAATAATCAGGTAATGAGTGTTAATTCAATCATCTCTTTTTGAAAAAATATTTATTAAATATTTTTTTTTTTCTTATTATGAATACGTTTTTATTATACTTTATACTTTATTGATTTATTTGTCGGATTTTCTTGAATTGCCGTAATATTAAAATTGTATCTAATATACTATGTATAATATGATTTCAATTTAATTTTTAAAATTAAACAGATTTTACATAAAGTTAAATTCTATAATTTTTATGTTAAATCTTATAGTTTTCGTAAATGAAAACTTCATTCAGGAAAATTATTGTGTAACAAAAATCGATTGTTAATAAAAAACTATTCTTCGGAATAAATATACATTAACTTCATGTTATTTAATGATTTAGAAATGGCACGGTTTGTAAGCATATTTTAAAGTGGAGTATTTATCAAAACTTTTTTGAAATGAAATGGTTTAAATCTTGGATTCAACATTTTTGTGTATAATTTTTATTTTATTTCGAGTTCTGAGAACTGAAATAATTTTACAATAATCAAGTACATTTTTTACTAATAAAAATTGTTCAATTACGAAGAAATTTTATATTTCCCAGAATCTTTGCCAATTTTTTTCAATTTCATCTTATGTAAACCGCTAAAAACTGCAAAGAAATAATTACATTTGTTAAATTTATTTGAAAACCACAAATCGACATTAAAAATTCATTTTGAAATATTTACTTTTAAAGAGTATACTTATAATTATAATTTGTATATCTACTTGCAATTTCATTAAAAAGTAAAAGGTAAAAAAAGTATTCAGGAAGAAGAAAAAAATGTGATGAAGCAAAAAATAATGAGATTGTAAATCATCTGTATTTTATAAGCGCAAATAACTTAACTCTTAGTTTGTAGTAGGGTAAATTTTATATCTAAATAAAGCTCAAGGCTTTTTCCATACCTGATATAAACATAGCTGGTTTATTATACAGTTTACTCGTTTTTTCTCATTTTTTTTCTATACGTGGAAGGGTCTTTAAACGCAAACACATTTTTCCGTGTTCTCTTAAGCTCCTCGGCGAGCTTCAGGCTAAAAAATTATATCACGTTATTTTTATTTGTATTTAATTTTTATAAAAGAAAACGATTTAAGTGATCATAAAAGGTTAGAATAATATAAAATATTGATTTTTATTTAATGATTTTCCATTCTCTATTTCGTAATTTTTAAGGAGGTTAAATTTTTTTTTTTAAATTAAATTTTGAATAGAAAACAATTTTGCGATTTGTTTTAATAAATTACGCAAAAATTTTATTCATTAAAAGGTTATTAATATTTCTAAAGCCTACGAATAAAATATACCTATGAATTTTTACAAAATGAAAAATAAAATTACTAATTAAAAATAAAATAATATTTCAAAATACAAAAATTGCAATAAAATAATTTTGTGATTCTTTTAAAAAATCATTTTTAAGCAAATTATTGCAAAACATTTGACAATACCAATCAATTTTAAGAAAAATATTAGTATACCAATGCTTTTATGATTATTAATACTGTTTGATTTTTTTCGTTGGATTCGAGTTTCAGTATTTTGACACTGGTCGAAGGAAACTGACTATTTCAAAAATAATTGATTTATTTTATTTAAAGAATATATAAATTAAGTTTTATTCTCAGGATGAACATTGTTACTGAAAATATTTCATTTAGTATGTAAATTAATTTAAATAATTTGAGAGTAAGGGAGACTGGAACTATTTGTCATTAGGGGTATGTAGACTTTAAATGTACAACAGTCTTGCAAATATTTTACATTATTGATTGATTGAAATTGTTGGTAACAAACTAGAAAGGTCACTTTTAATTTTTTAACATACTCAAAGTAAAATTATTAAGTTTCAAATTACTTATATTCAGTATTCGATTCTAATTTTGAAGAAAAAAATCAACTACAGTATAGTATAGAACATTAATTATAGTTTAAATTTTCACTGTACATTTTTTAAATAATTTTAAAAAATTATGAAAAAAATATTGATTAAATTTTTAGTTATGGTTGGGGTAAGTTGTCAATTTGCATAAAAAATGTAATGATGATATGTAACCCACATATTAAATATAATAATTATTATATTATTGCATATAATTTTCATATGCTACTATAAATTGTTATGTACATTATCATTATTTTATACATTTATTAAAATGTTCAATTATTCTAATTTTCGTTACTATTTTTTATATTTATCAAATCAAGCTTTGCATATTTACAATATACAATGTATAATTATATAATAAAAATAATACATTTTGTTGAAATGAATAATGGATACTTACAAGGAAGAGCACCTCACCTCCGGGAAACGGATTCGGCTGAAACTGCAGGATGTAAATGAACCCGCGTTTTTTCTTTTCGTCGAATAGGCCCCCTAGACAAGGATATAAACTTTTTTTGAATAAGAGCCTTTATAAGAACTTAAATAACAAAGAACTAAGACTCTTACAAGAAAATGCATAGAAGATAAAATCAAGCACGAATTGAATGCTTTAATTTAAGCTTTGTTGCATTAAAAAATCTTTAATAGTTCAAAAGTTACAGGTGATTAAAATATGTTAATGAAATGATGTGAAAAATTGATCATATTTTATATGCTAAAAATATTAAGTAAATACGTGGTAATATTTAATTAAGAATAATTTCCGAACAACAAAAGCTTTTTTGATGCAACAAAGCTTAAATTAAAGCATTCAATTCGTTCTTCATTTTATTTTTTTGTAAGAGTCTTAGTTCTTTGGTTATTTAAGTTCTTATCAAGGCTCTTATTCACCATATTTTTAAAAAAATGCCTATATCCTTGTCTAGGGGGCCTATTCGACGAAAAGAAAAAACACGGGTTCATTTTTTTTCATCAAAAAATCATATCCTGCAGTTTCAGCCGAATCCGTTTTCCGGAGGTGGGGTGCTCTCCTTGTTAGTTTTAACGTCACAATTGATATTTCATAATTAATAGTTTAATTGCCAACTCACCCCTACTCCTCAGACAATTTACCCCAAGATTTTGCCCAGTTGGCATAAAAATGTGTCTCAAAAAACTCTTTTATAATTCATTTGTTATTAGATTTTCGATTCTCAAAAAATTCTCAAATGTTGTTATAGTGGAGTACTTTTACAAGCGCTTTTTATTTTTTTATAGGTTTTATAATTTCTGCACAAAAAATTCAAATTAAAAAAAATTGTTTCATTTTTGCTCTCTCATAGACAAAGCATTGTATTAAAAAAAAAATTTTATATTTTTTCATAAATTTGTACATATTTGGACTCGGGGAGTCAAAAAAAAGTGGTTTCTAGAAAATGTCTGTATGTATGTGTGTGTGTATGTATGTGCGTGTGCGTGTGCGTGTGTGTGTATTTTAAATTTATTTTTATAATAATTCTACACAAATTCTATGTACCAATTGTGTTTAAGAACGCACACTATACTAATTTCATATAATTTTTGTGTTAATCTTATACAGTTTAGTTCATAGTGTATTACGTCTGATTACACACATTTCACACAAAATGTGTCTAAATCAAGACAAACTGCGTGTTTTAATTACATAGAATATTTGTAATTCATTTAGGAGTAATTTGTGTATCTCACATTGATTTACATAAAACACGCAATTTTTTACTGTTTATATAATTGAAAGGTAAGATAATTCAAAAATATTGTTCTTATCATTTTTAATTATAGAAAAGCTTTATTTAAACAAAAATATTTTTTTTCTGTTTATAATGTAAAATTACAAAGTTATATACATTTAATTTACCATTTAAATATTATATAAATTAAAAAATTTTTTTAATTCATATACGAAGTAGTTAAATAATACCTTAAAACTTATTATTTACAATTTGATTTATAGAATTTATACAAAACTAGTTTTACTCTAACTTTACTATTCTTCTCAATCTATTATTTCTTCCTTGATTTCTAATTTACATTTTGACTCTGTGACTTGATGATTTGTTATTGGAAGAAGTAAACCTGATTTGTTAATGATATTTTGTAATTGATGTAACATTTCTGGTGGCAGAACTGTTTGGCAGAAGCCGTAAAAGCGCTCTCCGTGAAACAGTGCTTCTTTCTTTTCTTTTAATTCATTTTTACTTTCAGACGTTTCTTCCGATGACGCTATAGTATTATCAGATTGGGCAAATTCTGGAGTTCGCTCTTTTTTTATGCATACCTCTTGTGTTAATTGTGGATATGTAATAGGCATTTTTTCTATTGAAGCAGTATCACAAGATTCGGCAAATGTTTTCACTAGTTCTGTAATTGGTTCTTCTTTTATGCATACCTCTTGTGTTAATTGTGAATATGTAAGATTGTTCTCCGGAATATGCATTGCCTGGATAGGTGGTAAAACAGTTCTCTCGTGGGAATCCTCCTTTTCCGTAGAACCTCTAGATTTTCGTCTATTGGATGGTTTTTCTGAAAAAGCAAAAAAATAGGTTATTTATATTTATTTGTCGTAGAAATAGTTTAATTTTTCTTATAAAAAATATCTAAAAATTGGTATCTAAAATTAAATAATTGGTGTTACTTCAAAGTATTTAGGAAAATCAAATCTATTTCTAAATACAAACATTACAATCAAGCTTCTATAAATCTTTTCTTTAAAATTATTATTATATGCTAATTTATAATACATAAGAGATTTAATTCTACGTGAATCGAAAAATAGAAATTAACTTACTTGATACCCGTTTGGATAAAAGTATTCTAAGGACGCTTAGTTCCGCTTGCTCGAAAATACCTCCTTCTCTCGCTTCCTTTAGAATTTTCTTGCTGCATTTTTTCCACCTTTTAAGTGAGGATAGACTAATTTCTAAAACTCGAGAAACTTCTACCATGACCTTTAGCTCTTGGTATAATAGTATAGCTTCAGCTTTTTTCTGTAGCGTATAAGGTTTTTGTGTTTTTTTGCATATTTGCTTGTTTGAATTTTTACTGCTTGAAGCTTTCATTTCTAAAAGAGAAGATTTTAAAACAAGTAAGAATGTTTAAAAAAAGGTAAGCGCTTAGCTCAATCTGTATTGCAAGATAATTGCTGTCTGAAAGCTAAATGTACGGGTTCAGAGAGTTCAGTTTCTTAAATACGTTGCACTAGAAGAAATTATTAGATTAATAATTCGAGAATACTGGGAGGGGATGATGATTAGCTTCTTAATCCGTTTTATTTATTCACATAGCTTCTGCTTCTATTATGGTACCTATTTACAATCTGTCTAATCTCTTTCGAATAATAGAATAAAATTTTATACCTTCGCTCATTTTGACTCATATATTAAAATTAATTTTGGGGAATTTGAGGATTAAATAATAATAATACTAATTTTAAAATTCAAAAAGGATCTCAAAAGGATACTTGTAAATATTTTAAAAAAATGATAGTTTAAATTGTGACAAATAGTTTAAATTAGTAGGGATTTCCCCTTTCTAAATATTGACCTTTAGAGGGCCGGGATGACGCCCGGAGGCGTCATACCCCGATCTGCCAAAAATTTGGCCTTAGTTTAATCTTTTGTGCATGGCCCAAACTCACTTTTTCATAGAAAAACGGGGCTTTTGAAATTTCTCAAATCCCGGCACTCTAAAGGTTAAAGTGTATAAGATACTCGTAATTGGATATCTTTATACTCCGTTAAGTATTACCGTTAAGTCCACTATTATAATTATCCGACAATTTTTTATAAAAATACGATATTCTTGTTAATATTTTTTTTACCATCAAATATTTTACTTTCACATTAATTTGTTAAATTATTAAAAATTTAAGAATTTTTTATTTTAATCTGTTAAATTTATCACTTTTTAAAAGTTCTTAGCATTTTTACATTACTTAAATAATTGCATCCTTTATACTGTTAATATGCATCTTAAAAATATATCATCATTGACAAAGCATTAACAACTGTACGTCTCTTATAAATATAAAATGCAAAATTTAATCTAACCCTCGATATTGTTGTCATTAAAACGCTTTGCCATAGAGAAGAATTTATTCAGGCAATGAGATGTTATTAAATTTGCATTGATAAAATTAGTTATTTAATTCTTAAAAGGGTTCTATATTTTAGTTATTATTGTATAATAGACAGTAAAAAATTAAAAAAAACTGTAAACCCTATCTGAGATAACGAAGTGATATTTGTATTAGATAATTGTTACAATATTTTTTTTATTTAATGTCATTGTATTTATGCTATCATTGCGATGCTAATTAGCGATGGAGGTTATCAGTGTGTTTGTGAACAAAGCACATGTAACGTACAGCGGTGCTTGTATCAATCGGTCGCCGAGAGCGGGATTCGAACTCGGGACCTTGAGATTACAAATCCATCGCTCTACCGAGTCAACGAATATATACATGCATAGAAGCGCAGAGCGAATAGGAAGAGTGAGGCAATTTTAGGAATCTATTACCCCAGCTTATACACAGCCTGTATATCTATATAGTACTAATATATAGATATACTAACGATGTAAAAGCTGGGGTGATGACTTACCTGAAAATTTTGTGCGCATCTGCTCTTCTATATACGTCTATATTCTTTGACCAAGTGAGCCACTGACGACCAACTGTGTTACAATAATTAACCTAATTCACAGATTAACAGTAAAGTATATGAATCCTATACATGTTTACATAAAAAAAATATTGACATTTCTTCTGTTGCGAGTTTTCTAATTAAATCAGAGAAAGAAAAAATTGACTAAGGAGAGTGTATTGCATTTAAGTCTCAAATTTCTTTCTAATTTTGACATTTTTTTTCACTTAAAATCATAAAATAATCCTCTTCCATTTGATCAAACACTTAACTTTTCCAAAGTCATGAGCGGTTTTTTCTAAATTTTAAAACTTTTTACAAAAATTTGTTTTGGTTTTATAGTTGTACAGTTTTCAAACTACTTATTTTAAAAGGTTTTTACTAATGAAATAATAAAGTCGAAATTAAAGCCTGTTGTTTGAAAAAAAATCTGTCCGAAAAGCTCAAACTGTTTAAAAATTATAAGAGAATAAATATAGCGCAATCATTCAGTTGTAAACTTGCATAGAATTTTAATACTGCATTTTAGTCTAAATTTCATCTTAATTTTCACCGGTTTATAACTTTTGAAAAAATTGAGTTTTTAGGACAAATTTTTTTTTTAATCGAAAGTAAAAACTTCTAGAATAAGTACTTGAAAAACTGTATAACTAAAAGCCAATGCAAATTTTTGTAAAATGTCTTTAAAAAAATTTACTCATAACTTTGAAAAAATCAAGCGTCAGATCGAATGGACTGAACTTATATCATGTTTTTTTGTGAGAAAAACATGTCGAAGTTAGGAGAAAATACGAGACCCCATTGCTATAAGTATGAAATAGATTCGTTTTGAGTTAAAATATATATATTTTTATACAATAAATAATAAAACATTAATTCATTAATAATCTGTTTTTATTGATAACATTTATTTTATTTTCTCTCTGCAAAAATATCTTTCATTAAAAGGAATGAAATGCATCATACATCGAAAATCAATAAATTGTAATATGAATAAATAAAATTCAATGAAATTCTACCAAACAAATATTAATTTTATTTATATACTCAAGTTCCACTTAATTTCCAAAGCTCTACTAACACATTAGCATTCCAGAATCAATGTTGTCTAATATACCAATAACTGCCAGCTTTTCTCTTAAATAGAAGTAGATATGTATACTCTATATGCAATCGCCTTGTCACAGTGTAAGCTGGTACACGTATAATTATAGCCAATTAAAGAAAATCACTAAAAAAACTACTAGATTTTCAAAGGCTTATAGTTCTTAGAGGACGATATATTATAGTAAAAACTTCCACTATCCATAAACCAGTAATAAAAAACTCTTTTATAGCTTCGTTAAAAGCCAAGATATTTTTAAAACTAATTGAAAATTCTAATGATACAATAACAAGCAACTTTAGCTAGAATAATTTTTTGTTAGCGATTGCAATGTGAAAAACATTTCATTGTTGTAATGAAACAAGTATCAGTATTTGATTAACAGCAATTATAGAAAGAACTGCGACCCCACATAAAATTAACAAAAATTAAAAACAAATAATATTGACATTAACAAAATGAATAAAATGAACGTAAAAATAAATTTTAAAAATCTCATGATAAAATATTCTTTACAGGTTTAACTTTCATACTTATATGTATGAAAGTTCGTAAATTCCTTTATAAATAGATAATGACAATTTTATGTAATGTTTATGTGGTTTCTATAAAAATTTCGTCTTAACCAAATTTATATATAGATTATGGAGATTATATAATGTTTATTATATATATACGAGTCCTTATGTAATGAATAATATATAATCTACATATAATTTTTATAAATTTTTTATATATAAGGTTAATGCATGTCAGCCACACAGCTTTATATTTTCTAAATTAGTCTCATTAACAAAGGCTTCATTATTGATTAAATTAATATGTATTGAATCTAAATGAAATAAAGTAAAGTTTTTGTAGATTTATAATACTTTTTGGAGCTTAATTTCTGTCCCATCGAATTTTTTCTTGTCTTTTATAACTTAATAAAAAAATAAAATAAAATAACTAAATAATTGCGAGTGATACAATATAAAAAAAATAATCAACTTCAAACATGTTGAAAATCTTTTAAAATTCAATAAATTTAAAATTTTATTGGATTAATTTTAATTTGATGAATAAAATTAAATATACATTAGTGTTCCCATTAATAATCGTCCACTTATTGGTAATAGTTAATAAGATACCGTTTACTGATTTTCATTAACAAAATACTTATTATCGGTTAAATGAGAGTGTAAATAAAGATGATTTTATTAACATAACGTTAGGGTATTAGTAAATACAATATAACGTAACGAGTGCTTGAAATAATTGATTACTGCATGAGTCATTTTTGAGGTCTGATCAGAACGAGGGTGGTAAAAAAACCAATAGGGTAGATGTGGGTATTACAGCGGAATCGACGCATGATGAATTTTAAACTCATAAATTAAAGCTTATAGATGAAGAAAACTTATCACTTTTATTTTTAATAAAATATTTAAACATTGATTAACTAGAAAAAAATTAATTTAGCATTTAATTATAGAGTTAAAATTAAGAAAAAACGAATTTAACATAAAATGTATTTGTGGTAATTGCTGCGGCCATGTTTCTAATGCTGTGTGCCAGTTACTATTGACACTTTTATATATTCCGTTCGAAAAGTTGAGGTTAGGTTAACCACGTGTTATAATAATAAAAGGATGCCACAGTAATTCATATTTGGTGATTTTAATGACGCATAATACTAAGGTGTAAAATTAAAATATTAAAATGTGCTAGGTGAAATTTCCAAAAAATATATAACAAGCAAAGATATATTTTATTTAATAATGATCTTATTTTACATAAAAAAGAATAAAAACAGAAAATATTGTCAAATTTAGGATGCATACGTGATCGCGATTTTACGAAATTTATCAAGATTTTAGAACAGTTCAATTTCAAATAACTAATATTAAATATTTTTAGACTTTTTCGTGCCGAGGAGCGTATACGATTTTCCTTCATGCCCGGCCGGAACTTCGCCATCCCAAAAAGATAAAAATTCATTTTTAAGTAAAAAAATACATCGAAAACGACTTCTAGTGAAAAGTCATTTGATGCTTTAGTTTGTTGTAGCGCGCATGCGCAAGCAACTATAGTATACGTTGAGAGCGTGAAAGAGAGAGAGAGAAAGAGAGAGAGAATCGCAAATAAAAGTCCTATAGCGGTTAACATAGGATAAACAATTCGTTTTATTTAACAATTGAAATAAATAAAACGTGTAAATTTACACTTAAGAAACAAAAAAAGAACATAAATATTCAATTATTTTATTGTATTTTTATTTTTTAAGTGTCTAAAAGCGTGTTGTGAGTGTCGTGAAAAAAATATCGCGAGTTAAAAAAAAATTGTGTATGCATGAAAGAAATGTGAAAAAACGGAACATGTGCATCCTATAGCTGATAACATAGGATATACAGTAAATATTCTAATGATAATTCAGATAAAAAAAACGTGTGTAATTATCATGTGTGTGTGTAATTCATAATTTTAACAGTCATGTCTAACAATGTTTGATGTATAATAACAGAGGTCAGACATACTGAGTATATATAGATATAGTTGGAACATGCAGCAGACAGTGAAGCGACCGAAACTGTTGTAGAATGAATGTGCGCAGTGGCTTCTGAGCATGTGACTGTAAAGAAAATCACAAATGTAATTTGCCCGTTCCCTGCCGCACGAGAGGCACTTTTAGGCGAAGTTCCGGCACGGGTATGAAGGAAAATTATTTTTACGAATTTTATATGAAAAAACAGTAATTAGCACCTCCGTAGCAATACCCACATCTACCCTACGAGAAACTTTGCATACGCGTAGCACATAATAAAATCTCAAATTATTAAATTTTTTACTGAACAATTTGAGTGTTTATAGTTTCAAAAAAGAGGTAACAGAGTTAAAATTCTATTTTACTAGAAAAATATACATGTATTTTTCAACAAAGCATAATTAGTCGAGGGCAAAAGCTGCTGATCATTATTTCAATATTCAAATTAACTGCTTAAATTAATCTTCTTATTAATTTATGATATAATTATAATACATCCATTAATTATATTACAAAGGATAATGTTCTAAATAATTTCTTCTTCATTTATAGGTATAATGGAGTTATCTTCCTTTTAAAATGATTCACTAATATTTTCATCGAAAATTTATGAGGAAATGGTTTGTTAAATCGAGTTTTTTCGTTACTATGAGAACATTCGGTAGATTGAACCTGAGGGCGGATAACTCAAGAAATTTGGTGGATTTGTGAAATATCATGAATTAATAATTAGTTGTATTTTTATGATGTAATATTGTGATTTAATTAGGTAACTCGTGTTGAAAGACCTTCTTTCAAGGTAGGTGATACATTAAAACGTATTTGTCTTGTTTCCTATTCCGAAAGCACGTACTTGCTACGGCCGCAATTCTCTCAGGGGAGAGAGACTTTTGTGGCTTATTCAGACGACACGCAGTTCTGATTGGCTGAGATATTCGTAGCGCGCTGTATAGTAGTAGTGTATACTATATACTCTATGCTTCCCGCCGCTGGCTGTGGAGCGATTCAAGCAGTGATACATATGTATGTATCACGCGTATCGATGCGCGCGCAGACTTTTTATTCTCTTGCTCACAACTAGCGTCGTCATACATACATATGAATGCGCGCTTGAATCGCTCCACTGGCGGCGACAGGAGAGGAAAATACATGCACAAGCCTAAATCACGAGAGAAAGAATTAGAGTGAAAAAAAACATTTTAAACTTTTCATAATTATAGCTTTTTAATTTAAGCTATAGATTTCTACATTGACAGAAATGATTTCTTGAGGCGAGTGGAATTCACTAGCCGGTAGTAGAAACTATTCTTGTTATTCTCACTAATATATTTCCACTCGAGGGAAGAATAAAATTTACTTGTTTTCGGGTGTTCTTGTGTCTAGTAGAAAAATACGTGACGACCTAATTTTTACATGGGTTTTTAAAATTCTATCCCCAAGTGGATTTTTCCTACATCCAAGCCAATTTCTATTTGAAGTATTTAATAATATATCTTAACATACTAAAGGAGGACGTAAAGAAATGCCGCGTAATAATGTTGCATTATATAAGTAAAATACAATTAGATTCCCTCTCTAGGCCAGTGAATTTCTCCTAGCGTGAAGCGATTTTTATTCTAACAACAAGAACAGCGTCGTTTGTAAGAATGCATAATTTTACTAGTATCTAGTAGATTTCTTTTTGCGTAAAGAAACCCTAATTAAATGGACTATTCGTTTCCCCGCTAGAAATCATTTCTATCAGTGTAGTATTGCGTGGCATAAACCCGCTTTTATGTCATGCATATCCGTGGCATAAGTAGTTCATTATTGCACTCCGCTTATCAGCCTCGCTACGCTCGGGTGATAGCTGCACGGTGCATAAATGAACTGCTAATGCTACGGACAAGTATGACAGTGTATTTATGCTAGTCAGTGGTATAAAATATCGTATGATATTCGTAATTTAAGTGGCCTATCACATAACGTGAATTATCACCCTTCCTTCGCTCAGGCGCTAATACACGTCTTGCCATAATAGGCCACTTATGTCACTAGTATTATAATGTCGTATTAAGTTTTTAGACCTATTGTCGAGCCTATTGTTTAGCAAAAGAGATTATCGATTACGCATAGCAACTGATGTTAGTAAGGGCCGAAGACCGTTATAAAATTCAGGTAGCACTATAAACCGAATCTTAATTGAGAATTTGTATGTAACTTCTGTACTTAAAATTCATGTTATTTTTTGATAAACAAGTCTCTGCTTCTTAACATTTAAACTTTTAGATCAGTAAAAAAGTTGAAAGCAAACAGTCAACACGGAACTTGATTAAGAACAAAATGGGCAAACTCCCGTACATTATTTGAACATACACACTTTTTTGCTTATAATAATTTTTAATTTATTGATGAGTTAAATATTCCTTTTTGTAAATGTTAAATTTTTAATAAAATTATTTTGAACTTTTAACGTGGAATCTCTCATTTAATGAAATAAGATTCAACACTATCACTAAGTCCTCCCGCCCAAGTAAAGATTATTTAGAGTGGCTCCTTGCTATCACTAAGTCTTTCCGCCCATGTCTACACACAAAATAATTTTGTTTTTGTATGCCCGAATATAAAATTATTTTCAAACACTTTCTTAATAAAATCATTCACAGAATTGTGAAGAAATATTATTTTTAGATATAACAGGTTCTCATCATAATCCGCATTAATTCTGAAATTTTTTAAACTTATTTTTTGAATAACTTCTCTTAGAAATATAATTTTTAATTTCTCTAACAAGAAGATGGATTTTGAATGAAAGAGTAACGTTGATAATTTTTTGAATTTTTTCTTATTTCGAGAAAAGCAAACAATGCAACAAAGTATAAGTAAATATTTTTTTTACACACTGCGCGAAAAGTGGGTACTTTTCTCCTTACCGGCAGAATAAAAAGCACCCACTATTCGCGCCTCGTGTAAAAAAATCGTATATTCACCATGGGAGTTAATTAAAAATACCTTAAATCGTATGTTTGACAATTACATACGATTTAAGACATTTTTTAAATTAACTTCCTTGGTGAATAATATACTATTTTTAATTCCCTGGTAAAAATTGAAACGATTTTTTTACCATTTTATGACCATTACTTTGCAATAAAGAGCTGAAAATGGGAATTTTCCATGGCTATTATTTTAACCAATATGAAACGATTTTTTTTATTTACATACCACTAACATGTTTGAGAATAAAGAACGCATTTTTGAGAATTAAAATGTGAATCTTAGAAACATAAAAAATACTCATAATTATAGATAGATAGATAGATAGATATTTATTTATTTTGTAATAGTTTACAAAAAGTGTAAGTTTACAAAAAGTGTATAATTAAAACTCTATAATTATTTGTGTTTGAAACGATTTATTTTTTCATTTTTTTGTATTCATTAAACCTTGGTGGAAATTGAAACGTTTTTCTTACCATTTTATGACCAGTAAAAATGGAAACGCTTTTTTAAACATTTTATGACCATTTCTTTGGCATTATAATTACTAATAACCTTAAATTTTTATATACACCATTTTTTATGTTCACATTTCTACCAGAGCATAGTTTAAACGTTAATAAAAAGATGTATTGAATTTATAGGTTAAAATATTTCTAGGTACTTAAAATGCCCATTTATGGACAACATATTTCTATTAGCATTTTTTGTTCATCCAAAAAATTTAGACTCTGCAGATTTGGCAAAAATTGACTATTTATTAGCCAATATTAACATGACAAAATATTACTATTAATACTGTCCATAAATTGTAGTATACACCATTTTTCATGCTCACATTTCTACCAGAGTTTGATGATCTCCATTGAAAAGATCTTCAGTGGCTTGCTAAATGAAACGATGAATGAAAAAAATTTTTTTTGGCAATCTACTGATTCAAGTTTGAATCCTGATTTAATCTGCACCAATGTACATTACAAGCTTTGTTCACAAGCACACCAAAACCCACTGTCGCTAAACATCGAAATGATATTATACATACAATATTAAATTATAATACTAGAATATAGAATAAATTTAATTTTCGAAAATGGATATCCTTGACCTATTTTAAGATCTTTTTTTATCAACTAATGTACAGCTTCCTTCGAAGCTTTAGTTAATTCTTTTCGTTATAAAAAAACTAATAAAAACGTTTTTTTATATAACCATTAGTATTTTCTTGCCAATCATGTTAACTAAGAGATTCGCAAATTATAATCTACTTTTACAAAAATTTTTGCATGTATTCTGAACATCATTTATAATAAAATGTATTCTTACAAGTTTTTTTCAAAAATCAATAAATAAATATCGGGAAAAAACTAACCTTGTAATTTAAAAAAAAAAGTTATAAAAGTTTACAATTTTCAGTGTTCTATAAATTTAAATACCCTTGATCTTGACCCATAAAAATTTTTTTGTATGCTCCAAGTCTCAGATTAAATATATTTTCAAAGTTTCAATGATTTGCATTTTTAACTGGCCGAGTTGACGTGATCTTTTTACAGATATTCTGTCGTCTAAACAAAACGAAAGTATCCTTGTACGGGTATTATTCATTTTACAGAATTGTATCGTGATGTACAATTTTTTTTATAAAATTTAAAAATAAACATGTTTTGTCAAATTTTATTTCAAAATATAGTATTTTCATTCATGCTTTACTAAAACATTTGCTATCACAATAAATTTTTTTATCACACGAAATATCATTGTTCAGATATTGATTTAATTTGGAAATGTTCTGTTATTTAAAATTATTTATTTTCCGTTTAATATTCAATTTTTGAAAAATTTTTTTTGTTCTCAATTTTTATTTAAAAAATCTCTGACGATGATAATAAATATGAATCTCCAAAAAGTTGAAATGCAATACTTCGAATTGAAAAAATGTTCATTAAAAAAGCTCAATCCGTTTAGAAGTCAAAGAAATGAAAATTATATATATTTATATGATTTATCAGCAGGAAATTAATAATTTAATTTTAATTAGGATATTATGCTATTTTTCATTTTCTTCTCTTTTGAAAAATTTTTTAATGGATTGGAGCTTTTTGAATGTTTTTTTTTTTAGTTTAATCGATAAGATTTGGTCTCAACTTTTTCACGGATGTTACATATGTACCCTAAAGATTTCATTAAAAAGTTATATTTATTAACATTAAATTTTCAATAATCAAGCCAAATAGCTTCTAACTTTAGAAAAATCAAACGTTAAACAACTTCTTATTGATATTAATCTCTTGTCACAATAATCTAGAAAATAACGGTACAAAAAGATTACATGTTTTAATATAATTATGTTACATAAATAACAATTTTCCATTTAGACAGTAATACTTATATATTTATAAAAATAAATTTTTGCGTATTTATGAACGAACTACTCATATGAGAATATGAAAATATAAAACAAACTGTGGAGAATGTTATTTGTACACAAGGTATTAGATAGTTTAGATTATTAGTTTAGTTTTAGGCGCGAAAATTTGAAAGAATCATAAGATTAAAGAGGTTTTTAGACGATGAAAAAAAAAATGTTTTCTTTAAAAATATAAAAATTCTTTCTATTTCTTGAAACTGGAGGTACTTGTTTGAGAGAAATTCAAACAAACGTGAAACTTTTTTCAAATGCCGTTAATTTACTTTGTAATTCTAAGGCTTTTTATGCGTCCATAAAAATATAGGATGAAAAAGTTTCAAACTAAAGTTTTTATCACTGATTTCTAGTTTGTTCTAGTCAGTGGTCCATTGTTAGATTTTGTTATATCTATTGTCCAGAAATTGAGTTTTCTTTAGATATGAAAGAAAATTATAAAAACTTTTACATAAAATTAAAGAATAATTTGAGTGTGCTTTCACGTTAATTATTATTATCATAAGATATTAATAAAATGAATATCAATAAAAAGTTACCATAATTATTGAAAATAGAAAAAAATAAAATAGCTTTCAAAGAAAAAAATAGAAAAAGTAAATAACTTTTGAAAAAATTTGAAAATGTATGAAAAAAGGTATTGAAAGAAAGTATCAGTAAAGCTAAAAGGTGTGCAAAGTATACAAAGGATATCAAGACAAAGAAGATACAGTACTTGAGAAACATTAGCGCTTTGCAAAGAAAGACAAAACTGTTAAATGAAGTGGAAAAAAAGAAAGGGAAAAGTAAAGCTTTGATAAGGATAGGATAAAATAACAGCCGAGAAATATATAAAAAAGCACAAGTGTGTAGAGTATATATAGTTAGAAAAAAAAAAAACGCGTATTCGAGGGGCGTAAGAGTGCAAAGCTACCTATAAAGGAAGCGATATGTATATGTATACATATAGATTTATATAGAAAGAGAAGAACCCAGAAGCATGACCGTGAACGAGAAGCGCGTAGAAGGTCACAGAAGGCCTAGGCTCTCGCCAACGTGCGGAGAACCGAGACCTTCACCGAGACCCAGTTGTTCGACATTGCCCCTGATACTATACTTGGGATGTACCGTACCCTTCAGCCACAGCCACTTTCTCCCTCTCTTTGCTCTATCTATCTGGCTTTCTCTTTCTTCTTCCTCTTTAGATGCTTAAAGCTCTCCCTCGTCTATCTCTCTCTTCCCCTTTCTCTTTCTCTTTTTCTGCTGGTTCTGTATAAAAGCCGTTTTGGATATCCCAGCTACAACATGAATTCTCATAAGCTTACGCTTGTGTACGTACACATACACCATCTTATTTTATATCCCTCTGAATATCTCGTCAGTTAATCGAGTAAGCTTTAGCCTATAACTATAGTCTTTTCCGTATATCCGCGCACGTAAACGGCATCTACTCAGGCATAGATGTGATGTAGCTTTCACTTTCTCCCGCATAGTCGCGCAACCCAACCAAAATCTCTATATATATTTACGTATTCACACAAATACTCAATGCGCAAGCCCTTTTTACCCCTCACTTTGAACCGGCTTAAGCGCTTGCTCTAACACATATGCAAATACGTATACATACGTAAAAGTCTATATACCTTACACCGGGAAATATACAAACGCAAAAGCTTTCTCTTTACATCTGTGTTTAAAACACTCACATTTTTATATGATGCGTACATTTATATATAGAATGAAAGAAAGAGAAGAAAAAGCTCAAGCGTTCCGTCTCCTTCTATCCTTGAACAAGAAGGTCCTGTTCCTGGCCGAGCCTAAAACGTAACGTGCTTTTTCTTTCTACTATAATAGTATAAATGAAAAGCGCTTGCGCAAGCTTTCCGGGCTCAAACGGCGAGGAATACGAGGCGCTCGTGCGTGCGCCTGTTCGGCCTCGACAACGCAGCGCCGCTATACCGTTTGGTATGTTGTTACCTCTTCTCCCTTTTTTCGATCAGAAGCCGTGTTACGATCGAGGGCGCGACACTTGGTTCACGCGCTCTTTTTCGTGTCTTGTCTACTTTTAATATTTCATTTTTATCGTCACGCAACTTCCTTTTTCTCTTTATCTACTCGCTCATTTCAACAAAACATTGTTTTAAAAACTCCTTTCAAGCGCGCTGGTCGTGCGGGAGTATAAAAATATTATTTTACAATTTTTATTGCCGGCTGTTGATCGAGGGTTTTAAACTACTTAAAAACGAAATTTTATTGAAAATTTCAACATAGCTTTTGTATTACCGAGTTGGGAGTTTGATAAAATTAGAAGAAAGTGAAGCTGCGGAGGCTCCAGCATGGGTCTTGTGAAACAAAATCCAGATAGTATCCTTGAGGAAACAGTTGTCCCAAGTGAAGAGGCCAACACTTCGCTCCAAGTTTTTGCCGGTGAGTTTTTCATTTTTTTTTATTTTTCGCTATATTATTATTTGGAAAAAAATCAATTTTTAAAAGTCAAATATTAAACATCACGGATGAAAAAGTTAAATATGATAAAAAATTAACGAACGAACGAAAGGAAATTTGCTATTCGTTTCGAGCAACAGTTCAGTTAAATATATAGCTAAAGCGCGCTTCTAGCTAACAGGTGTGTGAATATACAGATATATCAAGTCTACATAAAACGTATGTAGCGGTGCAATATAAAGTTTTTTTTTCAGCGTTCTTTTTGCGTTCGCTTATTTTCATTTCTAGGAAAAACGTATGATATTTGAAAATCAACTTGATTAATCTTTCTTTTTCTTCGCTTTTTATGTTATCTCAATCGCTGAAAACTTATTTGACGAAGGTTAAAGTTTTAAAAGTTCCACAAGCTTATATTTCTAGAAAATTTTATATCAACTTTTTAAATGAAAACTTTTATTAATGATCGAATAAAATTTTTACAAGATTAACAAGGAGTGGCCATAACATTTGGGTCTCAGATTTTCTCTTAACTTTGAGGTATTTTTTCTTATACTGCCGCTCACGAAAATTTGGCCACCTAAGAAAAAATTGGTGAAAATTCAAAGTTTTATAACGCAGCAAAAATTAATGAATCTGAAAAATTCCAACGGGATTTCAAAGTTCTCACTAAAAACCATCAAAAACCGCGAGTTCCGATCTAAAAAAGTTGCAATATCGATCTATTATACATAAAAAATGAAAGTATTTAAAAAAAAATTTTTTCGTCCATTTCAAAATTAATGTCATTTTAACAAAAATGATCGGAGACTAAATATTCAAAAATAAGATGAAAGCTACAATACTCTACTTGAAAATGAGAGGTTGTGAGCTACGTCTATTTTAAAAATGTTATGCTCATTCATATTAAAAAATGCATTTTTTTGCACCGCAGGAATAAGGCTTCCTTGATAATTTTATATAAGAAAAAAATCTCAAAGTTAGGAGAAAATCCGAGAGCCAAATGTCATGGCCTCTCCTTGTAAGAATCTCGTTAAAAAAAAAGAAAAGAAAATTATTTCTGAAGAATAAAATCGATTATATTATGAATTTAATGAGTGTATATAGAGTGAAGATTATAATTCGAGGATCAAGGCATGCTATCACAAAACGAAGTCAAGAGCGTTTTGGGATAATGACGCTGCAATATTAGAAGCTTTAATCAAGCTAAAATTCATCGTTAATAAAGTAGTTTGATATTGGTGTGACTATAAAGCAGTTTCTAACTGAAATGCTGATTATCAGAATCTATAGTTTATATTTCTAAGTTTTTGATTTTTAAGTAGTTTTTTTAACAAATTAATTATTCTAAAATATTTACGGCAATAAAATCGCAGTTTTGATTTTAGTTTAATTAATTAATATTATATAAGATTGATTATACCCTGTTTGCAATTAATTTTCATATGTCATTCGTAAGTTAATGTTAGTTATGATATGCACATCTCAGTTTGAAATGATGAAAATTTACTTAATTGAATGACTAATTATATCACTGTTATGAGTAGAACATAAATTATTCGAGCTACAATAAACATGTTAAATACGAAATCTGATAATACAAATATATGTTTTGTATATTTGCGTGAAATTAATGATGACTATATACAAAATCATAAATTATTATGTATCGTTTATGTACGTGATCGAAAATATGACAATTTGAAAATTATACTTTCGTAGAAATCGTAACAAATATCACGTAAAATCCCTCGAAAAAAAGGATTTACTCACAATTGAATTTGTGTCAATTTTCATTTTCCCGCGAGGAAAATATTTGCCATCGTGCATTTAGAGAAAAATAACATGTATTTCAGTTTACAAACGTACTTTTTCACTTTTTCTCATCATGCTTATTTTTTCAATGGTTTATTGTTCAAAAAAAAATATTTGTTGAAAAAGTTTTAGAAAAATATTACATTGTGATTTGAAAATAAAAAAAAGGAATTAATTTTTAATATCAAGTACTTTTTAATAAAACTAGCAATTTTTAGCGTGCTTTTTTTATTAAAAAATAAACTAAAGTGTTGCGAAGATTCAATACAATTAAAAAAACAAGAGTAATTCAAACTTATATAACAGTCAAAGAAAGATTTGAGACTACAAAACTCTTTTTTTATGCATAATACATTTTTCATTTTAAATATCTAAAAACGAGACGAATACAGAAATGTGTTGACGTCATGCATCTAAATATAAGATTTTTAATTCTTAAATTTATGATGAATATAAGGGATGTATCTGGGAAGAAAAATAAATGTAATAATAAAAGTTTTATAAAAGTAATAAATTTAAAAATCTTCAGACGTCTGGAGCGCTTAGGGCCGTAGGGACTGGTAAGAACTCCATAAAAAAAATAAAACATATTTTTTTTCTTTTAGATAATTTTTATAAAACGTTAATGATTCGTAATTATGTTTCTTTTATTTTATTAATATTTGAAATTTTAATTTAAATGATACTTCAAAAAATATATGTGATTTACGTTTTATAACGTCTCAATCGTTTCACGTTCAATCAGTTTTTAAATATTTTTATTTCATCGATAACTTGGTCGATTCAAATTTGAAAAAAAAAATCAATAACTTGCATTGTGGTTTACAGAAAATGATTTATTACCAAATAAAAAACATAAATGCAATTTTTCCTGTAAGAGTGCTTATTCAATCGGTGATTTATGAATATGCTTCACGCAAAGCTTATATTTTATATTTTTCTTGATTGTTTTTATTGAATTTTTAATTTATATACAAAAAGTATTTGTTTGATTTCATTTTTTTAAGTTATAGATGATGTATCGAAGTGATGCAGCTTCCTCATCCATAACAATAATTAGATTTCATGTTATTGTAAAAAAAATCTTTTGGCTTAAATTATAAAATTTACATCAATTTATAAATTTTTCTGTACTTTAAATTGTAAAAAATGTGAACATGCACATGTCATTTTTCACTATGGTAAATCAAGTCTAATTTATTAATAGAGTAAAAATTATATGAAATCATCATTCAAATTTTAATGCGATAGTGTAACTGATAATCTAAGAATGAAAATGAATTGCCTATTATTTAATGTATTTATAAGCTAAAAGCAAAATTACTTGCTAAATGAGAATTTATTAAGTCTGAAAAATAAAAATTAAATGAATAAAATTACTAAAAGAATTTTCTAGCCAGCATTTATATTAACTCAATAAATGAGGCAAGAAAAGAACTGTAATTTTATTAGGTCTTGTACTAAAAGTCAAGTCATGTTTCTTGTTTTCACTAAGATTCCTTACTCTTTAGAAGTTATTTTAATAAAATTTTTTCTTACAACGTATAAACTTTTTCTAAGATGTTTCGCTAAATGAATTTTCGAGTAAAGTGAAATAAAATTTCAATTGCAATATTATTTTTATAAATGTAAAAACTATTAATTATATTTATTTTTCTCGTACAATGGTAGACGATTAATTTCCTTAAATACATTTGTGACATTATCACTAACTCTCATAAAAAACTGGTAATAAAAATTATAATGTTGCAAGCTAGAAGATCGATTGTAAACTTATTAATTGTAAAATAAAAGAAAAAAAATTTTAGTAATATTGAAAATTAAAACTGTATAGATCGAGCTTTCAAGAATATTCCTTTCTTTATCCTGAAAAACTACATAGATGTAAAGACGAGACTTTTCACAGACACATACTGAGGCATATGCACAAAAGATAGTGTAAAAATAAAGACTGACAATAGGTGCATTATAAAGCATGACACGCGCCTATATATCTTATATTAAAGACGCGTAACAATGCGCTATGAGGATTCTGTTGGTATAGAGATCACGCTTGGCCTTGGCCCCTTCTTGGGTGCGCTCTCTCCCTTGTACATCTATAGAAAACTACTATATACTGGTAGTTCTATAAAGTAAATTTTCGAGAGAAAGGGAGAGGGAAAGATAGAGAAAGAGAATGAGAGTAAAACTTGTGCAGTGCACTTTACAACACTAGTAATTTCTCAAACGATAAAGGCAACAAGCCATCGTGTCATGGTCGATGTGGGCGTGTTATGTAGCGCACGTGTACACTGATACGTCCAGTTTTAAATTTTCGTATATATGACTTTTTGGCCTTCGGAAAAATTCAGGAAAAAATATATACAAAAAAATACAAATGTACCTGCGCTGATAGAGAGCTTAATTAAATTCGTTTCCATTTGGTTTTTGTTCGGAAAACAAATTAATAGAATAACATGGCTTGTTTATAAAAGCGCCACGCAGAATGCGACGATAAAGGAATTTGCAACAAGTGGTGAAATATAGTCCTCTACATCGTTTAACTTTGTCACAACTTCATCGTTGTCTCAAAGGATTTTCGTTATTTATTTTCTATGTCTTTTTTTATGAGCTATATTTTTAAAGAAAATAATTCAATGTCAATGAAAAAAGGATTATTGTCTTTGAATAATTAAAAGAACTTTAAAATAGTTTGATGTACACAATATATGTTTTTTTTTCTCGAAATTTGTTTTATTTATCGCGTTAACTTCCTGTTCCTAATCATATTGACATCCGGATACGTATCACGCGTTGGGTCATTAATTAGTGAATTGCCAAGCGACTAATTACCAACTTCGTAGCAGTTAAATTATAATATGATATGAAATCATACACTTTGGTTAAAAATGTGTAATTTATAAAAATACAGTACATAATAATAAAATTTTAAACATAAAAATAAAATATTATTGTAATAATTTAATATTTTGCAGTAAAATTATCTGATTCAATAGACATAAAAATAAATAATTAAGTTTGTCTTTTGAGCATTTTCAATGAAATCAGATGAATCGCAATAATCAAGGTTCACTAATGATATTACAATGAAATGTTTTATATCTGCCAACAATAATTAAAGTATATACCACTAAGATTTTTATCACTTCCTTCCTTTAATTTCATTCTTTCCCCTAACATTTGTTTTATCTAGATCTTAAATGTCGCGTTCAGACACGCAGAAAACTGAATTATCATGATTCAATAAATCGAAAAATTCTTAGAACTTATTGTCTGTTATTAAATTATTATGAGGTTTTCTAAATTCATTTGAAAAATTTCGTTTATTTATAATACGCATTTCCTTTGAATTAAACATTGCATTAGCATCCCTTGTTTTTGTTAACGTCACCATACTTTACATGTGTAAATTGAGGTCAAGGACACGGACTCAAATCATCGTTACCCGAGTTCAATATGAAGATAAGGTTGTATTAAGCTATCCTCGCTTACACTGCTTACGGATATAACGTTTATCCGATCCTAAGAATCTTGAGAATGTGTTGGTTGTGCGTATAAGCCACTGCTTTTCCGGTTTAGTCGGAGGATACGAGAATCAAGATTAATCACGCTCACCGCTTTTATACCTTTGAAACTGAAGATTTGTTTGCACTCTCTATAAAACGAACCTTGGATTTCATAGATTTTCTGATTATGTATTAATTTCCCATTGTTATATGTAAGACATGATATTAAAGTCAGTTTTATATACTGATATGAAATATTAACCATTTTAATATTAAAATAAAAATATGTCAAGGTATAAATTACAATAGAATTTTTAATTCCAAAACTTTTTTAGTCTTATCACGTTTATAAGTGAAACGTACTTATTAATTAATATTTCCAATTTTTTATGATAAGATACATTAGTAGATGAAGTTATGCATAAAACATTATTAAAAGAAATTTAAAAAAGTATCCCTCAAGATTGAAGTCTCTATAATTTAATCATCAACATAACCGTAAATAATAAATCTTAAATTTTTTTAATGATTTTCTCGTACGATTTGTTAATATTTATCAGAGCAAAAAAAAATCAATTACAAGTTAGTTAACTAATTTCCCTTTGAAAAAATAAAACGCATGTAACTTTGTGTAAACTATAAAAAATTTAAAGTAAAAAATTCTTTTGTGGATATAAGTAAAATGTAACGATGATACAGTAAATACAGTTTATTTATTTAGCTTCGAATACAAACAAAAAGTTGTTTATACGAATAAAATGAATCGATGCAAAAATTTGTTTTCACCACGCGTAGTTATCTACGTATTTAATACTCATCAACGTGCACCATACGCGATCGGATGATTGACAAATATTGCAAAAAGAATATAAAATGTGAAAACGACTTTTTTTATGATCGATGTTATTGTTTTTACCATAGAAGTGCAAAAACATAACTTGAACTTTAAAAAATAATAAAACGCACTTTTTTCAATCAAAACTCCGGTGTTCACGTAAAAAGTTATACTTTGAAAATAGTTATTTTGACCATTAAAAAAGTAAATTTTGTTATTATTGGAAGTAACATTTAGTAATCTAAAAAAAAACTGAATTTACCTGCGGTAAAATGTTACAGTTTATAAATTCTTTTTAATGCATTGAGGTAAAAGAAATCATTTGAATTGATTTCAACAAATATTTTGAAATGGATTTAAAGCTATTTGAATTTGTTTAAAAAATTTTAATTACGCTAGAACAACATATTCGTATGGTCTTAATTATACTATTATATATTATACGATGTTTCAATTTATTATCATAGTTATTATTAATTTTGAATTCTGTGATGATTTGTGAATAATATATTTCCATACATTTACAAAATCTTCAGAGGCTTACGATAGAGCAATGGATTATGAAATCACTGGTCCGAGTTCGAATCCCAGCGTCTCTTTCAATTGATATAAGCACCATTGCTAATCAGCAAAGGTAACACAAACACAGCGGTATTTAGAAACAATGATTCCAAAAGTATCATTATTATTTTTTAATTGATTTTGTTAAATAAACTTTTTATTTAAAAATTAAATCTCGATTCCATAATTAAATAAAAAATAAAGATATTATAATATTAAATAAAAATATTATAATAAAAATTTCAATTATTATATAAATTTACTTTAATTTTATTACTATTATAATAGTTTTTGCCTCTTTTTATGTGATTTATTTTCATTTTCATCGCAAGATTGTACTCAACTACTTAATAAATGATCGTAGCAAATTGAAATTCTAGAATGCTACTTCACAAAAAGTATTTAATACGGATTATCGTGAAATTAGTTTATTATTAACTGAGATAATCTTTTCAAATGCGCAATAAAATATAATTTTTTATCATTGTAACGTCCGAATAAAAGTTATTATATTTAATATTTTAATTTACCCGCACGTTGCAGTTCTTGCTACATCGAGCGGTTACGCAAGCAAGAGGGTTTTTGCGTGGCAGAGCTAGGCGTGTGGTGATTTATTTGCAAGCTCGAGAGCTTGTTGTTAGTAACTGGAAAAGAAAAGTTAATATAATTGAGAGCTAAAAAAATGTTATAGTAAATATTTTCTCTTACCTTGCTACTGGAAAATTAAGCTGGACACAATTTTAATTTTGGATATAATGTGATTTATTACGACAATTAATAACTATTACACCTTTGTTGATAACTAATTATTTTAGATACAATGTTATGTTTTTATAAATTTTATGAAGATTGCAAGTAGAAGAAATTATTATATAAAAGAAAGATTACAATTTAGAAAACCTAAATATTTTTTCTTGACGTGTCTTCTATGGCCTTTTAAAGTAGACTGATTGTAAGGTACTAACTTACTCGAGAACGAACTTTTGTAGAATAACATGCTTTATGATGAGCCCAGAGGTTTTTATATTTTTCGGGGAACCTGAAAATCATGATAGAAAAATCTCTGAACTGTTAGTGACTTATTTTCTAACAGAGGTCACCGTTCATTGTTCTCATCTAATTAAGAAAAAGGTAACGCTTTTTTTATTATAATTAGATGATTCAAATGCTCATGTTTTCCGATGATCTCTTGAACGGAAAAGTTAAAACTTTGGAAATATCAGCCAAAAGTTTTTTTGTAACAAAAATTAAAAATTATTAATAAGAAAATAAAAAAAAATGTTTAACAAATGAAGACGTTACATCATACTAAGCACCATTACTTTTTTTAATAACTTCAAAGTATAAAATAATTTAAAAAAACTTTAAGTTATTTTAAAATTTTTTTCTAAAAAAATTTTTTTTAATATTCTATAGCATAACAACTAATAACAGTTGAATAGAGCAGAAAAAGATTTTTTAATTAAAATACGAAAAATTCATCAATATAAAAATTTACATAAAAATTTTTTAGTAAATTAAATTTATTACAAATCACTACAAAAATAGACTAGAATATTTTGTATTGTCAAGCGTGAATCGTGCCATTGGATCCCTCACAGTCTGAGCAAGTACAGCAATTCGAGCAGCTACAACAAGCTTGGCATTCACAAGTATGATCAGAGCTCGAAAGTATTTCTTTTTCAATCGATTGATGTTCGTCATCGCAACAGCGACAACTTTCTATTTCATTTTGAGTAGTTTTCAAGTGTTCAAACACATCGACATCACAGGCAGGAATTGTTAAAATACCATCAACTTTTAACGAACGAATTGAACCAAGAGAAGCACACAATTCTGGTGTGTAATCCGGCTCTAAAGGCCGACCAGCTGGATTTTCCTTGAACAGGTATTCCGCCTGCAAATTAATTATAGACATAGATTATATGCACAGTCCTTTGTAAGATTAAACTCGTTTCATCATATTTCTCAAATTTCTATATCTAAGGAATAATTATATTAATCTTCGTCCAGATTAAAAAAGATTTATAACTTTTATTACTTAAAATTAAAAGTTTTAATAATTTCTATTTAAAAGGGACGTCTTATTATGCAACGTATGTAAATTTTAAAATGCTAATGCAGCATAAGTTTTAGGTTCAGGTATAAAAAAATACTCAAAGATAAGTTTTAGTAACATTTTATGATAAAAAAAAGTACTTAATGTACTGTAAAAACAGTTTTTTAATCATATTCATTATTTGCTATTATTTATCGTACGTAAAAAACGGTTAATATGATTAAATGAATATTACTAATAAGGTACTTAAATACGGAAATTTACTCTATATAATTTAAAAATAATTTTGATTACGTGTGCTTCCTATGATAAGAAAAGCTTATAAGAATAAATACTGTTTTTATATTTCGCTATTGTAACAAAGGTTAAGCGAATTACAATTTTTTATATATGCTAATATTAATTAAATATGTAACGAATAAAGCCTATTCTATGTATTTGTAATTATTACCAACGGAATAAGTGAATTGCAAAAGAATTAGATGCAAATGCTTTTAAACTTTTACAATGGGCAGAATTCCTTAGCAAAAAAAATACGACGTGCTTGAAAAATATTCAGCGTTAACGATCGAACGGCAACTTATGGAAAAAAACTTTATGCAAAAAAGCGCACAGACTAGCTGCTTCATTCCAAGTATGATTCATTCAGCTGGGCTATCTGCATAACAATAGATGATGTTGAAAGCTTCGCGATTTGCCCCAAAGAGTATTTGCGATGAAATGAAGGAATATTCTTTCACATGAAAAAAAAATCGAATTGAAAAAGAAAAAGAAATGGATTGCAAATACAGGCGTACTCTGATGTAGAATACCTTATACGTGGACCCTTTTTTTCTGATTGTATATCCACTTCAATGGAGAAAAATAGTAGGTTTCATGCTTCGTTGAATTTTTGGATTTTGTAATCGATATGTATTAATATCATGTAAAATTCGTACATTTTAACGAAAAAGTAATATACTCATATTCATTCCTGTATAGTTTTTTTATTCAGATATATTCGAAATTTTTTATTTAGTTAAATTTTATTGCATTGAACAAAAAGCGTACAGTAATAATTTTTTCATAAATGAAAAATAAATATAAATTAATTATTAAAAGACCTTAATTATGCAAAAATTTAAATAGTATATTACCTAATAAATTAATAGTATATTAATAGTATATGTATTAATTAAATAGTAAAATTTAATAGTATATTAATATAATAATATATTATTATATTTATTAGTATAGTATCCTATACTATTTTATAGCTCGAGTGATTTAAATACGCCGTACTACATCTATGCACTCAAAATTCAATAATAAACAAAGCCAATGCATTCCACGAATTATAATTCATTAAAAAACGAATGCTATGTATCAGTAAAATTAGGCACCCCACAAATAATAAATCGAAAAAGAAAAGCGAAAATTATAAAAAAAGCCAAATCTAAACACTCCATGAATAATAAACAAAAAAAGATAAAACTATAATTAAAACAAATATACTTCAAACATGAAATAATATTGAATATTTATTAATACTAGAAAATCCATGCGCACAAGCGCGCCCTATATCTAATCTAAATGTGTAAATTTTTAATGATTGGCTGTGAATATAGTATTATGATTTTCTGTTCATTATTAAAAAATAATAGTTGCATATCTACTAATATCTGCATCAGTAAAGAAATTGATGTTATATACTAATTTATCAGAGCAGTCTATGCACCATCAATCAAATTTATTTAAAACATGAAACGCGGAAAACTTTGATAAAAATAAATTCCATATAAAAGATATATTATTACTTTATTCATTTTCTTATTATTATTTTAAAAAATTAAAGAAATAGTAAACTTTTATTATTTTTTAGACTTTTCTTAAATCTTAAAAGCAAGCAAGCATTTTCAAAATTTAAATAACGTAAACTATTACATCTCATGAATATTGACTATCCCTTTTTCACTTTTTATTGCAAAATTTCAGGAAAAGAAATGCATTAGATTATACCATGAAAATTATATAATTCAATTTTTAAATAAATTTATTCAATAGCATTTAAGAATTTTTAATTTCTGGTACCGAATCGAAAAATTTAAACATATAATATTGGAACCCAAAATTCTCAATAACCAATGAATGAATTTATTTAAAAATTCATAATATTTTCAACAATATGAAATTCATACAATACATAAAAAACCAAATAGTTTAAATCAATTCTTAACGATATGTATATCGTTCCTATTTTTAAAATACAAATAAAAATAAGAATTCTTTTAATTTGTATTTTATTAATTATAGTATTATACTATTCTTTCAAACAAAAGACTTTTAAATTTTGTTTTGTAGAAAAGCTGTTTATTAAGGAGGATTTAATTTGAATTTTAAAATTAAATAAACAAACTTTAAAAAAAAATACATTTTAGGCAAGTTTATTATTGAATAGTATATTGTTTTCTTTATAATATTTACTTGTGCACAAGGCATATTTCCAAAAACGTGCAAAAATGAAATAAAATCTTTTTCGATTGAAATAATATGTTTATTTTTCATTTTTTATATTCAATTAATTTTAACAATACAAGGAAATTGAAAATATGAAAAATGTTTATTAATTAAATAAAAGGTTAACGTTGAACTGTTTACTTATTTGTATTGTAATCTCCATTTACTTATTTACTATACATTATTTGAGCTTTTTAAATTAATTTATTTTTAATTAATTTATTTGTTCTCAAGTTTTATGAGGATGTATCATAAATGTAAAAATTCTTGTTAAAAAATGGCTCATAATTTAAAGAAAAATCGAGGATCAAATAAAAGGTATATGGTTGGATTGTGTAACAATAAATCTTTTTATGTGAAAATCAATGTACTTTGAATATATTTCTGACAATGTTATTTGAGAAACGAGAAAGTTTTTATAGCTTTGTCTTTTAAACACGGTAAACTCTTGTCAATTGCACATGAAATTTCCTTTTCTCAAAAGGACCTTTTCTTTGAACTTAAACAGATAGTTCATGTAAATGAATATTTTCCTCTGTGGTTTTTAACATGCTTTTGCTTTAGTCTTGACCAGAATAAATTGTTACTTATTTTTATTCCATTCTCAATAATAGTATCTTTCATAGTTTTGCGTAACAAGAAGTATTTTTAAAATTGTATGAAAATTCCTTATGATCATGACAGAGACATTGCAAAGTACATATTTCTCGTGCAAATATTAAATAATGCTGCTATAATATTTTTTTCTACACAAAAATTACTAGGTTATCAGTGCATGTACTATAACTATATCAAAACAACAAAGTTTTATTATAAATAACTTGCGAGAAAACATTGTTTCACTTCGAAGTTGATATTGTGGAACTCCATAATATATAGGACGTTCTACTTTTTATTAATTTTAACATTATTTTCAACAATGCACCTACGCATAAAACATTGATCAACATTTTGAATACTTTATAAGTTATGGTAAAATTGTCATTGCTAATCGAGGTCGTTTGCAAAAAAAAAAGGAAAAAACTGGATCGCCATTTCCTTTCTATTCGTAATCAATATCCGACAGGATTTTACTCTGAATCCTGTGTTTATTGATGCTCTGTCGTGCTCTTACAGCAGCTTTATTTTGTATTACGTACTGCTAAAAACCTTGACACGTATGCAGAGACGATTTATATTACAAAGGGAAAATTAATACGCACTTTGATTTTGTTTTTTTCTCTTTATCTTTGCTCTTTCATGATTCGTTTATAAATTTCATTAATCTGTTTCTATTATGAATTGCGCATGATTATTACGCGATTTCACGGCTGCAATCGCATGATACGTTCTGAATTTTTAAGAGATTAAGCGTATATTTTTTTCCATTCCAGCCAATTCAAAAGTGAAAACTTCTCAATATGTGAAAAATTTGACCGTGAATTTAATAATTACCAAAAATATTATTTCAAGACTGAATGATTCGTTATCCTTGATAAATAGATTATACATATAATATTATAAAAATATTTAATCGGTTGAAATAAAACTAACAAATGTGTTAAAACTATACTAAATTTATAATATGAAATCTCATATACAATTATACTAGGCAAATATTTTAACTTTTGTGGTTTTGAGAAAATGATATAATACTTCTTTTGGCATTTATGTGATCTTGTAGCGAGCTTGTGAAATAATAAATATCGACGAAAAATAAAATAAATTAAAATTTAATATATCTACCAGAAAATAAAACACACGTGAATAAAAATGGAAATATTTAAAAACATATGCAGTTAACAACACTTTTTGGTAAATTATTCGATGATTTCACTTAAATAATTATATTTTATGATGTAAGAATTTTATATTGTTCAAAGCTAATAAATATATATATATGTACATTAAACATTAGAATTAAATCTTCAAATTCTAAATTTTAATCTTTAAATTCTTAAATTGATTTTACATTTTAAATCGTTCCAAGTACAAACTCGAAATATAATTCTAAATCCTCAATATAAAAATTAACCTCGAAATCTTTGATTATCTAAATCTTTGAATTGCAAATTCTGAATTTTCATTTTTCAATTTTCAAATAACGGAAATTTTAAGCTTTAAGTCTTTAAAAGTTATTTTTTAAACGTTAAACCTTGAATTTTACAACATTAAATAAGATTTCGTATCTTCAAATCCTATTTTATCCTGCATTTTATAAATTTCAAATTCTTTAACCTTAAAGTTTTAACTCAACATTTTTAAACTTTCAGTCTTAAGACTCTGAATTGTACAGTTTTCAATTCTTAAATTTTGAAACCACAAACTTTAAACCATTAAATCTTAAATTCTTTAATCCCAAGTTTATAAACTGAAAATTTTAAGTCTAACCATTCAAAGAGCAAAACTCTTGAGCCCTGTATTGTAAATATAAAATTTACGAACATTAAAATTCAAATCTAAGTCGAAAGTTTATTTTAAATGTATGCTGAAAAAGAATTTTCGGAAAAGGATACTCTGACATGTTTAAAAGCTTATATTTTCAAATCTATTCATCCAAAAATAATTTAGTTATTTTTAGTTTTTTTTTTGTATATATTGAAGAGTATAATTTTCACTTTTATTATTAAATTTATATAATTTTAAATTAAAGTTTCATTGGAATAAATTAATCTTATTAAAAGGATGTTGATATATAATTTCTAAATGGTATATTCTAAGCTTGGAAAAGATATCTTTTATAAATATTCATGAAACAAATGGAAAAAGGTGAATGTACTTACTTTTCCTGTTCTGATTTTTATCAAGTGTACTCATAATGAATTTTCAATAAACCTCAAATTTAATGTTATAATTGTATTTATATCCACCCTTGAAATTCAAAGTTTGTCGACCCATGTAACGCTAACAAAAAACTGCTAACTCATTAAAAAAATATCAATCTTTCTCTTTGTAATTTCGTTTATCATTTTTCCTCTATTGGTTATACACTCGCTCAAATATTATAAAATACAATTTTTTTTCAATAGTCAATATGTTACTGGAATTATTTGTATTATGTTGCCCATTCCGTTTGATGCATGGATTTATCATTCCTCACATTCCAAAACATTCATAAATTTATACAGCACAAAGCTATACTTTCTCTCTATTTTACATGAGAGGAAGTTTACACATGGCTTGAATTCTAAAATCTTGGTTAATAATCTGTGTACAACTTACATAAGTTTATATTAAAAAATATGGCTCATGCTCTATAAATTTATAGATATTTTGGATAAACATGAACATTATAAAGAATAGCATCGATTGAATATTATAAACAGTTTTTACATTATATTGAAAAAACTTTGTTTGCAAATACATGTTTCTCTTAATAAACAGGAATAAATGTGATGATCGAATGTTTTCTTTTTTTTCACAGAATCAATACAATAGTATTGATGGATAAATGGAAACGTAAGTACGGTGGTCATATATATCTGCTTATGTCTTTATTACAGTTTAGTTAGTATACTGTAGCTTGTTTAAGTTCATCTATATTACATACATTTGCCGGTAAATAAGCTTATTCACGGTCCAATTGTAAATAAAATATTGAAATGCACATTACAAATATTACAATAGAAGAGCAAATTTATTTGCCTAAAACTTGTAAGCATTTAATTCCTTTTATTGCTTTCTCATAAAAAAGCATTGTATCGATAAAAAAAATTTTTTTCTATTTTTTCATTAATTTGTAGATATTTAGACTCAGGGAGTCGAAAAAAATGGTTTCCAAAAAATTTATATATATATATATGTGTGTGTGCGTGTGTGTGTGTGCATGCGTGCGTGTGTGTATGTCTGTGTGTGTGTGTGCATGTCTGTGTGTGTGTGTGTGTGTGTGTGTGTGTGTGTGTGTGTGTGTGTGTGTGTGTGTGTGTGTGTGTGTGTGTGTGTGTGTGTGTGTGTGTGCATGTCTGTGTGTGTGTGTACGCCAATGTTATCTCGAAAACTACTCTATGAATTTGCTTCCAGTTTTGCATACAATTCATTTTTTTGTCTAACTGGGGGGGGGGGGGAGCAATTAAAAATTGGTTTTCTTAGCGTAGTTTTTTTTAGAGCCATATAAAAAATTTTTTTTTCATTTTTCATTTTTTGTATTTTACGAAAACTACTCGATGAATTTGCTTAAAATTCGTATGGGAATTCTTTGCGATCGTTAAAAAAAGAAAAACTTTTGAAAATTGATTTTCTTAGCGTAGTTTTAATTTTAGAGCATTTTGAAAATTTTTAAAAAAATTTTTATTTTTCATTTCTTTTTCTATTTTACGTATATTATTCTATAGATTTTCTTCAAAATTTATGTACAATTAATTCTTTATTGTCTGCAGAAAACAAGCTTTTGAAAACTAATTTTCTTAGTGCAGTTACAATTTTAGAGAATTTTAAATATTTAAAAAATAATTTTTATTCTTTTTTTTATTTCATTCTATTTCACGTAAATTATTCGATAGATTTGTTTTAAAATTTGCAAAGAAATTATTTGCGTCTGCTAAAAGAAGAGAAACTGATTTTCCTAGCGTAGTTTTAATTTTTGAACATTTTGAAAATTTTGAAAAAGAAATTTCTGAAAAAATATTGTATTTGCTTGATGGATTTGCTTCAAATTTTGCATAGCAGGCGGGAAGCTATTGAAAATTGGTTTCTCAGTGTAGTTTTAAATTTAGAATTTTATTTTTTCTTCATTACTTACAAGGATTATTAAATCTTTTTCTTAATTAAATATAATTTGTATATTAGTTATC
Organism: Anastatus disparis; assembly: GCA_017163975.1. Classification (NCBI taxonomy): domain Eukaryota; kingdom Metazoa; phylum Arthropoda; class Insecta; order Hymenoptera; family Eupelmidae; genus Anastatus; species Anastatus disparis. Next base: position 2,484,419 of record JAFFSR010000381.1, read on the forward strand.
TTTTTAATAATACGTTTAATAACTAAACAATATAAGTTTTATTAAATATTGTTAATATAAATTAAGTTCATGTCTCTAAAATTGAATAATTTATTATCGTTGCATATTACAGAATATTATCTGCCATAAATAAATAATTAAGCAATACAATGAAAATAGATAAAATAGTTTTCATACAATGAATAAACTGTATTGATATTTATTAGCAGTTGAATAAGAAATCAATTGTTCTCATCACTTAGTTCGGTAATTAATACTATTAATATTTCTTATACACATAAGAAATATATTTGAATAGAAACAATGAATATCAAGACAGAAATAATGTGGAAGATTTGCGATGCAATTTTTAGATAAAAATACATTATTCCTGAAATGAAATCATTATCAACTTAGGTGTACTATGCACTATTTCCAATACTATTGCAAGTAAAATTACATAGAGGTGTATTATGTATTCTCTTTTATGCATTAGTTTATAATCATTTTAATGCAAACCTAAATTGAAACACCTGTTTTGAAATTAAAATTCGCACATTGTTACTGTCCAATATTAATACATTTTAGAATGATTTTTATGAAATAGTTTCATTAACTGTCGTTTGAAATACAAAAATTATGTGCTATCAATTATTGCAGTCGCACTTTCATAATAATTGATTTAAAACTATATTTTAACTTTTATTTGATTTAATTTAAAAAATTGTTTTACAATAAAAATTTCACGAAACAAGATTGAATTATAATGTATATAATATCTTTAAAAAAAATATATAAAAAAATTTGAGATGAAAAGATATTTTTTAAACTTAATTAACTCTAGTTTTATTATTTGTATGACAAATGTAAAAAAAATTAAAATAGTAACATGCTAACGTTTTTTAAAATCTTTTTATTCGCTTGTATTTCTTTTTTTAAATTATGAGCTGTAAAAAAGTAAAATGTGAATCGAAAGGATAGAAAAAATTTTTAAAGTTTACTGATGATTTTTTTCAATATAATGTTTTCCAACAAAACTATAAACTACTGTATATAAAGACTTAGGATATATCAAATTTTTTTTTATTCATCATACCATACAGAATTATAAAAATTCATTATTGTTTATCACATTGAGTAAAACTCAGAAACTGAAATGGTTGAGCCTTGGTACTTATATTTACAACCTGGGTTAAACTCCTATTGTCATTTCATAAGATAATAAAATATACTTATTTGCAAGTATAAAAAACACAGTTATTTAAAGTTTTTGATTGATATTTATTTTTATTTTGATGCTCAGAGTTTTAATAACAGTTTAAAATAACACAAGATGATGGTCAAATATCTGCTCAAAAATATGTAGGAATTATTTCTCACTAGTCCTGCTATATGGTAGATTATACTTTTATTAGAAAGGAATGAATCGATAAAATCATCACCGATAAATATTAGATATTTACAATTTATTCGATTTTTATTTGAATATTTTACAAATCATCATTTAAAAAAAATATGAATAAGCAAAAAAATTTTTTTATTGGAAAAATAGAGAACTTTTCAAGTTCATACAATAAAGGAACAGTTATAAAAAAATTTTGCACCTCATAAAAAGTTGACATTTTACTGTTACTTTAATTTACTTTTTACATACTTTTGTTTTGCGAATAATAGAACCAGAGTTAATGGAGTTTAAAAAATTGCTTTTTATTTAGAATATTTTGACAAATTTTGGATGACATTGTAGCTGAGATTATAATTTTTTTATATATCAAAATAAAAGTTTAAATTATTCAATATAATAATCTATAACCAAATACTAATAATGATATAATTTTATGTCTTAGGAGATGTAAAATGGATACTGTACCTAAACTCATAAATATTGACTATATATATTTTTATTTTATTGCAAATTTTAAGAAAAATACATTAGCTTGTAGTATGTATCATGAAGGTTATTCAATTAAATTTTCAAATAAATGAATTCATTAGTTTTTCAGAATTTTAGATTTATTGTATAAAATCTAAAAATTTTATTATATAATATTGAAACCCAAAATTCTCAATAACTAATAAATGAATTCATTTCAAAATTTAAGTGAATAATCTTCATGGTACTGCTATAAGCTAAAGCATTTTTCTGAAAATTTCACAATAAAATGAAAAAATAGGCCAAATTTAAGAGTATAGGTGTAGTGTTCGTTTTACATCTCCTTAATTCTATACATGAAATTTTTTTATTAGGGCTGAGTTACTTTTACGTTTATGATAGTTCAATAAATTAAATCCTTTATAACGAAACGTAATATTACAGAACATTTTATAGGACGTATTGACAACATGTCATTACTCGTCACTTATTTTATAATTTTAAATTTCAAAGCTTATATGATAAAATGAAAAAGTATATGGAAATTATTTTTTTTAAATCGATATCACTACATAAAAGAATCCTCTCTTACCGATAATAATGATATTTGTAATTTTTATTAAAAATTATTTCATTCTTAAATATTTATAAATTGTAACATATATTATTTTGAAGTATATTTATTATTTAAATAAATTTTTAGGTTAAATTCTAGCGGTAATATAAAATTCTTCAGCATTAGTTTATGAAATTCCCTACATTTTTTCACGCAGCAAAAATCTAAAAAATTCATAATTATATTCTGGATTTTTAAAATTTACTTAATACTTACTACAAGTTAATATTATTAATAATAAACATTATATAATCGAATAAACCTTATACATGATTTATTTATTCTCCGAGAGTTATTTTCAACATATTTGGATTTTTTAAAATTTACTTAATATTTATTAATAATAATTATATAATCAAATAAACCTCATTCATGATTTATTTATTTTCCAAGACTTATTTTCAACATATTAGTGGCGCAAGATACAATAATTTCAATGGTTTCTATTATCTATTCTTATAATATAAAGAAACTTGATAATATTTTCATAAAAGAAAATAGTTGATTATTGTAAAAAAATATAAAAACTATAAAGATAAACATAAAAAATTTACATTTTCTTGTGCATTGAATTTAATACAAGTATCGTAAATTATTCTTACAATGTCATTGAGACTAAGTATCAATATTTTTCTTTGAAATTTATGATTTGTTATAAAAAGAACAAAATATCCTTTAATTTATTTCAATGCTTAATGTGTTACAGTTTGCAATTTTAAGATATTAATTACATTAACATTTTTTCATCATTGCAATTCTGACTATAATGTTGTTTTGAAAAATAATACATCATTATTCATGGTAATTGATGAACAATAATATGCTTCATATTTGACAAATGTTTACGGCTTTTTTCAAATTGCATACATGAATATAAAGCTTGCTTTTAATTAGATTTTATTTAGTATAAACTTTTAATAATGTGATAAATAAGTTATAAATTTGACAAAGAAAAAATATATTAATATTTTTTCTATGACGTTTATTTAAATAGAAACAAAAAAATGCTCTACTAAAACCTTTCACTATAATATTTCATTTTTATAAATTGGATTAATAACAATCGCATGCGAATAGATAGAGAATGTTTGGCAATGGATATTTGTTTTTATTTATTAAATAAAAACAATTAGTCACACAAAAGAAAAGCTTAAATTGACTAGGAGAATATCACAATTCTGCATCGATGATTTTGTTGAAACTGCAAGAGATTTTTTATCATATAAAAATATGAAAACAGCTTGAGTTATGTTATATATTGTCATAACATTATAACAAATAGATATTTTTCGATAATGCTTAAATAAAAGGATTTTTTTAAGCTTTTTATACTAATTTGATGGATTTTATCAAATTAACACGTTAATATTTACCAACATGTGCTAATTTATAGTTCTCTGAAAAAATGTTATTTTTTATTACATTTCATAAAATTATTACTTTATCGTCTAGTTTCGAATCTAATAGAGCTTTAATGAATATAAATCTAGCTTTTTTATATTTTTATGAGAAAAAATCTCCCACAGTTCCAACGGCATTGGTGATTTGGAGTTATGATACTCTCTTAGTAAATAAAATAAAATTATAATTGTAATATAAAATACTCGATTCAGGTAGTAATAACGTTAATATTTTAAAAATTATAAATTTTTGTTTTAAAATTACTTGGTTCATCTGGTCACTCTTACGTACTAAAATAGCACGTAATAATTAATTAACATGTAGAACATACATTACAAACGAAAAGCTAAATACATAGCTTTGTTAAATTAAAATTAAAAATGACAGTTAATTAACAGAAATTCGCTTAATTAACGAGATTTTATCGATTTCATACGTAAAATGTGCAACGCATTTACACGCAGAGAAAGAGAGAAAGGGAAGGTAGAGAGAACAATTGTTAAGTTGATGCAAGGGCACCGACAGACGTTTCAAGCTTCATCATCCACAATGAGCTGAGTGCAACAGAAAGCGTTATTTATCTCGCAGTACTAATTCGTCCATCATGTATAAGTGAACGTCGATTTTGCATGAAGCCACAAACGTCGCTCTTCTTTTACGTGTTTAGTTCGCCTGAGTTGCTTTTGCTATATGAATTTTCAAAAGGAGTCTCAATTATAGTTGAAATGTATTGCGAAAATATACAAGGTCAATAAATATTAATATTTGCTTTACGTAAAGATGAATTGTTGAGAATTTTAAAACTCAGTTTTGGTAATTATTAAAATATCAGGTACCCTGTAAAATTTATTTATGTAAATTTTCTTTAGCAATATTAATGCAACAGCAAAATAATATTTTATAATAATGTTATAGATGATACATGTTAAATATAATAGCATAAAAGTACACTTAGAGAAATCGGCTCTTGAAGCAAGAATCCACTTGCCGCTAACAGAAATTCTTCTCGTTTTACGTCATAATAGCGATCTGCTTAAATCAAACATAGAATCTGTTTGCTAAAATCCACTAATCGCAAGTGAATATATATTTGATTCAAATAAATTTATCCACTAATCGCAAGTGGATATAAAAAAAAGGAAAATCCACTTGCAGCTAGTGGATTTCAGTTTGATGTAAACATACATCCACTAAATGCAAATAGATTTCATGTTGAATCAAAAAAATACTCTACGTGAAGGAAAAAGCACCCATTTTTCTAAATAATAGATTTCTACTTCCATGAAGTGGATTTCATGTTCATTTAAACAGATCGCACTCAAATCGAATGTTCTTCTTGCTTCAAGAGCGGATATCTCTCAGTGTATACATTATTCACTAATAATAACATTATTTATTCTAACAAATTTTTTTCAATAAATCATCGCGAATTACTATTGCTTATAAATGATTAACGCTCGTCTGACCTGAACCGTACATTTCTACTTAATACTACACTCGACTGTAACTTCTAGCTTTATGTTATTTTTTACAGTATTCCCAAATGATCATTCTTACTTATCTTACAAAAATGAAAATAAAATGCAAATCGATTTCTAGGTGAAAATAGGATTTGCAAAGTTCTGATATTCACATCACGTCTATTCAATGTCTCGTATTACCTATACTTTGACATGGTACAAATGAACGAATGAGAGGAAAAGGACGAAATAAAATTATGTAGTGATGAAACTGCCGTACAAAATTATGTTTACGCGAACTGTTTTATTTTCTACTTTCTTCAAAAGTTTTAAGAAGAAAGTGAACATTGATAGTATTATATCTGAACAATAATATTTTATATATAATTATGATTTTAATGAATTTTTCATATTTTTAGTTTTTCTCTTTTCTAAATTTATTTCTTTTATTACTTTGAATCCGTCATAAACTATAATCATACGAAGTCATTCAGACTCTTAAGTCATATTTGATTATATATGTTTATACATGATTATATATGTCATCCATATATAATTATACATAAATCGTTTTTAAACGGGATATGGATATTGTGAAAAAAGTTTTAATTTTTAATTACACCCAAATAGATAGTGGCAAGTAATATATTTTTATGTAAAATTAAAAAAATATAATCGATATTTTAATTTTTTATGATTATGATAGACCACTGTTCATGTTCTTGTATTCCCAAATGCACGGATCTTTTTTCGTTCACATTAATTGCTCTTTGAAATGAATCCTTTTAATCTCATGTGAATTGGCAACGAAGCTTTAAAAAGTTTTCTTTACTTTTCAAATGTACAAGAAAAAAATATCTTTATAAAAATACAATAAAAATTATTAGAAAAAATACTCTGAGGATCAGTAATCTTAAGATGAAATAGAGATTAGATAATATTTATCAGACGTCCTTATAAAAATTATTAATGTGACTGGATGAAAATTACCCATTAACAAAATTATTTCTATATGATCACATATAATTATTTATGTCGTCGTAGGCCGTATTCGGTGGAATACCTATAGACCACGTTAAATTTGTATAGGCTTTGCATACGTTCATGCTAATATCTCGACGATATTCTCTCTGTCAATACTCCCTAAGGGAGTATCGACAGCTCTATACTCCCTAAGGGAGTATTGACAGATCGAGATATCGCACAGCATGGCCGTATATGACGCGAGTGACATCGATTCGTAGGTTAGTGAAAACAAAAGAATGTCGTTAGATATGTCAATGCTCATACAAATTCATATAAAATCTTAACTTTACAGAATGTTTTGTTTAAACAAATTTTCAAAGTTAAACAGTTAATAAGTAAAATAAATAAGTAAATAATGACATTATTTACTTTTTTTTAATAAAACATACATCATTAATTTAAAAAAATCATTTTTATAGTTCCTCATACGGCCTACCAACGACATAAACTTATCTACGTAACTTGGGAGTACGAAGGATTCTGAATCCAGGCTTGACTAAAGTGCTTGTCGCTTGAGCAGCAGTCAGTCTCGGGCGCGCTTCGCGCGCCCTCGACCAACTGCTACTCAAGCGACAAACACTTTAGTCTCGCCTGTATTCATCCTTCGTACTCCCAAGTTACGTATATAACTATTATGTTATAGTATGTCGTATTCGGTAGAATACCCGTGGAGCTAGCTAAATGGGTATTGGGGTGTCATACCGCCCTGCTCGTAGCTAAAGTATATTCAATTAGCAATACATTATACAATGTCGTATACGACTTTAAAATACTTTATAGTATGGAATATTATTGCATACGCCACACTATATTGAAGTGTATTGGCAAATATTCTACAGTCTTGTTGAAGAACGTTCGGAGCAAAACACTAAAATATGTTTTTAGAAGGGTAGTAGAGTCAGCGCGCTGCTACAAGTAAGACAAAGACAGATAAAGAAGAGCGCAGTTAAGTAAGCTATAGTTCTCCGTCGGCGTCGTTCGGTCGTTTCCGTAATTCGTCGTCGGCTCTCTCTGTCGCATAGGCATAAGTATACCGGCACCGCTCAGTTGTTTGCGCGCATTCTTCAAATAAATAGAATTTCAAATTCTTCAATTAAATAGTCTGAAAATTTATATTTTATTATAATGTTTTTTTATTTGTATTTAATCTTTTTATAGTCCCTCATACGACCTACGATAACATAAAATCATCTACCCAACTTGGGCTAACGAAGGATACATATGATCTCGACTAATGTTTTATAGCTTGAACAGCAGTCAGTCTCGGGCTAAAGCCCTCGACCGACTACTGCTCAAGCCAAAAACATTAGTCTCGCTCATATAAATCCTTCGTACGCCCAAGTTGGGTATATAACTAATATGGCTGCCTTGTATAAACATGTATTAGTTATATACATGACTTGATCGTACGAAGGATGAATACAGGCGAGACTAATGTTTAATATAGTGACAAACACTTAGTCGTGCCTGGATTCAGAACCCTTTGTACTAATCCTTTGTTTAAGTATGAGAAACTGCAAAAATATTATTTTAAAATTAATAATGTTTATTTTATATTATACATGATTATTTAAATATTGATTTCTTACAAAAATTGTTAATCGTTGTTTTTATCAGATGCGAAGATAACATTTATAAATATTTATAGATATATTAGAATATTCTAATCAATATTTTAGTATCATAAAGAATTAATTTTAATAAATATTCGTGTGATATTACCAAGATTATCGTGGTTTATCATATTAATCATTACAGAATTATTTTCCACGTGTACATTTACAAAATCAAAGTAAACCATATAAATATATTCATTTTTAAAAAGCAAAGATTCCCACGAACGATATTTTCAATTGCGAATATTATTCATTATGAAATTGCTCGCAATAAAAGTAAATATAATTGCAAAATTTAATAAATAGTTAAAAACGCAAAATACGTAAACGAATTTTTCTTGAAAACGAGAATTTCTGATTGATGTTATCGAAAATCTTTTGAACGATGTAATATGTATTCAACTAATGTTAATAAGAAATTAAAAAAAAAAATTCATAAAATTAAAAATTTTTATTAAAAAATAAAGTTGTTCACAATAAATATTCTGACTTATATTGAAATATGAAAAGCAAAATTTTATTTGAATTCAATGCTGGTATTTACTTTTATATAGTATAAGAGAATCTGCAAAAAATATTTAAATTTGCATTTTAAAAAATTTTAAATTTCTTTACTAATTTAGTTCCACAATAAAGTAAATTTCCTCATATAATTACTCATCAAAATAAGGAAATAAAAAAGCATGGTCTCTTTCATTAATTAACAGATTTTATTAAAAAAATTAACATAAAAAAGTGAAGTTAACTAGATTCAAGTAGAAACTATAACAGAATATAGAGGATGCCAATAGATTTGAAAATTAACAAAGCTTTGAAATGACTTACTACGGACCCGATTGTCAATTAACTAACCATATTAATCATATTTTTAAATCTTTTTATACTAGGATTAATCTTATATTGTACTTTCTTTAATGTGTGTGTTATCACACTAAAAAAATTAATTCTTTTACTTCTAATTAAATAATAAGAGGAACTTACGTTTTGAAAACTAAATTATACTCAATATTATAAAAATCGATTAGGAGTTAATTTAAAACTCACGAACTTTTTATGATTAATATATATCATTTGATAAGTTGTAAACCTGAAAGGTTAATGTAATCTACAAAATTTTTGAATATCATCTTGTATTTCATATTAAAATACTTTTCAGATAAAAAGTGTCATAAAAGTTATAACTATGTTCTAGAATGTTTGGAAAATAATCATAAAATTTTATAGAAATAATAATAAGAAAACGTTTACCGCTTTTTATAGCACAAATAAAAAAAATGGAAGATCTTTGACCTCAAAAAAAATTTACATAATATTCAGTACACGTTTTGCAAACTTTTTTCTTGTATCTTAATGTGAAAGGTTTTATACCAATGATCTTCATCTGTTTCAATTCATCAAAGACTCTTCTTAACTATCAAACCAAAAACTAATGTATAAAAAAATATGACAAACGATCTTAGCTCAATGAAACAATTGATTAATTTTATCAAAAAGATTAACGGGTTAATAGTACAATTTTATTGCGATTGATTTCTATTAACTCCTTAACTATGTAACATATATATGCACAAAAAAAAGTCGTGCCAAAACTGGCTATGTACCATATATGCACATATTTTTTATTGCAAAAATAATAATGGAAATGGAATCAGCGTGCCCAAAAACCCCTAAAGACAATATTTTTGTACACATAAACATAGTGTTTGTGGCTACCAGCTTTGACACAAAAAATATAAAAGCCTTACCAGTTAAGGGGTTAATAAATGCGTTCATTATTTTTAAGGGGATGTCATGGGGTATATGATTTCTACATAGTTACCGATATTGCAGTTTTCCAAATTTTTCATCTTTATTCAAAAATTTTCGAAAATATCTCTATATTAGGCTTTTTATTAGTAGAAATGGAAGACTGTAATATAGAGATATTTTTAAAAATCTTGGATTAAGAACCAATAATTTGGAAAACAGTAATGTCGGTATTTTACATTCCCAAGACAAATATACATGATGAATTAATTCGTTCAAAAGTATAACTTTTAGACAAATAAAGCTTTAAAGTATTAAAAACTTAAGTCTGGATATATCTTTCTAGGAAATTTTTAAAAATATGTTTACCAAAACAAAATTCTAAAGTTATGCATAATTTTTTGTATAAATTATGTTTAGATGATTGAAAAAAATTTTCATAGTGAATTACTTAGAAGTTTATCTCATTTGCGTTAACGCTCCTGAGTTTTTATGGCAATTTTATGAACGTAATAAAAATCACAAAATTGCAGCTAAAATTTTCTATTTCTTTGTAATAAAAGTTGGATACACGGAGAAAAATTCTATCATAAAAATTACAAATTCTATAGGAAAAATTATTAAAAAATACCTACAAATATATTTATTTTTATTGTATTGTTGACAGTAAATTTTTTCAAAAGTAATATAATATTTTGTACGGCGTATATCTATTTGAAGTTTAAACGAACTTCAATAGAGATTGACCAAAGTTGTAAGATTCAAATTATGTAAATAGATATTTTATGCGTGTGTGTTATCAACTGAACACATCAGCAAATCTGGCTCAATATAGATAAAAGAGTAGTAAAGATATGCATAGTACAAAACTATCCCTATGTTTGCTGTTTGAGAGATTAAGTTATTAGGTAGTAAAGGTTAAAATGTATAGCGATTGCTGTTCGAGATCGGATTGGTATTATTTATTACAATATTTAGCAAAGACGAATTTTCTTTTACTGTTGAGAAAGCAAACTTTCTCATAAAGAGGAATAAAAATTGTTTGATAAGTGAAAAGAAATTGATCTCTTTTCAAAAGATTGAAAAATTAATAAAGAAATATCAATATTACGAACAATAAACTGAGAATTGAATGAAAAGAGTTAGATAATTTCTTTTTAGTGGTTGTACGTTTGGTATAGACATATAGCGAAGAAGTTTGTATAACTTACAAGGTATTGAATGGGCTCGTCCGGTCGTAATTTCGCTACTTCGATCAGTCCTTGTGTGAGGACTGGGAAGACACATTTGACAAGATAGTGACGAAGTGGTTCCGCTGCAATACTCAGTCTTTCTTCCTCCTCATATTTCAATGTCTCCAGTAATTCCGTCTAAATGAGAAAGTTTATTGTTACAAATCACCATTTGAATATTCAATTAGAATGCGATGATACTTTTTTCGAATACTGAACTTACAATAATATTAGGAGTAATATTTTTATTGATCGTCGTTAAATTAGAATTGTGCGTTTAAATTTATGTTAAGATAAATTAATAATAATAACCATGTATACATATATTCAAAGAATTTAAAAAAAATGACAAATCTTTATTTTTATATGAATATATACTGATTTGGCATTAATCTTTGTAATATTTCAAACAATTTTTAAATTGCATAATTTCACTTTTAGTTAAATAATAATGATTTTGTTAACTCCAAAAGTAAGACTGAAATGAGACATTTTCCCATTTAAAAATTAGCGAAATTAAATAGATTATAATTCGATATTTCAGCATTATTATTTGTACTAAATCAATTCTCTTTCGGATGATCACACGTAGCAGAAATATATGATTTTACTCTTTACTTGCTCAATGTATTATTATTATCACATACTCATTTTACGTACCTATTAGTTCAAGAATAATTATGTAATAACTTAAATTAAAAATTTATACTTACATTGTAATCCATTTAATCTATAATGGATATAAAATTTAAATACAGATTTTATATATAAAATGAAGTTTGAACTACATTAAAGACGAGAACCTAATAATGAATAATGGGGCAATAACCATTCAAATAAAAATTAGGCACACACAATAACATGAAAATGGAAGAATGAAAACGATCCATCAAATTTAATATTCCATAAAAGTGAACAATAAAAAACGTATTCCTGGAAGCTATAGTAATATCACCGAAATAAAAAAACGGGAGTATGCTCGCATCGACCTCATTGTTATTTTTTTCTACTTTTGAATACTGTACGAATAATTTTTGTGAATCTAAAAGGATGGTTCGGTATGTTTCGATAAAGTTATGCTTTTTGACCGCAAAAAATAAAAAAATAAAAACAGAAAAACATCAAAAAAGTTCATTCTTTATCGTACTTTGTAAAAATAAAAATTGTATGCAATCGATTCTCTGTATTTCAAAATTTTTTAAAATAAAATATTTAATTTTTTCATTTTGATCTGACAAGGAGAGTACATTGCATTTGAATCTCGGATTTTCTTCTAACTTTGGGATATTTTTTTTTACATCAAATCATCAAAAAGCCACGTCCATTCGGTCAAACGCTCGAATTTTTCCGAGTTATGAGTAGTTTTGTCTGTTTCGTTAAAAAAATTGCATCTGCTTTATAGTTTTACAGTTTTCGAACTACTCATTCTATAAAGTTTTTACTAATTGCTGAAAATAAATGCTGCTTTCAGTCTGAATTTCAATTTAATTTTCATCCCTTTATAACTTTGGAACAACTTGAGCTTTTTGAATACGTTTTTTTTTAATCGAAAGGTTTTAATCTCAACTTTAATATGCAATTAGTAAAAGCCTTATAAAATAAGTGTTAGAAAACTATACAACTATAAAGCAGATGCAAATTTTTTAAGAAAACAGACAAAATTGCTCATAATTTGGAAATAATCGAGCGTTGGACCGAATGGACGCGGCTTATTTCATGATTTTATAAAAGAAAAAATATCCCAAAGGTAGAAGAAAATCCGAGATCCAAATGCAATGCATTCTTCTTGTGAGTTTCACTAGAATATTCTTCATTGATACACTGAGAATCCATTGAGAACGTAGCCTTCTCAAAGGGACGTAGCGCGGCGCCACAACGAATATGCGAAGCTGGTCTCTCTTTTTTAGCGCTTAGCCGTCCAAAAAGGTGAGAACGCAGCTGAACATTACTATTGTCTGCTGTGATAAGAGCGCAGGCTTCTGTGAGTTGGGCCGCTGCGCCCCAAAACCAAGAAAGCAGTCTTACAATTTTTAATAGCGCCACGCATCGGCTTTTTGTATAGGCTACGCTCTTAATGGATTCTCAGTGTACAAATTCTCAAAAACCTTTCAATAAAAAAGTTTGATATGAATTTGATCACCCCATAAACGTACACGTTTCTGTATATAAATATTACCACAGTTATATAGGGTATAAAAATTACTACAGTTTTCAGATAATTTTTATGAAATATATTTTTTTACTCAAATTGTACAATTTAATTGTGTAATGTGAGATTTTATCATATGACTTTATAAGAAATATATTCGGGATTTTATATGATACAGAGCTTAAATTTTTACTTGCTTTCAATATGTTTCTTTTAATTCGGAATGAAATATTAGGGGAGACTGGGACTAGTTGTCAATTTTTTTTAATTTGAATTTTTTGTGCAGAAACTAAAGACTTATAAAAAAATAAAAAGCACTTGTACATAAGTATTCCACCATAGCAACATTTGAGAATTTTTTGAGAATCGAAAATCTAATAACGAATGAATTATGAAAGAGTTTTTTGAGGCACATTTTTATGCCAACTGGGCAAAATCTTGGGGTAAATTGTCTGAGGGTAGGGGTAAGTTGGCAAATAAACTATTAATCATAAAGTATTAATTGTGACGTTAAAAAATAAATATCCATTATTAATTTCAACAAAATTTATTATTTTTATTATAATTGTACATTGTATATTAATTATATTTATCAAAATAACCTTTGTATATTGTGAATATACAAAGCTTAGTTTGATAGATATAAAAAATAGTAACGAAAATTAGAATAATTGAACATTTCACTAAATGTATGAAATAATCATAATGTACATAACAATTTATAATAGTATATGAAAATTATATGCAAAAATATAATAATTATTATATTTAATATGTGAATTAATTATCATCATTACCTTTTTTATGCAAATTGACAACTTACCCCAACCATAACCAATATTTTAATCAATATTTTTTTCATAGTTTTTTTATAATTATTTAAAAAATGCACATTGAAAATTTAAACTATAATTGAAGCTCTACACTATAGTGTAGTGGATTTTTTTCTTCAAATTTAGAATCGTATACTAAATATAAATAATTTGAAACTTAATAATTTTACTTTGAGTGAATTAAAATATTAAAAGCGACCTTTCTAGTGTATTTATCAGCGATTTCAATCAATCAATGATGTAAAATATTTGCAAGACTGTTGTACATTTAAGGTCTAAGCACCGCTACGCTACAACTTTCATTGGTAAACTTATTCGCGATTTGCCTACATACCCCTACTGACAAATCGTCCCAGTCTCCCTTACTTCATTTAAGCTCATCTGTTGTCATCTTTGCATGTTATACGTTGATCTCATAAAGAAGGTTTTTTTCTCCGATTTGAATAATATTACAATATATCATAGTAGATTAAATCATAGAGTCACGTATTTTTTTTAACAGCGGAAAAACACATTTAGGGTTGAAATAACCCTACAAATTAGGCGATCAGAAGTTATTGATTAGTTTTGCATGGAAAAACAAATTTTTAATATTTTCAAACGAAAACAATTAGAAAATTTGTATAACCATGACAGCTAGAAAATTATTTATTCGAAAAAATTAAATAAAATTAAATAAATATAAATTTTTACTGAAAAATCTAAAAAAAAAAATGTATATTATACACAAATTAAAAACAAATTTGATGTTTTTAGGTAAATAAATGATTTTTAAAGAGTGTAAACACTCCTTTAAGTTAATCTTGAATTCCTATTGATTTAAAAAATGATAATTTTGAAAACATGAATTCAATACAAAATTATTGTCGATGTCTTAGTTGTATATATTGCAATCAATGAAATTAATTTTACTTTGTTCACATTCGTGAACAGAAAATCACCAACAATAACAACAAATCTAACCCTTCCTTCTGACGATTAGTATGAGACTGCAAATTTAGTACGTAAATATTAAAGTATTTGTAGCATATTAAATATCGATGCAAACATTAGCGTGAAACTTGAGTTATAGACTTTATAATGCATTTCAAAGTGTTGAATGAAATTTGAATTTCTCAACGGTTTCATGATTGCGACCCATATTAAATTAAAGCCTTTGATTCTAGATTAACTGCTTTGCCGCTACGTTTATGGAATTCAGTTATTAGACGAACTTAACGTAATAATGACGTAATATTATAGTACATTACGATACGAGTGCGCAACGTAGGTCGTTCCCGCACGAGCGTAGCGAGTGCGGGATGACCTACGTGCGCACGAGTATCGTATACTATTTTTCCTACTAAGCTGCGCAAAGTTCGACACAACACGAAAGAAAGTGTTAGGTTTGGGGCGAAAGGACGGGGGGGTTCGGGGGGGCGGAGCCCCCCCCCCGCCTTTAAAATATTTCATGAAAAATCAACTAAAAGATTATCAAAAAATACCAAAAGATTATTAAAACCAAAAGAATATTTAAAAAAAATATTATTTTTTAAATTATTAGAAAATGTTTAAGAGAAAGGAAAAAAAAAATGTTATATAAGAATTTAAAGTCTACGTGCAAGCATTGTAAGGACATTTTTATAAATAAAGAAATAGAATATAGAAAAGTAAACAAAACATTAAAATAATTAAAGAATCAAATTATATACACAGAATATTTTAAAAAAATAATAATTTTAAAAATGATTGCGAAAAAAATTTTCAAATTAAAAAAGTGTCATAATATGTATAAAAGAAAAGAAAAGAATGCGTGTTATATTTGAAAATTTAAAATGTCCGTGCAAGCATTGTAAGGACATTTTCATAAACAGAGGAAAAGAAAAGGACGCGCTTACTCAATAAGCGATTTTATTAAACGTGATTCTGTTTATATGTATCACTCTCTCTCTCTCTCTCTCTATCATTTTAACACAAAACATACGCGCACATAGCTACAGTTTCTCACGCGCGGTATATGTAAACGCAGAAAGTGCGCGCGCACAATCTCATTCCCCGTGTTAGTTTCATTCCCGCACGTCAGCTGAGCGTGCAAGAATAAAAGATTTTGCGAACACAGGCGCAGGCGCAAACTCGAACTTTGCTCACGATAGTAGGAAAAATAATTATTTCCATATGTTTGCTTTGCGTATCTATACATTAACCCTTGTTCGTCACACAAGGATAAATGGCACCCCATAATTTTTTGTAAAATTACATTTTCTTAAAATTTTTTTCGTTAATTTTTTGGCTATATAACCTACACTATCTTAACCCTTTCAGTTACAGGAGCCACTATAGTGGCACCCTTTCTCATTTTCTTTTTTTTATTGTTTAATTCACACTTTAAGTTTAATCTTTATTCTTTTTGCATTTTCATATAAATGAGTGTTCATTTTATAAGTATCATATGATATATTTTGAATATATGATTGTAAATAAATCTAAAAAATTAATGTATGATAGAAAATACGTGTTTTTGCGAAAATAATTCGTGACTGAAAGGGTTAAAAAGTATGTTTATAAGGATTTCTAAATAGAAATGAAGTTAACATATTAAATAGTTTATTTTTTATGACAGTTTTTATTATTGGGGTGAATATGATCCGAGTACGTGATTCCACAGCAGTGTGACAAATAAAGGGGAATAATAATGTAAAAATTCTGTTAAAAATTAATTGGCAACAGATGACTATCTAACTTACAAAAAGGTTCATTATAAATATTATTTAATTGTAATATTTTAAAATTATCAAAA
Source organism: Anastatus disparis (assembly GCA_017163975.1). Classification (NCBI taxonomy): domain Eukaryota; kingdom Metazoa; phylum Arthropoda; class Insecta; order Hymenoptera; family Eupelmidae; genus Anastatus; species Anastatus disparis. Next base: position 2,501,126 of record JAFFSR010000381.1, read on the forward strand.
AATTATTAATTGAAGATTGATACTATTTATCGATAATTAAATCGATCCACCTATATTCAAGTATTTGGCATCAGTAACGCAAATGTAGCACGTGAAAAATTCGTCATTTCATTTTCATTAGACTCTAAGAACTAATATCATTAGTTTTATTAAATTTAATAACGTCATGCAAAAGAATTTCAAGAAGGTAAAGGCAAAACTGTAAGTTTATATTAGCTTAATCAGTAGGGTGATGGATTCGTAATATTTTTATGCAAGCTTGAATTCTAGCCTCTAGCCGATTGGTGCAAACAGCAGCCTACATTATATGGAAATAACTTTCTATTCTAAAAAATGTCAACTCACATTCCATCACATTTTTTAGTTTCTATTAACTTTATGTGAATGTACGCACACATATTATTAAATAACGTTATAATCTTTGAAGGCACTATGTATTTATGTCAACATGCATGCTTAGTATTGTTTTTAAATAAAAACGTAAAAAATTTTAATTTAATGCTTTTGAGAATTTATACCATATCAATACAACGTACTTTTTTACTCTCAGTATTTTTTTTTTTTAATTTGAAACGCTTTTAAATATAAAATTAATGATCGAAATTATTATTTTTCTCTTTTATTTTTCAAAACACATTTCAAACATGTATTGTTATATTTTCTTTTTAATATAATTTTTAAAAAATTACTAATATTTTTGTTCAAATAAATATATATTTTCAAGTTCTTACACTTTTAAACATATTGTAGTTATTTAGAAAAAAATTGATTTTTTGACAAAGCTAAGAAATAAACATTTGTACAATTATAATTTCTCAAAAAACACATCCCAGTAAGAATAAGTTTGAAATAAAGTCTATAATTCTTTGCCATCACTTAAATTCTATTCAATGGTATTTCTTTGAGATTTAATAAAAAAAAATACTTTTACCCATTCAAGAGCTCGCCTTTCCATTTCGCGTTGTTGTTCAGCACGTTCACGTTCTAGTTGAGCTCTAGCGAGAGCCTCGGCTTTAGCAGCTTCTTCTTCAGCTTGACGTCTTTCTTCTTCTGTTGCCTCTGGACTTAAACCTATCACCAGTAAGTGTGGATTTTACAAAATAATTTTTTTATAGAATTTTTAGTTTTCATTTGATTTTTGTAGAAAAGTTGAACCATTAAAGAATATAGAAGAAAAGTAAATTAGAAAGTAAAAAAAGAAGAAAAGCATCTTTACCAGAAACTTTCAAGGACTGACAAAAGCACAGTTCAAGGTGCATCACTTATACCTACTCACCCTGTGAAATCCGACAATATTTTCACGGTCGCTTTAGTTAGCAATTTATTTGAAAGATTGATTTTCTTTGCAAAAGAATAAATATAAACATGCAAAATAATTATGATACTTGAAAGTTTGTAATAACTACAACTATTTGTTATAAAAATATAATTTTCATTTTTTCATGTTACATTATCTTATTAGTTTTCTATGAACTACATTGAATTTTAATGATCTTTTTGCTTAGTTGAATAGAAAAAAAGTAGTTTTTTATTATCTTAAATCGTAAAATGACTATCATAAATAAATAATTTTTAATGCTTTTGAAAATCAGCACATCTCATCAAATAAAAGTATGTAATATCGATTGCTTAGGTAAAACACTTTACGGTGTTTTATAATGCATCAAAAGTTCAGATATGAGTAATAAACAATTTTTTAAAATAAAAATTCAAAATTTTGATGTTTTGTATTGATTTTTATCTGATTTTTAAGTTTTTTTAACTACTAGCTGTAATTGATAAAATTCACCAGGTATTTTTGTGATCTCTGCGGTGGCAAATATTCTATTATTTAAAATTCAATTTTTTCATATAATTGTATTTTATAATTCATTTTCTCATTTATTTTTTAATGTTTCTTATCGATTGAAAGAAAAAGCAAAAGAAAAACATATTTTAAGTAAAATAAAATCCTTCTCAAATCCTACTTATATTTGTTTAAAAATTTTCCTTACGTGGCGGTCCAATTAATCTGAGACAATCCAGAAAAGTCGATAGCATTCGGGAAGATTTATCCTCTTCGACATCTACCAAGATTGAATGTATTTGAAACTCATCAAATAACAACAATGGTGTAGTATCTTCGTCATTTCTTTTTCTACACAGAATAATACATTCCAGCGATAAAAACGATGGAACAATTTTACTAAGAAATTAAATCGCACGTGTAAGGTCAGCCACGCGTAGGACTTTTAACCATCCACCCTCAAGATATTTATTTTTTAAGAGAGTGAAAAATATAAGGCTTTTGTACTTATATTTTTTTCATGAAAGATTATTAGAAAATGAAAGAAGGAAAAACACAAAGTACAGAATTATCTTTTTGTTTTCTCATAGAGAAGTTCTTTTAAAAGAATGTGCTTTAAGACAACATTATAGAATACACATTTTTAGTAATTATTCTTCAAATTATATTTTTTTAAATTCTTGTATTTATGCATGTATGCGAATAAACACAGAGAAAGTTCTCTTTTCGAATAAAGTCGATACTATTATGAATTATTTTTTGTCTTTTAAAATTAATGAAAATCCTTAGTTGCATAAACTATAACATGAAAAAAATAAATAAATACAGCATTTGCGAATTTTGAAAGTGTACTCAAAAAGTATTTAATAAATACTTTTTCAAATATTTTAGGATTCTTCCACTTTTTAATGTTTTTTTTAAAGGCTTTTATCGAAAATAATTATTATTCTTAATTAGAAAATAAAAAAAAAATTAAAAATAACAGGTAGTTATTATAAACTGTTTTGTGCAATTAAAGGAGAATCAGAGAAGTTATTTAAATTTATGTATGTTGAGTGCCGATGTATAGCCAATAGTTTTTCAATATTCAAAAAGGTTTAAAAAAAATATTAAATCAAATTTGTATTTTCAATTATAATTGGTAAATATTAGTTTTATTATTAAATTATCATTTTACATAATTTAAAAGGCTCGAGATTATACTGTTTAATTTTAATGTCTTATAATACAGTTTGTTCGTAAACATGTAGTAAATTTCATACCAGCTGCGAACCGTATTTTTTGCCATGAGAGCCAAAAAAGAGCAATGAAGTTCCGATTTTGAGGTTAGAATGGCAAAAAATTTTTTTATATTGCACAGAAAATATAATGCTGACTTGACTACTTGAGAAAAGTAAAAAAATAGATAAACATTTCTTTATACAGTGACTTCATTTGCCAAAGTTAAGGTCTCAATGTAAAATACAAAGTTTAAAATAAAGTATTTATTTAAGTATTTATTTTTATATTTAAAAAAATTTTAAGTATATATTTTAAATAATTTAAAACATTTTTATTAAAAAAAATTTTTTAAATATTATTTTTCTAAAGAGATAATAAAAAGTCTTCTAATCTGATATGAGCATTCACGATTTTCTTTTCTTTAAAATTGTACAAAAGCCACTCCAAAATTATTTAAATGGATTACTTTAAAATGGATAGTTTCCGATGTTAAATTGTGGGTCTAAGGTATGACAGAAGTTGAAACAACTAAAAGACATAATTTTTAATTTTATCATTTTTTTTAATATATAGATTATTTTTTAGGTTAAAAATCAAGAAATTTTTAGTGTAGAAGAATTTGAATTATTTTAAAAACGATTTTTTTGCAAATTAAAATTTTATTTCATAATACCCATTGTTTATTGCTAAAATATATATAATAATAAATATTTTCGCTACAGATTGAAATATCAATTGTGAGTTCCGTTTAACAATAGTTCAAAGATATAAATCTATTTTTCAAAGTTAAAAATCAACAACTAAGATTATATAAATACAAATAAATAAAGTGTCAAATTTTCTTAATAACAATTTTCTATTTGTCTAAATCACTACTTTTAGTAATCAACTTAAAAAATTTTTTAAATAACTGTTGTATATGTCTCACCTGTATTTTTTTAATCTTTCATTAACGTTTTCTTCTGTATACCCCTGTCTTTGTAGTTCCCTTTCAGATGCACTAAATAGTCGCTTTTTCAAAAATTTGTCGCTAGCCTTAAGTGCTATGACGAAATTTGGAATCAATGCGTTTCGTTCTTCAATGTTTATGTTCTTCCCTTCTTCATTTTCTTCTTCTTCATTCTCTTCTTCTTCGTCTTCGAAGAATTGATCAGGGGTACCAAACAAAAGCGTCGCCTGCTCTAATGTTTTTGGATAACCGTCCATTATATAGCCCTCATCTTGACATTCTTTTGATAAAAGTTTCCGACGAAGTATTCTAGATACAAAAATAATTATAAATTTAAAATTTTTTAAAAATCTTACTGAATAAAATATTTGTTTTCGTGAAAATAAAACGTGGTAGTTAAAAATGTAATTTGTCTCTTAAAAATTAAAATAATTCACAGATAAAACAATAAGAATAAGGAATTCTTTAAAAGAAACTTAATATTAAATTGATTATATAAAAGTTTTTAAAAACACAATGAAAAAATGTTTTTTAATATTCAATATTTTAAAAGCAAGAAAATAAATTATTCTTTTTGACCTTCTTATTAGACAAAAATGAAATAATTCAAAAATTTTCTTATTAAATGCGAAATCGTAACAAAAACAAAGAATATAAAATATAACAGAATAATTTATAATCAAAATAGAAGACATTGAGATAATGAGCGATAATAACTTTGTCAGTACATCGTCGTTAAGTCTTCCATTATTCACTGCTAGAGCATTGCGAATTTCATCCAACAACACTTGAAGGTTCTCCGTACCAACTTCTGCTTCATCTGCATCTTGCGCATCATCGTCTTCCTCGTTATATTCCTCTTCTTCGCCTTTCATATCTTCAATTTCATTGGTCTATTTATTAAAAGTTTAAAACATAAGATATTATTATTTGTAATTTATGGTCTTCAATCATAAATTAAAGAGAGGTAAATCTACAGTAAGGAGAGTTTTCTTGTACGCAGAAGCACATTTATAAATTATAATTATATTTAAATTTATATTTACAGTAATAGTACATTTGATTTATTTATAACTTTAAATTATTCACCAAAATAGATGATTGTTTAAAAAAAATTAATTTTTAAAGTTTAAAATGTATTTTTACAAATTAAATCATGTATACTGTATACTTGATAAGTTGCATTGTGTTAATAATGACAATAATATCTACTATTGACCTTATTAAATTTACCTCATTAAAAGGAAAGCTCAAAGAGTTTTAATAAAAAAAGTTTGTCTACATATTTAAAAGCATAATAATTAAAATGACATTTTCCTCGAAAGCAATGTAATTATAAAAGAATTTAATGTCGAAAATCGTGCTTTACTTTTTTCCATTTTTTTTCGTTTCTTTTATATATGTATTTATCTTACTAATTGCTGGATCGTGTCGGTGATGAGATTCTTGAGTGATATATAATGAAGCTTATAATGCTGAGCTAACTGATGGGCTAAAATTGTTTTGCCAGAAGCTGGTGGTCCAAGGACAATTATCTTCAATTGTTGTAGATTTTCTGAATCTCCATTTATAGAAGCCATATTGTTATCCACGGTTATTTTATCAATTATACTTTGAGCAACTTCTATTAGAAAAAAAGTTCGGTTATAATAAACTTTATTTTATGTTTTGGAAAATATTTGCTAATAGTTTTTTAAAAGTCTACTAAAAAAAAGAGTTAAAAAGGTTTGAGATGGGTAGAGTCAGATATTTCTTTTATCTTAATTCTATGAATGATTTTTTAATTCAAACCAATTTTTTAAATGGGAAACGTTAAACTTGCGACAGATGTTTTTTATAGTATGCCTAGATGCCTAGATCAGACAACCGCTACGTGGGCGGAGATTAATTGACTTTATAATAACCTTTAAAAACTGATTGTATGCTGTCAACAGTAAACAAAACATCGGCATTAACCCTTTCGACCAATCAAAGACAGAATAAACTGTCAACAATAAAACATACTAATTTTTTATAAATGGAACTAATTTTTTATAAATGGATAGTTTTTTATAAATGGACTAATTTTTTATAAAGGGATAAAGGAATAATTTTTTATAAAGAGATAAAAGGATTTTCTATGTCAATTTATAATCTAAGTCTGTTGAAAATGCATACAACATATGAATTAAACTAAAGACATAATTTGGTTTTAAATTTAACTAAAGAAATAATTTGGTTTTAAATTTAACACTAAATTTTTTCGTTAGTTAAATTCTAAACCAACAACCCAAAGACTCAAGTGCTGCCTAGAGAGGTAAGGAAAAAGAAACCCTAAAAGTATATAGACACATAAATCTATGTAAAATGCGTGTAAATTCATGCAAATAGACACAGCGTTTTTTTTATTTAACGTTGCTGTATTTATACTGTCATTGAAATGCTAATTAGCGACAGAGGTCGTGAATGTGTTTGTGAATCAAGCATATGTGAAGTACAGTGGTGCTTGTATCAATCGGCCGAGAGCGGGATTCGAACTTGAAACCTCGAGATTACGAGTTCATCGCTCTATCGAATGAGCCACTGAGACCTCAATTTTAATATTATTTTTGCGATGGATATCTAAAAATTAACGTCTATCGTAAGTTTAACGGCGTTTTTAAATTATCTAACTTTGATTACCGATTAATTCATCATATTTTCAATAATGTAAGTTTACAAGTAAAGAAGCAGTTTTACTCCTTATGGAATTTTTTTCCCTTTAACGTTATACTTTGAAAAAAAACTGTTCTGAGAAAACCTACTAATAAAATTTAATTGTATGAGTTATTCATTTTGAACAAAGTGAAACCATAATTAAATTTTATAAAATAAAAGAAAAAAAATATCAGTTGACTTTTAAATTCTAGACATTATTAAATTTTATTAAATTTTAGCAAATATAAAATGTTAAACATATCATGTGCTTCACTTGTCTTTTATGTTATATTTCACTTTTGTTATGAAACTATTTAAAAATAATGCAGCTTGAGTTTGGTAATTATAAAATATACATGATTTTACCTTAATTAAAGTCCGTCGAGAAGTTCTTTTAATGTTTTTACTGGAACGATGTAATGAAATATAGGAAATTTTCTCATTATAAAATAAACTATTCTGTTTTAACAATAAATGTGTTACAATATTATTCACAATTTATGCGACCAATAAAAATGAAAAAATTTAAATATTTTTTTATTTTATTTTAACTTTTTTTTTTAAATATGTGTTACGGCTATACGATTTATGATACTGAATTATTCTTCTTTTTTTTTTTTTTAGAAAATTGATGGAAAGAATCTGTTATCATGATAAGACTGTTGTGATTGGTTTCAATAAAACATGTGACGAATAAGTAATGCTAACGTTTTAAGTTTAAATTTAGAATAACAAATCCATCATCAATGAAATATGGTTATACTTTTTAAAATTAATACAGCTTATTTTTTCTATTTAATCTGATTGTTTTAACTGATCATTCCGATTAGATTGGTAAATTTAATAATTTTTCTATAATATTTTATTTTTATTAAGATTAATGTTCCAATTTACAATTTTAGGTTAACTTGTTATCTAATTTCCTACAATTTGAAATATTTAAATGATTGTTAGCCTTTTTTAATTTATATTATAATTTAAATATTTATTTTGGAAAAAATATTGTAATTTATAGTACTTACTATAATGATTGTTCAGTCGAATTTTGGAATAATTAAAAGAACTTTATGAAATATTTGAAAAAAATATTATATGCGGAAACCGTAGTTGATCGTTTGTTAATAATTGAAGTTGATTCTTCGATTAGAGTAACTAATAGATACCGAATAACGTCCTCAGAATATTTCTAAGTGCGGAACTTTCTTAAAAATATTATATATTTAAATTTCATGGACTACATGTATATAAGAATATAATTTTTTTTAAGCACATAAAACAAAAGCAAAATATTTAATGAATAGTATATTACGACCGAAGACCAGAAAGTTAGATTTCGTGGCGTGTATAATATAAAAATCGACAAACTTCTTGATGGAAGAAGGAACATTTTTTACTCAACAATTGATTTTATCTGTATCTTAATTCTTAAGTAAAGATTCATAAAACTAAAATTTTATCAAGGTAATTAATCTCATTAAAATTCAGTGTGAATCCTACTACTTTTCATCTTTCCATTAGCAAGGCATGAAATTACCTTTACATGGCCAAATTATGCATATATAGCAAAAAGATTAGATGCTCTCCTAAAGCAACGATTGGTAATTATATAGTTCGTTGCACAACGAACCTCTGAATGCACAAAATAATATATCCTTTTTTGGTATACTTTAGTCAAAAACATACCAATGCCCATAATGGCTTGAGCTTCGTTTCTGTTGCTTTCGCATGAGACCTGCTCTTTGAAGTTCGGTTGCGCTTTATGTTTTCTATATAGTCACTTTTAATCATGGGTCCTGGATAATTTACAAATGTAGACATGCTTTTTGCTCGTGTCGTTATGTCTAAGGTCAGGATAAAATGGCATAGAACTTAATGAAAGTTGCGTCAACCTTCGGCTTCTACGCTTTAAAAAGAGTTTTTGAAGATCTAAGAATCAAACTTTACATTATGAGATCAATGAGTTTTTTATGCTTTTTATGCTTAATACAATACTTTGTGTAATATTTAATATTATTGATAATTATACTATACTCAATATTTCTTAATCAGATGAAATGTTCAAAGTTTTTACAGTTTACTACAGACTTTTTCTTGACAAAGAATTAATAGAATATAAAATATTTAATTTTGGTTTTATTAGAAAATATTATGAATAAAATAATTTACCACTATCCTGGTGGAAATTTAAACGTTTTTTTTTACCATTTTATGACCAGTGGAAATGGAAACGCTTTTTTTAACATTTTATGGCCATTTCTTTGGCATTATTATTACTGATAACTTTAAATTTTTATATACATCATTTTTTATGTTCACATTTCTACCAGGGTATTAACTAATTAAAGTATCCTAATATCATTATTAGAATATGTCAATAGTTTTAAAACTAAAAAACTTTTTTTTTTTGCATAATTTACGATTTCTGTATGTAAAGAGCACTTGTTTCACAATATTGGTTAAGTAAATTTTATTCGCACTAAATAAAAATAGCACTTGATATGGTAAAGCGGGACAAGATGCCATACTTAAGATAAATAAAATTTTTGTATCAAAGATTGTGTTAAGAAAGTCAATAATAACACCTACACATTCGAGCGATTAGTTAAACAGTGCTATAAGCCCGGTCGATTCAAGGATGGATGACCGCTCATTCTGATGACACTAGACTTGGCTTATCTGTGTGTAAAGGTCATTCGAGCGAACTAACCGCACAACAATGTAAGCGCGAGCTGAGATGAATACAGTGTAGGTGTCCTTTAACAGAAGAACACCTAATACCGAATTTACTATCGAGGTTTTCTTTTCTCCATGATAATACCCTCGGCTAATGCCCCGTGGGAAAAGGAAAAAAAGAAAGTATGGGGAGAAAGAAAATTTAATAAAAATGTAGGGAGTAGTCTAATAATAAGAGCGAATGAAAATTAATAATTTCTTTTATATAAATAACAATAATGTATACAAATCGTTGCTTTTAAAATAAAATATTTAAATATCTTAAAAATGTTGACAATGAAAGTATAATGAAAACTATTATTTTTTCAAGTTGTTCCTCCATTTATATTGTTTTATTATTTAAGTTTTTAAGTATATAAAAAGGTTTTATAATTCAAAATTCAATTGATCTGTACTGTTATGAATTCATTGTTAAATAAAATTTTTATTTTTCTTCATTTTAAAATTTTTAATATGAAGTTTTTTTTTGTTTTGTTTTGGTGACAAAATTGATTTTTAAATGTTTTTTTAAATAATGCTTGTTTCAATGTTTTTAAAAACTAATTTATGATATATAGATGAACAGAAAGTCAAAGAATTTAATATAAATAACTTACCAGATTTACGTATGCATGTAACTTGAAAAAGTATTAGTATGTTATAAAAAAGTAATCTCATTAAAGTTATATCTGCTATGCTGTCGAAAAGGGAAAAAAAGTAGCTCAATAAACGATTTCTTAGAGCCGCATTCAAAGCTAAAATAAATCTACAAAGAATCCTTCTGCATCAAAGGCTCCTTGAGGCAGAGAAAAACCGAATAAAAAGACCTTATAGACGCGACGCAATCGGACTCGATACAAAGCTCATCCATCAGGCGACCATTCGTTCACAGGAAAAGTAATCTCTACCTCTTCACCTTCTTTTTTTCCACCTATACACCTTCAATTTACTAAGAAAAATTTCCTTTACCCTTTGAGAGGTGCGAGTAAGCGACAGCCCTAAACAAGGTGGGCTCATTAATCTTTTAAGATGAACTTTACTTATTCACGTCTGCCTGTTAATCAAAGTTAAAAGACAGTCGTTAATAGGGCCCGTAGTTGTTATATATAAAGACGATCCTTGTGGTTTAGTACAGTGGCAATCATCTCAAATTTCCTTAGAGGCTCCTTTGTCCAATCACCGCTTCTTCGATATTCTCCTCGTTGTCTACTTCGTCCTCTATATTTTCTTTCGTGTCTTTTTCTTTTTGATTCTAAACTTTTTTTATTTGATCATTAGCTTCTCAACGTACCCATGTAACACATTGTCGTTTCAATAAGATAATGTATAAACTTTCTATAAAAAATTATTGAATGATTATAAAATAATTTTTAAATTCATTAAATTTAAAGAATTGCTACTAAATTTAATTATTATATTATTATACTTTATTTTCAAAAGTTAATTAGAAGTCATTTATTTTGAATATTTCAATAAAACTACAAAAGACTAATACTACTTGGTTAAGCAAAAATAAATATTATATTAATAAGCAATTAGACATCAATTACTTTTTTTCTACTTTTATCTACTTTATTCAACTTATGGCCTAATATTTTGAGCATAGTATACTATGAAGTACTAAATTTATTAATCTTAATAGGATATGTAGTTCGCAAATACGTAATTCCTTTTTTTTTTAATGTTTACTTTTAAATTTGATCATTCCATGTTATAAAAATATTCATTTTTTTCATTTATTATTTATGTAATCAAAATTTTGAATGTTCTTTGAACATTTTTTTATTTTTGTGTCAGTTGCTTGCGCGTAACGTGAAATAAAATATTTTACCTAGGTCATAAATAAGATAAAACTGAGAAAAAAAACTTTTTTTAATTATCATGGACGTTAAGCAATAGAAATTTTTGTCACATTATGTAGAGAATATACAAAATTATAAACTATGCAATTTTCTTTTAAATCAAAATTGTGGAAAAAATTATATATTAAAATATAAGCTTTTTTTATTTTATTTTCTTTTTAAACATGAATCAACAGAAATTTTTGTGATGATTACTAAATAGACAATCATAAAATATACAAACAGTACAATTTTCGTTGAAATTAAACATGCACAAAAGAAATTATAATGATAAAATCTAATAATGAGAGTCATTTTTTTTCATCTATTTATTATTGTATACCTTAATCAACATAAATTTTTTCAAACATAGTCAAAGACTGTTACAACAGATATTTATAACTACTTTTAAGCCATTTAAATATATAGAAATTTGTTTATTAAAATTTTAATAAAGTTCTTATTGTCAAATTGAAGGTTATATCATACAGTAATTTTCGAAAGTTAATAAAAAATATTTTAATAGAAAATAAGTGAAAAATTCAAACATAAAAATTAATTTTATCTAAGAATTAAAAAAATATAAATAATAATTTACTATGTATGATTCATTTCATGTTTTCTCAGTATATGTATATTGAAAAAAATAGTTAATATAGTATATTAATCTGAATTTTGTTTTCATTGAAAAGATAAAATTAATAAATACCATAAATGTAAATAAGTAAAAATAAATTAAAGTTTGTATTAGTCATACACTGAATAAAAGACACTTGACGTTTTCCGGAAAGCGATGCATATCAAATGTAGACGAAATTCAGAATCTCCTTACATTATTTAACTGTAAACATTTTCTGTTCCTGTATGTAATTTTAAAGATATTCCAAAGAATTGAAGACCTCGAAAGGACAAAGAAATGTACGGAGATTTTTTCTGTATAACTGTTGTCCAAATGTCGAGTTTTCGTCAAATCGCTCAAACAATAAATAAAAACAGGATATACAAATTCGATCTGGGAAGTGGCTTCGTATAGAGAATTTCACTAAGCATCTTTTTTTCTTTTTGCATCCCTTTGTAAACTAGAAACTGTATCAAGAGTGGACTTGATCTCTTTTACAAATAGTTCAACACTAGAAACAAGTCTTTGGTATTGAATACTATATACCAAAGTTAAAAAAATACCACACCGTAAATAATGTTACACTAAGAAAAAAATATGATTGTATCAACTGAATCCTTCTGTTAATATACCACGATGAAATATTCTATTCATTTAACAGACGAGTTCTGTTAATTTGATGGATATCGTAATATTGATTCAATTAGAAATTAACTTTAATTTAACTGCAAAGGAAGTCAAAATAGCTGTTACATTTTATTGTGTCAATCAAATAAGTTTTAAAGATGATAAAAACTTTTTTATTTAGTTGAAACTCACAGCTCACGGTGTTCCAATTTCATTAATTAACGCATAATTCATACTATAATCATTATACAAATTCTTAAGTGAAATTTTTTAACATTATCTTAATAAGATTTCACACTACACTATTAATATTTACAAATAAAATCTAACATCGCTCGCTAATAATCGATATGCATCGCATCGCATCGCATTTAAACATACAGCGGATAAATTCGTTCGTTCTTATATACTAACTGACGTGCAATCTCACCACTTGCGGGTTACAAGAGATACGCCATCTATTATTGTACTATCGAAATGTATCTGTTTTGAAAAGCGGGAGATTTAAAAATACTTATTGAATAACAAAAATCTTTATAAAATAAATTTATCAACGACATAAATGATAAATATTTTATTTTGACTTATGTTTTTTTATGTTAATTGTTATTCAATTATATCAACAGTAGGGCTGCTGATATAATTGAATTGAAACATTTGTATTGAAATAATTCATCAGTTAATTTAAGCATGTGCATATTATTGGTTCAATTTATAAAATTTTGTTGAAATGTAAGTCATACTTTTATTTTGACTTACGTTCTTTTTATTTTAATTGTTATTTAATTATATCAACAACCGTACTGTTGATATAATTAAATTGAAACATTTATATTGAAATAATTCATCAGTTATTTTGAGCATGCACATTTTATTGATTCAATTCATAAAATTTTGTTGAAATGTAAGTCATACTTTTATTTTGACTTATGTTTTTTTATTTTAACTGTTATTCAATTATATCAACAGCCGTGTTGTTAAATTGGCAGCACGATCGTATTCGGGCTATTTCAACTGCACAGATTCTGTTAAATCAAAAGAATTCTGTCAGATTAACAGCAGATCTATTGAATCAATAACATTTCAGTTGATCTGATGAAATTTTTTTCTCAGTGTATTTATTAAAGAATACTATATATTATATTTTCTTATTTTTTATTTTTTACTGCAATTCAAACTTTTTAAAACGCGAACACAAGTGAAAATAATGAACGATCAGTTACTATACACTGAGACAAATTTTATTCTAAAAATTATTGGGTTAGCATTATAAAATACACACAGGCTTTGAAAACGCGCTCTTTTTCCCAACTTTGTACTATTTAAAATTCATTTTTGTTTGGATTTTTCACTTATTTTCTATAAAAGTTCATCATGACCTCCAATTTAACACTTGAGTGAAATAATTTTGATGTATTTAAATGACTAAAAAATAATTATAAATATATGTTGTAATAGTCTTTGACTATATTTGAAAAAATTTATGTTAATAAGGTCTACAATAAAAAATAGATGAAAAAAACGACTTTCATTTTTAGATTTTATCATCATAATTTCTTTTGTGCATGTTTAATTTCAACGAAAATTGTACTATTTGTATATTTTATGATTATCTATTTAGTAATTATCACAAAAATTTCTGTGGATTCATGTTTAAAAAGAAAATAAAATAAAAAAAGCTTATATTTTAATATATAAATTTTTTCAATTATCGCTTACAGCATATTAGAACTGTTTATAAAGGAATTTTCTTTTGTACTTATATTAAGCTTTTTTTAACAGTTGTAAATAGCAAAATAAATAAAAGAAAATCAACTAAAAATATTTGATCCGTACACCTGTTTGACAAGTAATAACAATTCATTTCAGGCATGACAAAGATGAAAGTCTTGATGAAATTATCGATTCAGGCATAGGTAGAGGTTTGAGATGCTTGTCTAAAAGCATCTCAAACATTGCTGGTAAGTTTTCGGTTTTATCAGCAATGTTATTTATTATTAAAATGACTGTATAGACGGAGATTCCAATAAAAATATTTTAGTTTTAACAAAGCTGATATTACTGAATAAGCAAGCAGCTTTTGCTGGCAAGTGCAAAAAATTTTTGCTGTATAATTTTTGAAATTCATTATTTGTTTATAAATAGTACTTTCCTGAATATTAGTTGATATGAGAATTATCAATTTTATATAATTGTTTTTATTGTACAAGGTTAAACATACTTGGCGCGTCATTTTTTTAAATTTGGCCTCATACCATAACTTTTTTAGCGACGCCTAAAAAAATCTCATACTATATGAGTTTGTATATATATTAAGTGATTATCCTTAGCGTAATCGATAATAAAGATGAGACCATTAGCAATTCCGATATAATCTGTTGTTTACATAGCCAATAAACGCTTACATGTAAACAGTTTGTGCTGTCAAACAAAATAAGATCACCAGTTACAGTTTTTTGGAGTTTATGGATAATATTAATATCATAATAGATTATTATCTAAAACATTAAGTCACTAGCTTTACAAGATTTTTATATCATTAAAACTTAAAAATTATACAAAAGTGAAAGAGAAAGTGAAATTAAATATAGGGTAGAATCCCTTATTACTGAGCATGAACCTAATTCTATCCTTCCTCTATAAAGAACTGGGATGTATACCTAAGTAGAGATTCCAGCTACTTGTTAAAAACTCCGAATATTATAAAAACTGATCTATCGAACGATTCAGATAGTCAGTAAATTATTTTTAATGGGTTATTAAATTCTAAACCTCTGTGCAAAATAGCTTGAGCAAGATAAAAGTTGTAGATTATTTTATTAGATACATTTAATGCACTTTAAAAAGCCATTTCCTAAAGCTATAACAGTAATATGTTAAATATCTAGGGAGGAATAGAATTGATAGTACGTGAAAATTGTCATTTGAACCAAAAGTAAGAATAACAAGCACGTATTATGGGGTGGTTATCTTTCTTTTCGTAAATTATTTTTTATCCATAACAGAAAATACAATATTCTATATTTTCCGCTAGGAGAGGAAACGACACTTTAAGCCCAGCGATAAAAAAAGCATTTTGCTTTTATAGCCGTTTTTGTCAATAGTATAGGTTCTAATGCATCTGTACAATGTTGACGGATCATCGTAATGTAGAAAATACTTTTGTATATCTTTTTAGTGCAAAAGAAAATTTTTGTACTCTGAATCTTTGTAAGAAATTAATGAGAAATGTATTTATAATTATTAAATATAAGCTAACTAAAAGTAAGGTAGATCAGGGCTAAAAGTGACAAGGGTGAGAATTAACAGTAAATTTTTAGCAGCACAAACATTCCTACAGGTTCTGTACACTGAAAAAAATTTTGCCTTTGGAGATGTCGATGACTTAAGGGATAAAGACTTTTCAATAATTGTGTTAAATTGATTCGCTAGCGTCGGAGTCTCTTATTCAAAGGTATTGCAGAAATCGAGAATCTCGGCTCTCGGGGTCTCAGACGCCGAGAGCCGAGTTAAGTTAGCTCGGCCGTGCGCTTGCGCTATTGCGAGGACTCATCGAATTCCATATTCACGAATTTCGAGTAAGATCAAGTTCAGTTTCGTTTTGCATGTATTCGAGGATTCTTAGAGTTTATTTATACGCTTGTACGAATTGAAATAATACGAAATGTAGAGTTATGAAATGTTGTTTCTTTCATGAAATCAATAGACTCTAAATATCGAGATACCCAAAGACGAAATTTCTTTCAGTGTAGTTGAATTTAATACATTTAATATAATTGCTTCTGTTATGTAAACATATTCAGTACCTTGTAGAATATCGCAGAGGAAAAGTGTGCGATGTAGAAATTTTTTTGACAGAAACTAGAAAAAAATACTCAAATGTTTGTTTTATATTTTATTCTATGTATTTAATAAAATTAGAATTATTTTATGTTAATTTATTCTAAAAATTATTTTAATAATTGCATTAATATTTTAAGATTTTTTCAAATATTTTTTTAATGAAATTCCTAAAAAGATGTGTCTACTGGGACAGGAATTATCAAATCTTCGGGGTGTATATTAACACTGTTAAGACATTAGGATACATTTTAAAAGAATGAAGAAATGCGATAGATAAAAGATTAATTGAATAAGAACTTTACCGTAATTTTTTTTATAACCTTATATAATGTTATAAGATGAAAAATTGATGTTGTTTTTACTTTCAAAAAAGATTTAAAAAATCAATTTTTTTCAACACCTGGCCCGAAACTACTACTTTTTTACATAGCGCCAAAAAAAAAGTTGTATTTTCGGCCCGGTGTTGAAAAAAATCGCATTTTCGCCACGGGAAAAAAAAAAGAATGCCTTAAATCGTATGTTTGCCCCCCTCGCCTTCGGCTTGGGTGACAATTTACATACGATTTCGGACATTCTTTACTTTTTTTCCCTAGGGAAAAAATATACTATTTCATATTTTGTTGAAATTTTGTTTATTATATTTCATTTGCTATTTGGATATATAGAATAAAATGTTTTATCATCAAATTGCATTTTTATAATAAAAACATATGATGTTAATACCCCGAACATGCTAACAAGATTTAAGAATTTTTTAATAAATCCTCTTTCAGAAAAACTTTTCTGCTCTAAATCATAGTTATAATAAATTATTAACATATACAATCGACAGAATACTAAAAAAATACATAGATTCAAAGATAGAGATATTTTTTTAAAAAGAGTTACTCTTAGCTTCGGTTCCCCTATGTAAAAACTCTATATTTGCATAATAGTCAAATTATGTAGTTAACTTTGAATTACTTATCAGAAACAACCCTAACAGCACAAAACGTTTTTGAAACGTTTTCTGGTAAACTTATATACGTTTGTAAATTTCGACAAAAATAAGTATTTAAAACGTTTTTAAAACGTAAAATATGCACGCATATTTTAGATTCTCAAGAGTAATATAACGTTTATGGGACGTTTAAGAAACGTTTAGAAAACGTTTTCTCGGTGAAAACTTACGTTGGCTTATATGTTCAAACGTTTCTAAAACGTCTTTTAAACGTTTTATTTTATCATTCTAAAAAATTATTATATAGAGAAAAAAATTATACCAAATAAAACGTTTTTTAAACGTCAAGGAAACATTTGGATATTTGAGCTTGCGTAAATTTTCATCGAGAAAACGTTTTCTAAACGTTTCTTAAACGTTCCATAAACGTTACATTACTCTTGAGAATCTAAAATATGCGGACATATTTTACGTTTTAAAAACGTTTTAAATACGTATTTTTGTCGAAATTTACAAACGTATATAAGTTTACCAGAAAAGGTTTCAAAAACGTTTTTGAAACGTTTTTGTGTTGTTAGGGAAATGATTTAGTTGCAGGATTGAAAATATTTGCTTTTACAAACAAATTTATTATGTACAGACCAAGATATTATTTGACGAACTTTAATTATTATAGAAGAATATTTAGTTTCTTATATTTAAGTAGATAATAAAACAATTTGTAAAGATTTATGAACACCGATTCCTGTTATTCATTGTTTGGTAGATTAGTAAATAAATCATTGGTTGTACGTTGAAAGGCCATATTCGTTGTACGTTACAAATTTTAATGTACAATTTTCAAATGAATCAATAAAATAATATTAGGAGTTATTATTTATTATTATTTCTACAACTAGTATAAATGCAATCAACGTGATAGATATCTGTTCAAAATATATACCATATATATAAATCTTCTTTGTGCTTATTTGTAATAAGTGCTATGCAATAAAATATATATATTATTTTATTATATTGAAAACTATTGTATACATAAAAAAATTGTAAACAACATTTTTAACTAATATTTTATCTATCTATAAAGATAATATTATTTTTCAGTTTATCGATTATTATTTACCAATTCATACTATTGTGCTGACTGTAAATTTTACAAAAGTCATTAAATAACGTTACATTTTTACATCGAAATTTTCAAAAAAGTTATTCTTTGTTTAATAATTTTATATTTTGTGACTATTTAACCAAATAAAAAAGTCTAAATATCCTAAGAATAAAAAAGTCTTATCTATATCTTATACTGAATTTTTCATTTATTAGACTGTTTATAATCCCTAATTCTTCACAAACGTTTTGTAATGTCGATAAACTGAAAAGGTATTAAATTTGGAATAGTTACGAGGTATGGCATAAAATTAATCAATAAAATAACTAAACAAAGGTACAATTTGTATTTTACAGCTCTGAAACAGATGATTCTCGTGGCTAAATATTAAAAGCTGTTTGCAAAAGGAGGATAACCACGTTATATAGGTATGATTAGTATTGAGAATGTCAGCTTTGTAGATTAGTGAATAAAGTAGAGCACGAAAATTTCAAGGTTTCAAAGAATTTTGCTTTTAATCGAAGTAACGTATCACTTTTCTAATTGTACTTATTTTAAATTAAAAGCTCTTTTACATGACAAATTTCTGTCAAAACAATTTGAAATATTATCAATTATTCATTGTATTTTTTTTAACGTAATGATAATACGTATAAATGTGTTTTGTCTTGATTTTTACCATAGTTTGATAAACTGTTAGCGATATTTTAAATTTATTCTGCATGACAAAAGCTTGTTTTTATTATTTGTATTTTTGAAAAATTCTTTAACTCAAGTAATATCACTTAATAAAAAAATTATATCATAGTAATGATCACAGAACTTTAATTGTTAACTATTTTTATTTGAAATCATAAAATGCTATAGATTAAAGTTTTAAAAAAAATTAATTTAAACTTTAATGAACTCAATTTATTAAGTTCATTTTAGATATACAAAATATATGTTATTAAAATTAAAAGATAAAAATTAACATATAGCTGGTTTCTAGCAATAATGTAAATCAATGTCTGATATTGAATCGCATCAAAAATAAAAATAGTACATTTCGTAATGGGTATGAAAAGGCTTTATTTAAAAAACGAGAAGCTTACGGCCCGAGGCGAAGGCGAGGGTCGTAACGAGTTTCGTAGAAAAAGCCTTTTTTACACAGGGCGCGTACAGTGGTACTTTACTCCCTTCCAGCTAATTGTAAAGAACCCACTGTACGCTACCTGTGTAAAAAAATCGTATATTCACCACGGGAGTAAATGTTTGTCACCCTCGCGTCTGGCTCGGGTGTAATTTACATACGATTTAAGATATTTTTCATTTTTACTCCCTAGGTGAATAATATACTATTTCATATCAGTTGCGAACCGTATTTTTTGCCATGAGAGCTAAGAAAGAGCAACGAAGTTGCGATTTTGGGGTTAGAATGGCAAAAAAATAATTTTTAATAGTTATATATAAGAATCTGTTGTTAATATTATAACCAACTGTAGCAAAGAATATTGTTGTTATCAAGAATGCACCGCTTTTTTAGTGTTATTATTTCATATATTTATGTAATTATTAAATCGAAATGTATACAAAATATTGAAAAATAATCAATTCAATAAAAGTATTTACTGATGAGGAAAATTTATTGATTGCTAAGTGAGAGTTGTACGAAATTCTTTATTTTATATAAAATTTAAAAGCACTTAACTATCCTCTAGACAAATAAATTATAATAAGTAATAATGTTGAATAATTATAAAATCGTCATTAATAAAAGTCATCTAAATATTCGTATCGATTAATAAATTTATTTAACAATAAATTCTTAATAACTAATTAATAAAAGATGATTATTTTATACATGTCAATCAAATTATAGTATTATATAGATTATTTTATATAAATAAATCTTCTGTAAATTTACTAAATTAATTGATAATATGTAATTAATTAATCTAGTAAATCCAAATAAAATTAATTTACATAAAGCAATTATATACAAACATACTTTAGCATTATTAACTTGGAAAATATCCGGTGTATTATGAAACTACTTTACCTCTGACTTTTGTTTACTTACTACGCATAACTTTCTTCCAACTTTTCCAGAAAAAAGAGTAAACCAATACAGTGATTATTTTTTTAATATATTATAAAGGAAAACAATAAATTTGTCATGTAGGTCTATTTTTAATCAGTCACCTTATATACCTCTGTATAAAAGGGGAAAAAGTAAAGCAGATTAACCGATCAAGTATAAGTCTCAACCTTGAACCCTATTCCACCGTATAGTCATGAAGAAAAATATTGTATTCGAAATCCAACAATGAGAAGGGAAAGGTAATAGAAAAGTCCAGCAAACATATATTACCGCCTGAAGGCTTACTACATCCAAATTAATTTCGATAATGCTTTTTGTGCACAAAATTACGTAACCTTGGTTTGCCTTGTCATTGATTATTTGCAGTAAGTTAGATTGGTGGGACGCGGAAATTACGTACAAGGTCTTGAGCACGTCCACTATAGAAAGAAAAAAAGAAGGGACAAAGTTGTTGGGATGAAAGATCGAAAGTTAATGATTGTAAGAGGGAAAGAGATAGTGCTAAAAGCAAAGTTTGAGTCAGATTGTGGTGATCATTTACTAAAGAATCAAACCGTAACAAAATCATGTAACAAACATAAAAATAGTAAAGAAAATTTTTTTGAAATTAATTTTGTAGAAGTTTAAAGATTTTTTAATTCTCTTGTACTCATTTTTTTTATTTGTTAAATTACACTTTCAGTGTTTACTATTAAATTGTTCGAATACTCATTGAATGCTCATTGTTCCAAAAAAGGGAACATATAAAAACTTTTATAAGTACACACATAATGTAAATACACTATACATGCAAAGTTTCAGAGGTTGTTGAGATTCATAAGTTTTCTCGATGATTATTAATATTCATGCTTAGGTTTTTTAGGTTTTGCATTGTGTGGAATCGAAATTAATTACCGAACTTTCATGAACATTGTAATTCGCTTTTTGATGGCAAGTTGGAAACTGGCGAAGGTAAATAAAGCAAAGATACCCTGGTAGAAAGTTGAGCATATTTTCAGTATATCATCCCGTATTTTATGGGCAGTCGCGATCATATGCTTTTAGATATCGCGATAAACCTCCATTACTCTTAACGAATTATCGCGATGGTACCGGGAGAATATGGTCAATGTTGAATTATACTATATTCATAAACAGCATATTACAAAGTGTGAGTGAGCACACATATGGGAACACAGTTAGTGAGAAAGAGAAAGGCTGTTCACTCCTTGTTTCCTTTTCAGTTCCTAAACGGACAGTCTTACACTGTAAAAAAAATAGCAGAAAATCACGTTGTTGGTCGACGATTTCAATGCGACCATGCACCGTCGACGTTATTTAACTTCGTTCAACGGCGACATTTTAACGTGCTTTGCGTGATTTCACGTAAACTGAACACAAGATTTTTAGATTAAATCAGTTAGATTTTGCGCTTCAACAATGTTAAATAACATCGACGGTGCATGGTCGCATTGAAATCGTCGACCAACGACGTGATTTCTCGCCATTTTCTTTTACAGTGTATTCTCTCACACTAAGTTTACTTATGCACTCGCTCACTCGCACTTCGCACTCACTGATTTTACATGAATGTTTTATTCATAATCATACTGTATATGTTCGCAAATAAATTTAAGTCATACAATAAAGAACAGAAAATGTTGACACTATTACAATAACAGTATATGCATCTTTAATAATTTTAAAGTTAAGTCAAGTCAATCTAACCTGCACATATAGTGATGAAGATAGATGCTTATAGAAGACGAAGCGTCGAGTGATGCGCGCGCAGCTAACATTCAGTATTCACAACTATAGGATATATTTTACGATTGTACAAACAGGCGCCATCGCGGGCAGCATGTATATATACAGATTCGCTTTCTATAAACGATTTTAATTGCAAAATTATTTACAACTCATATGAATTGTAATAATGAATATTATAATATTTATAATTTATTTCGAATCAGAAGAAAAAAATTTTAATTATTATAGTGATTATATTTTATATCAACTCTGTAATCTTTAATATATTATCGTGTATTTATCGGTCACTTATCGCGACTGCGTAGCGACGAGATATAGCCAACAGTTAGTTATCTGAGCATATCTTATCCTTAATTTTCTACCAGGGTATATTGAATGGGAAATTTAGCTTAGTCAATTTAACCTTTATTTGGACTATGTTGACCAATCACATTTGAAAAAAAATAAAAAAACGAAAAAAATAATTAATAAAATTTAATATTAAAAGATACACATTCATCAATTAACGCTAAATAAATTATTTTAAGCATGGAGTACATTATCTATTTCAAAAATGAGAAAAAAAACAATCGTTTCATAAAAATATAGGTTAAATTATTTACTTTTAATAACTTTTAACATTTAATTAAAAGTTTATTGAATTTACTTTTAGTACATTAAATTAAAAATAATCTGTTATTTGAAATCAGATGTAATCCTAAAAGTTTGTTTATGTTCTAATTATGTATTTTAATTTTACTAATAATTATCAGCAGCAGTCTTATTAATTTTACTAATAATTAACAGTCAGCCGTCTTTACATTGGTATGATTAGAAAATATTCATATTTTTGATTGCCGAATGAAATATATTTAAACTTTATATCAATTTTCATAATTTTATAAATTTAAACCTTATTTTTTTGATAAGGTCATTAATTTTATTGTTACGGAAAAACATTTTGTCACATTTGATATTTAAATTTAAAAAGGCTAAGTATTAATGCACTAGTAATGTTTCGTCTACAAACGTTAAAATGATCAATTTTACTTTGATTGATGATGAAGATTGAGAGAGTAATCCCACGAGAAGAAACAAGATATTAAACATTGAAAGTTAATTTAATTAAATTTAATAGTATCAGAAATGGACAGTTTACTTGAAAGTTATTATCATATTGTTTTCGAAAGATAGATGTTTTAATTATCAAAAATCATTAAATAATTGTTTTTCAAGTAAGAAAAATTTATTGTTTTTTCATTTCATTTTTGTGTTATAAAATTATTTTTTTTGTGCATAATTATAAACTAACAATTTAATGGCCACTCGCGAATGTTAGAGAAAAAAATCTTATGATTCCATCTCTCGATTATTTGCATAAAAATTTCATGTCGAATAATCGTAATTGACATCTTATTAAATATTTTAATTTGTATTAAATAAATGCTGACCCATGTACTCGTTTATTAAACAGACAATTTCCTTTATAAATGACTAATATACAAGAATGCAAACATCTTAATAACGACTTGATAAAATTATATGGTTCGATAAAGGTGATTTATTGAGATGATTAGGTAGATAGACGTTATTTAACTTAGAAATTCAACTATACAGATTTACATAGTTTGGGGTGATGAGATATTAAATTTCTACCATAATTCTAAGACTCATTAAGAAGCTATATTCTCTTTCAATATACTTATCATAAAATTTAATTACTACACTTTAGAAAAAAGTTATTGTTGAGACTTGAAATTGAATTTTTTTAAATAGTATA
Organism: Anastatus disparis; assembly: GCA_017163975.1. NCBI lineage: Eukaryota > Metazoa > Arthropoda > Insecta > Hymenoptera > Eupelmidae > Anastatus > Anastatus disparis. The sequence goes on from JAFFSR010000381.1 coordinate 2,525,039, forward strand.
ATAAAGTTTTTATTAATTTTACATTTGATTTTTTTCTATTATAACTCACTTGGAGAGTGTCGGAAGTCGAGGTTAGTGCCGATTTTATTTAATTTTTGAAATATGATACAATAATTTGAAGAAAATCAAAATTTTAGACCTTAACGTTGAATATTTTGATGTATGTAATTAAAGAATTTCACTAGGAAAGTTATTGGAAGTTGCATTGTAAAAAGATACGTTGTAAAAAATTATTAATTCATTTTTTAATGGCAAAAAGTTGAGACATAAACTTTAAATTTTTAATATTCCAAGTTAATGATATTTCAAATAACACTTGAAGCAAAATAATTCTATAATTTTTTATAATAGTTTCATAAACAACTTTTTACGAAAGAATGAAAGGATTCGATATAATTTTTAAATGTGTTTAATTTAGAGGGAAAAATTTTAAGTATGAGCATGTAAAAAAATTATTAATAAATTGATTCATGAACTTGACGTGCAAGATGAGTAAAAACAAGAAAAAAATACGTTTAGCAGAAATATGCAAGGGTAATAGATTTAAGTTGATACTAAAAAACATTCTGCATTTAAAGATCAGGATTATAAAAAAGCTAAGAAGATAAGAGAGTAGAAATTAAGTGAAAAATAAGAAAAAAGAGATTATAATCTCTAGTAACTTTTATGAAAATGGAGTAGTAAACCATTGTTGAATTTCAATCAAGCGACGCACAACAGTTTAACCTTTAATAATAATAATAACTTTATTGTTGTAGAGTTGTTTGCTATAAGACTGCAAATATTAAAATATCTCTGATAATATCGTTCAGATTTTTATAATTTAAGATATGGACAGTATTAAATTCTCCAAGGATAAAAAATTTTTCAAAAAAAGTAAAATAATCAGTTTTGATATTTTTTGTTTGGCCCCAACAATGAAATTTTGTAGACTTGAATTACATAGTAAGTACTTTTTGTGAGCCTTTCATTTTTTTAAAGGAAGTATGTATGGAGTTGCATAATGGTTTAGCTATCTGTAATTAAATAAAAATAAAATTCTTAAATGTCATTATTTGGAGTTTAATATGTTCATTTTTTCTAATGAAATACGTTTAAAATTTAATAAGTAGGAAATTACATATAAATATATTATTGAAAAGTTTAAAAAAAAAAATTTATTCTTTAAAGACCTCAGTAATTATCATGCAAGGTGTTCTAATCTGCTGTCGTTTCTCGTGAAGAGATTAATTGAGAAATACTCTAAGGAAATTTATTAAATAAACATTTAAATAAAAACCGACTATAATTCTAAATTTTTATATTATTTAGATATTATTTTAATACTGACAAGGAAAGTGTTTCACTTTCAGGTCACCGATTTTGCTCAAATTTTGGGAATGTTTTAGATGCAGAAATATGAAGAAAGACAAAATTTTAGAGGCCAATGCTCAATATTTCCCTGGTTACAGGCAATTGAAGAAAATCAATAAAAAAGTTACTAGATTTTTAAACGCTTATAGTTCCTCAGCATTGTTAGCTAGAAGCTTAACACTTTCAGAACCAATGTACATTACAATGTACATTGACATTTTTTGGTTTTTTTGAAATTGTGCAAAAGTGGCTTTAAATTTTGTAAAAAAAACATGTGTAATAGATTGAAGTGAACTATTTCCGATCTCAAACTAAGGACCTAAGTTACTATATCTTTGATAGAAACTGAGAAAACTTGAAAAGAAAAAAGTGAAAAAAAAATTTTTTTATCTCAAAAATTGCTTAATAAATGAACACTTATCATCGCTAAATAGTTATCAGAACTTTTCATGATGAAATAAAAATTCCGTTCTGAAAGGGTTAAACCTTTTTTTAAATGAAAGCTGAGCTCAAATCCTTCCGAAATAGTAGCTATAGTATTATCGAAATCTTATTTTTTTCCAAAGGTATAGCGTAATAAAGATTGGACCCAATTTCAGCTTTTATTATTAATTAATGTTTTAAACAGAAAATTCAGGTCTAATCTTTATTACACTCTAATTTTGAGGAAAAATAATATTTTGAGATGCTATAGGTGCTATTTCGAAAGGATTTGAGCCCAGCTTTTATTTAAAAAAGGTATTAGCTTCTAGATAACAATGCTGAGGAACTATAAGCGTTTGAAAATCTAGTAATTTTTTTATTGATTTTCTTCAATTGTCTATAATTAGGGAAATATTGAGCGTTGGCCTCTAAAATTTTGGCTTTCTTCATATTTCTGTATCTAGAAAACATTCCCAAAATTTGAGCAAAATCGGTGACCCGGTGAAACACTCTTCTTGTGAGTGACATTTTTATAAATTAAAACTTACATTAATATTTTTTCATCACAATTATAACATAACAGAAGAAAAAGTATTCTTATCTTCTCATAAAACATTCTAAAGTAATCTAAAAAGATGCTGCAAATATTTTAAAATTTCAATTTCTGTTTATCCTGAGTCATGTGCTTTACATATAAAGAAACCTTGAGCACAATGGTGAAAAAAACGATGGTTGCTCGAGTTTTATGCTGTCAAGCCTCCATTTATTTCCTGTCTTCATGCGCGACTATTTTATTCTTCCACACCTTTTCATTTTTTAAAATGAAATTTTAAAATTAATTTATTTTAAATTTTCTCATAAAATTGGCTAACGAAAATAATATTTATATTAATTAAATTTCGTACGATTCAATGTTAACTGTTTCGATGAATGTTTTAAACTGAAATATGAAACAAGAGCATACATAGCTACAAAGTATAATAGCAGTGAAATTAACGAAATAAATGTCGGCCTTCATAACGGTACTAGGAGTTTTATTACTTTTCTATCTGTAAAAGCCTTACATAGAGTGCACTTTGTTCCTTTATTTGAGGCGAAATATAGAATGTTTATACACACGTGTATGAAGATAAGGGTCAGGGACGAGAATGTAAAAAAATTTCGAAAAATAGAGAAAGACAGAGAATGAGGTGCATCTATAATCAATAGGTACAGGGTAAGGAGACGAGAGAATGATGAAGCTAAATAAGCTAGCTATTCAAGGATTGGTGATAAAAAAAACACTCTGCAAACTTTTGACGATTATGAGGAATAAAAACTTGTTCTCTTTTTAGTTGTATTTTATTTTTATGTTTCATTCGTTTCTTTTAAAATTCTTCAATTTAAAATTTCGTTTTTCCTTTTTTTAGAAATTATATTCAAGTAATTTAATGGCATACAATTATAAATAAATTTTCAAAACTTTAACAATATAGATGGATAGATAGATATTTATTTTGTAATTATAAATAAAAAAAGTGATGGAAAACAATAAATCAGCATATATAACATAGTTTTTAAAAAATTGCACATAAATAAATTAAAAAATAATATAACAGTGAATAAACTAAACTAAATAATATTGTATGAATAAGTTACTTTAAGTGTGATATTATAGATATTCCGAATACATATAATAATAGAGGTCGTCAGTGGCTCAGTAGGTAGAGCAATGGATTCATAACCTTGAGGACTCGAGTTTGGATCCCGGTCTCAACAGTCGATTGATACAAGCACCACTGGATAGTATATATGCTTTGTTCATAAACATACTAACAATCTCCGTCGTTTATTAGTATTGCAATGATAGCAAAAATACAACAACGTTAAATATAATTAAAAAAAAAACTAATTTGTTATTGACATTTGCTCAACTCCCAAGGTGCAGAGGGGTTGTTCTTTATTTTGTTGACGTTTCGTAAGCATTCTGTTACATAAAATAAAGTCATATAAAATAAATAAATTAAAAGGAGTGTCAAAATTGTTTTGAATCATCTAATCGTCGTGTGTAAAATCGAAAAATGTGATGTCATATGCATATATTTTCTACATTAGAACATAATGAGAAGAATGTACACAAATATTGTTAAAACATTCTATCATTCAGATGAATAAATTTTATATTAATCTTAAATACGAATGAAAAAATAAATTTCAATTTGGATTCACAAAACTTGATGTTAATACATTCTAATTTTTATATGAGTGGGCGTTATAAATACCAAACAAATAAATGGAATTTTTTCTTGCAAATAAAAATTTCATTTCGAACTTAGGGTGGCCTATCGAAATTGTGACGTAGTTTTTATTCATTAAAATTCTAACTTGTTGCATGACAAATATGTTTTTCAACCTACTTCCTTATGTTTAAATATTACATTTGTAACATTGAAGATTTTAGTCAATTTCAAGCTACAGATCTAAAATCAAACTTTTCCTGGTAGAAATTTTATCTAGGCGCCCGTATAAGCTCTCTAGGCCTTTATAGTAAAACTAGATTATTCTAGATAAAAAAAACTAGATGAATGTAGACTAATATAACCCTTGAATGTGCACGCTGCCAACCTACATATTGCGTAGCAGTAATAGAGCAGAACAAAACTTAACCTAATAATGTTCATTCATCGCACCTTTTCTCAAAATAAGTTTATCTGTAATATGCAATATGAAAAGCAGTAAATATCGTGTGCAAAAACATCAACGAATAAAAAAGTTGAAAAATGTACTAAGTGAACAACGGAAAGTACAACAAAATCAAAAACTATCCTACTGTGCTGATGACGAAAATAGTGAAGTAGAGAGTAACACTGGAGATAATCAATATTTTGTTGATAAACAAAATGTTTTTTCACTAAATAATGAAGAGAAGAATATATTTGCTCAAACTCAAGATGATTTTGAAAATTATAAAGAAAGTCATGTTGAATATAGAGTGAAAGTGCCTTTATTACAGATAGTGTAAAGAGTATTGAAAGTAATAATAAATTTAAAAATGTCAATAACGTAGAAACTCCAGAGATTATATTGGTTTAATTAACTTTTATTACTATTTAGTTTATTATATTTTATTAGATTATTGATATTTTTTATAAATGAAGTAAGGTTAGAAGTACAATAACCTGAAAATATATTCGTCATGTTAAACACAAAGTGGCGTCGTCTAGTTAAAGCGTCTATATGAAATTATGTTGCGCCTAACCCTAAATATATGTTAACACCTCGATAGAACTGTACAGTTCTATAAGGGAAAACTATACGGGCATCTAGAAGGGAAAAGCGTTGCACGCCAGTACAGGTTTGTCTAGTTTATCTGTACAGATCTGTCTAGAACTTGATTATTCTAGCTAAAACTGTCTAGTAGCCCGGACTAATTTCTACCAGGGTTGGAAAGAAAAAGAAGTAATTATGTAACAACTTGCAAAGCATATTCTTCGAATGTCTTGATCAGTAACACACGAGTAGCTCTTCAATTGCATATTTATAATAAATTAAGGTGTATATATACGTATTAAAGAGATGTAAAATAGACACTACACCTGTACTCATAAATATTGACCATCTTTCCATTTTATTGCAAAATTTTCGGAAAAGAAATGCATTAGCTTGAAGTATGTACCATAAAGATTATTCAGTTCAATTTTAAAATAAATTAATTCATTAGTTATTGAGAATTTTGGGTTCCAGTATTATTTATTAAAATTTTTCAATTTTGTCCCAGAAATCCAAATATCTGAAAAACTAATGAATGAATTCATTTAAAAATTTAACTTAATAATCATCATAGTATATACTACAAGCTAATACATTTCTTTTCTGGGAACTCAGCAATATAATGAAAAGACAATTAATATTTACGAGTGCAGGTGTAGTGTCCGTTTTACATCTCTTTAAGCCATTAATATTAAATGCAATAAAAAAAATACATTTCTTCGATCACGTAAATAAAGAATATAAATACAAATTCTTTCAATAACACTTCACACTTGCAGCCTTAGCCATACGCTTTCATTGAAACATTCGATTTCTAATTATTATTTATTATATATTTGGTTAACTTTATCAAGTTATTAATAGACTGTTAAACTTCATAAGCTAGAAGAAATTATTTGGAAAAATTTATTTGATGATTTTTTATTAATTTATTAATGAAAAAAATGTTTGATACCAAAATTATATAAATTCCCACTAATTAAATTTTTAATTAAGCAATCAAGAATGTAATTTTACCTAAACTGTACAGCAATTAATATTATTTAAAAAAAAAAAATAGAAATAATGTACGTTACTTGACTTTATTTGTACTCAAAATGAGCATAATACGAAGATTCACTTTAGGAATAATCATATCAAAGCTTAAGAAGGAAAAACTATAGCATTTTCCCTTGCAATTTCATTGATATTAGTTATATAATAATTAATATTATATTTAATATTCGTGGTGCAATATGTACCTGCCCGCCAATCTTTACGCACTCACCCCTAGTAATATACATAAATACACAAATATTTACTAGCATATTTATTTTTGGCACGATTTTATCAAAATAAAGTTTTTTTATCTAATACTTGAGTATAGTGAGAATATTAAACTACAAAAAAAATGTAAAAATTAAAAACAAAATTTTTCTTTTAAATATTAAAATGATTTTTTTTTCATAAAAAAATAATTGAAAATTTTGAATGAACTATACTTTGTGCAACTATTAATAATTATTAGTCTTTAAAAAGATATGTTAAGAATCTAAAAAAATTTACAACAACGTATCAATAAATCATTGCTTTCCCCTAAAACAACTCACATTTTTGGATCGTGGTCCTACGCTTGATCACCCCACCGGATTCTCAGGGTCGATTCCTGTCCTGGATAAAAAAAATTTGGAGTTTCTCGCAACGTAGAAGTCAGAAGTCATAATTTTCTTTTTTTCTTTCTCTTATTTATTTAGCCTCACTTGCCCTTTTTTCATGTACACATGATTTCTTCGAAAGTCCTATCAAAAAGAACTTTTACCACCCCATATGCTGGATGTAGCTTTACAAATAGCAATGAGAATTGAGAATAGCATACTCTTACTATAGTTATATATAAAAATATGCTCAACTTTCTTTTTCTTCCATTCTGTCTTTCACTCTAGTAAATAATTCATGAAGAAAAGAAAATAGATTCTTTTTCGTGTATTAGTTAATTTAAACGTAGAAGAAATAAAGAAAGTCCAATGAAATTCGTTGTGTTCGTTCCACCTTTAAGGTTCAACAAACTTCATTAATATTTATTTTATTGGCTGTGATTTTTCCCCTATCTTTTCTCAACTTCAAGATTCTTAGAAATTAAGTGAATATAAGATTACAGAAAATTGATAGATGCTGTCTACATGCTTATTCGATCATATTAATTCTAAATTTATTCGTACAATTATATTATAATTTTTCTGCATCCTTAAATTCGTTCGTGTTACATGAGAATTTGAAATATATAAAATATAACAGATAGTTCAAAAGTTAAATTAGTTCCAGAAATTCCGTAGGGATTTAGCACGTTTATCTCGATATTTTTATTAAATATCTGGAACTACAATGACAAAATATCGAATTTCCAAAGTCTTACAAGTTTCGAAAATTTTCTTGATAGTTTAGTAATAAAAGGAGGGATAAATTTTTATCCGTATTTTAATGAGTACAGTATATCTCATCAACATTTTTCGAACTAGAAGTAGAAATGTTGAATAAACATCATTTGTTTAGTGCAATAAAACAATGATCATCCTGTAACTTTTGATTCTACCTGTGAACATCTTTTCTTTAATAAAAATTATTTTTGTATACTTGTCAACACAGGAGGAATGTGGATGAAATAAAAATACTATTTTATAGAACTTTTCTTTCCAAAAGTTTATTTAATTTATTTTCAAGCAGTTCTTGAAATGTTAAAACTAAGCAAGATAGCCAGCTCCGTATTCGATGCTATTAAATTTTAATATGTATTTTATTGTATTATTCTATAAATTATTGCTTTCTATTCATTTAAAATAAGAGTGATAATTTATACCTTTGTCATATGATTGTTTAAAAATCATTAAAATGTCTCACTTGAAATTTTGATATAAAAAGTCGTCGAGTTAGTCCAGCAAGCGGCTATCTCGTCAAACCAAACAAAAAGCTTCCATCTTAGCATTTTAGGCAAAAAGCTGCTATCTCAGTATTTAAGAAAAAAACCCGCTATGTTTTATGTTTAAAAACACTAAGATAGCGAGTTTTTGCCTTGAATACTGAGATAGCAGTTTCTTGCTAGAAATACTAAGATAGAAGCTTTTTGCTAGGTTTGGTGAGATAACCGCTTACTGCTCTAACCCGACGAAGTATGCATAAATTAATGTAAGATTCAAAAAATGCATAAGCGATTGAATAAAAAATAAATGATTGGCAATTAGTTTTTTATAAACAATAAAAATTACTCATTTAATCCGAAATATTGAAGAAATTTTAACACTATTATACTTGAAATTTTTTCAATTATAAATACTTTCAATTCTATTAAATAGTTTAATTTTCATCAATCCAATCACATTTTTAGTATTAGTTACATCATTTCTTTTATTAAAAATTTAAAAAATAAATATATAAAAAAGATAGATAATTCTTATTTACAAACATAAAAAATCTCGCACGGATCAACCGAAAGTAAACAAATCCCAGTAATTTCAAGACGGAAAACCTAATCTCTCGGATCCGTAGACAATACAAATCACTCTTCTCAACTTCCCGAAATATAAAATGTTCTGTCAACGCCCGAATCCTCTTACTAGTAGCAATATATTACTTTGTCTACCAGTTAGGAGTAGCAGAAAAAATATTCCTTTTTATTCTGGTAAAAAGAGCAAAGAAAAAAAGGTTCACACCTTCATCAAATGTCAAGAGAGTTTGGCAAAATCAGCCTGTTAAATCCAGAAAAAAAACAAAGAAAAAATTTATCAACAAATTTTCAATACATTTTAAATGTTCATGCTCATATATATACATTGGCTTATAAAAAGAAAAAAAAAGATCGAGCAAAAATGATAGAGTACGGGAAGTGGCCGCAACGTATACAAACCAATTTTATCCCTTTATAAAATAGCGATCTTTCCATCGTCGGTGTTTTTCCCCTCTTATCCTAAAGTGCCGGCTAAAAAAAAGAAGTATGCGCGTGTTATATTTTTTTTTCCTTTAAAAAAAAAAGTCTTTCGCGCGCGCAAAGTAGCAGCAACGCTTATTTTTCCAACTCACCCTCAAAAAATATATTTCGGGAGTGGGGGGAGTTACAGGAAAATACAATTTCAGAGGCTTGGATATGCTCGCGGGGATGAGAGCATATTACTTTCACGTATATTTTGGCCTTGGATGCCAACGATTTCAGGACGTTCTTATACAGTTTTGTATCGAATACTCTTTTTTCTGTGCTCTTTTTTTAAAAGCTTATTTTATCAAAAAAAAGCAATTTTTTTGGTTAACATTAAAAAAAGTTTATTTAGTTTATTGATAAACTATAATCTAAAAGTTGGTGTTACGTGTTAGTAAGAACAAAACATTTAGTATTAATTTGTGTGTATAGATTGATTATTGTTATTGTTGAAATAAAAAAAATAGGAGCTTGACAGCGGTTTACTGACTAAGATGAATGTAGCTTACTTTATTGATTTGACTAAAACAAAACAGCTAATTTAACAAATGATGACCTTAAGAAGTGTTACACAAAAAACCAAACCAATATTCTTTTTCATAAAAAGAACACTTAAGTAAATATATAACTTTTTTTCTAATAAATACACTCAAACCACATAAGTCAAGTATTAAAATCTAAAATCTTTTTTTCTAATAAATACACTCAAACCACATAAGTCAAGTATTAAAATCTAAAAATAATTATTTTTCACGTAAAAAGAAAAAACATACTTATAGATATTTCTTTAAGAAACTATTACCTTTAAAGACATTCTTTATTTTTTTTTCTGATTTTTGTATGATTGATATGTGAAGTATAAAGAAGACTAATAGCTAGCTATTACATTCATCGTTTTGTCTAATGCTTTTTTTATGTTAAAGAATATCTATAATATTTTAGTCTAATGTAAAATAATATGTTTGAATTTAGTATCTTTTTTTAGAAAAATTTCATTTAACTTCACATAGTTTTTAAGTATTTTTACATTTTAAAAAATGTTGGATTATTTTATTTTAATTAACTACTCCTGAATAGAAAAACATTTAATAAATTTTACCTTATCCTCATAAAAATAAAATCTATTTTTAAGTAATTTAAGAACTTGTTGTATCGCAAAATAATTAATAAATTTTTACAAATTTCGTCATTAATGTTACAATTTTCATCTTAATTTATGAACATGAAAATATTTTTTGTTAATTTACGAGGCAGCGTCGGCTTTAGTTCTTTATGCTCTGTAGAGCAGACTTTTTGCGGTGTCTCTTGTAAAGAAGGAAATATAAGTTTTAACAATAAAAATTTCAAATAAATTTATATTAAATAATTTCTTTTCTGTGTCCAGAATCAAGCTTTCTTGCTTTTAAACTATAGCAAATACTATCGTTAAGGTGGCTCAAGCGCTTGGTGCCGTATCAAGCGGGGCCCTGTCTCCGACATCAAAATGTTTTTATTGATAGAGCTATTATAACTAATTAAATAGTATTATTGATTATTTCTTATGATAAGAAAACAATTTTAAGTAATCAAAAGTAATAAAAAAGAAAAAAAATTTTTTGTTTTGTTTTTTTCTCATTACAAGTTTTACTTTGGTACGTCCCTGCTGTTTTGTTGGTTACGAGCACTCTGAACGCACGTTAGCTTTACGTATTGCGTTTGTATCTGACGCGCATGCGCAGAAGCCGCCATTATGTGTAGCAAATTCTATTTCGCATTCTTTTAGATTTATTTTCTCTTGTATTTCTTCGTCAAGTCCTTTTTTTCTTCTTGAAAAATGATCTCCGTGAAACTAACTATAAGTGTATAATTTTTATTTTAACTTGTACTTTTTTATATTAGCGTAAAACCTAATTTATGATTAAGTCCCATAAGAGCACATGTATTAATTACAATTATTAAAACATCTTTTTCTTTAAAAATAGTTCGTCAACCTCTATTTTTCAAAATAAATATCGAAATATTACGATATAAAGAATATTTTAATACAAATTTTGGATAGTTTCACAATTTTAGAAAAAATCGCTTGAGCCACCTTAAGTTGTCAAAGTTTAAATTTTGGACAATCTCATTTTCAATTTTGATATCGTGTGATCCCCAAGTAATCAATATATGCAGGAATCATAACAGAAGTCAGTGAGAGAGGCAGAATCAGTCGGTCAAATGATTACTTAAATATCTATCCAAAATTTATTATAAATGCATTATCTAATTACACGCTTAGTAACTATATTACATTTAGAGTAACAATTTAAGCAAAAATGTTTTAAATTCTTCGCTTTTATAATTAATAAATGTTTCATTGAAATTTTAATGACAAATCTTTACAATTTATGAAATGTTTAATTTTTTTTTAATTTTTAATAAAAATGTTATTTTTAAATTCAAGCGCAATAAAATAAAATTTTAATGGAAGATATAAGACTAAGAGCAATAGATGCAAGACTAGTGATTGATAAAATCATATTAAATACTTGATATGACCTTAACACAAGACGACAGCATCGAGAGTAAATACAAGCACTATAATAGCTCACATAATCGTGGTTAATTTGATAATTTATCACTACCAATCATGCGACCATAACTAATTTCATAGTATTATATTATAGACTAGCAAAGGGGACCAACAGTATCTGTATATTTTACGTGCATTTAAACGCACGTATATGTTAACAACCATGCATAATTTACACGCTTCGTACTTCCCCATTACGAAGTTGGCTGAAAATTAACTTGGGCAAAATATTCTAGATGATTTTTTATTATCAAATTATGGAACTTTAGAATTATTGAACAATCATTTATATTCAAATTCGAAGGTCAAATTCTCGAAGCTTGTAGAGGATATATCGTAACTTTTTTTGTTAATATCAAATAATATTTTAATACATACAATAAAAGAATAGATAAAAAAACTTAAAGCATTCGAACATCTGACAATTAATTCGTTTTTTCAAAACTGAAAATATTTGAGGGTATGGTCAATGTCCCAATTGCTACTCACGAACCTATTACTAGCCGTTCATTGTTAAAAATTTTTTTTTGTATCTAAATAACATTGAGCGGTTAGTAATAGGTTCATTTCTAACAGCGAGTAGCAATTGGGACATTGACCATATACACTGATTAAATTATTTCAGAAAGATTAAAACATTGCTCTATTTTTAAATGTCTCGAATTTTTGTATATATTTATGTATATATTTATCCCTTTGGCCTACTGTTATTACGTGAATTGCATTTTTATAATACTTATCACTATCTACATATAACGTGAACGCAATATTAACTTTTTATAACAATATATGCAAACATCTCATATTGATGTACCACTTTCATTAAAAATTTTTAGTAACTACTTTTGGTCTAATTTCATCAACTTTTTATGCACTTTTAAAAAGTACGAAGTGCATAAACTAAATATATTCTAAAGTGCATACAAAATTCAAGATTTTGTAAAAGTACAAAATATTCATGAAGAATTCGTTGATATATGTACAAGAGCGTTCAAATATTCAGACTTTCTTTGATTATTAACAGTGCTTTGAATTCTCAGAATGAGTAAAGATTTTCAGGTAAATTTTAGTTCTGCATACATCTTTACTTCTTGATATCCAATGTGCCTAGTAAAAAAATCCATTGCCATTGATGGGACTGAAATTGTATTATTATTTTTTTACACCTAATAATACTTGTACAACTTAACTCTTTTTTTCTATAATTGACTTTGTAATAAAAAATAAAATATTCTTTTTTTAATTTTTCTAAAAAATTATTTATAATTGTTTTAAATTATGTCAAACAACTATTTGAATTCATGTTTGTTTAATTTTTTTGAATTAATATATTTTTTGTGTAAATGTTTCTTATGTTACACGAAAGCAAGTTCAATAAGAAAAAAAAGCTAATCTCGTAAAACTGAACTTAGTAAATATTTTAAAATACCAAAAGATATTTTAGCTTTAAAAATTCTTACGGTGCATTACTTTTCCTTTATCGTCCGGCGAAAACGGATTTAACTTTGCTCATCTGAAACTCTAATGTGAGATATATTCTAGATTCAGCCGAAGGTATATTACCTCTCATGCTACGTCCATAAACATGCATGACTATCCTAGACAAAATAATAAGAAAAGTTGTTAAGAAAATAAATGTAACTTATTATCAAAACTTTAATTCTACTTATAAGATTATTACATATCAGTTTTCTTTTTAACGAGTGACAAACTTTTATTTTCCAAAACTGGTCGCTTAAGGTTTCAAGATATATACGTAAACTTAAGATAAAAAAAACGTTTTCTATTAAACATATCAGCCCTAAACAACGTCGGAAAACTTAATAAGTAGCACAACCTTTATGTTAGAACAATAGTTTCTCATACATATCTTATCCAAGAATCAAATACACGATGCTTATGTTCTTTCTCTCTTCTTTTAACATAAAAAGATAGAAGGAGAGAGAAAATAGTTATAAAGATAGAAAGAGAAAGGAAGAGAAAAGGATAGGTGTGAGTTTATTCAAAATAGTAGCAAAAGCAAAATACATATCTTAACTTCCTATCGGCCTTTTGCGGATGGCACGTCGTGCTTGTAAAGTCGATGATATTACGTCTAAAAGCGGAGAGAGAAATTCAGTATGTAGGCGCAATAAGAGTAAATGCTCTTTTTGCTTCCCTTTTAGCAAACAGGAGTAATGGAAATCTAATTAAGAAAGTTTTCAAAACTGATTGCGTACTACGCCGTACTGCGCGTCTTAAGTCCAGTAATTAAGAGAACGCGCGTGCTAGGATTTCGTTTTGCTAAATTTAAAGGATGGATTTTAAATGCTTATTTTGTAAAAGAAATCTAATAAAAATATGCTACTTAAGAGAAAAAGTAACATTAAAAAGTTTATTTTAATTTTTTAATAGCGATAGACAAGGGGCGCACTATAATATTAATGGATTCACGCAAATAAAAAAGGATATACATATAAATGGGGCAATCAAATTTGATATATTTGCTTCTGGTGATAACTTCAAGATTTTATATTTATTTATCATTTCTTAATTTTTTAAAAACGATTCAAATCTTTAATTTTTTATAATTTTTTGAAAATTATCAGTTAACATTTTTTTTAAAACTTTAAATAGTAATTATATGTAAAAATTTATAAAAAATTTATTTTTTAAATGTTTTAAAGAATATAAAAAAAAATTTTGTAACCTAGAAAATTATGACTAGATGTTGTTTATTGGTTAAGCATAGCACATTATGCAACTAGGGAGTAAAGTCGCATATTTCTTCCCAGGGTAGAATTTGCGACGTGAGTGAACAAAGCGAACGTATCTGCTTCCGAGCTATATATACTGCTTTATTCCTGTCTCAACCACGGCCACTTTAGTAATTGAAAAAAGCGAATACCGTGAATGATTGTTGAATTAAAAATTGATTTTAGTTTCTCGTTTATTTGTTTGCCTTTCGGCTCCGGTGACTATTTACATACGATTTTAGACATTCTTTACTTTTGCTCCCTAGGTGAAAAATATATTTATTTTACCGTCTGTTAGAGGAAACGAAATGCCAATATTTGTTCATAAGGAGAAAAATAAATGTAAATTTCTAAGATACAAACTCGATATTACAACCTTATATCGTTATACACCAGTATATACAATTCGATACTGTAACCCGATATCCTTATATATCAACCAAATACGAAAATGCAATCAATTCATTTATTAATATTTATACTTTGCATGTTCCTTCTCTCTCTTTTAAACGTTACATAATATTTTTTCGTATTAAAAAAATTTTTTTACAATCAATTGTAAAATCATTTTTTTTTTTTTTCAAAAAATATTCTAGTTATGAAATTTAATTATTTTATTAATTATTTACATCAGTTTGATTATTTGAATGATTTTTTATTAATCTTCTTAGAGGCGGGAGGACGCAGCTTTTCTCGGTCCGTATAGTTTTGAATAATGTTGCCACAGACTCCCATCATGCTAAAAAGTTACTATAATTTCTGATAAAATTTACAAGAAAAATAGGAATTTTTATTATATTTCTTGTAAATTTTGCAAGAAACTATGGTAATTTTTTTTTCTATAAACGGCAGTTTGTGCCAACTTTATTTAAAACTATTGTAATTTTTACAAGAATATTTTTCTCCTGTATTTGTCCTTCTCCGATTTCTGAAAATAACATTTTATTCTCACATTTCAATCTGAAAATAAGAAAACATTTAATAAGAAAAATGTTTTTTCATTTTCGTACTGTTTGTATTTTTTGCATTTGTGGTTCATGCCAAACTTAAGTTCATGGTTTTGATTCAAAGTTAATGGTTTGGATTTTTAAGTTAATTGTTAATTGTTTAAATTAATTTGGTTTTTAAGTTAATAGTTTGGATTTAAGTTCATAGCATTTAGCACTCTTCATATAAAAAAATAGTATATGCAACACGGAAGCATATATTACGTTTTTATGGACTTCTGTGATTTTGGCACCCTCAGTTGGTTTGGCCCTCGATTTGGCTAAATTAAATTTAGCGAGAGTAAAGAAGTTTAAAGAAAGTAAAGTAGTTCTCTATTCCTGCTAAATTTTATTTTTGGTTCACTTTACCTCGCCACTGACAAGGTAGGAATAAATTAAAAATTAAAGTCAAAATTAATAAAAATAATTTATCAAGCGATTTTAACTATTTTCTGGCGTATTACTTGTTTCACAAAATTCAGACGTAGTAATTAAGACTAGAAAATGTTTTTTGTAAATTTTTTTATGTAAATATTTTCTTTGATCTAAAACAGTAATCAAATATTGAGAATTTGAAAAAAATATAACTAAAAATTAAAAATTGTCTTAACTTTACACAAAAAATAAATATTTATCTCATTTTAATGTTAGTATAGTCAGTAAAATTTATTGAAATTGTTTTAAAGAAAGTTCGAATTACAAATTAGTTATAAATATATATAAATCATTTTTAATAAAATTTTTTTAGATCTTAAATTTTAGTCAAACACTATAGCAGTAAAAGTTTTAGTCATGATTATAAAGTTTACTTATTATACTTCATCTAGTGGGTAAAATTCTTTATTTGTTATTAAAATTCATATTTTTAAATAAAATAATGGAAATATGTTTATGAAGACAGACAATTAAACTTTATGGCATCTTTTTCTACTATCACAAAAGTTTACCATATCAAATTTTAAGTCATTTTGCAAAGTTATTTGTTTACACTGAAAAAACAACTTTATCTGATATATACTGCGGGCTTAACTACCAAAGTCACTTCGTTAACTAACATAGCCAAATAAACTGGCATCGGCTGTTGGTTGCATGGTCGGCATTATTTCATGGTAAACAAAGTAACGTTGACTATGTGACAAACAGAAACTGCTAGCCTTTCCTTTAAATATGTTATCAGAGTAACTCCGGTAGTTACGGCTAAAGTGTAGATCAGATACAGCTTCATTATTGCATTCGATGTGTATATCTATATATAAATGTGCGTTTGTATTTTAATGTATGCGCGCGTGTTCGTAAATCTATATGAAAAATACTTATTCTTAATTTTTATTTTTATTATGAATAATTTAGAATAGTGTATCAGAAATATATTTTTTTCATGACATTTAATTTAAATTTTACTTAATATACATATCAACATAGTATACTTCTGATATATTTTTAATTATTAGGACATTTAAAAAGCGTAATATGGAATCCAAATTTAAATTATTTATCTGTTTTCTCTCAATTTTTCAGTTTTCTGATTCCCGTTTAATAATCGAAGATGAATATAGTAAATTATTCATCCAACTATTATGTGTTTAAACTCAATCGCAAATTTTCAATATGAAAAAAAAATTTTTATCTTGAAACACTGAAATCATTGATAGTTTTAATAATTTAATATATCAAAATAAGTTATAATTTTGAAACAAAAGTTCAATTAGCAGTTAATAAAACACATAAAATCTACTATCTAATGACTTTTGGGTATTTTTATTCTCCCCTTTTTCAATAAAAAAGAAAAATTCACGATCAAGATAAAATTTACAAGCTATATGTACGGAACTATTTGTGAAAGTAAATATCTAAGAATATTATAGAAATGCTTAAAATTATCTACTGTTAGAAATAATCTTTTGCAAACAATAAACTTTTATTTTTTAACAATAACGGCAAACTCATTGATTGATTAAAATTTCGCTAGTGGCTAAAGTTAAACGAAAAAAAAGTACTTAAGTTTTTGTTCATAACCATTGCGCAACGAAAATTCACCTATACAAACTTCCGACTTTCACGAAGCGCAAATATTTGTATTATGCAACTAACATCAAAGTTCGTCGATACTTCTGTCGCACGTGCAATACAGGCACTCAAGCAACATAATCATTAATTTTTTTTTCTAAGCGATTAGCTCTCATATTATAAGATTTTAAAGCGGTAACAAATTTCTTTACGTAAGCAGAATTTCTGTGTTAATTTATAAATTTTTGTAAAAATATATGTTGAACAATCGGTTATCACAACAAATACGATAAGTGTGCTCGTCATTATTATTATATAATATTCCGATAAATGTACGTGTCATTTAATTTATTTCTAAAGATATTATATTATTTTATTATTAAAATAATGGAATTTTCATCAAAGAAAAATACAAAAGCGTCAATTTGATGTGTTGTTATTAGCAAAACTTGGCTTGCCTAATGGTTCGAGAAAATCGATTAAGATTATGAAATCATTTGTGTACAGAAGGTAGGGACTTCATGAAAATGTCAATACACTGCAAAATATTGAAACTTCCATAAAGCCCCAATTGTTAACATGCGTTACGTGATTTAAAGGTCATTCAAAATATTTCTCTTTCTATTACTTTTTGTATTCATTTATTATTGATAGAGTAAAATTCTCATTTCTTTTATTATTTTTTTTTATGTTTTTTTACCATATGTAAAAAAATTTAAATGCATATAATAATACGTAAAATATGTTTTATTTTACACTGATTGTCTTTTATATTTTTATAACTTATAATTTAAAACGTAAAAATTTAAAATATTGTTTAACAAGTTTAAATACGAATATATATAAGAAACTTTTGCTTCAGAGCATCTTTTCTTAAATATATATGAAACTTCAGAAACGAGATTTCAACTCTCAAATGCTTTACTATCTTTGTACCTTCCATCTCTGTTTAAAGTAACAAGACTTTTCAAAGCAGCTATAAAACTAAGCTTCTTCATGAAAGTTTACTTTGACCCTTGTTAAATCGGAAAAAAGTTCTATTTGCATAATATTTATTGTTCATGCTAAAGTTATAACTGATTATAAACAATACGTGAAAAATATTACATAATTCGTTTTTTATCAAAAAATGATTCTAAAGATGCAAAATCGTTCCCACTTAAAAGTGGAGTTCATCTAGGTGCCCCAGAAATTTTTAGAGGTCCAAATCATTCACAAGCCTATTTTCTCAAATATGTTGATCAAGAACCAAGTGGGATTAATCATTTACTTTAATCATTATTTTTATATTTATAATAATCAATTGATTATCGACCCTTGACGTGTATATACTGTAAAAATGCAACTGAACTTATAGAATCGAATGATTAAAAAATTTTCATTCTTTATAGTTTAATGTCGTGGACGAAGTGTGTCTCCTATAGGATACATAAAATTAAATGTCACATAAATCAGTCGTTTATATTAAAATATAAAAAGCATAAAATTATATAGTATTTTTACTCCTCAACAAAAATTCTTATAGCGCTGAAATTTTGTATAATTTTTCCATGGAAAGAAAGGGATGTTAAAAATGTGAAAGTTTTGAAAACTCTATATATTTTTCATTTTTTTACTGTACAAAATGTCTATATTAAAATAAAAAATAAAATTTTTAATGTTTAAAATGCAAACTTGTTTGTTTACTTGATCATATTAATCTCTCGCATTTGTATAATATTTCAATTTCAATTTTATATGTTAATCTTAAGAGCATGACGAAGCTCCCTACTTCTTATAATATTTCCAATCCAAGTTTATGAGTAAACGGGGCGTTTAATCAAGTTTTTTTACAACTCAAGAAATCCATCAAAATATTATATATAAAAAGTTATATACAAATTTTTAATGTATAGTATTTTGAGGTTAGATTTGTCGAGCTTTATATCTATCTAATTTCCAATCCAAGCTTATAAAAAAATAACAAGTCCAAATTATTTTTATTTTAACAAAAATGATTGTGTTGATATATTTTCGACAAATAATTAAATTTGTTTAAATTATGAATTTAAAAAATTATCAATAAAATGAAAAAAGCAAAAATCGGTTCCCGCAGCTCTGACATCCAGCTAAAAATATTCTATATGCAGGACAAAGATGGAGATAACTAAATAAGAGAGTGTCACAACTCTGGATCATGGATTTTGCCAAAACTTTGGGATAAGTTTTCAGATAAAAAAATATGGAAAAAGCTATAGTTATAGTCACAAACGCTCAATATTTCCCTAGTTACAGGCAATCAGAGAAAATCACTAAAAAAGTTACTAGATTTTTAAACGCACATAGTTCTTTAGCGTTGATAGCTATAAGCTTAAACTTTTTTTTTAAATGAAAGCTGAGCTCAAATCCTTTCGAAGTAGTAGTTTAGCATCTCGAAATATTATTTTTTCATAAAGTTATAGCGTAATAAAGATTGGACCTAAATTTTCTTTTTAATACATTAATTAATAACAAAAGCTGAAATTAGGTCTAATATTTATTACGCCATAACTTTAGGAAAAAATAATATTTTGATATGCTATAATTACTATTTTGAAAGGATTTGAGCTCAGCTTTGAATTCAAAAAAAGTTTAAGCTTCTAGTTATCAATGCTAAAGAATTATATGCTTTTCAAAATCTAGTAACTTTTTTAGTGATTCTCTTCCATTGTCTGTAACTAGGGAAATATTGAACGTTTGTGACTATAACTTTAACTTTTTCCATATTTAGTCATCTGAAAACTTATTCCACAGTTTGGGCAAAATCCGTGATCCGGAGTTGTGTTACTTTCCTAGTAAGAAAATATTACATAACATAAGTTTATTTATTACTTTGAATTAAGAGCCAGGATGACTCAGAGGCTAGAACATCCGACTCTCATCCAGAGGGCCGGGGTTCGAGTCCCGGTGAGGGTGGGATCTTTTCCATTTTTAATTAAAAGTGGAAGATGTCCCGAACTCATTGACACCGTGGTGGACCACCTCCGAATGATTTTCCACGGTTTTAACAAAAATCACAGATAATCATTGGAGGGTCGGTAAAGCAGAACGCGACTGCTCCACTACTAAAGTTAAGCCGGAACGTTTTGCCGGGTTGGTGTGAGCTCTCGATGTGCTAAAAAGGATGGGTAGAGCGAGTTTCCCCGCCGGAGTAGGCCTGCACGACCGAGCACGCACACCTTCCGGGGTAAAAAGGTATGGGTTCGAACGCGAAAACACCGGAGCACATAGGTGGTCGAGGTGTCCCGTAAAAAGGTTGTAGAACCTGTACGGGTATGGTACTTGAAAGATAAAGATATTACTTTGAATTATATTATTAAAATATTATTAATTCATTGATTTTTCTCAAATTCTGTAAATATTTCAAATGCATAAAAATTCGCAAAAAGAATTCTTTGTCAGTGTTCTAATTTTAAAAATATTCTAGAATAAATTGGCACTTAATATTTCACACATAAATTAAATAAAAAATATAATGATTCAGCTAAGTTAATTCAGTTAAATTTTGTTACTGTTTCAGGGGACGAGTGGTCAGAGAACTTTCCGTATCAAGTATTAATCGGTACAGGTGTGGCCCTCATGGCATTGGTGTTACTGGCAGCAGTGAGTTTTCAATGCTCAGCTACATGGAAATGGCTTATCGGAGTTACCCGTCAAGATGGTCAGGATGATGTCGAGAGCAATCTTTCACAACAAAATGCAATTAGAATCAGTCATTCGATGCCTGATTTGCAAGCTGAACCTATTACTCATGAATATGTCCAAGAACAAAAAGACAACAAAAAAGTATCTGGTGTAAATACTCCTATGTCTTTGCATGATTCGTTGTTGTTTGTATGTTGTTTTTTCTTTTTTTCCTCTTTTTTTTAACATAGTAATTTAAGTTATTAAAATTACAAAGATAAGTTGTAATAATTTAAAGGGATAAGATATCTTTAATTGAAGTAATTACTTGGAAAGTTCCATCCTTTTATGTTTTTTTTTGTAAAAGATATGCTGAATTTCGATACAAGTGCACAAAGAAAGCTATTTCTCGTATAATCATAGAAAACATTCATTCATGCATGACTTGCTTTGTTCTTTTCTAAATTCTAATTTTTTTACTTAAATCAAGTTTTGTTTGATAAAAAAATGTATTATTTTGATGTTCGGTACGAATAAATACATTCTAGGCTACATATCATTATTAATTGAATTAATTTAACCAACTTAACCCTTTCAGACTTGAATTTTTATTTCATCATAAAATGTTTGATAACTTTTTTAGGATAATAAGTATTTATCTACTAAGCAATTTCCGCGATGAAAAAAATTTCTTTTCCTTTTTGCTTTCTCATAGAGAAAGCATTGTATTGATAAAAAATTTTTTTTCTATTTTTTCATCAATTTTTACATATTTGGACTCGAGGAGTCGAAATAAGTGGTTTCCAGAAAATTTATGTATGTGTGTGTGTTTGTGTGTGTGTATTCATTACGCCAGTTAGATCTCGAAACTACTCGATATGTTCGCTTCAAATTTTGCATAGAATTTTTTTTGTCTAACTGATGCAGAAACTATAGAAAAAATTTTTTTGACGTAGTTTTAATTTTAGAGCTATTTTAAGAATTTTAAAAAAATCTTGATTTTTAATTTTTTTTTTGTATTTTACGTCAAGTACTCGATAAATTTGCTTTGAAATTTGCATGGAAATTATTTGCGACTGCCAAAAGAAGGAAAACTTAAAAACTGATTTTCTTAGCACAGTTTCAATTTTAGAGCATTTTTAAAATTTTGAAAAGTATTTCATTTAAAAATTTTTTTTATTTTTCGTAAACCATTCGATAGATGTTCTCCAAAATTTGAACACAATTTATTCGCTACTATCTGAAGTTTTTGAAAACTAATTTTCTTAGCGTAGTTACAATTTTAGAAAATTTTAAAGATTTTGAAAATAATTTTTATTTTTTATTTTTTTTTATTTTACGCAAAGTACTTGATGGATTTGTTCTTAAATTTGTAGAAAAATTATTTACGGCTGCCAAAAGTAATTAAATTTTTGAAAATTAATTAGTCTAGCGTAGTTTCAATTTTTGAGCATTTTGAAAATGAAAAAATTTTTTTTTTTAATTTATTTATTTAGCCAATTAAATTTCGAAAACTACTCGATAAATTTGCTTCAAATTTCACATACAATCTATTTTTTTGTCAAACTCGGCAGAAAGCTATTGAAAATTGGTTTTCTTAGTGTAGTTTTAATTTTACATAACTTTTAAAATTTTTAAAAAAATTTTAATTTTTCATTTTTTATCTATTTTACGTAAACTAATCGATAGATTTGCTCTAAAATTTGTATACAAGTTTTTCGCTACAGTTTTTATAAAAAAAGTTTTCGAATAATAATTTTCTTAGCGTAGCTCTTCGATCACTTCTTCTGATTTTTTATTTGATGCTCTCACTAACTGTTTTCTTTCTTTCTTACTTCCTCTCTTTCCTTCTATCTTACCCTGTTACTCACACTATTTTCATCTATGCCTCTCTCTCACTCTTCCTATTTCCTAATCATTCTCTTATACTCACTAATTTTTCTTGAATAGAAATTGTTTTTTACATTAAAATCGCATTTAAAAAAATAAAATAAAATTGCTCTAACTCAATGAGCTCTATGAGAAAGTATTGCGCCAAAGCACTTGGCAGCCTTTTTTTATTTAGATAGATAGAAATTCATTTATTTGTATAAATATACAAACAGCGTGTAATACAATCTATAAATATAAATATAAATATTGTACTTAAAGTTGATATCACAGTCGGATAACTAATTCTAAAAATACTGAACAAGTAAGTCACTATAAAAAGTGATATCACAGATTAATAAAATAAAATTATAAAAAAAGAAATACACCCAATAATAAATTAAAAAACAATCATTTAATATATATCAATCATAATGTTAAAATTTGAAAGAATATAAAAATAACAAAATAAAATAATAAAAAGCGTATGCATAGCATTAAACGCAGTCAATATATAAAATTAAATGTAATTGAAGTTAAAACTATAATATAAATTATAATTTATATAATAAAAAAATAATATTTTTTTTTGCGGAGCCCTGACTAGATACGGTCCTAGGCGCACGAGTCTCCTTAAGCCTATATATGGGTCATTACAAAAAAATTAACATATAAATTAAAAGAATAATAAATATTAATCGAGGTCAAGCAAGTGTCCCTTACTGCAGCCTTAAATCTGCTGAGAGATGGAAGATGTTTAATCTCAGCAGACAGGGAATTCTAAAAATGCGTACCTTGAATTCGGAAGGAATTTCTGTCAGTTTCAATAAGAGCACTGCTAGATCCTTAGTTTTTCCCCTAGTAGCCACCCTAGGTAAACATCTAATGAAGGTACCAACTAAATGCTCCGAAGTATTCATGCACACGATTTTGTACATAATTACAGCCAAAAATACTGTCTCCTCAAATCAGTACGCAGCCAACCGAATGCGGCTGTATAAGGAAGAACATGGACTCCCATTATTTATGCTTCATTTGTCATTGCTGTATATTTTATTGTAATTTTAAAAGTAATATAATCTTTCGTAAACAATTTTTTTCAATAGGATGGTCAATTATGTTTTAAGACAATTTGTCTTACTTTTGCTTTCTCATAGAGAAAGCATTATATCGATAAAAAAAGTTATTTTCTATTTTTTCATTAATTATTACATATTTGGATTCAGGGATTCGAAATAAGTGGTTTCCAGAAAATGTCTGTATATGCGTTTGTGTGTGTGTGTGTGTGCATTCATTACGCCAGTTAAATCTCGAAAACGACTCGATGAATTAGCTTCAAATTTTGCATAGAATTTATTTTTTTGTCTAACTGGTGCGGAAGATATAGAAAATTTTTTTTTTCGTAGTTTTAATTTTAGAGCTATAAAAATAATTTTTTTTTTTTAATTTTAATTTTTTATTTTTTTTATTTTACGTTAAATATTCGATGGGTTTGTTCGAAAATTTGCATGGGAATTATTTGCAGCTGCCAAAAGAAGGAAAACTTCTAAAAACTGATTTTCTTAGCGTAGTTTTAATTTTAGAGCATTTTTAAATTAAAAAAATAAATTTTAATTAAAATTTTTTTTTTATTTCACGAAAACTATTTGATAGATTTGCTCCAACATTTGAATGCAAGTTATTCGCTATTGTCTGAAGAAAACAAACTTGGAAAACTAATTTTCTTAGCGCAGTTTTAATTTTAGAGCATTTTGAATATTTTGAAAAAACATTACCAGATTCAAGTTTTGTATTTGCACACTAGAGCGTACAGAAATTTAACTGAAAACTACGATTTTTATTTATATACGGAAAGAAAAGAAAAATAATCATATTGATAATTTCAGAAACAAGTAAGGAAGAATAAAATTCACATAGTTTTCGTAGATCTGGCAGCCTTCGATGCAGTGGATAGAAAAATTTACATTAAAATCACATTTAAAAAAATAAAATCAAATTACTTAAACTCATTGTGCCCTATGAGAAAGCATTGCGCCAAAGCACTTGGCAGCGTTTTCTTTTCGAATTTTCTCAATTTTTATTAGGAATATAAAAACTTAGGCCCTCAGCTTGAGATCCGAAATAGTCCACGCCAAACTAATCCACGTATTTATTTTAAAAAATTTGAAGTCTTTTTTTGCACAATAAAAAAAAACGGAAAACATCAATGTCCATTCCAGTGGACACCGGGTCAGAAAGGGTTAATTACCATATAAACAGTTGAAACCAAAAGGGATTATAATTAATTTAAATAACATTAGTTATAAGCACTTTTCGTTTATAGACCCTTAATTATTGTTTGCTTGTACATGAACAATAGTTTAATATACTTTTTGATAAATAAAAAATAATAAAATTTATTGAAAAGCTATTTAATAATCATAGCATTTATGTATTTCACTGATTTATTTTTTGACTGCACTTTAAAAGCATATATCAATTGTATTTCAATTTTCATTTACGTCTTTAGTTTAATAATAAAGTAGTTTTTTAAATATACTTTAATAATTCATCAATAATTTTTTATTTATTAAAAAATGTTGAGTATAGCTATGCTTTATAGTAAAATTTTTAAAAAACTTTAAAAATATTTATATATATGTATTTGAATTTCGAATTTAAGGTTCTACGACAGACAACTTTACCTATTGTACCCATGAGACATCAAAGTTTCCAACGTCAGCTATCGCACCGACTTGATTTGCCTAATATCAAATTTAGCATTTGTAGTCTAGAAAATCGTAGCGATTCACGAATTGGCCTTATCAAAGTAAGTTTCGTTATTTTCTTTTGAAAACAATTCTACAAACTTTGACAATCACGATCTTGGAATATTAATATAGTTTATATTCATATTAATTTTCATTATTATAAAATTTAATATTTCTAGATGAAATTGCAGAAAGTAATATGTAAATAATATTACATTTAGCAAAATTTTGTTTAAAAAAGTATTCCATTATTTTCAATATTTTGGTGCACGTTTAAATTATTTCTGAAAGGTAATAATTAAAGGAAAAATAATAATTCCTCTTGCTTTATCTGGAATTTCTTCCCACTAAAATATATCCCTGATAACATTCCGACAACCAGGGTAAATGTTGTATGAACGTTGCTTTTTAAAAGAAGAGCTTAATAAATTTTCCTGCGGTTTGAAATTTTCGATATCTGATACAAGATCTTTAATAAAGGAAGCTAAGGCTGAACAAGTGATAAAAGAAATATTTATGCAACTTTATTTCTATCCATACGAATTCTTTGCATAGTCATACTTTTTCAGTTAAATTTAAAACCATCTTTTCACGATTTAATTATTACACTCATGGAAAATTTGATTCCGTAAGAATAATTTTTGTAATTATAGTGGTACTTTTTTTATTTATAATAAAAATAATAAATTATTTAAAGTGTAACTTGTCATCTAGCGGTCTATTACTTTTCTATTTATTTGGAGAAAAACATACACTTGAAAAAGTTTCTGAAATATTTTTTGATAAAAAAACTTGTTACTATTGTTTTTTCTTATTCATTTTAGCCATGTCATCGTCTAGTTTTTCCAATATCAATATTTCTATCTTCAACTATGTTTTTCGCTAAAATATTAAAATTCGAAATTAAAAAAGAGCTTGTCCAGTAAAATTTCATTGTAATTATGAAGTTAATTATGTATCATCTTGTAAGACATGATTATTATCACCCTTCAAATCATCCAATCAAATACTTACTTTTGAATCAGTCTTTATTCTTGAAGTGACATTTGTGTTGGCGTTTTCTAATTCCATTAGTGAAAATGATCAATGGTAATAAGATTTTCTTCGAAATCGCTCTCTCTTCTTCCACATTTTCATTTCACACTTAATTGCTTCTGACGATCGTTATTAATATATTATTGGAAGAGAAAACCCTGAAAAAAATAGAAAAAAATATTTACAGTGAAATATAA
Organism: Anastatus disparis; assembly: GCA_017163975.1. NCBI lineage: Eukaryota > Metazoa > Arthropoda > Insecta > Hymenoptera > Eupelmidae > Anastatus > Anastatus disparis. The sequence continues at coordinate 2,551,782 of JAFFSR010000381.1, forward strand.
AATGATTGAGGTTTCTTATATTGCATAATCGTGATTGATTATTTATCCCGCCTCTCATTAACGTCTTGTTTTCATGTTAATTTTCATTGTAGCCTGAACTTTATAAAAAGGATTTGACACGTCAGGAGAGTGATGAAAGTTCAAGTACTGGGGAAATGGAGACCGCAGGAAAACTTCATTTTACCCTTAGATACGACAAAGAGATTGAAGGTCTTGTTGTAAAGGTAAGCTAATTTCCTAAAAATCTAACATTCATTTTTTCTTCAGTAAGAAACTTAATTTAGTATTGTGTTTGAGAATTCAATACATTGTAATTAATTTTTATTGAAACTGTTTTAAAATTTATAAATTCAATAAATGTATAATACATGAAATATTCTTGAACGGTTTGAAACTAAAAATTCTTGAAACTCCTATAGAAATTTTATTTAACACCCAGAACATACAAAAAAAATGTCAGAGATGAAAGTTAGGGCGGTCAAATTTATCGAACTATTAAACATTGTAATTTTAGCTATCTTTTGCTCAATTATAAAATTTATGAATTTTTTACTTGAAAACTATTGATTTTTTAGAATTCTAGTTAGAAAGAATGTGCATAATAAATTTAAATTATTGCAATAGATTTCTTTTTTTTTATTACAAATAAAATAAGTTGTAATAAAAGATAAAATAATGACTGTAAGCACATTTCTTATCTTGTTTTGCTGAAGCCAAAGACTTATGAATTTTTTATATGAAAACTATTGATTTTTGAGAAAAAATATTGTAGAAATGCTTTTTAATTGAAATAATATATAAGGTATACTTAGATTTTTGCTGATATTCATAAATTAAAAATATATTTAAAAAATTTAAATTTCTATATTTTAAAAAATTTTTGATAAATATACAGCTTTAATCATAATCTATAAAATTACATATATGTTCTACGTATTGCATTAAACAAAAAATATTTGTTTAACTTTTCCAAAAATTGATAGTTTGCGAGCAAAAAATTTATAAAGCTTTTGCTTTAACACGGGAACAGAAAAGAGAATATTGCTTCTATGTTCTTCATACTTTTGTAACAATGGACTTACTTACACTGTCAAAAATGTCATGAAATTTAATGTGGTAAAGTAAAATAATCTAATTATGCTGTAAAATACATGAAATTTACTACAACTTGCATAAAAATTAATGAATTTTTCAGTAATCATGCTGCGAAATACATGAATTTTAATGTAAATGTACATGATTTTCATTTAATGTACTGGCTTGAAATTTGCTTCCATTACATGTAATGGAAACAACTGACATTTTTTTTAACAGTGTACATTTACTTCTCCACCTCTCGCCGTGTCTAATTTTTTTATTAGAAAAAAAAATAGAAAAAATGAACAGTTTGAAAGTAAATATATTCTCCGTAATTATTTTAATACGCGTTACAATTAGGTTAGCTAAAAAATAATCATATGCTAATATTGTAAAGAACCACAATTTTTTCTAAGGATAATCTCTGAAACTACATATTATAAATTTTTTTCACTCAGGAAATATATTATCCTTGATTAACGCAGGCTATTTTTAATTTTTATAAAAATAAATATTTGATCTGAAAAAATACTGTTCAACCACTTTATAAACTAGTGTTGATCTAATGATTGGATGAACCTAAAAAAATTTATTAGGAAAACATTAATCGTTGGCAAATTCAAAAAAAGATATTAGCGATATCATATAGCCAGCTATTATATTTAAATTATTTAAAAAATTAAAGGTAGATAAAATTTCTTATTTGCAGCATATTGTTTGATTTATATTTTAAAAGATATTTTATGAGAAACGCAAAAAATATATAAAAATTGCTCATATATTTAATACAATATTGAGTTTCCTTCTTTTATTGGTAACTATTTAATGAAATTATTGAAATGAAAATTTAGCAATTGTATAACAATATTGAAATAAGTTATCAAGATCATGTTGTTTGAGGTAAACCACTGGTTTAGTACTAATCTAATATATGGACGCCTACGTAACCGCAACACACTTTACAGAGTTTATACGCGGGAAACCTATATTTGGGAAACATTTAACGTGCCACTAGACTATACACTTCTCTCGAAAAATATTTTATGATTAGAAAGCTTTTGATCCAATTAAACCATTTTTAACAATGTATACACTGATCCACGTATTTTTTAAAAATATTAACGTAAATCGAAATAAGTTTGTTACTTTTATTTTTAAATCTTACTTTCAAAAAACGATGAGTAATATTAAAATTTTTGAAAAATTTTTAAAATAAAAAATAATAAATAAATTATATAATTCTAAATTATGACTTTGAACAAATTAAACATCATCCTAAAAGCACGTGAATTTTTTACAATCTTATACAAATAAGATTCAATGGTACACTTTTCGTGTCAACTAAATTTTAGTTGAATTGCATATTTTATTGAATTACAATTTTATAAAGTACAAACATAAATAAACAATTGTTATTTTTACTCGAACAAAATAAGAATTAAATACAGAAAATTTTTTTTATCGATTTTTGTTATAAATTTCAAATTTTCCGTTTTTTAAAAGTATCAGAATTAATATTTTAACGCTTTGTTTTCAATCATTTTCATTTCTGAATTCTTTACTTTTTCCGGTCATTAATTTGGTATAAAAGTAAAATTAAAAATGGTCTATTTTATAGTTGCACAATTAAAAATATTCATTTTTTGAAGCATGTATTAATCACTGTGCAAATATATGGCTTAACAAGTCTTTATAGGTATCGCTTTTTCGATTTCCGATAAACTCGTAAATTCCAATGCTATATCACACAAGAACACTATATGTATACGCACGTAAAGCGAATCTTGGTATAGATACAAGACGGTATTGTTAAGTTTAATTTACAAGATCTATATGAATATTGATTTTACTTTTCTCCAATGTTTGCAATATGTATCGCCACTGGTTGAATAGGGTTTGCGTGGTTTTATATACTTATGCGATTTATTTGTAGTAATTTCATTATATTAATTTGTAACATTAATTTTTTAATTTGATGCGTAAAATTTAAAAAAAAAAACAGAAAAAAAACATATCTTCTTTCGCTATAAATGTCACTAATATTTTCTTCATTTGTCTTCGAGGTCTATGCTCAAGTCATTTTTCCAATCCAAAAAGCATAACTGCAGTAGATATACCACTCAATAAGAATTTCGATCTAAAATCACAGATAAAAAGAGAAAATTATTTAGATAAGGAACGACTTTTTGAATTAAGAATTCTCGTAAATCTCTATAGCTCATAAATTCTACAAAAAATGACGCTTTTTAATATTTTAATTATCATAGATGAGTGTAATTTTTTATGATAAATCCGATGATATAAATAAGTCATTTTCCGAAAAAAAATGTAGATATCGCCTTTTTACATTTGCACGTCAGTAAATACTTCTAATAATTTTAATTTTTTAATTTATTATTGCGTTTCATTACTATCAATCGTCAGAATATAATAAGGTATTTATAAGAAATGTTATGAATAAAAAATTTTTATTTCAAATAAATATTATTTATTCCACATTAATTATTAGTAAATGACTAGTTGAAATTTGAAATTAATTTAATTCGCAATATATCAATATGTAAATAAAATAGAACGTTATGTATAGCTCATGGTGATTCTTTATTAAAATAGCCACAATTAAATCGATACGTCAGTGTACAAGTGTAAACTTTAATCGCGCTCCGACGTACATAATTATTATTCGCGTTGACGAAGCTAACGCCCAACATAGTTATAAGAACGACATATCTAGGCTACTGGATATTATGTATCCTACCTGATTCCGGCCTATATATTTATTTAAAATGAAGACACGTAACTCAATGCTCGTCCTAATTTCCAGCAAGCGCGTGCCCTTCTCAAGGTTTTGGATTTATTATTTGTGTGTAGAATAAATAGGATTAATTTATATTAGAATAAAGTTTATTAATACAAATCCTTTTATAAGTGAAATCATTTAAACAAACTTACAAGGAGAGTGTTTCACTTTCGGGGCACCGATTTTGCTCAAATTTTGGAAATGTTTTCTGGACGCAGAAACATAAAGAAAGCCACAATTTTAGAGGCCAACGCTCAATATTTCCCTAATTACAGACAGTTGAAGGAAATCACTAAAGGAGTTACTAGATTTTCAAACGCTTATAGTTCCTCAGCGTTGTTAGCTAGAAGTTTATACCTTTGAATAAAAGCTGAGCTCAAATTCTTTCGAAATAGCACCTATAGCATCTCAAAATATTATTTTTTCCCAAAGTTAGAGCGTAATAAAGATTGGATTTGAATTTGCTGTTTAAAACATTAATTAATAATAAAAGATGAAATTGGGTCCAATCTTTATTGTGCTATAACTTTGAGAAAAAATAATATTTTGAGATGCTATGGATGCCATTTCGAAAGAATTTGAGCTCAGCTTTTATTTTAAAAAAGGTATAAGCTTGTAGCTAACGATGCTGAGGAACTATAAGTGTTTTAAAATCTAGTAACTTTTTTAGTAATTTTCTTCAATTGCCTGTAATTAGGGAAATATTGAGCGTTGACCTCTAAAATTTTGGCTTTCTTTATGTTTCTGCATGCAGAAAACATTTCCGAAATTTGAACAAAATCGATGACCCGAAAGTGAAACACTCTCGTTGTTAGTGTAAAATGATTCCCCTTATAAATAATGTGCATTTTTTAAGCATAAATTCACAATAAATAATAAATGTAAAAGTGTAATTTATTTTTTGTAAAGTTTCACGAATAATACGACTAGAGTCACCTTAAGTGTCTCTACTATACGTCTTGTAATCAGCTTTTGATATATCACCGTTGAAGACTAAGGAACAAAATATTATCTAATTTTTAATATTTTAAAAATACACTTTTGTATAAGGATTCAATTTTTTTGTTTTTTAATGCTTTTAACGAATTAGTCATTAGAAAAAAGTAAACTTCGTATCTAAACTTTTTAAGCACCCTGTTTGTATGTATAACATTGCACTAGTCAAACGTTTCAGTGTAAATAATTAAGTATAAAAAAAGTTCTAAAAACTTTATATTATTTACAAGATTAATAAGTTTGAAGATAAAGAATTAATTAACAAAAAGTAATTTTCTTATGAAGATTATATTTTATTCATTCAGCGAAAAAAATATTTTTCACTCCATTGTTCATAAAAATTGAAACTTGAGTGGAATGCGAAAGTTGTAAACACGTGCTATGGGGTGATCATATCCCTTCCGCGGTGAATATGCTATTTTCTCAATAAAAAACCGATAATAAATTCTATTTTAGACGTAGGAAAGAAATGCCGTGCTTTTGGCCAGGCTTTAAGGAAAATTATTTAAATGATTATAATTATTAAAGAGATATAAAGATCTATATGCCGTACAAGTGAAAAAGACCATAAGTATATATGAAATACTTATCTTTTTCACTTGTACGGCAGTATAACACATCAACTTTACCATGCCAAAACGATCATAATATTTTATAAACATAAATATATTAATTATTATCTATGCCATAAATATTATTTAATTGAATATCTGTAAGTTAACCCATTGATTAATCATACTTGGTTTTTTTATTACAGTAAAAATCATTTGAAATTTTGTATCATATGAACTTAAAAGTAATTCAAAACAATATTTACAGTGAAAAATTTAAGTTAAATTCTTCCTTTTTTTAGAATTATTGCTTTCGTGTGCATATATTATAAAATAGTTTATAAGCTTGTTAAGTAGGAATGTTACCAAACTCTACATCGTCTCAAGGAGATGTAAAATGGACACTACACCTGTACTCATAAATATTGGCTACCTTTCCATTTTATTGCAAAATTTTCAGAAAAATGCTTTAGCTTATAGTATGTATTATGAAGATTATTCAGTTAAGTTTTCAAATAAATTCATTCATTCGTTATTGAGAATTTCGGGTTTCAATGTTATTTATTAAAATTTTTCGATTTTGCAGTAGATATCCAAATATCTCAAAAACTAATAAATTAATTTAGTTGAAAATTTAACTAAATAATCATCATGTCACATACTACAAGTTAATGCAATTCTTTTCTGGAAATTCAGCACTAAAATAGGAAGATAGTTGATATTTATCAGTGCAGGTGTAGTGTCTGTTTTACATCTCCTTAAAATAATTACTTATTAGTTGGATATTAAAAATTGTTGTTGTTTCAAATATTAAATTGATATCAATAATTTAAAAAAATATAAAGTAAATATTGTAAATAATAACAGATTGGATTGATTCTTCTTAATAAGTCAAAAATTATACAACTATTAAAATTTAATTATTTGTTTGATCGACTAGTTGACAGACCCGATCTTCATAAGGTATACGTTATCGTTACGTGGACATAGTGATAATAGGTCGATCAGAAGCTTCATGATCACCGCTAGCACGACATATTAGTAAACGACTGTTGGTGACAGTTTAATGTATAAGATAACTGGTGCTCCCCACGTATAGTAGTTATGAAAACCCATTGATTAGCCACTCCTAAACTAATTTTATATTCGTTAAATATTTATTTTTCAAACAACAAACTTTATCGCAATTTCATAAGCATTAATTTAATTAAAATTGTTTAATGTTATTTAATAATTTAATCTTATTTTTACAGGTGCTGGAAGCTCGAGGATTACCTGTAAAGGATATGTATGGTAGTAGTGATCCTTACGTGAAGATTTATCTTTTACCGGACAGAAAGAAAAAATATCAGACAAAGGTTCATAGAAGGAATTTGAATCCAATTTTCAATGAAACTTTTATCTTCAGGTAATTTTTATTAAAAAATATAATTAAATAATCAACGAAAATAAATGAAATATATTTGATTGAATATTAATTAATATGATTGATTAATTGAATGTTTTATTCTTATTTTATAGCGTTTTGTATGAGGAATTGCAAGATAGATATTTACAATTTTCAGTATACGATTTTGATCGCTGTTCACGTAATGACTTGATTGGCCAAGTTGTTCTTAAAGATCTTGAGAGTAACGTTGATTTTGAGCGTGACCTTGATTATACCATGGATATCATGTGTACACAGGTGCAAAAATAAATATTTTTCATTATCATATTGAATTTTACATTATAAATCTTCATTAAAAAACCACAATTTATTAATCATAGAATATGCAAATTTTTATTGTAAAAACTCAAAAAAATTGTAACTTTTTAAAATATTATATATATTATAATTTTCTCATGATTTAAATAATTTTCAGGATAAAGTGGATCTGGGTGAACTGTTGCTGACACTTTGCTATTTACCAACAGCTGGTCGACTAACCTTAACGGTTGTCAAGGCCAGAAATCTTAGAAAAATGGACATTACAGGATCATCAGGTAGATTTTTTAAATACATGTTGAAACATAATATCTTTATACAGATTCAATTATTAAATTTTCATCATTTTCTAGATCCTTACGTGAAAGTTTACTTACTGTGTCAAGGTAAAAGGTTAAAAAAGAGAAAGACAAGCGTTAAAAAAGGATGCTTGTGTCCAGTTTATAATGAAGCAATGGTCTTTGATGTGCCAGCAGAAAATATAGAAGATGTTAGTCTTATCGTTAAAGTGATTGACTACGATAGGTAATATAATAGATCTATTTGTTAACAATTTTTTAAAATTATGTTAACATAAAAGATATATTATTTTTTTCTCATTACTCATATATTTTCCAATAATACGTAATTTAATCAATTATGTTCGTATTATTTAAAACAAAAATAATTTTTATTATTTTTATTCTTATTAGTGATAATAATAATAAAATAATTAATAAATTAAATAAATTTATTTCTATACACGTAATTTCTAGAATGTAAAAAGAGTCAATACAAATATTTTATAATAAAACTATTCGTGTTTTAAATAAATAATAATTTTCTTTTAAAGAATCGGTTCAAATGAATTAATGGGCTATGTTGCAATCGGGGCGAATTTTCTCGGAACTGGAAGAGATCATTGGTTGGCAATGCTTGACAATCCTCGAAAACCTAACGCGCAATGGTACACATTGTCAGAAACGATTTCTGGACATATTCCATCGAGTGAAGAACTTCCAATGAGTTTGAGCTGTTTAACCAGAAGGTAAAAATTATAATGTCTGCATATTTTTTTAATAAGTAAAAGTAATTACGATATAATAATTTAGTTAAATGATTCGATAAGTGTAATTATTCGAACTGATTTGTAATAGGAGAAAATTCCTAATATTTTTCATCTAAAATAAATTTAATAATTAGATTTTATTTGTTCAATAATAAAAAATATTTATGTCTGCAGATGAAGGTGTAATTCTGAAAGTCGTTGTTGCGACCTTGGAGCTTTTACATTTGACTCAAGTTTTGAGGATTAAAGAACATAAATGGGGCATTGGAAAATTCATTTTTTGGATCCCTCCAGAATTTGTCAGACAAAGGAGAATGTAACTTAAGATTTACTGAAAGAATTTGGAGCTACATTTGATTCAACAAAGCATTACTTAAAGCTATACAGATTACAACAATCATTTATTTTTGTTATATTGTATTTTATTTTTTTTTTTATAAATTTCAAAATTTCAGTATTTTTAGTAATTATTTATTTCATTAGTTAATAATTTAACTTTAAATTGAATTCTTAGCTTTTGTTAATTAATTTATTGTATTCTGTAATTTATAAATTAGGCTTAAGTATTTACAATATGTAAAGTTTAGCAGAGATTAAGGCAAAAAAAAGAATAATTCGTTATACTACAGAGTGACAGGAAAGTTGATCTTATTGTGCGAGTAAAGGGCCTTATTTTATCAGATAGTATATTTTGAAATTGATAATTTGAAAAATACTGAAGAATTAAAAAAAAAGAAATAAAACATATAAATTTTATTAATAAAAAAAAAACAGAGCGAGAATTTGATGATATACAAGAGATATTTATAATACCTATTTAAACCAACAACTCGTTAATAGATATGTCAATACCTAATTTTTCAATCGTAGTTTGCAGGATAAAGTGAGATTTATAGATTATAATAAATCAAAGAAAGAAACGTAATTATTTACGATAAAATATGTACGCAAAAATTAAAAAAATTAGATTATTATATAATAATAGTGTGGTTAAGACATAGGCATACAATGTCACTTACTATTAAGTTACAAAGCATGCATTGCTCTAGTTACAGATAGAATTTACTGAAAATAAAAACTAATACTAATATATCTCCTTTGCGTAAAGAAAGTATAACAACTAAATTAAATTTGTGTATGTATAAGCAGAAATAATATCAATATAAAATTTCTAGATAGAAAAGTGGTATAAAATTTTTTGAAAAAAGTTGCGATAGAAGTTATTAAGAGATGTGACGATATAAACAAACATATTTTTCTTGATGGTGATGTATTTTGTACAAGTAAACAATTTTCTTTTGGTTCTCTTACTACAGTGTAAATCTTTTTTTTGTAAATAATCTTTAGATATACTAAATATTATATTAGTCTTATAAGAATTATTATAAGAGAATAACTATTTACTCAAAAGAAACATGTAATCGTTCGATGAAAACAAATGTCTCCACACAAAAAAAAATATAATATTGATGTTAAAGAAAAAAATAAAAAAATTTATTTTATGAAATATAAAATAAAATACCTGTATAAAGATCAATAATATGCAAAATGCTTATGTAAAGTCACACTGATTATTAAAACTGATGGATTGTTGCATATCATTAAATAAATGTTCTTAAAATAAAGAATGCAGTTATACTACAATCAATGTCTAAAAGAATCTCTTTAATTATTTATAACAAAACGTGAAAAAATTGTGTAATATTAGTTAACATGCTAAACAATAATCCAAATTAAAAAAAAATATGCACATATCCGTCACAATATAAATGATTTACAAGTACTGACATCGACAATAATGAAACGGAGATATCGAATGACTCAATTTGTGATAGAATATTGTCTGATGCTTTATAAAGACAAAGAAAAGTTATCGTACTTCCATTTTTATATAATTAACCATTTATCATTATTTATTTTAATTCTTTATATGATAATATAATATTGAGGATATTATAATCTGTGGTATAAAAGTACTGTTTATGATTGTGTGTCATTACCTAAGCCGTGATAAATTCTATCTCAAGAAAACATTGTAAAATGTTCTTTCTTCACAAACCCTTGTAAAATTTTGAATCTCAAAAGAGTATAGATTTATTTTTTTTCTTTTTAAATCAGTAATTTTATTTGTAAATTTGCAAAAAAAAATGGAGCCATCTACACTATAAATCATTGACAGTGATTCATTGATTATTACAAAACAATCATTTTTTGCAAAATTAATTACTCAGCCTTTTTAATTACTATAAAAAATTATTTTATAATTTTTATATAATAAATTATTTTGTTCTAGTTTTGAAAAGTTTTATTAATAATTTGCTATCCGTCAGTTTTAAATATGAAAATAAGATGAATTTTATTTTAATTAATTTTGTTCATTGAAATTTCATGTTATAGGCATATAATTTTTTTTTAAATTATTTTTAAATTATTAGACTATTTTACAGTAACTGCGGATCTAACAAACAAAATAATTTGTTATAAAAAAAATTAAATAGCTAAAAAGATTTTAATCGTTAATTTGGAATAAAATTAATTTCTGGAACATCTTTTATTTAAAATCAATGATTGTCACAGTGAATGAATTATGCAGAATTATTTATAGAGTTTATTTATTTTCATGCAACCATTAATAACACAATATATTTTGTGAAATTCATTTAAAAAAGAAAATATAAAATCATTAAAAATACTTCCAGAAGACTTCTATAGACTTCTAGAAAAACAACTTTTCGGGGATCAACTTTTTACAAAAGTTCGTTCAGGTAGAAAATTTTACAATAGTTAATTGGGATGTTGCATGAAATTTTTTTTTTTAATCCATTACATCCGTTATTAAGAAAATAAAAAAATAAAGGACACGTATTTTTTCTTTTTTCATGAAAATGAAAACTTGAAGAGATAGAGGTAGTTGAAATTGGTGTGACGTCACGATTGTCATTTTGCCAATAGCAATCGTGACGTCATTTATCATAGCGCTATATCTATATATATCAAAATTGTAATAACTGATATCGGCTGTAACTTTTGCAATTCATCATATTTTGAAAAACAAAAAAATACGAGTCTTTTATTTTTTCGTATTCTATCTGACGGATATAATACATTTTTTCATGCAAAATGCTAATTTAAATAGAAATTTTTACAAAAGTTTGTTGAGACAGAATGTTTTACAAGTGTCTATTGAGATAGAAACTTTTAGCTCTCAGGCAGTGACATTCTGAAGTAATCGAAGAAATTATCATGATTTCAATAAAATAAAAATCATGTTTTAAAATTAAACTATTTATTAAATACTTATAAACGAATCTCAGCAAACTTACTTTAAAGTGCACATTTTATAAATATTTTGTATGCAATTAATTAAGTTAAGTTTTTATTTTCATATAACAAATATATCAAATGATACTCATGAATTTCATTTTCTTATCCATCACATAAACATTTAATAATAAAACTTTATTAAATCATTTCAAATCAATCTTTGTTCATTATTGTCGAAGAGGGTACTTCCTATAAGTCAATCGCAAGGACAATAAATCTTATTAAATTATTTATTTAAATAATAACATAACAAATTTTGAAACATTCATCTTATAAAAAAATCCAAATAATTTAGTACATTTTTTAAAAGATTTTGTTTAAATATTTTAAATTATTTATTGATTCATAAAAATAAATATTTTTACGTGCATAAATTTTTTAAATTTTTTTATTTGAAGTTTTTTCAAAAATCATATTGCTTGTAATGAATGATTCTGCATATTAACGACTGCATGACATAAAGTACTATTAAAAATTTTTAAAATGGTATTATTTTTCTTAGCCTTAAATAATTGTTATATTAATAATGACACAAAATAATTTGAACATATACAAATTTTACCTTCTTCAGAGGTAGTAATTAAAATGTTAGACCGAGATAGAACGTTCTACAACTCAATAACCTATTTATTCTATAATACTAATGATTTATTTTAACATATGATTTAAAAATATAAACATGTACGTTATATTATAAGAATATAATATAATCAATCCAATTTAGATTTTAGATGGACAAAATAAAATCAACAAATAGATGACATAGTATAAACTATTTTTATTACAAATACATTTAAGAAAATCAAATTAAAAAAAATTGATCACTATCAAAGATATTCTGTTGATGCTGATATTAAAAGTTTAAATGTAATCTAGTACCTTAATTTATTTTATTACATCGTATTATAACAATTAAACCGCTATATATTAAAATATAAATGGAAGTTTTTATGATTAAGATTATTCAACTAAGGTAGCAAAGAGCCCTTAGTTGAATAATCATCTTTGTGATGATGTGGAAAAAAAAATGTATAATCATGTATATAATTTGTGTTGTATTCCGTAAAAAACTAAGCAGCGAAGTGACATATATGACTTATGAAAAAAAAAACAAATAGTATATACATAAATAAAATGAATTACTGCTTTTATAAATAGGGCATGTGTCCCGGTTACGGTGCCTGAACCTGTACTTTACATGTATTCAAATGGAAAGCACAGAATAAGGTTCAGATACAGTAATCGGGCCTCATACCCTATAGGCGTGACGTTTACGCAAGGTGATGTTTTCCACATAATTATGTAACCAATAATGTTAATTAAAACTAACAATTTAACATAAAAAATATTTTTTTGAACGAAGAGCCATGGTGACTCAGGGGCTCGAACATCCGACTCTCACGCAGAGGGCTGGGGTTCAGCCCCAGTGAGGGCGGGATTTTTTCCATTTTTAATTAGTAGTGAAGGATATCCCGAACTCACTGACACCGTGGTGGACCACCCCCAAATGATTTTCCGCGATTTTAACAAAAACCACAGATAATCATTGGAGGGTCGGTAAGGCAGAACATGACTGCTCCACTAATGTACAGGTAATGGTACTTGAAAGATAAAGGTGAAGAAGATATTTTTTTGAACGACCCTCTAAGTTATTTTTTCTTATTTCGATTAAACTTAAAGATAATATATGTTAAAGTTATTTGAAGACAATGTGAATTTTTCATTAATAAATATTATGTTTTAACAAAGTGTAAAAAGTTATACATAGACGTATAAACGTGAGAAATAGAGAAAAAATTTTTAGGTATTTTAAACAAATATTTATTTCTATACATTTATAATAACAATTGAAGGATTCTTTCTAACTGTTATTTCTATAACATATTTTTAAATACAATTTTAATGATTATTATACTTTTAGAATTTCTTAAAATATTATATTTTTTTTAAATGATTTATGTGAGACAACTGATTTACATGTAAATAAACATAGTAAAATCAATTTTTTAAAATACAGGATGATATAAATTTCAATTTTTATATTATATTGGTGTATCCTAATTTAGAATTTCAGCATCAATTCGTACTGAAATTGTTTCCAACATTCATAATTAATAGTTTGAGAAACCTTATGTATTATCATAAATTTTTTTGTTGTGAGTTGTTAATGTTTATTATAACTATGAAAAATTTACTACATGTATGTTTATTTAATGATTATTTCAGTACTATAGTGAAAAAATCAACGGATGACAATAGAATCAAGTTTAATAAATCTTAAATATTTTTCATTTCTTACATTTATAACATTAGACCACTCAAATTTTAATTATAGAAGTTGTTAATACATTTATGATGAATTTCAATACTTTGACATGCTAAATTTGATAGCTAAATGAACTCTTAACTTGATGTGAAGAGGATTTCAGAACAATTGAACGTTTTTCTTAAATAAAGAAACTCGAGTCAACAGTGAGAGTTTTGTTAACTATATTGTTTCATGATTTCGTAATATTTAATAAGAAAATATAAATTAATTAAATACATGTTCTTAAGGAAATGAAATTGCTTAAAAATTGATAAACCTTCGATATTTATATTGTCACTGAAAATAGTTATTTTCATTTATTTCATTAAAATAGTAATATTTAATATATGTCGTAATCCCATAATTAATCGTAAACTGTACGAAACATTTTGTAAGAATAATTTAACAAATGAATGATTGCATGGAATGCTGAAAAATATGAATTAATATATGCGATAAATTAAATGGTTGTTTAAATTAATGTAAGTGTGTTTACTCAAATAAATGAATTAAATAAATACTGTTAAATCCATCAAATTTGTAAAAAAAAAATGGAAAGAGAATAATTTTCTTAATAATTGCGTAAAAATATTTACTGGATTAGTAAAGTTCTTTTTGTATGAAATGAATTGTATTAAGTTGTAAAGTATAAGATTGACACGCAGATATATCGTTATGAAAAATATTATACACATATACATGTAATCAAACAAATACAAAAATTCTTAAAAAATATAATATTTTGATTCTCAATTTCTGAAAACAATCTTTCCTTCAATATTAATATTGATGAAATAATCTATTTTTAAAGGTACGAAAATTAAATATTAATGAAATAAAAAAGATTTATTTTTTACAGACATGTGAAATAAACTCCGGTAAAATATTTTGAGCTGACTGAATGTCTTTGTAAATATTTAATTGTATGAAAATGTGTTGTAAGTTATTAAGTGCAAATTTAATGGCATGAAAACTCGATGTCTCACATGTTCGATCACTACTTGAGATCATTTCTCAAAGATAATAATTTTAAATAACTACTTTTGTTCTTGATATATTATTTTGACTAATACTTAAATTTTTGGATTAAGCAACACGTTCAATCATTAATCGATTTATTTAAAATATAAAATCATATTAAAACTTAATTTTTGAAAAATACTGAGATTATTCATAATAAAAAATACCATGTAACAGATAAATATTTTTCGTAAGATTTATAAATATCAGGCCAAATACAATAAATATATATGATGTATTACTAATAAATGATGAAATTACTTTTAATATAAAAAATAAATTTAAGCAAATACTTAATCTTGTTCAAAAATGTTTATTTGAAATTGTTATAATTATAAAAAAATAATGTAGTCAGAAATGTGTTATGTGTGGATGCTCTGAGAAAAAAACAGTATTCAAGTTTAACAACTATATATAGTTTCGAATATGTAATTAAATATACTTTTTTTTTTAATAAATGTTTATGAAAATTTGCGTTCCGTATATCGGATAAAGTATAACTCAAAGTAGTCTGTTATTATCAAACAACCAACATTGTAAATTAATTTGACGTACAACAAAAACTAAATAAATGTTTTATTATTTTATTATGTTTTATTATATATTTTTGTGCCTTTCCTCAAATATTGTGATTTGAAACATGAAATTATACGTGTATGAAACTTAACCAATTTTAATTTAATAATGAGGGTCCAGAAATAAAAAGGGCACATAGTGCTAATCGAGCGTATCCCTGTTTAAAAAAATCAAGTGATTTATCATGCTAAAATATCATGTAACGATTTTTTTTATTTTTACACGTTTCAAACCATGCTTAGTCAATTCAGAACAGTTTTTAAAAATTTTTGAAAATTTGGAGCTTTGAAATTTTTTAGATGGTTTGGTCTTAGAAAAAATGTTGACTAATTTTACAAAAAAATTTCCAAGTTGAAAAATTTCAAAAATTTTCAAAAACTGTTCTGAATTGACTAACTAGGAGAGTGTCACATCTCCGGATCACGGATTTTGCTCAAACTTCGGGATAATTTTGTAGATGACAAAATATGGAAAAAGCTAAAATTATGGTCACAAACGCTCAATATTTCCCTAGATACAGGTAATTAAAGAAAATCATTAAAAAAGTTACTAGATTTTTAAACGCATATAGTTTTTCAGCATTGATAGCTAGAAGCTTATAACTCTTTTTAAATTAAAGCTGAGCTCAAATCCTTTAAAAAAATTAATTATAGTATATCAAAATATTATTTTTTCCTAAAGTTATAATGTAATAAAGGTTGCACTTAATTTCAGCTTTAATTATTAATTAATGTTTTAAAAAGAAAATTCAGGCCCAATGTTTATGACGCTATAACTTCTTAGCTTTAATTTAAAAAGAGTTTCAAGCTTCTAGCTATCGATACTTAAGAGCTTGAAAATCTAGTAACTTTTTCAGTGATTTTCTTTAATTGCCTGTATCTAAGGAAATATTGAGCGTTTGTGACTATAACTTTAAATTTTTTCATATTTTGTCATCTGAAAACTTATCCCGAAGTTTGAGCAAAATCCGTGATCCGGAGATGTGACACTCTCCTAGTAAGCATGGTCTGAAACGTGTAAAAATAAAAAAATCGTTACATGATATTTTGGCATGATAAATCACATGAAAAATCAGATGATTTGTCACCTGATTTTTTAATCAGGGATAAGTATTGTCCAACTACACCGAATTTGAAATTTGCTCATAATTGATTTCAACTATTTGAATTCATAGGATATTATTTTATAACTTTTTGTATTGGAACCATTTAAAAAATTGTTTTTATTTTAAAATTATTAGTTGAAAACACGATTTTTATAAGTTTATTATTTTAATGCTTTTTTCGCTTCAACTCGTTGCGGTTTTTTTTCGCTCGCTTTGCTCGCACGCCTTGGCTTTATTATCCCACGATGTAAATATCATCCTCAGGCCGTAATCGCGTAAGGCTCGCCCGAGGTACATAAATAACTATTATAATAAACTACCTTTTTGGATTCATTTTATAAATATTTAATTAAATTTATTATCCTAGAGTTAATAAGAAATAATTAATATTATATTGTAAATATTTTCAACTTACTAGGAGAGTGTCACACCTCCGGATCACGGATTTTGCTCAAACTTCGGGATAAGTTTTCAGATGATAAAATATGGAAAAAGCTAAAGTAATAGTCACAAACACTTAATATTTCCCCAGTTACAGGCAATTAAAGAAAATCACTAAAAAAGTTACTAGATTTTAAAACGCATATAGTTCTTTAGCATTGATTGCTAGAAGCTTGAAACTTTTTAAATTAAAGCTGAGCTCAAATCCTTTCGAAACAGTAGTTACAGCATATCAAAATATTATTTTTTCCCAAAGTTAGAGCGTAATAATGATTGGACCTAATTTCAGCTTTTATTATTAATTAATGTTTTAAAAAAAAAATTCAGGTCCAATCCTTATAATGCTTTAACTTTAGGAAAAAATAATATTTTGATATACTATAACTAATTTTTTTAAAGAATTTGAGCTCAGCTTTAATTTAAAAAGAGTTTCAAGCTTCTAGCTATCAATGCTAAAGAACTATATGCGTTTTAAAATCTAGTAACTTTTTTAGTGATTTTCTTTAATTGCCTGTAACTGGGGAAATATTAAGTGTTTGTGACTATAACTTTAGCTTTTTCCATATTTTATCAACTTTTTTGACAGTTAGTTCCAGAAACTGTTCTAATGAACAATTAATAACTTTAGCTAGTCAACAATTAATTTTAAAAAATCTTCTAAATAATGAGCGTTTTAATTTGCTCTTTTGAATTTATTGTAAATCAGAAATCTTCTCTAATAAGTAAATGTAAATAAAAGTTTTTATTCGCAAACATAAAAATATTTATTGTATTAATGATGCAGTTGTAAATATTTATGATTTATCATTTATTTTTTATTATTTACTCGTCTAATTGTCACCCTCGCTACGCTCGGGTGGCAAATTGACTCGTCTCACTCCGCTCGGTAAGTAATCGCAAAAATAATCGTGTTTCGCTCACGATGTGTTAAAAAATAGTATACGCAACACGTGCGCGGTACCTGTGATTCACGTACTCTTCTTTTTTTTCGCCCTCGCTTCGCTCGGGCGAAAAACTCAACTCGTGTGTGAATCATCTGTTTCGCGCACTAGTTGCGTAATGTACTATTTTTTAATGTGAAATATATTTTAATGTACATAAATAATGTAGCAACTAATTTGATGTGCATAAAAAAATTCTATTACATTTTTATTTCCTTACTCGTGAACGCACTTTTCTTCATCAGTACGTAAGAAATACATGGACACTCGCCTAGGTTCAAAACCACAAAATTAAAGTCTATTTTTCAGCTTGAAGTATAATTATTATAGTTTAAATTTTGTTTCTTTAAGTAATTTAATGTATACAAAACAATAATTAACGGTAGTTCATAATCTACTTTACGCAAGCTTTTTTCTTTGCTATAAAGTCGAGTAATTCAACGAAAGAATTATTTTCTCTCTTCGGATTATATTTATTAATATTAACTACAAAATTCAGAATTGCTTGCAGAAACCAGCCTGATTCCTGTTCAGCAAATTCTTCCATGTCAGTTTTTATAGGCTGCTCAATGTTCAAAACGTACCACTCGTCAAGGTTAGTTGTGGAGTAAATATGAACAGTCTTTGTATTATAATACTTTATATCATAAGTCTCTACATCATCTTTAATAATCACATACTCAGCAACTAACGTTGTATAAACTTTTAAAGCAGGGTGTTCTTCCAGAGACTTATTAACTTGTGTGGTTAATTCACGTTTAGCATCTTTCAAAAACCGTTGAATGTCCATATGCTTATGATTTGTAATTACACCGGTTTTAATTCGGTTCTCGAACGCACTGTCAACGTCATCCCAACTGACTCTTGGGTTATTATCAGAAGCAGCAGCAGCCATAGAAGTAACACCATAACCAGCGATCGTATCTTGATGAGCGCTCAATAATTGCTAGACGCTCTTAATTAGAGCCACAGCAGCTTGTAGTTTCTATTTATCCGCAACAGTTAAATATATCGAACGACTTAAGGAGGTACCTTCTCTTTAGTATTACAAAACAGATTTTGTCAAAACTATGCAAAATTGTTTGTTTTTATGTCTAAAATGCACATATGAAATTTCATGAAGATTCGTTATCTCGTTCCTGAGAAATTAGAATAATTATATAAAATTGGTTCTTATGGGGAAACGTTAATATTGTAGTTGATCTTAAAATTTACAAAACAGAATAAAATGAAATTTTTTGAGGACGAACATAATATTACTGGCAACTTATAAAATAATTTTCAGAAACTTTCATTACTTTCACGCGGAAATATAAATGAATAAATTATTCATTTACGTACGAATCTAGTTACTTTTATCATACATACCGGATGGCGACAAAAACACACCACAACCTCAAATTTTTAAATTTCGTAAAAAGAGCATGTAAATGATTTGGACATTAAAGATGATGATCTTAGCTCTTTAAGAGGCGGTCGGAACCAAATCGATGACTTAGTTCGGTGCTTGTAATAAATGCTTATAATAATTTATTCATTTATTAATATGGTAAAAATATAGTCATTTCCTCTAGTCATGTATATAAAGAATAATTTAAAATAGTTAAAGCCACAAAAATATACAAAATATTGTTATAAAGCGAAAAATGCCACCTAACAATCGACACGACAGTTTTTTGCATGCGGTATATGTCAAGTCAGTTTGATATTTGTAATAAATGCTTATAATAATTAATTTACTTATTCATATGGTAAAAATATAGTCATTTCCTCTAGTCATGTATATAAAGAATAATTTGAAATAGTTTAAGCCATAAAAATATGCAAAATATTATCGTAAAGCGAAAAATGCTGACTTAATATATACCGCAAGTCACCGATTTGGTTCTGACCGCCTCTTAATTAATTTTAATTTTTTAGTTTTAAATAAAAATTATTTCTTTTTTTATATTGATACTTAATTACATTTATTTTAATAATACTTTTATAAATAGTAATAAATTATAACAATTAGTTAACAATTCAAACTAAAACTCTTTAAAATCTTCTAAAATCTCTCAAAATTTCATGATAATTTTTAAACATTTGATGTTATAACATAATATAAATCTGCCAAAAAATTATTAATCTTATTAATAACATTTGATGCTTTTGACACTCTTATTATACCTTTGGAATCTTCTCCAAATAAATCTTCTACTCCTTTCAAATTATTTTTTTCAAAATTATCTATAATGTCTGAAAAAGTTATATCTGCTTTTAAAATTCTTTTTCTTATTTCAATTGACGTACAATCTGCAATAGGGTTCAAAGAATTTAGTCTTCATGTATAATCTTTTTTCTTCTTTTTATCAGGCTTATTTTGATTGAGCACGTCAATCCAGTTTTTTGTCGCGTTAATTAACATTTCAGAAGAAATATTAAGCTTTTGAACAATTCGTTTAAGCATTCGAACGTCCGCTATGGCATTATGAGCATCAGTTGAAGAAATTTGTAAGACAGAAGCTAAATTTTCGAGTGTGTTTTCACCTTTATTGCTACAATTAATCCATAGTGATCAACCACTAAGGTTTTTTTTATTGCAATTATTAAACGTAACGAATCAAAGCTGCAATTGTGAGCTACTAAGATGCATTTTTTGCCAGAAAGTATCAAATACTTAAAAAAATTTACAATCGCAACTGATAAGTCAACTGCTTCAACTATATGACCCTCGTAATATAAATTTCCTTTTTAAAATGTCAATCGATGAACATTGCTTGCGGTTGCGGATATGGCTTTAGTAGGTTTAATATGCGTTGAAAAATAATTGTTTTCATACTGTGCTGCTATTTGTAATATAACTGATGAGCTATCCAAACCACTAGTTTCTAATTCAAAATAAACAAACGTTGGTTCTGAAGTTGCGTCAATTTTTGATAAAATATTGGAAAGCGTGGGCAATTCAGGTGTAAATAATTCAACGTGTGAATCGTATGTTACGCCTTTTCTAGCTTCTAATTGATTTTTTAAATTTACTTTAGCTTTTTTTAAAGCTAAGCGTTTACGTTTTGTTTCTGGCTCTAAAGATTTAAAATATTTAACATTACTTTTTTTTCAATTTGGCCATATGTCTTAAACCATGAGAACTAGGAGATGTTTGCAGTCTTTCGTTAATATGGGAAAAAATTTCAGGGCTTTCATTTATATTCAGAATTGCTAAAGCAATTCTTATATCACCTGAAGGTGATAATCCACACATGCGAGCTTTTGGAGCCTTACTTGCAATGGTGCGATTCAAATTTTCATTGGCATTGTTCGAAAGACCTGCAGAATATTGATCACTGTGCTCTGCAAGAGAGTCGAAAATATTTTTTAAAGCTTGAAATAATGATGGATCTTTAAATCCTTCACCAATATTTTCATGCTGATAATCTGCAGGATTTTTGTTATATGAACACCACGAATCGCCACAGTTATCGTGTTGGTTGAAACAGTGATAGAGGATATTACGTACTGCTCTCGCAATTTTTTCACTATCGGGTGCATTTTGTGAAATAGTGGCAGCAAACGATCTTTGCAGATATTTTATTGTGACACTATTTATTTCTTTATAAACATTTTTAATTTCGTATAATGCATTAGAGACACCTCTTGTTGTGTGATTCTCATCTGCCTGTTTAACGACCTCATAGGATACGGCATTTCTCACTCCATGAATGGCTGTACTATCATTGTCGCTAATGAATATCCCAAGTTCAATATTTTCTTTGGAAAAAATATCATTGTCTGATACAAGTTCAATTGCTGCTTTAGGCTCCATACCTTTTGCACTCCCTACATAATTTTTTCTACAGTCGTGATCTTCTTTTTCATGGCCCATATCACATTTCTTACATTTTCTATTGAAAGTAATGTATGATATTACTTTTTTAGAAAAAATTCCGATTAAAGCTGCAGTTCCACTTAAACTATCATAAGTTTTACCGGTGCCTCGCGTTGTCCAACCCGTATCGAAGGAAGCTGCAATACGAACGACATCATGATCATTAATATTTTTTTCATACGGTTCCTCTAGGCCAGGGAAGAAATAAAAATGATCAAAATTTTGAGGCCTAGAAAAAAATAAAGAAAATTCCAGATGTCTTTCTTACCTATACAATTTATCAATTTTTATAAAACATAATTTGAATATAGAATTCTGTTTTATTTTAGGATCTATAAATAGGGTGAAAAAATTATAGATATCTATTATATTCATACAATTTATTGATTTTTATAAAATATATTTTTAATACAAAATCATAATTCAACAAAAACATTATTAATAATAAAAGATACTTAAAATTATCTAAACAATATTTATAAATCAATAAATATACTAATAATTTATTAATTAGATGAGTTCTCAACATTGTATAACGAAACTTTCAACTACATATAATTAAAAATTTACAATTTTGGAATTGTGTTAAAAATCAATTGTTTAATTATACACTTATAGGTAAGTTCATTTCAAAATATAATTATAAAGTCTAAAATGTAAATATAAAGTATAAAATATAAATATAAAGTCTAAAATATGAATATAAAGTCTAAAATATAAATATAAAGTCTAAAATGTAAATATAAATTATAAAATATAAATATAGTCTAAAATATAAATATAAAGTCTAAAATATAAATATAGTCTAAAATATAAAATGAATGCTGCAACGATTATTCATAATCGTGCAGGCAGCACATTCGAATCTCCCTTGAAGCACGGTAGTAGCAGGCTCAACCGCTACGCGCCGTCAGTTTTGCTGCTCCCGCAAGAGGAACAGCGAGTTCAAGAGCATATAAGAGCTAAGGCTCAACGAAGAGACAAGCTTGACAGACTGAGCTCTCCCTCTCTCTCTCTTCGCCTAGTGAGCATGCTGGCCTAGAGAGAGAGGAGACATTAGCAGCTATCTTACCCAGAGTTTCGCTCTGGCTAAGAATGCTCTCTCTCTCTCTCTCGCACTAAAGCCTATATAGAGTGCGCTCGCTTATATAGCCTTTAGATAGGGATGTGGTCGATTTAAGCGTAGTGAGCACGCTCGCCTAGATCGAATGCAACCGAATTAAGCTGCAAATGCACTTCCGCACCGCCGTACCGCCGTACCGACCGCACTGTAAATAATAGATTAGTTTAATTTAATATAAGATTGTATTAGTATTAAGAGCAGGCCGGATTCGCTGTCCTTGTCTAATTGAGATTTTTGTTATTTACTCAAGTATTAATCGGTGTATCTGCAAATTGAAGGTTAAGCGCAATAGATATTATTATTACAAATATTTATGCACATAAAGAAAAAAATCTATCGCTTTGTTTTTGAGAAAAGTAAGTAACGCGAAAATATTATAAACATAAACTTTTACTTTGGCGTTACTTACTTTTCTCAAAAACAAAGCGGTAGATTTTTTTTTTCTTGTGCATAGATGTTCATGATAATAATATCTATTGCGCTCGACCTTTAATTTGAAGATACACCGATTAAAACTTGAGTAAATAACAAACAACTCAATTGTTACTCGGTCGGTATCAGGTTCTACTACGCCCTGCCATTAAGGGTGTTTCACACCATTTAATTTGTAGCGCTGAGCCGCCGTACCGGTCGCCTTGTAAATAATAGCTTGATTGATTCAATATAGATTCATATTGATATTAAGGATGCTTCACACCCACTGCCGTCGCCGAAACAAGGTAAGATAAGACTTTTCTACCCATGTGCATCCGCCGCGCATTAGAGAATTGTAGGCCTTCAGCCGCATTCCGTTTAACCGCATTCAGGGTTTTGTCTACCCACTGCTATTATAATAGTTAGTTTATTAATATTACATTTTTGTTTGTTCGTTACATGATCACCGAATCAACCCGGCAGACCGTCCAGGCCGTCAACTGCCGTTTAGTCTAATTTGATTTATTATTAAAGATAAAGTTTATTTTGATTAAAAGAAAGTAATATAAATTAGTTTGAATTATTTTTGATTTCATTTATTCCGTCGCCGACAAGAGGCACATATGTCGTCAAGTGGCTTATAATAAATTCAATCTTTATTTCTTTGTATCTCGCACACAACTGTATCAGGTTAGTTATTTGATTTATATAATTTAGGTTAGTTTACCACTTTCTACTATTATTTTTATACGTCGTTGTAAGATATAAGTTTTAGAATACAATAAAGCCCAAGTACTCCCTAGCATAAACAAACGTGTCAACCTGTTTACTATCCTTTATCATTCCACCGTCCATCCTGACCCACCTCCTGCCTTCGAACCTTGGTCACTCACTGAAGCATCCGGCAACAGGGGGTAAAGACGTCATTTTCCTACCCGCGGAAAATAAAAACGTTACAATGCATACATAGTGTATAAATATAAACAAATGCAAAGAGAATAAATCTAAAAAAAATCACAAATTAAATAAAATAAAGCTTACAGCATAGCTTTTAAAATATCAATATTTTCAATTATAAGTTTTCTTTCTAATGCAGTTGCTTCTTGGCAACTCTCTCTTGCCATTTTTTCAATAACTGGCCCAATTTCTTCTTCATGACTTTTGAAGGTAGTCCAATGAAACTCTGGTATGTCTAAAGAAGCCATGAGTTTATTGAAATGTGAGTTACCCATACCAATGTTTAAAATTTCTAAAAATAACATTAAAAATTGAGAATTTTATACTTTTATAGTAAGAATATATTTCTTTCACTATTACGTATTGTTGCTTTGCTATTAACATTTGCATGATGAGACATCCTTTTGTTCACATTATGTGTAGTTTGTTTTAAATCTAGAAATAACAAATTATAAAATAGAGTTAATAACATAAATACAAAACAAAACAATTTATACTAAATAGATGAGACTAGGTGAGAAATGTATTTTTCTGCTTTCTAACCTCAAAATCAAAACAATTTTATTTTTCACTCACCAGAATTAGTATTTCTCGGTTGTAACTTTTTAACCTGATGTTTTTTGTAGTAACAGGCAACTGAAGTAAAAAATGAGTTCATTAGGTCAAAAGATATTAAAATTTAGAAAGACCCTCAAAATTTGGGCTGGCATATCTTTTTAAACAACGTTTTTATGTAAAAAATTGTGAAAAATGGATGTTTTTTGGATCTAGCTCTTTTCGTTTTTTAATAGGGTATATGAAATTTATAATACTTATAAGGGTCTTCAAGACGAATAGTTTAAGCCTTACTGCATTAAATTTCGTTAATAATTTATTTAAACAATCGCAAAAATATAGTAAAAAATCGTTAAATGTTCAATAATTTTTTATTCCATAAAAAAAGAGCTACATGCTTGTAACTTTGTAAAAAGTTGCCTTCTATCATCCTTAAGTTCCCATAATTTTTTCAGCAAAAAATATTAATTTGTTTATGAGATATTCAATTTGTTCACTAAAAAGAGGTAAAATGTAGGCCTCAAATGGACCCTATTGCGGTCATTTTAGAAAGAAATGACCATTGTCATTTATGCTCTTTGACACTTATATTTAGTGAAAATAAAAAGTTTGATTGACATTTTTATTATTTTCGTTGTTTAAATGGCGATCGGAAAAAAAAAATTTTTTTTCTTAATTGTTTTTTAAATTTATATATGAAAAAATGAAAATATTTAAATGCAACTTTTTTATTCTTGCTGCTTAAATTTTAACGCTTATTTAAAAAAAAAAACGTTATTCTGTGATAATTAGGAGCTGAGATAATTTTTTTTTTTTTTAAATTCGCCATTTGTTTATTTACAAAGATTAAGGAATGAAATTTTAATGACAGATCCTTTAATACTTGAATTTTGATATAAGATTATTTCTGATATTAAAATCAGTTTTTTTAAACCTTAAAAGATTGTTTTTAAGTATGTATAGTTTCAATTCTTTTTGAAGAGGGGAGGAACGCGTCATCTTTCGCAAGTACAGAAAAAATTTTTTCGATTACTTCAAATTTGTCTTGTGAAAAAATTTTCTATATTTCAGTGCAATATTAACCGATTTTGATGTTTCTTTTTTTAATCTGGGGTAGCGCGAGATAATATTAACAGTCGTTATACTTGTTTAATGATATAAATAAATTAATTTGTTATAAACAATAACAAAAAATATATGCATATTTTTTTTCATTTTTTATATACTTGTAATGTTTATTTTTATAATCTAATAAATAAGTTTCATTTCTTTTATGAAAAAATTAGATTATTATCTTTTTTACAGGCTAATAATTAATACAAACATTGCTATTATCATTAGCACAGATTAGTCTTTTGTGTAAGGAATTGATTACGTAGAATGGTACTACCTGTTATAGAAACGTTTGGATTATTTGTGTGAGATTACGCAATTTCTACACATTTTTTTTTATCATTTGTTATTATTATTTACAATTTATTTGGAAGCGGGATTGAGGTACATAGTATTTTAGTACCTTACGCACAGATTAGTCTTTTTTGTAAGGAATTGATTACGTAGAACGATACTACCTATTATAGAAACGTTTGGATTATTTGTGTAAGATTACGCAATTTATACAATTTTTTTTATCATTTGTTATTATTATTATTTACAATTCATTTGGAAGCGGGATTGAGCTATATAGTCTCTTAGTACCTTATGCAGACATCAGTCGAAAGTCTGAGGAATTGTTTACGTAGAACAATACTACCTGTTATAGATACGTTTTGATTATTTTTGTAAGATAATGCAATTATTTGTTATTATTATTATTTACAATTCATTTGGGAGCGGGATTGGACATAATCTTTTAGTACCTTACATACACATCAGTCGAAAGTCTGAGGAAGTGTTTACGTAGAACAGTACTACCTGTTATAGATACGTTTGGATTATTTCTGTATCGAAATTGATCAAGTAGATTAAAAAACGTTGGGCCAAAATCTTTTGTTATCAGTTTCTTTTAAAATTTTGCCCGTTTCTCTCAAAAACTAATAGTTTTCGAGATATTGCTAATACAAGTTTCGCAAATGTTGGAAATAATAAAAATTGATCAAGTACATTGAAAAACGTTGAGCCCAAGTCTTTTCTTATCAGTTTCTTTTAAAATTCGCCCGTTTCTCTCTAAAACCGTACTAGGAAAAGCAACATTTTCTTTTATAAGCATTAATTAATTTTATTGCTTTGTTTCCGAGAAAACCATGAAAAACCAAATTGTTTACCCTAACATCTATGTTTTAAGTTTTTTAAATTTTTCTTGAAAACGAAGCTATAAAATAAATTCATTGTCAGTAATGAAAATATTGCTTTTTTTGATACGAGATGCGACTTTGTCTTTATTTTTTGCTAGAATTATTAGTTTTTATAAAAAAATCAATTCTTTAATTAGAAAAGGACGGATGTACTCGACCTGCACAGAAATTGGTGTTAAACAAAGTAAAAAAAAATAAAAAAAAGAATGAATATGGGACTGTACAATTTGAGAATTATTAGAGTTTAAGGTGGTTCTTCCATGAGACATAAATGAACAAAATATTATCAAAATTTAGGAAGTTGTAGATAAAACCTAGATTTTTTTATCTATTAAAGTCCCGATTAAGTTATCGATAAAATAATAGAAAATAATGATTTTGAAATTAAGTGTTTCATGATATAATTTTGCTTTCTAACCCTTAATTTCATGTTTAAACTTAATATTTTTATCATTTCAAATGAACATATATTAATAAAAAACTATTTATTGAATTCTGCAGAATTCATAGATTTAGAACATATAAAAAAGTAGTAGGTTGATGAATCATCTAAAAAGATATTGAATATTAAAAAAAAAAAATTGAATAAAATAATTCAAATTATGATTTTGTAATACTTGACAACGTTGTGGAATAAAACTGTAAACACGCATCTCGTTTCTTTTGAAAATGTGACATTTTACTTAGGTTATAATAAGTCTAACCGTATGTAATAAATAATAATATAACAAACCGAAATTCACAACGTTGCCGGAATTCCTATATGTTCAGGAACGTATAAATAATCAAATTTTATAAAATTACATATTATTTTAGAGTTATTTTAAAATATTGCATAAATTTACTTAATATTTATTAATAAAGTGTTTAGAATGAATTTTTTATTCATAATACTAAGAATTTATGCATTGAGTGGGGCCCCCGGCTAAGCGCCCGCAACATACGGACCTGCATGGAAGAACCACCTTAAGTACGTTATTGATGAAAGATTTTATTAAGTTTTTCTTTACTTAACCCTTTGAAGCACATATTTTTCTATTAGGAGTTATTCGCTGAAAATCGGTTTACAAGGGTTTCTAATTATTAATCTGATGTCAGATTTATTAAATTTTGTATTAAATATAGCGGATTCAAGATGGTGAACAATGATTTTCCTCCGTCATTTTGAATTTTCTAAATCTGATACCGGATTCGTATTTTACCAAAAAATCACGTTTTTTTTGCATATGATTGTTCATAAATGTGTAATTTTTCTACATGTTTCTTAACATCTTAGAGATGAACGAAAAGCAAACACATTTTTAATACGTTGTAAAGAGAATAAATAATTAAATAGTGAAAAAATTTTGGTGGTCAGTATACTTACCACTATGCTTCAAATGGTTAGTAAAAAAGTAATATAAAATTATAATAAATCTTATTTTGTTTCAAAGATATAAATAGATCAATAATTTAGTTAAACAAGGTTTTACTTGAAAAAATTGTTTAGAAAAATTATGAAATCACGTTTTCTATTAGACATACATTAAAAGTAAATTAAAAATTAACATAAAATGTCGATATTTACAAATGACAAAAAAAAAATTTCAATTTTTTATAAATTTTTATAGCTTTGTATAAAAATATTGTCGATTATAAGTCAAAGAAAAAAAAATAACGTTAAAAAATAAAAAATATTTATGAAATATTACATTTAGAAATTTAAAGTCATTCATTATTTAGTTATTATTCATTATTATATTATTTTTGTACAAATGAATTAGGAAAGATGAATATATTGTTTCTAAAATTGATTATCCATAAAAATAAAAAAAAGGAGAAAAATGGCCCCTTCATCGCCAATTTTCCGTGAAGTTCTACCCGTTCTTCGTATTAACAAAAATTCATTGAACAATAATTTTTATTAATGCAAAAAACTTTCGCTCCTCCGTCGATCTTTTTAAATTTATTTTTATATATTTATTTATTCAAATTATAAATGAAAATACAAAATGTGATATAAATAAGTACACATAAATAAATTATTTAAAGGACATAGTTTCGACAATATCTTTGTACTCTTTGACTTTGTTGCAATCACCGCCAGTTATGTCAATCAACTGCTCCACTGTCATTTTCTGTACTAAACGTCCTGTTCTTTTTCTACGCGATAAATTACTTTTGTTTGGTATCTTTAAGGATGAGCTAAAAAAAGTCTTGGTTGTCATGAAATTGGCAAAATTCATTTCTATCAGTTCTGCTACTTCAAAGGGTGTGAAGCGATTCTACAATAATAGTACGATGCCTTGAATGTATAATAAATGAATCTTTAGTCGAGTAGACATGTACATTACTTACCACCGATGATGAATAGATTGCGACGCTTGAATTTCGCGCGCGCTTAGACTGCTGGCGCTCGGCCGCCAGCAGCAAGTACGGGCGCTGAGCCTCTACGAGGCGTTGCTCCCGCAACGGGAAAAACGAGCCTCTGTGCATATAAGAGCCGTCGCTAGTTCTTTTGAGGCGCACTCCTTACCTGACCGTCCGTCTGTTAGCATGTACTAGGGGGAGAACTTTGCATGCTACAGCTGGTCTTTCCTATTCCTCCTTTGACTCTCTCGGAGTTTACGTAGAGTCAAGTCCCTGAACTTTATCCTCGTGCACTAGGAAATTACTTTGCACGAATTCCCGCCCTCTCTGTTGGAGTCGTACATGGAGAGATCCTTCTATTGTATATTTCCCTCTCCACTCTCTTGGAGATTACATAGAGCGGGGGTCCCTTACCGACTGTATACTAGGAGTATACTTTGTACAGTTTCTCTTTAACGTCGTGTACTAGGAGGTATACTTGAGACGACATTCTTTTCACCTCCCAGCCACCAAATCGCCGCATCCTCCGTATAGGTCGCGTTATACCCACCGTCGGTACGGTAGTCTCCGCCGTTATCTATCGCAGTTAAGGATGTTCTATGATTATATCAAAATGTACAGAAATGCATGAAACTTCAAAATATGATAATTTAACATATAAAGAACAAGCTAGAATTTTTTCAGTATTTTTTATCGCGAGTTTTTTATTAAAAATCTAGTTTAAAAATAGTCCCAAATAACATTGCTCTTATGGGAGACTAAAGCAATTTTTGCTTATATCTTGAATTTTTCATATACGCAATGTACAGAATTAAAAAAAAAACTGATATTATGAAAGAATAGGTTTTAAGGAATAACTTGATATTTTGTTTTTTATACCTCATCGGAAATTTCGCAAAGATAAATGTACTTAAAGTTTATATTTTCATTCATTATCGGAACATTATCACAAAAAAATGAAAAAGTTGGCAGCGCCGTACAAATATATATAGATATACTTATCTGGTAGTATTTATAACAGCTGACTTACGAACGTAAGTTTAGAGGTTATAATACGAAGGAAGACTGTGATGCGTCAATAATTTATATAAAAAGTAAATGAATAATTTATATAAAAACTAAAAAAGTTAATATCCAATGATATTTTATGGTTTTACATTTATTTTTTATGTAATTTATTTAGACTGATTTTTTTTTTCTAAGATTGGTAGCTCTACATCTTTCAATGCTTTTAACCCATGTCTCCCCTGTCCCCGCTACCCTCCCTTTGGCATCATAGAACATCCTTAACTAGTTATTTATGATTATTAATTTTTGTTTGTCTTTGTATTTGCTTTATTACAG
The DNA here is from genome assembly GCA_017163975.1 of Anastatus disparis. Taxonomy (NCBI): domain Eukaryota; kingdom Metazoa; phylum Arthropoda; class Insecta; order Hymenoptera; family Eupelmidae; genus Anastatus; species Anastatus disparis. The sequence continues at coordinate 2,582,578 of JAFFSR010000381.1, forward strand.
ATGGCTTCTAGACCCCACGCGCCACCTACTGGTAGCAAAGAATACTAAAGACTTTACGTTTATTTCTTCATGGTATACATTACCTGCTTGTTTTATTAACGAAAAGTGATTTATTTATTTTTGTTTGATAAAAATTAATTAGTTTATTTATGTTTGCTTTTCTTAAATACTGCCGGCGTTGTAATAATTATTGTAGGCCTTAAGCCATTAATTACTTTATTGACTTTTGAATAAATCTTCAAAAGAATATCCTGAAAGATAAAAATTGATAATAATTATTTAACAGTTCCGCAGCACCCATTCTGCGTCCACCCCGTCGTTTGTCATTTAAGTTTAAGTTAGGTTTAGCTTTGTTTCTTTTCTAAGTTCATTAGGATTATAATTCATTTATCACTTATTATTATTAAATTTAATGCATGCGTTATCTTTGTTCTTTACTATTAAATTATCTGATTATTTAATTCTTTTTGTTTTTATTATTATTAAAAGTAAGGTTAGGTTAGTTTTAGTTATTAAGTTTGAACTTTGGCTTCCGCGAACCACCGAGAACCATCGAGAATCAACCCCTATAAAAGTCTGATAGCCACGGCATCAACGAGTTCATCCGTGGACAAGAAGCTAAACGTTACAAGATTGGCTCACGCTTTAGGGAGGCAGCTTCTTTTCGTTTGCGTTACTTTCATTTTTTTCTTTTATGTTATCATCATTGTCGCTATATATTATTGGACTTACTTCATCTAGCTGTTGAGTTTCATCGTTATCCATCCTTGAATAACGGTTTACTGGTTGGTAATCATCATCAGAAGGCGATCACGTTGCTCGACGATGATCTTTCTATAGAAAATGAAAAATAATACTCACAAAAAAATGTTAAGTTGATTATAAGTACTTATGATTGGCAGTTGCTGCTCTTGTTGCCTATAATTGTTAAATTCGTTATCGTATTTCTCATAAGATGAGCTAAATATTTACCTTCGTTTCGTGCAGGAAGCGAGTACCTGTAGTAAGAGGATGATACGAAGGAGGTATATGTACAAGCTGCTGTTTAATATTATCAACGTTAGTGCCAACAAATGTTTTACGACGAGATGGAGGTCCTGTTGACATTACGGGAATACGAGGAGTAGTATCATATGAACTCTTTGATAATCTTAATGCTGTTTCATAATGGCGTTCTCGTTGGAAATTAGGTTCGTTGAATTATTTATTCTCATGTTTCTCAATAGCCTGTTTTGTTTTCCCGTCGTCGTGGTCGTCATATAATTATTATCATCATCGTCATCATCATCATCATCATCATCATCATCATCATCATCATCAGATTCCGAAATGTTGATAGTTGATAAATATGAAGGATCTCCTGTTCTATGCATAATATCTGATTATGTGGATGGCTATATAAAGTAAGTGAAAAAATAAAAATAAGAAAGAAAAAAAATAAAAATAAAGCATTAAAATAAAATTACATTTATGTTATGAAGCACATTAGCTTACCATTGGTCGATTTTTATAATCCCAGTGCATCAACTCGTTGGACAAAGTTTCTCTTTGTTTTTGTAAAAGTAACATCACCACGTCGATAAACGAAATGTTTCTTCACAATTCCTCGTCGCTGTAATGATAATTATACTAATACAATTAATTCGTACATTTCTATCGTTTTCATTATTTTCTACTTCTTTGCCATGTTTAGGCAGCGGATTACCAACAGGAATTCTTTTCAGGCCTTGGCCGAGCCCCCGTTCAATGTTCCGATGTTTCATTTGCTAAAAAAATTTTACATAATTTCAAATTAAAAAATAATAATATAAATAAAATTGTAAAAAATTACTTATTTGATGGTAATCATCAAGAATTTGGTTTTGGAAGTCCTCGTCGGAGTAAATAGAGATCTCCTTAGCACCTACATCATTTGCCTCTGCATTATTATCACCCCCTATATGGGCAGTACCCTCTGCCAAAATGTTGTCAGTGTCCTCCACATCAACATTTGCCAATGCATTGACCAATTGATAATTTGCGTCAAATGCCCCTTCATTGATCATACCTACATATCATCGATTAAATCAATTTACTGTATTTAATGCGTCCTCAGGTAGGGGAGATCCTCCATCAGATCGGAGGAACTCTTCCATATCAAGAGAAACCTCACTGGTCCCTTCTTTGGTCGCTTCAGTCGATTGCAAAGCGAGTATTTCTCGCTCAGCATCTGCAATCGCCTGAAGCGGTACACCAACATCCCCTTGGGAATGGTTGGTCAATAGTTGTTTGGCCAACCTAATATGATAGAGAGCTGACGATAACATCTTTTTTAATGCTAACCTGTTAACAAAATTAAAATGACAATGAATACCCACACAGCAACCTTTCATGCGGTGTGGGTATATTGCCATTATAAAGCAGCCAGTACATTGGGGAGTAACTGAACAAGTTATTCCTCGCACCCTGGCAATGCTTTTGAATGTCAATATTATTGGACGAGGTTTGGAGACAAAATTTCAAACGTCTTCCAAAAATATTGCCATAGCAAGGCATTGCCAGGGTGCAAGAAATAACTTTGTAAGCTATTCCTCGGACCCTAACAATGCCTTGCTATGGCAATGTTTTTGGAAGACGTTTGAAGCTTTGTCTCCAAACCTCGTCCAACAATATTAAATAAATATGGCAATATTTTTTGGAAGACTTTTGGAGACATATCTCCAAACGTATTATAAAAAATAATTCTCCCCTTAAAAGGATATCGTAGTTATCCCGTCCTAATAATATTTTTGTTCAAAGTTCATAAGTAAACGGTGCGTCAAATCATATTTTTTCACTACAGAAAGAAAATTTATAAGATAAATCCGAAGTGTGGACAACTCAAGAAATTTATTAAAATATTACATATAAAAAGTCATGAACAAACTTTCAATGTATAGAATATTGAGGTTAGGTTTATCGAGCTTGATATCTAATTTTCATTCAAAGTTTATGAAAAAATAACAAGTCTAAGTGATTTTTTTTAGAAAAAATGATTGAATTAATGTAGTTTTAGCGCGGACAAGTCATTATATTTGTCTAAATAGTCAATTTAAAAAGATATCAATCAGATAAAAAAAGCAAAAATCGATTCTAACTTCGACATCCCGTTAACGATTACAAAAGCCATTACAAAGCAGCCAGTACATTGAGAACTAACTAAGTGAGTTATTCCTCGTACGCTGTCAATGCTTTAAAATGTCAAAATTTTTTAAAGAGATTTGGAGCCAAAGCTCCAAATGTCTTTAAAAATGTATTCCTCTAATAATACCTAATTAACCGAAATATTGATAGAATGAATCAGCCAAGTGTGGCAAGTATAAAAAAAAGTCAGAATAAGACAAATTTTTTATTATTGAGAATAAGATAAGTGTCTGATATTGTTAAAAATAATTTTTATAAAAGTACAAGTGTACAATTTTGATTTTAAAACCTACAGTGGAATGTTAATAGACAGAGATTGATGAACATGTTAATATTTAAAAAACTACCAAAAATATATTTTTGGACGATAAAAGAACAATTGTATAACCCTTGCCTCAAATAATCATTTTAGAAAATTAAAAAAAAAAGAAAATTAAATCTTTTATAATACTTGAAGTTTTATTTTTTTTAAGATTGTTTAATATTACATTCGAAAAACTACCGGAATAAAGCTATACTAAAAAAAATTGTCAGCTAATGTTTATGCTGAAACAACTTTTTGAACACGATAAAAAACTTTCAGGAGTACTTTAAAATGTAGGTTTTGTGATTTTTCAACAACTCTTTATTTTCTGAAAAATGATCATTTTTTGGGTCATCGAAGTATTGAGCGGTACTATTGAAAGACTTTTAATCATTTAAATTAACGATAATATTAAATATTTAGAAAATTTAAACTTCAAGATAAAGAATCCATTGAATTTCAACGAAATATGACCATAGTTGCTGTTCTATGTTAATTCCAAAAAATTATCTATAAATTTTTTAATTGTTTTTTGGTTTAATTTTAATAGAACGAAGCTTATTTTCTTCACTAAGAAATTTGAGGGCCAATATCCAAGGTGTTAATTTCAAATATAATCAGCCAGTGCGACGTAATTAATATGTAAAATTTATCTTTTCTTTTGAAAAAATACACAAAGAAAAATGTATAATAAAAATTACAATCTTTATTGTAAAGCTACTACAGACTGTCATTTTGGCCAAAAATTAACATACTTAATTATAAAATTTACTAGAAATATTGTAAATATTCTTAGGCAACTTCAAAAATTTTATATTTCTAGTAAATTTTATTATAAAGTATGGTAATTTTTAGTCAAAATGACAGTCTGTGGTTGCTTTATGATAAAATATGGTAATTTTGACAAAAAGTATTGTAATGTTTACTCTACCTCTACTTTTCTCTCCATGTAGATATTATACTGCACTGGCTAACTGTTTTAAAAAATGCGATGCCATGAAATTTTTATAGAGAAGAAAATGAGCTTTTTTTACTGAAAATAAGAAAAAAAAATTGACAAAAAATTGATGGTTTATTTATTTTTTTTTTATAGAAGAGCAAGTAATATTTAAAGTCAATATTTCTTACATATTGTAGTCGCATATTATTAAAATGAATATAACAGCATTTAAATTAATTATTAAATATCCCTTTCGAGCGAGAGAACCACATTAAAGACATTAACTTTTTTGATAAAATCGTATTGAAGCAGCACCTTTCTGGCTAAAGTTACAGAGACATAAAACATATATCATATATTTTCTTAAATACTGTATTGTTTGGACTGCTTTTGGAAATGGGTTTCATGCTAATAAAACATCCATAAGTTTAATATCCATAAGTCTAAAAAAATGAACTTTTACAGAATTTCTAATATAACCCAGTTAAACATTGTTGCCCTACCTTCAGAACAGTAACAATTAATATGATTAAAATATTTTCACGAGGTCTTTAAATAACTGTCCAAGAAGTATAATGTAATTTATCTAAATTTATATAGGTTTGATAGGTAATATTTGTAAAATGAAAAAAATAATTGAAAATCAAGTATTTTTGATCTGGTACTATTGACCTACAATAGTTTAGGTGCATAAACAGTTGAAGAAAAAGTAGGAATTGCAGAAATCCCTTATTTAAGGGCCAAAACATATTTACCAAGTACAGTCTACGATCTGAGTCCCGCCGCCTTCTCCTCCATCGACTCGCTCGTGCGTTACCCCCACTCGCTGACTAAAAGAATTTGTTTCCAAACATTCTGAGTCCCGCCGCTGCTCTATGCGACTTTTTCACTTGTAAAAATGGGTTTATTAATTTCATTTTTTTGTTTGAGATACAACAAATGTTTATTGAAATAATTAGTAACAAAGAAATAATACAATATTGCATAATTCTCATCTATTGAAAAAAATATAAAAATTAAACTAGATATATTTAATCAATCAATGAAATGTTATTTATTTGAAAATTTAAGTGATTGCTTTATAAATAAAAGATAAAATAATTCTTATTTCATTTCATTTTCATAATAACAATGAGTATTTAGTTCATCAATAAATAATATATTCTTTAATTTTTAAATTTATGTTACCTATAAATAAAAAAATTTAATTTTTATATTTTTTATAGTAAATATAAATGAGAATTATGCAATATTACAATATTTTTTGTTACCTTTTATTTCAATAAACATTTATTATATTCTAAACAAAAAAATTAAACTAATAAATCCATTTTTACAAGTGAAAAAGTCGCATAGAGCAGCGGCGGGACTCAGAATGTTTGGAAACAAATTCTTTTAGTCAGCGAGTGGGGGTAACGCACGAGCGAGTCGATGGAGGAGAAGGCGGCGGGACTCAGATCGTCGACTGTAATTATAATAAAATTTTAAAATTTTTTCATGGTCTCCGTTTTGATAGGTAAAGAAAACACCACAAAAGATATATGAATATTATTTATGTAGCATAATTTTATAAATGTCAGACTATAATAAAATATGTAAGCTCAAATATTTTCATGAATAGACCAAAAATAATTTACTATTCAGAAAATGTTTTTGATTATTATTTTCTATAACAGTATGCTTATGTTTATGCCGAGACTTTTTTTATAATAATATAACAGTTCAAAATAAATGTTTAATTGCAAGTTAATTTTTGCGTTAAAGTTTTATCAGGACTATATATATGTATATTTATTTCCTATGTAAATGTGATTTTTCAAAGAGATAAAATAAACTTTAGTTAATTACTCATTAATAATTCATAAGTATTAACAAATCATAAATAATGACCCCTATGTAAAAATCCTGTAGGACATCCTGTAGGACATCCTGTAGATTCTCTAGGGTCATATAGGACATCCTGAAGGATATGCTGCAGGACATCCTGCGTGCATTTTGCGCAAAAGTCCTGCAGGATGCATTCAAGATGTATTACAGGATGGCATACATTTCTAATAATCAATCAAATTTTACAGAAAAATTTTTTAAAGAATTATAATTATTTTATTTTTAATAATTTTACAACTTGATACGTATTTTCTTCCTAAAGGAAGATCCAAAAATAAGACATTCGTCAATTCTCCGTGAATCGAAGAGCCTCTGCAAACAAACACGGAATATTTTATATACCTGCGCTTCTGAAATTTAGATATGGGATCGTAAAATTCAGAAAAACGCCACCTAAAGTCAAAGACGGAATTGATATTTAGTTCGAATTATTTTTCGAGTACTTGCGTTTTTATCTGTTACAGATTGCTGATATCTTTACGAAAGCTCTGACTTTTGAAAACCATCAATATCTATGTGATTTAATTCTTAATAACTAATATGTATTTCTTCTGTTATAGGAAAATGATTTCAATTTGCTGGGAGAGCGAGAGACTAAGACTAGAGCCAAAGAGATAACCAAGTCTAGATTTACTTAATAGACTATGTCTGATTAATGTACAAAAGTTTCAGTATTAATAAGTTTAAATAAAAAGGGAAAGCTCCGACATAACGGGAGGGAGTGTTAAGATATTAGTAATATACGCAACAAGTGATGTACGAAGGGATAATATTGGCAGGGGTCAATGTTTTTTGCGCGAGCAGTAGAAAGTCGAGGGCGCGCTTGCGCGCCCGAGATTTTCTGCTGCTCAAGCAAAAAACATTTAACCCTGCAAATATTTTCCCGACGTACATCACATGTTGCGTAGATTATTTTATGCTGTTGTAAGCAGTTAGAGGAACAATAAAATTATAAGTATATAATTGAATACATTTTTTACAATTTTTCAATGTATATATCATGAATTTATAAAATGCGAAAGAATCAATTTTGTAGAATTTAAAGAAGCGTGGAACAAGCGTGAAACGAGGCTGTCTTGCGCGCGCAGACTCGTCTGCGCGCGCAAGCGCCACATGTTGTCGTGTGACGCTTCGAGAAACAAAGCAAGCGATGCTTACTGTATCGCTGGGATACATAAATTTTTAATTCACAATTATTTTAATATTTTTCTTTGATTTACTAAATATGATAGATACATCTGTTTATAAAATCTTTTCTTCTGTTATGTTTGTTTGTACTTGTAAATATGAATGTACAAACTTATAACTGAAAAGTTTTAAAATTTTTTATTTCTCTTACAATTTTACAAGTTTTATGTTTATTCTATTTTTTTCACTGCATCACTTTTACTGTGATTTTTTTTCACTATTAACTCTAAATTTTATTATTAATAAATCAATATGAACCATTATTTATTTAATGCATATTTTTAAAAATGTATTTAATACGAAAAAGACCATTATGAAATTTGAATATGCGCGGGACTTAACTATGCGGCGCCGATCGTCTAACGCGCCTGTTTATTTTCTCAAGTTTACACTACTATCCTTTCCAAACACATCGGCGCTCACTTCGTACTGAAGAGTTTTGTTGTATCCCAACTTACTATAGCATATTGAGTATTTCCCCGGGGATATATTACTTGTTCATATATCCCCGGGGAAATAAGCTGACAGCAAATATACTTTAGTACAAAATATCACAAACAAAATACAGCGGCGCTGCGAGCGCAACTATAAGAGACCTCAATACCCATTTGACTAGCCTACTACATACGACGCCCTCTACTGCTTACTACAGCATAAAGCATATATATGTATGTAGATATAGGCGTGATGCCTCCGCTCCCTACTCTTTATTTTACCCCTACTCTCTCGTTCTCTTTTACTTGACGGCGCTACGCGCTCACTCTTGTTCTGTATTTCGTACAGTTAAGACGCGTGAGATATTCTCTCGCATAATAAAGATTTATTACTAGACAACTCAAACCTGCGTTTTGTTTTATTTAATTTCACAAACCCTAACAATGATTTCATTAAATTTTTTACTCAATACTTTTATAAAACTAGTATATAATTTTTTTCAGAACGTCCTCGAAGTGCTCTTGAGGGAGAGAAAATAATTTACTTGCAAGAGTCAAGAAATGAAAAAAAACTGAAAAGAGAAAGTAGAGAACAATACCAAAACAAAAAATTATCTTTGATGGAAGAATATTTAAAAATTTTCAATGATAAGAAGTAGTTTCAAAGTTTTTATTGTTACAGCAATCTTAAAAGTGAATTTATTATGAACTATTAAGAGCTTAAAAAGTCATTTCAAGACGTACTAAATACTTGACATTTGAAAGTTAGTATTGAGGTTTAAAACCAAAGATTTTGCTAAAAAATGGTTTTTTATTAAATGAGATCTTTTCTAAAATGTTATCTTATAATCTTTTTTATAATGATTTGTATTAATTTAAAAAAAAGAAAGTGTACTTAAAGAATTTTATAATTACTTAAAAGTTAATTAACTTTTAAATATTATAAGTTTATTTATTATTTTTAAGACTTACTAATAACAGTTATTAATAAATACTGTACAATTGAAAGTTAGTATTAACGTTTCTAAGCAAAGATTTCACTAAGAAATTTTATGAAATATCTTTACTAAAATATTCTAGCACTTTTTTAATAAATTTAATCTTACTTTGGAAGTAATTATAAGTTAAAGTTTATTTTTCATTAATCAAGAATAAAGACTTCAGTTATAAAGTCAGTATTAATATTTTCAATTGAAAATTAAATTAAGAAATGTTTGTGTTCGTTAAATGTTATGTTGAAAATATCAGAAAGATATTTGTATACATATGAGAAATAAATAAAGTTTTGTTTCTTGAATTTTATGATTACTTTCTTGTTTTATTTGTATTCATATTGTATTTATCGTTTAAATAAATAAATGTTTGATTTATGATAGATTATAAATTATAATAAATTTACTGTAATTTACTAATCTTTTAACATTTTTTTTTTCTTAAAATTATTATCTTGTTTTTATAGAAATAAAACAACAATAAAATATAATTATAATAAATAAAATTTATTAATTATTATTTATGCACACAATGTTTGTAAAATTACAGTCAATCATAATTAAGATCTATTTTGTTTTAAATATCGAAACAAAATATTAGTCATATTTTTCTTTTTGATTCAAGTTACTGTCATTATTATATCCATGTAATATATGTAGACGTGCATGTATAGAAATGACAAGTTTCCACATAAAAAATTGTTAATGACTTATAAACTCCTTTATCAAGTCTCTTTTCCTGATTCCTTGATGTTGAATTTCCTCATTAATCAATAATGGTTCAGCATTATTATCTATTGTATTTGGTACAATAACAGGATACTCAAAAGAATCTTCACATTTAAGGCATATATTATGTAAAATACAACAAGCCATGATGTAGAAGGGTATTAAATCAGTTCTCCTCATGGGAAGTTTTTCAATTAAATACCTCCATCGTAACTTTAATAGTCCAATTGCTCGTTCAACCATGACTCTTGTTTTAGACAATGTTTTATTATAATAACATTGTTCGACTGTTAAATGACCATCATTGCGATATGGAATCATTACACAATTTTGTATGGTATAAGATGAATCTCCAAGAATGTGAGTATTATGTGGAAAAAATTCTTCAGTACATTTTTGTTGGACACCAGAATATTTAAAAACTCTATTGTCATGTACTGACCCAGGAAGTCCAATATAGCAGTGGATAAATTCTAGTTTGTCGTTACAGATCACCTATAAATAAAAATAATATTGTTAAATATAAAGATATGATAAAATAGTATTTATGAAAAACCTATAATGTATACCTGTAACTGAATGGAATGATTTATCGCTCGCTCTCAAGAATCACTCTCGTCAAGGCAGTCGCCACAGCCGGCTAGCGAGAAACATTTTGGAGCTCAAGAAGCTAAAAGGAACGATCGTCATTAGTCAGGAAGACTATCAACATAAGAAAAGAGAGATCTCATAAAAACGTATTGACTCATCCAAGAATTTATTCAAGGATATTAGAATTGTATTTCTGTTGGACAACGAGACTGCCATCTGCGTTTGAATCTGCATCTATTCATCTCTACCGATCATCGAAAGGTCGCTACTGCGTCATAGAAGTTTCCAGAGGCTTCACGTAGATAGCGTTAACGTAAGACTCGTTTTCTATTTATGAGATTGTAATCTTTTCGACTGTACTACTTAGGTACGAAATCTAAATTGATAATTCCTTTTATTTAAACAATTAATGTACATTAGAATAGAGAATGTATGTATGAATGTGAGCGAGGCATGAAATAATTTTATATCTGTATATGTAATTTTTATGATTGCAAACGTATGTTCAAAAATAAATGTTATAAATGATCCGTACTCTTGGTCTCATCTCACTCAAGTCTCTTAGAACCCTTACCTTTTGATATTTTGATAATAAAATATATTAATTTTAACAAATAGACGTACCTATTAAAGAGTACGATCATTACACCACGTTTCAAATAATTCATTGCATTTAATCCTGTCAGATTCGTCAAATTTACTTGCCATTTTTAATTTTTCAATTTATTAACACGTATGTATATATATTTGTTTCTAAGAATTTAATTGAAAGCTACTCGCGCGCGCTCCTTACTAGGTCCAAAGAACTCAGGTTCCGTTTTCACGTCGACAAATAACGTTCCAGTCGCATCTAACTTCTTAATTGTAGGTATCTTCTTTCTCTTTCACTCTTACGTAATCACAGCGCAGTGGCGCGAATCATACAATAACTTTATATTCGTTCCTTATGACGTTTGTCGTTGTTCCAAGTTCTAATACAAGTGGCGGTTGCAAAAGAATAGACTTATGTTGTTTGTTTTAAATTTATTGCTGGCTGCGTTAATTAATATACATATAAAATGGCTGAAACGACAGCGTTAATCGTTAATAAAGAGTTTTCATCAAAAGAAGAACTAGAACTGTTTATTCGTGATTATTCGAAAGAAACAAATAGAATTTTCTCCAAGTATAATACACAAAAACTAAAAAATAATAAAATTTTGTATTATCATTTGTTAAACTATTTATGTGAATATGCTGGAACATACGTATCGCGAAGCAAAGACAAAAGAAATTCGAAATCATAAAAAAAATATGAATGTCCTTTTATTATAAAAATTAATTTGAACAAAGTGAAAACAAAATTGGTGATTTCGCCAAAATCTGTATTTAATCATAATGAAAAATGTGATGAATTTTGGAAAAAATTACATTCAGTTTTATTAAAGCCTGATGAAATCAGCTTAAAACCAAGCTTACAACCACATGAAGACGAAAAAAAAGTACTGATGAAAAAATTCCAGGTATCCAACGCATTGATTAGATTAAAACTTTTATTTCAAGGATTATTATAATAAATAAATTGACATTTTTTTTCAGAAAATATTATGTTGAATACAACTGCGATTGATGTGAATGATTCCAAATCATTAGAAAACAAAGAAATTGTTATTGAGATAGGTATATTTTAAGTGAAATATAAAAAAAAAATTTTTTCCATATTATTTACGGTACGCTATTATTTATGATAAATGTTTGGATACAATTTTTTTCAGAAAACGTTACGTTAAACACAGCTACGATAGATCTTAATGATGTTAAATCATTACAAAGTGATAAAATTATGATTAAAAAAGGTATATTTTAAGTAAAATTTAAAAAAGAATTTTTGTCTGTATTATTTATAATCAATGGTTGGATACAATTTTTTTTTCAGAAGAGTTTATGGTAAATCAAACTGCGACTGATCTAATGCAATTTGTGGACACAACTGCAGAAAATTCGAAAGAATTGTTAAAGCAAAATGATAGTGCTGATTCAAAAGGTAATATTTAAGTAAAATCTTAATACAATTATTTAATATTCAGCTTCTCCCGCAATATTCTTCCCGTACGTGACAAAAGAAATAGTTTTGTTCTATTTAAAAAACGATCATAGTTCATATTTCGCATACACAAATTTGATTTTTCTCTTATGCTTTATTTCCATTTTAAACATGCTTTAAATAAATGTAATGCTAAAGCGTAAAAAAAACTGTCATAATACACAATAGTTATGACTATTGTCAGTAACACGTGCTCCAAAATAAAATCTTAACCTGAAAAATTCGGAAAATAATACGCTTACTGAAAATCGTACTACAGAAGATGCGAAAGATTTATGCTAAATTTTTAAATGAGTTTGTCTGGGCGGCGTCTTGTAGCGTACGCGAAGCTGTCTTTGCGTACCCAAAATCACTTTCCCCTCATCCCCACCCTGAAGAAGATAATCGATCCATTTTTCGTATGCGAAGCTCGGAAAACTTTTACGTTCGCAAATAAAATTTTTCTGTAGCTTCGCGTACGAAAAAAAAATTTTCCAACGCATTTGCATGCGAAAGGGATTATCAGTATAATATAGTCATAGGCGAAAGTATTGATTTGGAAAACTTTCGACTACATTAAATCCCATTGAAATCAATAGCGATGTTTTATTGCAATATTGTAAGTAGTTTGGTGGTACGTGCGTGCGTGCGTACGTGGGTGCGTGTGTGTGTGTGTGTGTGTGTGTGTGTGTGTGTGTGTGCGCGTGCGTGCGTGCGTGCGTGCGTGTGTGTGTGTCTGTGTGTCTGTGTGTCTGTATGATGTCAGTTAGTAAATTGTATCTCGAAAGCTACTCGATGGATTTGCTTCTAATTTTGCATGAAATTTATTTTTTTGTCCAACTGGCTGGGAAGCTATTGATAATTGGTTCTTCTAGCGTAGTTTTAATTTTAGAGTCGTTTATAAAAAAATTTTAAAAAATTTGATTTTTGATTTTTCTGGTTTTTTTTGTTTACTACTCGATGAGTTTGTTTACAAATTTGCATGGAAATTATTTGCGATTGCCTAAATAAAATAAATTCCTAAAAACTTATTTTCTTAGCTTAGTTTTAATTTTAGAGCATTTTGAAATTTTCGAAAAAAATGTTTATATTTATTAAGTCAATAAAATCTTAAAAACTACTCGATGAATTTACTTCAAATTTTCCATACAATTCACTTTTCCGACCAACTGGTGCGGAAGCTATTGAAAATTGGTATTCATAGAGTAGTTTTTTTTATAGAGCCATTTTAAGAATTTTAAAAAAATTTTCGATTTTTCATTTTTTTTTTGTATTTTACGTAAACTACTCAAAGAATTTGCTTGAAAATTTGTATGGAACTTATTTTTGGCTGCTAAAAGGAGAAAAACTTTTGAAAACTGATTTTCTTAGCGCACTTTTAATTTTAGAGCATTTTTAAAATTTTTTAAAAAATTTTTATTTTTAATTTTTTTTCTATTTTACGAAAACTATTCGATAGATTTGCTCCAAAATTTGTATGCAATTTATTTCCTACTGTCTGAAGAAAACAAGTTTTGGAAAACTAATTTTCTCAGTGCAGTTTTAATTTTAGAGCATTTTGAAAATTTTATTTTTCATTTATCTTCTATTTTGCGTAAACCATACTATAAATTTTCTCCAAAACTTTTGTACGACCAATTCGCCATCGTCTGAAAAAAATAAGCTTTTAAAAACTAATTTTTTTAGAGTGGTTACAATTTTAGAGAATTTTAAAGATTTAAAAAAAAATTTCGATTCTTCTTTTCTTATTTCTTTTTATTCTACGTAAAGTACTCGATAGATTTGTTCTAAAATTTGCAGGGAAATTATTTGCAACTGCCAAAAGAAGGAAAATTTTCAAAAATTGATTTTCATAGGATTGTTTTAATTTTAGAGCATTTTTAAAATTTTGAAAAAGAAATTTTGAAAAAGAAATGTTATTTATTTAGCCAATTAGATCTCGAAAATTACTCGATGGATTTGCTTCAAATTTTGCATACTATCTATGTTTTTGTATAAGTAGACGGGAAGCTATTGAAAATTGGTATTCATAGAGTAGTTTTTTTTATAGAGCCATTTTAAGAATTTTAAAAAAATTTTCGATTTTTCATTTATTTTGTATTTTACGTAAATTACTTGATGAATTTGCTTTGAAATTTGCATGGGAATTATTTGCAACTGCCAAAAGAAGTATGAATTTTAAAAACCGATTTCCTTAGCGTAGTTTTAATTAAAAAAAAATTTTTTTTTAATTTTAATATTTTATTTTTTTTTCCATTTTACGTAAACTACTCGATAGATTTGCTCTACAATTTGTATACAAGTTATTTGCTGCTGTCTTTATAAAACAAGCTTTTAAAAAATAATTCTCTTTGATTACTTCTTTTGATTTCTGATTTAACGCTTTCACTAAATCTTTTCTTACTTCCTTACTTCCTCTTTGTCCTTTTCTCTCAGATTGATCCTCATTTTTACCCTATTTTCATTCGTCCTTGTCTCTCTGTTCCTATTTACTAATTATTCTCTCACATTCACTAATTTTTCTTGAATAGAAATTGTATTTTATATTCAAATCACATTTAAAAAAATAAAATCAAATTACTTTAACTCAATGAGCTCTGAGAAAGCATTGCGCCAAAGCACTTGGCAGCGTTCTTACAATATGATCCGGAAAATTTCTCCTGGAAACTTGATAGTTCATTTCAAGTGATCTTAACGGTTCATTAATGATTGATATAATAAAATTTCGGATTTTATTCCTTAATAGAACTTCATGGATCGGAAAGGTTCTGAAAGTATCAACAACAATCATAAGAGTTCGGAAAGGTTCATTATGGACCAGCACCAAAAACCGGAAAGAATCAGAAAGGTTCTTTTACATCCGGATATTTCCGAACCTTAATGAACATTTTAACCAGGGTTCACTGAAAAAAAGTTAGCGTAAACCATACCCTCTTGCGGATACATGATGCTCTAACGGCTAGCCACCACGTGCCCTTTCGATTTAGAACGTATGTTGTCCGCTTTTGGAAAGCACTCGCGCGACATTACCTCATACGTGACGCAAACGTTGAGTATATGCCTCGTCCTTCGATTTAGGACGACCGTTTAGGACATATGTTGTCCGGAATTAGGAAAACATACATTCAAAACTCGAGAGCTGCTGTTTACCGACACGCGGCGCTAGTGGGATCCTAACCTTTTTTCAGTGTTGTAAAGGCTTCTTATGACACGCTTTACTGTTTACCAAGCAGTAAAGCGTGTAAACATTCCTACATCAGACTTATTTGTTATAGATCTATAACATGAAAGATAAATTTATCAATATTTAAAAAAGCATTCAAGTTTATAAATAATTTCTATTCTATACCTGTATAAATCTAGTATTCCTAGTACGTATAATTTTTTATGTCCTCGTAGGCCGTATTCGTGTCAGTATGTAAAGAGCATGCTAAATTTGTATTGGCATCGCATATGTCTCAGACGTGCTCCTCGACTCTTTATAAGCTTTATATGTCCTCCTGAGACATATTGAGACTCAATATGTCTCAGGAGAAATCAATATGGCATCACCGATCCTACTATGTTTCGTTCAATATGTCAAAGAGCAATCATATTGAACGTAGAATAATGAAAAAAAAATGACTCGCGCTTCGATAGCAACTACACTCATTACAAAATGTCAATCTAAGAAACAAAAAAAAAAATCAATAGAATTAAAATTTAATTTTAAAATCATTGGAAAAAATATTAATATTTTCAACTAATAAGTTACAGTTCCTCATACGGCCTACTTCGGACATAAAATCATCTATGTCCTTTGGCCGTTTATTCAGGTGGAATCTGAATCTCAAACAATGTTTGCCGCTTGAGCAGAAATCTACCTCGGGCGCGCTTCGCGCGCCCTCGGCAATTTCAGCTCAAGCGACAAACATTGTTCTCGATTCATATTCCACCTGAATACGGCCAAAGGACATATATAACTAATATTGCTTTTCTGCAGAGATAGTTGTTCTTCCTACTCTATTCTGTATTACTTCTAAATCTGGTCTTAATAAAAATAAAACATATTCAAATGTAGTTCTGCTTAATCTATAAATAAAATAAGTTTGAAATTCTTGTTCACAATATCTGTTTATTACATTTTCAATAAAATTTTCTACTCTTTATCTTTTCTCTAAATGATGATTTTCATTTAAAATCTCTTCTTCAATTTCAGAACTATCTCTGATCGAACTTGAAGAATCAAAAACGATAACTATAACCTCAACTGCATTTTCGTTCATTATTATAATTCAAAGAATTGTAATTTAAATAATAAACTTAATGTTATTTACAAACAATTTATGAAAATACAAAAAATTAATTTAAAATGTCTTTATAGCATTGAACTTTTTAATTGCATTTAACAGTCGATGTGTTTACATACTCCGAACATCTAAGGTTGTGGCGCTAGTACGCGATCATAGAAGAACTTTTGAATACTAAAAAAAATATTTAAAATTATTGAAAAATAAAAAATCTATTTTAGTCAATCAAATAAAACAATAATGAATCTAATATGAAAAGAAAAAACAAATTTTATTGATAGAATTAAATGTAAAGTGAATATAAAAAAAAAATTGAATACACAGTAGATGATCATTATTTCTGTCGCGAATTCAGTATTCGATATAGTATAGATCCAGTAGTGGATCACTCGATGAAAATAACATAATTGAGGTTATGTCAATGAAGTATAACATAATACAGATACATAAATAAGTTTATTTATAATAATTTTATTAAAAGTTCAAATAATATAAATTTAAGATATATTTTGATGAATATTTTATAAATATTTCAAAATGATTAAGTTCAGAAAATAACAATCTTTATAATTAAATAAACTTTTACAAAAAACAAACACTTAAAGGAATTAAAATTAATAAAATTAACTTTTAATTTATTTTTTTGCATTACTATCTATATGATACGTTTCTTTGATCTCTTTTTCTTTTAAAATAAGGTTATTTTTTAATTTTTGAAAACTGAAAATTTTAAGATCATTAAAGTGACGTTAGGAAATAAGAATTCTAATTAAGATCACTTAATAAACTTTATTTTGCCTTTACTTCCTTGCTCTTTGTTGAATTACTTTTCAATTTGATCTATTTTCTCTTCACAAAACGATTCATAACATAATAAAATTCTTATCTTAAAAACACGTGTTTTTTAACGAAAATGTTAACAGGAACGGCTGTAGCGGAAAAAGACCGCGGATTCTTACTAAATTTTTTTTTTTCATGCCTTTCAGGACGTAGTTTTATTTTGGCGGCAAAAATACAAAATTGAAATCAGTTTAAATTTCTTAATAATTTTTTTAATTATAATAATTAATTATTAATATTTATAAACATTATTTAAAATATAAAATGATCGACTACTACATCGTGATCGCGCACTAGCGCCATTACCTTATCTGCTTCTTTTTAGTATTACGGAACACAGCATCATTAAGTCCGCGCGACGTTGCCACATCTTACTTGAAACTCATTAAAATTTGTATTTCGGAATAGCCCCATGATTGCTCTTTGACATATTGAACAAAACATTGTAACATGGTGGATTTTCATCCACATGTTATATTTCCATAAAGATATCTACTATACCGGCGAAGAGCCTTATATGTATGATTTTAACTTGTGTGTCGATACGATTATAATTTGTTTATTGTTAAAGTATTTTTATTTATCTATCTGGTTGTCATTTAAACAAGGTTTGTTTATTTATTGTATAAAAATATTGATCATTCTTCTGTCAGCTGTACTCTAATAAACAACTATTTAATTTCAATAATTTTTTTTGTTATTTATAATATCTTAATTATTTATTAACTTCATTGGTGATCCCGACTAAAGAATATTAATCTAAGTGAAATTAGAGAAGATTTAAAAAATGGTGTTTCCAAGAGATAACGACGGTGATCTTCCTAACCAATTACAACAACTTCAAGCAGAAAATCGGAATTTTGCAGAACAACTCGAGCAACAACAACAGTAGCGTCAAGAAAATAATGCTGATGCTAATTTAAATCAACAAATTCATGGACCAGCTGTTCATCGCATTGTAGTTAAATTGCCGCCTTTTTGGTCGGATCGTCCGAGTTTATGGTTCTCTCAGGCTGACTCACAATTTTTCATTTCTAATATCGTTAATGAGGTAACAAAGTTTCATTCATTCTCATGTTTCAACATAGTAGGATCGGTGATGCCATATTGATTTCTCCTAAGACATATTGAGTCTCAATATGTCTCAGGAGGACATATAAATCTTGTTAAGAGTCAAGGAGCGCTTCAGAGACATATGCGATGCAAATACAAATTTAGCATGCTCTTTACATACTGACATGAATACGATCTACGAGGACATAAAATAAGAATATCGATGTGCGCCATCTCAAAAAGTTATGGAAAAATATTTATAAACAATTTAAAGAAAATCTACTTTTTTTTATTTTTTCCTCTGTGATTGCGCTGTTTTTGATTTTTTCAAATAACAGTTGTTCAGAAGTGAATTTCCTTTAGGATTATGGTTATGCAATTTTGACAAATTTTCAGATTTTCTCGGAAAATGCAGTTTTTTCGAGAAAATATGTAATTTTAAAAATTGAAGTTGAAGGCAGATACTTTATACTTTATACTTTATTGTACTGTCGATATGAAGTTAGCCAAATGAGTATTTGTTCAAATTTTGACTCTGTAGAAATTAAACGTGACAACACTGCCGCTTTTATATATAAAGCATGTATATTTTCTAAGCGGTCATGTCTTTATTTACAGCAAAAGCAAGATTTTTTTTCTAAAGAAAAAGATTGAGCAAAAAAATGGAAAAGGGTTATGGTGATATGTGCATCATCCAATCTCAAAAACAATGTAAATATTACAGTATCGAAAAGGAAAAACACCAGCTGATTATCCTTCATTTACATACTTTTAAATTTATTTTCTTTCATGAGGTTCATGTATAATTTAGAAAAATTATAAATAAATATGAATATAATATTATACTAAATTAAAAGAAACAAATGATTTTTTAAAATATATGTGAGTCTCATGGGAGACATAAGTTTGAAAACCAGCTGATAATTTTTTTTTTATTTGCTACAGTATTTTTTAGAGGTTTATGGCATTATGTATACATATGTATGCGTATGCATTAAATAAAATCAAATTTATATAAAAAACAAAATTCAAGATGTACGTATATATTATACCCAACTGTACGATTTTAATTCACATATATTGAAAAATTAAAACATTTAAAATATTTTTTGCTGTATTTCATTAAATTTTTTGCACGTCTTTCTTGAAACTTAATCGCATCAGTTCAAGCGCGTTATACTTTTAACTTTACGCGCGCTAACCTATACTCTGCGACGTTGACACATTTACAATAGCAAGTTCTGCTACTTGAAATTTTATTTATTAAATTGCTTATAAATACTCTTACAAGTACCCAATTAATGTTTTTAAAGATGCAAAATTTTACTAAGGTTTCAAATTAGCGGTGTATAAATTTTTATCAATATCTTGCCCGTAAGTTTTGTAAAATATGTAATTCAATGAATAAAAATCGTTTATACCCATAAGGCTACGTGTTAATCACTGGAAATTAAAAACATTAATAACTTTTTTTATAGGCACTAAAGGCTCACAAAAATTTGTTTGAGTAATTCTAGGGTCAATATTTACCTATCATTTCAATCTCATCGAAATCTGTCCCGTCAATCGATTTACGACAGTACTACCTTAAGCCAATCCATATCGATCCATAAGAAAACTAACAATTAATTTGTTTATTAATAAAAAGTTGAAAATTCAAAATGGTGCCAAGTCCACAATAATTAATGCAAATATGTGAAACTTCTTGAGCATGTTAAGGTAGGATACCTTTATTATAATCAATTGTGAAAATCAGAAATTTTTATTATTTAGCACTATTTATTAGCGGTTTTCCGTTTTTACAATTCTAACCTTTATAAATAAATTCATATAACTCGGTCAATTTTTAATATTTTTTAATTTTATGAAATGGGAAAGAAAGATCTTTTCCAAACCTTTAATTTGAATTGTTTAAAAGTTTCCTATTATAAAAATCATAAGAATAATAAGGCTTTTTTACTTTGACTAACAATCATGTCATTGTTTTTAAACAATTCGACCCGTTTGGTTAATAAATATCATCGTTTGTAAATTTTTTTACGCATCACATTCAATACGAATGTAAGCTAATAGAGTATATAAAAAGCCTACGTGCATGCGCATGGCACTATTTATTTCTTTACTTGAGGATAGGAAAAAGTTTTCAAAAGTTCTAATTCTCATTGCGTATGAAAATTAACAATATTCCAGTTAATTATGGTCCGATTGAGATGTTTTTCTTTTTAATCTAGGATAGCGCGTGAAATTAATAATAGCTGTCACATCAATTTTCTAAAAATCTTGTATACATTTGTTATAAATAATTATAATTGTTAATAATAGTACATTGTTAACCGAGGGAGTAAAATAGGTGATTTTTGCCCGAGTCGAGTTTGACGCCTGAGCGAAGCGAGGGCGACAATAAAGACGAGGGCAAAAACACCTTTACTTCCGTGGATAACATATTACTTTTTCATACACGAAGGGCGTCCAATACAGCCATATTAAATATAAATTCATTAATAATACATAAAGTATTGGCATTAATAGATGATAAAATCAAAATGAAAATGTGAAAATAAGTCTGTAGAATTGAATAACTAAAAAAAATCTAGAATTAAAGAAATTGCCCATGAACCCATCAGCCCATCAACAGATAAACTCATCAAATCCGATGATCCATCGACCCATGAATCTATTGACCCATCATCCTGCCGATCCACGTACCCTTTGACCCATATACCCATGCAACTATCAACTTATTGAGCCATAAACCTATCGACCCATTGATTTATTGACTAATTAACCCATTTACCCATGAACCCATCGATCCATAAACTTATCGACCCATCAATCTATCGACTCATCGCTCCAACAACCCATCGACAGAGTAATCTATCCTCCCATCAATAAATTCATCCATCCACCCAACGGCCCATCGACATATTCATCTATCCGCTCATCGACCCATCAACCCATCAACAAATTCATTTATCCGCCCATCGGGCCATAAACCCATCGATAAATTCATCTATCCAACCATCGGCCCATCAACCCATCGACAAATTCATCTATTCGCCCATTGGCTCACCAACCCATCAATAAATTCATCTTCCGCCCATCGGCCCATAAACCCATCGACAAATTCATCCATCCGCCCATTGGTTCACCAACCCATCAATAAATTCATCTATCCACCCATCGGCCCATAAACCCATCGACAAATTCATCTATCCACCCATCGAACTATCAACCCACCGACAAATTCATCTATCCGTCCATCAACCCATCGACCAATTCATCTATCCACCCATCAGTCCATAAACCCAATAACCCATCGATTCATCAACCCATCGACATATTCATTTATCGTCCCATCGTCATATTTATCGATCTGCCCATCGAACCATTGAACCGTCATTTCATCGTCCCATAAATGCACCCATGAATTCATTGAACCACGCACCCATTACTCAATTTATACATCGACTCATCCACCATTCAGTGTAGCTCTAAGACATGAAAAGTAAATTTCTTATTGGAAATAGGGTAAAAATCAATCAAGCTTATTAGAAAACTACTTTTTTGCCCTTGGGTAAAAAAGAGCTATTTTAGCCTCTAAGAATAGACATAAAAAATTGAATTTCACGCCCTGAGTGTGAAAATAAAAATTTTCCAAGATATTTACGGAATTATTAGTTTTATTAAAAAACTTTGAAGATAAATTATGTTTCTTCAAAAAAAAACAACTAATTACGAAACTGAAAATATTTACTATATAATGTTAATAATTGTAAATATTTTTTATTAAAAATATGTAAATTTAATTTTTAAAAATATTTTAAACTAGCTCGCCACAGCGGCCCTTTGGGCCGCTGTGGCTCGCATCTCGGTCCTTTCAGAGCTTCGCTTTGCTCAGCTCTGAAATGCCCTCGGGCCTTGCATCGCGATGCGATGCAAGGCATGCAAAAAGCTCCGCTTCTTGCATATAAGGCACGACCGAAAACGCTCGCGCTTCGCGCTCGCTATTTAATATTTCAAGAATATTAAAACAAATCATTTACAAACGCAAAAGCCTTAAAAGTTAATCTTATTTCTTTTTTTCATTGTATTTTTTACCGTATCTTTCAACAGGAGGTTTGAATTTATTGTATTTATTTGAAAAAACCAATTTATAATTATTTTAATTTTTCTTGTGAATTAAGTTGATTGATTTCAAAAAAATTTATGTTATGTGAAAAAGACATATTTTCATTAATGTATACTTTTTAAAGTTTTGGATAGGATAATCTAGCAAAAGTTATAAGAAAAAAAATAGTTCAGTAGCTTAAAAGTAAAGTTTTGTATAAAGTTTTTATTTGATCTGAATCATTTCGACGGGGGATGATTTAAAACAATAATACAAATAAATATTGGCAGTTTAAAAAAAATCGTTCGAGCGGTTTTAAAACTGTTATCCCTTTAGAGGTTAAAAAAATGATTTTTTGGTGATAACTTGAAAAAAACGAATTTTGAAAGAAAGTATATTAAATAAAATTTATAGAAAAAAATAAGATACATCTTTTTAATATTATATATATTTTTTTAAAAATAATATTTATCAAATTATCATTAAAAGCCTTTAATTTCAACATTTTTCATGAACAATTTGAAAAATATTAACTTCAGAGAAAAATGTATGATATAAAAAAGATTTATTTTTTTATATTCTATAACTTTTATTCTATATACTTTTTGAAAAAAAATCGTATTTTGCAAGTTATTACTAAAAATCAATTTTTTTGACCATTTAAAAAGCGCCTATTTAAAAACGCTTCCAACGATTTTTTTCAAAATAGGAACGTTCACTTGTGTTATTATTTGAAACAATTCCCCGTTTGAATTATTCAGATCGGATAAAAACTCGTCGAGAAAATTCATAAACTTGATTTCTCACACACATACATCCATACATACATTTTAAGGAAGCCTCGTAATAATCTTATTTTACTATAAAAATAAGTTTTTTATCATAAAAAAACATATTTTAAAGGGTTACATTTTTCGCGATGTTGAAAATATAAGGCACTTCCGTATAGCGGTCGTGCCTAAAAATAATGATTCAAAAAAAATGTTGTATCAGATTACAAGTACATGTTTTTAAATTTAATTATTAACGATATTATTTATGTAGGTTTATACAAATTATATTTATAACAACTTATTGAGTTCACAGTAATTAAAGAAAGATTTAACAACAATATTTTTTTAGGAGCGCACAAAGTGCGCTCAACAAATTCTAATTTCTAGAACTTAAAATAAATATAATTTATAATAAACTACCTTATTGAATTTATTTTATAGATATTTAATTAAATTTATTATCCTATAGAGTTTTGCCTCAAGAAACATGATGCGCGTCGCACTAGAAAAAGTGCTGGCTTTCGCATCGTAAACCACGCGTACTGCTTGGCATTTTACAATTCGTGCATCACTTTTTTTGGTGCGGTATTACGTGAAATGCAGCGCATGGTGGCGCCGCATCGAAAACTTCATGCACGTTCAGACACGCATCGATATTTATCGTTCATGCGAACCGCCTTGTGGTGCGTTTTCTAAACGCACTATCTTTTATAATGCAAAACACTCTCCGTGTAGAGTTAATAAGAAATAATTAACATTATATTGTAAATATTTTCAACTTAGTAGCTAAAATATTTATTTTATTAAAAAACCTATTTACTAAAAATTAGTTGTTTTATTTTGAAGAAATAAAATTTATTTTTAAAGTTCTTTAATGAAACTAATAATTCCGTAAATATCTTGAAAAATTTTTTTTATTAACAATTATAATTATTTATAACAAATGTATACAGGATTTTTAGAAAACTGATATGACAGCTGTTATTAATTTCACGCGCTACCCTAGATTAAAAAGAAAAACATCTCCATTGGACCATAATTAACTGGAATATTGTTAATTTTCATACGCGATGAGAATTAGAACTTTTGAAAACTTTTTCCTATCCTCAAGTAAAGAAAAAAATAGTGCCGTGCGCATGCGCGCATGCCGTTTATAAATATACTCTATCAGCTTAGATTCGTATTAAATGTAATCCGTAAAAAAATTTACAAACGATGATATGTATTAAAAGCAGTTTGTATATAAGAATAATTTTTTTACCAATAAATAATTTATATCATAAACTGACTGTTAAGGGCATCCATACGCTCTACTATACCGGCCGGTATAGCAGAGCGCAGGCCGAATTTCTAAAATCGAAGAATTCACTTTGTAAAAAAACTAATCATCAGAATGAATTTTCCTTTTATAGGTCACTTTATTGTGAGATAATAAAGGGCGGAAATAAAAAAATCATAGGAAAATAGAGATAATAGTATAGCAGAGCGTAGACCGAATTTATAGACTCGAAGAATTCACTTTGTAAAAAAACTAGTCTTCAGAATGAATTTTCCTTTTGTAGGTCACTCTATTTTGAGATAGTAAAGGGTGGAAAATAGAAAAACCTCAGAAATTCGGAAAAAAAAATTATTTTTCTCAAAATAATATGAAAATAATTATTATACTAGAAAGTGTAGTGTTGTCAGGTTGGCAATACCTGACTCTGACGCGATACATGTCGGCGCTTTTCTTACGCTGTGGCGGGAACTTCGAAATTTGAAATATATTGAATATTGTCATCTTATGCAAATGATAACTCATAATCATCCTTTATTCTTCTGTAAGGTGATGAAAGCAATGATGTTTTATTTTTTTTTTTAGCATAAATAATATTTTTGTTGTATATGTGTGAGGTAGCAAACAAAGTAGGAAGGAAAAAACAATAAAAACATGTACGTACGGGTATAAGACACGCACATACAAGAAGTCGCATTATTAGCTATTGTGTTGCTTTTTTTATCTTTTTCTAACACTATTCTTGTGTGTACGTGTTAGTGATGGTATATTCGAAAATGAATTAGCTATTATTGTATGCATTGCAAATGTTTAGAATACATTATTTCTGTACGTAGGAAATTTTTATGATTTTTCATTAGAAAAAAAAGAATAAATACTCTACTTTCTGTTTCATATGTATGAGACACAGTAAACACTGTAAGAAGGAAAAGACAATGTAAACATGTTCGACGGAAACATATTATTGAGTGTTCTTTTTCTCTGATTTTAAAATCACGCGATCTGATTGGATGATTCCGTTAATTTCTTCATTTTTATTGGAGAATTTTTAAATCGAAGAAAAAGAACACCCAAGAATATGTTTCCATCGACTGCACGTACGGATATAAGACACGCACACGCATGAAGTCGCATTTTTATCTATTCTGTTAATTTCTTTCTTGTTTTTTTTCCAACATTATTATTTTTGTGTGTAAACGTGTTAGTAGTGTTCATGTTCATGTATACGTATGTTATATATATATATATATATAAATATATATATATATATATATATATATATATATATATACTAGGGGGTACCCCCTGCTCGCGCTGCTCGCCAACCCCCGTACATATTTACATTAATAAAAATCAGTCAGTAATGAAATTTTTACTGACAAAAATTATTAATAAAATTAATATTAATTATATATTTGCTCAGACAGATTTCCGCACCACCTGAAAAGGTACTGCCAATAATACCTTACAATTAATAATTTATAATATAATAATACCTTACAATTAATAATTTATAATATAATAATACCTTACAATTAATAATTTATAATATAATAATACCTTACAATTAATAATTTATAATATAATAATACCTTACAATTAATAATTTATAATATAATAATACCTTACAATTAATAATTTATAATATAAATGAAATAATAAAAAATGTATGGTATTACGGCGCGTTGGTTTTTTTTTTGTTTTATTTTAAATAATTATATAAAATCAATAATAATAATTTTAAGTTATTTTAAAACATGTTAAAATAAATTAAAATTATTCCTTTTTTGCTTTCTCATAGAGAAAGCATTGTATCGATAAAAAAAAATTTTTTCTATTTTTTCATTAATTTGTACATATTTGAACTCGGTGAGTTGAAAAAAGTGGTTTCCAGAAAATGTCTGTATGTATGTGTGTGTGTGTGTGTGTAAGTGTGTGTGGATGTATGAATTCAGTTAGTAAACTGTATCTCGAGAACTACTCGATGGATTTGCTTCTAATTTTGCATGGAATTTAGTTTTGTGACTAACTTGCTGGGAAGCTATTGATAATTGGTTCTTCTAGCGTAGTTTTCATTTTAAAGTTTAAAAAAAAAAAAAAAAAAATTCGATTTTTCTTTTTTTTTTTTTTTTTTTGTTTACTACTCGATGAATTTGCTTCAAAATTTGCATGGAATTTATTTGTGATTGCCCGGATAAAATAAATTTTTAAAAACTGATTTTCTTAGCTTAGTTTTAATTTTAGAGCATTTTGAAATTAAAAAAAAAAATGTTTCTATTTATTAAGCCAATAAAATCTTAAAAACTGCTCGATGGATTTACTTCAAATTTTCCATACAATTCAATTTTTTGATGAACTGGTGCGGAAGCTATTGAGAATTGGTTTTCTTAGCGTAGTTTTTTTTTAGAATCATTTTAAGAATTTTAAAAAAATTTCGATTTTTCATTTTTTTTGTATTTTACGTAAACTACTCGAAGAATTTGTTCGAAAATTTGTATGGAACTTAATTTCGACTGCCAAAAGTATAAAAAATTTTGTAAACTAATTTTCTTAGCGCACTTTTAATTTTAGAGCATTTTTAAAATTTTTAAAAAAATTTTTATTTTTAATTTTTTTTTATTTTACGAAAACCATTTGATAGATTTGCTCCAAAATTTGTATGCAATTTATTCGCTACTGTCTGAAGAAAACAAGCTTTGGAAAACTAATTTTCTCAGCGCAGTTTTAATTTGAGAGCACTTTAAAAATTTTCAAAAAAATTTTTATTTTTCATTTATTTTCTATTTTGCGTAAACCATACTATAAATTTTCTCCAAAATTTTTATACAATTAATTCGCTGTTGTCTGAAAAAAATTAGCTTTTGAAAACTAATTTTCTTAGCGTGGTTGCAATTTTAGAGAATTTTAAAGATTTAAAAAAAAATTTCGATTCTTCTTTTCTTATTTTTTTTTATTCTACGTAAAGTACTCGATAGATTTGTTCTAAAAATTGCAGGGAAATTATTTGCGACTGCCAAAAGAAGGATAATTTTCAAAAATTGATTTTCATAGCGTAGTTTTAATTTTAGAGCATTTTTAAAATTTTGAAAAAGAAATTTTGAAAAGAAAATGTTATTTATTTAACCAGTTAGATCCCGAAAATTACTCGATGGATTTGCTTCAAATTTTGTATACCATCTATGTTTTTGTATAACTAGACGGGAAGCTATTGAAAATTGGTATCCATAGAGTAGTTTTTTTTATAGAGCCATAAACATGAACTGTATTTATATATAAATATGATTGCATTTTATAAAGATTAGAAATTTTGTTGTCATCATTCTTTTTATTACTACATTATATCATTTTTTCAATAGAACAAATTTTTTTGTATTACTTGATGATTTAAAATAAATTATAAATGTTGAAAAAGCAAACAGCTAGCATATGTGTTCGAAATTTATAAAGTACAATATGAATAAATATTAATGTTAGACAATTTTTTAATATTAAAATCACATATAAATAAATATAAAAAAATTAATGAAACTCAAAGAACTCTATGAGAAAGCATTCTGCCAAAGCACTTGGCAGCGTTTTTATACAATTATTTAAAATAAAACCATGGTTCCCTTCGTCTGTAGCCCTACACAACCATGAGAGTCTATATTCCTTCCTCCTTGTACCATAGACTCTGTTTACAATCCATCCTCCACCATCAGTATTACATACTTAAACAAAGTTTTAAAAGTCATTTTATTATTTGTATAATTTGTTATAATATTATTGTTATATAACAATTTTC
The DNA here is from genome assembly GCA_017163975.1 of Anastatus disparis. NCBI lineage: Eukaryota > Metazoa > Arthropoda > Insecta > Hymenoptera > Eupelmidae > Anastatus > Anastatus disparis. Next base: position 2,610,990 of record JAFFSR010000381.1, read on the forward strand.
CAATTAATATTTATCTCTTTTAAATCTTTGTTTAAGAGGAGGTCACGTATCTCTGTCTTTTTCTAATCAAAAAATTGAGTTTTTTACACGAACTAACAACTTTAGCAAAAAATGATGAGAAAGCCGCATCTCGTAATAAAAAAAGCAATATTTTCTTTGATAAGAAAGAATTAATTTTATTGCTTCGTTTTCAAGAAAACCTTGAAAAACCAAATTGTCCACCCTAACCTCTATGATTTAAGTTTTTCAAGGTTTTCTTGAAAACGAAGCAATAAAATTAATTCTTTCTTATCAAAGAAAATATTGCTTTTTTTATTACGAGATGCGGCTTTCTCTTCATTTTTTGCTAAAGTTGTTAGTTCGTGTAAAGAACTCAATTTTTTTATTAGAAAAGGACAGAGATACGTGACCTCCTCTTAAGTATGTTTATTTGAATAATTATTATAACTTGATATTTTTCAATTAAATATTATTGTAACATGTCTTACAATAATATAGAACAGAAATTTTTTTTATTATAATTATTCTTAATTTAAAGTTTTAACCTGATTGAATTCTATATTTTTTAATATTATTATTATTAAAAATTTTTCAATTATTTCTTATATTTGAATATTAATTATTATTATTTTTATATAATATTTAGTATCTTTAATTTATATACTCGAAATTAATATATTTCCTTTTTTTTTTAAATATTAGTTTTATTCAAAGTATATATTTTACAATAAATTTCAATATCATTATGATAATCATAATATTATTAGTTAATATATTTCATAAATAAAACGATAAAATTAAATAATATGATTTTTCCTTATTTATAAATTATTTTAATTTTATTTTTAATATATCTTAATTTTATTTTTAAGTCTTTTGGATGTATAAAATATATATTTATACTGTTTTTCAATATCCTTGACTTTCTTGCTATTATTAAAAAAGATATATTAAAATAATTTTTACAAAATTAATAGAATGTATTTTCATGTTTGTTTTTCTTAAAATTATCGATTATTTACTTAATAATAAATAATTTTTAATATTATTCATTAATTAAAAAAATTAATATAATATGATACATAATAATATGAATTTTATTAATTTTTTTTTGTTTCATAAAATAATTTTTTATTTATTGTTTAAACATTTTATTATATTTAAATTCAATTAAAAATGTATAAGTTATAATATATCTTAATGCAATTAAGTCTTTTTGATGTATGAAATGTATGTTAATTTTCTTTTTTAATATATTTGATTAATTTTCTGTTATTGTAAAAGATATATTTATTATTTTTATTGATATATTACTTAAACATATTTTATATTATATTTTATAATATAAAGAAAATTATATTAGCAATACGTAATAAATATTTATAATATATTGTATTATGAGTTGAGATATAATATTCCATTATTGGATCACGTATTTCTAACTTATATTGAATAATTTTATTTGTCATATATTTATAATAATATGTTACGTTGTTCCAATTTTCAAAATGAAGTTTTTCATTTTCAATACCGATATAGTTATTAATTGCATTATTTAATCTAGATAAATCTGTATTTTCATTTAAATTTTTCATGTATTCTTCGTGCTGCTCTTGAAATCTTTCAAATTCGTTTATTTGGTTATTGAAATCATCTAATTCTTCTTGATGTTGTAAGTTTTCTACAACAATGTATTCATTTGAAACTGGATCCCATTCCATTTTATAATGATTTAATTATTATTAGTATTAATTAAATTGTACTTTAAATAACTTTGTTATTATTTTTTTTTATAGAAAATTTGAAGTTTGTTTTTATTTTCTTTTTTATTATTTTATATTAAATTTTTTTTATAGAAAATTTAAAGTATGTTTTTATTTTTTGTTTTATTATGTTATATCTGAAAAAACAAATCTTTTATTAGCATGTAAGAAATATAAATATATTTTTAATATTAAAAAAATTGAAGTTATAATTTTTTTTGTTATTTATCTAGTACTTCTTTCCATACTATATTGGTTAATTCATTTTTATTTTCTAATTCATTTTGAATATGTATTTTAGAAGGATTTTTACTTCTTGAAAGAGCAACACATAATTGTCCATGTGAAAATAAAGGTTTTTTTACGAATATTCCTACGTTTTCAAGACTTTGACCTTGTGATTTATTCATAGTTATAACAAAAGCTAATACAATAGGGAATTGTTTTCTATATAAAATAAATGGTAAAAACGATGATTCATTTGTGCTTAATGTAATACGTGGTATAAAAACTTTATTTCCTTTATTTTCGCCTGTAATTACTTCAGCTTCTATATTGTATTTAAATAATCTCGTTATCTTTAATCGTTTCCATTGCATAATCCATCGTTTATACTTAAATTTCTAATCAGCATTATTACGACATTTATTTTTAAATTAAGTTCACGTGGAGGTAATCCTTCTCTTATATTATTTAACATTTCTATTGGATTATTTAAATGAATATTATCATCTGTTTGATCAACACCCTTATATGTTGCATAATCAATACTATAATATGTCATTGTTTCATTATTAATTAAATTCAATATTTTATTATTTAAAATATTCACATCTTCATTATGTGTACTTAAAATAACATTTTTCGAAAAACAATAATTATTGTTAATGTTTCCATAAATTTTATTACAAACATTATTAGTTTTCCATTTTTCTGGTATAATAAATGTATCAACTTTTCCTTCTCCGATATCTAATAAAAATGATGAAAAATTTTCATCATTAGATCTTACATTTTTTTTTAATTTAAAAATATGAAACATGGGCGATAGGGTTGAATATTTTATAGTTTGTTCTATTATTGTATTTTTATTTCCATGTTTTAATACAGGTAAAATTTGACGAAAATCTTCACCTAAAATAATAATTTTTCCTCCAAAAATTTAATTATTATGACAGACATCTTTTTGTCAACTATTTCTAAAGCTTTTTTAGAAATCATTGATGCTTCGTCCCATATAATTACATTTGCTTCTCTTAATTTTGCTTTCTCATAAAGAAAGCATTGTATCGATAAAAAAATTTTTTTTATATTTTTCCATTAATTTGTACATATTTGAACTCGGTGAGTCGAAAAAAGTGGTTTCCAGAAAATGTCTGTGTGTGTGTGTGTGTGTGTGCGCGTGTGCATGCGTGCGTGTGTGTGTATATGTGTGTGTGTGTGTGTCTCTGTGTGTGTGTGTGTGTGTGTGTGTGTGTGTGTGTGTGTGTGTGTGTGTGTGTGTGTGTGTGTGTGTGTGTGTGTGTGTGTGTGTGTGTGTGTGTGTGTGTGTGTGTGTGTGTGTGTGTGTGTGTGTGTGTGTGTGTGTGTGTGTGTGTGAATTCAATTAGTAAACTGTATCTCGAGAACTACTCGATGAGTTTGCTTCAAAATTTGCATGGAATTTATTTGTGATTGCCCGGATAAAATAAATTTTTAAAAACTGATTTTCTTAGCTTAGTTTTAATTTTAGAGCATTTTGAAATTAAAAAAAAAATGTTTCTATTTATTAAGCCAATAAAATCTTAAAAACTACTCGATGGATTTACTTCAAATTTTTCGTACAATTCAATTTTTTGATGAACTGGTGCGGAAGCTATTGAGAATTGATTTTCTTAGTGTAGTTTTTTTTTTAGAATCATTTTAAGAATTTTAAAAAAATTTCGATTTTTCATTTTTTTTGTATTTTACGTAAACTACTCGAAGAATTTGTTCGAAAATTTGTATGAAACTTAATTTCGACTGCCAAAAGTATAAAAAATTTTGTAAACTAATTTTCTTAGCGCACTTTTAATTTTAGAGCATTTTTAAAATTTTTAAAAAAATTTTTATTGTTAATTTTTTTCTATTTTACGAAAACCATTTGATAGATTTGCTCCAAAATTTGTATGCAATTTATTCGCTACTGTCTGAAGAAAACAAGCTTTGGAAAACTAATTCTTTCAGCGCAGTTTTAATTTTCGAGCACTTTGAAAATTTTCAAAAAAATTTTTATTTTCCATTTATTTTCTATTTTGCGTAAACCATACTAAATATTTCCTCCAAAATTTTTATACAAAATTCGCTAATGGTTACAATTTTAGAGAATTTTAAAGATTTAAAAAAAAATTTCGATTCTTCTTTTCTTATTTTTTTTTATTCTACGTAAAGTACTCGATAGATTTGTTCTAAAAATTGCAGGGAAATTATTTGCGACTGCCAAAAGAAGGGAAATTTTCAAAAATTGATTTTCATAGGGTTGTTTTAATTTTAGAGCATTTTTAAAATTTTGAAAAAGGAAATTTTGAAAAGAAAATGTTATTTATTTAACCAGTTAGATCTCGAAAATTACTCGATGGATTTGATTCAAATTTTGTATACCATCTATGTTTTTGTATAACTAGACGGGAAGCTATTGAAGATTGGTATTCATAGAGTAGTTTTTTTATAGAGCCATAAACATGAACTGTATTTATATATAAATATGATTGCATTTTATAAAGATTAGAAATTTCGTTGTCATCATTCTTTTTATTACTATATTATATCATTTTTTCAATAGAACTAATTTTTTTGTATTACTTGATGATTTAAAATAAATTATAAATGTTGAAAAAGCAAACAGCTAGCATATATGTTCGAAATTTATAAAGTACAATATGAGTAAATATTAATGTTAGACAATTTTTTAATATTAAAATCAGATTTAAATAAATATAAAAAAATTAATGAAACTCAAAGAGCTCTATGAGAAAGCATTCCGCCAAAGCACTTGGCAGCGTTTTTCGTATCTGAATCAAATTTTGAAAATGCTTTTTCAATGTTATTTAAATCTAACGGTAATCTTAAAGTTCGGTGACTGGTTAAACCTTTTGGTAATAAAATTGAAGCAATACCTGTCCAAGCCATTGATAAGAATTTTTTTTTTATTGTTATAAAATAATATATTAATGTTTTATATAAGAATGTTTTTCCAGAACCTCCTGGTCCATCTATGAAAAAAATTTTATGATTATTATTTATTATTTGTTCAAAAATATGTTTTTGATCGTTATTCAATTGTTTATACATTTTATCAAATTTTTTTTTACTAAAAATTATAATTTCATCATTAATTTCTTCGTTTCCCTTGATATAATTTTCATTTGGTTCAGGTAAACCAAAATTTTCACATGACATTTCTTCTGAATTTAATATTTGATTTATATAGGATAAAGCTTTGTTTTCTTTATTTTCTTTAAAATCTTCAATAAAAATTTTTTTATATTTTTCCCAAATAATGTTACCTTGAATATTTTCACATAATAAAAAACATGCAAAAAATTTACGTGATTGTACTGGTAACATAACATGGCATGCTTCTTCAAAAATATAATAAATTTGTTTTTCGTGTTCTATTAAATTCATTGCAAGAGCAGTTTCTTTATAAGTATTATAAGTTACATTTTCGTAAGTTCGTAAATTCTTAAAAGATGTTGGACCTTTTACCCTGTTTAATATCTCTCTATACTATTAAAAATATATCGCCCTGTCGACGCTGTCACCGCTGTCGCCGTCTGAAATACGCCGCTCATTTTTGGCTCCTAAATTTAGCATTAGGAGCATTTTTAGCTCCTAAAATTCAGCTAAAATTCAGCTAAAATTCAGCTAAAATTCGGCTAAAATTTGGCTAAAATCAGCTAAAATCAGCTAAAAGTCAGCTAAAATTTAGATATATTTAGCTGTAATTTAGTAGTATGCACGACTAGCACATCCCCTCCATGTCTACTTTAAGACTCGGAGGTAACCTTTCCTGTCTCCCTCTGACACCAGCCTGTACCTTATGCCTGTACCGAATGTCACGGAGACACCGCTCATATTATCCGCCGCCGGTAAAGTAGATTCCAACCGTGCTAACCATCGATAATATTGTAGCCTGTAAATAGTTTATTTTTCTTTTTACGCTAGTTTGTAACCGATACCGTTCGGAATTTATTAATAATAAGATTGTTAAAAACCGCGCCATCGGTAAAAATAAATACCGACCGCCAGAAAGAGATCAATCATATCTCGTAACCTGTAAATAGTATATCTTTCCTTTTAGTTTGTAACCGATACCGTTCGGAATTTATTGTTAAGTATAATTTTGTTATACTGCATTACCGGTAAAACTAATACCGACCGCCTAAAAGATATAATTTAATTTTTGTATTATTTTGATTATTCATATTTTTGCGTACCGCCGTTTCCGGCCAATTTTCCCGAGATTATCATTTAATCGATCAACCTTGTATTAGTTTAAGATCAACTCAATAAACGCAAAGAACATTTATTGTGAAAAATATAAAATGCACGACTCATACTCATTTACCAGTTCCGCTCAACCCGTCCTGTAAATCCGCCCCGTCATTTACCGCTTTAGTCTTAAGATTTGTTATTTCATCCATTTAATTGTTATTTAAACGCAATAGTAAATTTCTTTTCCTTTAATATTAATTACAGTTAAATTTTTATTTCTTTTATTACAGTTAACTTTTCATTCTTGAACTCATTTTTATTTTTATTAAATTCAGTAATTTCAATTTAGTTTATAAGTTTGAACTTTGGCTTATTCGAACCTCCGACCGACCATCTTCCAGCATCAACCCTCAGGTAAAAAGTGAAAGTCTGATGCCACCGACGTCAACGAGTTGTCTACGGCAACCGCTAGAAAAGCCAAACGTTACATGTCGCCCGAACTTAGGGACCCGTTTTTCCGACTGAAAAATATTAGCCCGCGAAAACCGATATATTTTTTTTTGTTTCTGTTCGCTGTCCGCCATTGTAACCAAACGTTACATGGCGCAACCGAACAGGGACCGATACCATTTTTTTCTTAAACCGCGTACGTCCGCCATTATAACTCAAACGTTACATGAAATAATTTTATTTTACCATCTTTGTGATCAAACGTTACATTGCCTTAATCACCATTAGTATTTAACCAGTACCGACCGTTTACCACAACGGGTATACCTTTGTACCACGTTGAAACTAACCGTACTGTCCGCTGTCCGCAACGGGTATTTTTACCGCGTTGAAAGCTGACTGTAATCCGCACCGAACCGACCGAAAACCGAGAGTAACCGTATACTCTGAAAACCAACGACCGGTGACCGTAAACCAGAAGGATTTTTCTCCTTACCGCCATAAGATTTCTCTTAACACGACCTGATAACCGCTCCGTCAAAATTTTCGCAACTAAAGTTGCTGGCGCTCGAACAAACATCATTGTAAAACTGGTAAATGAGTCGCGTTTTTTCTCTCTTGTTTTGTTTTTCTTTTCTGTTTCAGCTATTAATGAAGTGCTGACCAGCTCCGATGATACCTATACTCTCACACGTTTTTGGGTCCAGCTGATAAAAACTAAGGTCGAGACACCGCTCGACTTACCAAAAGGCAACCGCCATGGTACCGCTAAGGCACGATACGTTCACCTTAGGAAAGAAGGGACTCAGGATCTAAAATATTGCCTGCGAAGTTCCACTTGACCATTTTCTTCTCAGTTGTTGTATTGTTGCGCGGCGACGCACAGCCTACATGGGCTATATATTTTTCAACATCTCCGGATATTGCAAAGTGGACGACACTGGTCTAAGCATAATGGCCACCGATGCTGCAATAACATCTTGACCAGCCACTCAAAGAACAACATCAACCGTCAGCCGCCAACGATAATATCTACATCTGCAGCAGAAAAACCAGCACCCTACGTAAGAGTATTATCATCGTTTACCCGCGTTAAATTAGATTTTTTTTTAACGTAAAACAATAAGTTTTTCTTTGCACCGTAGAATGACAAATAAGTTTTTTTTTTTTCCGTAATTTAATTTTTGTCTTGCGAACCGAGCTACCTTGATTTATTTTTTACCGCTTCCTGCAACTATTATTAAGCTAGTTATATTATTGTAAAAGTAAATTTAATCATTTTTTTTAAGTCTCTAGTTTCTATCCTTAAATTATAAAATATTTTTGATTAAGTTTACTTAGTTCTAGGATGCGTTTAATCGCGTAGTATACTCCGCTCTCCTAAGTAGGAGGGGTGTGCGACGATTCAAAAATCGCGCTAGACATAGTTCATATACTTAGCCGCTACGAGGCGCTACTCCCGCAACGGGAATAGCGAGCTCCATAGCATATATAAGCAAGCCGCCGAGCCAGCCTTTGGACTCGTCTCCCCTTCCATTGTGTAAGAGTGGGATTGCTCGACACAGTGGGAGTTACCTTCACCCGTATTCCTGTCTTAAGCTACGTAAGGGTGGGATTGCCCTACGTTAGCCTCCAATCTCTCCGTCAGTGTAAGGGTGGGATTGCCCGACACTGAATCCTGACAACTACCACCACCTTCTCGGTCGGGGTAGATCCTCCGCTAGTCGATGCAAGTATGCACGACTAGCACATCCCCTCCATGTCTACTTTAAGACTCGGAGGTAACCTTTCCTGTCTCCCTCTGACACCAGCCTGTACCTTATGCCTGTACCGAATGTCACGGAGACACCGCTCATATTATCCGCCGCCGGTAAAGTAGATTCCAACCGTGCTAACCGTCGATAATATTGTAGCCTGTAAATAGTTTATTTTTCTTTTTACGCTAGTTTGTAACCGATACCGTTCGGAATTTATTAATAATAAGATTGTTAAAAACCGCGCCATCGGTAAAAATAAATACCGACCGCCAGAAAGAGATCAATCATATCTCGTAACCTGTAAATAGTATATCTTTCCTTTTAGTTTGTAACCGATACCGTTCGGAATTTATTGTTAAGTATAATTTTGTTATACTGCATTACCGGTAAAACTAATACCGACCGCCTAAAAGATATAATTTAATTTTTGTATTATTTTGATTATTCATATTTTTGCGTACCGCCGTTTCCGGCCAATTTTCCCGAGATTATCATTTAATCGATCAACCTTGTATTAGTTTAAGATCAACTCAATAAACGCAAAGAACATTTATTGTGAAAAATATAAAATGCACGACTCATACTCATTTACCAGTTCCGCTCAACCCGTCCTGTAAATCCGCCCCGTCATTTACCGCTTTAGTCTTAAGATTTGTTATTTCATCCATTTAATTGTTATTTAAACGCAATAGTAAATTTCTTTTCCTTTAATATTAATTACAGTTAAATTTTTATTTCTTTTATTACAGTTAACTTTTCATTCTTGAACTCATTTTTATTTTTATTAAATTCAGTAATTTCAATTTAGTTTATAAGTTTGAACTTTGGCTTATTCGAACCTCCGACCGACCATCTTCCAGCATCAACCCTCAGGTAAAAAGTGAAAGTCTGATGCCACCGACGTCAACGAGTTGTCTACGGCAACCGCTAGAAAAGCCAAACGTTACATGTCGCCCGAACTTAGGGACCCGTTTTTCCGACTGAAAAATATTAGCCCGCGAAAACCGATATATTTTTTTTTGTTTCTGTTCGCTGTCCGCCATTGTAACCAAACGTTACATGGCGCAACCGAACAGGGACCGATACCATTTTTTTTCTTAAACCGCGTACGTCCGCCATTATAACTCAAACGTTACATGAAATAATTTTATTTTACCATCTTTGTGATCAAACGTTACATTGCCTTAATCACCATTAGTATTTAACCAGTACCGACCGTTTACCACAACGGGTATACCTTTGTACCACGTTGAAACTAACCGTACTGTCCGCTGTCCGCAACGGGTATTTTTACCGCGTTGAAAGCTGACTGTAATCCGCACCGAACCGACCGAAAACCCGAGAGTAACCGTATACTCTGAAAACCAACGACCGGTGACCGTAAACCAGAAGGATTTTTCTCCTTACCGCCATAAGATTTCTCTTAACACGACCTGATAACCGCTCCGTCAAAATTTTCGCAACTAAAGTTGCTGGCGCTCGAACAAACATCATTGTAAAACTGGTAAATGAGTCGCGTTTTTTTCTCTCTTGTTTTGTTTTTCTTTTCTGTTTCAGCTATTAATGAAGTGCTGACCAGCTCCGATGATACCTATACTCTCACACGTTTTTGGGTCCAGCTGATAAAAACTAAGGTCGAGACACCGCTCGACTTACCAAAAGGCAACCGCCATGGTACCGCTAAGGCACGATACGTTCACCTTAGGAAAGAAGGGACTCAGGATCTAAAATATTGCCTGCGAAGTTCCACTTGACCATTTTCTTCTCAGTTGTTGTATTGTTGCGCGGCGACGCACAGCCTACATGGGCTATATATTTTTCAACATCTCCGGATATTGCAAAGTGGACGACACTGGTCTAAGCATAATGGCCACCGATGCTGCAATAACATCTTGACCAGCCACTCAAAGAACAACATCAACCGTCAGCCGCCAACGATAATATCTACATCTGCAGCAGAAAAACCAGCACCCTACGTAAGAGTATTATCATCGTTTACCCGCGTTAAATTAGATTTTTTTTTAACGTAAAACAATAAGTTTTTCTTTGCACCGTAGAATGACAAATAAGTTTTTTTTCTTTTCCGTAATTTAATTTTTGTCTTGCGAACCGAGCTACCTTGATTTATTTTTTTACCGCTTCCTGCAACTATTATTAAGCTAGTTATATTATTGTAAAAGTAAATTTAATCATTTTTTTTAAGTCTCTAGTTTCTATCCTTAAATTATAAAATATTTTTGATTAAGTTTACTTAGTTCTAGGATGCGTTTAATCGCGTAGTATACTCCGCTCTCCTAAGTAGGAGGGGTGTGCGACGATTCAAAAATCGCGCTAGACATAGTTCATATACTTAGCCGCTACGAGGCGCTACTCCCGCAACGGGAATAGCGAGCTCCATAGCATATATAAGCAAGCCGCCGAGCCAGCCTTTGGACTCGTCTCCCCTTCCATTGTGTAAGAGTGGGATTGCTCGACACAGTGGGAGTTACCTTCACCCGTATTCCTGTCTTAAGCTACGTAAGGGTGGGATTGCCCTACGTTAGCCTCCAATCTCTCCGTCAGTGTAAGGGTGGGATTGCCCGACACTGAATCCTGACAACTACCACCACCTTCTCGGTCGGGGTAGATCCTCCGCTAGTCGATGCAAGTATGCACGACTAGCACATCCCCTCCATGTCTACTTTAAGACTCGGAGGTAACCTTTCCTGTCTCCCTCTGACACCAGCCTGTACCTTATGCCTGTACCGAATGTCACGGAGACACCGCTCATATTATCCGCCGCCGGTAAAGTAGATTCCAACCGTGCTAACCGTCGATAATATTGTAGCCTGTAAATAGTTTATTTTTCTTTTTACGCTAGTTTGTAACCGATACCGTTCGGAATTTATTAATAATAAGATTGTTAAAAACCGCGCCATCGGTAAAAATAAATACCGACCGCCAGAAAGAGATCAATCATATCTCGTAACCTGTAAATAGTATATCTTTCCTTTTAGTTTGTAACCGATACCGTTCGGAATTTATTGTTAAGTATAATTTTGTTATACTGCATTACCGGTAAAACTAATACCGACCGCCTAAAAGATATAATTTAATTTTTGTATTATTTTGATTATTCATATTTTTGCGTACCGCCGTTTCCGGCCAATTTTCCCGAGATTATCATTTAATCGATCAACCTTGTATTAGTTTAAGATCAACTCAATAAACGCAAAGAACATTTATTGTGAAAAATATAAAATGCACGACTCATACTCATTTACCAGTTCCGCTCAACCCGTCCTGTAAATCCGCCCCGTCATTTACCGCTTTAGTCTTAAGATTTGTTATTTCATCCATTTAATTGTTATTTAAACGCAATAGTAAATTTCTTTTCCTTTAATATTAATTACAGTTAAATTTTTATTTCTTTTATTACAGTTAACTTTTCATTCTTGAACTCATTTTTATTTTTATTAAATTCAGTAATTTCAATTTAGTTTATAAGTTTGAACTTTGGCTTATTCGAACCTCCGACCGACCATCTTCCAGCATCAACCCTCAGGTAAAAAGTGAAAGTCTGATGCCACCGACGTCAACGAGTTGTCTACGGCAACCGCTAGAAAAGCCAAACGTTACAATGAATTAATAATTATTATAATTTTGATCTTTTTAATTAAAGTAAATTTACAATAACATTTTTACTTTTGACATTTAAAGAAATATGAACAAATTTTTTAAATTAAAATTATTTTAAAAGTGGTTACGTAGGGCTACTGGCGAAAGGTACCATTTTTAATATTTAATTTTTCTTTATAAACAAAAAAAAAACCAACGCGCCATTGACAATAAGGTAAAGTAGCCTATTATGGAACAGTAAGAAAAGTCGCTCCGATTATGAAACACGCGTGTAATATGTAATTTTATATAAAATTTGAATGTTTTTAAAGCTACAGTAAAATATACGCGTTTTCGTCTACATCTCCTCTTTTTGATACAATCAAAATAAAAGTCATATATAAACTATACAAATTAAAAAAATTAATATAATGAGACTGTTTAAGATAAGCACTAAATAATACTGACTGATTGACTAATCATGGACGAATAAAGCTCGTAACTATTTTATTAATTTTATTGCTATTTTATCATAATTTGACCTAAACAGTTATTTATTTTGTAGATAAAAGACCATAGAATTGATTGATATCGTTAATTATTGGTTTTGAAAACAATGATCTTAAAATAAACGTGTGTTTCTTAATAGGATTCAAAATTAAAATAGACTCCTATTTATGGTATATAGGAAATCCTATGTATTTTAAAACATGGAATCATAATCTAAATTCTAACCTAAAAATAGTAATACTTTTTACAATTATCTAAAATTTTAAAAATGACTAAAATAGGTTTAATCCGACATAAAAACCTTCCCAATATATATTTTAAACGATTTTTAACGTTTTTTAACAATTTTTAATTAAAATATTAATAATGATTTGTAAATTATAAAATGAAAAGTGTTTCATAATAGGGAATGAAACAGGGGTGCCATCAAGAAAATTGCGTTTAATAATAGGCTCCAGAAACCTTTTCACTATTTTTTAAATAAATTATTGAATATAACATTAATTAAAAATTTTAAAAAAAGTACTTATTCTACAAAAAAAAGCGCATCCAATGAGCTATGATAGTATTCTATTTCATGTAATTTATTTATTTATATTTTGTGTTGAAAAAAAAATGGTCGAAAATCGTCTCATAATAGGCTATTTTACCTTACCTCGTTATACTGATAAAAAAAATAGAAACTTCTACTTAAGACTTTTACAAGATCAACTCAAGACAAAAACAAGAAAACAAATTTAAACTAACCTGAAAGAAGAATCTTCTAGACGTAGGAAATTTGTTGATAAGTTTTTCTGACCAAGACAATGAGCACAAAGTAAAATGTGCTTTACTTTTAGGCAAGTACAGCTTGGACACAAAAAAAAGTAAGTTTAAATGTTGGAAGTAGAAGTTTCTTATTTTTTTTTGTCTCAGTATGGGTGGTGTGGAAAGTTGTCAAAGGAACGTAGGTATTAGTTGATGGTTAAAAAATAATTATATCAACAATCTATAATATTGTTAACTGTGTATTAAATATATATTCCATTATATAGCCTTAAGCAAGTATTTCATAAATATAAAAATAAAAAATTTTTTTCTTAATGGTTTATAATGATTTTATGAATAGTGTATTAAGGGCATAAGGGGTTATGAGGGGTGACTTGTGGAGTGAGGGGTGACTGGGGTAGAGGGGGGAATCTTTTTTTTTTTTTAAAGACATTTCAAGAGACATTTTTACGTTACTTTGAGGGGTGACTTGTAATTTTTTGAAGAGGAGAGAAAAAAAATGAGGAGTAGTAAAGGGGTAATAGTAGGGGTAGTAGTAGTAGTAGTGGTATAAAGAATGAGTAACAAATACATTGGTAAAATAAGGTAAATTTAGCTAAATTATCTGAGGAGTGGATGAGTGACGTACGAGGGGTAGCAAAAGGAGTGACTTGGGTAGTAGAGGGGTGTCTTTTTTTTCAAAAAAGATCATTTCTAGACAGATTTTTACGTTATTTTGAGGGATGGATTGTGGTGTTTTAAGCATACAAAATAGGGGGAGGAATAATGAGGGGTAGGAGAGGAGGTTTTTTTTTATATAACTATATAATATAGGGAGATATTAGAAAATGTATCAGTTGTCATTGTATGCATTACAAATGTTTAGAATGCATTATTTCTATATGTATGAAATTTGTCTGATTTATAAAAAAAAAAAAATATTCTTCTGAAATATAAGCCATATTTTTCGGTTGCATTTATGCAAGAAAAATGAAAATATATTTTTAAATTGTATGAACTAATAAATAATAATAATAAAAAGATGCAAGTTTTCAATAAAAATATAATTATCTTCCCATTTGTAGTGTAAATATATATATATATATATATATATATATATATATATATATATATATATAATATAATTTTTAATCCATATATATATGGATTAAAAATTCATTTATTGCAATAAAAGAATTGAAATTCCAAGCGAAAAAAATTAACAAAACATTTTAGATCATTCCAAAAATTATTGTAATAATCTGGAAAAAAAGAAGAAAACTGAAATAAACTGAAAAATTTCGATAAATTTTGTTAGAATTTGGATAAAACACTCAGAGTATTTTGTTTTATTTCCTTTCACTTTCAATTATTGTGTTTCACATTTTTGTATAGATTGTACAATTATTCTCTTTAATATTCAAAATTTTTCGAAGTTTTTCAGAATTTTTTTTGAATTACTGGAAGTTTATCAGAAACTTTTAGAATTCCTCTGAAATTTCTAAATTTTTTCAAAATATTTCCGAACATTGTAAGAATTTAGACAAAAACGCGGCTTTAGCTAGACAAAAAGCTATCGAAAAGGGTAATTTTGTTCTATACAACAACGGAAAAATTGGAATTATTGCTGTGGAAGGAGATGGATGCTGGAGCACAAGAAGTTTCAAAGGAGGAAGGTATGATTTTTTAGCCGGAACAGTAAATTTTGTACATGTAGAATCTGGGAAAGTATTAGATATGGATGTGAGAAATAAGGCGTGTGCTTTATGTGTACATTATGAAAAACGTGGTGAGACACCCAAGACTCATATATGTTTTAAAAATTACGACAAAAACGAAGCTTCTACAAATATGGAAAAAGACATTATTGTTGAACTTTTTAAAAGAAGTGTTATTGATAATAAATTAATCTATAAACATTTCATAGCCGATGGAGATAGTAGTGTATTAAAAACATTACTTGAAGCTGATCCTTATAAAGAATTTAATATTCAAATAGAAAAAAAAAATGTATTAACCATCTTTATCGTAATCTATCAAGAAAACTGAAAGGTTTCGGAAAAGGTATAATAGGACGTGGTAACAGCAAAGAAAAAAAATTAATACAAGGCTCAGGACTAAAGTATAGAGAATCGATAGAAAAAATAATTACATACAGACAGTATCTTGTTACGAGAAATAATAATTTAAGTCTCGAAACAAATAATTTGTCCGATGATATTATACAAATATCATATCATATTTTCGGTGATCATTCTAAATGCCAACGTTTTCAATTTTATTGTAATGGAAAATCAGAAAAAGGAGAAATAAATGTAGTTCCTCATTTAGAAAAAAGTGGGCTTTTCCAACAATTGCTTGAAATGTTGATATATTTCAGTACATTTACAGACAGCTTAATGTATCACAAAAAATCAGAGAGAAAGACTTGAAATAGAACGTCAAACAAGAGGTCAGGTATCTAATCCATTATGGCATTCGTTAAGAAAAAATATTCTAACAGCCTCCACTTTTGCAAAAATATGCAAAAATCTAAAAGAATCAAATATTAAGTCGATTTTGAGATCCATCATGACACCAAAAGTCATAACACCAGCAATGAGATGGAGAATGGTCCATGAAAATGAAGCTATTAGAGCTTTGGAGAAAGAAATATCGCAAAGTGGAAATATTATAAAAATTGAGCGTTCTGGACTTTTCATATATAGCGAATTTGAATATTTAGGAGCTTCTCCAGATGGTACTATTGGTGAAGATTATATCGTTGACATAAAATGTCCATAAAGCATACAATTACATTCACCCAAAGATACATTGAGTTTAAAAATCGGAACTATCGTGCAAATGTTTGATAGGAAAAACTCTTCTAAAATCAATCGCCGACATGATTATTTCTACCAAATACAGGGACAGTTACGTATAACAAATAGAAAATTTTGTTTTTTTGCTATTTGGTCACCGTTTGGTATAAAGTATACCATAGTCGAGAGAGATGAAGACTTTTGGAATTACGAAATGCAACCTTATCTGAAACAATTTTATCAAGAGAGCTTCTTGCCTGAAATAATCGACAGCCGTTTAAAGCAAAATATGTGTCCAAGAATACCTGAATTTGTAAAAAAAAACTTTAATACTGGAGAGATGGATAAAAAAGTGCATTCAATCAAAATGAAAAAAGTGGATGATCAGTGATTTATCGTCAAACCCTGTAAACAAAATGTGTATTCAAAAGTACCTGAATGTAGCAAAAAGCGCTCCTTAATAATTGATGAAAGAAATGAATATGTTCCATCAATCAAAATGCGCAATATTAATAATGAGTGGTCCATTATCAAAGAAACATCGGATTTCCTTAAAAAACCAAAAATTAAATCTATAATATCAAGAAAATCGTCTGTTGGTTGGGTCAAAGTGTTAAGACGAAGATCAAAACCACTATACCTAGTATCACCAACAAAACAAGAAATAGATATATTAGAATCCATAAATAAAAATACAAGCATTAATGATATTAGACGAAATGTACTCACACCCAAAGAATATTTAAATGATTCTTCTATTGATAAACTATTAGAATTGGTAAATGAGAAAACTAATTTGGAAACATCAACTTGTTTATGGTTATCCCATCTGCGTTTTATTGAGAAGTGCTCTAATGAAAAACCAGATATTCATATCATTGGAGGCAATCAACTTAGGCACTGGCGATGCTATTATTATGACTTGGAAAATCTTCATATTTATGATAGTTTAAATTGTAATAATTATGATGCTTTAACAGAAGAAGAAAAAGATTTTATTGAATTTCGTTTTGATAATTTGAATTAAAAAAAAACATTTTATTCCCAAAGGTGCAAAAACAAAAAAATGGGAGTAGTTGTGGTTTATATGCTGGAGCATTCCTAGTGTCTATAATTTTTAGGTTTGGATCCGTCTACTCAAATGTATTCTTCAGACCCTTTAACATTAAGAAGACATTTTATGCATATCACTGAAACAAACAATTTTGTTAAATTTCCGTAAGTGAACAAATGAAAAAAATAAAGAAAATTATGAATAAAAACTTATTCAATATATTGCGATATATTATAATAAAATATTATATATTTTTAATTATAGATTATTTTTATCTAAATTGTAAGAAGGTTTACAATATAATTATGTTATTTATTTTGTTATACTGTGTAAATTTAATATTCATTAAAATGTTCACAATAAATTCGATTGTTACTCCTCTTATTTCTATCCCAATCTTAAATAATATTGATATATCAATCGAAATATATTTTCCGATTACGAAAATAATAGTCTCTACCCTGGTGGAAATGGAAACGCTTTTTTTAACATTTATTGGCCATTTATTTGGCATTTTTATTACTAATAACCTCAAATTTTTATACACACCATTTTTAATGCTCACATTTCTACCAGGGTATGGAAAAATATAATCAAAAAAACAAAAAACAATAAAAATTAAACTCGTACTTAAAATTTAAAGAGTATTTTACATGAAAAAATTCCTTAATTTTAGTAAATTAAATTATATGCCAATTTTTCAAATATATATATATATTTATGTCCTCGTAGGCCGTATTCGTGTCAGTATATAAAGAGCATGCTAAATTAGTATTGGCATCCCATATGTCTCAGACGCGTTCCTCTACTTTTTGCAAGATTTATATGTCTTCCTGAGACATATTGAGACTCAATATGTCTCAGGAGAAATCAATATGGCATCACCGATCCTACTATGTTTCGTTCAATATGTCAAAGAGCAATCATATTGAACGTAGGTTAGTGAAAAAAAAAATGACTCGCGCTTCGACAGCAGCTATACTTATTACAAAATGTCAATCTAAGAAACAAAAGAAAAAATCAATAGAACTAAAATTTTATTTTAAAAGTATTGAAAAAAAGATTAATATTTTCAACTAATAAGTTATAGTTCCTCATACGGCCTACTTCGGACATAAAATCATCTATGTCCTTTGGCCGTTTATTCAGGTGGAATCTGAATCTCAAACATTGTTTACCGCTTGAGCAGAAATCTACCTCAGGCGGCGCGCGCGCGCCCTCGGCAATTTCAGCTCAAGCGACAAACATTGTCCTCGATTCATATTCCACCTGAATACGGCCAAAGGACATATATAACTAATATATATATATATATATATATATATATAATACAGATGAAATCATTAAAATTATCTTTCTGTCGAAGAACTGCGTTGCACTTTGTTTTTGCGATTTGAAAATAATGAAAATTATATAATTATTTGTGAATGCTTCCCAAAAAACTGATTTTTTTAATAAATTATTTCTTATTTTCTTCTTTTCAACAGTGATAATTCCATTTCATTGAAGAGTTATAATAATACAATATAAAGGAAATGGTAATATATAAAGTATTCTTTGAAATTTGTTAGTGAAATAAATTATATGTATAATATGTTATCATTCAATATAACAAGATTACACATTATGTGAATTATAAGTTCTTTCATGATTTCTATTTGCTTTGAAATTCTAATACCCTGGTAGAAAAAAGGCTGGATTTCCGGTGTCATTATGGTGTATTTTATGGTTTGCAACCATATTATGGCCACAAAACCAGTCTTATTTCGACGGAATATGGCCAGCTTATGGACTTGACAAGAAATACAAATTTATAATTTTGAAAAGATAATTAAAATTTTGGAATGGTAATTAAAGAAATTATAATTTAGGATTATTAGAAAATGATTCATTTTAATGAATTATCATCATATAGTATTTATTTTTATAAATTATTAATTTTATAACTTATTTTTTACTAACTATTTGTTATAAACTATTTATTTTTATAATTAATAATAATATATTTAAATTTCATTTATAAAGTTATAGTTGATCTTCTGACATTATTTACAATTAATAACAATTACTTGTTAGTATATCACTCAAATAGACAAAGCTTATAATGAACAATACAAACTTTATAGGTTATAATTTATGTCAAAAATAAATTTTGTATTAATATAAATTATAAAGATATTAGTATTATTTAATATTTATTGTAGTTACACTCATATAAAATATTACTATCACTACTATTATACTAAAGTGAAGAATTAAGACTTTTTTTTTCTTACGTGAATATCTTTTGCATTATTGTCACATACATACATACACATACTCACGTGTACCTTTAACATACACATACACACATATACACATATCCATACACATACGCCTACTCATAAACACATACACACATACACAATATCCGTCACTCCGTCTCCATCTCTCCGTCTCCGTTTCTCCGTCTCTGTTTCTCCGTCTCCGACTTTCCGTCTTCGTCTCTCCATCACCGTCTCTCCGTCTTCGTCTCTTTATCACCGTCTCTCCGTCTGTCTGTCTCCATCTCCGTTTCTCCGTCTCCGTCTGTCTGTCTCAATCTCCGTCTCCCCGTCTCCGTTTCTCCGTCTCCGTCTCCCCATCTCCGTTTCTCCGTCTTTGTTTTTCCATTTCCGTTTCTCCGTCTCTCCGTAATTACAATCCTCTTTTAAAAAAGTGATGGATAAATTCTGTCATCACGATAAGACGGTTTTGATTGGTTAACATAAAACAAGTGACAAAAATTTGAAATTTAGAATCAAATTTTGAAATTTTAATGAATTATGTTAACTAATAAACAAATAAAACAAGGCGCGCGCAGCGCGCTTAAAATTGCTAGTTATATTAAAGTAAAGAATCAAAACTTTTTTCTCCCGAGAATACACACACACGTGCACCTACACATATACACACTGTAACGTTTTTCCTTTTCGGGAGAGGAAAATACGTGTAATCTCCTGTTGCCGGACGCTTCAGGGATTGCCAGGGTAAGATCGGCAGGAGTTGGAGGGACGGATGGTGGAAAGTGAAGGAAAGTAACCGTGTTAATACGTTTGGTTATGCTAGGGAGTACCTTGGCTTTATTGTGCTCAATGAACTCATTTACAACGACGATTACAATAATTTTTTTTTTTTTTTTTTTAAGAAAAGATTAATATATAAAGGATATTGTCCTCTATATGATTAACCTTTTTTATATGGTGAAGTCGAGGGAGTCCCCCACCCGGCATCTGTTTAACACATTACATCAGGCTAGGACTGTCAGACCCACCATACCGAAAACTTTGACTACCGATGGATGGTCAGCCACTTTTGTAACCAACAATCAACCGATACCCAATGAGGTCGGATTTTTTAAAGAGTCGCGATATAAATGGCACATACACTTATTTTCTTTCGAAAAAAAAGTTAGAGGTACCTGCCCAGGATTCGAACCCATGCCCTCCGCGTTGAAGGCAAGAGCTCTATCCATTACACCACCGCGCTCTCTTACACCACCGCGCTCTCTTACGATTACAATAATGAAATAATAATGATTTGTTAATTAAAACTAACCCTACTGTTCTATATAATACAAGTAAACTAACCTAACCTTAAATGAAAATACAATTTACAAAGTAATTAGATTTTATTAATCTCGGCCACTTGACGGCTATTTGATAAAAGAATAATTAAATTAATTTATAAATATTCAAATGAATCTAAATAATAGTTTATCTTTAACTAAGAGATTCGTTTATCCTGGACGGTCTAATATACCGGCGGCTTTTACCTGCAACAGTGTGCAAACAAAAGAAACAAAAGATTAATAGCTAAATTACAATACTAATAGGTGGACAGCACCTAATATCGCTACGGCAGTGATGGGTAGACGGCACCCTTAATTGTCTGAATTACTAATCTCTATGGGCGCGCGGAGCCCCTAGTTGATGTAAAGACAATGGGTGGCCGACAATCTTAACTTATTCTAAAGTCTAATATCTACGCGGCGATCGGACGGAGTCCTTTAACTAACATAAAAATGTGATGGGTGGACGACACCCTTAATTTATTCTATAATTCACGTAAACGTGAACGCGACAACTGTGAGTGGACGGCACTCTTAATTAAGCTAGTTGCGAGATGTGAAATAGAATATCAGATTTTGGGTGGACGTCACCCTTAAGTTCAACGGCGCAAAAGTCGGTATTGCGGCGGCAAAAAGGTTGCAAGTGTGTGCTCCAGGTAGCATAGATTTACGCCTGCGTGCTCACTTGACGTATCTCTAATATTGCCTGCCTATGCACTGTAGTGTAGACATTTTCCTCTCCATCTCCGTCTCTCCATCTCCGTCACTCCGCCTCTCCGTCTCTGTTTCTTTGTCTCCATCTCTTCGTCTCCGTTTCTCTATCTCCGTCACTCCGCCTCTCCTTCTCTGTTTCTTTATCTCCGTCTCTTCATCTCCGTCCCTCTGTCTAAAACACACGATTGAAAAGAATGCATTCCTATCATATTTTTTTTCATTAATTTAAATGGAATTCAGTAAAACAAATTTTTAATTTATCATGATGATATGATTTGTATTTAAACAATTTTTATGCATATTGGAACTTTAATTTATTCTTTTTTTTCAAATATATAAAAACTAAATTTGTAACAGAACTGCAATATAAAAATTTATAAATTGAGGCAATTTTTTTGACTTTAAAATTGGCTAATTTATACACATTAATATAATATATGAAAATTTAACCGAGTGACGTTAGGAGCGAATTTAAGCCTAAAATAAAAATTAAATTTAAATGTCATAATAATTTTTTTTTTAATAATATTATTTAAAAAAAGTTTTTTCACCTTAGATATATAAACTACAAGACTTTGGCCCGTGAATAATTTTAAGTAATCTCATCAAATGATTGAAATCCTTTTCTTTATTCGAACACTTGATTTTGGTGGTCACTGCAATTTCTCAGCCAATTTTCAACGAATTGACTTCAAAATTTTCAGAGATCTTTAATTTATAAATATTCACAAAATAACTCTTTTATTTTGAAAAAAGGAAAAGAATTTAAAAGTTTGTCGAACAATTTGTTGAAAATTAACTGAGAAAGCTTACGACAACCACCAAATTGAAAAAATCACATTTTTGACTAATCAAAAGGATTTTAAGCATCGAATGAGATATTTTAAAATTATTCATAGACTTTGTAAATAAGTTTAGAATATTCTGTCCATTATAATATCAATACAGATTCATGTAATGTAGGTTGTATTGTAATTTCACTTTAAAAAAGTTGGTGGCAAGTTTCATTTTTAGTCTAGCGACAAATGAAATATTTAATAATACACGACATGTTGGACTATTCATTTTAAAATTATGGCACTCAAAGTTCTGAAATTTTGCAAATAATTTTAAAATGTCATACTGTAACATAATGTCATTGCAAATCAATGTAATCTAGGTTGTATAATAAAACATAACATTGAATTCTATAGTTTGAAAAGAAGTAGTCTGGTACGTATCATATGAAAGGACTCATTATAAACTAAATCAAATATAAAACCGTTTATTAACTTTTTTAAGCAAAATAACAGTACAATCTAAATTACATTCATAAGCATTGATACCATGTTCGAGGAAGATATTTTAAAGCAATATACAAAGTATCATAGCTTTGAGTACTATTAGTTTTTAAAAAAATAATCTAACACGTATCACGAAATATTTTATTTAACATATAAACTAAAAATGAAACTGGACAAGCTTTTCCACTAACTAACAAAACTTAAGAACCATATTAGCGCGTTTATTTTCGAAGTGTATGGTTAGGTTAAGATGTGTCATATCAGAAAACTAGATTGCAATAAAAAAAATCATTTTTAATTAAAATCTGAAGAATAGTAAATAAAAAATTAATAAAGGTGAGTAGGGAAAGTTCTCAATTAAAGTTAAACTTGATATACCACAAATACAAGCTTATTATAGTAGTACGCACAAATTATACATTAGAACAAGTCCATATTATGGCCACCTTATGGTGAAATTTGACAACGTAATTACACTGTACAAATATGGTCATATGTTGGTAGACACGCCAAAATTTATGCTAAACTTTCTACCAGGGTAGAAGTAAAATTATTCAGAATGAATAGAATTTACGATATTTATGGCATATTAAATATGATATCAAATATTTTTGTATTTTTAAACTTATGAAAAGTAAATTGTAAGGATAAAATGTATTTAAAATAGACGATATGTTATGAAAAAAAAAAAAAATATATTTACTAAATGAACTAGACTTTTAAAAAATATTTTTTATGTTTCAATTCATTTATTACAGTATATAAAGTTTTTGCATTTTTTATATTTACGCTGTAAATGGAAAGATAATTATATTTTTATTAAAAACTTGCATCTTTTTATTATTATTTATTAGTTCATACAATTTGGAAATATAATTATTTACATTTTTCTTTTGTAAATGCTACCGAAAAATAGAGCTTATTTTTCAGTAGAATATTTTTTGATTCTTTTTGCTTTCTCATAGAGAAAGCATTGTATCGATAAAAAATTTTTTTTTCTATTTTTTCATTAATTTGTACATATTTGAACTCGGTGAGTCGAAAAAAGTGGTTTCCAGAAAATGTCTGTATGTATGTGTGTGTGGATGTATGAATTCAGTTAGTAAACTGTATCTCGAGAACTACTCGATGGATTTGCTTCTAATTTTGCATGGAATTTAGTTTCGTGACTAACTTGCTGGGAAGCTATTGATAATTGGTTCTTCTAGCGTAGTTTTCATTTTAAAGTTTAAAACAAAAACAAAAAAATTCGATTTTTCGTTTTTTTTTTGTTTACTACTCGATGAATTTGCTTCAAAATTTGCATGGAATTTATTTGTGATTGCCCGGATAAAATAAATTTTTTTAAAACTGATTTTCTTAGCTTAGTTTTAATTTTAGAGCATTTTGAAATTTAAAAAAAAAATGTTTCTATTTATTAAGCCAATAAAATCTTAAAAACTACTCGATGGATTTACTTCAAATTTCCCATACAATTCAATTTTTTGATGAACTGGTGCGGAAGCTATTGAGAATTGGTTTTCTTAGCGTAGTTTTTTTTTAGAATCATTTTAAGAATTTTAAAAAAATTTCGATTTTTCATTTTTTTTGTATTTTACGTAAACCATACTATAAATTTCCTCCAAAATTTTTATACAATTAATTCGCTATTGTCTGAAAAAAATAAGCTTTTGAAAACTAATTTGCTTAGCGTGGTTACAATTTTCGAGAATTTCAAAGATTTAAAACAAAATTTCGATTCTTCTTTTCTTATTTTTTTTTATTCTACGTAAAGTACTCGATAGATTTGTTCTAAAAATTGGAGGAAAATTATTTGCGACTGCGAAAAGAAGGGAAATTTTCAAAAATTGATTTTCATAGCGTAATTTTAATTTTAGAGCATTTTTAAAATTTTGAAAAAGAAATTTTGAAAAGAAAATGTTATTTATTCAACCAGTTAGATCTCGAAAATTACTCGATGGATTTACTTCAAATTTTGTATACCATCTATGTTTTTGTATAACTAGACGGGAAGCTATTGAAAATTTGTATTCATAGTGTATTTTTTTTTATAGAACCATTTCAAGAATTTGAAAAAATTTTCGATTTCTAATTTTTTTTGTATTTTACGTAAGTTACTTGATGAATTTGCTTTGAGGTTTCCATGAGAATAATTTGCATCTGCCAAAAGAAGGATAACTTTTATAAACCGATCTTCTTAGCGTAGTTTTCATTTTAGAAAATTTTAAAAATTTTCTTAAAAAATTTTTATATTTCAGTTTTTTTCCATTTTACGTAAAGTACTCGATAGATTTGCTCTAAAATTTGTATACAAGTTATTTGTCACTGTCTTTATAAACCAAGTTTAAAAAAAATAATTTTCTTAGCGTAGCTTTTTGATCACTTCTTTTGATTTCTGAGTAACTCTTGAAAATTTATAATAGTACTACTGATTTAGATGTTGACTTGTATTATTACATTCAATTAAGTATTTAAATATAATCATTATTAAATATTATAAATTAAATTGTTTTTTAATAAATGGAAAAAATATTTGAAGAAGAAGAAGAAAAAATTACAGATATTAATAATTACAAAGTTGAACAAGTAAAAAAAACGCTCACTCAAATATATCTATAATACATTTCTCTCTCTCGCGATTAACGTAATAATAAATCTATCAGTTTATTTTAATTATCATCTTGTTAATTTAATTACCGTCACTAAAATTGACTACTCGGATTTACCAAGCTTAGTCGAGATAAAAAGATATCCGCAAAATAATAAATCATTATATTTATTTATTTATAAAAATTTTCCATCAGCTCGTCGCTGCGTCTCTCTCTCTCTCTCTCTCTCTCTCTCTCTCTCTCTCTTACCTGATCGAGAGACGCGATGCCGCTAGCCCAGTTCTCCTTATTTATATTAGGATTAACTCCTCTAGTTAATCCTATTTTATGCTTTATATTAAAAATATATATCTCGCACTAGAATAAGAATAAGGACCGCGGAGGCGTCGGAGTAAGCAACGAGAAATATATATTTTATGTTAAATACAGTCAGGCAACATAAATTAGTTGAAAGCACGTTTTAATAGAAAACAAAACTCATTTATTATAAGAAAAATATAAATATAAAGATAAGATATGAATTAAACAGAAATGGAATAATGTAATATATGAAAAATAATGTACACGTCTAATGAGAGAGTGAGCAAAGGGGGGGTGCGTCGCGCCCCGTCAAAAACGTTTAGCTAAAAAAATTAGCTAAATTATAGCTAAAAATACAGCTAAAAATACAGCTATATTTAGCTGGAATATAGCTATATTCATCTCGATTTTTTAGGTAAAAATCCAGTTATTTTTTAGGTAAAAATCCAGTTAATATTTTGAGTCTCTTGTAACAGCGGAAAATATAACTGTATTTTCAGCTGTATTTTTAGCTGTATTTTTAACTGTATTTCTAGCTAATTTTTTGAGCTAATCGTTTTCGACGAGGATAACAATAGCTGATAATATAGCTAAATTTTCAGTTATATTTTTAGCTGTATTTTTAGCTTAAATTATTTTATAATTTCACGGAATAATAACTCGTTAGTTATTTTCCTGTAAAAGAAAGTTCCAAAAATGAGGTGAACCTCGTAGTGTCAGCTCTCCGAAGATCGAAGAGCTTCTACGTTTTGGCACAAAGTATCTTGCTCTTTTATACCTGTGTCCTCAAAATTTGTCGATGGAATCGTAAAATTTAGAGAAACGCCACCTTGCGACGTAGCATTAATCAATAATTAAAGACAGGTAAGTTCACTTCACGTCGCTAGGTGGCAGATCTCTAAATTTTACGATTCCATTAACAAATTTTGAGGCCATAGGTATGAGAGAGCAAGATACTTTGTGCCAAAATGTAGAAGCTCTTTGATTTTCGGAGAGCTGACACTACGAGGTTTACCTCATTTTTGGAACTTTCTTTTACAGGAAAATAACTAACGAGTTATTATTCCGTGAAATTATAAAATAATTTAAGCTAAAAATACAGCTAAAAATATAGCTGAAAATTTAGCTATATTATCAGCTATTGTTCGCCTCATCAAAAACGATTAGCTCAAAAAATTAGCTAAAAATACAGTTAAAAATACAGCTAAAAGTACAGCTGAAAATACAGTTATATTTTCCGCTGTTACAAGAGACTCAAAATATTAACTGGATTTTTACCTAAAAAATAACTGGATTTTTACCTAAAAAATAACTGGATTTTTACCTAAAAAATAACTGGATTTTTACCTAAAAAATCCAGATAAATATAGCTATATTCCAGCTAAATATAGCTGTATTTTTAGCTGCATTTTTAGCTATATTTTTAGCTAATTTTTTTAGCTGAACGTTTTTGACGGGGCGAACTAAATGATACTCGCTTATGACGCTGATCGGTTATATAACCGATGCTACAATATACCTGAACAAGTATCTCTCGAGGAAGAGATACTTGGATATCGCACAGTATAATTATACTTACAATAACGCACTGGCCAGCTTATACTAATTACCTACGTGCACGTAGACGCCGCTCGCCCGTTACTGTAGCTTCTCCCCTGTACGTAACCAATACGTAGATGCTCTAGACTAGGTCGGTGGAAGACGTCTCTTCCCGATCTTTGAATTCCGCTGAGCTCTGCCAACGTGGTTGCCTGGACGTAGATCGGTGGAATCCTATACACGCCGATCAACGTATTTGCTGGCACTTAATGGCTGACCGCTAAGACGCGCGAAAAGCGGTCAAGCAAAACTCTACAGAAAGAATTTTTGAGAGTGGCAGCTTGCAAATATAATATAATATGCAAGTCGGTATAAACTCACGACTTTTAATTAAGACAATGTCTCGCTCTATCAAATGCGAACTTAGTCTACCGTATTATATGACCACGTGGCGAAATTCTCTAATAAGCACAGCGCGGCTTAGGTTTCGTACTAACGCAACGGTAGCCGGAAACTCTCTCAAGCGCCTCGTGGCCGGCGAGCTTCTCTCTCGCGTGCCGGTCGTCAAGATACGCACTTCTTTACTCGTCTTAGACGAGATATATGACCGAGCGTTTATCCAATTTTAATACCTAAGCGCGCAAGATTCAAACACGGTAGAATACCGTTACAATAGTAATTAAAATTCATTAATTTATTTGTAAATATTTCATTTTAATTTGTAGAAAATCAATATAGGGTAGTGACACCAGTTGTTACGAGTGATCCACTTATGACGAAATCGAATTATATATTGCAATATAAAATTTATTTTATGATATGCAGATCTCTAATAAATAATTTCAATTAATTTAATGTATTAGTTATTATATTCCACCTACAAATACCTTCATATTTAAATTATAAAATAAATAATCCAATTTAAAAATTGTCCCTATGATAGAATGAACGATTCGCGTATAAAAATTTCATTTTCGCATATTTTTGTTATTTTGAAAATCATATTTTGATTTATATTTTATTAACAAATTTAATATAAACAATACCTATTAAAAAAGCCTCCACATGCCGATTTTGAAAATACCTTTAAATTTGAATGATAATAATTTAAAAAAATGTAATTAAGAAAGTAATGACTGGTACACTTGTACGCATCTAAGCCCAGTTCTTACGAATCCTGAACGAGGTAATTTAACCTAAAAGATTGCGTATATATCAGTGCTACCAGTGAAATTATTGAAGCAACAAGCGCTGTACATACTCAAGTATTTAAATACTCTTAAATAAGATATTAATTGAATTAAAATGAAGAGAAAAAGGCAGGGTGAATTAAATACAAAAGAAAATTTTGTTAAAGTAAAAAATGTGAGATTATAGTATCGTCTGACCGACGTTATTTATTGATAATAAATAAGTGCCTGAATTTTCTTTTTTAAACTACAAATACATTGATTTTGAAAAATCAATAATCAATTTTGAAGATATTGAAATCTAGAAAAGAAAAAATATACATTTATCGTTCACACGTGTATATTAGTTATATATGTCCTTTGGCCGTATTCAGGTAGAATATGAATCGAGGACAATGTTTGTCGCTTGAGCTAAAATTGCCGAGGGCGCGCGAAGCGCGCCCGAGGTAGATTTCTGCTCAAGCGGCATACATTGTTCGAGATTCAGATTCCACCTGAATAAACGGCCAAAGGACATAGATGATTTTATGTCCGAAGTAGGCCGTATGAGGAAATATAACTTATTAGTTGAAAATATTAATCTTTTTTTCAATACTTTTAAAATTAAATTTTAGTTCTATTGATTTTTTCTTTTGTTTCTTAGATTGACATTTTGTAATGAGTATAGCTGCTGTCGAAGCGTGAGTCATTTTTTTTTCACTAACCTACGTTCAATATGATTGCTCTTTGACATATTGAACGAAACCTAGTAGAATCGGTGATGTCATATTGATTTCTCCTGAGACATATTGAGTCTTAATATGTCTCAGGAAGACATATAATTCTTGCAATAAGTCGAGGAGCTCGTCTGAGACATATGGGATGCCAATACAAATTTAGCATACTCTTTACATACTGACACGAATACGGCCTACGAGGACATAAATATATATATATATATATATATATATATATATATATATATATATATATATATATATATATATATATTAGCATATATACAAAAGAAACTATGGAATAGGTTACACGTGGATGCTCTGTGACAGCGTCAAGAAAATTTGTGATGAATTGAAAAAGATGATTCCGTTTGTAAATAACAGACCTGGAAGAAAAGCGTTTCAGTCATTCTTAAATCGACATTTACAAATAAGTAAAAGATTGCCTGAAATCTAAATAGAGTCGTAAATAATAGTACTGTTATTGAAACATAACCTCGAAACTGTCAGTTAAATTGTCGTAATGTTTGGGTTGTAATAACTGGTGTGTTCGTAATAAACTGGGTCGTAAAAATTGGATTGAGTTCGTAACAATAGGTTAAAAAAAATATTATTTTAAATTTAATATTAGTTGAATAATTTACTATTTTAGTATACTTTTTTGTTATACAATTTTTAATTATGTTATGAATAATACGTTTCAAACATTTTCTGATTAAAAATCGTACTTATATCTAAGATTCAATCGATTGAACTGACAAAGTCTACCGAGACTCGTGATAACTGGTGTCATTACCCTAATTAAAATAAATTGATAATATAACATATTTACATTTTTCTACTTCTGTAAATAATTTACGTTTAGTACTTATAGTAATTTTTCAGTTACTTGTGAAATAATTGAATAAAAAAATTTATAAATAAAATTTTCAATTTAAGGTGGCTCGAGCAAATTTGATAAAAAATTGGATTTTCAGTAAAAAAATACTATAAAAAGTATAAGTTATTACTATTTCAGAGTAACTTTGAAAATATAAGATCAACACCCTAATTCCAGAGAAAAAAATGATCGAAATTTAACTTTAAATTGATGAAAATTGGTATGATTACAACGCTATCAGACGTAAATCGTCAATATTTATTGTCAAATAATAAAGTTTAATACAAATTATAAATATAGTAATTGAATAAAAACAGTTTTTATAAAATTTACTTAAAAGAAAAAAACATTATTTTGTTCTTTTTGTCGGGGCTCGAGCTTGATACGGCACGAAACGCTACAGCCACCTTGAAGATTTTTATTGATCAACTGATTCAATTATTTATTTTTCAATAATTTAAAAAATATAATTTTGTAAAATAAAATATTTAAAAAAATTAAAATACACCTTTTATGAAAAAAAAAAAAATTGAATGTAACCGGATTTGAACCCAGAGCGACAAACTTTTCAAAGCGCACATCGTAGCCATTACGCTAAAGCTGCATCATAAATAAATAAACATGAAATGACACATGCTCATCTGCCCATATATACTTCCCAAAAGTTTAAATTTCAATATTTTTTTAATTGAGAATTTTATTATGAAAATTTAAATTTTATTATATACAAATATTAATTTATTTATTTCATAAAAAAATAAAAAGATACTTATTTAATCTTATTGACACTTTAGATAGTGTAAAAATATAAAATAAGTTTAATATTTACTATAAAAGTATAAAATTTAATAACTAATTAAATTTATTAAATAAATACATTTGTAATTAATAATTATAATCTAAACTTTTGCTATGAACATTTAAATTAATATAGTTATAATTTACTCTACTGACACAATGCCGGACGCCGTACGGTACGTGTTCACTCACACACGGTCATTCGCTGTTTGTGTTCGTAAACAGCGCACGCACACAACGATGCGTACTCAGTGGGCTTATGTAGGTGTGCACGTGGGGTATCTACTTAAGTGGCTCCGCCTCGCGGAGAAGAAGAGAGGCAATCAGCGTTGTTACAGAAAAAGTTTCGACACGGCACCCCCCACTTTTTTCCTTTAGCTATAGTAAAATACCAAAGCAATCTAGGGAGTCTTAGTAACTTTTATATTCTGCGCCTTCTGCTACGGTAGCCGAGTTTTATACGCTACATATGCTAGTTTAGGTTAGGTGATATTTTTATCAAAATAAAAATATCAGTATTTACTCAGAGTATTTATCTCTTTAGAGTAAACATTAATTAAAGAATATAGATGATACTAAATTTTAATTTAGTGAAATTGAAAATATTTATATTAAAACATGCGATGCCAATAGTGGTAGCGTCAGAGAAGGAAATTCAAAAATACCCAAAATCGGTCAAAAAAAAGTATTAAAAGAAATATTTTTTATGATTTGATAATTAATAATAAATTAAAAGAAAAAAAGTTACTATAATAAAATTAATCTATTGCACTTATTTATGATTTTATAAATAATTTGAAAATTGTGCATCGATATAGGATTTCTTTTGTATTTTACGTTATTTCGATTCAAAAAACATAAAATACTAACGGATATCGTTATAAATAAATTATATTATAATTATAAAGTACAATAAACAAATAGATATTGTTTTAAATATGAAATTAGATAATTTAAACTAAAATAATGTTGTGTTTTATCGACCCTTCCCTAACAGCACAAAACGTTTCAAAAACGTTTTAAAAACGTTTTCTGGTAAACTTATATACGTTTATAAATTTCGACAAAAATATGTATTTAAAACGTTTTTAAAACGTTAAATATGTCCGCATATTTTAGATTTTCAAGAGTAATGTAACGTTTATGGAACGTTTAAGAAACGTTTAGAAAACGTTTTCTCGGTGAAAAAATACATTGGCTTAAATTTCCAAACGTTTCTAAAACGTTTTTTAAACGTTTTATTTTATTATTCTAAAAAATTATTATATAGAGAAAAAAATTTTACCAAATAAAACGTTTTTTAAACGTTAAGGAAACGTTTGGATATTTGAGCTTGCGTAAATTTTCATCGAGAAAACGTTTTCTAAACGTTTCTTAAACGTTCCATAAACGTTACATTACTCTTGAGAATCTAAAATATGCGGACATATTTTACGTTTTAAAAACGTTTTAAATATGTATTTTTGTCGAAATTTACAAACGTATATAAGTTTAACGAAAAACGTTTCAAAAACGTTTTTGAAACGTTTTTGTGTTGTTAGGGTTACCACGAGCGAGACTCATCTTAAGCAAGAAATTTATGCGTAATACCCAAACAATAGACACAAAAGGTTGGATAAATCAATCGTAAATATTTAAAAGATTACATCCAGCTTTTTTATATCGATTAATTGTTGCATTATTTTATGTAATTTGCTTTTTCATGAGAATAAAAATTAAAATAATTTAACATAGCGCTTATTCAGTATTATAATTTATGTTATCATTACTGAAATTATTTTTAAAATTAAACATCAAATTAGTTAAGATTAATTATAAGTCATGCGAAAAATATCAATAATTTAGGGGAAATAAATATTTAATAGAACACGAATGTTAATGATAAAAAATATTATTCACTCCAGACGCAGAAAACACAAGAACTTTCAATGTTTTAATAAACATGTATTAATAAAATTGAATTTCTTTGCTACCAAGCTCAACCAGTGACCAAATTTTTGCTATAACAAATTTGATTATTTATAACCCTGTTGGGAATTATATATCAAGAAACTGAGAATGATTTTAAAAATAAAATTATTTCTAATCAACATGGAAATATGGTAAATACTGAGACGTGAGATATTGTATTTACAAGATTTTTTTAGACAGTTGCGTGTTTTCATGTTTCTTAAGTTCTATCTAACCGAATGAGGTTTTATAGGGCTTATTTTTCAGCTTAAGACTTATATAATCAAATGGCAATAGTTGAGTTTACGAAAAATTAGCCCAGCTTTAATAGCGATTCTGCAATGTTTAAAATTCGTATGAAACGAAAATCAAGAGTCGGGTTCCCTTGAGATTTCTCATACTAGAATGTTAGATAATCACTAAAAAATGCCATAAATTTATAGTTTTTTACTTTAAAATAAAGCACGATTTTTGATTTTTACGATATCAATTTTCTAACTTGAATTATTCTATTTACAAGATTTTTTTTAGACAGTTGCCTGTTTTCATATTTCTCGAGTCCTATCCAACCGAATGAGGTTTTATAGGGCTTATTCTTTAGCTTAAGACTTAAATAATCAAAACGCAATAGTTAAGTTTACGAAAAATTAGCCCATCTATAATTGCAATTCTGTAATGTTCAAAATTCGTATGAAACCAAAATTAATAGACGGTTTCCCTTGAGATTTCTCATACTAAAATGTTAAATAATCACTGAAAAATGCCATAAATTTATAGTTTTTTACTATAGAATATAGCAGAATTTTCGATTTTTACGATATGAATCTTCTAACCTAAAATATTCTATTTACAAGATCTTTTTTAGACAGTTGCGTGTTTTCATATTTCTTAAGTTCTATCAAACCGAATGAGGTTTTATAGGGCTTATTTTTTAGCTTAAGACTTATGAAATAAAATCGCAATAGTTAAGTTTACGAAAAATTAGCCCATCTATAATTGCGATTCTGTAATGCTCAAAATTCGTATGAAACCAAAATTAATAGTCGGTTTCCCTTGAGATTCCTCATACTAAAATGATTAATTATCACTGAAAAATACCACAAATTTATAGTTTTTTACTATAGAATATAGCAGGATTTTCGATTTTTACGATATTAATCTTCTAACCTGAAATATTCTATTTACAAGACTTTTATTTTATAGTTGCGTGTTTTCATATTTCTCGATTCCTATCTAACTAAATGAGTTTTTACAGGGCTTATTTTTTAGCTTAAGACTTATAAAATAAAATCGCAATAGTTAAGTTTACGAAAAATTAGCCCATCTATAATTGCGATTCTGTAATGTTCAAAATTCGTATGAAACCAAAATGAAGAGTCGGTTTCCCTTGAGATTTCTCATACTAAAATGTTAAATAATCAATGAAAAATGCCATGAATTTATAGTTTTTTACTTCAAATTAAGCACGATTTTTGATTTTTACGATATCAATTTTCTAACTTGAATTATTCTATTTACAAGATTTTTTTTTTACAGTTGGGTGTTTTCATATTTCTCGAGTTCTATCCAACCGAATGAGGTTTTATAGGGCTTATTTTTTAGCTTAAGACTTATTTAATTAAATCGCAATAGTTAAGTTTACAAAAAATGAGCCCATCTATAGTTGCAATTCTGTAATGTTCAAAATTCATATGAAACCAAAATTAAGAGTCGGTTTTACTTGAGATTTCTTATACTAAAATGTTAGATAATCACTGAAAAATGCCACAAATTCATAGTTTTGTACTATAGAATAGAGCAGAAGTTTCGATTTTGACGATATTAATCTTCTAACCTGAAATATTCTATTTATAAGACTTTTATTTTATAGTTGCGTGTTTTCATATTTCTCGATTTCTATCTTACCGAATGAGGTTTTACAGGGCTTATTTTTTAGCTTAAGACTTATAAAATAAAATCGCAATAGTTAAGTTTACGAAAAATTAGCCCATCTACAATTGCTATTCTGTAATGCTCAAAATTCGTATGAAACCAAAATGAAGAGTCGGTTTCCCTTGAGATTCCTTATACTAAAATGTTAAATAATCACTGAAAAATGCCATAAATTTATAGTTTTCTACTATAGAATATAGCAGGATTTTCGTTTTTTACGATATTAATCTTCTAACCTGAAATATTCTATTTACAAGACTTTTACTTTATAGTTGCGTGTTTCCATATTTCTCGATTTCTATCTAACTAAATGAGTTTTTACAGGGCTTATTTTTTAGCTTAAGACTTATAAAATAAAATCGCAATAGTTAAGTTTACGAAAAATTAGCCCATCTATAATTGCGATTCTGTAATGTTCAAAATTCGTATGAAACCAAAATGAAGAGTCGGTTTCCCTTGAGATTTCTCATACTAAAATGTTAAATAATCAATGAAAAATGCCATGAATTTATAGTTTTTTACTTCAAATTAAGCACGATTTTTGATTTTTACGATATCAATTTTCTAACTTGAATTATTCTATTTACAAGATTTTTTTTTTTACAGTTGGGTGTTTTCATATTTCTCGAGTTCTATCCAACCGAATGAGGTTTTATAGGGCTTATTTTTTAGCTTAAGACTTATTTAATTAAATCGCAATAGTTAAGTTTACAAAAAATGAGCCCATCTATAGTTGCAATTCTGTAATGTTCAAAATTCATATGAAACCAAAATTAAGAGTCGGTTTTACTTGAGATTTCTTATACTAAAATGTTAGATAATCACTGAAAAATGCCACAAATTCATAGTTTTGTACTATAGAATAGAGCAGAAGTTTCGATTTTGACGATATTAATCTTCTAACCTGAAATATTCTATTTATAAGACTTTTATTTTATAGTTGCGTGTTTTCATATTTCTCGATTTCTATCTTACCGAATGAGGTTTTACAGGGCTTATTTTTTAGCTTAAGACTTATAAAATAAAATCGCAATAGTTAAGTTTACGAAAAATTAGCCCATCTACAATTGCTATTCTGTAATGCTCAAAATTCGTATGAAACCAAAATGAAGAGTCGGTTTCCCTTGAGATTCCTTATACTAAAATGTTAAATAATCACTGAAAAATGCCATAAATTTATAGTTTTCTACTATAGAATATAGCAGGATTTTCGTTTTTTACGATATTAATCTTCTAACCTGAAATATTCTATTTACAAGACTTTTACTTTATAGTTGCGTGTTTCCATATTTCTCGATTTCTATCTAACCAAATGAGGTTTTACACGGCTTATTTTTTAGCTTAAGACTTATAAAATAGAATCGCAATACTTAGGTTTACGAAAAATTAGCCCATCTATAATTGCGATTCTGTAATGTTCAAAATTCGTATGTAACCAAAATGAAGAGTCGGTTTCCCTTGAGATTGCTCATACTAAAATGTTAAATAATCACTGAAAAATGCCATAAATTCATAGTTTTTCACTTCAAAATAAAGCACGATATTTTATTTTTACGATATCAATTTTCTAACTTGAATTATTCTATTTACAAGATTTTTTTTAGACAGTTGGGTGTTTTCATATTTCTCGAGTTCTATCCAACCGAATGAGTTTTTACAGGGCTTATTTTTTAGCTTAAGACTTATAAAATAAAATCGCAATAGTTAAGTTTACGAAAAATTAGCCCATCTATAATTGCGATTCTGTAATGTTCAAAATTCGTATGAAACCAAAATGAAGAGTCGGTTTCCCTTGAGATTTCTCATACTAAAATGTTAAATAATCAATGAAAAATGCCATGAATTTATAGTTTTTTACTTCAAATTAAGCACGATTTTTGATTTTTACGATATCAATTTTCTAACTTGAATTATTCTATTTACAAGATTTTTTTTTTTACAGTTGGGTGTTTTCATATTTCTCGAGTTCTATCCAACCGAATGAGGTTTTATAGGGCTTATTTTTTAGCTTAAGACTTATTTAATTAAATCGCAATAGTTAAGTTTACAAAAAATGAGCCCATCTATAGTTGCAATTCTGTAATGTTCAAAATTCATATGAAACCAAAATTAAGAGTCGGTTTTACTTGAGATTTCTTATACTAAAATGTTAGATAATCACTGAAAAATGCCACAAATTCATAGTTTTGTACTATAGAATAGAGCAGAAGTTTCGATTTTGACGATATTAATCTTCTAACCTGAAATATTCTATTTATAAGACTTTTATTTTATAGTTGCGTGTTTTCATATTTCTCGATTTCTATCTTACCGAATGAGGTTTTACAGGGCTTATTTTTTAGCTTAAGACTTATAAAATAAAATCGCAATAGTTAAGTTTACGAAAAATTAGCCCATCTACAATTGCTATTCTGTAATGCTCAAAATTCGTATGAAACCAAAATGAAGAGTCGGTTTCCCTTGAGATTCCTTATACTAAAATGTTAAATAATCACTGAAAAATGCCATAAATTTATAGTTTTCTACTATAGAATATAGCAGGATTTTCGTTTTTTACGATATTAATCTTCTAACCTGAAATATTCTATTTACAAGACTTTTACTTTATAGTTGCGTGTTTCCATATTTCTCGATTTCTATCTAACCAAATGAGGTTTTACACGGCTTATTTTTTAGCTTAAGACTTATAAAATAGAATCGCAATACTTAGGTTTACGAAAAATTAGCCCATCTATAATTGCGATTCTGTAATGTTCAAAATTCGTATGTAACCAAAATGAAGAGTCGGTTTCCCTTGAGATTGCTCATACTAAAATGTTAAATAATCACTGAAAAATGCCATAAATTCATAGTTTTTCACTTCAAAATAAAGCACGATATTTTATTTTTACGATATCAATTTTCTAACTTGAATTATTCTATTTACAAGATTTTTTTTAGACAGTTGCGTGTTTTCATATTTCTCGAGTTCTATTTAACCGAATGAGGTTTTACAGGGCTTTTTTTTTAGCTCAAGACTTATATAATCAAGTCGCAATAGTAAAATCTACGAAAAATTAGCCCATCTATAATTGCGATTCAGTAATGTTCAAAATTCGTATGAAACCAAAATTAAGAGTCGGTTTCACTTGAGATTTCTTATACTAAAATGTTAGATAATCACTGAAAAATGCCACAAATTTATAGTTTTGTACTATAGAATAGAGCAGAAGTTTCGATTTTTACGATATTAATCTTCTAACCTGAAATATTTTATTTACAAGATCTTTTTTAGACAGTTGCGTGTTTTTATATTTCTTTAGTTCTATCTAACCGAATAAGGTTTTATATGGCTTATTTTTTAGCTTAGGACTTATATAATGAAATCGCAATAATTCAGTTTACGAAAAATTGCCTCATCTATAATTGCGATTCTATAATGTTCAAAATTCGTATGAAACCAAAATGAAGGGTCGGTTTCCCTTGAGATTTCTCAGACCAAAATGTTAAATAATCACTGAAAAATGCCATAAATTTATAGTTTTTTACTTCAAAATTAAGCACAATTTTTGATTTTTACGATATCAATTTTCTAACTTTAATTATTATATTTACAAGATTTTTTTTAGACAGTTGCGTGTTTTTATATTTCTCGAGTTCTATCCAATTGAAAGAGGTTCTACAGGGCTTATTTTTTAGCTTAAGACTTATAGAATTAAATCGCAATGATTAAGTTCACGAAAAGTAAGCCAATCTATAATTGCGATTCTGTAATGTTCAAAATTCGTATGAATCCAAAGATAAGAGTCGGTTTCCCATAAGATTGTTCATACCAAAACGTTAAGTTATCACTGAATACTATCATAAATTTATAGATTTTTACTTCAAAATAAAGTACAATTTGCAATTTTAACGATATTAATTTCCTATTGTCAGATATTGTTTTCACAAGATTTTCTTTGGACAGTTGCGTGTTTAAATATTTCTTGAGTTGTATCTTACCAAATGAGGTTTTAGAAGGCTTATTTTTTAGCCTAAGACGTATATAATCAAATTGCAATGGTTAAGTTTACGAAAAATAAGCCAATCTATAATTGCGATTGTGTAATGTTCAAAATGCGTTTGCAACCAAAATCATGAGTCAGTTCCCCTTGAGATTTCCCATACTAAAATGTTAAATAATCACTGAGCAATGTTATAAATTTATAGTTTTTTACTAAAGAATGAAGCAGAATATTCGATTTTTACGATATTAATATTCTAACCTGAAATATTCTATTTACAAGACTTTATAGTTGCGTGTTTTTATATTTCTCGAGTTCTATGTAACCGAATGAGATTTTATAGGGCTTATATTTTAGCTTATGGCTCATATAATCAAATCGCTATTCTTTAATTCACGAGTATTCAGCCCATCTATAGTTGCGATTCTGTTATTTCCAAAATTCTTATTAAACCAAAAGCGAAACTCGGTTTTCCATAGGATTGTTCATACCAAAACGTTGAATTATCACTGAATAATACCATAAATTCATAGCAATTTTATGGAAAAGCGACTATTTATCTTGGTTCTATAAGAATTTTGAATATCATACTATCGCAATCAGGGATTGGTTGATTTTACGAGGACTATTGCGATTAAATAATATAAATATTAGGCAAAATAACAAGTCCTATAAAACCTCATTTGGTTAGATATAACTCGAGAAACGTAAAAACATGCTGCCGTCTAAAGAAAATCTTGTAAATACAATATCTGACGTTAGAAAATTGAGATCGTGAAAATCGATATTCGTTCTTTATTTTGAAGTAAAAAAGTATAAATTTATGGTAGTTTCTAGTGATTATCTAACGTTTTAGTATGTAAAATCTTATAGAAAACCGACTCTTGAGTTTCGTTTTATACGAATTTTGAACATTACAGGATCGCAATTAAAGCTGGGCTTTTTTTTCGTAAACTTAACTACTTCGATTTGATTATATGAGTCTTAAGCTAAAAAAAAGCGCTATAAAACCTCATTCGGTTAGATAGAACTCGAGAAATATAAAAACACACAACTATAAAATAAAAGTCTTGTAAATAGAATATTTCAGGTTAGAAGATTCATATCGTTAAAATCGAAAATTCTGCTATATTCTATAGTAAAAACTATAAATTTATGGCATTTTACAGTGATTATTTAACATTTTAGTATGAGAAATCTCAAGGGAAACTGACTCTTCATTTTGGTTTCATAGGAATTTTGAACATTACGGAATCGGAATTATAGATGGGCTAATTTTTCGTAAACATAACTATTGCGATTTTATTTTATAAGTCTTAAGCTAAAAAATAAGCCCTATAAAACCTCATTCGGTTAGATGGAACTTAAGAAATATGAAAACACGCAACCGTCTAAAAAAAATCTTGTTAGTAGAATATTTCAGGTTAGAAGATTCATATCGTAAAAATCGAAAATTCTGCTATATTCTATAGTAAATAACTATTAATTTATGGCATTTTACAGTGATTATTTAACATTTTAGTATGAGAAATCTCAAGTGAAACCGACTATTAATTTTGGTTCCATACGAATTTTGAACATTACAGAATTGCAATTATAGATGGGCTAATTTTTTGTAAACTTAACTATTGCGATTTAATTATATAAGTCTTAAGCTAAAAAATAAGCCCTATAAAACCTCATTCGGTTAGATAGAACTTAAGAAATATCAAAACACGCAGCTGTCTAAAAATAATCTTGTAAATAGAATATTTCAGGTTAGAAGATTCATATCGTAAAAATCAAAAATTCTGCTATATTCTATAGTAAAAACTATAAATTTATGGCATTTTTCAGTGATTATTAAACACTTTAGTATGAGAAATCTCAAGGGGAACCGACTATTAATTTTGGTTCCATACGAATTTTGAACATTACAGAATTGCAATTATAGATGGGCTAATTTTTGGTAAACTCAACTATTGCGATTTGATTATATAAGTCTTAAGCTAAAGAATAAGCCCTATAAAACCTCATTCGGTTGGATAGGACTCGAGAAATATGAAAACAGGCAACTGTCTAAAAAAAATCTTGTAAATAGAATAATTCAAGTTAGAAAATTGATATCGTAAAAATCAAAAGTGTGCTTTATTTTAAAATAAAAAACTATAAATGTATGGCATTTTTCAGTGATTATCTAACATTTTAGTATGAGAAATCTCAAGGGAACCCGACTCTTGATTTTCGTTTCAGACGAATTTTAAACATTACAGAATCGCAATTAAAGCTGGGCTAATTTTTCATAAACTTAACTATTGCCATTTGATTATATAAGTCTTAAGCTAAAAAATAAGCCCTATAAAACCTCATTCGGTTAGATAGAACTTAAGAAATATGAAAATACGCAACTGTCTAAAAAAATCTTGTAAATACAATATCTCACGTCTCAGTATTTACCATATTTCCATGTTGATTAGAAATAATTTCATTTCTAAAATCATTCTTAGTTCCTTGATTTATAATTTCCAACAGGGTTATAAATAATTAAATTTGTTATAACAAATAATTGGTCACTGGTTGAGCTTGGTAGCAAAGAAATTCAATTTTATTAATACATTTTTATTAAAAAATTGAAAGTTCTTGTGTTTTCTGCGTCTGGAGTGAATAATATTTTTATCATTAACATTCGTGTTCTATTAAATATTCATTTCCCTTAAATTATTGATATTTTTCGCATGACTTATAATTAATCTTAACTAATTTGATGTTTAATTTTAAAAATAATTTCAGTAATGATAACATAAATTATAATACTGAATAAGCGCTATGTTAAATTATTTTAATTTTTATTCTCATGAAAAAGCAAATTACATAAAATAATGCAACAATTAATCGATATAAAAAAGCTGGATGTAATCTTTTAAATATTTACGATTGATTTATCCAACCTTTTGTGTCTATTGTTTGAGTATTACGCATAAATTTCTTGCTTAAGATGAGTCTCGCTCGTGGTAAGGGTCGATAAAACACAACATTATTTCAAATTAAATTATCTAATTTCATATTTAAAACAATATCTATTTGTTTATTGTACTTTATAATTATAATATAATTTATTTATAACGATATCCGTTAGTATTTCATGTTTTTCGAATTGAAATAACGTAAAATACAAAAGAAATCCTATATCAATGCACAATTTTCAAATTATTTATAAAATCATAAATAAGTGCAATAAATTAATTTTATTATAGTAACTTTTTTCTTTTAATTTATTATTAATTATCAAATCATAAAAAATATTTTTTTTAATACTTTTTTTTTAACCGATTTTGGGTATTTTTGAATTTCCCTCTCTGACGCTACCACTATTGGCATCGCATGTTTTAATATAAATATTTTCAATTTCACTATATTAAAATTTAGTATCATCTATATTCTTTAATTAATGTTTACTCTAAAGAGATAAATACTCTGAGTAAATACTGATATTTTTATTCTGATAAAAATATCATCTAACCTAAACTAGCATATGTAGCGTATAAAAATCGGCTACTGTAGCAGAAGGCGCAGAATATAAAAGTTACTAAAACTCCCTAGATTACTTTGGCACTCTACTATAGCTAAAGGAAAAAAGTGGGGGGTGCCGTGTCGAAACTTTTTCTGTAACAACGCTGGAGGCAATTCAATAAGCATCACAGAAAGTGGGGGTAAGTCGAATCACCTCTTATTCTTCCACCGTGCGCCGGCCTTATATACAAAATGATTTGAAGTCTCTGCACTTGCGGATAACGCAACTGAGGTAGTAGCCACCTCTTGAATAAAATATGAATTAGATGGCGCGAAAATTCAAAATATTTTAAAGATTTGATTCCAAATTTTATTATTCCAATTATTTTTTGAGGAATACAAAAAGCGTTTCATTGAATCAAGAAAATATCATATTCGTTAAATTAAATCACTGCAACTTAAAATCAGATATTAAATTTTTTTAAAGAAATATTTATTAAACCGAATATCTATTATTTCTATTATTTCTATCAAGTTTTTATTGAAACCAGAATATATTTTACTGATTTAATTAAATATTATATTAACACTTCCATTAAATTACTTTAATGTTTGATAATATATTTGATTATCTTAATGAAATATTTATTAAACCAAATATATTTATTCTATTATTTCTATCAAGTAGTTATTGGAACAAGAATATATTTCACTGATTTAATTAAATATTATATTAACACTTCCATTAAATTACTTTAATTTTCAATAATATATTTGATTATCTTAATGAAATATTTATTAAATCAAATATATTTATTCTATTATTTCTATCAAGTTGTTATTGAAACAAGAATATATTTCACTGATTTAATTCAATGTTATATTAACACTTCCATTAAATTACTTTAATGTTCAATAATATATTTGATTATCTTAATGAAATATTTATTAAACCAAATATATTTATTCTGTTATTTCTATCAAGTTGTTATTGAAACAAGAATATATTTCACTGATTTAATTCAATGTTATATTAAAACTTTCATTAAATTACTTTAATGTTCAATAATATATTTGATTATCTTAATGAAATATTTATTAAACCAAATATATTTATTCTATTATTTCTATCAAGTTGTTATTGAAACAAGAATATATTTCACTGATTTAATTAAATATTATATTAACACTCCCATTAAACTACTTTAATGTTCAATAATATATTTGATTATCTTAAGGGCACAAAACACCTTTTTTTTTGGTCCTACCATCGAATTTGGATTGATTGCTTTTTTTTATAGGAAATTTACTGTTGAATAAGCTCCAACAAGTTTTTTTACCCTATCTCATTTAGTTTCGTTTTTATGAAGAAATTAGTAGGATAAACTTTTAATTGATATTTTTGTTAATTTTGCTATTTTGAGATTTTTCTCAAATTTTTAGCTAATCTTATTAAAACACTATAAGAACTTATTTTTTTATTGCTTGATTCAATAATTCATAAGAGATTTAATTTTGTTTTTAT
Organism: Anastatus disparis; assembly: GCA_017163975.1. NCBI lineage: Eukaryota > Metazoa > Arthropoda > Insecta > Hymenoptera > Eupelmidae > Anastatus > Anastatus disparis. Next base: position 2,654,621 of record JAFFSR010000381.1, read on the forward strand.
TTATTAAGTCTATAATGATATAATTTTTACAAAATTAAAAAATTTTAAGAATTGTTTTAAATTAAATTTTTTAAATTTTTATTGATTTTTTTAGGTTTAATTGAAAAAAAAGAGTTTATTTTTTTAATTTTAACAAAATATTTATCTTAATTTAAGCTCTAAAAAGTTTTACATTCATATTTTATTCCGTTTTGATTTTGTAAGGAAACGAATGGCACATAGTTATTTATGTAATTTTTTATCAATTTGAATTTCGCGCGTTCGCGCTTTCGACTCGTATCATTTCGCTACATGAAAGTCAGTCTCAGCTGATTGTATGGTCAGTTTACAGTAAGTTTGTTTATTTAAAGTGCATTTAAAAAATTATTAGTAGGTTATTTGTGGTTTAATTTACGTAAAATTATTCATTTTTAATAAATTACACGTTCGCGAGTTATTTCGTATTTTTTTATGTGCGTCTAAAATTCTATGTTTATCTAAATAGAAAGTGCATTTAAAGTGTAAAAAGCTTGAATTGATATTAAGAATACGATTTTCAAAAATATCAAATACTGAAAGAGACACAAGAGGCAGATTTTTCAGCCAACATCAAGATAGAAAACGATCTACAGGAAGATCTAAAAAAAGGCCAAGGAAATTTCTTGGTAGGAGTGAAAAAAATTCTCCTGAAGCTAAGAGAAGTAGACCCTCTACTTCTTTTTCTAAACTGAAAAGAACAGAATTTTCAAGTTCCAGGACAAAAAATAGAATTGATATCAACATTCTATTTCCTGAGTTTGAAAAAATCATGTGCTGTGATGTGTGCCATAATAAAATACATTTTATTGAATCTTCTTTTCAAGGACTAAGATTTAAAATTGATGCGATTTGTGATTCTTGTGGTGAATTAGCATCTATAAACTCTAGCAAGAGAGTGGGTGTTATGAATAATACATGTGAAGTGAATAGACGTAGTGTTCTTGCTGCTCGTGCTCTTGGTCATGGATTCGCTGGCTTATCTACTTTCTGTGGTATAATGGATTTGCCAAAGCCAGTTGCACAGTCAGCGTTCAATGTTATTAATGATCAACTTAGTGAAGTATGTGAACAAGTGGCAGAAGAATCTATGTCTGAAGCTGTTAAGAAAGAACTTAATTTGACTTCTCCAAATAGTGCTGGACTGTCTGTTTCTGGTGATGGATCATGGAGAAAAAGAGGATTTTCTTCGTTACAAGGGCTAGCTAGTATCATCGGAAGCCAAACAGGCAAAGTGATAGATGTTGCCATTAAAAATAGCTTCTGCAAAGGTTGTACACTTTGGGAAAATAAACAAGGGACATCTGCTTATAAAGAATGGCAAGAGTCGCATGAACCAAATTGTACAGCCAACCATCAAGGCAACGCTGGAAGCATGGAAGTGACAGGTGTTTGTGAAATGTTTGCAATATCAGAGGAAAAATATTGTGTGAAATATGAAAATTATATTGGAGATGGAGATTTCAAAGTTTTCAAAGAGATTTCTGAGTCTAAGCCATACGGGGACTCTGTGACTGTCAAAAAGAAAGAATGCGTTGGTCATGTCCAAAAGAGAATGGGGACTCGACTCAGAAATCTGAAGAAATCACTTGTTGGCAAGAAACTTAGCGATGGAAAATCTATCAGTGGAAGAAGTAGAGTAACAGCCCAAGTGATTGATCAGCTGACCTCTTATTATGGTAAAGCTATAAGAGATCACCCAGATTCTGTTTAGGACATGTCGAATGCAATCTGGGCTTCTTTCTACCATAAACAATCAACGGACTAGCAGCCACAACATCAGTTATGCCCTGAAGGATCTGCCAGTTGGTGCAAATGGCAGAAAGCTAAGGCTCGAAATCAACTTCAAAATTTCAAACATACACAAGGTATTCCATTTGCCATCATGGAGAAAATAAAACCAATCTGCGAAAATCTGACAAAACAAGATTTACTTGAAAGATGTCTTGGTGGATATACGCAGAACTCCAATGAAAGTTTTAATAGTTCTGTATAGAAACTTGTTCCAAAAGAATCTTTCAGTGGCCTGTCAACTTTGAAAATTGGTGTCTACACAGCTGTGACTTGTTTCAATGATGGACGGAGTAGCTTTCTCAAAATTATGCAAAAATTTGACATCAAACCTGGAAGTGCCTGTATTGAGTGGGTCAGGACTTCTGATGATAGAAGAATATTCCATGCAGAGAAACAGACTCACTCTCACACGAAGGAAGCAAATACTCTAAAAAGAAAGTGAAGAAAAGCACAAATGTAAATTGTGCGCTTTAGTCCAAATTAATTTACTAAAGCAATGTTAAGTTTTTAAAAGGTAAAATGTTGAATAAAAAGATTGATGTATGAATATAAAATACTTTAATAAGATTCAGTTAAGGAGTGACAAACGGAGCGAGATGTGTTCGCTTTGAAGGTAGAAAAGATTCTGCCGTTTTGCAAAATATTTCTTAAATAGTTTCTATGGAATTTTTAGTTAAGACAAGGAAAAGGTTTTTTATTACACAGAGAAAGTTTTACAATGAGATTAAGGATTAACGGAAAAACCCGAGTAGCCGACATATGGCGTTGTTTTTAAGGAGATTCTTGCGAGTACAGCTAAGGTCAAAGTCGATAAAAAAGTGAATATAGATATTTATATATATATTTATTTTTGAAAATTAAATAATTATTTTTTACGTTTAAATGTACTATGAACATTGCATTTTTTTGCTCGTTACGCACTTAGAATGTAAATAAATTATCATGAATTCGATCGCGTAGTACAATGCTATATATATATATATATATATATATATATATATATATATATATATATATATATATATGTATGTAACATGACGTCTGTGACCGGTTTCTGCTTTTAGGTTAAGTTTGCATATATTTATTTTAATATTTTGATAATAATATAATAAAATTTAAAGAAATAATGTAAAAATAGCAGAAATAGAATAGTTTCTCATAAAATAATTTCAAATAAAATAATGTATATTTACACATAATATTATTAATTTTATTTTGTTATAAGAATTTAAAACTTTCGAAATTCGCGCACTTTTCTTGTCGCTGTTGAGTGATGCGAAAAACATGGCTTCTCTTGATCCGGTCGCAAAGACGTTTATTAACTTTAACGTGTAATATCTCAATATTTACCACGGCAATGAGTAATTTACTAGATATCATTTGAAAGAGGAAACTTTCTTTTAAACATTTGTTCATCTGTCTGTTTTTCAGAAAATCACTCCCTGCTTTGCAAATACTCAATTTTGATATATTTTATTCACAGTCCCATAAGAGCCTGTGGCGCCTCTGTTCAGCGCGCCATCATCAGAACCAGCAACAGCGCCGACGCGCGCAGAGCCTCACCATCGAAGGAAACAGATGCTAGCGCCCCGCACCTTCTTCGAGTAACAAGAGCTTGAACGCTCCTTCCTTCTTCTTGGTCGAGCGCTCAAGCTATCAACATCGATCACGGAACACCGTGCGAATAGCCATTTTGTGACTTTATTCTATCTAACATAAGTGAAATTCCAATCCATTAATTACGCCCACACTAGTGGCGAATCATTTGTGAATATTTAAGTTAAATAAAGCTCAACGCTTCTCACTTTTGTGAATCGTAATATTTACAGTGTTATTTCATTGTGTTAACCTTAATCTGCACTTTACACGAGGCCACGCGTTTGAGTGCCTAGCTAACAAAACGCGTGTGTTAAATTCCATTCGACCAAATTCACTTGTTTAAGCAATTATCTTAGAACACGCAATCTAACCACGCAACCTTCTGCATTAACCTTTAAAATGGTGACCACCGTCGTTCAAGTGAATTTTGTGCTTCGAAGTGACTACAACAAAAAAAACTCACAAAGAAAAAGTGTAAAGTAAGAAACAATAAAAAAAAAAAAAAAAAAAAAAAAGACAATCGTGTACGCATATTCGTAAGAAACAAAAAAAAAAAAAACATTTTAACAAAAAAAAGCGCGCAGTGAATCGCAAGCATGGTGTGCACAAAATGGCAGAGTCTCTCCCGCCACATGGCCCGATTACTTCTACGCCATTAAGAGCGTCAAGCGAAAAACGGTCAGGCACATCGGCGAATTTAACTGAATTAGATGACACATCAGACTTAAACGCTACTATCAAAGCGTCACCAAATCTCTTCGACAACGACAACGTTTCCATAAATAGCACACAAAGCTCTCACCTCGTCGCTACTGACAGTGAAAACGAACAGCTTAACTCACTAAGCAACATGCCAGACACAGTAAACGCCATGTCACAAGTCAAATCGCCTCCTTTCTGGCGCGAACGTCCTCAATTGTGGTTTAACCAGATCGAATCGGCATTTCAAGTTCACCGAGTTACGTCAGATACGTCTAAATTTCACTTAACAATTACAGCGCTCGACCCAACTGTTCTGCCAGAAATTGCAGACATTCTCGAAACGCCTCCAGAAGCAGATGCTTATAAAGCTCTCAAAACTCGCATCATTGAGCGTTTTGCTGATTCTCCAGACAAAAAGCTAACAAAAATGCTTAATCAACTTCAATTAGGAGATAAAAAACCATCGCAACTCTATCGGCAAATAAAAGAATATGCAGGAGACAATGCATCGCAAGAATTACTCCGCGTCAAATGGATTGACTTAATGCCCGCACAAATCCAAGGACTACTAAAAATCTTCAAAACAGAAGAAACAGAAAAATTATTACGCATAGCAGATGAACTTGCAGAAAGCCCATTCGTGCCTCATGTTCACTCTGTTAGTCACGACGCAGTGCTCGCTGTACAAAATAGAGCATCAGATTTAGCAGAGATAAAACTGCTCTTAAATCAACTAATTTCTGTCACTAGAGAAACTTCAAACCAAATGAGTCAATTATTGACAAACGCTAATACCTCTCACTTTTTCAGAGCATCTAGATCTGACACCAGGCAGCAGTCCAGAGACAGGTCCAACTCAAGGAACAGGCCTCACTTTAATGGCATTTGCCATTACCATTTCAAATTTGGCAATGCCGCTAGAACCTGCTTGCCTCCGTGCGCCTTCAACTCAGCGAAGCCAAGCATCCAGGGAAACTAACACCGCTGCTGTCGAGCAACCCATCAGGCAGCAGCTCCAATCTCGCCTCGGCTTCTCCAAAACACACATGGTCAGAAAATCGGCTACACGTCACAGACTACAACTCAGGCACACGCTTTCTGGTCGACAGCGGTTCAATCGTATCTCTACTGCCGGTCAATGGTAAAACCCCCAAAGAGGAACCTCAGCAATCATTTTTAGCTGCAGCCAATGGCTCACCCATCCTCACATACGGTCGAAAAACCATGCATCTCAACATCGGTTTACGTAGAGTTTTCACTTGGTCTTTCTTTTTAGCTGACATAAATGCTCCAATTTTAGGCGCAGATTTTCTAGCTCACTTCAGCCTACTACCAGACCTCAAACGTGCTCGCCTCATCGATGAAATGACGTCATGCTCAGTCTGTTGCGAATTGCTAAGCACGCAGACTCACTCCATCTCAATGCTCTCTCCGCCTTCACATATATTCGGCAACAAGAGTGCACAAGACTTGGTCACAGAGTACATGAAACGCTTTCTCAAGGATCAAAAGGGAATCTCAGGTCCCTCTGCTTCAGTTCAACACCACATAGTAACAACTGGTCCACCTGTCTTTGCTAGACCTCGACAACTCATAGGTGAAAAGCTAGCAGCAGCCAAGGAAGAATACCAGTCACTACAGCTTAATGGCATCATTAGGCCTTCTAATAGCCAGTACGCCAGTCCGCTGCACATGGTAAAAACCAAATCAGGCAAATTTCGCCCCACAGGCGACTACAGAGCTCTCAATGCTCAAACGGTACCAGACAGGTACCCTCTCCCACGCATCATCGATCAGCTGCTCCAGCTCAGTGGTAAAAGCTATTTCTCTACGCTCGACCTATCAAGAGCTTACTTTCGAATTCCTGTAGCTGAAGAAGATGTCCCCAAGACAGCTATTACGACTCCTTTTGGGCTCTTCGAATTCTTAGGAATGCCACTAGGTTTACGCAACGCAACTCAGACCTTCCAACGTTTCATGCACAGCATCTTAGGTCATCTGAGCTTCGTAACCATTTACCTGGACGATCTATTAATCGCCTCACTTTCACTAGAGCAGCACATAGAGAATCTACGTACTGTCTTTGACGTACTTTTACTCAACAAACTCAAGATAAACTGGGATAAATGCAACTTTGCAAAATCAGAAGTAATCTTTTTAGGATTCAAAGTAAACGCAACCGGCTTTTCTGCACCTCCTGAAAAGGTAGAAGCCATTGCTAACTATCCGCGTCCGGAAACAATATGGGATCTCAGACGCTTCTTAGGAATCATGAACTATTACAGAACGCTGATCCCTCATGCAGCTCACACACAAGCTGTTCTTAACAGTCTCATCAAAGGATCAAAAAAGCGAGACAAGACGAAAATCACATGGGAACCACATCTCATAACAGCTTTTGAAGACACTAAAAAGCTCTTATCAACGCTACAACGTCTAGCTTTCTAGACCACAACTCCAAGATCATCCTCACAGCAGATGCTTCCTCGACTGCAATTGGAGGTTCTTTAGAACAATTAGTCGACGGAGTATGCAAACCTTTAGGCTTCTTCTCTCGCAAGCTCTCTGCGGCAGAAAAAAATTACAGTCCGTACGACCGAGAACTACTAGCCGCCTTCGCATCACTGAAATTCTTCGCTCACATACTCGAAGGGCGTGAATTTATTATCAGAACGGATCATAAACCACTCGTTAAAGCTTTTCAGCAACGTCCAGAGAAAGCTTCTCCACGGCAACTACACCAGCTGGACTTCATAAGTCAATTCAGCACCACGTTTGTTCACATAGCTGGCGATGACAACGTCGTAGCAGATGCTCTATCTAGAGTATTTTCAATCAACATGCCTACCAAGCTGGATGCCGTAACCATAAGCGAAGCTCAACAACAAGAAGGAATTGCACCAACATCTGGCTCAGCTTCCTCTCTCCAGCTTCAACCTCTTAACATAGACAACGTTCGCATTCATTGTGACATCTCGTCAGGAACGGTTCGTCCTTACCTTCCACCTTCACTGAGAAAAACGGCTTTTGATGTCGTACATGGTTCAGCCCATCCAAGCGGCCGCATCACATCAAAACTGCTGAAAGAAAAATTCATCTGGCCAGGAATAAGGAAAGATGCTCTCACATGGTCTAGAGAATGCATCCCATGTCAACGCGCCAAGATTCATCGGCACACAAGGACAGAACCTCACCACATCCCTGTGCCAGAAGCAAGATTCAATCACGTGCACCTCGATCTCGTCACAATGCCACTGATTGGAGAATACAGGTATTGCCTCACAATCATTGACAGATTCACCAGATGGCCACAGGCTATCCCTCTCAAGGACATGTTAGCTGAGACGGTAGCCGCTGCTTTCTTCTCTGGTTGGATTGCATTTTTTGGAACGCCACTTACCATTACCACAGATCAAGGTACTCAATTCGAGTCAAACCTCTTCACTGCTCTTGCCAAAGCCATGGGATCTAAGAAAATACACACCACACCGTACCATCCGCAAGCCAATGGTTTAATTGAGCGATGGCATCGTACTCTCAAAGCTGCCCTCATGTGCAGCCCTCAAATTCCATGGACAGAAAGACTTCCAGTAGTGTTACTGGGTCTCAGAACGGCCTACAAGGAAGACATTAAAGCTTCTCCTTCAGAGCTTCTTTTTGGCACAACTTTAAGAGTGCCAGGAGAATTTTTTGTAACTCAGGACTCACCCATAGACTCCACATCATTTTTGGATAAGCTACGTTTGCATTTTGCCTCACTCAAGCCTACACCCACTTCACATCATACAGTACCAAGGCAATTTGTACATCCATAGCTTAAAAAATGCTCTCATGTTTTCAAGCTCGTAACAGCAGTCAAACCTCCATTAACTCCCCCACGTACAGGACCTCATAAGGTCATTAGGAGAGTTAATGAGAAGAATTACATCATCGACGTAGATGGTACTCCAAAAACAGTCTCCACGGACCATCTCTATCCTGCATTCATCGCAGTAGATGAGCCTTCAATGGCACAGCAGACTACAAAAACACAACAACGAAGAGTAACTTTCAACATACAGGATCCAACACCATCTTCTTCTGAGACACCTTCTGATCAGGTGCCTTCTAGGGGAGGAGTGGTTGTGGCGCCTCTGTTCAGCGCGCCATCATCAGAACCAGCAACAGCGCCGACGCGCGCAGAGCCTCACCATCGAAGGAAACAGACGCTAGCGCCCCGCACCTTCTTCGAGTAACAAGAGCTTGAACGCTCCTTCCTTCTTCTTGGTCGAGCGCTCAAGCTATCAACATCGATCACGGAACACCGTGCGAATAGCCATTTTGTGACTTTATTCTATCTAACATAAGTGAAATTCCAATCCATTAATTACGCCCACACTAGTGGCGAATCATTTGTGAATATTTAAGTTAAATAAAGCTCAACGCTTCTCACTTTTGTGAATCGTAATATTTACAGTGTTATTTCATTGTGTTAACCTTAATCTGCACTTTACACGAGGCCACGCGTTTGAGTGCCTAGCTAACAAAACGCGTGTGTTAAATTCCATTCGACCAAATTCACTTGTTTAAGCAATTATCTTAGAACACGCAATCTAACCACGCAACCTTCTGCATTAACCTTTAAAAGCCTGTACAAAAAAGTTCAAACTTTAAGTTCTGATATTATTAAATTTTGCACGGCAAACCCATAAATTAAGCATACGATCAGATTCAGGACATTTTAAATAATAAGAAACTGTATTGTGTAATCTCAGAATTTTCATGCAAGAACCTCCTTAATTTTCATCGGTCGCTCCGTTCGTCATAAATACATTTATTTTTATTACTAGTACAGAAAAAGAGTACCTCTTTGCAAAGGTTCGTACAATGGTTCATTTGTTTGTATTTGCTACATATTAAACTCCTTTTTAAATCGCTTTAACATCTTTCACATATATTGTTAAATATAAGAAAATATTAAGAAAAGGATTTTGACTCTAAACGTTGAATATATTTAAAAATATTAACAATCAAATTAATACTAACAAGGAGAGTGCATTGCATTTGGGTCTTGGATTTTCTTCTAGCTTTGGGATCTTTTTTCTCACATAAAATCATGAAAAAAGCCGCGTCCATTCGGTCCAACGCTCGATTTTTTTCGAGTTATGAGCAGTTTTGTCTGTTTTGTTAAAAAATTGCATCTGCTTTATAATTTTACAGTTTTCGAACTACTTATTCTAGAAGGTTTTTACTGATTGCATATTAAAGTTGAGATTAAAACCTTTCCATTAAAAAAAAAACGTGTCCAAAAAGCTCAAGTTGTTAAAAAGTTATGGGCGAATAAAAATAGTGCAAATATTTAGCTCAAAAAATGCATAGAAAATAAATGCAACATTTTAGTCAGAAATTCATTTCAATTTTCCTCTCTTCATAACTTTTTAACAACTTGAGCTTTTTGGACACGTTTTTTTTTTAATCGAAAGGTTTTAATCTCAACTTTAATATGCATTCAGTAAAAGCCCTCTAGAATAAGTAGTTCAAAAACTGTAAAATTATAAAGCAGATGCAATTTTTTCAACAAAACAGACAAAACTGCTCATAACTCGGAAAAAATCGAGCGTTGGACCGAATGGACGCGGCTTTTTTCATGATTTTATGTAAGAAAAAAGATCCCAAAGCTAGAAGAAAATCCAAGACCCAAATGCAATGCACTCTCCTTGTAAGATATATTATGATTTATTTTATATTCTTATTCATGAATGACAACATGTGTTTATACAGAAAGGCTCGAATGGGTGTGGAGGATTTCTATGTTCCAGGTGCATATTGAATTCATGTGAGTATATAATTTTATTTATTATGACAAAAATAAATATAAATTTAACACATACATTTTTATACTATTTAAAATATAAAATTTTAATATAACTTTTTATTTTAAAATAAAATGTAAAATGATGACTTTATATTTAATGTTATTTTTTAGTTTTCAGATGGATACAATCAATTCAAAAAGCTATCAGTTTCAAGGTGGATACGGATGGTTCAAGCAGCTAGCAGTGTGACAGTTAAGTTTAAGACTGTCAGAAAAAATAAAAAGCTTTATTGCTACGACGAAAAAAAGATGAGTATTAACAAAGTATCCTATAATAAGATAAACTATTATTATTGTTTATTTTACTAACTTATATCTTTTTGCATTCCAGCTTGATCGAGTCGAATAACAAGGTTCTTTTGCCTGGTATCTCTTTTTTATATTGAAGGCTAATATAAATAAGAGATACCAGAAAAAAATTATTCTATAAAAGATAGCATTAATAATTTTAAGATATAATAATTCAAAACTTTAAAGCTATTTTTCTCAAATAGTGAATTTTAAAAATTTTAGGTGCTGCCCCGTAAGATTTGAGCTGAACCGCTGGATGGATCTGACTTTTCCAAATTGATTTAACTTCAGTATTAGCATCATTCTCGCGTGAATGGAGGGTTTTGAAATTGAATGACTAGAAGTTGTTAAAAATCCAAAAATAAGGTAAAAAAATAAAAATTTATTTAATAAATTAATATTTTTTGTTGAAAACTAAAAAATTTTTTGTTTTTTAGGAATTCCCTCATTCACGCGAGAATAATGCTAATACTGAAGTTAAATCAGTTTGGAAAAGTCAGATCCATCCAGCGGTTCAGGTCAAATCTTATGATGGAGCCATTATAAGGACAAGAGTTCATCGAATGATTATGGGACTATAGCTAAAGCAAAATGAGCTTATAAAAGCTTAAAATAAAGGTATTTTAGTCTACTGTTAAATATTATTTTCATTTACAAAGAATTTAATTGAATCTAATTAATACATTTGTTTTTTACTAGCAGGGGGAAAAGGTGTTTTGTGCCCTTAATGAAATATTTATTAATCTGACTATATTTATTCTATTATTTCTATCAAGTTTTGATTGACATAAAAATATATTTCACTAATTCAATTAAATATTATAATACTTCTACTAAATTACTTTGATATTTAATAATATATTTAATTATCTTAATGAAATGTTTACTATTTCTAACGTATTTATTCTGTTATTTTTATCAAGTTTTGATTGAAAGAAGAATATATTACATTGATTCAATTAATTATTATATCACCTCTATTAAATTACTTTACTGTTCAATAATATATTTAATTATGTGAATGAAATATTTAATAATGTCAAGATTATTGTTTTATTCTTTCAATAAATTTTGAATAGTAACAATTAGATATTTCATTGTTTCAATTAAATATTGTATGACTTATATTAAATTATGTCACTGATCAATGAAATACCTAATCATTTTAATTCAATATTTAGTTGCTTTGATGAATGCGTTTTTTCTCTATATGAAATATATGATTGATTCTATGAAATATCTTATTGTCTTTTAATCAAATAATTTCATTGTGATATTATAATTAATTGGATGCATTAAATCAATTAAATTTTTAATTGATTCAAATATTTGATTTATTTAGTTCTATAAAATTATTTTATTACTTTTATTTTTTAATTATATTGCGTCTATGAAATCAGTGATTAATTGAATTAATTATTATTTTTAACAATTGATATTTTATTATTTATGTTCCAATTAAATATTTTGTTGTATTAATTAATTTCTTTATCAGATTGATTAAATAATTATTTGAATCAATTAAATTTTTTTTTGATTATATCATTTCATTGATTCAATGATTTTTTTTTCTCAGTGTACAATAATAGCTAATTCATTTTCGAATATATCATCACTAACACGTACACACAAGAATAATGTTAGAAAAAGAAAAAAAAAGCAACAGAATAGCTAAAAATACGACTTCATATATATACGTGCCTTATACCCGTACGCACGAGGAGCACGGTGGCGTAGCGGATAGAGCTCTTGCCTTCAACGCGGTGGGCATGGGTTCGAATCCTGGCCAGGCACCTCTGACTTTTTTCGAAAGAAAATTAGTGTATGTGCTACCCATATCGCGACTCTTAAAAAATCCGACCTCATTGAGTATCGGTTGATTGTTGCTCACAAAAGTGGCTGACCATCCATCGGTAGTCAAAGTTTTCGGTATGGTGGGTCTGACAGTCTAGCCTGATGTAATGTGTTAAACGGGTACCGGGCTGGACTCCCTCGACTTCACCATATAAAAAAGGTTAATCATATAGAGGACAAAATCCTTTATATATTAATCTTTTATTTAAAAAAAAAAAAGATACCCGTACGCACACGTTTACATTGTCTTCCCCTTCTTAGATTGTTTGTATCTCACACATATAAAACAGAAAGTAGAGTATTTTTTTTTTCTAATGAAAAATCATAAAAATTTCCTACGTACAGAAATAATGTGTTCTAAACATTTGCAATGCATACAATAATATTTAATTCATTTTCGAATATATCATCACTAACACGTACACACAAGAATAATGTTAGAAAAAGAAAAAAAACACTCAAAAATACATACTAATAAATTAAAATATTATTATTTATTGCACGTCTTTGAACGCCTCAGTTTGACAAACTGAGTCTAGAAGCACGAAAATACCTATACTTACAGACTTTTAAGGGGCTGTTCCACGTCAATCACTGACTCAGACTTTCGCGCAGCTACGACTCGTCATTCTTGCATCACGACCAGTTATGCTGCACCAATCACGCATCAACGCTAATAATCCCCCTTCTTCGTGACTTGAGTTGCTTCGAATCTGTCAGCCCCCACTCTTCGTGACTTGAGTTGCTTCGAATCTGTCAGCCCCCACTCTTCGTGACTTGCCTGTATAAATAGAGCGTTGAATCTCGGTCACTTCAATCATTCTTTCGACTTCTTTTAAACAAGTCTATAATATGGATTCAAAGGAACTAAAACCAGAAGAAAAACTTCAGATTTTCAGTCCATAGACTTTCGATTTCCTTCAATAAGGCATAGGGGAATTCCAGCCTTTCCTGAATGATGCCGTGCCAATCTTATTTTTAGTGGACAACGATATAAATTTAATGGATCTCGACATCGAAGCATTAATAGATCTCGACATGGAAGCCTTAGAGCCACTGCTGCCATACAAGCCAGGATTTTACAACGAAGTGCTTCAGCCAGTAGCTCCGTTAAGGAGACCAAACCACAGGCTTGCTACATCAACACCCGTGAAAGCGACTTCACCACCACCTTTGCCAGCCTCTCCAAGATCGACTCCAGCATCGCCGAGATTAATGTACAATCTATTTTCTCGTCAATACGAGAAAATGGATTTGGAAGAAGAAGATGACAAAGAAGATTGGGACTCTTCCAATTTCTCACCGATGGAGAAAAAATTTTCTGATATTATAAATATTTCATCATCACCGGAGATTATTTATGAGAAGCGGCTGACATCAACATCGAAGAAGAAAAGGAAGCTGGACGACTCACACGATCACGAAGAGTGTTTACGCAAAGTAAAGCGTAAATTAAAATAAATCATCTAATGGTATAAAATATAAAAAAGAAATAATTGGCCCTTTTCAAGGCCACAATAAAAAAACAATCGGCTCTTTTAGGAGCCACAATGATTAAAAAATCGGCCCTTTTCAGAGCCACAATAATAAAGTGATCGGCCCTTTTCAGGGAAACAATGGTACAACAATCTGTCCTTTTCAGGGCCCTAATTATTTAAACGTTGGAACAAACATTTGTTTTTTTTAAATATATATTATATGTAAATCAATAATTTTTTTTATTTTCAGCTTTTTTTTATCTTCAACTCATTTAGCTCGAATAATAAAAATTAAAAAAAAATCCTAAGCCGGTTATGGATCAACTGATACAGAAACGACTGCCGCTTCTAAATTTAGTGATACAGAAACGGCTGCCGTTTCTAGATCAAGTGATACAGAACCGGCTTAGCTTATCTACTTACGTGGTTTCAAGTTTTAAAATGTTTTTGCTAAAACTTTATTCTTCGAGCACTGATTCTAAGGTGTGAAACTTTTGTTATCAAATGAGTACTTGTGTATAATAAAAATAATTAATATTTCTATAAATTTTATTTAGATATATTTGGATAGAAATGTAAAAATCGGCAAAGACGCATGGACAATCATGAAATGAAAAAAAAACAAGTCTTTTTTTGAGAGAACTAGCTGCAGTAATTTTCAAAAAGAAATTAGAAAACATGTACTTGGATATTGGAAAAGTCAAAAACTCTATACTGGGCAGGAGTCCCGTCAAATTACTCTGTCGAATTAAACTTGAATTATATTTAAGTACGTATAATATGTGAGCGCCCGAGTATGTACGGCCCTGAAACCGTACGATACTGGAAGATGCGCGCGCAAACACCCAAAAAGACCAAAGTGGTTGAACATGCAAGCGCGCGTATGTACGTATACGCGCTTGCATGTGTAAATACCGCTGAAAATATACGGCGACTCTCCCTCTCTTCTACTAAGTTAGAAGAGTGGGAGAGAGACCTAAGAGAGCTGATGCATGCAGTGCGAGGAGCTCGTGACTCTCGTCACTCTTGGATCAGCTCTCTTGGTGTAAAGACACGCTTGCTCGTAGCACAAGTGGCGAATGGCCTGACGCGTGCTATATGCAAGTATTTCTTCATTGAGCATTAGATTATTAATAGTTTTTACATTGTAAATTGATTTAATTAAATTATCAATAAAGAGCTCCTCCAAGATAAACCCGCATCCTATTAACCCGGTGTAAAGCCCCGAATATTAAGGCATTTGGTCCTTAATAATAACGGGCTTTTCACATAACAAACCTAAATAGTACTAACAAGTATATATTAAAAGTCAGCTATAGCTAGACAAGGCGTCCTAGCTATAAACGACTTTAACAATAATAAAAGGAAATACAGGGTCCGCAATAGCTAGGCATGGTGCGCTAGCTATTTAACGATCCTTTAACGCGTTATAAGGAAAGAATCATCTAAATAAATAATAAATTAATCGGGAAATAGGGAGGAAGGTTACAAATATAAGCTTACATTTTCAAAATGCGTCTTAATAGTAATAGAAATGTTAAGTTAAATAATTTACATTTTAGACAAATTACAAGAATAATAGAAATAAGAACTAGGTTGATTGTGAAAGCTGTCAAAGATTATCCAATAAATTGAATTTTTCTGAACAACAAACTATGACTGTCGCAAGAACTACCTAAAATGAGTGGGAATTCCTTATATAAATAAGTGTCAGTATCATAAAGAAATATAAAATCTTAAACAAAATTAAAAAAAATAGTAAAACTTAAATTTAAATAATTAATGTAAAAGTAAGAATAAAAGTAATATTACAGCGATAAACTCGCCAGGCCCACTCTACAAAAGTTAAATATATCATTAATGTTATAAAATTAGATTATTTGTTTATTGAATACTAAGTTGTGAAAATTAATATATATTTTTAATTTCCTTACGAAATTCTAAAAAGTCAATCCTAAAAAATATTTTAAGTGGATGTGTGTTCACCAAGAAATATAACTTTTGAAGGGTGGGCCTGGCAAGTTTATGGCTGTAATATTACTTTTATTCTTACTTTTACGTTAATTATTTAAATTACTGCTTTATTATTTTTTTTAATTTTGTTTAAGATATTTTTACATTCTCAATAACATTTTATATGGCTTTCCTTATACTTTATTTTTAACAAAGATATTTTTTATTGATTCATTATTATCATCAAAATATAGGTACAATATCATTTGTAAGTATTATTTTAAATCATATTAAAACTTGACCACACATTATTGATTTCAGTATGTTTTCAATTGTATTTTTGTTATAATTAAATTCCCACTTTTTTATTATCTATAATTTTAAAGCCTTTTTTTTAGAGATATAATAGATTTTTTTTACAGTTGATTGTATTAAATTAGTTTAAATTTTTGACAAAATATTTTTTATTTTTGGAATAATATAAAAGATTTTTTTTTAAAGCTAACTTGCCGTAATTTTACCTTTTTAAAGGTTTTTTTAGAGAGAGATATCACAACTTTTTCAAAGTCGAAAATTCTTATCTCAATAAATTTATTAACTTTAACGATAATCTGATACTTTTATATAATAACCCTAGTTTTATAGCTAATTGTATCAACCTAATTTTTATATATTTATAAAATATTTGTTTTCAAAAAAATTTCAATCTTATTTTCTTCAACATTTTCAAATTAATCAACTATTACTTAGAAAACTTTTTTTGTCACTAATATCGTATGAAAAACTAATTAATTACTTAATAATGTTTTAAAATATGCAAATATTACTTTTTAATTTGTTGTTATTTTTATTTTTAAATACCAAATCGGTATTATCGACTTTTGAATTTCGCCGCTTTCAATTGTTGAATTTTATGTACAGGACGTTTCACTGCGCACGCGCGAACTGATCATGAACGCCCGTGATTTCGTGGCAGCTCATCAGCTATATAGATAGAACGAGACAGGGATTCTCGTTCGAGCGCTTGATCCGCTCACACCTCTTTTGTGACAGTCTTTGTGGACTGTGATTTGTCGCGTATAGAGCACGCTAAAATTCCGCACACTGAGGGCTTTTTGCACAATAGCCGAATGGGCATTTCACAAAAGAATTAAAATTAAGTTAAAAAGAAAGGATATATATAAGCTCACAAAGTGTATTAACAACAATAGTGTTTGTGTTTGCGGTGATTTTTGGGAATTTGGGAGTTTAGTGATATTCGACGATTTTACCGACATTAACCGTTAACCGGGCTACTTGGTTTTCTTTTCACCTTTTCGGCACCGTATTGCTAAAACACATATATAGACTTTTGATTAAAACAAACTATACCGGGATTCATCTTTTAGTGTCACCTGTGCTCAAGATTGAATTTCAAACTGTTGATATTCGACGATTTTGCCGACATTAGACATTAATCGGGAAAGGAAAAAAAAAAAAAAAAAAAAAAGAACAAAGGTGAAAGGATATTAAATCTGGGAAATGGTGAATAAATGTAATTTACAAAAGGATTCTAAGAACAAAAAATAAGTCGCGGAATAGATCGACCTTCTGGCGATTAACCTATAAAAGAAAAAAAGAAGAAAAGAGAAAGGGAAATAGAGGAATAATTCATTTTCATAAAAGGCTATTATTTCAAAATGGCCGCATAGCGTCACTTATACACGCCAAAACCTTTAAACCGGAATACCTCCATCTTGTCTTCTTTGAGGTGCGTTACAGAGGCGTCTATACAGAGGTCTCTATTTTTCCTTTCTCATCGAATAACAACACCGCTCCTTCTGTCGGTTATTGGTCATATATATATAAAGATACGCTCTCTATACGACTTCACACACAGGCCGCTCGGGTTTCCCGCTCTTTCGGCACCGTATTGCTAACAGCACATTCATAGACTTTTGACTACAGTATACTATACCGGGATTTAATTCTTAATGTTACTTGTGCTTAAAACTGAATTTAAAACTGTTAAATGAGAATCAATTACTTTTAGATTTCTGACATTATATATATACACAACAGACAGATATATACAGAACATTAGACGACATTGTGATATATAGCAACATAAGACTGTTCATCATTTTGGACATAACCTTGTCTGTTTGATGCCATATTGTGCATGACTTTGCGTAACTACGCAGAAAAAAGGAAAAGAAAAAAAAGAAGAAAAAAGGCAAAGGAAAATTTTTGTGAAGAGATTTGTTACGAAGAAAGAATATAACGCAAGGAGGTTGATACGACGCCTTATGATATAACTACTACAAGGAAGATAGGACTTTGTTAACCTTAAGGAGTATTAATTTATAACTCATATTCAAGTACAGTACGTCTTTTGTCACCTCCACCCAAGCATTTGATGTTCTTTCCTCTTTGATGGTCAGGTTTTGTATTAACGTAATATTTTGTTGATTTTGTTTTGCCTTTATATGGTTTTTAATTATTTTGACTTAAGATAACCTCTTGGGGGATCTGTTGCGCTTGTGTACGTACTCTTTGGGGGTGAGAATTTTTTCCTTTTTAATTTAACTGGTTTTTTTATGTAGATTTCTTGTGTTTTTTTTTTTTTTTTTGGGCGTATGTCCCCTCCTGCATTCACACGCGACGATTGCTTTTTACGGTTTCTTTTTGGGAGGGTGCTCGTTGGGTTTTTTTTGGGGGGGATCGGCACGATCGCTTACTTTGTATCTTCATTTATTCTTCGTAAACTAACTTTTTTTGAATTTCCTGCTAGATTATGGGCATCCCTAAAGGAAATAACAGGCACGTGCAGGCTTCAATGAACAACAACGAGGAGAGGTCGCCTGAGTTTCATGGATTCCCCAGGTTGGATCCGCCCCAGGACGTTCAACGGAGTGCTCATGCTTTAGAGGTTCCTCCTCGATCGCGGTTTGGACTTGATGGAAATAACATAATGGGTCCTAGTAGCCAGAACTCTAATTTTGACGACGGTTTCAACTTACAGTCCTTCGAGAAACAGATGGGAAATAGATACGACGCGGCTTCTCAGGCTCCATTCATGGTTTATGGTTTTGATTCAAATAAGGACAAGAATTTGGGAAACCTACATCTGACCAATATTGGCCAGAAACTTTTTAAGGCTGGAATTAAGCCTCTTAATCTCAACAGAGCGGGCCCCAAGAAGTTTGCCCTTACATTCTCCTCTTTTGGCGAGGCTAATTCATTTGTGGAGCTTGTTTCTACGGTAGATGAGAGCTGGCGTGCCTTCATTCCAGACCAGAACCTATATCAGGTTGGCATTTTATATGATGTCCCAACTAACATCTCAGAGGACGATATACTACTGGGACTGTGTAACACCTATGGTCCTAAAGCTGTTAGGATTGAGAGAATCACGAGGACGATTGGGTCCGACATGGGTCCGAAGACTATTAAAACGGACAAAGTTAAAATTTTTTATAGGGAGGATCTCCCTCAATTTGTTTCCCTGTTTTTCGTATTCTACAAAGTCTACAGATTCGTGGCCGCGGTACTACGATGTTACAGATGCCAGAGATTCGGACACGGAACTAATTCATGTAACAATCCGGTGAGATGTGGTAATTGTGGGGGAGGTCATGGTGGCCCTTGCCACGGTGCTCAGTTTTGCTGTAATTGTGGAAGCAGGGAACATGGTGCAACAAGCAAAGAGTGCATCTTTTTCGAGTTCAATAAAGAAATTAATCTTTTAATGTCCCTTCAAGGTGTTGGAAAAATGCAAGCCCTGTTTATAGTGCAATAGGGCTACAGAAACAGAACGAAGACCTCCACAACCAACTCTCGAGACAACCTGAACCCATATATAAACAGCAAGATGGAATTGGAGGCTTTTATGAGATCTTCTGCTCGTACTTTGTTGGATGTAAATCAACCAGGGTCTTTGCAACGAGAATCGACTCACAAAGATGGGGGAAGGAAACTCTCCCCTCCCTAAGACGGTATGCGTCCAGATGAAGAGTTGAATACTCCGGGAGTTCTTAATAGTACGACCAATAATGGAACTTTTAATATCCCTACGGATTCGAATGTCTCTGACGGTCCGGTCAAGTCTGGCTATGCTTTGTGTGGAAGGCACAAAAAGAGAAAAAAACAAGAACAAGAACATGATGATGATCGCAGCCCGGATCTGTCTATTAACAGCAAAGAGGATGTTCTGAGCGACGTTGTGATGAGCGATGTTGAGCTGGAAAAGGATAATCGGGAATCGCCCCCTCTGAGAAATTCAGGAGGGGAGGCTAGCTGGAGGGAGGTAAGCAGCGGGAGGAGCCAAGTAGCGGGAAACAGTAGTGGTAACGCCTAAGTTTTCTATTCTGTGCACCCTCTAGCTTCCTGTACGATGACATATATTCGTGTTGGCTGCTGGAATTGTCACGGGTTGGGTAATAAATGGGCCGAGTTTTCTCGGATTCTTTCGGATTACGATGTTTTTTGTCTTTTGGAAACCAAGCTAAATCCTGAAAGTTATAATTTTTCCGCCAGGGGTTATAATTTCATCCGGTTATATAGAACAAACTACCATAAACAATCTGGAGGAGGAATGATGCTTTTTATCGAGGAGAATTTATCATACTCAAGGATTTTCTTACCTTTTAGTATCTACGGATTGGAATATATTTTTGTAAGCCTCCTCCTGGGCGGCACTAAGTATCATTTTTTTTTCTCATATAATCCCCCAGATAATTATCTATCTACCAATTCCTTTAATGAAATTTTAACGCTCTCCACATCTTTTTCTAGATTTCTGTTGATTGGGGATTTAAATGCCCAGAATCCAGCATGGGGTAGTGACTCCATTAATCCATTGGGAGCCAACTTATCCAATGCTTTAAGTGACAACTGCGAGACTTTTATACTCAATGATGGATCACCTACCAGAGTAGCTCATGGTAGCAGCTGCCCGGATGTAGCTCTGTGTTCTGGAGATGTAGCAGAGCAGCTGATATGGTCGATTGGGGATGACTGCATGGGAAGTGATCATTTCCCTATGTTTATCGATGTACCTCAAGTTCGTGGTCTGACTTATAATGCGATCAAGCGTTTCCGGCTGTCCAAGGTCGACTGGCACAGATTTGCCAAGGGTATGGAGTCTCATGTCGAGTCATTTGACGATGACTACGAGGACCCTCTACAGAGTTATGCATGTTTTACTGGAGCAATATATGACTCCCTTATGAAGGCTGGTGCTGTTCTGGCATCGAGAGAGAATCTGCGAGGTTCACACAATTCGACCCCCTCTATATGGTGGAATGAGGACTGCAAACGCATAATAGAGAATAGAAGAAGAAAGATGAGGATCTTTATGAAGGATCCTACCCATCAAAACTTAAAAAATTTTTCTGAGGCGAGAAGTGAAGCTCGCAAGGTAATCATTAAGACTAAAAGAGAATCTTTCCATGGCTTTCTGTCTTCGTTGAATCCTTCAAGGTCTCTTCTTTCAAATTTTCGATTCATTAAGAGGTTTAAAAATAGATTTTATCAAAACTCTCTCTCTTCTAAGGATACCAATGATCCAAAGAACATGCCTATGTTGAATGAGGCTTTCCAAAAAATTTCAAAGTGTTACGAATATGAATCTATTCCAGATTTTGATTATCAGCAGACGGAAGAAGCCTCCCTCTCGGCTCCGCTCCTCACTGCGGAGATTCAGAACGCCATCAATAGATCTAGGACTGGATCGGCCCCTGGGCTGGACGGCATTACATACGAAATTGTAAAACATCTTCCACACGAAGCTGTGGTGTGGCTCACTGGCTTATTCAATGTACTTCTGGATAGGAATTTATTTCCCAAAGCTTGGAGTGAATTTGCTGTGTGTTTTATACCTAAAAAAGGTAATTCGGGCTTTAGACCTATCTCGCTGGCTTCTGCGCTTCTCAAAGTGCTTGAGAGGGCCTTAAACGATAGATTGATGTGGTGGTGCGAGATTAATTCTATCATACCACGAAATTTTTTTGGTTTCCGCAGGGGTCGCTCTTGCCAGGAATGTCTTGCCACTTTTCAGACGGATATTTTTCTTTCCAGATTGAGGAACGAAAAAATGGGCATCCTAGGTATAGATTTGGAGGGTGCATACGATTCGGTGGATTTAACCAAACTTGTCGACATCATGGTATCACTTGGAATACTGAAAAGGATTGTAAATTTTGTTATCAATCTCATTAATGACAGATCAATCTCGGGCTTTTTTGAACGTAATAAGTTTGCCAGTGGAATCACTAATAAGGGATTGCCCCAGGGCTGTATTCTTAGTCCTATTTTGTTTAACTTGTACATATCTTCTGTCATGGGAGTTTTGGGAGAGGGAATCAAATTTCTTGGCTTTGCAGATGATATATTGATATACTCTAGTCACACTGATATTGAAAGGGTTATATCATCATTACATTTAAATTTCTTAAACATTGAAAAATTTTTCCACTCCCTCAAGCTCAGGATATCGATACCTAAATCTAACTTTTTAATTTTTGACAAATCGGGATCCATCTTACCCAACAGTGTCACATTGCGGCTGGGTAGTATGTCCCTCCGCAATCTAGAACATTTTAGATATCTTGGAGTTGACTGGGATTCGGGCTTGAATTGGGGCAAGCATATTGCTGGCCTCCAATCTTCCTTCAAATTGGGAATATCCATGCTGTCAGCCATCGGAAACTTTAACTAGGGAGTTCACCCTCAGGTCATGCTCCAATTTTACAAAACAATCATTGGCCCCCGTTTGGATTGGGGTTCCTTCTTGTTTGCGCAAGCGGAGACTCGGCTCCTTAAAAAGCTGGATGTTTGCCAGAATGCGGCCCTAAGAAGATGCCTGGGCTGTGTTAGAACAACACCCATCAATGTCCTACACCATCTGGCGGGAGTCCCGGATCTACGCACTAGAAGGGTTTTGTTGGGACAAAGGATGTTACTGAGAATATCTAGATCAAGAATCTCTCCACTCATACCCAAATTTTCATGTATTTACTATTATTTTGATAAACGTAACAATAGATCTAGACTTTTGAGAAGATTCCCGTTCTTATACGACCTATGGTATCAAATGAAAGGCTATATGTATGGTGAACCGTATTATGACTCACCATACTAAGATCCGCAATCACTTGTTCGATAAAGGTTTACTGGTGGACCCCACGTGTGAGTGTGGGGAAAATGTACATGAAGTTAACCACCTGGTTTGGGAATGTAACATTTACTCTAAGGATAGAATGAAATTTTTGAATGGTTTGAATGTTTTTGATGTGAGAGTGGGTGATAATGTCTTCGAATTGTGCAATAGATCCCCCGGCGGTATCGGTTTATACATTGCCTCCTTCTGCATTGAAGGAGGTATTGACATTTGACATATAAGTCTGTTTTATTTTTGTTTTATCTTGTTTTTCTCTGGGGGGGTTGTTTGATGGTTGGGGGGTTCCTGACCTTTCCTTCCTGTTATATCCCTCCTCAGGGGTTCCCTTTCCTCACCTTGCTTTCATTTACCTATGGGCGTACTGGAGCTGAATTGGAATTGAGGAATGGAACTAATGTTATGTGTATTATTGACTGAGGCCCTATATGGCTATTATAGCGATACGTCCGGAATGATGCCTTCGATGTCAAAGAGGGTATAGAAGACTCCCTCTTTGGGACGGTTGCTTGAACCTATGTGGGCTTCTAAATGCTTATGTGTTCACCCCAACTGTGATGCGTTTGATCCATGGAGGAATGGTAATGGGTACATGTCAGAATACGACTTAACCAATAAAAGGATACAAAAAAAAAAAAAAATAGAACGAGACACTAAATTCTTATATTGCTTATTTACGCGATGTCTTTATACTTTTAGCATGTTCTGAAGGCATTCGCCTGAATACATGCGTTCATTATTAACAGATACATAACTCGTATTCTCTTTCTTTTTCTTACTCTCTATACTCTCTTTCTCTCTCTCACTTATTAGCAATCGCAAAACTTGTATTCTGTCTCTTTCTATCACATCAGACGAAAAACTCTCCGAAGCCAAACTTCCATCGTTCTCTAACATCCGCCGGAGATCTGAAACAACCCGATATAGAAAAGAAATCGACAGACTAACCTGTAATAATATTTAAAAAAATCATGAAAACTTGACTTTTGACCATGTGTTTTTGATGTCAGATAAAACATTAGATCATTTTATGTATACTTGTAATCAAATAATATGTAAATATTAAAACATAATCATTTACTCAAAGCTTTAATCTTTGAACATCACAAATTCAAAGTAAATAGGGAAAGCTGTAGCGCTAACTCGCCGTAAGGAGCGCTACCACGCTCCCTGATTCTCTTTCTCGTATAAAGTTTATAAATGTACGAAATCTGGTAACCCAACAAGTAAGGGAAAAAGGCAGCGTAATAAAACATAAGAATTTTGAAATTAATTTATAATATTACTTAATATGAATATTTTTTTCCTATTTTTTGTTTTATTAATATATATATATATATGTATATTTCTTAATATTAGTACTATTTTCAATTTCAGTATGTAACAAAACAATTAAGTTATTTCTTATATGATTAATATATTAAATATATTTTATCAATTATTCGTGTTTTTTTCAAAGAGCGTTTAAAACATTATAAGAAATTATACTTTTAATAAGTAAAGCACAAACTTATGTGTCAAAATAACAATTACTGTTAAAAATCATATTTTAATAATTAATTTATCTAAAGTCTCACTGGCAAAATTTTTTTTCCAACAAAAGAGATTAATTCATAAGTGCTCTTGATCTCTGATTTTATTCTAACTTTGCAGTATATTTACTTTCATAAAATGTTAAAACAAATGGCTTATAATATAATAAATATCTACAAACATAAATAAATTTAACATTCAATTTTATTATTAATATCCACTGATATTCAATTACACATTTAGGTCGAAAAAAGTAAATTGTCCCTTCACTATGCGAATTAAAGTTACAAAAGTTAAAGAAGGTGATAAAAAAACCAATAAAAATGAGGAATATTTAACAATCATACAATTAAACCTTTTACACAATCATCAACATGATGTAAGTACTATATTGTTCTGTACTAATTATGAATCATTTATTGGATAAAGTTAAGGATGTCAATTTATTTTAGCATGATCCTATTAATGCCACTTGTTCATTCGAAAAACTCTTCACATCAGAATTAGACGTCTCCGAAAGAAACTTACCTGTTAATGAGGTAAATATATAAAAAAATTTAACTTTTCACATTGGTATTTGTTATTATATTATATAATTTATTCTACTTTGTTTTTTAGTCTAATATTAGCAGCACGCTTAATTCCATTTCTTTAGAAGAGAATAAAGTGGAAAATTGTAATAAAACTGAAGAAATAAATGATCATATGTCAAATAACAATGTCAGTGCAGAAAAAGTTGAACTTCAACATCTTATGAATATTGAAGCACTTTTGAACGAAAGGTCAAAAGACGAGCTCGATACAATTTCTTTGATAGATAATGAAAATATTAAAGATAAGTTGGTTGAAAATAAAAAAATTCACAATATAAAGAAGAATAAAATTCAGGATATAAGTAATGCAAACAATGCTATTGAAGAAAAAATGTAGCTTAAAGAAAATGATGTTTTAAAGGTTCAAAAACTTTTAAATCCAATCGAAGAACGTTTAATCCAGACATCTGAAGACGAGCTTGAGAAAATTTCATTGATAGATAATGAAGTAAAAAATTATAATGTCAATGACAAATATAAATTGATAAAAAGTAGCAAAGTTTGCAATATTAACCAAAATAAAACTGAAGATATTAGTCATGTAAATGATGTTATCAAAGAAATTCAGGTACAAGATATTACGTAACAAGTGCGCGAAGGATGCGATTCACACATGAGCCGAGTTTTGCCGAAGGATGCAGTTCACACACTCGCCTTTTTGGCGAGTGTGTGAACCGCATCGCGCACGTGTTGCGTATACTATTTTTTAAGACACCGTGGGCGAAACACAGGCAATCGAAAACGGCATTTTTACGGTTGTAACAAGCTACGAGTTTTGTTTGTCACCTGAGCAAAGCGAAGGTGACAATAAAACGAGTAAATAACATGTTATAAATAAAAACACATATAAAAATATATATATATTATAAAGAAAAATGTGTACGTATTATAAAGAAAAATAAATATTACAAAAAAATATATACAATTTTACAAAATAATACATATTATTAATTAAATAAATATAATAAATAATTCAAAACAATCAAATAAATTTAAGTATACAATTCATTTATTGATAAACTACTTTATGTACAAATATTTTATTTTTTTTTTAATTATTATAAAATTGACTGTACACCTAACGTCAATTGATTCTTTCCCGAATCTTTTGAAAGGTTCCAATAAAAACAAAGAAAACAACGAGAAAGAATCCATTAACGGTGGGTGTACTATTATTAAATTTATATTTAGCATTATCAACTCAATTATTTAAGATCTGGTTTGATTTAAAAATAGAAATATACATAGCATATATTGTTAAAATAAACTAAGTAACGTTTTTATTTTCCGCGGGTAGGAAAATAACGTCTTCACCTCCTGTTGCCAGACGCTTCAGTGAGTGACTAAGGTTCGAGGCAGGAGGTCGGTCAGGACGGACGGGGGAAAGATAAAGGATAGTAAACAGGTTGACACGTTTATTTATGCTAGGAAGTACCTGGGCTTTATTGTACTCTAAACTCATATCTTACAACGACGTATAACAATAATAGTAAAAAGTAATAAACTAACCTAAATTATATAAATCAAAGAACTAACCTAATATAAGTATGCGCGTCGTACAAAGAAATAAAGATTGAATTTATTATATCTCTATGCCAGCGAGCACACTCGGCGAAGAGAGAGAGGGAGAGCTTAGTCTGCAAAGCTTCTGTGGTACATTTTTTTTTTGTTATTTGAAGGGTCGAGGAGGGGAAATCTTCAAAAGACACCCCCGTAAGGGTAGTGTCGGATTCACCCGCAGGTGCCTACCGACTAAAACCGCCTCCCCGTAGGTTACCAACCAAAATGGTTATGAACCTTAAGAAGAAGAAAATTGAGAGACAACGGTGGCTCATACAGCGGGGGCTGTATAGCACTCGCGCAAATTGCGAAACACGAAAATAGACTGTTTAAAGTCAGTTAGTGAAGAAGGGTTATGGAGATCGAATCAACGAGCATGGCCTTCTGAATCGATCGTTGGATTTACGACGGTAATTTACAAGAAATTTTATGCTAGGATTGCTGTGTTTAGAGATAGAGAGACGGAGATTCGCAGCGTGTTTGTTCGCTGCTTCTGGAATTGAGTCGATACCAGTTTCTTTTAAGATTTGATTATTTCGAATAAACCAGGGGATCTGAAGAGAGGAGCGTAGGAGGCGCATGTAGGTGCCTTGGAGTTCTGTGGTACATTGAGCCTCGGCTCTTACATGTTCTCGAGCTCGCTGTTCCTGTTGCGGGAACAGCAAAACTGACGGCGCGTGGCGGTTGAGCCTATTACTACCGTGGCGGAAGATTTAAATATCCTGTCTGCACGATTATGAATAATCGTTGCAATATATAGTATATTTCGAAATATACTATTACAATATCAAAATGTTTTGGTTAGTTTTTTTATGTATGAGAAAAAAAATAAAAGAAAGCTTGCATGCATGAAGCCAGCGCCAAGCGAAAAACAATGTCAAATGGTTCAAAAATTTTTCGTGCACCACAGTGTGTAAAAAGACTGCTTCGCACTCTGAATAGTGACACAAAAAACTGTGTTTCGCACACGGGTATCTTAAAAATAATTTTTTTACCGATACAATGCTTTCTCTATGAGAAAGCAAAAAGAAAATAAATTTGTTTGAAAGTCATTTCAAATAATTACATTAAAATTTAAAACTTATAAATCACTAAAATAAAAAGATTTTATTACAATTTTTCTTCAATTCTAAAGCAGGTGATTTTAGTCATGGGACTATATGGTTGTTTGCGGAGAGTCGAATTACTCAATATGAAGATTGATGATATTAAAAGACAAGGGGATTTATATCATGTGTCAATACCTAAAACAAAAACAGGAATCCAAAAGTCATTTATCACACACGAAGAAGCTTCTTCAATCATAAATAAATATATGGAACTACGTCTTGATAATATGGAAAGATTTTTTGTTCAAATAAGAAATTAAAAATGTATACGCCAGGTAAACTTTTTTCAACTTCTATTTTAAATTCCTTTTAATATTATAAAACAATAAATAATTTAAAATATTTTAATAGAATGAGGGAAAAAATAAAATCAGTGCAGTACCAAAGGAAATAGCTGATTTTTTAAAGCTTCCCAATCCTGAACTCTAGATAGGACATGCTTTTAAACATACTTCAGCCACATTACACTGAAAAAAATAAGCAAGTATGACATGGTAGAGTCATGCTAAAACAGCATAGTGTCTGTTATGTCATTTCAATATAATAACTATTTTGAATCTACGGAGAAAAGTTGCTGTAGCATTAAGAATAATAATCAGCAAGTCTCCATGAAAATAGTAAATAATAAAAACTATTTCGCAAAAATGTTTATATGTGATGGATAATTTCGTAAAACAGCATCTTATTCAATGGAATTTATTTGAATTTGTGTCAAAATTTTCTAGTATGTTTTGTACATAACCTCAAAAAAAATTTTTAATTTTTTTGCAAAATGTATTTTAGTATAGATGCATGTACACTTGGCGGAAAGGATATTTTTCCGTATGTTAACCTCAAATGGCAACATCGCATATTTTACCACAGGCATAAGAAAATTCCAAATTATAGAGCAAATTTCGCATCATCGTTACTCATTACTTAATGACATAATTTTAGTAAACAAACAATATTACTTTCTTTTTTCATGATTCGAATTATTATTTTATTAAATAAAATTTTTATTTCTTAGTTCAATAATCATATAGAATTTAATATTGTGAATTTAAATTATATGAGCAATAAAATTTAAATTGTTATCATTTGAATTTTGCATGAATAACCTATAAGAAAAAACAAAATAATCACGATGCGAAACTCAATGCATAATTCGAAGTTTTCTTATGTCTGTGGTAAAATATGCGGCGCTGCTATTTGAGGTACACATTCGGAAAAATATCCTTTCCGCCAAGTGTACATCAAATGTTTAAATATAAATTTACGATTATTTAATAAAACTTTGTTAACATGATTTATTTACGATGAATCATAAATGTTACTTCTAATAAAAATGACTTGGTTGACACACTGCTGTTTTAGCATGGTCACTAAAATAACATTGCATGGTTCCTCTGATGATATTACTGAAAAGCACTTGCATATAGCGCCATGTTATTTTACCATGGGAACCGAGTTGAATTAGCTTTTTTTTCAGTGTACTCGCTGACCAAGGTGCTGACATATTAGCTCTAAAAAGGCATAGAGAATGGAAGAAAGTACCACTGTCGCAGAAGACTACATAAATCAGTCCATCCATAATAAAGTCAACGCAAGTTCCATGACGCAAGTGACAATTTATAAATTATTCCGCACGACAAGTTTACAATGTGCCAGCATTATGCTGAATTCATATATTAGCGATTGAATATCAGCACGGTTGCAAGTACATTGGTAGTATAACTGCAGCACACTTGACGAGCACGCGTGACCAAAAATTGCTCAGCATGTGCTGCTATTGGGGAAGATCACGTGCATACAACACAAATACAGCGTAACGTGACGGCAAGTTATCGATAAACCTAACTAAGAATTTTAAGTCCGAGAAAGGTTAAAAAAATATAAAACCGTATTTGCAGTCATGATATATAATTATTTTTAACCATTCTAACGTTCTAGAAAATAAATGGAACAATGTTATCCTTATGAAAAAAGAATATTATTTAAATAATTTTTATATACATATTTAGTGATGATATTAACACCACTCATGAAGACGATGTTGATGAAAATAATACTGATCAGGAAAATGAAGAAGACTTTTCAAAGAAATTTAAAACTTTACAATCTCTACTTGAGTCAGATGATGAGACTATCCAAGTTCAATTCGTTGTTAGTAAAGCAGAAATTTTATTAGCAATTTTCAAATATTCAAAGGTTTATTCTCTGCCCAATTCAGCTAAAACTAATTTGCATAAAATGTTCAAATTCATTTGTTAATAGAGAGATAATACACAATATCGTATCGATAAGATATTTAATACAACTAAAGGTAAACAAAATCATAGTGTATGTCCAAAATGTAAATTGTATATCGGTATTTTTGAAGTTAATCAATGAACAATATTTTGCAATACATGCGAAATTAATGTTAACTTGAAACATCCAAGCTACCGCGATTATTCTGTCATTTTCGATATAAAAAATGATATAAAGGAAGCTATTGAAAGTAATTCCGATTATTATACAACAACAACAGCTCAAAGAGAGCAAGGAGTGGATGGTAATTTGAAAGATATTTATAATGGTGAAGAATACAAAAAATTTGTAAAATCGTTACCTCCTCATCATAAAGACTGTTATGCGTCTATAATATTTAACAGCAATGGTTCGCCGATTTTCAAAAGTTCAAAGTATTCGATTTGGCCAATTCATTGTTTTGTTAATGAAATTCTCTTTACAGAGCGGATGAAAAAGACCATTATTTAAGCTTTATGGTTTGGTCGTGATAAACCAAATATGCTTTACTTTTTGCATCCATTAAAAGAAAAAATAAACATGTTGTCAGTAGATGGCATTCAGTGTAACATTAATGGTGAAATGCGTAAAATTTACGTGTACAGAATTTGTTGTCCAGTTGATTCTGTTGCGCGAGCTCTAATGCAAGGCCTTGTACAGTTTAATGGCTATTATGGTTGTAACAGGTGCGTTCATTCTGGAATAAGAGTCATGCACGATACAGGTGGAGCCATAAAGTATCCTTTATTGGATGAAGTTTGAACCAGTATTTGGCGTTAAAAGAGCCACACCATTGTTAAATTTGAATGGGTTTGATATTATTGATGGATTTGTTCCTGATCCTATGCATTATATAAACTTGGGCGTTGCTAAACAATTCAGTGAATATTGGCTTAACACGTTTCGAAAACCATACTCATTAACAAAAGAGGATATCAAAACGATCGATGAACACATGGAAAATATAGAGTGCCTACTCAATTAGCCAGGTTATCGCGATCTATAACTGATCGTAAGTTTTGGAAAGCTGAAGAATGGAAGAACTGGGTCCTTTACTACAGTGTTCCTTTATTGAAAGACATACCTCATTTTAAAAAGTACGTTAAGCATTGGTCTCTTAGAAGCATATCATATTTTATTACAGATATCCATAAATATTAATTATTTAAAAAGTACAGAAAATCTATTAAAGGGATTCGTAGGTTTGACGGAATATTATTATTTAGACGACGCAATGCCCTTTAATGTACATCAATTGCTTCATGTACCACAAAGAGTAGCTGATTGAGGTCCTTTGAGGGCACATAATTGCTATTATTTTGAATCAAGAAATGGTGAAATAGTAAAAGCAGTGCATGTTGCAAAGAGTGTACAAAATCAAATAAACAGATATATTTCAAATCAGGAAAGTTTATCGATTCTACAAAAATTTGTTGAATCTAAAGATTATTCTGCAACTGCAGATTATATATTTTATTTGGGAAATAGATACACCAAAACTACTGAAGCTTTGGGATCCAATCGATATTTCGGGAAACGTATTGTTAATGATGATATATTGCATGGATTCAATTTATCAAGGGCTAATGTAAAAATATAAAATAAATTATTCAAAAACAGAATCGTATTCAAATCAAGTAAAAAAGTGAACATTAGGTTGGACAATTCATTCGCTTGTTTAATAAATAAAACTTTTATTTCAATACATATGTTTATTATTGATACAATAAACGAAAAAGAATATACATTATATAAACAAATAAATGTGGAAACAATCCACTTGAATGAAGTATCGTGTAGATATTTATGATAATGTAAAGATAGTTGATACAAGCGATTTAGACACAATATGCTACTTTTTGTTTTTGATATGTTGATTATGATTTTGATATTATCGTTGGATAGAAAGTAAGGTATTTGTACAAAATTACATTACTATACGCTAAATTGTTTGAAGATAGCCAAGTGTATGCAATGCATCAGGCACAAAAGCATCTAACATTAAAATTCGTCAAATTTAAAAATAAATCGCCTTCATAGCACTAATATCGATTTTTCAGAATCCACTACCATTCAAAGATGCGAAAAGCATTGATTGACTGTTCTTCTAACAGAAACCTCACCAAACAAAGGATATTTTATTATGAATCCTTCATCATGAAAAAATACTACTTTCGAATGTAAATAATAATTACATCCGGAGTATTAATTACTATCGAAAACTTTGCATTAGTACTCGGGCCATAAAATTAACGAAATAGCAAATTTAATTAAAAAATCCTTGTATTTTGATTATCAATTGTATGTACATAAGTATCTTGAGACAACGTATTTATTTTATTCATCGATTGATGTGAAAATAAGTACATAAAAAATCATTAGGTATGAGTATTATTTTATTCCGTACTTAATTAAACATACGACGATTCGAGCCAACGGTATATTTTAAAGTTTTTAAGGGGGTATATACATATTGGACACTAAGAAATAAAATGTAATTTTCTTATTAATGTTTAAATTAATTTTAAAATATTTAAAATACTACCTTGAAGTAAATATAAACACTTTTATTTTAAGCGCTGTTGGGCTTATTTCACTCCAGCCATACTCCCATGATCACTCGATGAAACTTCGAATCCATAATTCCTGCACCGTAAGGTTTCTATTGACTTAATGAACTAATTTGACTTTACTAAACGGATTTGGCTTCAGTATTGATGTAATTTTTGTTTGAATATAGGAATTTTTAAAAAACCAAAAATTTTGGACTTTTTAACAAAAATTTCTAATTTTTTAATAAAAAATCTCAATTTTTTAAACGAATTTAAATATTTTTGGATTTTTTTACCACTTCTAGTCATTAAATTTCAAAACCCTATATTCATGCAAGAATGACATCAATACTGAAGCCAAATCTATTTGGTAAAGTTAAATCAGTTCTATTTTTGGCAGTCGAAAATAAGTTTCATACAAATTTTCAAACAAATTCTTCGAGTAGTTTACGTAAAATACAAAAAAAAATGAAAAATCGAAATTTTTTTAAAATTCTTAAAATGACTAAAAAAAAACTACGCTAAGAAAACTAATTCTTAATAGCTTCCGCACCAGTTGATCAAAAAATTGAATTGTATCGAAAATTTGAAGTAAATCCATCAAGTAGTTTTTAAGATTTTATTGGCTTACTAAATAGAAACATTTTTTTCAAAAATTTCAAAATGCTCTAAAATTAAAACTAAGCTAAGAAAATCAGTTTTTAAAAATTTATTTTATTCGGGCAATCACAAATAATTTCCATGCAAATTTTAAAGCAAATTCATCGAGTAATAAACAAAAAA
Source organism: Anastatus disparis (assembly GCA_017163975.1). Lineage (NCBI taxonomy): Eukaryota > Metazoa > Arthropoda > Insecta > Hymenoptera > Eupelmidae > Anastatus > Anastatus disparis. Next base: position 2,687,721 of record JAFFSR010000381.1, read on the forward strand.
AACCAAAAAAATGAAAAATCAAAATTTTTTTTTTTTAACGACTCCAAAATTAAAACTACGCTAGAAGAACCAATTATCAATAGCTTCCCAGCAAGTTAGTCAAAAAAATTAATTCTATGCAAAATTAGAAGCAAATCCATAGAGTAGTTTTCAAGATACAATTTACTAACTGAAATCATACATCCACACTCACACACACACACACACACACACACACACACACACACACACACACACACACACATACATACAGACATTTTCTAGAAACCACTTTTTTCGACTCCCCGAGTTCAAATATGTACAAATTAATGAAAAAAATAGAAAAAAAATTTTTTTATCGATACAGTGCCCTCTCTATGAGAAAGCAAAAACAGATAATCATGATTGAAAAAATAGATCTTTTTTCGAAAAATCATCATAACTGTGGTTTAAAAAGTCATAGAAACATTTTACTTAGCTCATTTTAAAGAAAACTAATAGAGTTTTAAAACCCATTTGTTTTTGTTTCGATATCATAATTTCCATAAAAATGGCATTCACTTTTATGTGGGCAAAAAAAATCAGTAAAAAAAATTTTTTTTTACATTGCTATAAGCAATTAGAAAATGACTTTTTTTTATACCGGACTTACTTTATTTTAAAGATTTTTGACCAATCTTTCAAACGCCGTTTGGATTTTGAAGATGCGATCATTAATTCCGAAGATATAAAACTTTTTATTTTAATAAATTTTACTCTAAGGTGGGCAAAAGCAATTGAACGGCAGTGTATTGTGACGTCATAAACAAGTGTAACGCACTTTTATTTAATTAGTGCATAGTAATTAAGAGTACCATACACCTTAGCTTCTAACCTTGTCTTTCCCTATGATACGACCGTTATGCAAAAGAAACGATCGAGCATAAAGGCGAGACAAGATGGATGCCTTTTGTATGTGAGACTCCGAGTTTACCGCGCTGTCCTTCTCGCGCGTACAAACTCGTCGAATTTATAAGTTTTTGTGTTTAATTTACTTGATTTAGGTTGACGAAAGCCAGATCGTACACTACAGGAACGCCATGTCCTGTAGATTCGGGTCCATCACTTTTCGTCAAACCTCTGATTTTATTTCTTAGGTTAGGATAAGGAAATCAATGAACATGAGGAATAGAGGATCATTTATATGGCCACTTGTACCGAATCTTTTATTTCGTTATGTGAATTTACAATTAACACACTTGCAAAGACGTACAAAGCACTAAGCAAAAAGCTTTACGAGAGAGCACGTCGATGCAAGGCACATTTCACTTGGGCACTTAGCCTCTTTATGCACTAACGAGAAAGATGATTACTTTTAAATTGTGAAGAAAAATTCACCACTTCACTTTATATTTAATCTTTAAAAATCACGAAGATTTAAACTGTTTAATTTTATTTTATGCTATTCAAACTCGAGCAGGTAGGGAAATGCGTACTAGGCATTTCTTTTGCTGCTATAAGAGTTTGAATAGCAAGAGATTATACATGACTCTGTATTTAGTTTTAAGGAGAACTTTATTTCGCATTTTAGGCGCTTGCCGCTATATTCCTACTCTGCCGCCGCAGAGTAAGGATATTATACATTGTAAAGCATAAGCGTTACACTTGATAGTCGCTCAGCTGTCGAAATTAGGGAAGTAGCTGCGTGTTCGGGTTTTTCCTATATCCCCTCTCACCGCTTATTACCATGATGCTTTTCTATATGAAAATCATCAAGTGAGGTCTCAGTATATATATAGTAACGTTTTTCCTTTTCGGGAGAGGAAAAGACGTGTAATCTCCTATTGCCGGACGCTTCAGGGATTGCCAGAGTAAGATCGGCAAAAGTTGGAGGGGATGGACAGTGGAAGATAAAGGAAAGTAACCGGATTGAACACTTTTGTTTATGCTAAGGAGTCCTGAGCTTTATTATGCTCAAGAGACTCAATTACAACGATGATTACAATGAAATAATAATAATAAATTGTTAACCAAAGCTAACCCTACTTCTCTATACAATACAAATAAACTAAACCACCTCGGCTACTTGACGGCTATTGAATGATTGAACTTGAAATTGAATAAATGATTGTCGTTAATTATGTTTAATCTGGTAAATAAAAGATTCGTTCGATTTATAACGGCCTGGATGGTCTAATATGAGTCGGTGGCTTTAACCTATAACAATGTGCAAACAGAAAGAAACAATAGATTAATCACTAAATAATTAAAATAACAATAGGTGTACGGTACCTAATATCATAACAGTCAATGCTACGACAGTAATAGGTGGACGGCACCCTTAATTATCTAATGACTAATATCTATAATAGCGGGTGGACGGAGTCCTTTAATTAAATTTGAAATATAATGGATGGCCAACACCTTTAATTTATTCTACAGTTTAAATTATACGCGGACGCGACAAGCTATGGGTGGACGAAACCTTTAATTAAGCTAGTTCGCGAATGTGAAAAAGAATATCAAATTTTAAGTGAACGGCACCCTTAAATTCAACGGCGCAACGGAGGGAATTGAGGAGGCAAAAGGTAGCGTGTGTGTGCTCTAGGTAGCATAGATTTACGCCTGTGTACTCACTTGCCGTACCTCTAATGCTGCCTGCATATGCACTGTAGTGTAAACCTGTGTGCTCACTTGGCCTACCCTCATGTGAAAGAGAGAGAAGCTCTGCCTTTAGCTGTGGTATCGCCACAAGCCAAGACAGCCGGCTATTATATGTCTCACACTCTCTTAGCCTTGTATGCTCACTTAGGTAAAGAGAGGGGAGACCATAGTCTACACAGCTTGGTTCGGATAGCTTCTCGATTCTATATATACCCAAGCCTCATTTTTCCCATTGCGTGAAACGACGCGCGTAGCGGCCAACCTCGGAACTGTCGATCCGTATTAGCTTGGCTGCTAGGTGGGAGATTTAAACTGAGCGAGAATGCATACTCGTCACAATATATATATATACATATGTATATATATATGTATATATATATATATATATATATATATATATATATATATATATATATATATATATTAGTTATATACGTAACTTGGGCGTACGAAGGATGAATATGGGCAAGGCTAATATTTGTCGATTGAGGAGTAGTTGGACGAGGGCGCGCGAAGCTAGCCCGAGACTGACTACTGCTCAATCGACAAATATTAGTCGAGACCATGTTCATCCTTCGTACGCCCAAGTTACGTAGATAATTTTATGTCGCTGTAGGCCAAATGAGGGACTATAACAAAATTGATTAAAAAAAAAAAACAAAACATACACAACACACTACACATTAAATCCAAAATATTAATGCGTTCGATTGAATAATTTCAATCGAACCGCCAAAACATTTTTATTTATGTAACACTTTTTTTTATTAATTTGATTTATTTTTGTTTTTAACATTAATAAATAATATATTAATGTTTTTTTTAGAATTTTTTGATAATATGTCAAAATTAGTTGCTGTCACTCTTTCATTTTTTTTTTCATTTGTAAACATGAATCTTGAATTTTTTCGCACATATGTCTGAACACATATATAATCCATGGAAAGCTTCTATACGCCACTGAAAGCGTATAGAAACATTTGAACATATTTGAGAGACAAGCCAAAACGTACACGATGTCAATACAAATTTAGCTGGGTCTATAGATATTGAGCCGAATTTGACCCACGACGACATAAATATATATATATATATATATATATATATATATATGTATATTTCCCCATCGGATGTTTCTGGGATCCCAGAAAGCATACAACGCATGAATCAAGGATCCCGGGAAAAAAATGATTTTCATTCTTAGAATCCTAGGGACGATAGCAAAATTAATTTCAATTTGCTTTCCGGGATCCCAGAAAAAATACTAATTTTTATGTTTGTACATTTGCTTGTACCATGATTTTATGTTATATTTAACAATCGTAACTTGAATTGAGTTTAGAAATTCGAGCCTTAGAGTACTATTAGGGTTGGGCTAAAAGAATAACGCGAGGAAATAGGAATGAGATAGACAGAGGCGTCGCTGGCCCTCTGAATGGTCTGGATATTTCCACACCTTACTGACGAGTAGGCATGGAAATCCAGACCTGAAATTAAAGAAAATTTTTTTTAAATGTTAACATTTTACTCTGTCTTATTCGAGTTAATAAAACAGTTGTAAGGTCGATTCTAGAATTTTAAAAATATATGTAAGCGGCGGACATCTGCTAAAATGTTAATCACTGTAACTCCCTCTATCTTACCTTATGCGCAGTCATGCATGTGCAGAAGCACGTCTTTATGGTTTTGTTTTGTTTTGACACTTCAAAATTAGTTCGCGGTGTATAACGTATATACGTAAAGGTCCAAAAAAAGACTTATATTAAAGCAAATGGTTTTGTTGTAATTTGTAAAAAAACAATGGATAAGTACATCACAAGGGAGAAAACTTCGTGTTTACGGGTTCAAAATAAAACTGAAAATTCATATACCGTTGCTGAATCTGAAACTGCAAAAGAAGCTCCTGCAGAAAAGTCAAATACGAAAAACACAACCAACTCCTGTAATTATATATTTTATGATACTAATCGTTAAATATAAAAAAATGCATATAATATATTTTTATTAAGAGGAGGTCACGTATCTCTGTCCTTTTCTAATCAAAGAATTGAGTATTTTACAGAAACTAATAACTTTAGCAAAAAATGAAGAGAAAGCCGCATCTCGTATCAAAAAAAGCAATATTTTCTTTGATAAAAAAGAATTAATTTTATTGCTTCGTTTTCAAGAAAACCTTGAAAAACCAAATTGTCCACCCTAACCTCTATGATTTAAGTTTTTCAAGGTTTTCTTGAAAACGAAGCAATAAAATTAATTCTTTCTTATCAAAAAAATATTGCTTTTTTTTATACGAGATGCGGTTTTCTCTTCATTTTTTGCTAGAGTTATTAGTTTCTGTAAAAAACTCAATTCTTTGATTAGAAAAGGACAGAGATACGAGACCTCCTCTTAATACTTTTATATAGGCCTATTATTATTAGTAAACAAAATTTTGAAGAAAATATTATTTTAAAAATTCTTTTTTTGTAGTAGAATATCGCAAGTTTCATCTTTCGATTTAATTTACTTCGCATCTTTCTTTATACGTGCTATGAAAATTGAGCTCTTAAAATGTAAAGAAAAATACTATGTTTAATTTACAAAAGCATTTTTTATGTTACTATAATTTAAACAAATGATTATAAATATGATAAAAATAATGTAAATTACGAGATTTTAACTTTTATTCCATTTCATTCCAATTTTATAAACTAATTAATTTTTAAAACAATACAAAATTTCTTTCTAAAAAAAGTTAATGTATTTGAAGGAATATTTACTAATATTACAGAAAATTCAGGAATATTAAATCCATTTTATCTTTTACAGTTAAACAAAAAAATTTTAATTCTTGGAAAAGTAAATATATTTGGATACATCACGATCAATTAAAAGAAGGTATTGTTTGTAATATAAGCAGTGAAGCCGTGATTAAACAGTTATCGCTACCTAACAATACTCGCTGTTAAAGCTCGAAGAGAGCTTTCGTAGAAGATGGTTTTCGTACATTTAAAAATGCTTTTTCAGTCTTTGCATCTCATAAAAATAGTGAATTTCATAGAGCTGTTATAGAGCAGACATTGAATAGTAAGAAGGTTAATATTGTAGAACATTTAGCTAATTCCAAAAAAATTGAAATGTTAGAAAATCGTATAGTGCTACATAAGATATTTACGTCAATTTTATTTCTTGCAAGGCAAAGATTAGCTTTGCGTGGGCATGATGAAAAAAGTTCAAATTTTTATCAACTTTTGACTTTAAGAAGTAAAGATATTCCAGAGTTGGAAAAATGGTTGAATCGGGATGGAAATAAATGACTTCACAATACGATTGTTAATGAAATTTTAGACTTATTGGCTCAAGATATCAAAAAACGCTGCCAAGTGCTTTGGCGCAATGCTTTCTCATAAAGCTCATTGAGTTATAGTAATTTGATTTGATTTTTTCAGATGTGATTTCAATATAAAATACAATTGCTATTCAAGAAAAATTAGTGAATGTGAGAGAATGATTAGTAAATAGGAACAGAGAGACAAGGACGGATGAAAACAGGGTAAAAATAAGGACCAATCCGAGAAAAAAGGACAAAGAGGAAGTGAGTAAGTAAGAAAAGAATTAGTGAAAGCGTTAAATCAGAAATCAAAAGAAGTATGATCAAAGGGCTACGCTAAGAAAATTATTTTTTAAAAGCTTGTTTTATAAAGACAGCAACAAATAACTTGTATACAAATTTTAGAGCAAATCTATCGAGTAGTTTACATAAAATGGAAAAAAAATGAAAAATGAAAATTAAAAAAAAAATTTTTTTTAAATTAAAACTACGATAAGGAAATTGGTTTTTAAAAGTCATACTTCTTTTGGCAGTTGCAAATCATTCCCATACACATTTCAAAGCAAATTCATCAAGTAATTTACGTAAAATACAAAATAAATGAAAAATCGAAAATTTTTTTAAAATTCTTAAAATGGCTGTATAAAAAAAACTACTCTATGAATACCAATTTTCAATAGCTTCCCGTCTACTTATACAAAAACATAGATAGTATGTAGATAGATAGATACTATTTATTGTATATCATATCATTATACAAAGGGCGTGTAATACAATTCATAAATATAATAATAAATATTGCACATAAACAATGTATAAATACAAAATATTGCAATTGATATCACAGTCAGTTACTAAACCTAATAATACTGAATAAGTAAGTCACAAGAAAAGAAGTGATATCACAGATACAAAAAAATAGTAAAATACACGCAATCCTATAAATTAAAAGTCAGTCATACAATATCTATCAGTCATAGTATATAAAATTTTTATTTAAAATACAAAATGAAAAATGATTAATAATGCAATAAAATAATAAAGCGTATGCAGTAGCACAAAAACGCAGTCAAAATAATAAAAACAAGTAAAGCATTCACTCACTAACCATTCAGCCAATAAATACAATCACACCTTAAGCAAAAGAGTATATATACGGAACGTGACATTATAATAAATTAACATATAAATAAAAAATAAAATTTAATTTATTGGAGGTCGAGCAAGTACCCCCTCAGAGCCGACTTAAACCTGCTGAGCGATGGAAGATTATTTATATCAGCAGGCAGGGAGTTCCAAAAATGTGCACCCTGAACTTGAAAGGAATTCCTTCCAGTCTCAGTACGCATGAAGGGCACCGCGAGATCCTTAATCTCTCCCCCAGTGGCTACCCTAGGTACATATCTAATGAAGAGACCCACTAGATACTCGGGAGTATTCATGCGCACGATTTTGTACATAAGTACAGCCATAAAATACTGTCTCCTCGCATCAGTACACAGCCAACCCAGCGCAGCTCCATGAGGAGAGATATGATCGTTCATTCTCACGCCTAATACATATCTCACACATGAATTTTGTAGTCTTTGTAATCGTCTTTTCAATTCCTGTGAGGCATCGAGCAGAACTACTGAGCAGTAATCGAGATGTGGAAACAGCAGGGCGGTTGCGAGTTGTTTGCGCAGAGCCTCAGTGGTATACCGACGAAAAAACCGTAAGCCATACATAGTTTTATTAAACTTCTTAGTCAGCATATTAATATGTGGCTCCCATGATAGCTTAGAGTCAAGCACAACACCAAGGCTCGTAACGGTATCAGAGAAAGATATGCCGACACCATCCTCAAGCTCAATCGTCCTTGGCTCACCAGCATAAAAGTCATTAATAAATCGACCATTGCCAAAAACGATCGCCTTAGTTTTGTTTGCATTTAGTGTGAGAGAAGCATCAACAGCCCACTCCGACACCGCCTTGGCCGCCCTCTGTAGAATACGAATACCTTCATTCACATCCTCATAAGAGACCTGCGTATAAATTTGCAGGTCATCTGTATATAATAGGTGCTCGACACAACCGGGGTCGAGGGTATCATGTATGTTATTAATGTAAAGGCAAAACAACAGAGGCCCCAGCACTAAACCCTGCGGAACTCCTAAATTGGTTGTTAGCCAATTCGATTCCTCTTTTAAATGCGTGGAAACCATTTGTTTCCTACCTGATAAATAGGAGCTAATCCACTCGAGTGCAGCCTTGGAAAACCCCATCGATCTCAGCCTTGCAAGTAATTTGGAGTGCGAGATCGTGTCGAATGCCTTACTAAAGTCAAACAGAAGTAGTAGCGTGACAAGTTTCTTATCTAGACCTGATCTTATGTCGTCAGTAAGTTTAAATATGGCAGTCTGCGTTGAGTGATGCTTTCTAAAACCAGTCTGCATAGAGTCAAGTATCCGATGTGTCGTAATATACTCTTGCAATTGGTCATGGGCAATCTTCTCCAGGACCTTTGAAAGAAAACATAAGATTGCTATGGACCTAAAATCTTTAGACATTGTTGGTGCAGGACACTTTTTTAATGGCACAATGCGTGCACGCTTCCAAAGGCAAGGGAAGACCCCCCGTGCAAAAGAGGAATTGAAAAGAGTCACAAGATGCTCTCCGATAAACGGTAAAGCCTTGAGTATCACGCTCTGCGGAATGCCATCCTCGCCACAAGCCTGTGATGAAAAATGCGAAATTGCAAGGACCACATCAGTAACATTAATTGGTTTGAAGGCAAAGCCACTTTCACTACACTGGGAAAGAATTCTCTTACATTCCTCATTATCATCGTGCGGCGAGACTGACACCCCCGCAAAGTGCGCATTAAGCTCATCCGGAGTAAATCCATTCAAGTCCCCTTGAGGTTCGGACAAGAGTTTAAGTCTTTTAACTCCTTCCAGACATTACCTTTGGCAAGAGCTTCGAACAGTCTGTTATGATAGTAAGTAGTCCTAGCTTGTTCAGTCTGCTCGTCGATCGTTTTACGTAGTTGCAGAAATTCAGAGAGATATCTCTTATCCTTCGTCCGTTTGTATCTTCGATACGTGGAATCTCTCTTGCACCGCATCTGTGACAATCCTTTGTCTACCACGGAAACTTATCTTTACCAATTTTAAGTGTTTTTAGCAGCGCCAGATTATGTATTGCTGCCGTAAGATTGTCACAGAGGCAGTCAAGTGCAGATTCCGGGTCAACTGTTCCAGCTGTAAATGGCGTCCAATCACAGCCGGCTAGACTCTGTACTAATAATGTTGGACAAATATATCTATAGTTTCTATACTCAATTGCTTTTTTATCTGTTATGACATGACTACAGGAAATACATACATCAATTAAGTTATGCCGACTGTGAAAATTCGCCGGTAAGTTTCGTGCGTCAAGTACTGTGTCATTATCGTCAACAAGAATCAGGTCAATCCAAGTGTGAGACGTCAGAGTGTGATGCGTGGCACCGTGCTGGACCAACTGCAACGAAAGCTCAGCCGATAACTTGTTAAGAAATTTGGCATCACTGCTCTCACGCAGGAGATCGGCATTCAGGTCTCCCATTATAATTTTATGAGAGTATTCAGAGGCATAATTTCTCAAAACATCTAAAAAGTTTGTGTTTTTCATAAACGAAATAGCAGGAGGCCGATAAATAACAGAAACCAACACGGGTTCAGAGTTGCCCATTTGCACAGAACAGAAAATATATTCAGGCGGCTCCGGTTTACCCTCACTATGAATAGTTTGAGTATCCGAAGTAGTCAAAATAGTGCATTTTAAATTGTTTTTAATATACAAGGCTACTCCTCCACCGCGCAGTTTTCTGTCCTGTCTGAATACTTTATACCCCTTGACCCGAATGACGTCATCTGAAACAGACGGACCCAGCAAGGTCTCAGCAACCCCAAATATGTCGTTAGAAGGACTACCACTTAGGTATGTAAAATTTGAAGCAAATCCATTGAGTAATTTTCGAGATCTAATTGGCTAAATAAATAAAATTTTCTTTTCAAAATTTCTTTTTCAAAATTTTAAAAATGCTCTAAAATTAAAACTACTCTATGAAAATCAATTTTTAAAAATTTCTCTTCTTTTAACAGTTGCAAATAATTTCCCTACAAATTTTAGAACAAATCTATCGAGTACTTTACGTAAAATAAAAAAATAAGAAATAAAAAATCGAAATTTTTTTTAAAATCTTTAAAATTCTCTAAAATCGTAACCACTCTAAGAAAATTAGTTTTTAAAAGCTTTTTTTTCAGACAATTGCGAATTGATTGTACAAAAATTTTAGAGAAAATTTATAGTATGGTTTACGCAAAATAGAAGATGAATGAAAAATAAAAATTTTTTTGAAAATTTTCAAAATGCTCTGAAATCTAAACTGCTCTGAGAAAATTAGATTTCCAAAGCTTGTTTTCTTCAGACAATAGCGAATAACTTGCGTACAAATTTTGGAGCAAATCTATCAAATGGTTTTCGTAAAATAGAAAAAAATATTAAAAATAAAAATTTTTTAAAAAATTTTAAAAATGCTTTAAAATTAAAAGTGCGCTAACAAATTTCCAAAAGTTTTTCTTCTTTTGGCAGTCGAAAATAAGTTCCATACAAATTTTCAAGCAAATTCTTAAAGTAGTTTACGTAAAATACAAAAAAAATGAAAAATCGAAATTTTTTCAAATTCTTAAAATGGCTATGAAATTAAGGTAGCTCGTACCGAAACTGAAAAATTTATGAATGAAACAAAAATGTAGGAGGTTGTTCTTTAAGTCAAAATGAATCTCCTAGCAAAAAATCAGACCTGGTTTCCAGGGAAAATTTCAAGAAAAAGCCTTTCAAAAATGCTCTGTTCACTGACATTTTAACATTGTTCTTATGACAGATATCCGATTTCCCAACAGTTATAATCGAATATTTATATCTAAATATTTACTACCGCTGTGAAAAACTAAATATAAATACTTCATTTAACAAACTTTTTAATGATATATTGAATATTGTGTGTACCCAGGCATTTTTCAAAGATATTACGAAAAGAATCTGAAAATTTATTGATTTTCGCATGAGAAAGTTTTTCGAACAGGAAGTCTGTTTTTCAAGGTTAGCTCGCGCGAAATTCAAAATATTCAAATGAGGATTTCTTAACTAAAATTTTTAAAATATTTATATAATATAAATTTTTAAAATATTTATATAAAAAAAAAATAAATAAAATAATAAAGATTGTTTGTAATGCATGTTATTTATTAATTATAACGGTATTATAATTAATAAATAACATGCTCTTCAATATATTAATTAAATATTCTTTTAGCCAGGTAGAGGGTAGCAATATAATGTAATAGAAAAAATCGTTATTTTGCATTTTTTAACGACGAATCAATTTCTCATTGAATGGGGGCATGTTTGCTTTCAATAGGTTAGATGTATCTCCTAACCCATCAAAATAAAAACACCGTCTGCTAACATGTTATATATATATATACACGCGACGTTTCCTGTAGTCACAACAACAAGAATCAATAGAATTTTGCTTGTACTCATTTGACTACAGTTGTGCGGTACGAGCTACCTTAAAACTACGCTAAGAAAACCAATTCTCAATAGCTTCCTCACCAGTTGATCAAAAAATTGAATTGTATGGAAAATTTGAAGAAAATCCATCGAGTAGTTTTTAAGATTTTATTGACTTAATAAATAGAAACATTGTTTTCAAAAATTTCAAAATGCTCTAAAATTAAAACTTAGCTAAGAAAATCAGTTTTTAGAAATTTATTTTATTTGGGCAATTGCAAATAATTTCCATGCAAATTTTGAAGCAAATTCATCGAGTAGTAAACAAAAAAAACAAAAAAAATGAAAAATCAGAATTTTTTTTTTTTTAATGACTAAAATTAAAACTACGATATAAAAACCAATTATCAATAGCTTCCCAGCAAGTTCGACAAAAAAATTAATTCGATGCAAAATTATAAGCAAATCCATCGAGTAGTATTCGAGATACAATTTACTAACTGAAATCATACAGACACACACACACACACAAACAGACATTTTCTGGAAATCACTTTTTTCGACTCCCCGAGTTCAATATGTACAAATTAATGAAAAAATAGAAAAAAATTTTTTTCATCAATACAATGCTTTCTCTATGAGAAAGCAATATAAAAGCAGACGCGATGCTCCACTTTTAACATCGTTTATGTAACCTCATGAATGTATTAAATTTAACACTTTTACCTAAATTAATAAACTGCAAACCATATAATTGTTCAATATTTCAATATTAAATTTGTCTGATTATTATATTATGTACTTTTGTATTTCAGATGGACGATGAGAATCAAATCTTTAAAATCAATCAGTGAAAAGTATATAGCTACAATCAATTATTTTGAAGAAAAAGTCTAATATTGAAGTTGATTCTATTATATCAGCTAAAGCTCAAGGCTTTTTGAGCAGCTTATTATCATTTGATTTTTATTTTATTTTATCAATAATAATAATCATTTTTGATCAAATTGAATTGTCGAATAAAGAGCTGGAAAGGAAGGAACTTTGCTTAAACGATTCACATGCAAGTGTACATGCAGTATCGCAAAATATTACTAATACGAGAAATGAAGAAATTTTTTATGAAATTTGGAAAAATATTACGCAAATAGCGGAAAAGAATGGTGTTGAAGAACCAATTTTAAAACGTCCCAGGAATCCTTCCATACGTCTGCAGTACACTTCTCATAATTTCAATTACAATTTTTCAACACCCAAAGAATATTATAGAAAAATATATTATGAAGTAATAGATACTACAATTGTATCATTGAAGAATAGATTTACAAGCGAAACAATGAATTTATTGAATGATTTTGAAAATTTTATTGTAGGTAGAAAAGATTTTGAACATTTCAAAAATTATTAATTTTTATAATTCCAACAATGATAAAGAGAATGAAGAGAGTGATAAAGATGCAGAATTTGATGGGTGTCGATTAAAAATGGAAAGGAATTTATTTCTCATTACTATAAAAAATGATTCCGAATTTAAAACAGAAGTGAATAATATGACAGAAAAGATGGATACCACAAAGAAGTCGAAGAAAGATAAAAAAAACTGTTGATCAAGAATTCTTGAAAAAAACTGATAGTGATCAATTACAGTTAAAAGATGTGATCAAGTATTTCAAGCATAGGCCACAGATTCGGCCAGTCTAAGTATGTTAATTAAATTGATAATGACTGTGCCCGGGTCTTCGTGTACTAACGGGCGATCGTTTTCTGTTCTACGACGCATGAAAAATTATTTGTGATCTACAATGTTACAGAAACGATTAAATAATATTAGTATATTGCACATCTACAGCGACCATTCAGATGAAATAAATATGGAAGACATGTTAAATCAGTTTATTGTTAAGAATAATGTACGAATGCAAACCTTCGCCTTATCTAAATAGTCGCTCTATTACATTTCATGTTAAATAAGTTAATTGCTTTTCTCTTCTGAATAAAAATCCTCAATTTTGATTTAATATCTAATTATTTTGTTGTGAAAACGTTTTTCTTTTCTTTTTTTTGCTTCATATAAAAATTTTCAACATACACACATTGGTAGATTGACCAGTGGCGCCCCTGGAGATGGACATAAGGGTGCTTATGCTCCATTTATTCCTCTTATATGGGATTAGTGGAACATAAGCACCCTAATCTCCACGTTATTCCTTCTTATTCCTATTCTCTCGTATTACTTTTTCAGCCTGCAAAGGCCCTTACTTATTCTTTATTTTGCTGACCTCGTAGTAAATAACAACATTTTATAAATCTTAAAAAAATGTATATATGCAAATAATATTAATTATTTGTTAAAAATAATAAAAGTAATTGTATTTTTTAAATATCTTTGATCAATAAGACCTAAAAATTATAATCCTACTGATGGTATAGCGACAATTAGATTTCAATCTGTAGTCATTTATATTCTTCAGTGTAATATTTCCAAATGTGATTTTTAATTATGCAATATTTATAAATCATAAATAAGTGCAATAAATTAATTCTGTTATAGTAACTTTCTTTGTTTGAATTTATTATTAATTATCAAATCATAAAAAGTATTTTTTTTCATACTTTTATTCTTGAAATTTTCGAATTTCCCTCTCTGACGCTACCACTATCGGCATCGCTTGCAGGGCTCAGTAACTGGGGGCACAGAATTGAGACTGAGGTTATTTTGAAGGTACAGTAATGTGGACAAGTAAATATTTTTTTATTTTCACTATAAATCAATAGATTATCAATTTTATAACAGAAAAAAAATATTTTCATAAAAAAAACACACGAACTAACAATAAAAACTTATCATAAAACAATATTTTGATAATTTTATTTAATAATTGAGCTGTTTTCTGTTTTTTTATTATCTTAATGTCTCAGTAATACGGCCCGATACCCTAATGTCGATGATTGTTACAATTTGACTGATTCCTCTCCAAAAAAATCTGTTGAAGATTCATTTGTCAATCCTCCCTTAAAACTCGTCAAAGGTGATATAGGTACAAGTATGAAGATTAATATATACAATTATATTTTATTCTTAAAAATTACTAAGTTAGGCTACAATTGAAGGGCCGGATAAAAGAACGACTTCGACGCGCGGCCACTAGAGAGTGATATATATATATATATAATACTATAACCGCAAAAGCGAATGATTGTGTTTGCAATTAAAAATTATTAGCGAAAACTTTCCTAGCATAAAACTTTGAGCGAGGAAGTTGTTTATCATTGTTTCATGAATATTTGTGTAAATTTTCAACAATTTTTATACTATATATTTCAAAATATACGAGATGAAAATGCGAGAATTCATGCGCGCTAAAGGCATTGACAATCTTTGCAATTGAAAATTCATAATAAATACTTTCCTAGCATCAAACTTTGAGCAAAAAAAGTTGTTTATTATTATCTTATGTACTTTTATAGATTTTCAGCAATTTTGATACTCTATATTTAAAAATATGCAAGATTATGATGAAAATAAATCATGCGCGCCAAAGGTGCCGACTGTCTTTAAAAATAAAATTCATAATAAATACTTTCCTAGCATCTAACGTTGAGTTAGGAAATTTTTTATTATTGTTTAATTTATACTTTTATAGATTTGCAGAAATTCTGATACTTTATAAAAATGCATAAAATCTATGTTCGCTGTTTATATTTAACGCTCACTGACAATCAAAATAAAATAAATTATTATTAGATTTTTTCGAAACGAAACTCAAGAATTAAATGAACTATCCAATTGTTTTTTTTTATTTCTGATAATAAATCGTATACATAAGTCAACATGTAAATAATATTTTAACACATTATTTGCAAGAATGTATCTAATAAATTTAATAATGAATCACTAAAAGAAAATTATATAATTAAGATCTTCAAAAGTAAGATAAATATTATAATTTTTTTATTGCCTTTGTCATTTTTCTTTTTCATTTCGTGCATTTTATACGTATGCCTTAATCATACAGAAATTATTTAAAAAAACATATTTAAAATATAAATACAGATAGATATAAGCGTCTCTAATATCAACATCGTGCACATTTACATTGAGTGAAGTGTTTACATTCCTAGAAGTGAAGTGGGATTCAAGATAAAAAGAAAAAGAGAGAGTATAAAATATACACATAGTAACTATAGTATAGGATGTTACAAACGTAACGATTCGTTTTTATTAGTCAAGTTCTGGCCGAAGAAGCATAGCTTCAATAAATTAATTATTGACAATTGCAAAATATATAGAAAGAAAACATTAAGTATCTTGGCTATACCACATTATACATTATACTTTTTATTTTAATTTGTAAAAGTTGTTTTATTTCGTTATACAAAGAATGGTCGAAAACGTTCTCGAGACGAAAAAACGTGGATGGTTAATATTGCGAAAAAAGCTCGTAATGAGGTAATTTTTGGTTGAGTCGTAATTTTTTTTCTAATTGCTAACTTTAATTCTACAAATTTCGTGAATGTTTCTAAGACTTTTTTTATAACTTTTTCAAATTATTTGAAAGAATTATGATTAAATTAAAGTGTAGAATTTAGTATATTTGATTTATTTTGTAGGGCAAAGAATATATATCACGTTCCAATAAAATCGTTAAGGAAAAATCTTTACTGAAGTGACTTCTTGTTGTAAACAAGAATGCTTCCTGAAAATTGAACCATCTAAACAGGAAAAATTGCACGATGATTTTTGAGAATTTGGCGATTATGAGTGCGTGAACGTTTTCCTTCGTTCGATCATGAAAAAGATTTCAACGATGTCAAAAAATCAAAATTTTTCTATAAAAAGTCCTCAACTATGGAAATACTCACTTCCGACTGAATATGAAAGAATTAATATTTGTAAGCGGTTTTTGTGCGTTGTTCTTAATGTAAATAAAGCCAGTATAAAATCTGTTCGAAAAAAAATTTCATGTCAAAAAACATTGATTGATTTACGCGGTAAAAATGGTAATCATAACATCAAATTAACTGATGATATTCAGAAGCTTATTCAATTGCACTGTGAAAGTTTGCCGCATTTCGAGTCTCATTACATTAGAAAAAGCACAAAGTTGAATTATTTTTCTGAATCAAGTTTAACTTTGTCTAACCTTTATGAATTATTTTTAGAATATTATACTTCAGTAAGAGGTAATTCAGAAGTCCCGCTTGGTGAATCAGCATACTCGAAATTTTTCAATCATCACGTCAATTTTTCTTTTTCTTTATCCCACTCAGATGTTTGTAATTTATGTTTTGAATATAAAAATCTTGGAAAGAGAGGAGACGCATTTGTGCAACATAAAACATCAATCGAAAACTACCAAAAAGTGAAAGATAAAATGCCTAAAGAAAAAGATGGCGTGTTGCATCGTGTGTTTGATTTTGCACAAAATTTGCCTTTACCTAAGCTTCCTGTCAATTGTCAATTTTACTGTCGATTATTATGGCTTCAAATATTTAACGTGCACATACTTGATTCAGATTCGAGTTATATGTTTCATTTTGTTGAAGGTATACTCAAGAAAGGGGCAAATACAGTCTGCAATTCACTATATTATGCTTCACAATTTGGACTGAAAAAAAAATGTTGCAACAAAATTATTTTGTATTCTGACGCTGCAGGTAGTCAGAATAGAAACTATTGGATGGTTTTTGTATTGTCGATGTTATCCAAATAATTTGAGGTTTTCATTGAACATCTTTATTCCGTTCGTGGACATTCATACTGTGAATGTAACCGAAATTTTGGTAGATACGGCCATGCGGAAAAATGCGAGAAGTTAATGAAACTCCAGATGAATATGTCGACATGATAAAGACTTCAAGGGATCCTCCTTTCACAATGATTAATGCTTCACAATGTGAAGTAAAAGATTTCGAATCTATTTTACAAAAAAACAAAGAAATCCAACAATTAAAAATAGGTTTTGTTGTTAAAATTGATTATTTTCTAAATACTGAAGTCCACGTTTATTATCAATATGAAAAAGAATCCAAACTTTTTGTTAGAGTGGACACTATTTGACGATTTAAATGATACACTTTTAGCAACTGGAATTGGCATTTTCCATGAGAAATTAAAAGATTTAAAACGTTTACAATCTTTCTTAAGTTTAACAAGACAGATTTTTTATGATAATTTTTTTGAGAATACGCTCATTAAAAATCAGACAGCTAAAAAGAAGGCAAAAGAAAATGTTCAAGAAAAAAAGAAAATAATAAATAAAAATAAGAAAATCAAAATTTAATGTAAATTACTGTTGAAGGTTTTATTTGCAAAATTTATTTTATTGAACTGTTAATAATTAAATATTGTTCTCAAAAATAATGCGTTCTAATTTTGTTTCCATTTTTAATTATATAAATGATTTTTCGTGAAAAAATAAATGTTCTAATTTTCATTATACTTTCTCAAATCATATAATTAAGATAATTTTATATATGCAAGCTGATAAATGATTTGATTTATTTGATGGCCTTCAATATAATATTGATTTTTAAACACAAATTATTTAAAAGATAAAAAACAAATGTAATGGGAATTAATGTTTTTTGACCCTCAGGGCGCAAAATTCGATTTTCTGATAAAAAAAACAGTATGTGTACCACGGGTGCAAGGGGATTCGCGGCCCTCGTGCGAATTCAGCGCCCTCGCTTCGCTCGGGCGCTCATTCGCACTCTGTCTGGAATCCCCTATTTTGCACCCTTGGTACACGATAACTTCTATAGAACAAGCATAATCAGTTATTTGTTTACAATTAGTAAATTAGTATTTGCTACTCTTTTTAGCAGTACTGATAACATTAATCTTCAATTAGTACGCATAAAATAAATAGCAGTATTTTAAAATTTTTTAAATTTATTCGAATGGAGTTAAGTCTTTTATCAGATAAGCACTTTTGACTTACTTATGAAATCAATATATGACTCGATAGTTTGTGATTTTAATTATTTTTGTTTTAGATAAATACATAGATTCCATGAAAAACCAAGAAATACTGATTGTGGGTATAGATTGTGATTCTAATTCATTCATTTGTTAATAATGAGGTTTATTAGAAAATGATTAATTTAATTATTAAGAAATAATAATTAGACGTATTCTTATATAAATTTATATTTTTATATCAAATATCATAAATAAGATTGCGAAAAATTTTATTTATTAAGTTTTCATATGTTCTAGGATGATATTCATAATAAAAGCATGGAAAACAAATATATTTTCTATACCATTAGCAATTAATCAATCCAATTGATTTCTTACACATATAAAGAGTTTTTAGAAGCTTTTGAGGAAAACATACTTCCCTTACATTCATAAAAACCACACTGTGATCAGCTAATCTTACAGAAAACGAAGCATATTTTATCATATCTTGAAAGATTGGTGCTGATAGTGATTGTGTACAAGGGCTTGAATCCTGGTTGCATCTTCTCGAGTATTGATCTGTTTTGCTTGTTCCAAAAGGTATGTTGAATTTTGCAATTCTTTAATTAGGATTTTAACTTGTCTGTGAAAATACACATCTAGAGGTTGATTGTACATTGTACATCTAGGTGGTATAACTTTAGCCGTGCAACTTTGTCCTCCCTGACTATTTATAAAATTATCAAATAAATTTTTATTCTTTTGCTCGCTCCAACTATCAAGCAATAACATTTCTCTACGTGGTGTTGCAGAATGTTACTTAAATAAATCTTGAAAAGATAAGAAGATAATTTCCCTGATTTTGAACAAATCATAGACATTTTTAAACTCTGCAACAAGAGTTGACTTTTGCTTCAACTACAGGACCAAAATCGCCTTTTGATTCTTGCAAGCATACAAAAACCTTTGGAAGTAGTTTGCCTGGTGCAGTATTGGTATACTGTGCTGTATATGAGTGAGTTATCTTATTTACCCTTACGAAAAAATATTGCAGAAAATTCTGGAGGAAATACTGCAGGATCTTGTGCAGGAATTTCGCCCCAAATACTGGAGTATTTCCTCCAGAGTTTTCTGCAGTATTTCCTGCAGTATTTGCCAAAATCTTAGAACCAAATTTCCTGCAATACTTTCTGCGGGAAGATCTGCAGTATTCCTCATTAAGGAGCATACAGAATTAACTGCAGTATTTTCTGAAATCTTACATCCTGCAATACTTCCCTCATAAAAAAATCCTGTGGGACATCCTGTAGAACATCCTATAGGACATCCTGTAGGATATCCTGTAAGACATTCTGTAGAACATACTGTAGGATATTCTAAAGGATATCCTGCAGGATGTTCTTCAAAATGTCCTACAGGATTTTTTCATGAGGGAAGTACTGCAGGAAATTTGGATGTAAGATTTTAGGCCAGTCAAAATAAGGTTTTGTTCTGCCAAAATTAGTAACTGGAAACGACCTATGCGATCATTTAAAAGATAGTCCGTAGATGTTTACTTATATGTTTTGGACTAGCAACTATGATTTATTAATTAGTTATTAACAAATTAGTGCAAAAAACGCGTTTTTTTTGTTTTTTTGCTAATAAAACGAAAACTATTCGACGTATTATTTTGGTGTCAATGGAAAAGTTGTAGACAATTGAATTATCACCAAAAACGAGAGGTCAAACGATCCGATTGGTTTATTAGAACTGAAGAAAATTCGGAAAATCCGGAAAATTTTTCATTTTTTTTTAAATTCATAACTCTGTTGTTTATTAACATAAGAGCTGGAATTTGGCACAGAAGTAGATAATTATATCCACTTTTAACATGCCAAAGGCAGATACTATCGGATAATTAGTTTCTGTGCAATTGCAATTTATTTTTTTTTTCGGTATTCCTCCCTTCTTTATATTACCGATTGAGAACGTCATACATACATTTTTAAAAGGGTTTTGAAAACGAGAAAGAATATACTATTAAACGTATATTCTAAGTTTTCATTAAAATTGTGTAAAAAGGGTGAAATATGCACTCGAAGATCGACGTAAACGGTCGAGCGCGCGGTATACAGCAAAAAGTGGGGATGGAGGAGAAACTGTAAAATACCTTTAGATTTCATTATTCGTGAAATCTGAATATGAAATCAGATTCATCGGTTAAAAATACCCTAATTAAAAAAAAAACACTTTAATATAAGTGCATTAATCGCCAAAAACAAGCCAGTTAAAAAATTGAACGGTTCAATTTTTTAACTGGCTTGGCCGCACGCCGGTATATCTATATATATCGTTTCTAATTAAGTACCTAATTACGAATATTTATTATCGTCATTAAATAAACCAAAAATAAATTTTTGATAATTATAAGTTAACATATAATTAATGAATATAAACAACTGGGTGTAGTTCGAACCACCGGAAAGGAACTAGATCGACCCTTCTCTTAGAAATAAGGGAATTCAAAATCAATTGAATAAAATTTAAGGAACGCGTTCGCAATAGTTAATCCCGTTACTAATATAACCGACTTAAAATGCTGTATTATAATTATTTTATATCTTACTTTCAAGAGAAAAATCCTCTAATGTAGTTTCAATAACCGGCACGTGAGCTAATAAAGCGTTGTTTGATACAATAGTACCAATGTGCTGTCAATATCAATAGTTTAAGCAGTAGATAACAGATCTTTATATTTTATCAATTAAACCAATTTTTAACAATTTTTTTTATAAATTTCTATATAATGAATAAATTATAACAATCTGTTGTAGTATGAACCACCGGAAAGGAACGAGAACGCCCTTTGATTTAGTAACAAGAGAAATTAAAATAAATTAAAATACAATTACGAACAGTGTTCGCAATGTTTATTCTCGTTAATAATATAACTAACTAAAAATGCTTTATTAGAATTATTTTCGATATAATTCATAAGAAAAAACCCCACTGGTGTAGTTCCAATCACCGGAACGTGGGGGAATAAAGCGAAGTCTGATAAAATAGTACCAATGTGCTGTAAAAATCAATAGTTGAAGCAGTAGATAACGGATATTTATCATTTTTATTAATTAAACCAAATTTTATCAATTGTTTATCATTAATTAATATACAATGAATTAATTAAAACAATCTGATGTAGTTTCAAGCACTTGATGGGAACCATATCGCTTCTTGTTTTAGAAAGAAAAGAATTCAAAATTAATAATTAAAATGTAAGGACCGCGTTCGCAATATTTATTGTCGTTACTAATATAACCAACTAATAATTTTATTTATTATTAAATAAGTTATAATTAGTGAAAACCAAACGGTACTGGTGTAGTTTAAGCTACCAGAACGTCAGTGGATACAGCCTTCTCCGATATAAAAGTTCCAGTGTGCTGGCAAAAAAAATAGTTTAAGAAGTAAATAACGAATATTTTTTAGTTGTACAAATTAAACCAATATTAAACGATTGATAATCATTAATCAATGTACAATGAATAAATTCTAACAATCTGTTGTAGTTTAAACCACCGGAAGGGAACGAGATCGCCCCATAAATTAGAAATAAGAAAATTAGAAATCAATTAAATACAATTTAAGGACCTCGTTCGGAATGTTTATTCCCGTAACTAATATAAGCAATTGAAAATGTATTTTTTTTATTTATTTGGTCATAATTATTGAAAAAAGACGCCACTGGTGTAGTTTTACCCGCCGGAACGTAAGTTAATACAACCTGGTCTTCTAAAACAGTGCCAGTGTCGTGGAAAACAAATAGTTCAAGTGTTAGTTAAAGATTATTTATCATTGTTACTAATTAAAGCAACTACAAAGGATGGATAATTAATAATTAACATATAATTAACAAATACAAATATTCTGGGGTACTTTCAACTACCGGAAGGAAACAACATTTACCCTTTGATAAGAAATGAGAGAAAACGTTGTGTATCGTAAAAAATGCAAGGACCACGTTTGCCATATTTATTCTTGTACCAATATAACCAAATAAACATGAATTATATTTATGAACCAAGATAAAATTGATGAGAAAAAAGGATACTGTTATAGTTTCAACCACCGGAACATGAGTGGATTCAGCCTAGTTTCATGATATAATTAAAGTCGAATGTATTAAAAAATAATAGCAGTACTTGATTGTGAATATTTATTTTTTTCGCAATTAAAGCAACTACAAATGATTGATAATCAATACTTAACAGATAATTAATAAATAAAAACAAACTGGGTATTTTTAATCACTGGAAGGGAACTAGATTGACCGTTGTATCAGGAATGGGAGAAAACGAGATATATTGAAATAAATGTAAGGACGGCGTTTGCAATATTTAATCTTTCAAGTTACATAACATTTAAATTACTGGAAGGATTTGACATTCACTATTGTATCATAAAATCAATAAACGAAATTTGTTAACTAAATGCAAGAGCCGCATTTGCAATATTGTTTTTTTTTAATAAATATAACCAAGTACAACAATTCATACCTATTAAGGAGATGTAATGCGGACACTACACCTGCACTAATATATATTAACTTTCTTTCCATTTTATAACAAAATTTTCGGAAAAGAAATGCATTAGCTTGTAGTATGTAACATAATCATTATTTAGTTAAATTTTCAAATAAATATATTCATTAGTTTTCAAAATATTTGGATTCTGGTGAAAAATCGAAAAAATTTAATAATTATTATTGGAATCAAAAATTCTCAATAAATAATAAATTAATTTATTTGAAAATTTAACCGAATAATCTTCATGATGAATACTACAAGCTAAAGCATTTTTTTCCTCAAGTTTTGCAATAAAATGAAAATATAGGTCTCATTCATGAGTACAGGTGCAGTGTCCGTTTTACATCCCCTTGTTGTACTTCTAAGCAGCGAAACGTATGTGGATACACCTTACTCATATAAAATAATACCACTCTTATCTAATAAAAAAAAACTTTAACCATCAGATCACAAACATTCTGAATTTTTTGTAATATTTCGTATTTTTCGTAAATGAATATGATTGAAAATCCTTAAATAATATTTAATCGATGTACATTAACAATAAAGTATACTTGAAAGCACCGTATATAAGCTAAATAGACTATTCTATAACTCACCACAGTTGCCCTTTGGATCGCTGTGGCTCGCACCTCGGTCCTTGTATCGCTTCGCGATGCAAGGCATGAAAAAAGCTTTGCTTCTTGCATGTAAGACACGACCGAAATCGCGCTCGCTTCGCGCTCTTTATTGGAAATTTCATTGCATTTATTTGATAAAACAAATTTATTATTATTTACATTTTTATTGGGAATTAATTTTATTAATTTCGAAGAATTGTATATTAGGTGAAAAACCCATATTTTCATTTATTTTTAATTTTTCAAGTTTTGCATATGATAATCTATCAAAAGTTACAACAACAAAAAAAAATTTATTTTATAGTTCAGTAGCTTCTAAGTAAAGTATTATCTAAAGTCTTTATTTGATCTCAATCATTCCGACCGGGGATGATTTAGAATAAGAATAAAAACATATGTTGAACAAACAAGAATATTCAATATACCTAATTCCCATTTATATTGGAAATTAATGTGCTTCAGGAAAACAATTTATTATTGGTTAATAATATATTGTACTCTTTAAGGAGATGTAAAACGGACACTAAACCTGTACTTCTAGATTTTAACTTATCTTCCATTTGATTGCTAAATTTCAAGAAAACAAATGAATTAACTTATAGTATCTACCATGATGATTAATTGGTTAAATTTTCAAATAAATTCATTAATAAGTTTATAAGATATTTGGATTCCTGTAAAAAATTGAAAAATTTTAATTTATAATTGTAGAACCCAAAATCATCAATAACTTTTAAATAAATTCATTTAAAAATTAAGCTGAATAATCTTCTTGGTACGTACTACAAACTAATGCATTTTTTTATTTAAAATTTCGCAATAAAATATAAAAATTGTCAATATTTATGAGTACAGGTGTAGTGTCCATTTTACATCCCCTTAAGCCAAAGAGTTTCATTTTATTGTATTTGTGGACTACTTCATTAAATAATTTCATAATATTTTTATTAGAAATGTTTTATTTCAATACCATTTTCAAAGTTTACAAAATACATTAATTTTTATCTTCTGATCAGCATTTTTATGAAACTATAATTTTATATCACCATTAGTATTAATCCAATTTTCATTCTGTAAAAAAAAATTTGCTTAAATGATTTTTTAATTTTACAAAAATTATTGTATTTATATAGTTTTACCGCGGAGAAGTTATATTTGTCCAAATATTGAATTTATAAATAAAATATATAAAAAAAAAAAAATCGATTCCAACAACTAAGACATACCGTTAAAGTTCAAATAAAGTAGCATTTTTATTACTATTTCATTTATTATTATATTATTATTTAATTTCTATTTCGATTACTTACATTATTACCCTGTATATCACGCAACAAATTGTTTTCCGCTCTGGCAGCTGCCAAATCACGCTTTAATCTTGTTATAAATCGTCTTTCAGCAGCCAATTTCTACAAAAAAATATTATAATTGGAAATGATTTCAAGAATATTGTATTCAAATAAAAAATTTTTACTCACTGCTTTTAGGCGGTTTATTTGGGCCCAACAATTATTGTGATTAGCAACATTATGTTGGCCATTATCAGGTCCAGCACCTCCGATTGCTGCTTCATCACCCCTGTAAATAGTTTCGTTCGTTACGGAGAGACAGAAAATTTGAAAGACATAGAGAGAGAGAGAGAGAGAGAGAGAGAGAGAGCGAGTGAGTGAGTGAGTGAGTGGGAGAGCAGAAAGTAATACGTATATCTATATCCGTTTACAATAACAATAAATGAATTATTTTCATTACGATGACACTGCCATACATGCCACTTCTGCTTTTCTCTCTTTTTGTTTTAAAACATTAGACTAATATATATATTTTAAGTTTAGATTATCTTGAAATAATATAAATATTTTGTCTGAGACATTTTTTAATTAATGAAAGGACTAGAACATCTGTTATAATAACATGTTTTAGCGCTTACATTTATTTCAAAAGTTTTATGTTATAAAAACCTTGTAACAATAAAAATATTTTATAGAAATAACAATTTTAAAATTTAGAATTCTTAAAGTCATTTTCATATATACTTTTATATGATCAGTTTATAACCTTACAATTATTTATAAATAAATGTTATTTCTATGAGATGTTAAAATGTTATATCTATAAAGATAATACCAATTTTTATTTCTTATGATCATAAGATAAAAAATTTTAACAACATTGTTAATTCAGTTTCAAGAACAATCTATTTTGAATTTTATGTTTTATCAGTTAAAAAAAAAAAAACAGGAGTGGCAGTCGTGGGGACTGGCCGACAGAAGCTATGCTTCCAGTATATATACATAGAAATTAGGAAGTGTGACATTTGCAAAATTATAATTAATTTTTTAGTGAAAACGTTATTTTTCATTCGATGTATTATGTATTTAAAAATATATTAATAATGTAGTTTTTTATTAATATCAATTATTAAAAAAACATATATTTAGATAAACGTAATTTTCGTCATGTGCATTGTAAATAGAAAAATACAAAAAAACGTTATTTTTCATTCGATGTATTATGTATTTAAAAATGTATTAATAATGTAGTTTTTTATTAATATCAATTATTAAAAAAACATATATTTAGGTAAACGTAATTTTCGTCATGTGCATTGTGAACAGAAAAATACAAAAATTTTATTAAATTTTATTAAATTTTCATTTTTTGTTATTAATGTAGTAATTAATAACAACTATATAAATATACACATATTAATAAACGGAGGAAGATAATGAGAGAAAATAAAAAATTTCTTGCCAAAAAAATATATTAAGATTATAATATTATAAATACAAACGCATATTTCCATACGTATACTAATTTTAAAATTTAAATTAAATAAATATTATTTACATAATTTATTTATTTAATCATCGTATTCTACGTCTATCCTTCTCTGTCCGCCGGCTTTAAGAATTAACTCTCTCCCTCTCTCTTTCTTTTTCATAAAGAATAGAGAGGGTTGCGTCTATCCTTCTCTGTCCGCCGGCTTTAAAAATTGACTCTCTCCCTCTCTCTTTCTTTCTCTTATATGTACAATAAAGGTAGCCGCGAATGGAGGGGGCTATGTCTAGCCTTCTTTGCCGGTTACAACAAGCAGTCTCTTTTTCTTTATCTTTCTTATACACATCCACTTGTGTATATACATGCATATTCTTAAGCGGAATGGGAGAGAGGGAAAGAAAGAAAGAGAAAAAAGAATGTTTGTATGTTAATAGCAATAATGGCATCCTGTGCCGTATTCGTTCATTCACGCTGGGTGACATTTGGGACTGTCGATTTTTATACATTTAGTGCCCCTGCCGTAACGTCGCGTAAGAAGCATAGCTTCAAAAATATAAAAAAAAAAGTGAAAAAGAAGAAAAAAAATTAAAACCAAAGAATGTTAATGAGAAAGAAACACATTTAAAGGTTAAGTAATAATTATCTATCGTTATTATTACAAGAAATATAATTGAAACTTAATGATTAAAAAAAATAAATATCACGATTAAAAATTTTAAAAAAATTTATAGGTTGAAACCGAAAAAGAAGAGACTCGCTTAAAAAATCGAGTAAAGAGCTTGGTTGAAAAAAAAGTTTTATTAGAAATGGAAGCTCAAATAACACCTAAAAATATTGAACCAAAACAATCATTCGATTTATGTAAGACAAAGCCAAGTACATCCAGTGAAGTTTATAATGAAATTGAGGAGAAGATAAATACAAATATAAATAGTAATATGGAATGGTTGTCAGACGAAATAAATACTATAATAAGGCATGCAGATTCGTGCACTGCATCGTTAATATCTACACAAGAGAATATGGACATAATCAACAAGGTTAGTGTCATTATTTCTTATTTTAACCTCATAATTTACAGGTTTTGTTACATTATAACCTTATTATCTACGTATTTTATTACAATCTAATATTATTTACATGATTTATTACTTAATTCACAAGTATTTTAATATTACAAATTATTTAAAATTTTTTTTTCTATTTAAATTTATTATAACTCATTTATTTACATATTTATGTTACTTTCTTCAGAAATTAGAGTTTCTAAAAAGTATTATAACTACCACTGGAGTTTTAAAAGTTGATGACGCTGTTGTCTATTCTGAGGAAACTATTTCTCCCAAAGCAGTTGATTCTACGATACGTTCTGTTAATATGTTATTGTCCGAAGATGAAGAAAACGAAGTAGATAATAAAATTGATGACATAGAAAAAGAAGTCTTGGTTTGTTAATTATTTTTGTATTCTATGATTTTTAAACTTTAGAAACAATTCAAATTTTTTCAATTTTGCTTACAGTCGTTATCGTCATCTCCAACAAATTCCTGGACTGAAAACATTTCTTTACCTTCCTTCAAACCAATTTTCAGTCCATTAAGAGGAGGCCACGTATCTCTGTCCTTTTCTAATCAAAGAATTGAGTTTTTTACAGAAACTAATAACTTTAGCAAAAAATAAAGAGAAAGCCGCATCTCGTAATAAAAAAAGCAATATTTCCTTTAATAAGAAAGAATTAATTTTATTGCTTCGTTTTCAAGAAAACCTTGAAAAACTTAAATCATAGAGGTTAGGGTGGACAATTTGGTTTTTCAAGGTTTTCTTGAGAACGAAGCAAAAAAATTAATTTTTTCTTATCAAAGAAAATATTGCTTTTTCTGATACAAGATGCGGCTTTCTCTTCATTTTTTGATAAAGTTATTAGCTTTTGTAAAAAAATCATTTCTTTGATTAGAAAAGGACAGAGATACGTGACCTCCTCTTAAAACATAAATCAATATTGGATAGTGATTCTGAGGACGAAGAAGAGAGAAGTTCAAATTTAATAGTACAGTTTTACAAATTATTAACTTCATTTACTTAAAAAATATTCAATTAATAATTAATAATTTTAAATTTCTAGCCAGAAAAACGTGTAAAACTAGAAGAAAAAAATGAAATGGAAAAGAGAACTAATTTCGAAAAACTTAAATTTGAAAACAAAGACAATTTTAAAATATTGGATAAAGAAATGTTAAATGACGAGTCAGGAACGTGGGCTTTAAAATACAACAAAGAGGACAAAGCTAACAAAGTAAATACATATCAAGTAATCATTTATTGAAAATATTTCTCCAAAAACTTTATAAAGCTTTTATAAAGTCTTTGTAGAATCATTTTTTTGTAAAAAATTTCTATAGTCCAAATTATAAAATTTAAATAATAAAAAAATTAAATATTTAAATAATTTTTATTTTTTTAAACGATTTTATAATGGGCTATGTAATAAAATGAAATAAAATATGAAATTGTTGTAAGACTATATAATTATGAAATTTTTTTATTTCAGTTGTATATAAATATTTCTACAAAATCTTTATAAAATTTTTATACATAAAAAAATTATATAAAATTTTTATAAAGTTTTTGTAGAACCATTCCATTATAAAAATTTTATATGGTCCAAACTATAAAATTTTTATAAAAACTTTATAAATTTTTTTCACTTGGGAAGTTTTTTATTTAGATTTTTTTCATCCTAGAAATATAAATATTAAATTCAGGTCATCGTTAATTTTTTAATATTACACATAATATAAACAATTCAAAGTTAACGAATAATAATAAAACTGCAAAATATATCGGTAATTTTTTTTTCGAAATTGATTTTGAAAATGATTAAATATGCGTTAATAGTATATTACGATACGTGATCTATATGAAATATAATTGCATGGCGTGGAGTTAGCGCTTGTGCGATAACGGCAGAACCATGCAATTGCGTTCCACACAGATTGCAAGTGTCGTATGTTATTTAATAGCACGTGGGACATAAATTCGCTGCATTAAATCTGTACTCTTGAAAATCAATAATAAACAAAAACCATGCACTCCACGAATGATAAATTGAAAAAGAAAAACGAAAACTATAAATGAACTAAAATTAAACACTCCATGAATGAAAAATCGAAAAAGAAAAAAAAATTTAATTTCAAAAATATACCTAAAATGTATAATAATAATTAATTTTTATTAATATCATTGATATTATGTGAAATTATTTGTTGAAATCATCTATAAACCGTAATGAGACCAAAGCCTCTAAAATTTTTATTCCTTATTATACGTATGTTATCTAAGTAAATTCATTATTATACTGTATAAAAAAGTTTTATCTGGGTAACGGAGGAGCGTTACCTATATGTGGATTTACGTCCCACACTGCTATAAACGTACTTTGAAGTCATGCAAAACATTGCAAATGAAGCATTATTGCATATTAATGTTTTCATATATAAAGCTTTTAAATAATCAATCTAATTGTATCATTAAAATAAAATAAATAAGGAAATATTTCTATACAATAAGTAATTTTTTGTTCTGCATATAAAAAAAAATTTCAAAATTTTAAAATACCTTAATCAGTAAAATAAATGAATTTGATATTTCATTTTTCGAAATATTTATAGGGCCGTTCTTAGCAACAGTTTTCTTCGTGACTGTTATACATAAAGGCATTAAAAGTAGAGCAAAAATGTTGTTATCTGCTTCTGCAACAAAATAAAAATGAGTAAATATATTTTCTTTTTAGAAAAAAAACAATTAAAAGAAATTCTTTGTAAAATAAATGCGTAACGAATTTTCTGTTACAAAAAAAATTTTGAACGAAAATTGACGGCTACGTATGATGATATTATAAAATTATTTATGATAAACGATAGTAAAATCTTAAATATAGCTGTTAAATTTTAAATTGAACAAGTTTATACAATTACTTTTCAATTATCTCTTTCAAAAATATCTTCACCATATCTCACTTTCAAAGCCAAAAGTTCTCGAATTTTAGAAGTTTTACAATATTTTATAATTTCAGGAGCTATTGATGACCATGTTTGAACAAAAATATTATCATATACTGCAACCTGCTCAAGAGATGCAATTGGAGATCCTTGAACTGTAGTTAATATCTCAATGATTTTTGAAAAATCAATTTCTAACTGTAATGTTGAAAATATATATTATTCAATTATCTGGATATTTTTTATAAATACATAAAAACTTTATTACTCACTAAATCAATTGCTATTGGTGGTTGCAAGCATTGAAATGTTATAAAATATCCTTTGACTGTATTTATATGTCCATTTTTGTCCAAATTCATCAACCACTTATATCTGTTTGAAAATTCTTTAGTCCATTTTTCAAAAATATCAACTGTTTTATATTTCGATAGATCCTTGTCTGTCAAGCAATTGCACTGTGTATTGAACTCGATCGAAGTTTCTATATTTGTACAAGTATTCAAAATTAATATATTATTTTAATACTTATTAATTATATTAATTAATAAATTATTATAAATTATGAATATAATTTAATAACTATGTAATACTTCTCAAAAGAATATGTTAAGTAAAAGGATGGTTCATTTTTTTTATCATTAAGAAGTTTATTTAAAGAAAAATAATAGATTAGTTTATATTGTACTTGCAATTAATTTATGATTATTCTATCCAATAAAAAATTAAAAGTTACAAGAATGAAATATACCAAAATACCTTGAATTTTATCTTTATTTTTGTTTGGTTTGGATAAGAATCCTGCTAGACGCAAATCAGTTCGAACTGCTTTGTAAAACGAATAAAATTGACCACAAGAATTTTCCGCTTTAGTCGTATTTGTAGTCTTTTTATGCGGTTGGTAGCATTCGTCTCTATCGATTTCAGGAAATAATTGTGCAGACTGTTCTAATATCCACAAAAATTGGGTATTTGTTAAACTGGAATCATAAATTTTAAAATTTTTAAAACCAACAAGCATTATACGAAAATATATATTACCAGTACGTTACAGAAAGTTTTGAATCTCGCAAATAAATGTTTTTGTATGAGCTGTAAATATTTATAAGATGTTTACTCAATTACCTGTAGTTAATATTGTCGTATTGCATGTAATGTTTAATAGCAACTTCTTTTAACAGAGATAAGTCTATTATTCGGTGATGTTTATATTTATTTAAAAGTATTCTACCGTTGAACGTATCATTTAATACAAAATATAATTCATTTTCCACAAATTTAAAATTATCTGAAAAATTTAGATTTTATTTTACAAGAAAGAAAAAACAAAATTATCCCGTCATACACTCAAATACTTTAATGAAATGTAAATAAACAAAACATTTAATTTAATGTGTATGATCGCAATTAAATAATAAAAAAAATAATAAATAAACCTTGAACAATCTGTACTCCTGAATCAAACTGGTTTTTTTGTTCAGGAGATAAAGGATTATTAGCGGGTGCTGGGTTGGATACTAATACATTCGCTTCATCATTATCATTAGTAGATTTATCTAAGTTGTAATACAATGCAGATTCAGATTAGAAAAAAATTGTTTCACACATTATTATTATTATCTGCATACACGAAAAATCCACAACACATTCAACCACCTGTTTCATACATTTAAAAAAACTTAAGCAAATCTAATAAGTAGATATTACTTTCATCTTTTAAAATACTTATACACAATTAAAAACAAATTATTAAATAAGTTACTTATTCACCTTTTAAATTTTCCTCGCTAAAAGAATTTTAAGTAAGTAGGATGAGCCGCAATACTCTGTGCCTCTTAGAAATAAACGAAGCGACTGACGTGTGCTGTAATATTTGCGCTCTCAGAATGACATATTGCCATCCTAACCTCCTCCAAAGTAACCTCATTAAACCTGAATAAAGGCTTGTAAGGCTCATCTACATTAATAGTATTCATATATTCAGAAACAGAAGGGGCAAATGGATCAAACGCAATCCCACCAAAGTATCGATTAAGCTCATTTATAGAAAATGAATGTCGCGAGTTATTATCAGTAGAACACACACCAAGGTTCCTCAGCTCTCTCCAGATCTGTCGCGAGATAGGAGACTTAGACTTAGACTTAGACTTATTTATTTGGCCTTGGGGTAGAACCCTGTCTGGCACTAAAGAAATAGTACAACGACGTATTACAATTTATAAAAATAATAAAAATAACAAGTAAGAGATCAAATGTGAAAAGCATAATATACATTTTCTGAAGTTATTCAAATAAAGATAAAAATAATATAGATAATAATCTTGTAGAAAATCAATTAGAATATCATATATAATACAAGTAACTAAATCAAAATAACAATTAATTATTCAATACAGTATAGAAATAATTAGATAAACAATATATATAATCATAGAATAATTAATTAAACAATAGCAAAATTTTAGTGCATAAGCAATAGCAATTAACAATTAAGTGAGTTTAGTTGTTACTAAATAGTCTTGTGCTCAATTTAAATTATGTTTCAAGCAATAGTGATCCATACAATTCATAATTGAAAGTTATGATTCATCTAATCATAACTACTATGAAACTCAGCCTGTACCAGTTTCATGCTGCCACAACTCACATTCACTCAATAAAAGCTTATTATACAAGGAACGCTTAAAAGAGAGCGAAGCCTCAGGAGAGAAAGACTCCAATGAGGATAACTCTTTATTGAAATACTCCGCTGCTGAAAAGGCAAATGAGTGTTGGAAAGTAGCAGTACGCACATTTGGACAGATTAACAACCTGGGTGGTAGTCTGGTTGATGAGCGCACTGAAGCATCAACATGCTGCCTTATAAACCTAGAGGCTAGGTATGATGGAGAATTACGTGAAATAACATTAAAATCAAGAGACATCTTAAGATATAAACGTCTGTTTTTAACAGACAACCATCCATAGTCAAGTCTATAAGGTGTAACTCTGCTACGCCAACCAATATGGCCGTGAATAAATCTGATGCAGGCGTTGAAGGCTCTATGCAGATGTAAGTTTTGCGTTTGAGGCAGATCGTCATAAGCAACCGATGCATAATCAAGAATTGGAAAAATAAGAGACTCCACTAATTGCTTTCTCGTATCTAAGGTCAATGCATGTTTATAGAACTTAAGAGATCTTAAGGTGCCATGAATCTTTCGCACAGTACAAGAAACATGCTTACTCCAGTCCAGTGTAGAAGAAATCCACAGGCCAAAATTTTTAACAACAGAGGAGTAAGGAACAATAGTATTTCCTACATATATAGATGGAATGGATGGATTGTCATTTAAGCGAGAAATAAATTTCTCACTGCCGATGAAAATGGCTTGTGTTTTAAGAGTATTCAAAAGAAGCCCATTTTCCTCTGCCCACTTAATGACAGATGCAACATCATGATTGATAAGGTTAACCTCATCTTCGCGATTTACAGGCAAAAAAGATTTATAAACCTGGAGGTCATCAACAAAAAGAATATGCTTTGTCGATGATAAGGCAAGCGGAGCATCATTTATGTAAACCAAAAACAGTAGTGGACCAAGAACACTACCCTGTGAAACACCGGCAGTCACCTGAGACCAAACGGATGGTTGATTACTTTCATCCACAACAGAATAAGCCCGACCTCTCAAGTGCGACGCAAACCATCTGATTACAACATCAGAGCAATTCATTGACCGAAGTTTAATGAGCAGTCTAGGGGAGAGTGAGCGAATTTCCAGATGGGGTAACTTTAAGAATGCTTAATAATCTCACACATGAAAATTTTTATCCGGGGTCGGTAAAATAAATTAAAAATATATATAAAAACGAACTTTTTTATACAACTTCTAGTAGATTACTTGATAATTTGAATTCGTAACAGTCACTTCTTTTTTTTCGCAGTGCCTTCCAAAACTTTTAGGTTGTCTAAAAATACATCTCATATTTCTGTGTAAACGAAACGATTCGTCACGTAATGATAAGTTTATAGTACATTAAAAAACAAAAATTTTGACACCTAGTATGACCCGATACGTTAAGTTTAAGCTTAGTACTGACAGTTCAAAGATTTTTAATCATTTGGGGCAACTTTCCAATACAATGTTAATTAATAGGAATTTTTTGGAAAATCGCTTTTTTATTCATTTTATATGAATAATAATTTATTTAATATTCATACGAATATTATTATGTTAATATTATATTTTTGTGATTATTAATGTATTAATGATTAATAAAATAGTCAAAAATTTGAAAAAATTCGTTAAATAAAAAATTTAATTGTATTTTCCAAGTTTAATAGTACAATCGGAAAATAGCCCCAACGCAAAATGGAAAGTTGCCCCATACATGGGGCTACTTTCCAAAAAACGATTTTTTTTTCGATCCAAACTATTGTTATGTTAAATGAATAATAAGGAGTCTAGACCAATTTTTTTATTCAGTTTGAAGTTTAAACTTAGTGTTAATGCTTTGGTAGAGTCAATTATTTCACTACCGGAGAAGAAATGTTCTCTTAAAAAAACGTCTGGAATTTAGCCCCACCTTCCCCTACTATGTGGAACTCTATCAAAGGCCTTAGAGAAATCAAACAGAAGCAATAGAGTGATCATTCTATGATCAATGGCAGACCTACAGTCGTCAAGTAGATGTAAAAGAGCAGTCTGTGTACTATGACCCTTTCTAAAGCCGGCCTGATAAAAATCCAGTAAAGAATTGGACTCGAGATGAGCCGATAACTGCGTGTGCATAACCCTCTCCAGAACCTTAGAGACCTCACATAACTTAGCTATAGGTCGAGTTTGAGAGGGATCATCCATTTAGTTTGCTTTGCTAGAGGTAAAAGAAAAGCCCTTTTCCATGTCTCAGGAAAATGGCCAAAAGATAAAGAGTCATTCACTATAGAAGCTAAGCTTGTAGACAGAGAGCCACCAATCATCTTGAGCATATCAGCTGAAATGCGATCAGGACCAACCGCCCTAGAACTGGATAAACGAAGGAGATTAACAAGGTTAGAAGAGTCAACTGAAGCAAAGTTAAACACTGGAAGATCCAATCTAAGTGGTAAGGCAAGCACCCGATCAACATCCGCATCAGTCAAAGCTAAGCTCTGTGAAGAAACAGAAGTATAATGCTTTAAGAGCACTGATGAAGAGAAGTACTTGAGAGGTGAAGGCAGAGCACTGCTAGCCAGGCTAAGCTTACGCAATTCGGACCACTTGCTCTTAACTGTAGAGGCCGAAGAAATTTTACTTGCTATATAGTCATTTTTCAGCTTACTAAGGGAATTAGAAACCTCATTCCTAAGCAGCTTAAAACGAGCATAAGCATCATCATCAGGAGAGAGATAGAGATAAAGAGAATGCTGTATTGAAAGGAAACAAGAACGTGTTTACGAGTCAGTCGTGCGGCAGATAGGAGAGAGAGAGAGAGAGAGAGAAAGAAAATGCTGTATCGAAACACGCAAGAACGTGTACAAGTATCTATGTACGAGTCAGTCGTGTGCTAGCTTCTTGATGAAAGTTGTTGGCGACGTAAAAAAATAATATTTTTATGAATTGTGCGACGATGCTATTTCAAGCATCGCGCTTAAACCGGGTTCCGCGCTCAACCGCTACGAGGCGTTACTCCCGCAATGGGAATAGCGCGCTCCAGAGCATATAAGTCGGCAAGACGGCCGGCTAAAACGGACTCTCTCCCCTCTCCCTATGTAGAGAAGTTATGCTTTACATAGTGAGAGCTCACCTACGTGTTTCAATGTGTATAAGGGGGATTCCTATACACATTGCAGACCGTTCTTACCTGGGCTTAGCTTGACTAAGTTTTCCATCCATTCCCAGTAACTATGCATAAGGGGGTTTCCTATGCATAGTTTCCTATCTCTTACCTCCACCTTTTCGGTCGAGGTAGTTCCTCCGCCAGTCGATGGAGTTTTCCACGACTAGCGCATCTTCTCTTTGTCTACCCTGAGGCTGGGAGGTAGCATTATCGTGTCTTCCTGCGACACCGACCCGCTTCCAGTCTATACCGGGTGTCGTCGAGACATAGCTCGTATTATCTGCCGTCGGTAAAGTAAATTCCGACCGTAACCGCCGTCGATAATATCGTAGCCTGTATATAGTTTATTATTTTTCCTTTATTAATAATAAGATTGTTAAAAACCGCGTCACCGGCAAAATAAATACCGACCGCCAGAAAGAGATCAATTAAATCTCGTAACCTGTAAATAGTCTACCTTTTCTTTTATCCTAGTTTGTAACCGATACCGTTCGGAATTTATTATTAAGTATAATCTTTGTTAAACCGCGTCGCCGGTAAAAATAATACCGACCGCTCAAACATACAATTTAACCTTAGTTTATTCATATTTTTGCGTGCCATTTGGTTAAGTAACCTTGTATTAGTTTTAAGTTCAAATCAATAAATGCAAAGAATATTTATTGTGAAAAATATAAAATGCACGACTCATACTCATTTACCAGTTTCCGCTAAACCTGTCCTGTAAATCCGCCCCGTCATTTACCGCTTTAGTTTTAAGATTTGTTATTTCATCAATTTAATTATTATTTAAACGCAATAGTAAATTTCTTTTTCCTTTAATTACAGTTAACTTTTCATTCTTAAACTCATTTTTATTTTTATTATTAAATTCAGTAATTTCAATTTAGTTTATAAGTTTTGAATTTTGGCTTATTCGAACCTCCGACCGACCATCTTCCAGCATCAACCCTCAGGTAAAAGTAAAAGTCTGATGCCGCCGACGTCAACGAGTTGTCTACCGCAACCGACCAGAAAAGCCAAACGTTACAATTGTTTTTTTTTTATTTGCATATTAATTTTATTAAATGGCTTCGCCCCCAACCCCCCTTACCGCTCCCCAACATGCCACTCTCTCTCTCTCTCTCTCTCTCTCTCTCTCTCTTACACCCAGAACTTATGAGAAAAAATTGTATGTGAATTTCGTTGGGTTTAGTTGACTATTGCGCACGAGGGCAAGTTGGCAACTTGCCCTCGTGCGCATTAGTCAACTAAACCTCACTCATTACACAATATACTATTATATAAGATAAATAAAAATCTATATCTTAAAATAATAAAAAATCTAATTTTGAATAATTAATCCAAAAAAATTCTGATTATAAATAATTCATCAAATAAAAAATCTCGTGATAAATTAATTGATTAAATTAAATCTGAAATAAATATAGCTTAAGTAAAAAGCCTAAAAAAATTAATCAAAGTATTGATGTAATATTGTTAAAATATTAGATAAATAAATGATAAATTAACTATCAAAACTATATACAAACAAAATTATTATTTAATAAGAATAATTTAAGAAGGATCATGTAAATATAATTAATTTGCAAAAAGATAATTATAAAGCAATAGCGGCACTACAAACTTTTTTGAAATAAGCGATGATTATAAAGCTCAAAAGAATGGGTGTGGGGATAAAAATTTTCAATAGAGTATATTCCAAATTTCGGTATAGTATGTTTATTCAATAAATAATGCTACATTTTAAATCTTAAAAATTTGTATAATAAATAGTATATTTTTAGAATATTTAAAACATCTAAATATTTTTTTAAATAAAATTTATTGACCAATCAGAAAGTTTTTGGATCTATCTCATGCGTGAGATATTTATAGAATATGGTCCCAGGCCGCTTGCTCCAAAGTGATAAACTAGATAGTATTATCTTTGTTCAGCACATTAATTTCATATTTTCTGTGCTTGTGATATAACCCCTAGTGGAAATCGAATCTGTGAATAACTGGGAATAACTGTGAATAACTGGGAATAACTGTTATAAACTGTTCAGTTTGAGACAGGAATAACAGTTATTCCCAGTTATTCCCAGTTATTTACAGTTTAGTTTACAAATAATTTGAAAAATATAAATTTGAAAAAATGAAAAAAATATATATATTTTTTTATTTTTTTTTCTATTATAAATATATTTAGGAATAACTGTTATTCGTACCTCTGTTTTTTCAAATTATTTTTAAGTTATAAACTGTGAATAACTGGGAATAACTGAGAATAGCTGGGAATAACTGAGAATAACTGGGAATAACTGTTATTCCTGTCTCAAACTGAACAGTTTATAACAGTTATTCCCAGTTATTCACAGTTATTTCCAGTTATTTCCAGTTATTTCCAGTTATTCCCAGTTATTCACAGATTCGATTTCCACTAGGGACGTTGTGCAGTTTGCTAGAGCAACCCCCCTGGACGCAGCTAGCTGGATACAGACTTGCCTTCCGAATAGACGAAACGTAATAGAAACAACCAATCATTACAATTCGTAACTTATTCGAACGCTGATTGGCTGTTTCTATTACGCTCCATTTGGAAGGCTCTATTCTATCCAACTATCTGCACTTACAGAGTGTAGACATCTTAAAGATTCTCTAAACTGCTGAACTCTAAATGTGAAGCAGAAAACATCAGTTTGTATAATTCATGAGGTTATTTGATCTGTTTATTTGACGTTATTAATTTTGTAAACACATGAATGAAAGTATCAAGTTTTCAATTTTGCTTTCTCATAGAGAAAGCATTGTATCGATAAAAAAAATTTTTTTCTATTTTTTTCATTAATTTGTACATATTTTTACTCAAGGAGTCGAAAAAAGTAGTTTCCAGAAAATGTCTGTATATATGTGTGCGTGCGCGCGCGCGCGTGTGTGTGTGTGTGTGTGTATGTTTTACGTAAACTACTCTAAAAATTTGTATGGAAATTATTTTCGACTGCCAAAAGAAGAAAAACTTTTGATGACTGATTTTCTTAGCGCACATTTAATTGTAGAGCATTTAAAAAAATTTTTTTAAATATTTATTTTTTTTTTCTATTTCATTTCACAAAACCATTTGATAGATTTGCTCCAAAATTTGTATGCAAGCTATTTGCTATTGTCTGAAGAAAATCGGCTTTGAAAAACGGATTGTCTTAGTACAGTTATAATTTTAAAGCATTTTGAAAATTTTCAAAAAAATTTTCATTTTTCATTTATCTTCTGTGTGTGTGTATGTTTTACGTAAACTACTCTAAAAATTTGTATGGAAATTATTTTCGACTGCCAAAAGAAGAAAAACTTTTGATGACTGATTTTCTTAGCGCACATTTAATTGTAGAGCATTTAAAAAATTTTTTTAAATATTTATTTTTTATTTTTTTTCTATTTCACAAAAACCATTTGATAGATTTGCTCCAAAATTTGTATGCAAGCTATTTGCTATTGTCTGAAGAAAATCGGCTTTGAAAAACGGATTGTCTTAGTACAGTTATAATTTTAAAGCATTTTGAAAATTTTCAAAAGAATTTTCATTTTTCATTTATCTTCTATTTTACGTAAACCATATGATAAAATTTCTCCAAAATTTGTATACAATTAATTCGCTATTGTCTGAAGAAAACAAGCTTATGAAAACTAATTTTCTTAGCGTAATAACGATTTTAGAGAATTTTAAAGATTTAAATTTTGATTCTTCTTTTTTTAATTTTTTTATTTTACCTAAAGTACTCGATAGATTTGTTCTAAAATTTGCAAGGAAATTATTTGCAACTGCCAAAAGAAGGGAAATTTTCAAAAATTGACTTTCCTAGCGTAGTTTTAATTTTAGAGCATTTTTAAAATTTTGAAAAGAAAATTGTATTTATTTAGCCAATTAGATCTCGAAAATTACTCGATGGATTTGCTTTAAATTTTGCATACGATCTATTATTTTGTCCAAGTACGTGGGAAGCTATTGGCGATTATACGATACTGTAGCGCCAAAATCTCATACTGATTTCCATAAGGTGGCGAATTTTGGAACCCTTCTAAGAGTAGTTTTATATATATATAGATATATTACCTGGGTTTTCTTAGACAGCTTCCAAGTAAATCCGCCAGGATCGTGACGGTATCGTATAATCGCGAATTGAAAATTGGTTTTCTTCGTGTAGTTTTAATTTTAGAACAATTTGAAAATTTAAATTTAAAAAATTTTTATTTTTCACTTTTTTTCTATTTTACGAAAACCATTTGATAGATTTGCTCCAAAATTTGTATGCAAGTTATTCGCTATTGTCTGAAGAAAACAAGCTTTTGAAAACTGATTTTCTAAACGCATTTTTAATTTTAGAGTTCTATGAAAATTGTGAACAAAATTTATATTTTTTATTTTTTTTCTAAAAATTGCAAACTGATTGATGCATAATTACCAGAGATAAAAAATTGAACTTAAAAATGTAATAAAAATACGGGTAGCGAAAAAATTCATTTTTATTGTTTTTTTATATCCCTGGTAGAAAATGAAACGTTTTTTTGTACCTATATACTACTAACATGTTACACGCATTTTCGAAGATTAAAATGTGAATCTTAGAAACAGAAAAAATACTCATAATTAAATCTCTATAATTATTTGTGTTTGAGAAAATTTATTTTTTCATTTTTTTTTATTCATTAAACATATATTTTACAATTTAAACGCGAATGAAACGATGTATTGGATTTATAGGTTAAAATATTTCTCGGTACTTAAAATGCCCACTTTATGGACAACATATTTCTATTAGCATTTTTTGTCTTTACAAAAAATGAAGGCTATGCAAAAATTGACTATTTATTAGCCAATATTGATATGAAAAAATATTACTATTAATAATGTCCATAAATTGTATTACACACCATTTTTAATGTTCAAATTTCTACCAAGGATGTTCCCATGTATAAATCTTCGGTAAAAATTAATTGTAAATGTGTTTTTGCATAAACTACCCATTCAGCATGAAAGGTTGCTGCAAGGTTTCAGTAATGATAATTTCATTACTGAAACCTTGCAGCAACTTTTCATACTGTGTGGGTATCGATAGCAATTGGTTTGAACCGGTTACCTTGACTTCATCACTTTTTTCATTTCTAGAGCGTTTTTTGGGGGAGCCTCTAATAGCGCATGTTAGAGTTATGGCATAAAGCATGTGACATATTCAATCTTTTATATTATTAATGAAGCTTATATCTTACTTATAAACTGTGTATTTATTTATTTAAGATATAACAGTGGCGACGAAGATAAAGTGGTGTGTGTCATGCTTAGTGAAAATCGCCACCGTTAACGAGGTTCATTTTATATGGTATACATTTGTAAAATGTGCTTAATATGGCAATATTGTTCCTTAATAATTAATTGTATTGTATAAACGAGGCTAATGAACTTATTAACGCTTATAAAATTAAAAATTTGAAAATTAACGCTAAAATCGCAGAAACTCTGTAATATATGAGTAATTTACATATTTGTCGCATGTAAATGTATACATGTATAATATTAGTCTCAAAGTATATAAATGGCATAATATAATATAAAACTAATTTGTAAATTTTGGTAAAATGTCTGGGGCTTGCTCCGATTTTGCAACGGTTCGACCTTGTATCGTAGTACCACAAGGAACGGTCCTTTTTATATTATCAAACATATAATTATTAATGATCTTTAGCTTAGGAAATATTAGTAATATACTTGAAAATATTAACAACTTTTAAAATTGAAATAACCAATTTTTATTGATATCTGTAAATTATTGAATTATAAATAAATAACACATTTATTTAAGGATTTAAAAAAAAATAAAACAATATTTTTTACTGTCAATACGTACTTGCATTAAAAATGCGTATTTATTAAAATTGCATATTACTTACATAAAAATGTATAAAAATACATTAGCACATATAAAATGCATAATGACATAATAATAATAAGTACCTCGGAGCATAATGACAAAGTGCATCAGTACATAACGAGATTGGTGAATTGGTGCATTACATGTAATGGTGCACCATCAGTGCATAATGGTATGGCTGTATTAGTGCATGACACTATTGATCTATAATTGCATTAAAATGCATGGAAACATAACGAAGTAAGTGCATTGATGTACAAAAGTATTTAATGGTATAGGAGCATTGATAAATAAGTGCAGAATTTTATTAAAATGAATAATTGTAAAATACTACAACAATGTTTAAAAGTGTATAATTTTAAATGGAAGCATAATAATGAAAAACACGTAAAGATGCATAATTAGTAAAAGTGTATATTTTTATTTAAAATTATAATATCGCAAAAATGTATATCTTCCAAAAGTACATAATTTTATAAAAATGCATATTAATTATGCAAAAACTGCGTATGAAATTCATATTTCTCAGATTTATAAATTTATTTACTAAATGAATTCATATTTTATAAAAACAGTTTTTTATAAATTTTTTATTTTCATTTCATAAAAAACAAATAAAATTTAAAAGCTGACTTTAAAATAATTAACATTTAATTTTATCAAGCTTTCAATAACGTTTTAATTTTAATAATTGAAATCTGTCAGACATAAATCAATTTAAAAAATTTACTTTTATTTATTAAATTATTTACAAAAATATATTTATTTTTTGAGTTTTAAAAAAAGTAGTTTCAAAACATGTAGAGTTACTTGTCTTTATCTGTAAAATAATATAACACAATTAAATAATAAGCAAAAATTTTGTTCACTTTGTCGTTTATCAAGAGGTATCAAGAGATGCCCTGTTGGCAATGCACTAAAAAAGTGTTATTTACGTAATGGGCGAAAAAAATGCAACTTTAGTGCATTTTTTTGCAAGTAATTTTTGCTTCATGGCATTTTTTTAATTTTTGATTAAGATACAATAATGTTAAAATAAATTTTCAGAACTCGAACTTTATTTTATTTGTAAATATAGCAGTTTATTGCAGAAAAAAAATTTAATTAATAACCTAATAAGCGCACTTTTAAATAAAAGAATTTTTTGAGAGTGAACAAACTTTTGATTCAAAATAAAATTATTTAAAACTGAAAAAAGCCTAAAATAATATTTATAAAATGTTCATTAAATAGTCAGAAAGCAATAATGTTTCAAAATAATTATCTCTTTTTAATTGTATCATTTATAAAAATAAAAAGAAATGATGAATTTTCTCAAACTTTCATGAAGGTGAAAAATTTTCTCTTATTTTTATAAATTATCAAAATTTACAAAGTTTTTTTTTAATTATTAAAAATTTCAAAAATGATTATCATTATTTTTTCATATATAATAATACAATTTTATAATAATATCCGGGTTTTTATCAATACACAAGAACATTAATTAATTTATTTATAAAAAAAAAATTTTTTAATTTGCTTTTGTGTATCGTTTATTGAAAACAGAAGAATTATAGTATGAATCAAAAACAAATATGTATGCATCAACTTATGTTGCCAGAATGTATACGTATTTATGTTTATGTAATGCATTTTTTGCAATTTTTTTTTGTACTGACTCAATAATACATGTCAAGTTCATTTAGAATCACGATTTATTAGAATAAAAAAAAATGTTTAATAAAATATTCTAAGTTAGAAAAGAATATTT
The DNA here is from genome assembly GCA_017163975.1 of Anastatus disparis. NCBI lineage: Eukaryota > Metazoa > Arthropoda > Insecta > Hymenoptera > Eupelmidae > Anastatus > Anastatus disparis. The sequence continues at coordinate 2,731,523 of JAFFSR010000381.1, forward strand.
ATTTAAGAAACTAAAAGTTTAATGCATTTTTGCTTTGTCATTCACTCAAATAAAACGCATAAAAAATACAATGATAGTATCTACTTTTCACCCACTTTATTTGTTTGTATGATGAATTTCATCGTAATCTCGAAAAATATCTTAAGAAAGTATTTTTCAGACTGTGCGGTCTATCGCTTTAAAATATCATAAGCAAATAAATGCTTAATGATATACTTTGTATATGTATGTATACATATGCAATCATCAGTAGTTACATTACCGATTACATTAAACACTTAATGTCGATTTTGAATTTTTTTTTTCTTTTTGTTTATTGTATTCTTGAAAGATATCCCCACTCAAAGCGCGCCTAGCGAGCAAAGAACACGTTAAACTTCGTAAGGTGATCCAAAGAGAATGATATAAGCGTGAAAACGAACCGAATTCAAAATCCAGTAGTCATCATCAAACCTTCAGCCGATCTACAACTCGACATTCATACATTTAGTCGTTCATCATGTCGCTCGATCAGGTATGCCATTAGTATCTTATTATTTTTTATACAATTAAAAAAATAATTTAGTTGAATATCATAATAGTTTGGATATTTCGGTTACGTAAGTACTAGTTTAGAAAAATTGTGTCTATAAAAATTCAAATTCTGAAGGAATTACATAAAGCCAAGGTAGATTTTTATAATGAGAAGCAAGTATTGTCATCTTAAAAATAAAGGACAAATATTTTAAATCTTTAAGCATGTTATAGAATAACTTTAAAACTAAAGACAATATGACTTTTTCAAATATACATTGTAATATAATGCACTAATACTTTACAATGCACATAATTGCATTGTATGCGCTTTATAACTGTGCATAATCATTGAGTCATTTACAATGTGATTATAACACGAAATTGCTTCAAGGCTTAAAAATAATGAAATAATCATACAAAATTTGATAAAAAAAATAAAATTATTATTTTGCGACTATTTTATATCATTTTTTAAATTATAAATTTAAATTTTCTAATTTTTTGTTCATTAAAATGGAAATAAGATTCATCAATAATTCAAAGTCCAAGTTTTCTTCCTTATTTAACATACGAATTTCTTTGTTTTTTCCTGGATCGAGCAAAAAACTTGGTAGTTTGTGTTTGAAAATTCAATTACAAATAAAATTTTTTATTGTAACATTCTTGAAAATGTAATCACAAAATTTAAAAACGAAATATTTTAAGCTATAAATTTCTTGATTACGATACGTTGAATAAATTATACTTTTACCCGTGATTAAAGAATTTATTAAATATAATAAAAAAAAAGAAAATACTAATAATGTCAAAGTCAATCGTCTTATTATTGTGTCACAACGGAATAATACACAGTATTTTAGTTTTACCTTGAAAAAGTAATCACATGTAAATAAATGACGAAATGATTTGAACCAACATAAATAGTATATGTAAAACTATGACCAAAAAATAACTTATTTTTTAAACATCCCAAATATTCTTACTGAGCCTATTTTCTGGCGTTTTAAAAGATTTTTTTATTTTATAAGAATAAAATTTCAAAATTTTGAAAGTTTCATTTTAAAGCCCTTGATGTAAATGCTATGTGAATTTTAATTTTAGGACATTCAAGTATAAGATCTTTTAAAAGAAGGTTATACTTTTAATTAACTTATAAAAAGTTAATAGGTTCTTAAAAGTGAAGCAAAAGTTTTCACTTAAACTAAAGTTTCATTTTTAAACAAGTAATAGTTTTATTTTTCCTTATTTTTTATTTTATTGATAGATGGATTTGACTATAAACAAACTATTTTTATGCATTGAATCTTAAAATTAGAACTCGTTGATTAATGTTTTTTTTTTAATAGATATGAGTGAAATTAGTAGTATTAAAATATATATTTTTTATTAATATTATCAATTTAAAAATTAAAGGCAATAAAATTTGATTATTTATCTTTTATTTTATCATTTATAAAGTACTTAAATATTAATTTTTTCCTAAATAAAAATTTTTTTTTTTAAACAAAACTTATGAAAAGCGTAATTACCCCAAGATAAAATTCTTAATTAGCAGCACCTGATTGCATTTTAGATTACAAATAACTGCATAATAATGATTGTTAAAATTTACTTATTGAAAATACCCTTATCATTTTTATTTTTATCAGAGATTCGATGAAGCTGCCGAGAAAGTAAAGACTTTAACGAAACGACCAACGGACATGGAATTACTCGAACTCTACGCACTTTTCAAGCAAGGTTCTGTTGGTGACGTCAATACAAGTAAGAGAAAAAATATGCTAAAATATCATATAAATATAAAACGTTTTACGAATTAATAAAAAATCATCAAACCGCATTTTATTTTTCAAGGTGCCTAATATATTATTGTACATTGCAACACAATTTACCGAGGTTATTCAAATTTAGAAATAATTAAGTATTAAATTTGTTGCCACATAAGAGTTTAAGTGTCCTTTTTATAAAAAATATAAAAATTTGTATAAAGAATCCTCAGATTACCTTTTCTTTAATCTTCTAAAAAACTTCATATTTAAATTTGAAAAAATTATCTTTATTACTAAAATTTTCATAGCTTTTGTAAAAAAAGGTAATTAAAGGTTGTTCAGTCTTTCGTTTTAAATATGAAAAAAATAAACTTTCGAATTTCGTTAATTTTCTTTAAGTCAATAATCATTATATTACAAAAACTGCACGCTCTTTGATATTGACATAAGATTAAATTACTGTCATTTTTGAAAAATAATATTTGTAAAATAAAATTTTTTTAATTTTTTCATAATATTTCCAAAATGTTTATTTATAATTTGTAATTTTATTGGAATTTTACAGTTATAATATTATTTATCAAAATTACCAAAATTTTTAACATGATTAAATTTTTTCGGGGGACAGCAAAACTATGCAAAGAAAACAAAAAATGGCATTAATAAATAAAAATATTCAATAAACCAGTATATTTTAAAAGGCCTTAAATTTTTAAATTAAAAAATAATGTTAAACTTCTGCCGTCAATTATTGTTAAGAATTCAATACATGGTCATATTTATTTATTCCATTTTGTATGAATAATAATTTTTAAAAATATGGTTGATTATATTAAATCTGTTATTATTCATTTAAAATAAAAAAAATCAGATTAACATATATTTTTTTATGTAAGCATATGATTAAAAATCATGTCAGTGAAAGATAAATTAATTCGGTAATTAAATTACATCAGATAAGACATTTTATTTTTTTATGATAAAAATGTAGAATGTTAAAATGTCACGCTGCATTTTGTCTATAAACTTTAATATGTAATATAAATCCTACTGTATATAACTAATGAATCAAAAAAATTATGTAGCATTAAATGATATATAAAAGCAATTTTTTTTCGCCTTTATTTACAAAATATACATAATTTATTCTATGTTTATTTTGTAGGATGATATAAATTATTAATAATATATGATCAGTATTCAACTTACTAATAATTTTCTTGATATTTTTTTCGACATTACCAGTAATAAAAAGAGAAATTATTGATAAGTAAATCAATTATAAACTTATTTAAAAACGTTGATTATAATATTTATTTATAAGAATTATATACAATCTAATATTATAATTGTACTTTATTATCAGTAAAACTTTTTCAAGATGTATTAACTTTTTTTCATAGAAAGATTATCTGAATTGATTTCTTTTCCTCACAAGAAATTAAAAAAATTATTTATTCAAAAATATTATTCGTATCAATTTTTCAAATATTTTTCATTATTTTTCATGATTGTGTTCCACTTATCAAATAATTGACCATTTAAAAATATAAAATTATTAATTTAAATTCATTTAAATTCATTTTCAATATAGGTTCTATAGAATTATATATAAATTACTTCGGTTATAGATAAAAGTTAAAGAGAAAAAACATTTTAAAATGAAGGTATTTCATTGCGCTTTTAAAAAATGCAAATTTTTGTTATTTTCTTTTTTAATTTCAAAAAAACTAAGGGCTGAATAGTTTTTAGGGGATAGAAAGTCGTAGTTTCGGGCAGGGTATGGCGAAAAATGATATTTTCGGCTCGATGTTCAAAAAAATCGCATTTTCGCCACGAGAAAAAAAAGCCTTTGGCTCGGGTGACATACGATTTCGGAAATCCTTTACTTATTTTCCCTATGTGTGCGTTTTGCAAATAACGACGTACTTTTCACCGGGTGATGTGAATAAAACGTTTTACATAATTTATAGTGGCCCTTAATGTATCTCAGCGTAATAAATTTTAAAGTAAACGTTCTTTTTATTTTCTTATAATTCTACTGATTTATGTAAAGCTAAAAAGAACCAAGATATGACAATTCAATCTTTTGAACATTCGTTTATCATTTAATAAAATAATGTTTTTATATAAAATAATACTTAAAATGATAACAGATAATATGTTAAAAAAAATTTTTTTCATTTTTTTCTTAAAGAGCTTTTTATGAATTTCTATGAATTTTGTTAGATTAACTTTATATTAAAATATTCAATTAAATTTGAATGAAAATAAAAACGATAAAATCTTGCCGTATAGAGATGTAAGTTAAAGTAATTTAATTATTATTACTTTGTGTGTAATAAATGATATGCCAATTTTTAACGTCAAAGCTGTTGAACATTAGACTCTATGAGTATGATTTTTTCTGTATTTGTCCATAAGAAAAGATGACCTAATTTTTCAACAAAATTTTTGATCCGAAGTTCTGACATTCTTCTCTAACTTAAAAAAATTTGTTATTTTTTTTAAATGTGTAATTTATAACTGAATATTATTGTATTATAAAACAAATATTTTCCTCGCTCATTAACATTTTTGTTAATTTAAAAAGAAAAATAACAAGGTGATTAAAAAATGATTGTGATGTGGATAAATAAGTTTAAAAAAAATTATCTAATTTAGACGCTCTATCATTAATTATTATTTTACATCACCTTTTTTTTATGCTTTATTGCTTATTATCAATCTTCATTTTCTTTATAAATTTATATCACTTTTCAACAAAATTTATCAAATATACATATCAGTTGACAGTATTTTTGTTTTGTTTATACATGCACCGTTTTGTTCGTTTTTTTTCCTTCATAAATTATTTAAAAAGATCACGTATTATATTTTTTCATTTCAAATATGGTTGTCCTATCTTAATAAAAATTAAATTTACGTATGTTCAATTACATATTAATCAATTATTTTAACAGTTTTTTAATCGGTCTTTTTAAAAATTGTTTGACTAAAGAATCCTTACTGTAGATATTTGGTTACTTGTATTGAGATGATTCAATAAAAGCTATTTTTAATATTTAAAATGGTTTTCAAAGTAAAGTGATTCATCAGCAATTCATTAAAGAAACGAATCTTTATATTTTTAACTTTTTGAATTAATTTCCATTTTGAAAAAATTTTAATGATAATGAGATATAATTTGAATTTTAAAGTTTAGAATTTTTACAAGTAAATATCATAATAAACGTTTTTTTAATAAAATTAATGATATATATACTAATTTATAACTTTATTTATTATTTAGATTAAGTAGAAAGAAAAACGTCATTGTTGAGAAAAGTTATAAAAAATATTTTGAATTTAAAAATACACGACTTTTAACTTGCAACTAATTATCATAAAATAATTAGCCAGCTAAAATTATTTAATTTTTAAATATGAATTGCATTTTTGTTATTTTTGCCTCATTTATACATAATTTATCATAATATATAAATTTCTAATCCATTCCGTATTTTGTATTCTTAATCTTTCAAATATTCTGAAAAAAGCGGCTCAAAAATTTTAATTTTTAATTAAGAGAGAGTATTATTTCATGCAATTTTAATGATTCCTTTTTTTATTTTTACAGGTAGACCAGGTATGTTCGACCTGAAAGGCAAAGCTAAATGGGACATGTGGAATAGTAAGAAGGGCATGAGTAAAGACGATGCTAAAGAAGCTTACATCAAATACGTCGATATGCTTCTTGAAAAGTACAAAGAAGAGGAATAAATTATTAATTTTATAAATAAGTTATTATTGTTTAATAACGAACTGTGCGTGAATATTTTTATGGATTTGTTGGTTTACTATACTATAAGTAAACAATTTTTTTATACATACAAATTTTTCTAAGGATGTTAAGTTTTTATATTTTTAATTGTTTTTAATAATCAGTGAGGTGAAAAAAAGACATAATCGACTTTTTATTATACGACACCGGTATTTACTTCAATTGTTTTATGATTCTAGAATATTTAATAAGTTCAATTATTTTTTATTGTTTAAACACAATAATGATAATTTAAAAAATATTTTTAATCGAATATGCAAAATTTAATACATAATTTGAAATATCTTAAAGGTCGATATCTATATGATGAAATTATAAAATTCCATCGTTATTTTAATGGAGTTAAAAAAAATAAAAATAAGAATCGATGATATTGCTATAACGATATTTAAATGTTTTATATACGCATGAATTCTAAATACAACGATTCCGTAAATTCTTAAAGAAATTAATGACTTTCTAATATATTGACAATAATTTACAGAAGGTTACTAATTCAATTAATATTTTTTTTAATGATAAAAGATTTTAAGGATAAAAGATTAAAATAATAACGTCACTAAATAAACATAAATTCGTTACCATCAACAAGTTATTATCCATAACACTTAATTATTAGTTGATAAAATTTCTTCTACATAATCTTATTTTTTTAATTGTAAATAATACAAATGTAAGCAAATTTTTTGAAATGCTTATGAATCTTATGTTTGAATTTATATAAAAAAAATGATTTCATAACTGTAACTAAAAGAAACTCGATAACTCATGCATAAATAACATAGGACATAAAAATAAAAGTCTATGTATAAATAATAAATTAAAATACAAGGAAATAAGTGTCCGAGGGGTCAAAACAATGGTCATAAGTGGGGATTATATGACCTGCACGACGTTGTAGTGTCCAGTCATCGTGTTATGATAACGTTTCTCTCTTTTTCTCTTGTAAAACTTTAAGAGTAAAGAACTTTAATGCACATATAATACGTAAAAAAAGAGAGAAAAGACGAAGAAGTTAACATATAGGTATAGTCTGTAACGCTTAAGTGAAGCTTATCGAGTTTCTCCCTCTTCTTTACTCGGATGTTCACGCGATTCTCATATCCTCCCCACTCTATTGTAACTCATCAGTTTATTACACTTGTTCCATACCAGCCGGCACGCCGTTCCGCTTTTTAGTCAAGAAGCCACGGCCCATACGACTTTTCACTTGTACAACAATATACGCTTGTTTTACAGTTTTTTATACGTATTTATATTATTTAGTAGTATTGTTAATTTAACAACGGTATAGTTGTTTGTATTTTTGAAATTTTTAAAGATTTAATAAGGAATTGAAATAAAAATGTCACTGGATGAGGTAAGTTTATATATATTTATCATTTTAATTAATTTTTAAGATGATTCTCGATAATTTGTTGGAAGAATTTTAATTTGTATTTTGAAAATTTTAATATTAATAAGAAATGATAAAATTTTATCATTTACGAACAATGTATTTACTGAATTACATTCCAGTGCATAATAAATGAATGTGTACATAACCATAGTTATACTTTTGCCCTTTTCTCAGTTGCGTTGAAAGATAACAATTTAGCCAAAGCCAAACACTGATGTGGCCCTCGGTAGACCTTACACGAGGTCATTGGCTCTGCCAATAAATTAATATTCTTCTTTACCGATAATATGTCTCAACATTTTTTTAAATTTTAATATGCAGTTTTTTTTTTTTATATTAATTTATTGTAAATTTATGTTTATGCATGCGAGCTTTTAATTATTAATTAATGCTTGCAGCAATTTAACAAAGCTGCAGAGGAGGTTAAGGAACTTGCAGAACAACCATCGAATGATGATTTGCTTGAACTGTATGCTCTTTACAAACAAGCAACTGTAGGGGATTGTAATACAAGTGAGTATTCAATTATTGCATGAACTAAAGTGGTCAAGTGATTAAAATGTAGTTTATAATTCTTTCATCTTATTTTATTATATTTCCACTTTACAGCGAGACCTGGTATGTTGGATTTTAAAGGAAAGGCTAAATGGGATGCTTGGGATGCTAGAAAAGGAATGAGTCAAGATGAAGCCAAAGGCTTGTATATAAAAAAAGTTGAAGAGCTTATCGCAAAAATTGGAAAAAAATCATAAAGACTCATCGATAAACTATAAGCACAAGTTTTATCAATCACAATCATGTTAAACATAGATTTCAAAGTGTCACATTGCGCACATTGACATGGATTTATATGACAATTTCTTGAGATGAACAATTTTTTTATATGTATTTAAAATATGTATCTCTGGTATTTAGTAATTATAAGTTATTTTTGTTATTTCTTATCTGGATAATTTATACGAGTAAAAATAAATACAAAATAAAAGTTGTTGTATTTGCAAAATAAAAGTTATATTAAAAATAAATAGTCAAAATTTACTTTTTTATTGGTTGAGGATAGTGGTAGAAGGTAATTAAGAAGACCAATATTTAGTGAATGATAATAATATATTTTAAGCTTAACACTGTTCCTTATCATTATATACACATACGCAATTATTTTACTTAAAAGGAGATGAGAGGAGAATGAAATACAACTTAAATAATAGCCAGAAAATGTTGACAAAAAATACGTGTGCACTTGCTCGCTTGTTCTATATTTAATTTTTATTTTTTGCTAATTTAACTTCATAATTGAAACTTTGTGTAATGTGCTTAGAAAAAAAAAAAATTAAAATAACTAAATTGCTTAACACACTTACACTTTATGCAGTTTCATTTCTACTGTGACGATTTTAGATCTTTACAAAATAATACATTGACGCAAAATACTTGTAAATTTATGGTGACATTTTTTTTCATATATAACATATAACGTCAAACCGATCTACTATATGTATTTTGCAATCAACTGAACAAAAAAAAACTTTATTTGTACCAGTCTACATTTTACTTTGAAGAATGATTCAAGTCTGTCAGTTTTGTAACTGACTAACTACAATTGATCCAAAGATATACAATGGATCAAAATAATTCGTCCCCTATTACGCATATTTCGATATAATCATAATAAGAACTCACGTAAACTACATCACGAGCACACGATTGTACAGTTTATTATCCGCCATTTACCTTAGACACAGAATTTGAATCATTTAGTGAAGTCACATATTGATTCGTCTTATACAGCCGCTATGAATTATTACACTCTTTTATTCATTAAAATTTCTTCCATCTCCGATTTCCATACCTTCCGATCAGCATTCGAACTTTCTCTGTCCCCTTCTCGCACTCTCACTCTTTCTTTCGTCCACTTTCTCTCTTTTCTCTTTCTCTCTCTCTCTTTTCTCTTTCTCTCTCTCTTTTATTTTATCTCGCTTTCTTTCACTCAATAATTTTTTTTTCAACGGTATGAATAGTAATAATGTGTAACATGACCGCGTGTGTTTAAATATTAAACGAGGACTATCCTTTAAGACCATTCGTCATCAAAGAAAACAACATTTTCTATAAACGATAGATTATCATTTTTCCCATAAATACAATGCGTCGTATGAAATTAATTCTTACCTACTGCTTGTTTTCATTATAGAATAGTAATAGTTAAAACAATCAAAATTTCGTTAAAAAAGCTTAATTAAGCCAAAAGAAAAATAATAATCATTGATTTAAAACAAATAAATTTATAGTTTAAGAAATTTTTAATCATCTTTTATCAATGAGCAAAGTATAAAATATAAAATCTAATTATACAGCTTCTTATATCTTATGTATTTCTTTTCACTTAAAAAAAAATTTAATTCTGCGCGAAAATCATTTTAGGAATATTAATATCAGTTCAGTTTAGTTGTTAAGCTTTTTAAATAAATTAGCTCTAATATTCCAGTTATTAAATACATTACATATTATTACCAAAATTTTCGTTATCACTACGAAATTCTTCCTTTTACATGAGTTCTTGTTTTTCATTTCTTTAAGCTTCTTGTTCGGTGCCTTACACATTACATATCCTCTAGAATCCGTTAAAAATTTTATGTACGTGCACCAACTGCACTTATATTCAAAGTAATTCTTTTCTTAAATCCAATCAGCATTAGCTCTGCTCTGGAAGCCAAAAAGGTTAAAGAAAATCTCATGAGTCGCTACAAAAATTCACAAAGATGATAATTCTTAGTCCATTGTCCTGCGAAGAGCAAATAAAAAATCTTTCTTTCGCTTTGTATTCGATAGCGGTTAGGTGGCGTGTGAAGGATGTGCTCATTCGTATCTGTGATGTGTGCGCCCAACGAACGAACTCACGTAATGTATACGCACACACGCGACTCTTACTTCCTCTTACTCTTATCGTGCTTCAGAGCTGATGAATGCGGGTGATGATGATGATGGTGGTGGGTCTTTAATCTGCTACCTTTAGGATGGATATCGCTGGCTTTATCGTTGATCTGGTGACGACTCGTTGAAGATGTTGATTCGTCCAACCTGGGCAAAACAATAAAAATGTTTTTGACGAGAAAAAAAAAATTACAAACACTCCTATCGCATCACTGGTACTTTTGCGCTTTTTTGAACAGCTGCGCTCAGCAGTTAACTTAATTAACAAAAGTAAGCTTTGATTTAAATATTACAATTTGTTGATTATTGTATTAGATAAAAAAAATGTATGTATTATTGTTTTTAGTGTTATTATGTAATGATAGGGCAGCCCAGCATTAATATTTTTATAATTAAAAAAATAAAATTAAAAAGGTATGTGTTAAATGATTTAAATAGCTGTTAGTGTGATTCTTTTTAAGTTTCTATACAATTGCAATTTCCGAACCTATATCACACACGCCCTTTTCACAGCCATCCGAGCTATTAATCAAGGTTATATATATATTTTTTCTTAACGCAATTAATCATTAGGGACTCTAAAATATAAAAGCAATTACGCTTCTATCAGTCTGTTGCAGTAGTTACTTTTATCAGTGGCAGTTAGTGTTCTTGCCCTGAAATACCTTACTGCGTTTTTTTTTAAATTTTTTTCAAATTTTTTGTTTATATTATTTATGAACATTAAATTCATAAATCATTTATGATTAGAATTATAGTTAAGTAGAATTATAAAGTTGTTATGGTTATCGATGTGATTTTGATGTTAATTTTCAAGTTGATTCAGCAAAAGCTCTTGGCTGTTGATTGTTTTTTTAGATAACGGATTCAAGAGACACGAAGATTTCAATTATCTTTAGTTTGACGAGTTAATAACGAGCAATTAAGAAATAAATTTAACTGTACGTTATTGATTGAGGCACTCCATTCACTGTCTTGGATTTAAGGACATCATTTTCATAGGACATGATTGTTTCTTTTCCGTTTTCATAAACTCTGAAACAAAAATTTACCAAGAAACGGTTAATCTTAATTCTACATTAAATTAATAAATTAAGAATAAAAAATATAGTCCAAAACGATTATCTTAAAAATATTTTGCAATCTGTTTGAATGAATTTATATATATTTTTGTATCTTATATATATTATTGTACATAGTTTATTTTTCAACTGGATTATTGATGTTAAAATGATTTATAAAATTAACTTAAATCATATGAATAATTTTATTTTAAAAAGTAAAGTTCTTAAAAACAATATTCCATTCATGAAATTTTTAATTTAAATAATTTAATACGTCTCTACATCTATTTGATTATTTTTTAATTAAAAAGGCATTGAATACTCACTTTTTAGTTGTAACTTTTTTGCCATTGATAAACCTTGTGGACGTACTTGTTCGTTTCATTTCAGCTCCGCCTCCACTGGGACCACCGAAATTTGTAAAGGTACTGAAAGAGGTAACGTTATTCATTCCATTGCCGCCACCGCCGACGCCGCCGCCACCGCCAAATATATCACCAAAAGGTGATCCGAAGAAACCGAATGGTCCAAAGAATGATGTGCTTAAAGTATTAACTGGATGGCTATGCCTATTCCCTCGTGAGTGACCATGTAAGCCTATAATTAAAAAAAATCATATTTATAAGAATATTCCATTGTCCCTGAATGAAACATGTTAAATAATTTACGCTAGTCACGTAGAGAAGTTATGTCCCTTGTATCTAGTTGCATAATCAAGTTAAAAATAGATAATTGTAGATTTATCATTATTGCATTTTAAAAATTTGTATAATTATTTTTTTTCAAGCAGATTGTTGATGTTTTCTTTTATATTTAACACTAATATAAAAATAACAACATTAGATATCTGTTTTTAAAAAAACGTAAAAATACAAATTTAAAAAATACGATAATGATCTATCTTCAATTGTCTATTTTTAACTTAATGATGCAATTGGATGATAGAAACTTAACTTCACTGCATGATTAGTGATCGAATGTAATAATTCAATATTTACTATTATGTTTTATTTAATAAAATATTTCAATCAAAACTAGAAATATGATAAAACTATTTGTTTCTTTAGAACAAAAACTTTTTTTTTGTTTTTTATTGATTTCTAGTAAAAGAAATAACTTGAAAAACCTGTTAAATTATTAATCTTTAATCCTCGCTTTAATCAATTATTATTAATGTAACAAAAAGTAAAAAATAATCTAACCGCAACTCTTTATTTAAAAATACACTCACCAGCAAACAAGTCATCAAATGGTGAATTACCGCCGAAAAATTCTCGGAATACATCTTCGGGATCTCTGAAGACGAATGCAGCGTCGAAGTTGAAATCGAAATCATCCTCATGACGTCTTTTTCCACCTGGCATTTGCAAGCCTTCTTTACCATACTGATCGTAAACCCGTCTTTTTCGCTCTGTAAAATAAAAATTCAATTATTAAAAAAAATCAAATCAGAATAATATTATGCTCTTGATAAAATTGAAATCGCAAAGTAAAAAATATAGATTAAAGTATTCAATTGTAAATAAGCAAACGTTTTTATGTTAACTCATTGCCTAATTAGCGTTAGTTAAAAAATGCTAATCAAACACTTTGTGTGAGTGAAAAAAAAATAGATTATAATGGTACATAAATGCATGTTACGCGTATAAATAACGATTGTCCGATAAAATGATAATTTCTCATGTAGCGCATCAGTAATTTGATGATACTGATATTTTAAAATTTATTCTGAAAAAAAGTGAAAAGTGAACGATCTAATATTCTTGCGCAAAATGTAGAGAATCGCAGGTAATTCTAAAACTAATAATTGCAACAGCGCGCAAAGCCAATAATATTATTAAAGCGAGCGATAAATTTTTATCTTACATAAGTTGTGAAAAAATTTAAGAATTTATAAGACTTTTATTATGATGAAATCGTTTTTGTGGCGTATATTAACAAAGCGTTCAAGATATTTGCAGATCAAGTTAATTTTATTTTAAACAAATTTTGTTACTTTTTAAATAAAGTTTATTCTTTAAATACTTAAAAATGTACAAACTATTGTATTCAAAAGTTTCTTAATTATATAAATATGAAAATATATGCAAAGTAGATTTAATCTTGTATCAAAGGTCAATTTTTACATGTTTATGTAAAGATTTTTCCGGCTAGTAATTTAAGTTAAACAAAGTATTAAACACAAATTATTATAGAAATTATTCTTCCGCTGGGAACCCTATACAGAGATACGACACATTTTATTAGATATACTTTATAAGCATAGATTAATAAGCTAGAAACACACATTGTTGTTTTTTTAATAAGGAAATAAAAAAAGCTACGATTCTCCTAGCACCAAGCTAGAAGTATGTATATTCTTTTTTTATGTGTATGTCAATCACTCTGGATAATTTGTCGACGTGTTCGATTTATATACCAAAAAAGCTCCGGAAGGGTGATTCAAAGAAATCTCGGTAGGTGAATCCTGTACGCGGCTGCTTCGTCGAGCCTCTCTGATAGACCCTAGATTGATCGTAGCGTCGCCTTTTTGAATCTGTATACAATCACAAATTGATGACTATCTAAACGCCCCCTTTTTCCTATTTCTTTTTTTTCTTTTTTTTATTCATTCACTTTTTCTATTCGCGTAACACGTATAAACAAGTACATATATATCTCAGTCTTATTGAAAACAATAAACAGTGATATAGCCTTGACCCTGCAACACCTTCGGATTTATTAGACTTATTTTTTTAACATGTTTTTTCATGGTCGAGTTTTCTAGAAGTGAAAGTGAAAGATTTTGCTTAGGTGTAATATACGAGGCAATGCGAAATAGTAAAGAGCTGATACGAGCGCGTATTGCTGATATTTTCTTTTTCCCAACTTACATTTTTTTGTTTTGTTTCGCTCGAATAATGGTTTATGAAATTACATTGTTGTGAAAACAATGTGAGAAATATGCGTGCTAGAATTTCGATGAACGAAATAATGTGAAAAGTGCATGGAATACACAATGCAAAATTATATTAACTAAATTTTGGGAATTTTCGTTTATAAAAATATAATAACTTTTCTCTTAATTGCGTGGGCAATTAAGTTAATGACAAACCTCGATTGACTTCTTTTATGCATATAGTTCAAATTCCCAACAGTTTTTAGTAATTCAATTAATTAAAAAAAAGCTCATGGTTTAAAAACATTTTTCTTCATCAAAGTTTGCAACTGGTATTAATATAAAATAGTTATTAACATTGCAACTTTAATAGCAAAGTAATGAAATAGCCTTAGCACATACAAAACTTTAATTCTTATTATACAGAGACATTAATGGAATATCCAATTTGTTCTTGGAAAAAGTTCCTTGTCTTTAATATTTTCAATTCCGTACCAGACGTATCTGTGTATATATATTATACTATATTTAACGATTGAAAGTTTAAATAAAAAAACTTATTTAATCAATATAATTTTACAATATACGCTGTTTATAAATACACTATATTTAGATTATGACTTATTGATTTTTATCAAGTATCAAGTTAGACCTTGTTATTATAGAAAATTACCCCTGTAATTTTAATTATCATATATCCTCGTACAAGAAAATTAAAATGTAAAACATCGTATAAAGTAGAAAGAAAAAATAAAAGAAAAAGTAAAAGAAAAAAATAAACAGTTTAACACAGTTACGTAGAGCGTATCATTGGTTTACTAAAAGGCTGTGTACTTCTTTTTTTTTTTAATCATAGCCGGTGTTTTAATAAGTCAGAGTAATGCAAACTAAGAAGCCAGTGCGATACGCATTATTCATCTTTAATTAGAAAATAAAAAGGAATATAGTATTTTAAGTAAGAAAAAAAAAGTTTGAGATGCAGATAGATGGTAGTGATGAGCTCACCGTCGATGAGGACTTCGTAAGCTTCGGAGATCTCTTTAAAACGTTTATTTGATTCATCGAGGTTATCGGGATTTTTGTCTGGATGCCACCTTAGCGCAAGCTTTCTGTATCTGTAAAACAAAAAATAACATTCATTAGAATTAAATATTTAATATTTTATTTTAATGAATATCAATGGCAATGCAATAAAAAATTAAATTAATAATCAAGTTGATTAGTTTATTTTAAAATTATAAAATGTTGATTATTATAGAATAAAAATTTTTAAGCAATATACAATCAGTTTGTATAAACAAACAAAAACAATTTAATTTCAACTTTTTATATGTTTATTTTTAAACTGATCAATAGTTGTAAAAGCTTCAGACTTTCGTAAGTAACTTTTTTCATAAAGTTTATCGCACATAATTAAAGTCTCATTTAACGATTAATTTAATGAAATAAAATAATAAAATTTGATTATAGTACTTAATTTAATGGTTAAATTTTGCCGCGTTTAATTGTAAAATAATAATAAAATTAAAGAACAATGATGCTTAGTAATAAGGCCATTGACCTGACCATGATGATGCATAATACCTAAAAATACGGAAGAGAGTTTATGGAACTGATGCTTTTAAAGTTTTCTCACTTTAGAGACTCAACTTTATCTTTAACATCATTCAGAAAATGCACTTCCGGGGGACCTTCTCTCTCCACTTCTCTTACAATTTTCATGACAAGTGAAGAAAGATTTTATTTTGGTAATTCACTAGAAATACGAAACTTTCAATTATTTGTCTCTTTGTTGTGAAAATTGTAAAAGTTTTATTAAATTAAAAGAAAATATTTTTTTCTTGACCTAGTTTACATTCCATAATTTGTGTTCTCTTAGAATGGAAGAAAAAAAATTATAAAATTTCAAAATACTGAAAGAGAGAATATGATTTGTCCTAAAAAAAATTCTAGCATTTCGAAAACACATCTTCTTGTCTAATTACTCCGCTTTCAAAAGAAAATCTACTATTGCAGTCTCTTCTCTCGGCGACACACAACATACATAAAAGACACATACAATGTATATGTATATATACAACTGTTAGTGGCCGTGAAATAGGTCAAAGACCTTTTCTTCGCTGGTTATATACTACTGCCGCGCAGATATAGTCAGAGAGAAGCAAGAGCACAACCTTTACAACATCACCATCACCACTACCAACTTACTATAATCCACACACACATACACACTTATACATACATAAAAAAGAGATATATATATATATATATACACGGATGCAACTTTAAAAGGGAGAGAAAGGCAATGTTTAAAAAAGAAGAGAAAACCTGCAAAGCAAAAGGCCGAGCTCTTGGAAACGAATAATACACTCAACTTCTTTGTACACATTGTTGCACACCCTAAGAATAAAAAAAAATTGAGAAAGACAGGGATAAAGATAAATGTTTAACAAATAATTTCTTAAAGGGATTCGTTATTCTTTAATTTTTTTTCTTATTTCTTGTATTTTTCTTGTATATAAAGTTCGCGGTGTTTTTATGGATTCACAATAACATCAATGAGTATTGTAGAATTAAAAAAAAAATAAATGTTCGTATGAGGTTAAAGCGTAAATCGTTAATTCATTCAGAGAGTCGTGTATTTTTATTAGGATGAAATGGACAGTTGTGAACGTCGTCACTTGAATAAATACATTCTTTAATTTTTATATTTTTTTGTTGAATTGTAGCTTGAAAGTTCTAGATATGTTATTGGTTTATTGGAAAACATGCGATACTGATAAATAAAACAATTGTATATATAAATTTCAATTAGAAAATAAGATGATGAGAGATGTTCGTAGAGAGAATTTTCTAATGAAAATTATCGTTACTATGATGGTGATTTTGAGACATTGTATTATCAGAGAAAGAATTATAAATTATCTCGATAAATATTATCAGTTTTTGAAAATAAAATTTATATAATATTTTAAATTATATCTTTGAGATTAAAAATAATTTTTAATGGAGAATTTTGTTCACGTTTCAATATAGATTGAAAAATGTGCTTTATAATACAAATAATTTGAAAAAAAGATTAATAAATAGCAAAAATAATAGCAAAGATTTTAATTTAAACACGATTTAGAAAATATTAATGAAATCAGGAAAAGGTTGAATTTGCAGAAGCCAAAATACTAATGTCATTGACGAAAAATATATATAAAACATCAATTCATCATGAAGTTACCTAAAAATATATTTATAATTTCACAAATATAAAGGTGGGACCAATGTTTTATGATTCATTCAAATAGTCAGCGTCTCGAAACTATTTAAATTTAAGAAATTTTTCAAATAAGATAATCGAATTCAATGCTTATCTAAATACGTAATCGAATACTCATTTTGAATATCTAAATCTTAAAGTCAAATTCGCACGGATGAAAATTTATTTTCGGAAAATATTTGATTTTTCATGATTTTATTTGCCTTTTTCTTAGAATTCGAATTACTGAACCCTCTTATATTATTGTTAAAGATTTGAACTAATGATAAAAATAATACTTATTTATGTCACAATCTTTTTGCAATAAAAACGATAAGTCGAGCTATCTTTTGTTATTTGGATTTAATTCTTTGTATGTTGTATAGTGAAATTTAACACAAAACAAAAGAAAATATTTGTTGAGCGATAAATATGTCTTTACTTTAAAATGTGTAATAGATAATTCTGTATTATTTTCAAAAATAAATAATTATTTTATAGTTTAAAAACATTAATTTATTACATTATTTTATTCTTGGTAATTTTATTATTAGTTTTATATTTACTGTATAAAACATAAAACTTTTAATTTTATTGTATATAATTACAATTCTTTTATGAAATTTTCTACTTCACAATTAAGTTTTATATTAATTATATAAAATCTATACATGTAATAAAGAAACTCTGTATTGATCAGTTTATCATTATCAGTATGTGTTTTAAAAAATGGTATTAGTATCTATAGGTTAGAGCTTAAAAGCGATAAAAATTTATTTATCACTGATTTCATCACATTATAAAAGTATATATTTATTGTAGTTAATAATCTTATTTTTTAATTATACATTACATGCTACAAGCAATTTCCAGAGGCCTAATGAATGGATAATATTCTACTAATTATAAAAAAAGTATAATTGCCAAACTTTATAAAAATTTTTGAGAACAAAATAATAACAATTAAAAATAAATTAACTTGATTCTTAAATTATACAAGACTTAAATGTTTACTTACGCTTTTTTGATTTCTGCATTGCTGGCTGTCCGGGTGACTTCAAGGATTTTGTAATAGTCCACCATCCTGACTACTGTTTATTTAAACAGTAATTACTCACTGGTAATCCCCTCTCTATCTCCTCCTTCAATTGATGTGTGTCCGAGAGATACTATTGTCGTGCGATTTTTTTTCTCTCAAAGCAACTAACCTGTCAAGCAGAAAAACAAAACATTGATTAAAAATTAAATTTTATCTTTTTTTGTTATGCATAAATATAGCACAATTTCAATTATATATATTTTCCGTTACGTTGAACCAAAAATAAAATAAAACAATGTACACAAAGTGTGAGAATTTTTAGAAACAGCTGACGCTCGTGAGATTCTTTGAGTTTCCAAGAATCATTACCTATTATAATAATAACAATAATAATAAAGTTTTGCGCTCGCAAGCGTACTAATTCAACTAATATTTTCAAAGCCACATAAATGTTTTTTTCCAATGTCAAAACATCTAATTAATAGAGAAAAGTAAACTTTATAATCGAAAATCGTTTAAAAAAGGCCGAGAATATACAAAAAGATATAGAAAGGTAGAAAATGAAAAAGAGAGGGAAAGAGAAAACATGACGCGTGTATAAGTAGAAAAAGACTTGCGGGCCAAAAAACGAAAATACGCTAAACTTAGCGACTCTTCGTAGTCTTCGGTATCCAGAATAGATCGAAATGCGGAGGTGGAGGTCACTTATTTAGTTATATAGTTATAGTTATAACATTTTGCTAAAAACGTGTGCAACTAAAATCACTTTTATATATAAGCACTTCAAGACTTTTTTTTCTTATTCTTCTTTTTTTTTAAAGAGTCTATAAGTGTGCGCTCTCAGAGTAAAAATGATTACTTCGAATGTTATATGCTTATTCTACCTATTGCTTGATCCGCTGCTTTTTCGGGATTACGTGTAGGAGGTGTTGCTGAGTGGTGAATGTGGTATTCGAGAAATCGTCAGGTGACGATGATATAAACGCTCGAATACTTTCTTAAAACAATAAATATTTTTAAATTATTCGCTTCAGTTAATGAAAGAATTTTCATTTACAGTGATAATTTTTTTTCATAATTACGTTTATGTTTTGAATTCCGCTCAAGTGAATTTCCTATAAAACAATTAATATTTTTCAAAATCATTGAATCCTTAAACTTTTAAAAGTATTTAAACTTAATTGTTGCGTGATTTTTGTAATAAATAGTATGCATTTATTTTTTGTTTTACACAGAGCAAGTCTCGTGCGCATTTGAAATTTCTGGCAATAACATAAACAATTAAAGCACCACGTCATATATGACGACGTTAATTTTTATTACATATACGTGGGTATTATAAAAATATTCCGCAGTCGCGACTATCAGAAAATTTTTCTATTCCTCAGCTATTCTTACTCATACTTCACTTTTATGAAGACAATATGGTACAGAAATTGAAGATCTTAGTCTTAAGATGAGATGAATGATGAAACTTTGTTGATATCCTACGTTACTTTTTGAATTTATTATATTAATTTTGCTCATTTTGCCTCTTTTTTATGATTCTAATTATTTTGGATAATTTAACATGATTTTTATTGGGTTTGAGAAAAAGAGTACTAACCATAACATTGTCCATATTTGACATTGTATTTTATCATTTCCATTTTCGGATTGTCTTTCCATATTTGGTTTGCCATTTAAATATCTTAATATTTCAAATTATATTTTAACGCTTTGCAGTCTTTTATCATATTTAATATTATATAATTGCTTTGAAGAATAATATTTATTATCCCTAATCTCTAAATAATCAAAATTTACCATGTATCAAAGTTTCAGAATATTTTTTGTAATTCAAGTGAATTGTTCCATATATATCTTGGAAAAAAGAAATAAATTGTAGAACAATTAAATTCTCAACTACTTTTTGCCATCGTACAATGTAGAAAATTAAAGCAAATTTCTTTGGTTGTAACATAGAATATAAATTTGTTACTTTGTAACGTATGTATATAAATTTGTCATACACAGAGAAAATACAACTACACACATATAACAACGCTATGCAGAGAATCGTTCAGCTTGGCGTTTTCGCGTTGAGAAACATCCTTAAAAGGCTTAAAGAAGCAATTGCCAGTCGATGTATTTGCGAAATACATTATACTGACACATATATATGTGTATATATACATATCGTTTAAGAATACGATTTTTGACATACTTTTTTTTCAACACTTGGTCAACTTTTATATCTGAAAAAAAAAGAAACGAAAGGAAAAAAATCATATGCGTGATATATTTTTTTTTATATTGGATGAAATTCAAAGCTTTAAAAAAAAGCGTTCTTGGATATTATCGTTTTGGACTTGAGATAAGTATTGCACTCGAGTAAGAGTATTTGAATGGAAAACATCTTGTTAATATCACGAAGCTACATAACTCACTTGCTCGAAGTGATCGACGAAAGCAACATTGTAATCTATTCAAAGCTGATAAAAATTAATAGAAGGCAATTTATTATTGCATTGTTTCGCGTGCTTTTTAAAAATTATTTTGTCTTTTCATATGGTTTTGTTCTAAATCTGAAAAAAAGATTTTTATCTATTTCTTAAATCGTTCACACTGTCCTTACCACTACTTTTTTAATTAAAAAAATTTTCAATGACAGTATGGACAAATAGCTACTGTAAATCTTAAAATATTTCTTTTCTTATTTTGGAGTAATAACCATTAATTATAATATTTCAATAATTTTAATTAAATAATTAATAAAACATAAATCATCTTAAAATATGAAAAAATAATTTATTTTTACATGGCAAAATATTTAAAAATAATATTTACATTCTGGCAAATCTATTTTCCTTTTAAAAATAAAACAATCTCAACTTTCATCATAAAAATAACCCGGTATACTACAAGATTTATTACATTTGATAATAATATTAATAAAATCAATTAATAACCATCAATAAAATCAAGTTGTAACGTAAGCGATACCTTGAGCTTTTCAAATTTGAAGGTGCGGTATGCATTTTATAAGAGACAGATGCATTGTATGTGTGTATACGCACATTTTAATTCTTTACGATGACAGGATTTAAAAATAGCCAAGCTACATACAAAAGCTTATTTTAGAAATTTCTTTAATCTATATATAGTTTAGTAGATAATAGCGTTTTATCGACAGTTTCTAATCTTATTGCGAAAAAAAGGAGAAAGAAAAAAAATGAAGTTTTACTTCAAGAAATAGATTGAAAGCGAGTTATTTCAACAAGGAAACAAAAATAAAAAGTTATGTTTCATCAGTTAAATTTATTGGCAGTTGGGCATCAATTTTTTTTTTATTTTGACCGAGAATCAAGTGAGAAAATTTGAATATGGAAGTGTATGTAAAGTACAAGAAAATAAGAGAAAATACGATTTAATGTTTTGGCAAAGATTTTTGAGTATTAAAAGATTGGATTATCTTTCATATGGTATATACAACTGTGGCTTATGTCACTGGGTTGTTTAACGTAATTTTCATTCAATAAAAAGTTATTTATAATTACTTTGTATACAAAAATAATCATAAATATCAAGAAACAAAAGAAATGAATTAAAAGAAAATATTTTCATTATTTATAATGAATGATAACAAGGCCAAAACTTTTACTTTTTTATTGAAATTATTTAGACGTAAGATACAACGTATCTAAAAAATTTATTTACAAAATGAAAAATTAGGTAACTTATAAAATCCCTTTTACGAAACAAAATATTATCCAATTCATAAATAAACTAAGCGAATCTCGTGTTTTTGGTTGCGCAATCGTAAATTTCATTTTTTTTATTACATACTCTTGTAACTGAGAAAAATACTTTTTCAAATTATTATTAATATACGAGAGAAAAACCTCGTACTAGAACTTCTATATAAAGTGCAGACAGCCAAGGATATCTATCTCAATGAAAAAAAAGAAGAAAAAAGAATTACCTACGCACAATAAGTATATAAAAAAAAATCTACAAAAAAAGACAGAGACGCACATAAAACGCGGCAAATTTAAAAATCATAAAGCGAAAGTAATCTTTTGCCCATACAACTGTCTATTTTTTTCTTAACAATAATAAACGTTAAAAGTTATATGAAGAAGACGAAGAAGAAAAAAAAAAATAATGTATATAATAACGATCAAGCTTTAACGCTGCATGACTCATGTCACTTTTGGATTTGGCCTAGAGCTGCTGCTTTTGCTGCTGGCTCTCCGCGAAAGAACACGCGGGAACACACACACGCGAGAGAGAGAGAGAGAGAGAGAAAAAAGAGATTTTCGATGACGTGGGTTGTGGTGGGCGCCTTTTGCTACCTTGCTCATATATACAACTTATAAATTCTCTATCTTTCTTGCTCCGACTTTTTTTTACGCATTTATTAAAGTCTTCTTATTATTATTTTTTTTTCTTTTTTACAATGTTGCGTCTCACGCCACACGTCCTTTTTTTTCCAATAGCTTTGAGTGAAGGTAAAATAATCATTAGTGTGTGTTGCACCCACTACTGCATGTGTATATCGAGATATATAATTTTCTTGGGTGAAAATTGGTGTGAAATTTATGATTTACAACATTATGTGATAAGACGGGTTTTCTGGTAGCACTGGTAATTTAATTTTAGGGTTTTTATACGTAAGAATGATAAATCACTTGTTAAGTTTAAGATTTTTTGCTCTTTTGATTCAACTAATTTTTTGTTAAATAACACTTTTAAATTACTCATATTTGTTACATAAAAATATTTGTTTTTATTATAGACTGAGAGTTAATTTTGGGATTCGAAGTAAATAATTTTTTTTTTATTTTAGACAAATTGATGTAATTTTAAACGACTATTTATAAATTAGAACCAAATTTTTTAAAAATATTTTAAAATAATGAAAATGATTTATTTATAAATAAAATTAATCCAAGGATCATCAAATTAGGTTGTGCTAATATTAAATTTACAAGACAAATACAGTATTTTTTACATACTAAAAAAAGAATTTCCTTAAACAAGTAAACACAAGAGATATCATTTCTACCCATACGTATAATTTTATCAATAATAAAAGATTTATGCACAATAATGATTAATTGGTAATTTTGCTTGCACATAAAAAATATTAATGAATAATGCAATTTGGCACTTTCTAGATGAATTAAAAATAAAACATGTTTTAAATAAGAATTACATACACAATATATTATTAGAAAAAAGGTAAACAAACTGTGACGTAAAAAAGTGACAGGTATATGACATAAGATTAATACATCCGACCCTTGGAAAATTCTGGTGGGGTTTGAAGTTTGATATATTGAATTTTTAATTTTATTTTAATTGGTATTTAAAATAGTGGATAATTAAAATTTTAAATAGGCAATAATTAGAAATTGGAATTCAGCTAACGTTGGAAACATTTAAATATAGTATTTATAATTTAAAAAACTATTTGTATTTTGGTTAAATTTTTTTTTCTAAAATTAAAAATATTTTTAAAAATTACTAATAATAGATGTTAAAAAAAAATTTTTTTAGCTGGTTTTTTTTTTAATTTTGCGTTCATTACTTTACAGTCAATCGAATTTTGAACGGATGATATATTGATTTTTTATCATCAGTATTATAATTGTTTGATTTTTTTTGTTTTGCTCATTCAAATTTTATACATTTTCAAAATTCTTTTTTTGTGTTTTGATTAATCGAACTACATCATCTTATTTTAAAAAAAATGTCGAAATATCAACAAATTTCTTAAACACATAATTTTTGTTAAAATAAATGAAACATTTACAATTTACGATCTTATTTAACATTTAAAATTTCCAATTAAAACATTCGTTCGGTTTCATATTTAAGTACATTTATAATTAAAGATAACGATTTTATTAATTAATTATTACAAAAACCGATCATGAGATATTCACACGTAATATTCGATTTTAATAATATAAAAGCTTTACAAGGTGATAGGTAATTATATTTTAAATTATTAAACTAACAATTTATTATGTATAACATATTGATTGCAAGTACATTTTATGCATATCTAATGCAAATTAATAAGGATATTTCTTTGAAAAAAATTATAACCATTTTTATTAAAATTTAACTTTTTAAAAAATTAACTTATAGTACAATTGATTTTCCATTCGTTTTTTTAAGGAAATTAAATAACCAATAATATTCAATCCCGTGCATAAGTAATCTCAATTCAAAGTTTCACCATTAACTCGAAGTTAAATTTCATAAGACAGTTCTATGCGTGTATCTACAATAAAAGTGTTACGTGCCAATTACAATTCTTCTCATATCGACTGCAAAAGCTTTTATCTTTTTCTTTTCTTTTTTTCTTTTTTATTCATTTTATCTAAACTATGATTAAACAGACTTCTTCCTAAGTCCTTGGGGTTAAAGGCTATAGAGTTTCCAACGCGGAACTTTACACACACATTTATATACCCAATCGATCAATAAACGATTCGTTTCTTTTTAATTCATTCGTTTGGATATGTATGCACAATGAAAGACTCGCTTTTAAATTGTACAAAATGTTCCGTTATATATGTGTATTTTATAAAAGATGATGGTGTCGATAAAAACATACTGTGACGTAACCCTAATGAATCTTTTTTTTTATTCAAAGTAACTAAAATCGATTGGATCCTTTTGTTGTTCAAATAAAAATAGATTATCGAATGAGGTTAGGGTAAACCTGTTGGTGAACTTTTCAATAAATTTTATCAATTAAAAATAATGATTAATTGTTTGTGTTTGAAAATTTATCAGTTATTTTTTTTAAAAAAATTCATAGTCTGAGCCTTTTCTTTCTTTTTTTTTTATTTTCTTATCCATCTAATAAATCTTCCGTCAGTTTGGTTTATAAAGTTTAACTGAGCTTACTCAACCGCAGTTGGTGTAGTTGTCGTTAAAAAATTCAAGGCTATTTCGAAGAAATGGTATATATCATCGATGGACTTATATATTATCTATATACCAAGTACTTTTACTTATAGTCTCTTTTACTCGTAATAATTATAGTTAAGAAAAACGTTCGACAATTGAAAGAAAAAAAAATTATCTACAAAGTTTCATATCAATATATTATAAGATAACTTTTTAGATATGTACTTTTTTATATGTAATAGTAGGTTATGTGTCTCTGTTTTGTTAGAAAGAAAAAAAACTTTAAAAATATATCAGTATAAGCCTTAAAATAGAGGCAATCAAACATATTTATTGAACATTATGGCCTATTTGTTTATCGTTAAAAATTGATTTATAGCATGCCTATTCAAAATAACCTATAAACCGTAGTTATATTTGAGTTCAGAATTAGATATATCTACCTGTTGATTTGGAAATAAAACGAAAAAAAAAAAAAGAAATGAACAAAATGTTAAAAGATTACACACCTTATTTCTAAATACGAGCGCAATCAAAATAGCCCAGATAAAGACATGATTGTGCTAAAAATGAGATCACTAAAAATTGAAGACCAATTTCTTCCTGTTTACAAATCATCAGAGCAAACATTAAAATGCTACCGTTGATCAAATTTACCGAAATATATAAGTGTAACGACTAAAAAAATGGAAAATTCAGTATACATAGACACGCGAGTAAATAATTTTAGGGTGTGCAAAAAGGTGTGAATCGCAATCACACAAGCTAATAAATAAAATAAAACAAAGTAAATAAAGACGGATAGATAGATATTTAAAAAGAGATAGAAAGAAGAGAGATGTCGTGCGAAAGGCAAGAAGCCGGTGGGCGTCCTCAATGAGACTAGCGCGTGCGCGAGCCTGACGTCAGGCTTACATATTTGGCCAGCCAGTATTGCCGGGACGATGGATTTTTCGTCTCTAAAGTGCGTTTTGCTGCTGCTTCTTATACTTGTATGCAATATATTTATAAAAAAAAGAACGACTATCGACATGATTTTCGTAACGAAAAAAAGTTTTTTCAAACAAATTGAAATGAAAAAAGAATATAACATGAATGTCTGAAACAGATTGACAGCTAAATGTAGTATATCGAGATTAAAGGATGTAATAGGAATGTTAGCTATGCAGTTTGGATTACGATATTTTGTAAGAGAAATAATGCTGACAATTATTTTTTTTTGTTCTTTCGAAACTGGTTGATGTATTTTTTTAATGGTTAAATTTTTTTTGTTTCATATCGAATGCACATATCGAGATATAGCGTGTATATATAAAGTTGAGAGCACGTGTAATTGGCACTCTCACAATATATTTACTTGAAACTGTGTCAAAGCATTTTTATAGGTTAGAATTAGAAACATTGAATCTCGATGTATTTGGAACAGTAATACACTGTTTAAGTAATAGTTTGCGCATAGAGAGGAGAAAGAGAGTTTTATTTTTATTTATGATTTGTATTTTTCATTCAACGATTGAATATATTTATTTTGTATATTAAACAAACATTAACCATTGCCATAATTGGTGACTTATGCGAGCTTTTTTCGAACAGTCATAATGTTTCATTCAAAAAATGATATAATTATGAAATAATCGGGTTTCTTTTTTTTTTTATTTTAAATTTCGTTATGAAACGAATGACTTGTTATAGAGTATTGTTGTATAAATAAAGAAAAAGTATTTAAACAAATTTGATTTTTTATCAAATGTATGGCATGACTTATATAAAAAGAATAATAAGGATCTAAAAAATGTGCGAAAGAAAGCACACGATATGTTTCTTCATTTCTATAAATAGTTAAAATTTTACTCATACATCAAGCTGTCGATAGCGAGGTATACATTTTAATCAATTATCGAATGTTTCCTTTTCATTTGTAATCAAAACATTACATCAGTTTAACGCAATTTTTTCATGCCAATTTGTTCCTCATTAATTTTAAACTGAAACGTGTGCCACTATAGGAGCAAAAAGTAATTCTAGCGCTTTTCATGCGTCTATCCATTAGTTAAATGAAAAAGAGAGAAAAAAAAAGAAGAAAAAAACAATTTAGTTTTCATTGTGTGTTGACCTCGTTGCAAAGTCTCCTAATGTACATACAAGAAAAACTACTGCTGCGACACCTTTTATAATGAGAAAGTTGGCGCGACTTTCACAAATATATATAAGTTGCACAGGCCAACCAGCTGTGCAAGTTTGTATAATGACAACCCAACGACGCAATCTTTATTCTGTTAATGGGTACGCAAGAACATTAGATGATGATGTTAGTGATTATGATGATTTTGTATATTTACGCGGGAGGAGTACTGGTTCTTTTTATGGGAACGTCCCGCTTTCCGAATTTATAAGAAAGACTCATCTCGTATACGAGATTCAATAAAAGATTTAGTCTTTTGTAAAAACCGTTCACCAGTTTCTTTCTTTATGATTGTCTTGTCTTACGAACCGCCTTAAATTTTTTTTCTTTTTTGTGGTTCGCCCAAGGCCGCTGGAAGGATTCCTTTTGTCACGTAATATAGTAACGTATATCTTTTTTTTGAATGACCAACGGAATTTTCAAACTTTATTTTTTTTTGTTTGTTTAATGCAGTCCGAGTTTTTATTTTACACGTAGACGGAATTTATTAATTATAGGAAATAACTGAAAAATCCAGTTATGATGAGGATGTTGTATATGTAATTTGCGGTAAGGAATAAAAGTGACTCATTTATCGAGTGATATTCGGTTTTCATTTTTTTTTTTTCTTTCCTGCGTCTCATCATTTAACGTATATATTACACTATATGAAAATCGGTGACTCAATTCTATTTTCTGAATTAAATTAGTATACAGCTATACCAGTAAACATACATTGTTTTTGAATCCCAAACTTAAATACCAATTAATTGCATTTAATTTTAAAACCAACCACTCAGCAACATTGTATTATTTGATCTTTGAGCATTACACCAAATATTTTCACCGCGAAATTCGTAAACCTCGTTATGTATTCTAAATATTTACAATTTAAAATATATTCATAAAAGTGAAAATAATTTATCGAAAAAAATAGCTGCACGTTTTAACTGTATAAAAAGTAATAAATTTTAATTTCACGCGTAACCGTTATATATTATAATAAATGTAAAATAATTCAAGTGAAAATTTCTCAGCCTCCGCAACTGAACTTCAATTTTTTTTTAAATATTATTTTTGTACAGTCACGGTTTTGAAACAACTCTTTAATAATTTTTTTTCTTTTACAACAAGTACGCACATGTCAAAGTATTCACAGCATGACGCATAAGTCTTAATTCAGAATGAAATAAAGAAAATCGAGTTTTAACATTCGGAAACGACAAAAAAAATTTACATTGTCTCAAAGAGATTTTCTCACGCTGTGCTCGGTATCGAAAAATCCACATCATCGCGTAATATTATACTAAAAAAATCTTTTCGTAAACTATTTCACTTGAAAAAAAAAATGTCATCAAACTTTTAAAATGATCAGTAATTGCTAGCGTTAAAATCTGACAAATTTATTTTATTTTTTAAACATATAATAAAATTCGAATCACAATAAAAGAAACTAAACTTACGTGTAATTTACAGTAACAGCACATTGTACGTCTAATTTAGTTAGAAAAAAAAACGGACGTTTCGTTACAGCTGCGTAGATACGCACACATAATTTCCGGCTAACGGACAAAACGTACACTGGCCTCTTTTATTATTACACGTTGGATGGGTATATTCACGAAACTCGCGCAGAATCGCGCGAAACTCTTTAATAATTATTCCACGTGCGTCGTTAAAAGACGTTAGCTACTGTTGAATATAAAAATCAGTTTTGTTATTTTTATATGTATTTTTTTTCTTTTTGTTAAAATTCCTTTTCTTTTTCTTCTGTCTGCTGTATTATAAGTTTAGCATTTGAAGTGGCGAATTATGTCTTGTTTTGATTTGGCGCATTATCAATTTGGCATATTTTCCGGATGCGGAAGGCGGCGAAAGAAAAGAGCGCACATACGAAAATCCAAACTTTTTAAAACAAGGATATATACAATGGCAGCTATAACATATAATTCATTCGCGTGCGTTTAAAGAATGAAAAAATAATTTTATTTTTTTTATTTTTTTTTAAATCAACAAATTTCATAAAACAAACGGTTATGCGTGATTCATAATGACAGAGACAGTTTTTTTCGTTCTCTCGTTTTTTTTTTTGTTAAGAATTGATCAAAGATTAAGAGGTTGTTGTTTAATAAAAAACTTAATTCTCAAATGAAAGTTTTTCGTAATATTCTTTTTACGGTGGATATGGAACGGATAACTTCTCTAGCTACGTGAAATTATTGGTTAATAATTGTACGTTTGTAATTGCACAATTAGAAATCGATAATAATTAGCTTGATGGGTAGTATTTACGTTATTTTTAACTTATAAACATAATTTAAAACAATTTTATTTGTAGAAACAAAAAGAAAAAGTTACTATATTTTTAATTTTAATGCTTACTTTTATAATTAATGTTGCAATAGTGGTATCTCTTAACGAACTTATAAAATATATTTAAAATTTAATTAAAAATGATGCTGAAAAACAAAATGAATAATGGATTGTTCGAGCCGTTATGAAAATATAATCAATTTAACAACTGAAAAAACGGTTTAAAAAATCTTATCCTCATACGCAGTATTGCACCAACGATTCGTTTCATGTCATTTTTTTTTAAGCGAAAAAAAGTGGTTTGTAATAATCGAGAAAAAGTTATATACCCGTTCCAAAAAGTTTTTCCACGCTTCGTCAAACGGCATACATAAACATTACTATACATTGTGTATATTCATATCCGAGTGGCTTTCAGTGCACTGTAATATTTAATTGTATACGAAGTGTGAATCATGCAAACGAATGATAAATCCACGGAACGGTGATAATGAAAAAAAAACCAAACGAACAAGTGTTGCCAGACACAAATGAAATCGATTGTATTTGCGTATTGCATGAACAGTTATCGATGATTTTTTTTTCGTTCTTCAGTTTGTCAGTGTTATTAGGGATGAATCTTACCCCTGAAGGAAAACAGATAAGCAGAAAGTATTTGAAAACGGAAATATTGAAATTAAATATATAATTTAAATTGAGGAAATTGCATGGCTAAAGTAAAATTAAAATCTTGTTACTTTCTTAGAATACTTATGAAATGTTATAAAACGAAATCAATATAAATAGTTTTGTATAATTAATTTTTCATTCGTATAAATATAGCTATTATTTAATTACATTCACATTTTGTAACGTCTATTATTGAAATAATATGCATGTGTTGATAAAACACAAACTACCTAAACAACGTCAATGAAAAGCAATGTTGATGTCCAATGTTATTCCGTAAATTAATTTAATTTCCTTATTTACAAAAATCTTAATATCATTAATGAAAAAACTTGATGATTTGGCACAAATGTTTATTTTTAAATTTATGCAGCTTGAAAAAATTTTATTTCAGATTTTAAAATTAAAAGTTATGAAAAATACTGACATTTAAAAAAATAAAATTTCAAATAAATTCAAGTAATTTACTTTAATTAATCGATACAAGCAATTAAAAATGCTTTAAATTCTAATTCATATTTTATAAAATATTGTCCTACTTTTTATATCTAACACAAGTTACACACGACAATAGAAAATTACTGACCGTAAAATACTATTAAAGACTGACATTTCATAACTCACATTTAGCTAGAAAAAAAATATATGAACTGTTAACAACAGAAAACTTTTAGTAAAAAAAAATTTATAATTTACAATTTTAAATATTTGTGAGCTAAAATTCTTAGTATCATGTCTGTTAGTTAAAAAATTTCGCATTACAATCTGAACATGTATGCTACACCTACATATGCACTGATCTCGCGTCGGTGACCGGATCCCCTCGGTTCAAGGATACTAGACAACGGCCGCTTTTGCTTTGTATATTATACGACCCTTGGTAAAAAAATTTATAACTTATCCTCTTATACTAAAGTTGATATAATTCGTTGTCTCTACTACTACTGTTATTATTATTATTATCCAGATTGTCTTTGTAGGCGGTTTGGTCGTTGATCTTGCGAAAAAAAAATTTGTATTTCAAGTGATTATTCATAAAGCCCTAAATGGCATATAATATGTGAAAGTTGCGCGAAACTGCGTAAATTGTAATTTCGTCGAGTTTTCTCTGTTACATATAGCATACCACGTAGTACCCGTATATCATATGCAATATTCCCTCTCACTTATTAAAGTAAGGAAATAAGTAAATTGCATTGCACGTATACTATCGATCGGTATGCTATACCTAAATAATAAAAAATATATATAAATATATAAAACTATCTAAAAAGTTTCTTTATTTCCTTCCCCTCACCAATTACGTGTATATCAGTGAGAACAAGAGATAACCGTTTGTGGAGCCAATTAGGCTCAATCGAATTCACGCGACTAATGATTGCTAAACACTGACGTTTTGTTATTAGAACGAGAACGAGTCGAATTAACAGCTATTGTTGCATGACTGTTATATATTTAAATTAGTTATAAACTGACTGCATTAAAATTGATCAAATAATATATATTTTTTTAAACGATAAAAAGCTTTAAATTTATTCATTAAAATCAATTATAAAAATGCATATTTTATATTTATGCAACATTTATAAAGCTTCGTACATACATACATCCTGATGTGTCTCTCGTAAATTATTAAATTGCACATGGCTGTAATATAAATATGAAAATTGCAGGTATATTAACGCAGTTAAATTATAGGCTTAACCGCGCATTAAAAAATTAAGAGGCATGACCAATACGCAACCGCACATCTTTATATCTAAACTATAGAAATTAAATGACAAACCCGAAATAAGAATAACAATAGAAAAAATCCAAAAATAGAGTGAGGATAATTTATTATATGAATATTGCATCCTCAGGGCAAGTCTATTTCACACAATAAGACTATGAGAGAAATAAAAAAATATATCCAAAGAGTATATAACTGAGCCAAACATCGTATGCATGTGAAGTTTAGCCTCTCCTTTTTCTCTCTATGTATCTCTATCTTTTTCTTAAACCGTATTCTATTCTTTCCTGCTTCTCTATGTATTATGCACGGCTCAATTTTTTGAGGTTAAGGGCGACGCGTCGTTTGTTGAGTTTGATGTAGGCATTATATACGACAATAATATTCTCTATCACTTGCAAAACTCACGACAAGGTTTATTTTATTATAAAACAACATTATTATTGACGGTAATTGATCATTTCGAATGTTTTATATTTTATTGTACGGCACTATATACATATATACACGTAAGAATTAAATTATCGGAAAAAAATATATACACGTTATTTTGAAAATGAACACTAATTTGATACGCGAGGGTAAACATACAGGTTTGTTCTTACGGTTTTAGCGACCAACTGTTGGTTACGTAAAATGTTAAGAAAAATTTATATATATATATGAATGGTGGACTGTGATTAAGAATTATTATTTGTTTACCTTGATTGCGACGATTGAAATATAGAAGGACGATTAAGATTGTGTAAAAGGGTTAAAAGTTGTATGGATGAATTTTACAATGGTTAGATATTTCAAAGGAAAAATTTTCAGTCAATGAAAAATACAATGTTTAAAATAAAAATAGAAACATTTTTAGATTTATAATTGGATTGGAATAAAAAATAAATATTAATGCCGGAAGGTTGTTGAATAGTTAAAAAAGTCACTGACGCAGTAAATTCTAAATATTAATGAGGAAAAGTGAAAGAAAAATTATTAGAACACAATATTAAAAACGCGCGTAGACTTTTCACTTAATTAGCTAATGTATCGCGCTTTCATAAAAATCATAACAAAAACTGTTTTAACAGTTAGCGACAATTTTATTGCAGCTGTACATGTAACGTATGTATATTAAAAAGTTTTATAGCACAAGGTATGTGTACTAACGCCAAATGTTTACTCAAACTTTTTAATTCTATATTTTTTCGATGATTTTAAATTTTATCTGAGAATACGGATTAAAATACATTAATTTGATAAAAAATACAGTCTTTAATTTTATTGTCATTTATTGTTAATTTATTCTTTAAAAAATATCGATAATTCATTTTTGTCACAATTATTAAAAAAGAAAAAAAAAAATATTTAAAATTTTAGTTTCTATTTTAGTTTTAGGGATGCACGTGGGCAAGGTGATAATTTCTAGAAATTTCGAGTTTTTAAAGCGTGCTAAGCGCGCGCGCAAATCTTCCAACGTTTATACAGACGATCGATCAAACACACAGCGACATATGCATATACACAGGAAAACTACTAATACAAATAAACTACACACATTTACAAATACATAAGTTAATAGTTAACTTTATCTCACAAGTAAAGTCATGAAATACCTCAATACCGTTTGATATACTATCGTTCCAGGTCAAATTTAATCTTATATTTCTCGGTTTCGATACGATTGACTGCTGTATAAGAAAAGAAAAAAAATCTTCGATGACTATGTATAATATAACAATTGATTTACGGAAATCGAAACTGGAAGTAAAAAAAAAGGAAAGGAAAAAAAAAGAAATCAACCACCTGACGAATCGTGCAGGTGTCGCGGCGTGTTACTCGTAAATTTCCCAATTTTTTAATCTCTCACGAGCGTAATTTCAATCATGGTCGCAATTAATTTCGTAATTACGTACGAATTGAATCATCAGGAAACACCGTATAAGAAAATTTCACGGTAAACAAGAGGAAATAAAAAAAAATAAAGATAATAAACACTGACCAATCGGCCAGTAAAATATAACAATTGTACTTTCATAAAAGGAACGTAGTTACAGCATTTAATTATTCATGCCAGAAAAATGTATTCGAAAGGAACTACCTAATTCACTTTTTTTAAAAAAGAATAAAGGCCCAAGCGAATTCCAACAACATTTTTAAAGCCATGCACTGAGTGTAACCTAAATCTACGACCTAAGCCCGTCTAGTTTTTCCGGTTTTAAGACAGATGCAAGAGTCAAGCTGGCAAGCGAGGCAAGGCATATAACAAATCGATTTCCTCAAGAGGAACGCCACTTCGACATAAGGGTTAGGAAGAAGAAGAGGGAAAAGTCAACCTTTAAAGCTTTCTCTTGTCCCTCTGTCATCGTGATGAAGAAATATTGTACGTTGTCCCTGTTGCTAAACTGCTGTTCATACTTTTTCCAGTGTATAATATGAAATGTAGAAATGGTACATAATACAATTGATAGAGAGAAAGCGGAGTGAATTGACAGAGTTACAGAGAAGCTTTTTTTTCTCTTCATTTTTTTTCGATGTTCATTAGTCGATTAATTTACAAGTCGGAGTGTGTATAGATATATGTATTTTATAAGTTTGCATGGAATATTCCCATATAACGACGTAATATACTCACGTCAGGAAGAAAGATAAAAGAGAAAGAGAGATAGAAAGGTTGAGAAAATAAAGTCCAGCGAATGTATAACGAACATAATATATGTTATACGGTATCTGGAGTTTATCTTTTCTAAATCATCTATTCTTTCATTGGCCGTTGTTGTCTTTTTAAAACTCACACTTTTATTTTCTAACACGCACTGAATTAACAACAGCGGCTGATTATTATTTTATTTATTAATATATGTATCCATGCATCGCAGGTGTAGAAAGAGAGGCGCACGATTATTGTCCACTTCATGTTACATAGATTGTAATACCTGCCCCCTTCAAGATTGAAATAATGCACACTTAATATATCTATATATATTTGGGCAAGCTGATGACAACGGCTTTTAACGACACTTGTAAAAAATACATTATTTTTCTTTTTTATTCGTTCGTACGCCCCTTATTTTTTAAAATTATTTCTACTCATTGCTTATATAGCTTGCTACATTACTCACTTGAATATAAATTTTTTTGCTCTACTCACTTGATGTTGAAAAATAAATTCTTGGTTATTTTTTTTAACGACGCACAGCGTCAACGTTGTTGTTTTAACTGAAGACCTGCCCTCCCTCCTTTGCACAAATTCACAAGGAAAAATAAAAATTGACTTAACTTATGTATATAAATAAAAAAAGAAAAACTTTTAGTTTACGAGATAGAGAGAGAGAGAGGTGGAAGTTTCTCTACGGAAATGTCTCTTATCACGAAGTTGGCCACAGACTGGATTATGGAGAGACGATGCTTTTTCAGGCTTTGCTTGTGTTTTCTATTATTAAGTGCGCATGCGCGTTACTCTTTAACAACGGGGGGAAATACAAAATGGCTGACTTATGCGAGGACCCCTCTATTGCTTTACTTTAAAAAGTTCCCCACCTTTTCAATTTTTATATGTATTATATACCTGTACTATTTGTATGTGTTTCTCGTTCTTTCTACATATCTATATATTTCTTTCTTTTACCAATGTTTTAAAGAAATCGTTATTATGGTTAATACAATATTTTCTTGGTGCACTTACCTCTGATGTAATTTTTTATATATTTTTTTATAAAAAAAAATAATGATTCGTTGCAGGAAATAAGCGACTGATTTAAATGCTCTCACTTGAGTTTATTTACTTCAATTTTTTTTTGTTTCTTTTCGTTTTTCTTAATGCACAATACACGAGAGACAAATCCAAATTATAAACTGATTTTGATTCACTTAATTAAAAATAATAAACGAGCCAATAAAAATGTGATTACAAAGTAATTTAAAAGCAATGTAGAATTTTGAGAGACCGAATAATAAATACAGATTACGGGGACACCAATACCGAAGCTCTCTGTCTCTGTCTTTTTTCACACGCACACATAAACAAGCAATACACAAAGTGCAAGGCGAAAACCTAATACTATATCTATGCTAGAGAGTAAAATTAAATTTTACTTACTCCCTCTATACACGTCCAACATATTTTTTTTTCAACAAATTGAAAATGTTGTTGGCATTGGATTGGTCGTTAGGTTTGGATAGAAAAAAACGATTGACGCGCCAATATGTATTAAGCACTGTCGATAAAGAAGAAATTAATGTTTTTTTTATATGAACAGAATTACAAAATTATCTTAACTTGATTAAATTTTTATATGGTGATGAATCTTAACTAATTTAATAATATTAAAATTATGTTAAATTATAAACATTAAAAGTTATCTTGACCAAATTAAAAGATATAATCATAATCTATGTGTACAATCACACATGCGTGAGAGACTAATTGTAGCAGAACAGTTCCTAACCTCACTAACTAAAATCTGATTGATGAAAATAACGTGATTAAAAATTATGTAAAGTTATTTTCAAAAATGTACTAATTTATAGAAATAAAACTACTCTTTTCAATATCAATTTTGCAGTAATAAAAAATGCTTCGTAGTGAGATTTTGGGATTGTATAAAAATCTTTTAAGGTACGGGGAAAATCTAAAATATACTGACAAAAAATACTTTGTTCATAGAATTAGAAAATCATTTTTAAATAACAGAGATTTGACGGATGAGGGCGAAATTGAGTTTCATTACAAGGTACTTCATTTATAACATATTTTTTATTAACAAACTTTCTTTAACAAAATACTGATTTTTCTTTTCTTTTTTTTTTACAGAAAGGATTAATGATTTTAAAACACAGAAAGGTCGTTTAAAAAAATGCTCTCAAGAATTTCTCAGTTATGCAATTTACATCTTCATCCACACACTATTATTGAGAGATATATATATACAACTTCATACAATTTAAAATCTTTAAAAAAATACATAGATTATTCAAAAGTACCAAAAATTAATGATGAAGATCTTGAAGTACAGTATGTAAGAGGTAGCGGACCAGGTGGTCAGTCAACAAATAAAACAAGTAATTGTGTTGTTATGAAACATGTACCAACTGGTATTGTTGTTAAATGTCACGAAACAAGAAGTCAGCTTCAAAATAAAAAAATCGCAATAGAACTTTTAACTAACAAATTGGATGTACATTTTAATGGAGAAGATGCCGTTGAAAATCAAGAGAAAAGAATTCTAAAAAAAAAATCATTAAATAGAGAATATAAACAGAGAAAAAGAGCTGCTTTAAAAGCAGAATTCAAAGAAAGAGAGGGGCTTGATTAACAGTTGTGTCGTTATTTGTAAATATATAAATAAAATTTTTATAAAAAATAAAATAACAAGTCATTTTTTTATATGGAAAATTCAATTTTCTTTAATAATCACTTGTTCTGTATTTTTGACAGATTTACAATATTTTTTCTTTCAGTTAAGGTATTTAGGTGTTTTTCTTGAATTAGAGTAAATCTTTAGTACCATACTATCGAAATTTTTTTCCAGATTTTCGCACTTTTCTATTACAGATGAGTTGCATAAAAACAATTGATGAGAGTAATACTAAAAATTTGCTCAATACAAGGCTCTATATTCTATATTTTAAAGTAGTTTTAAAATATAGAATGTTACATACATTTTATGCATCTGATAACGAAATGATTATTCTATAATAAAGCTGTATTATTTGCAGTCTTGCATACTCTAAAAAACACCTTGATCATAGTTGAGAAGTTATTGCAGTACTGACTGTTTGCACGTTTACTTTAGTACTTTTTTGTATAAAAAAAGATCATCTACCTACAAAAAGAAATTATACAAGAGGCAGAAGAATATCTTCTGATTTTTTACGTTGTATTCATAATAATTTAAAACTCTCCATTTTGTTTTTAAACGATTGAAGAGCTCTAAATTCAATTTCACAGTTAATATACTACAAGTTTACATTATAAAAAAAAATAATTATTAAAACACAATACAATAAAAATAATTATTATTATAAAACTGTGAAGACCGCAATCTAAGAATGTACAATATCGCCAGTAGCAGCAATGCTGTTACAAAACGAGAGTAAAAATAATATAATAATTCGTTAATACAATGATATATTTGATAAATTCCTAAGTGCCTTCAGTGTTTAAATACTACACATACATAAATACCATTTGTACAAAATGTACACGAGCGAAGACCGTTCTTCTCAGGAAAAATTGACAGTTGGAAGCTCATCAACATCTGAAACTTTTCAAGTTTAATACAAAATAAAAGAAAACGAAAATTTAGATGCTTAAGCTTCAACTGTTTTTAATCCATTGTCCTGAAAACCGTCGTTTCACGGGACCGTGTCTGTAACGTTTTTTCGGCGGTTGCATAGACGACCTAGGTGAACTGGAACTTCTTAATCTTCGATTGCTGGCTACAGTTACTGACAGTATACTATTATCCATATCCACCTGATCTTCAATTTTCATTACCCTTACAACAGGTTGAAAGTCAATACTTGAACGCCTTCTATCTACGTCTGATAATGGCTCGATAGACGGCGACACTCGTTCTGCCAATGCCGGATTCATTTCACCGTTTGGCAGTTCTGACGAAATGCTGTCGTTTCTTTTTACCCTTTTTAATCGTCTTCTTTCGGTTGCTTCTAAAAAAGACTCCTTTTTGCCATTTTCATCTTCAAAGATAACTTTGGAATGCGTTCGATTGTTTCGTTGAAACTTTTTTGACTTTTTTTGGCTTTTTTTGGCTATGACATCGTCAAGATTCAAAGGAAAATCTTGACTTTCACTGTCAGCTTTTTGTTTTTTGGGAGATGAACTAACGTTACTATTTCGTCGACTTTCAATTTCGGCGTGATGAGATGCTTCCGAAGACGTTGTGTTATTTCGTTGCCGTTTACGCGTTATTTTCGGTGACGAAAGTTTATCGTGTAATAACGAATTTGCATCCTTTGAATAGAGATTCTCATTATTCGACAAAGACTCTTCGGAATCTTCGCTGATACTCGGTAATGTTCTCATTTCTTTCACGCTATGAAGCTCAGCTTCATCTTCTTCAGTCTTACACTTATCAAAACTTTCGGATCTCTTTTTACGTGGAGAAATTTCATCACCAAAAACTGATTTAAGCACACTTTTACTTTGCAGTTCTTCTGCGTCTTTAGTTTCACTATCTTGTACATGTTCTTTGCACTCCTTGATTTCTTTATTTTTAATCTTTCGACTTTTTCCTTTACACTCAACTGTATTGAGTACTTGTTCGTTCTCTTTGCCTGTTACAAGTTCTATTTCATTAACTTCTTCTTCATTGGATGCATGAGATGAAGCATCTTCTAATGCTTCTATAATTATTGGTTTCTTTTCATCGATAATTTCTTCTGCTTTTCTTTCCAAGTCCAATTCCTTTTGCAATTCTTCTCCTAAATTTTTTATATGTAGCTTTCTTCTCATTTTATTTCCTGGCCAACCAGTCTTATTTTTCCTCTTTTTCTTACGCCTCCTTAAGGGGAATTCAGTATACAACTCTCCGCATTCAGAACTGGCGCATGAAGAGTTTTCTATACCATTTGGTGGTACACAATCATGACAATTGTCAAGTAATTCCAACAAATTAACTGGAGGTCCTTTGGGTGGAACTTCGGGTGTCAGAACAACATCCTCTGTGTTCTTGAGAAGATCCACCTCAAATGAATCCATCTCTTGCATATCGTTACTACTTAACATTTCATCAAGGTTTTTGACGATCTGTTTTAAGTCCTCATCAACATCAGATTTATCCGAGCTTTTTTTCTCGGATTTGGCAGTTTCACTAGCTTGTTTAGATCTAGGCTCCTCTTCTATAGTATTAAGAGCTTGTTGTTGCTGTTGTTGTTGCTGTTCTCTTCTTCTAATTATTGTAGACATTATCGCTAAAGTAGACGCATGACATCGCGGACTCTTTCTGGGAGATCGAGTACCTAGGTTTAAGTGACCTCCTCTGCTTCGACCTCGTTTTCTGTGAACACTATTTTGAATACTTTTTTGCAGAATTTCATGGAAATTCTCAATTTCATATGGAAGAAGGAATGGCTTTTGCGTATCAATCTCACTAAAGAAATGATAGTATTCTTCACCTTCATCTTGACGTTGGTACGTTTGATACCATGGTTCGGATTTAGGTACAGCTTCAAAAGAGAAATGCATTTTTTCAACTTCCGGCGATGGTTTGGACGGATAAATTTTTTCCGCAACTTGAACTGTAATTGTTTCCTGTTCCAGTGATAGTGTTGCATCTTTTTCTGGCATAGGGTCACTAATACCAGTCAGAGGAGCTTGATACCTACATGAAAAGAATGCGTGATTTTAACTATTTTTTAAAAATATTTATGATACAATTTATAAAAAACATTATTATTTATCAGTTAAATCATTAAACATGAATTTTTTAATCATTACAAAGTTTTCTTTGATTTTTCAAATAAATTTTTATTTATTTAAAAATCAATATATTCAAACAAAATATTTCAATTAAAAAAATTTTTCTTAAATTGATTTTGTTATCAAAATATATTTATAATATATAACTATACTTATAAATGAATAATAAAAATGTATAAAATCAAATAAAAATATATTAAATTTAATAATTCAATATATTATTTTGTATTCTTTTTTTTCATATGAGATACAATTTAAAAGAATTAGTTCTTTATTGATTTAAATTGATTTTTTGTTATATGCAGTGAATCATAATAATAGAAATACATCCATTATAAAAAGAATTTTTTTTCATATGAAAATTATATTTCGAAATTCACAAATTAAAACTATATTTAATATATTAAAATTAGGTTTACACTACATATTTCCTTACCTTAATCTACTTCCAGGAGTCTCAAATTTGTAATAATCAGTATTATCCTTTATCAGAGCCTCAGTCTGAGTCCTTCTCCTTTTCCTTGCTCTGCCAGTGGACATTGAATCTTGAGATTCATCTTCAGATTTAACTTCTTGTTTTGGAGTGATGATTCCAGGCGAAGAGGAATTTATCACAAAAGATTCAATACCTTCTTCCCTATCACTGTCCGTCTCTTTCGGTAAAACACTACTTTGTTCACCATCACTGTTTTCACTGGATTCATCATCACGCCGCGGATCTCCAAACATAAACGATTCTGCTTCGTCACTGAGCAAAGAAAGTTCCGATTTCCTAACACGTTTGAAACGCACAACAACGGGTTTTTCACTTGAGGGTTTATCATCTTTCTTTGACTTATCAACTTGTTCTTTTGCAGGAGATACACTAACGTTGCTACATGGAATTGCACTGGACCGTAATTTGTTACCCAAAACTTCTACTTTATAATAATCTCTATTATCTTCTATTAATCTTTCTTCAACCGATAATCTTTGCCGACCTCTAAAACCTCTTCCTCCCCTTCTAGATGATTTACATTTGCCTCGTTCTTCTTTACCTAAATTTTTAAGTGAATTTGTATCATCAGTATCTTGAACAGGCAGTTTTTCAGTATTATTAACATTATCTACATTACTAGGAATTACAGACACGGTTTTAGTCTCTACTACATGATTTACTTCTTTTGTTTCACTATTTTCAGCACCATGTGAAATTTCATTTACTTTACGCTTCTCTTCTTTCCTTTCATATCCATTGACTTTAGTTTTCAAGTTAGTTTCTAACAAAGATTCTCTAAACACATCGCCTTTAGTAGTAACTTTGTTCAAATTGTTGTCTTTATGTTTACAATCTGTAATTTCGGGTTCAACATCACCATTCACTGACACATTTTCA
This sequence comes from Anastatus disparis, assembly GCA_017163975.1. Taxonomy (NCBI): domain Eukaryota; kingdom Metazoa; phylum Arthropoda; class Insecta; order Hymenoptera; family Eupelmidae; genus Anastatus; species Anastatus disparis. Next base: position 2,773,779 of record JAFFSR010000381.1, read on the forward strand.
CATGCATTATTTTCATCATTGATGATATTTTTCTTTTCATCTGGTTCATAAAGTTTTTCAAGCAATGGTGGCTTAGCCTCACACTCTTCTTCATTTTCATCTTCAGAATCTTCTTCTTCGATCCAAATTGTTCCTTTTGCACGCTTTTTAATAACATATTTTTCAAAAGATTTTTCACTTTTCTCTTCTTCAGGCCACGGTCTTCCCTTAGACCTTAATAAATGACCACTTTCGTGTTTTGCTCTTGTCCTTAAATTATGTGTAGAGTCTAATTTTAAATTTAAATTCCTACGGGCACCATTGCACTGAATCATTTTCATCTCTTCAATACTGTAATTATTCAAACTGGATTTTTCTCTTTTTTCCGACTTTTCATTCGACGATAATATCCCATTGTCAAGACTGTGATCACGACTGGAGAAAAGATTGCAGTCTTTACTGAATAATAAAAATTAAAAAATTAAATACATTTTACGTAAAATCATATTTGTTTTAAATCTTTTAAATGAAACAATCTTTTACCTGACATCTTTTGATCTGTTAATTTTAAGGAAAGCTTCTACACTTGCTCCAGTACTAATTAAAGTGTCTAGAGATAAAAAGTTCTTGTCATTTTTAACAAAGTTTATATGTTGATCACTCTGAAGATGTTTAGATAAATTTCGATAATCAACTCGACAGATTTCACAATACCCCGTATTTTCTGTCTTGCGAGCGCGTGTTGCTGTGGCACGAGGCCTACGAGTCATGTCTTTGCCCTAAAAATAAAAATATTAATGAAACATCAAGATATATATGATAAATATTCAATACATTTATAACAACATTATTATTACCTTTGATATATTGGGTTTAAAATATTTTTCTCTATTTTCTTTTATCTCTTTATTGGTAGAAACTATTTCTTTTTTTTCTCGTTTTATATCAAAGGGACAAGAACCTGGATCCCCATCAAAATTAAGAATAGGCCAAGATTGTAGTTCTAGAAAGACAGGCCTACTTTCTCTGTAAATAAAATTATTTTATATCAAAATATTATATTTATCAAGAAATTATATTTTTTTTAAAAGGAAAAAAGATATTTACCTATGATAAGATTCAAATTTAATATAAGGTTCTTTCAAATGTTTAACTTTTAAGTCTTTTCCTGACCCAGTACAATTGTCACGCTTCAAATTATTTGAATCCTTTAAGGAAGCAGCAATTTTCTCTAACCAAACTTGTAACTCATATATTGACCAAATAGGTATACCCCAACTTAGGGCGTTATTAAGTGGATCCACGGAACACTGTTGTGGCTGTGTCAGAGCACGCTCCAACATTGCATCCACTCGCGATTTCTACAAGAAAAATTATAAATTAATAAAACTTTATCTTTTTCAATAACAACTTAATAAAAGTAATAAAAATAAAAACTATGAACTAACCGATCTCTGGGTAGTTTGACCCCGTTGATTAGTTGAATTTGAAAGAGGACCTTCAACACTGCGATATGGTGTTGGGGGTGTTGGAGTAGGAGTTGGGACCTCTATACTCCTCAGCGAGGGGGGTCCCCCGCTCCCTCCACTGGCGTAGCCCCATTTGTATCTATCACTAGTACTTGCTTTACTTGACTTATCTGCTCTATCGCTGACAACTAATGTAATGTTTTTCACTAAAAACAATTCTATTCCCTAAAACAGACAAAATTTTTTTATTTTAATAATGACATATAAGTAAGATTTTATAATGTAATATATATCTATATATTGAAAGAAACAATATTCATTTCGAAACCACATATAAGTAGTTCAATCACTTTGCAAACTCAGCACAATTGTTCAAGGCTAAATTGTCTTAATAACAAACCTAAGCAATTCTTTTGGTGACAAATGAATTAGGACTGAACTAAACAAAGTAATGGTATCAGAAGAAAGTAGTTAGATTAAAAAGTAAAAGACATAATCCTCGTACAACTACGAAAGTTTTAGTGGTCACCTCTGGCATTCTAATAATAAAGAAAACGTACATGCAGAGAGAACCTGAAAAACCGTTGGTTCGCCAAATAGCGCTTGTACCATGAGTATGAAAGAGATTTACCAGAGAGAACAAGCACAGCACGAGAGAGAAAAAAAAGGAAGATAGCGGAGTAAGAGAGAGAAGGCCCGAAGAAGAGAGGAAAGGAAAGAAGAAAAAAAGGTCGCGAGAGCCATTTACTGTGTGCACTACTACCGAGGCGAGGCTGTTCTCGACAACGAAAGGCGTCACGTGGCTTTCTTAGTATGAGTGAATGCAACATTACAAACGAGCAACTACATGTATACTATGTGCATCATACACTGAAAAAGAAAGAGAGAGTAAGAAAGAGAGAATGAGAGAGAAAAGGCAGGAAACAATGAAATAAAAAAAAAAAAAGAAACCAAGAGAGAGAAAGAGAGCCGCGAAAAAACGATACGCGGACTTACTGCCGACGCGTCGGGGCCATGAGTCGAGCAAACAAGCAAAGCAAGAGAGGAAACGGGTGTATATGTGCAGCAGATGGGCGCGCGCACTCACACACATGAAAAAGAAAAAAAAACGGTCTTTTATATACACACTCACGAGTTACGAGAGGTAACACAGTATACCGAACTTACTAGAGAAAAAGGTTCATATCAACTTTTCGCAATGAACGATAAAGTATAAAGAAAAACAGGAAAATTGTTTTCAACATAGCTGTACAAAGCTATCCTCTTTTTCTTTTGCATTCCTTTACCTTTCGTTATAAAACTCGATGAATAACACAACTCGTAAGGTTCGCTATTTCGTAGTTTTTTTTCTTTCTCTTCTTTCTTAAACTAAGCGTTTCGGCGTCCTATACAAACACAGAATTTATTTTTCTCGTTTTCACTTTGAGATATTTAAGCTAACAACACTGGCTGTACTTTTTATCGCAACGTGTCATAAGTTTCTTTGTGATTTCGTTTATGCCTCTCGAAAAAATCAACTCGATTTGCTTTCGAAACGAAAGGAGAGCAAGAGAAAATACAACACACGCGCGATGCCACCACCGAGAACGGAATCCCACTTACAACACACAAGAGTAGCAATATACATCTATGCAACTATACAACATAACATACATAAAAACCCGTAAGACACGGGCCAAGTGCTCCGTTGAACTGTCACGCACAAAATGGCCATACGCCGTTAAGAGTTTATTTCGAACGTCGCTACGTGGCGCTGTGTACGAAAATTTAGAAAAAGATAGATTTATACCGCCCGCGCCCGACGCTACTTCGTTTCTACCTAAAACGTCGATCTATAATACTGCGCTTCGCGGCCTTTAGCTACTTCGATTTCTCGGACGAATTTTCCAACGGCCTCAATTTAGCAAACGATTTTTATGGCTATTTTTTTCATTTTTTTTCTACATACTTGCTATATAATTGCAACAATGTTTATTGCACTTTCAATTTTTAAGGATTATTGGCGCGTCCGTAAGGTGGCGCTGAACAGCAGTTATTATTTTACGATTTGCCGCTGCCGGTTTCTTCCGAATTGTTTGTCAACATAGACACGAAACGAAGTATAACAAATACTCAACACATGGGCTATATATCTATATATAAGTACAATACACATATACACATTCGCACACGCGCTCCGTTCAGAGCTCCGAGAAATATATACACATATAGAGAAGTTCAGGAGGGGAATCTCGCTAAGGACAGTGTTGCCAGATCTTAAGATTATTTATTGCGAGGACCACAAGTTGTTTCGAAAAAATTCGAAACTTATGCGTAGAACATATTGATGTACGAATGTTTATTTTTTACATCGATATGTATTTAAAGTACTTAGAAGCACAAAACACAGCTGTTAATAATCATTCAAGGCATTGTTTAAGCGTATTCTAGAGGTTTCTATTAACTTTAGCAAAAATGAAAATAATTTTTAAAATGTTTTAGAAATTATAAAATTATAATATATTATAATAAGAGTTTGCAAATAATAGCAGTAAGCAATGCAATAGAAAAAAAATAACACTGCACAAACAATTAAGCACGTAGTATTTTACAGTTATAAAAATTGACAGAGCCAGTGCGACACGGTATAAGTATACATGAATTCTAGTGAATTCTTTAGCTTATACTCTGTATCTTATACCAGTAAATACGGAGCCGTAATACCGCTTATGCTGCAAGGTTTAATAATAGCTTTAGTAAAATTAGCTTTGAATAACCACAAATATTTTTTTTACATCCTTTTAATATTTAATTCATATTGTGACTCTTAATTGATTCATGTATATACCTATAAATGAGGAACAAGTACAACGTGAAATTTTATTAAATCTGCAAAACAAGACATAGGACTATTGCACAACCTTAATTCTCATCGAAACGCCTCTTTCAACTATAGCGCGTCTTTTATATGCAATGCGCGTGTATACAATACAAGCAGCTGAAGCTAAGCGCGTTCATGTGAAGTAAAGATACCAAAATTTTGAAGTTTGCCGCCACGATCGGCAACATTGCTTATAAGCAGCTGGTATGCACATACAACAGCGTCGTCTATACTTACAAGTATACACTTAAAAAGCAGACGAATGTGTGCATAGTGTATATACAATACCATGTATACATATGTGTGATCCTGGAAAAATTCGTGAAAAGCGTAAGCTTACTGTTGACCGAGGTCAATTCTTTATATACAATATATATATATATATATATACAAATATTTTTCATCATTGCACGGCGAAGGCATTTAGGGCGGAACCTCCCTGATTTTTCATTAAAGTGCGCGACTAGAGCGAGGAGCCTGGCAACAGCGACAACACCAGCAAAATATCAGCAGCAGCAGAATCCAGGGGAGACTTATACTATACTATACACCGCAATACCGCCTGCTCCTGCGATACATATATGAGTGAATATTCGTGTTCGTGTGCCTTGCACGCGCATTCCCCTCTTTTTAATATACGTGTGTTTGCGTGGTCGATTCATCCGCGCACACAGAGACGAATAAGCCAGAGAAAGAAAGAAAATGAACAGAGATAGATGGAAACGAGGAGACCCTTTTACCCTCCCCCGTCAAACACACGGCTATTTCACTGTTGTATGTGCAACAACAACCGACTCTCGTTTCATCTCTGTCAGCCCGTAAGCGTCGAGTTAAAACTTTCTTTTTTGGTATTTTACTGAGAATGTATGGAAAAGAGAGAGAAAGAGAAAATTTACTTGCTGCTCTTGCTTTTATCTCGCAAGCATTAGAAGAATATTTTCGTTGCGGAAAAAAATCCATAGCCCAGATTTCGTCGAATTTCACGTTTATTCTTGAGCAAAAAAGCAGACGACTTTCTTAGTACAGATGTATAGTAGATGATATAAATATTTAGTTGTGCAGTCTAAATGTTTAGCTTTTACTCAAACAGGAAAATGCAGCTGCATTATATTTTGAATCTTCCTTTGATACCCCATCTAAATATATAGGCTTTAGTTCAAAAGAATTTTAAGAAAAAGTCCACTTATTTTTTGCAGCGTTAATTGTTATGGAACATAATTTAAAACCCATTTATATATGTATATATATACATATATATAAATGTATGCTCATTCAATTGTAAAAGCTATTTTATGTAACTATGAAATAATCACTTACCCCACCAAGTTCTTTAATTTTAGCTTCTAACTTTGAAGAAAGAGCATGATTTTTAATATCTAAGTAGAAAGTTTTCTTTTCCAATGGTTTTGGTCCTTTTTGTATCCGAACTGCTGAAAATCACAAAACAAATAATTAATTTAAAGATTATATTAAAATATCTTATATAGTAATGTAGTTTAATACAACATAAATGTACAGTAACATAATATAAATGCAGCTTGATTCAGAACATGAGATAGGTAACTGGACACCACGATTCAACATTCTTCGAAACACAACTCAGATTGCAAACTGACAGTGACGCGTAGACTGCTTAACTATTGTAACAGGGAATTATTTTCTAAAAATTAAACTTGTCAAGATTTATAATACACCTACTTATAATTTAGACAGTCTGATAAACAGTTTCAACTACAAATTGACAAGATGATGACTTTCATCAATAAACAGTAAACTAAGTTCATCGTTATTAAAGTAAAATAGAATAACTAAGTACGGAGACACACATGCATCTTGAAAAGCCGCTAAATTGTGAGACGAACGTTATTTTTCGACTATTTATAGCGATTACGTTACAAACTAACATACATAGCAGATAGGTATTGAAGATCATGTATTTAGACAAAGAATGAGGTTAGAAAACTTACTGCTAGCTGATGAAGCTGCTCTGTTCGTCGTCGTTGTTTTACTTGTTTCGCCGTTAATTTGCAATTTATAACGATTAAGTGGAGTTTTTGAAGGCTGCTGCTGTGGCTGCTGCTGAACCTTAGACGGTGATACCATCCCTAGGCAATGCGGTTACCCGCCACCAAAACGTAGCGGTTTACCTTCAAAGCGTCGGCGAGGGCTACTACTTCCCTTCTCGCCTTTAATCCCTTGCCCATCCTCGATTAACAGTAACCTCGTAATAATTAGGGTTTTGACGCTTCTTTTCTCAATTTACCTCTTCTTTTTTAAGTTTTTCTTTGTCTTCTTTATTTTTCTCTTTTCTCCTTTTTTACCTCCTAGCTTCACACCTCCCAGAGACGATGTTTTATAAATCGTCGTCGTATTTTATGAAAGAGAAATTAAGAATACTCTTGGATTAAGAAGATATTAAAGTTGATATTTTTAGGTTTATTCTTTCTTTTCTCAATCATGAAAAATACATGTGGAAAAATTCGATTAGAGTAAAAGAAATAGAGGAAAATAAGACAAGACAGCACACATAGTAACTATACTCGCGCGCGTCACGCAATGATAGTTCTGTTCTCTTTCCTTCGAATGGTTTATCACATTGTCACAAATTATCGTTTACGATGAATATAAGTATATTGATTGTTTTGTTCTTAACTAAAACACACGAAAGATGCCAATTATATGAATCTTTTGTAGTTTTTTACATGCACTAATGTGTCACAGAGTCCAGTTTAACAAATTCCTCTTAATCAATCTTTTAAGATTCTATTTTAGTATGAACTATACTGTATACATTCTGCGGCTCGTGTGTTTCCGTTCGATCTGAAGTGAGCAGCTGGTTATCCTAAACGCGGGAGTTTGTATAGGCGCGCGCGGGCCAAAAAATACCTGCGCGAGTTTATTTTAATTCGACAATACGACGTCGATTCTGTTGCCTTTTTAAATTATGTGACGGGTATAGTACCTGAAAAAATCTTTTAAAATTTTTTACTGTATATCTTGGTTTTATTTTTCTTTTCAGTGTCAATAATTAGAAAATTCTTTTTTTTAAGTAAAATTTTTTATTTTTTGTTATTATTAAATAAACAATATTTTTTTATTGTAAAGAATTATAACATTTTTAATTTAATTTTATTATTTTATATTTATTCACATTAATTTATTTTTATTGGAAATGTATATAGTTCATCATGTAAATATTAAAATTTAATGCTTATGAAGATTTGCGAATTTGATTATTAGACGTTTTAATCATTAATCATATAAATAAATTATCAATATAAAAATTTCATTCTGATGAAAACTTTCATCAGAGATATTTTTATTGAAAAATTAATAATTAATTAAAAAATTACAAACACCTATTATATATAAAGCTTTATTTTTAAAATTAATTTTTTTGCCAAAATTATTTGTTTATCCATTTTGCTAATCATTTATTAAATAACGTATAATTCAAATATGTCTTAATATGGATTTTTTGAATATTAATGCTTTACACAGAATATTCTGTAAAAATGTTCTGCGTAAATATCTTTGTAAAGAATATAATTATAAATCCAACTTTTCATTGATGATTAAAAATTAAAAAAAAAGAGTTAACACAACAATAGCTTGAAAATTGAATAAAGAAGGTTGGGTAAATTTTAAAATCTCTGAAGTACGTCGCTATCACGCGATTGGTTGTCGAAAGTAATCTGTTGTAAAATGCAAATTGCTTTCGTAAATAAGCCTTGAGCACGTGCAAAACGTAACTATACACTACTCTCGCATGAAAAGTGGGAAAAGAATGTTATCCTCGCAATTTCTTAGTGAGACAGCATAAAATAAAGTTACTACAACTGGGACTAAGATTCAAAGATCAAATCGGATTATGTTGAGTCATGACGGTTGTCAAAAGCATGGTAAAAGGAATATTTTCAGTTCAATTTTCATAACGCAAGAAGCAACAACTTTTACGTTACTTCGCATCAGTGTACTGAATTAACATATTTCTGTTTATTAACCTTTGTGCTTCAAGAGACTTTTAAGGTATGTTTATGTTAAAATAAATATTTGTGCTTTTATTTAAAAATTGTTCAATTATTTGACCTTTAAAATTGTTATTTGTATAAATTTTAATAGATTAGAGATGTTCGCAAAGCACATTCGATCTGTGAGTATTAAAACTTTTGAATATTTGACTATAAGAAGAGGTATTGTACAAAATGCCAGTGTTGCTGCAAACGAACAGTTTACACCAATTGAAATTGACGTCCCTTGGGGTAAAATATCAGGTAATGAATAAATAAAATTATTATATTTTCTAAATCACAGCAAAAATTCATGGTGAAAAAAATTTTAGGAAAATTATGGGGTAAAAGCGATAAACAACCTCTTTTAACTCTTCATGGATGGATGGATAATGCAGGTTCCTTTGATATACTTGCACCATTGCTGACGAAAAATTCTTCAGTTCTTGCAATTGATTTACCTGGTCATGGTTTGTCGAGCTGGCATCCACATGGAATTCCGTACAATGAAGATTCAGTAGTTATTGCAATGAGGGCAATAGTCAAATATTTTAATTGGGACAAGGTAAAATTACTTGGTCACTCAATGGGTGGAATATTGTGCTTTAATTATGCTAGATTGTTTCCAAAACAAACTCAGTTTGTAGTAAGTATCGACTCTTTATCATTTATACCACGTTCATTCAAAAATCATAATGAGAGAAGAGCGGTTGCAATTGATAAATTATTAGATTTTGAAAAAAAAGATAAAATCAATCCACCAAGCTACCCAGAAGATGTAGCTATAAAAAAATGGATAGAAGCTACAATATTTAGTTCTTTAGATGTTCCTGCTACTAAGACATTAATGATAAGAGGTGCTAAAAGAAAAGAGGATGGTACTTATTATTATACTCGTGACTATCGCTTAAGTTTTGAAGGATTTAACTGCTATTACTCAGCAGAAGCTGTTAAAGAAATGAGCCAAGCTATAACTTGTCCGTATTTAGTACTTAAAGCTTCGGAAAGTCCATTTCATAAAGCACAACAGTATTGGGAAACTGTGGGTGAAGTATTGCAGAAGACAAGTCAAGATTTTCAATCTGTCAGCCTGGAAGGAACACATCATATGCACATGATGAAAGCAGAAATGGTTGCTGATGTGATTAATCCATTTTTAGAAAAATATGACACATGAAAAAGATTGATATGTGTATATAGGTAAATTAAATTAATATACAATTGAAATTTATTTATTACTAGTCAATAAATTCAGTAATTTTATGTATATATCATGAAATTTAAAAAAATTCATAAAAGAAAAAAATAAATATTTTGTAAAAAAAAAAAAGAAGGCTAAGTGACAAATACTTTTTTATCAGTGTCTAATGACATCAGAAAAGCTTAAGCAATAAGATAAGTGAAACGTATTAATTGCTTATTCATTGTAACCATTTGTAGATAACAGAACAAGCACGTTTTATTTTTTAATAACTTCATTACCAACAATATCTGTTCTGTACGTAAATAAAAGCTTCATGTAAAAATCTGTCTTGCGCGCGAAAATGCGCGCGCACTGTTCTATTTTATCTTTTTATCTGAAACATGTGTATATGTGTGTAATGCAACAACAACGAATGCAATTTATCCGTATTGCATTGATGTATACTAAATATACGTTATATTGCAAGTGGTAATATAGTGACGCAAGGCTCGCGTGATCTTTGCGCGAAGCCTTGCCACTGGTCAGCTGCAAGCTTTCGTGCTTGTTTTATCTTTTTCTAAATTTTCAACGTTCTTTGTTTGTTTCTAAGGTATTAAGTGCGTAACTGCAGTGCAAAACAGTATTGTGGTGAAAAAAAAATGCAAACATATTATAGTGCTTTTGTTATTGCAAACATTTGTTTTGAAGCGTGTGCAAATATGCTTTGTTCTAACTATATCATTATAATGGAAGAATAAAATTGTTTAAAATTTAGAAAACTTAAATCGTTTTGTATATATATTGTCGCCTCTAACTAAGAGTAGAACATTTCAATTTGCTGTCAAAAACTGGCACGTTTCACACTTTTGACGAAGATTAGCACATTTTATTCGCACACTTGAATTTCCTCACAAAGACTAGCTCATCTTAACACTGACTCTTAAACAATAACACATTTTAACAAAAATTTCGCAACTACTAAACGATGGAATGTGCTACTTTTTGCGGAAGTTTTTGAAATGTGTTATTTTTCATTAGATTTTCAAATGTATTACTTTTCGCGGCGGGAAATGAAATATGCTAATTTTTGATAGAAGCAATGATATAATACCAAATATATATATTTTTGATTCATAAAATATTGTTTCATGATTGATAATTTCATTTCTAATATTATATGTGCAATGGTAGCATGACAGGGCAATATTTACCAGTTTTAACGCAGTATCATTTTTAGATTATTTATCTTTTATAGTATATAGTTATAATTATAACTTTCAACTTCTACAGATGTAAATAGAATATTAGATAATATTATTATTTAACATAAAATATTTTCAATACATTATTTATTTCGCATTTTTTATAAATTCTATAAAACAAAAGAAAATTTTAGCTTCAACTATTTTTGAATATTTTATAATTTTAATGGTTTTGGAGCATGTAAGTTCTTTGATACCAAAAATGGATTGTTTATATAAATAAATTTTATTATGAACCATCTGTGCCAATATTCATCTATGCACCATTAATCAACTATAATAAAAGAAATAATAAAATTAAAAATAATTTTCACAAAAATTTTTTAACAGTAATAAATAAAACTAATTTATTTTTCATTGACTTAATTGATAAAAATCTTTCGATCCTATTCAAAATAGAGCGCTACTATTAAGGAAAAATAGTCTTATCACAGGTGTAGTATCACAGCTCCAAAACGTTTAAAGCGCCTTATTATGCTTCAGATAAAACCGGTGTGGTGCTGAATCGTTAGGCGAGTAATCTTGTCTCGTCTCATCTTTTATCTCAGTCAAATAATTGAATATATCATATACATATATAATGTAAAATATACGTTACTACTACTAAGTCGACCGGTTGTCGTTGTTAAAGTGAATAGAAGGGGTAAACTTGGACAGACAGTAGTAACTGCGCGGCGACTGTCGTCGCAAGTAGTCAATCGTTTGATACTCTTCTTTGTAAAGTGCGTTTGGTAGTAATCTCGTCTCGTGCGTCGTTATTGCTTTGCTCTTTCATAGGCCTGCTGTTTATCATTTTGTCTCTCGTTCAAGTGCAATTAAGTGTATTGCCTCGTGTAAGGATAATATGTTATAAAAAATATTCATATTTTCATTAATTTTCTCTTTTTTCCATAATTTTCAAACAAATTAAAAATTTTTTTTTTTTAATAGTCATATATATTCGTGTATAGAGTTAAATTTTTTGTCGTCGTGACCTTTGCCTTTTCTATACAAGATTAACAATGCAAGCATGTATTTTTTTCGTGTGCATTTAAAACGAATCATGTCCATGCTTCGTATTCTAACTATCGGCTAAACTTGTACAGTCGTACTTCTGTTCCGATTCATTGTTGTTACATTATTTTACTGCTACCTCTTTAATGTGCGTGATCGACTGACACTGTGCGTCAAACAATTTTAAGGTTAAGATTGAAAGTGAAGAAATTAAAATCTCAATTAAGATTTGTCATTGTTTATAAAAAGTAGTTTTAAAGGTTTTCATCTTAATTTTTTTGTATACTGCTTTCATAAATAGAAATAGTCATTGTGATAGTTGAAAAATTTTAAGACTGACTGACACGTATGTTTTAAGTTGGTCATCATCGACGAAAGGGGTAGTTTTCAGTTTATTTTTAACGATACATAATATTATTATAATTATACTTATTAGAAAAAAAGTGAATTTAAATAGATTTTTTTGAACTCTTCCGAAAGAGGAATAAGACTGTCAAGAAGAAGAAAATAATAAATCGATCTACACGATGTCGGACTCCGATCCGTGCAAAATTGAAATGCATTACACACCACCCACTTCTGATACCATCCAGACCAAGCCATTTCCCATCAGAGGTAATTTTAAATATTTTTATTGCTTTTTTCATTTTTTAAATGTATTTTATTACATTCTTGATTGAAAATTTTTTGATATTTAAAAGAGCATTTTGAGGTTAGAAATAAGATCAGTGCGATCACTTTATAGCTTTAAAATTTAATATTTTTTACATTTGTTGTTATATATCAAATATGTAAATAAATTATTTTAATACTTAAATTTTATAATATTACAAAATTAAATGAATTTTTAGTAACATAATTATACAAGTATATCGCATATAGCATATTTTGGAGCAATGCTTTTCATTTATTTTATCATATTTAATTCATGTTCGAAATTTCATAAAATTTTTTACTTTGGCCATGGAATTTTTCTAGAATCTTTGATGATACTATTATTCGTATAGTGTGAAAGTTGTTTTCATTGATTTTTATTTTTTTTACGTCATTTTCCTCATTAATATAAAATTCGTCGCCAATTTATTCTCTCGCCGGTTCGTATTTCTTGTAGTTAATAATTACTGTCCGTCGGAATTTCTTAATGACATTTTAATATTTATTAACGCAAGCCTATTTTATTTTTTGTTATTGAAAAAGTCTTCAATATCGAGCTATTAAACCCGGATATTTTTACGTAGTTTGTTATATTGGCAAACAAGTGCTTTGGCTTAATAAAATAAACACTGTATTCTTTATAAGATTTTGTAAACAATTAAACTTATCGTGTTGCTGTAAAAAATTGTCATTTAACGTTTTTGCTTATCTTTCATTTTTGTAAAATTAATATTTCGGAAAAAATTTAAACGACTATCAAATTTAAACATTAAACTATTTACAATCATGTTTTATCCATAAATACCTTTTCAATAAAAATAAAATTATTCAAATTTTTGACATTGTTATCTTAATAAATTGATTAAGCACGTAACATCTTTTGTGTAAATGTATATTCAGTTTGTTAATATTTGTATTTTAAAGTATTAGCTTTCGTTAAAAAATTAAATTATTGCAATTTATGAAGTCGCTAGTCACGTTTACCAACTGATCACTCACATGTTCAACCGATATTTAATTGTTGTAAAAAAAAAGTTTTTGCTTCACTAAATGATAAAAACTGAAAAACAAAATCAGTTTTGACTTCAACGATATTTAATATTATGTATTCATTAATCAGATGTAAAAAATTTGTATTGTTATCTTTTCAAAATTTTTTTTCCTTATATTTATTTTGCAATTACGATAAGATGAAGGTTGTAACTAAATACGATTTAAGTACATATTTAACATTAGAAATGCTTACTATGTAAGAAAATTTTATTTCATAATTTAAATAATAAGACATTAAGCTTTAAAGTTCAATGGTTAAGTAGTTTTATTTCCGATAAAATTTTATTATCTTGCGATCCGTTATCACTTTCAGACAATAAAAAATAATAAATATATCAATATTAAGAATATCGATTTATATTAATTATATCGATTTATATAATAATAAGGTTCGATTTCGTTTAATCAGAAACTTGCATAACTAAAATATTTAGAATAAAAAAAATAATAGCCAGATAATAAAGGCGATAATGTGAAATAAATTGCCATAACTGCATATATTTTATTCAGTTTAAGTTGAAATATTGACAGGAAAAAATTATATCTATTTATAAATTATGATATTTAATATAAATGATATTTTTACAATTAGATCGATACTTTTTTTTAAATTTTTTTTATTATATTATTATTTTTAATCAACAATTTAACGTCAATACTTTTTTTCAAGTTTTTTTCAACTCCCATAAACAATTTGAATCTCATCTTTTATCTCATTAAGACTTTGAACAACACATTTATCACTTAATAATATGCAACCTCGAACGGCGCCATTGTCGTTATATCCAAGGATATCAAGGAAATCTATATAACGAATAAACGAATCACATCCTATACACATTAAAATATATAAAAGTTAAATCGTAAATAAATATATATAACTTTGATTAAATGTATCGCGGTGACTACATATCTATTGAATAATAATTCAATTGTACTCTGAAGTAAAAAATGATTTAACACCTTTGGCAATCGGTCATTGTTGTCCTTCCATTTAATCTTTTTCTTTCGTTTTTCTACATTATTTGAAAAAAAAAATCGAATGCATTTAGGAAGTACAATTGACTTGACCTTGGAAAATCATATGTCAATGTTACTCGTTGATATAATATGATTGAATTATCTTAAAAGCTGAAAGAATTATTACATGTGTTGATTGATAGGTGATTGATATTTATTGGATTGTTAACTGGATAAAATATATTGCATGTCCATAGAAATTTTACTTATACTTTGAGGAGTTTTGGCGTGAAATTAGGAAAACAATTTATTTTAATGAAATGATTATTTATTATTTGATAAATATAAATATGTAAGCTTGTTGTTAAAAAAGGAATTATTTTTCAAAACATTAATTATCATTCTGACATATCTTAATTTATGTAGAGAATATAAATTTCAAAGTAATTTCAAATGTTGTAATCAATTCTTATGTAAGTATTTGGTAATATTTAAGTGCAAAATGAAAAATAACTTATTATTTGATTTATATAATTTTTAGAAAAAAATAATCTTAAATATAAATTTAAGAAATTCAACTATTTTTAAGCAAATTTTTTTTACAAGTTCTTTAAAAATCTTTTTATGCATATCATCGGGATCTTTTCATCTTTTAAGTTTTCTTGATAAAAATATCAATTTTTTTCCAACTTTTGACAAAAATATTTAAATTTAATTAAAAAATTTTATATTATTATTACATTTGTATGCTTTGTTTATAAAGTTCAAAATAATTTGAAATAATGAAATTTTATTAATAACAAAAAGAGTCACACCATACAAACTATATTAGACATACAGACGTTAATTATATTACCAGTGGCAAGATTCAGTTTCATACAAGTATAAACGATAAAACAAAAAAAAACAGAAAATTAAAATTGATCATGCAAAGATCACGTTTTTACGAGATGTTAATAAACGGACTCGTCTTTAGCTACATATATAAGTTAAAAAAAAATTTATTTATTTTTCTTAAATTTAAGCATTGTTATGCGAATCTTTATTTGTATTTTTTTATTTCTACACGGAGAGAATTTTTCTATAAAAATTGTGGTGACGGTCATTACAATCGAGGGACATTGTAGAATACTATGAAAAATTATGAGATGTTACCTAAAAATTAACAGAATTCTATACCATTTTTACGGTACCGTCTCATAATTTTTCATACTATTCTACTATATCCCTCGATTGTTGTGACCATCACCTTAATTTTTATAGAAAAATTCTCTTCGTGTAGTAAAATGTAAAACAGATTCTAATTTTAAGTTGATCTTATCTGTATTAGTAATGTTTTTGAAAAAAATTGAATGTTTATTGATTAATATTTTGTAAGTTTGAAAAATGAGTAATAACATATCTTGTAAGTTAATTTGTTTATTATTTATATTAATAAAAATTTGATTGAGTTAATTTATCAAAATTTTAAATAAAAATTGAATTGACGTAATTTATAAAATAAAGAAAAAATAAAATTGGAATCAGTAGTTGACAAGTGAAAAACTGCAATTTTAAACTACTAAAAGACAGTACTAAATTCGATCCGCACATCAAACTCAGCAGATAATTTAATACGAATTAACTAATTCGAGAAATTGGAACTCTTTCTATACGAAATTTGGCACGGAAAATCCACTAAAATCTATATTATAATACTTTCATAAAATAAGCCATCATATAAAAAAAATTATAATCTTTATTTCGAAAAACAACTATTAATTTATCATGCCAGCTTATTTTATTCAATTAAAACGACAAAACAGCCGCGATAATCAATCACGCAATTACTTTACTTTAAATACTTTTTTTTTTAATTTGTCTTGACGCGATACCGTACAAATAATCTTTTCTTTAAACGATAGTTTATTAGTTAGTACAATTCCTATGTATCATTTTATATTTTTAAACGAACCAAAACTTGGATGTGTAAACGAATTCTCATTGAATTAAGAAATTTTTAACTATTTGTTTTTAAAATTTGCACGGATTTCAAATATTTGCTGACTAGTTATTTCAAAGTACAACCGATTTGTAAATTCATATCTTTGTGTAATGAATTACTAAAAATTTTATCGATGAAAACCAAATTTTATTTGATAACATGAATGTGAATGTAAAAATAAAATAATTAAATAATATTTTAAATCTGACAATTTAATAAAATAAAGAAAATAAAAAACAGGTATTATAAACACATAAAAAAATTAGTCTACTCAACAATTGAATTTTTAAATTTTTCGATGCTTTTGAAAGTATTGTAAAAATATCAGATCCAAAAAATTATTTTTATTTACGAGATAGCTAAGAAAATTATGGTCAATATATCTTCATATTGCACGTCTGTCTGACCCGTATAGGTCATTTGTTACAATATTTATTTAGCTCCACAAATTATTCTTTTATCTTCCCTTTTCAGTTCGTAAAATAAATTGAATTTTTTTCTGAAACACATAAATATTTTATTTGGTCAATTTATCTAATACGCAATAGCAACAAAATAGTTTAATAAAATTTGTAATAATCAAAATAAAAAAAATAGGTTTTATAAAAACAATATTTTTTAAAGCATACTGTGAAACAGAAAAATTCTAGAATCTTTTAATTTAATTCTCATACATTGTATATAATAATACTACGTTTTTATTGAAACACAAAACAATAAAATATTATATATCTCGAAATAAAATACTTTACCATTTTGACTTTAGCTTAATAAAATATTAATATATAATATTTAATAAAATAAATTAATTGAAAGATAAATTTTTTCGAAACTTATAATGTATTAAAAACTTTGAATATTTGCAGGTGAACGTGCCAATTTTGTGAATAAACCTCATGTAATAGCGATGGTAGGTTTGCCAGCCCGTGGAAAAACATATATATCAAAAAAGCTATGCCGTTACCTCAACTGGATTGGCATAAGTACCAAAGTATATAATCTTGGTGAATATAGGAGGCATGCAACAACGGCTTATCAATGTCACGATTTTTTTCGACCTGACAATATTAAAGCAATGGCAATACGTACTCAATGTGCAATGGATGCGCTTAATGACGTTTGTCAATGGTTAGAATCTGGTGATGGTGAAGTTGCTGTCTTCGATGCCACTAATTCTACTGTTGAAAGGCGCCAATTAATACGCGATATTGTTGTTAAAAAAATGGGCTTTAAATTATTCTTCGTCGAGTCAGTTTGTAATGACCCCGAAATCGTTGAACAAAACATAATGGAGGTTTGTTATTTTATTCTTCTCTTTTCTTTCTTTTTTTTTTTTGTCTTTGGAAACACGTGCAGAGCTAGACAGTATTGCGTCACAAGCGCACACGCGGATGACATAGGACTGCTCGAGTATTAACGAAAGCTCTGTAGTATTGTACATTTGTTATGCGAGATTTGAATACGCGTTTCATTTATTTTTTTTCTTTTATGTTTAAGATCTTGGATGTTCTAGAATTTTTAATAGGCTGAGATTTGTAACGCTTAAATTTATCAAAAAATTTTCATGTTAATTATTTTAGCAGCTTTCGTTTCATTGAATAATTAAAAATATTTACTTGGATTCACTTGTAAGATTATTTACTGTAGATTACAAAAGTCATATCTTTAAGACAATTTACAAAAGAATCTCAGTTATAAAACTTTTAAATTTGATTAACAGTCAAGAAAAAAGAATTTTATTTTAAAATGAAGTAATCTGTTTTGCTTTTTATTCTTTTTTTTAAAAACAAAAATAAAATTGTTGTCATACTTTTACTGTTAAATTAGTATTTAGAGCTTATAATATTTTTTTGTAAAAGTTAAATCTTTAATAATTAAAAAATAAATAAAGATAAAATTTTTTATTATCCTTAGGTCAAAGTAAGCAGTCCCGATTACACGAATATGAATAAAGAGGAAGTCCTTGCGGATTTCATGTTGCGAATCGAGCATTACCAAGAAAAATATCAACAACTTGACGAGAAATACGAAAGCGATTTATCATTTATGAAAATCTACAATACAGGCGAAAAAGTATTGGTTCATAAACACGAAGGCCATATACAATCTCGCATCGTTTATTACTTAATGAATATACACATAGTGCCACGTACAATTTATTTAACAAGGCACGGCGAAAGTCTTATGAATCTTGATGGCAGAATTGGTGGTGATTCAGATCTCAGCGAACGGGGCAATGAATATGCAAAAGCTCTTGGCAATTATATTGCCGAACAGGATATACAGGGTCTTAGAGTCTGGACGAGCTGGCTCAAACGGACAATACAAACAGCAGCTCACGTTAAAGCTCCGCAAGAAAGGTGGAAGGCGCTCAATGAAATTGACGCCGTAAGTCAATTTATTTTTTAGATTTTTTATCATCAACATTTTTTATTTAGTATACATTTAAAAATTAAAAATATGGTTTACCGGGTTCAAAAAAGTAACTGCAAAAATCGCCTATTCGGTCGCCTTCGAAAATGGATAATCCATGATAAAACATTAATAGTTTTAAAGTTTGGACTTGAGCTTAGTCTCAGTTGCAAAGATATTAGATTTAAAGTTACTTCTATGCATTATTCTTAGTCTGTTACTTTATTTCGGTACTGTTATTTCAGTACATAAATGCATCTTTGTCATATATCTTTGGAACTATGGGTGAACTCAAATCTTAAATTTTGAGAATATTAACGTCTTATCATGAGCCATCATTTAATTATGAATTTAAATCTTCTTTTGAAGGCGACCAAATACGCAATTTTTGCGGTCACTCTTTATAAACTTGAAGAAATTTTGAGTTATCAATTTTTATCTACGTTCAACATATTTAATTTTGTATTAATTAGTAAATATTATTTTAGGGTATATGTGAAGAAATGACGTACGAGGAAATCGAGAGTAAATATCCGAATGACTTCGCCGCTAGGGACCAAAACAAATTTTCCTACCGCTATCCACGAGGAGAGAGCTATGAAGACTTGGTGGCACGTCTTGAGCCGGTTATCATGGAACTTGAGAGACAGGGTAATGTTCTCGTTGTAAGTCATCAGGCTGTGCTACGTTGCCTTCTTGCCTATTTTCTCGACAAGAATGCTGGTACGTTATTATGTGTTATTTGTATATTACTCTAGCTCTCCGAGTGGGGTGTATACTTTGATTTTCTTTGAAATGTTACTTCATAATTTTACTAACAAAAAAGTCTTTTCTAGCAAAGTTTTTTTATATTATTGTAGACATAAAAACATTATAAGTTTGAAAATATATAAAAAATATTTTTATAGATTTCTTAGTTATTTCAAAATTTAAGTAAATGGTGATTAAAGTATTATAAATAAAACTTATAGCAAAAGCAATAGATTTAATTCTTAGTAGAGGATTTAAATTATTATAAATATTTATGATTATTTAATCACTATAAACTTAAATCCAGCTTAATTTTCATTGAAACATCAAGAATTCTTTCGAAGCAAGCTTCAAAGAAAAAATAGTGCAATTATGTCAGCACTACTACATGTAAGCAATAATTGCATCAATGATTCATCTTTCATTCTTCAAAGCAGTCATTGAAAAATCGTATAAAAAATTTCTATCAAAGACTAAGAAAAGTATACTCCCCCAAACCACCTCTCTATTAACGGTCGTATTCCTGTTACTCAGCCCCATACCTACCAACCCAAACCTTCTTTCTTACAGATGAGCTGCCGTATCTTCAGGTACCTCTGCATACGATAATAAAATTAACGCCTGTGGCATATGGCTGCAAAGTGGAGAACATTCGTTTGCCGATCGACGCAGTGGACACGCACCGACCAAAACCAAAGGTAGAAGCTTAGTGTATAGATGCCACATAAAAATATGTAGTGTTAGAAAAAATATATAAACGCACAAACATAAGCGCGCACTATGCGTTGCTGTTGTTATGTTGTATGCGTCACAAAAAAAAAAAAAAATTACGACTAGAATAATGAAAAGCAAGGTAGTCTTCACCGCATACGCACACATCTATCACCTGCTAATAAATCACCGGTAATGCGCCTTGATTTGCGCAGCTTGTTACTTTTATGTATGAACTACTACTTACATTTTATGTTTTTTTTAACCACTTTCTTTTTAGTTCAATTAGCATAGTGATCTAATAGTGTCTATAAATATTTTTTTCGACAAAACAAAAAAATAGCGAATGCATGAAAGTGTATAAAAAAATGTGACTAAAAACAAATACAACTGCTTAGACTTAATTATCACCTCAGGAACTTCTCTGGAAAATTGTTATCATTACATTTTATGTTTGCCACAGAAGCAAAAAGCAAAGACAAAAAGCAGCACGATTCTGTGAAGAGAAATGGAAGAGTCTAAACATAAGTTCGATAAACAAATGGCTTATTCTTCATTATTTCTTTCTGTCTTTCTTGTTGATTGTTTTTTCATATCAAGAATATCTGTAATGATGTTAAATGGATGTTCTGTGCTTCCTGTTGTACTTATATACATCTTTATTGTTTAATATTTATGTAGACTAAATGAATTTATAAATCTGTTTACATGTCTGAGTATATCGAGGCTTACAATACTAAGGCATAAGGTACTTCAAGGTGACGATATGTAATTATAATATCGAGCATTTTAATCAAATGTATGTTCACCTTTTTTAAATAATTATTTATGACATTTATACACTATTTTATCATTTAGTTTTATAAAAATCACTGATTGTTTATACTATAATTTTTAAAAATTTATATATTTTGGCAGAAAAGGGATTAGTTTGTATATTATGTTTTATTGTATCTGGAATATATAAATATATTGTCATAAAAAGTCTGTAACAAAAAAATCAAATTAATTTCATATTAACTATAGAATTAAAAAACTCGTTTACTAACAAAACAAATCAAGACAATAACATTGCAATAGTACAATAAATTCATTTTACAATTGTTTATCTCTTGTTTCTCTTATCACTGCTGCTTCCCTAAATCTGCCATTCATAGAAGTAGATGAATTTTCTTTTTTTTTTAGTATAGAATAAATATGAATCCTTTTAGGAACTTTTGAGAACTCAAAACACATTGTATGCTATTGTGCCAGAAGAAAGTAAAATTGGATGAGTAGTGAAACTATTAGAGTAAAAAAAGTAACATCGAAAACATAATGCTATGTTTTTTTGGAAACTTTTCAGATACCAGGCTACCTCGAGGATCGCTTCCGAAGAAAAGGCAAAAATCTTCATACATGATAATGCAGACCTTGAAAAAAAAAAAAGAGTTCCTCGGAGTATTGTCTCGAGAGACGTAAAATGGAAAGAAGCGGCATTTTGTCGGGCAGCGGGTTGCCATTTTACTGCTTGAGCGAGAAAAATTACAATAATATTAAATTCAAAGGAAAAGAAAATGACTGAAGAGTATAACAACCTACATACAAACCATCTGTTTCTCTTCAAAATTTTGTGACCCTTTGTTACATCTCGATTCATCTTTGCTCTATTAACAATTTTCAACGTGGATTTTTCATTTTTAAATATGAACTTTTTATGTAAGAATACTGAAAAAAATATTTTGCCCACATATAATGTGATTTTTACATTTCACATACATACAAATACAAACTATAGGACACATACACACTTTCATATTTACACTATCATATACAAACATATACAAGCATATAAATGCGTATATGTGCGTGTTCATCATACATACAAAATTTAAAAAATTTTCAAATTATGAAATAATGTAGGTATTTTTCTTTACATAAAGAATCTTAAGCAAATGTCCGATTCAAATGCAGAAAGTTTTTTTTGAATTTATCAAAAAAAGTAAATGAAATGAAAAAAATTAAAAACGTGTATATAAAGATATGTATATAACTATATTTTTTTGTGCGTTGTACTAGCAAAAGTGCGATCTGTGATTACGAGTAGAGCGACTACGTCGATGAATTGGCTTCCACTTGTTTACCAGAATTTTTGCGATATTGACTCTGAGTATACGTAATAAAACGTAAATAAAAGTATCCGTATTTAAAGTTGAGTCTCATTTGTCGCGCTTAAGTTTGCTATTCAAACGACCAAGTCAGGCTCATCGTCGTTTAGTAATTAATAATAGTTAATTAATATCAAAATAAAATAAAACCAGCCTAGATAGACCAATTTTGTTGGTCGTTAAAATATGCCAAATAATTTTTGCATTAAATGGTAATAGCGCAAAATTCATGTTTCATATGTTAAATTTATTTACATATAAAAAATGTATGAAAAAAAAAATGAAAATGGATAAAATAGTACTATGCTTCTACATTTACATTTTTAGTGACAATCTGCGTTTATGGAACCCAATACACTTATTATCTGTCACATTATTATAATCAGTTTAAAATAATGTCAGTGTACTTTCTTGTTAATACAAGTCATCTCGTATAATACAATATTACCATATAAATAAAAGCTCATTTATTTACAATTTGTATCACTTCGTCTTTTTTTTGTTTTATTCAAATATTAACTAAAAATTTCTTATGTTACTGATCAACTTCTAAACCTATCGTTTCGGGATTCAGCGTTGATTTTTTAGATCTTTTAGCAATTGGCTCTAAAATAAAAATTATATTAGTAATTTGAGTGAATTAAATTAATTTGAAATAATTAAATTTAAATGTATTTTATTACCTTCATGGAAATGTTTTGCTGTACGTTTCCTAAGATCCTCAATACCTTCCTGTGTTTGAGCCCATTCCAAGACTAAACGTCGCCCATACAAATGAGTACTTTGGCATAATGCTTTAAAAGCTCGCTAAACAAAAAAATTCATAATTATTTCTAATTTTATTAAAAAAAAGAATATTTAAGAAAATTTAAAACTCTTTTTGACTCAATGCATTTGTTTTCACAAAATGTTAGTAATTTTACAATGATCATTCTTTGACAAAGTACTTTCAATTATTAAAAATAAAGAAAAAATTATGATAGAAAAATATACATTTACAAAAGAAAAAAATTTCAATTTATTTTTATTTCTTAATATTTATTGCAAATGATAGAAGACAAGTTTTACAAAGAAACAGAAGAAATGTTCGATAACTTTGGAACCAAGAAGAGGCTTTAAGAAATCATTATCAATTTTCATTTAATTTTAAGTATAGAAATATATTATTTTCATGATATTGTTTTCAAAATTGACAGCAATTATTATGTCAATCAATAATTTCGTTATGATGAATGAAACTAGACATTTTTATAATTCTTATAACTATAGGTTATTTAAAACTTATAAAAACATCATTCTCAATTTTCGAATGAAATTCAATATGTGCAGCATAAAAATATTCATTATTCTAAAAAAAATGCATTTTTTCTGAGAAACATGAAATGTAAATTGACTTTTTAAATGGATCAATTCTAGAATTGGTAATGTTATTTTTAAATTTACAATAATCAAAATTTAAGACTATTCTGTTTTTAGTCGTTAATATCAATTTCCAAATATAAAATATTAATATTATTATGTTTAATAAACTAATTATTTTCATATATACATAAAATGCAAAAATAAAATCTTTCTTACTTTTGCTTCCTTCTTTGTATAGAATTCTACAAATCCAAAACCCCTGTGTTTTTCTTCACCAACCATTTTCTTTGGTAATCTAACACTTTTAAGTTCACCAAAAGCCCTAAAAATAATGTAATAAATTTATTAATACATTAATATTGTAATTCAATACCCTGTAAAATTTTATTTAGATGAAA
This sequence comes from Anastatus disparis, assembly GCA_017163975.1. Lineage (NCBI taxonomy): Eukaryota > Metazoa > Arthropoda > Insecta > Hymenoptera > Eupelmidae > Anastatus > Anastatus disparis. Next base: position 2,797,966 of record JAFFSR010000381.1, read on the forward strand.
AATATATATTATGTAAAATAAAAATTAAAAATTTAAAGAAAATTAAATTCTTACTTGAACAAGTCTTTAACTTCATCAGCATTTGCTTGAAATGGCACATTGCGAACAAGGATTTTAGTTCCTGTTTGCTCTGTAATTTTGTTTGTTTTTTTCATTGCTGCAACATCTGATCTGAAATTCATTTGTATATATTTTAATAAGTTTAAGGAGATTTTTCAATATCGTTTGCTTTTAATGAATTCAATGCTATTCACTTACTGTAGCGTTCTTTCAGAACGTTTTAATTCAAGGGTTTTTCCATCCAAGTTAGCTGATTGTAACTCTTTTAGAGCTCGTTCAGCATCAGATTTTAATTTATATCTAACAAATCCGTAACCCATGGACAATTTATTCCCAGGATTTTTTGGATCCTTTTTCATTGTAACGCTTGCATAATGCAATCGGCCACATTTTGAAAAACACTATAAAAGAAAATAAAATGATATTTTTAAAATATCATTAAATATTTATATTTTCTCTCAATTCACTCACTAACATGAGATTTCGATAAAATATTACCTTTTTCAATTGTTCTTCTGTTGTACTGAAATTTAAATTTTTAACAAACAAAGTAGTTTCGGGTTCAGGCTCATCTTCATCCTCTTCTTCTTCTTCGTTTTTATTTACATTATTTTCTATACTTGTTTTTTCTTCAATATTGTTCTGATTTTTACTATTTTGATTATTTTGTGATAAATTCGTAATTGGCTCGTTTTCTTTTTTCATTTCAGTCTTAGATGGTGCAGATGTAAAACTGTCATCCGGAGCCCATTCAAGGTACAAAGGCAAATGTTTAAATTTTGTGTAAGCTAGTCGCATAAATCCTTTTCTTGCTTCTGATGGTTCGAAAAACTCAACAAGAGCCGTAATTCCAGATGGTGGTAAGACTACACGACCGAGTTCTCCATGTTTAGAAAATAGTTCTCGTATTTCCTCTACCTTTGTTCCAGCTGGCAAATTTTTTACAAGAATCACAGTTTTTGATCTTTTACTTGGAGACTAAAAATTATAGTTCTTATAATATGTCTTATAATAATTTTTATAATATGTTTAGTTTAAAATACCTGATTAAAAGCATTCAAATGGACGCCATTATCTTCTAAAAATTTTTGCGTTTCTTGTACAAGTTGAGTCTCTCCTAAAGCTAAACGTACAGCTACACTGGTTCCATTATCACCATCATGAAGAACCTATATTATTTAATATTTGTTATTAAAAATTTTTTTGAATTATAAAATAAAATTGTAAATAAAATAAATACATTTTCTTTTGTTGTGTTATAGGTATTTGCTATTGCATCAGCAACAGCATTTTGTCCCAAAAAGAGTGTGTTCCAATTATGTGAAGATTGTGCTGTGATTTTTTGTTTAAGTTCTTTCTTCTGTTTATAACTAAGACCATCTAAAAAATATTACATTTTTTTCAATTTAAATAAAGATTATTATTGTTATTAATCTATTTATTGTTATAAATTATAATAAAAAACCTTGTGAAAGTAATTCTTCTAACGATGTCTTTGCTTTTGCTGGAAGAAGATGAAGCATTCTACCATTTTGAATAGAACCATCAAGTTCTGTATATGCTTTAACAGCATGTTCAGGCATTAAAAATGTGACTGTACCAAATCCTTTTTGTTTTCTAATAACTTTATCAATTGGTAGATTTACTTCTGTTAAAGGACCTAAAAAAAAATTTAATAATAAGAATTAATTAATTTATAACTCTCAATCAAATTTATCTACCATAATTTTCAAAAATTTTTCGAATATCGTCTTCTGTAGCTGTATAAGCTAAATTTCTTAGAAAAATTCTTCCTGATTCAGCTATGGTTTCTTCATTCTTAACACCATCTTCTTGTTGTTTCCATCTCAAATTTGAATTTTTTCCTTCGTCCTGCTTTTCATCTTTTTTTTCATTTTCATACTTAGTTATGAATATTCGATGTCCATCTGAAATTGAAATTATTTATAATACCTCTTTAAACACTAAATTGATCAATTTTTACATATCCTACCTAAGAAACTCTTATTTTTAGTAAGAGCTAATTTCATTTGTTTTTCAGTCTTAAAACCAACATAAGCTATTCCTTTAATTTTTCGTGGTACTCTTATAGATTTAGGTTTTACATTTAATCCTTTGAAAAATAATTTAATATCTTTCTTTTTATGTTTACAAGCAAGACCATTCAATTTAATAGTGAAAAATTTATTTGGTCCATGATCCTTTCCTGCTTCTACAATGTCTTCAGTTTTTAAACCTTGTGATTTCTTTTTTAATGCTTCCATATATTCTTTGTCTGAAATATTTTTTTTCGCTATTATTTCTTCTTCACTAGAATCAGCATCACTCTCTTCATCTTCACTATTTTGTTCTTCATCAGAATCTTCTTTTTTATGATTCAAAGAAAGTAATGCATCATTGCTCCAAACTTTAGAGTCTCCTTTAGCATGAGTTTCAAGAAATTCGTTAAAAAGTGGATCATCTTTGTGCTATAAAAAAACAAATGTTCGCTTGAATTTGTACATAAATATATAAAATAAAAATAATGATATAATGATCATACTTTTTCTAACATTTCCTTAATTTTATCATTTTGTTTATTTTTATCTTGTTTCTTTTTTTTCTGTTGCTCACTGTCTTCATCATCTTTTATTAATTCATTAATTTCTTTATTTTTCTTTGATTTTTTCTTTTTTTTACTTTGATTCTCATCATTCTCTTCTTCAATAATGTTTTTTTCTTTCTTTACTTTTTTCTTCTTTTTACCTTCTTGAACTGGTTCACTGACTTGTTTTTTTGTCTCATGAAGTTTACTATCAGGTGCATATTTACTCCACGATTGTGGCTTTGAAGAATCTCCTGTTGATTATAATATAATATACTGAATGAAATAAAAAATGTTATAAAAATTATTAATTAGTATGATAAATTTTAATTACCAAGTCCTGTACAGTATTCTACTGTAATTCTAGCAGTATCGATACAAGTGTTATTGAAAAATTCAAGTGCTGCAGCAGCCTCTTCTTCAGTTTTGAAACCAACAAAACCAAATCTACGAAATTTACCATCTTTTGTATATTTAAGCTGAACATCCGTAACGACACCTTTTTCACTGAATAATTCTTTAATTTTGGTGTCAGTAACCTACAAGTAAAGTAAGCCGATTTTTAAAAACTTCATATCAAATTATTAAATTTCATTAATTTTAAATAATTTAATACTTACATTTTTAGGTAAATTTTTTACTATTAAACGTGACATGATTAATAAATTCTATAAAATCAACAATACTTATTTTAAATAACATTCCGTTTAAAAACGAAACAAATCAGATTAAGACCACGTGCATTTAACTACGACGAAATGTTATTGTATATAAACACAGGTCAACTTTTTATATTATTAACGGTCGATAAAAAAGATAACAATAATCAGCTGTCGTTCCGAGTTTTTTAACTTGATTGGTTTCATACGTGCGCCACCGTTGAGGTTGCACAAAAGTCCGATTCTCCTTTCTTCAATTCCTTTTTTTTATCTCAAAAATTTCTAGTTTATCATATTTAATATAATTAAAATAAAAAGTAAAGTTTATTTAAAATGTTAATCAAAATTTGTAATGATGAATGCTTAAAAATATTTTGAAAAAAAGAGAAAAAATAAGAAGATAACCAAAAAGAAAAATTTCAGAGAATGGCGACCTTTTACATACTCAGCAGATAAATAAGGTGATAGTTGCGTGGGCGTACGAGGGCGCACCTGCGACTTGCTGCAACAGCAACGGGGAACACGTTCCCCCTTCCACTCTTGACTATATAACTATAGTACAACATATACCTCGCTCAACTGCTCCAAGTCTTTGTCGGTTCCGTCGGTGGTGGCGCAAATTCTACTCCTCTCCTTTTTCTTTATACAAAACACAGAGCAAGAGAAAGAGAGAGAGAATGATAAAATGAGAAAGATGAAAAGAGGGAGGGATTATATACAAGCACAAGCAAGTCACACATAGAATGAGAGAGAAAGGGAGAGGCTCCTACTTTACTCTACTATATATAAGCATTAGCTGCTGAACTCGCGTGTGCGCGCGCGCGATCGCCATTTTATGTGTTGTTTGGGACAGCCAGGCTCCGTTTGGTACGTTCGTCAATCGTCATAGAAGAGAGGAGAGAACAGAGTGTCGTCGTCGCCTGCTAAGCGAAGTGTGTGCGAACTCGTGCTTTGGTGGCTCTCGAGTCTAGAAAAAAAAAATATATATATATATATCTAATCAACACAATAATAGGTAGTGTGCGTGTACGTGTTCAGTTCGAGCATATATATATGTATAGATATATATTAAAGTGTATGCACAATAAAGTGGAGTGCAGTAATTCTAACTAGTGCACGGCTATCGAAGAAGATGCTGCTCAAGTATTTTGCACCCGACAGCTGCGCTTACAAGTAAACAAAATAAAAGATATAACGAGTAAAGGAAATAAAGGAAAAGGTCAATCGACATTTCATCTTTACCATAATACAACTCCAAGGAAATATCCGCCTCTTGAATATATTTTTTTTTAAATCCGTAAATTTTCTCTAGATATAATATCTGTGTGGATATATAAAGGTTCGTGAGGTGTTGGTATATGTATATATGCATTGGACTGCTACAGGCAGCGCCAACAACGACGTCTACGTACCCTTAGTCGCCCAGCGCCAGGATACAATTTAGAAGAGAGATAAGCACATTAAAAACAAGGATTCAGAATTTAAAAGTTTAACCTTCTTCCCCCGACGACGGTTATTAATCTATCGTCGGGAAAATAAAGTTTTTGTAAGAATAACATTAAAAAAGGAAGATTTTAAAATAGAAGAATTTAAAAGATATAATAAAAAAGGAGAGAGAGCGAGGCATCGCCGCGGACATAGACAGCCGCGATGCAGCTAACGCCGCGGCCTCTTGGCCGAGCCCTCCTCTGAGCCTCGCTCAAGCTCGCTCTCTCTCATCTTTCTCTCTCTCTCTCCCTCTTTATCTCATAATCTCATTCTATCTTTCACTCATTCTCCTTTTTACCTATTCTATCTGTCCTTTCTTAATACATTATACACTCTCTTTTCTTTTCGTCTATCACTTTTATATACATATATATACGTATATATATCCAATCCATCCATTTCTCTTGTTTTTTTTTCTTTCTCGTACGTAAGAAAATTCGTGAGTGTATATATCGCAATAATATTTCACTCTATCCTTGTATATAGCAGAGAAAAGAAAAATATTTCTAAAGAGAGAGTCATACCTTTTGATTGTTTTATTTCAAATATTCCAAGAGTATACATCTAAACGAGTGTTTTACTATTAATACATTGTCTACGATAGCACTTTTGTATTTCATACAAATAAATAGTACTTAGTTGGCTTATGAAAAGTATTTTTTAAATAAATTGGTGCTCACAAGACGTATACATATATATCAACATTTGAAGATATTTTTAATAAAAATTTCTTGAGTGCGCGAGTGTTGAAAAAAAACGAACATTTATCTTAGCTATAACAAGAGAGAAAGAAGAATTTTCAAATATTATTGTGAGGAAAGGAATAAAAAAATATAAAGAAAAAGGAGAGGATTTAGAAGACACTTTACTAAGCTCTTTTTAACGACGTCTAAGTTGTGTGTGTATATATAAAAATAAAAATAAAAAATTAAATTCTTGTGTGGTGCAAAAGGAGGCACCGAAAAAAAATAAAGATAAAAAATAATAATAGAGAGTTCCGCGAAACGCCTACACCAAGTGTAGGCATCAGCGGGGATATATACCAAGCCAAGATGAGTTCGCGCAACATACCTTCGGACAAGGTAAGTTTCATATCATGTTTTTCTATTAATTATACAAAATTCTCATCTTATTTTTTTAGTTTATTAATAAATATTAAAATTCCTATATTTTTCCTTTAATACTTCATATAACATGTCGTCTATGATAGCGGACGTGAAAACCGATCTTTCTTGACCCACTTTCAAACCTTGGCATCATCATCATTATTATCATCATCATCATCATCATAATCATCGTCGTCGTCGTCGTTCACATACGTTTTAATCTACATATATACACGTATCTTTGAATACACTACGACAAAGTCAGCTTATAATACTTTTCTCCTATATATCTCTCTCTTGCCTCCCTCATATAAGCCGCCCCCTTTCTCTCTATCTTTCTTCTATACTTGCTTTCTTTCTCTCTCTAACCCCTGAGTGTACACGCGAAATCGATGAAACTGCTGCTGGCTGCTGCTGCTACTATTCTACTGCTATTGCTTACTGCTACTGTTACAACCACCGCTACTGTTACTACTTTCTTCATATAAAAGTCCTTGCGTTACTTTCTGTGCATAAGATTTATTTTAAATGGGAGGGAAAGGCTGACATGATAAACCATTGCAAATCTTAATGAAATTTCTAATTCGTATTTCATGTTACTGTATAAATCAAATGCTGTAGAGGGTTGCTCTTTTTTTTATTTAAGGATTAAAAAAATAGAAAATCCGCTTTAAGCTCTTGTACATAAAGTCATTTTATGTAACATTTTTCTTAAACTTTTTTTTTAAAACTTTTTTTTATCGAACGACGTGTATGTATATACAAAGTGGACGTGAAAAATCTACACACGGTACTTCTATAATACCGCAATGACGTAGCGAGCAAGTAGCAAAGGCAAGCAAGCCAGCAGCATAACCAAAAGCAGTTCTCTTATAATACAAGACTATATAAAAACGTATATACGTGGTATAAGTATTCGTATATACACAGGCGCTTAAAGCGATAGAGCGGAAAAGGGCCGTGGCCTTTTCTATATAGCCAGCGTATAAAGTCGACGAAATATACTTATAAAACCTCTTCTTTTCTCTTTTATTTTTTCTACATAAAGCATATACATTTCCCTCTTTCTTTTTAAGCTTTCTCGAAAAACTTTTTCCAAAGCTCAAAGATTATATACGATTTTTTATTTTTCTTTATTCTTTCGAATGCAATAATAAAAAAAAAAGAAAAAATCGAAAGATGCAAAAAGCGCGAATGCATATATTGCACCTAACATATATAAGTGTTGTATGTTATATACACAGAGAGAAAACAGCGAGCGCCGACGCAGCAGCCGACGCGCGCAAGTATATAAAGCAGCTTTGTAAAACTGGTTTTGACGTTTCCGCGTTCACCTATATGTGTATATATATACAATATAACTATATATTTCTTTTATACGTATTCATATATATCTATATACATTTTTTTTCAATGTGTATATAAACAACATATAAATGAGTGTATTACATAAAACTTTCCGCTTATAAAAATAATCCGTATGGCGCTCGTGCCTTATTTTAACTTGTAGCTGCTCTCGAAAAATTGCTACGATTTGCGGTTTTTCTTTCTTTTTTATTTCTTTCATTCCTCTTTTTTTCTTTCTTTATAATGCGACAGATATACCGAAAGACGTGCTTTCTTCATTTTGTCCTCGTTTGTCGTATACACGCATTACTGTTAACGAGAGCGCAACTCTACGGAATTTTTCATTATACAGAAGGTTCTTTTTTATATATATATTTTTTTTTATTAGAGAACATGTAAGCATACGAGTATTGCATTTTTATATATTTTTCTTTTTAATTTTCTTGCAAGTACTTTTATATGAAACGCGCATATTCATGGGTATCGATTATGTTGGTGAACAAGAGATAGCACGCGATATTTGGGTCATCAGCTGTTTCACACATTATTCACAGGGGAGAGATATATACGCACAATTGACAAGTACACATATATATGCAGACCCTTTTTTTTCTTCTATAGGATATTAATGTTCAGTCTTATGTTTTATTACTTTTAATAATGCAAAGAATAAGCTTTTAAGAAAAATTCTATCACACAAGTAATGTTTTTTTTTAAATAATTCAAAATTCAAATATGTTTAACAATTTATACATTACATTATAAAGTAGAGCTAAATTATTTTCATGCCGTCATGCATGATCAGTGATTAGAAAAAATTATTGTAAAGTATTTAACTTGTACAATTGATGAGTAAGCACAGTGTGTCCAGAATTAGCTGACAATCTAAGAATGCTAATAATATGATAAACACGAATGTGTCTATTTAAAAAATAAATAACAGTTACATTATTTATACTGCACGATATGTATATTGATAAGTTATATTAATTATATTATAAGTATCATTTTCTTTGTATCGCAATATTGAATGTTATAATAACAACACGTTCCAACGCGTTCAGCAATGGTAGTTGATAATAAGAAAAAAATAAATCTGATGTCAATGAAGCGTTTTATTTTTTTTCTTAATCTACAGCACGTTTTTAATTGTATTTTATCAAAATTTATGCTGTAATTTGAGTTTATTTTTATTGACTCTTTTATAGATTATAAATTCACAAGTTTCATAAAAATTTCGTCACGTTTTGATAATTTATTAATAAGATAAACGACATTTCGTGTGCTCAAAAATTACCATTTTTTTTATCCTATAGATAAGTGATCAAAACGTGACATAAGTGCTTTCCGATTATAACATTATTTCTTTTTAAACATTCTTCAAATTTTTCGTATCTAAAATTAAATTTTTAATATTAATGGAGGTTTGAGGAATATCGTAATTAAGATTAATGATAGAAAATTGTATACAACAATTTTTTCATTTATAAGGTAAAAAATATTTGAATATTGATACCATATCTTCAATTTAAATTTAGAAAGTTCTGTAAAACTATAAGCAAAAATAAATAATAGATAACCAAAATTATTTTTTATCTTAATCTCTTTCAAATGCATTCCTTATCTTAAGTATATAATCGAAAATAATGATAATTTTTAAACTTCAAAGATAAAATTTTCTAACATATTTTTTTCCAAGTTTGCCATCTGGATTCTGGAGAAAAAATCCCTTAATCTTCAACCGCTTCTCCCTTCCATCATTCTACGAAAAAAAGCTGATTCACATGTATATTTATACTATACTTTTCCAACTTCTTCTCAAAACTTTCGGACAATTTACAGAGAGGCCTTCGAACCTAAAACGTCGCCGACGCATATACATATACAGACGTTATTCGACCCAGACGCAATGAACTATAAGATATGACCTCTACGTCATAAAACAATCTTGAAGCCACATATACAGACACACACAGACCGGACATTCGGTTCCTTGGATTTCAAATTTGGCATGTCGTTGTGCCTTGTGCTTACCATATACATATAAGTATATATATTTATAAACCAGACGAAAAACAAGTCTACCTTCTGTTTATACACCACCTGTTGGAGTTGCAGTCTTATGTGACTCTCGACACATTCTTTTCCTGCGGTTACCTTATTTCCTTTTATTTTTTGCCAAAGTGTCAGAAGAAATTATGAAAAATTAATTTTTTTTTGTTTATACTTGATTGATCAATTATAAATATTAAGTTAATGAAGTCATAATTTCAGATTTTATTTGGGGTAGTTTTTTCTTAAGTTATAAAAAATTTAAAGAAAAAAGAAACTGATAGGTATTAGAAAATATCCTCTGATAAAAGTGAATTCTAAGAATAGTCTTGACCTACCTACATTGAAAGAAAAGAGAATGTTAAAATTGCTGAATCTGTAAAAATTGAAATAAAAGCAGCTTAATTGCAGTATTAAATACAGTAATGCACGTCGTAATATAGATAGAATATATGAATACATATATATGAGCGAATCCAGTAAACTTTTGAGGTTGAAAAAATGTTTAATGTATAATCTGTTATATTGTATATTTATGAACGTATAAATAAGCTTTTAGAAATACCATCCCACACGTGCAATAAATTTTTAATGTAGTCGTTGTTAAGGTTAATAGGAAAAAACAAACTATTAATTTTTTATAATGAAATTGATTTTTCCGTATGTTTGTCAATTGGTAATAAAAAAATGCCATATTTTTTTTAAAAAGGAAAAATGTAAAAACAACTTGATATGAATTTAAAAATTATTTAAGTAATTAAAAACTGGTGTGGCAGTCTTTAAGACTGGCCGACAGAAGTGAAACTTCTTTACGAAGTTATAGATCTCATAAATTTTTATTCAAGTTCTATCACTGTTTCATTTGATTTTAAAATAATTTTAAAACTAAATAATTATAAAATTAAATAAAACTAAATTAAAATAATTTAGTTTATTTAAGGAATTAATTTTTTTTTAATTTTAAATAAGATAGTGTAATATTATTTATTTTACAAAAATACAATAATATTTTAATTTTCTTCGCAATTATCAAAACTATTATTATTTGTAGCAAGAGTAATGTTTGAAATGATTGGCTTGTGATAGCTAAAATAAGAAACGTTTGCTTGATCGTGCACGTTTAAACTATGTAGAGAAGAGAGGTGTTTACCACCAAAGATTATAGTGAAAGAAAGAAAAAGAGAGAAAACGCGAGCTATTGCTTTCTTTATTTATTCAGATTCAGATATTTGCATTGCATATATAGTATGTATATCAAATCAGTCCCGCAAATTTTTCTTTATACGTATTTAGTACTTTGATTTGCCGTCAAGGCGTGGACGATCCTTCAACATACACTTCCGTTTCATTAGTTCCGTTGTACGTACCGTCACGAAATCAATTCACTCCCGTATAATTCTTTTATACGTCTCTTATGGGAGGAACATACCGTCGGTATAAAGAAGTTTAACTTCAAAAAGTAAAACGTATTCACAATTGAATTTTTTTTAAAACAAAGTATGTAAAAAAATTCATTTTAAAATTTAAAGATCGTAACGTAACTCGTAATTATTCAAGGTTAAATCTTGGCTGTATTGAAGAAAAGTAAATAATTTATGGATCTGCTATATTATGAAGCATTGAAAAACGCAGAAATAAAATTAATTGTGCATAATTAAGGAGCTGAAATTGAAATTTTGTTTTTCTTTTCATATATACCTAAATGATACGTGTGCTAATGAAACATAACCTGACCACGTATAAATTAAGCGCTTTGACGAATACATTTAGTATACTATAAATAATTTTTTAACATTAACTAGATATTATGACATTAAATTAGTTCTTTACGTTTACGTCATACATAGATGCAATTTGTAAAATAATTAGTAAATTAAGAAGTCATCTTGAATAGCCATTACGTCATTGACACCTAACCAAGTAATAAATAATTCAAAGAACATTGAATAAAACATAATTATGTGAAAGAGAAAATTTGGTTAATCTAATATTGACATTGTCATGAATTCCAATATAGGATGTAATACTAAAAATGTTCCAACGCGGAAAAAAGTATAACTAGGCGTCGTATACCTTGCGCTTCAATTGGCGCGTTGCTAATTGCTGAAATCGGGATCGGCTAAGAGAGCTGAAGGTCAAGTAAGGCGATGACGCGAAACACACATACAGCTACTATAATATACCACTACCGTATACTAAAAAAACCTTGAGGAAGGCAACGTATCGAATGTCGCACGCGTTCGCACCTTTATGGGTCTGGTTCTCCTTATATTTTTTTTTCTTTTTTCATTTCTTGTCGATACGGCACTGGTTAATTTTACATCTCGTGCTTTAGCGTATATACAAAACGATAACAACTGTTTTCAGAGAGACCTTTTTTTATTTATTTTCTCTCTTTGTTATTCATTGTCATTTAAATCATGGTCGTTTAGAAGATATCTCTAAGTTTTTTTAAACGTTAGATGAGATTGTTTGTTTGTTAAATCGATTTGTTAATTTTATGCAGCTGAAGGTGATAGTTGTGTTTTTTGGAGTGAAAATCAATGTTAAACTTATGTGATTGATGATGCGACGAATGATGTATCGACGAATTCATCATTGAATATATTTGAATATGTTTAAAATCTCTGTCCACAAAAGAAAATGAAAGTAGAAAGTAGCGAGCGCTTTAAGTTTAAGAGGTCAGAGAAATAAATAGTTGGATTGGTTCCAAAGTTGCGTTATGATTCAAAAGTTAGTGAAAAATAAAAAAAAGGATTTCAAGTTTACGAAAATACGACGAGATTGCTTTGCTCGTTTTTCGTTGTTGGGATTATTATTTGTATTTTTAAGTAGCTTGGCCAAGCTTTTTTGAAACAAATTCAGTTAATGACTCATATGATATTACAAAATTCAAATTTAAATTAGATTTTGAGCTTTTGATATATTTTCTGCAAGTCGAGTAAGATTTCTTAATTCATGGATAGGTACTATTATTATACATCTAATATATTTATGCATCAAATGTATCTGCAAAGTTTCTTCTCAAGGTCGCATGGCTATTTTTAATCTTGTCTTATTTATCAGTTAAATTTTCTTCAATAGATTAAATATCTTATTTTGTAAAAGTAGATAAGATAATTTTATCCAGTAATCTATAGAATATAGAAGAAAATAGAACATTATCCCTTCGGCAAACAATACATTTATAGGAAGGTCGATCGATAGATTTTCAAAATTCTTCCTCTGTAAATACATTATCTTAAATTGTCGAGTTTGCAATTCAAAATGAATTATCTACTCCAGTTACATTCAGTGCAAAATTATATTTGAATTAAATGAGTTTTCAAGACCACTTCAATCTTCTACAATATCATTGAAATCAACTTCATAAAATTATATGTGATCATTTTCCAGCAAGCGAACTGTTACAAATTTTTAATACTTTTTCTCGAAATCTTTTAAAAATATTTCAGAATTACACCCAAGATTGTAAAACTAAGCCAATATTACAACAACTCAGAATAATTCAGTAATGACATATTTTTCTTCTGTTGATTAAATGCACCCCCATTTTAGCTCCCTTTTTTCACAGACAAACGATCTAAACGTTACGCAGATGGGGCTGAAACATATTATGATATGTCAGTGACCTCGCATTCACTACACTGACATATCTTCTCGAAAAAGCCGTAGTGCATACACACATCCAAAGTTAGCTCTTAGTTTGAAAAAAGAGAATAACACTTTAACCAGTGGCCAAAAAAGAAGGTTATTTTGAGAACATCATCTCTATATGGCTCCCACGCGGATGTATATATATATATTCGACTGAAGCCAATGCGTAATCGTTATATGCGTGTACCCTGAATATACGTTATAGTGTATATCTATATACGTGTACGTATGATCGGTATAGTGCAGGTGTAATGATTTCTCACGTGCAGCTTGTTAACTGAGGCAAGCGCGAAATCAACGTAATTGCGCGACCGAGTGGGAAATTTTGACGAAAGTTCTCAAGCGTGAGAGTTATTCCTCTGTCATCTTATATATAAGTATAGTTATTTATTCTTGAACAAGAGAGCAAAAAAACTCATGCGAGATAAATAGAATTTTTACTGGATACGATATAACATGAGGAAGACACGCAATTATTGAACTTGCTGATAAAAAAAAATACATAATCCTCTAAATCTCGTTCTATTCAGAAAGAAAGCTCATTTATATATTATAAAATTGTAGACAAGTGACTGTAAGTGAATTTGTGCAAATTAAATAAGAATCCAAATCTAGGAACTAACGTTGGCAAGGGAAAATGAATTCAGCTCATCTTCACACAATAAATATCTCACAATTAATTTTTCCGTAAGTTATATGATTTTAGAAGCTTCTGATTTTATTTAACTTAAGCTCCACCACTATCTCCGTAACCTTATATAAGAATTGGCAGAATTCACTTTCTCTGAATGAGTGGGTTTAGAAGCTTGGGTTTTATTCAAACACAAACTCGTTGCCTTGTTCAATTCACTTGTCTATTGTGTTCATATTGGCAAATTCTTTTTTCCTTAAACATGTGCAAGATTTAAAAGTTTATTATTTTATTTATTCCCTTTCAAACTTGTTGATCAAATTTTTCTTCCTGCCAGACTCGTAGGTTTAGAAATATGAATTATTATTTTGTTTGCACAAACAGTATTCTCTAGTTTGCGGTTCACGATGAACAGAATTTGTAATTTCACAATAAGTGTAAGTTACTTTTCTTCGGTCAATATATTTAGAAGTTCTTGTTTTATTTGTTCATATTTACTTTTGCTTTATTGTTATCTGTTGTATAAGATCTGAGTATGAATTGCGCTTCCCCTAGGTGTATGAGTTTAGAAACTTGGTTGTTTGGTCATCCCTCGAGATATCGGAGCTGCTAGAATCGAGTTTTGCTCTTTTTATTTTATTGATATATTTTTAAATTCATAATTTAAACAAATATAATGACTTGTCCGCACTAAAGCTATGCTAAAACAATTTTTGTTGAAATAAAAAATCATTTGAACTTGTTATTTTTTGATGAATTTGGATTGGAAATTAGATATCAAGCTCGACAAATCTAACCTCAAAATACGATACATTGAAAGTTTGTATATAACTTTATTTTGGTGGATTTCTTGAGTTGTCCGCACTCGAATTTAATCTAACAAATTTTTTTTATTATAGCCAAAAAACTTGATTAAACGCACCATTTACTCATAAACTAGGATTGGAAATATTATTAGAAGGGGGGTAGCTTCGCCATGCTCTTAAGAGATAATCAAACTAAGTCTAGAGATCTGACATTTTAATCTCTCCTCCCTCTAATATAACTTCCGGGTTTTGAAAAAAAAAAGTTTAAGAAACATTCTGCCAATTTAATCTTATGAAATATTTAACGTTAAAGTTAATAAAAAATAAATTTTAAATATTAAATTCCATATTTGAACTTTTTTAATTATGGATTCATTTTTTAAAATTATATAAAAGATGTATTCAAAGTTTTGAAAAAATTAGCTCGAAGAAAAGATAAATCTTTTTAGATTTGTGTGTACATAAAACTTTGAAAAAGATTAAAGTAAACAGTTGGTGAGACGGAGCTTACTTAAATTAAAGTTCGTTTTTATTTTTTTTTAAGAATCTACAAGTTTATAATTAATTGTGATTCTAATTTAATTAATAAATTTTAAATTAAATTTGTAAATTAATAATCTGTTTCATCGTGCATTCCAATCTCCTAAAAATTAAACAAATGGTCGTCACGTACAAATTAAAAATAAATATCAAATTCATAAAGCTTGGTATCTTTGCAATATTTTTTATTCCAATAATAAAAGTAATAAACTGCCTACCTATTAAATATCTTTCATATATCATAGCATATATATACAGGTAGCATATAATGCACATCCGTATTACATTTGACAATGTGAGAAACAATCCTACGTTGATCAAAGCTATGACAACTATGATGAAGATTTGCATAACACACGTCTGGCGTAATTCGCGCGCACGAGAAGCTTTATATGACGATTAGCATGCACTGTTCGTTGATTGGCTTTTCGAAATCCTATAGCTCGTCTATTGTCAACTTGTGCGTTTAGTTTATGCCACATGTATATATTGAGTATTGTGTATTTTCTAAAACTCCTTTTATTTCTTTCTCTTTCTTCTTTTTAATGGTTGATGGTTCGATTAGAAGCGAGAATGTGTAGTAAATGAAAAAAATAGATAAATTGATTTTATTTGAAATTGTTAGTTATCCCTGGGTGTTATTTTCGTCAAGTACGAAGCTTTTGTGCGGTAACACAGTTCAATTTTTTTTTATATAATTTAACATTGTATTCTTATAAAACTTGATTGTTTCAAAGTTGCTATGTAATCTAATGAATTAATCATATAAAAAATTGATCAGTAAAATGTTATTTTATTAAATTAGTTTGATGAAGTCGAATAATAAAATAAATCGCTTGTGTATTTCAAACTTGTCTGGTTTCAATCGTTTATTATCTAAACATGAAAATTTCTTTTTAAGCATTTATTTTTACAATATTTTATTTATTTTTTATACTTTTTCGGTGGTATGTTAAAAAATATAGTTTTTACAAAAAAAGTAGTGTAATAAGTATTTTTTTTTCATTTACTGTATAATCAAGAGCGATTCATACAAACCATCCTGCCTATATTACTAAAAAACCTGTATGAAGTCTCAAAACGATTTCAATCGAACAGTTGTTACATATAAACGTGTACATATGATGTACAATACATTTCGATCATACATATATGCATACCCATACAAACATGTTTGAAAGGCATCGCGTGCTTACGCGGTTAGATACGCGCGCTCGCGCATCGATATCTATATATATGCTGTTTCGCAAACGAGTATTGTGGGCTCAACCAAAGCACTTTCTCCTCGGTAACGTATAAAATTGTATACATATAAGCCATCAAACCAAACTTCGATTTGTACATTTTTTTTCTTTTGTTTTTTGTGCGCTTGTAGTTACGAATGATTCATAAATGTATTTCCAGATTACTTGTTTGTCAGAATGTAGTTTTAAATAGAACGTTGATGCGTTAAATTACAAAAGTGAAAATACATTCGGTTTGATTTTAAAAAAAATTCTCGACTTTTTAAGACATAAGAGACGAAAAAATATAAAAATTTTAACCAAGTTAATTTCATATATTAAGAAATTTGTATGTGCTTATTTAAGATTACAAGTGAAAGCAGTTTGCTGCTATTAAACTCTTTATTATCAATAAAGAGGCGACAAATGATTCGCTTTTTTATACGAATTCATTTAGATTTAAAACTGTATTCACGGAAATGAAATAATGATTCATCGACCGATGTATTAACTCAAATAGCTTGATATAAGAAAGCGATTATCTTTTTGAAAGGTGAACATTAAACTACAAGTCTGTTTCCTTTTTTTTAACCGAATCAACTTTCTCTTAAAATCATTTCAATAAACAGATTTTATTACGTTATTAAATATGAATTAATATTTAATGAAATTATTTTCAACATACTATAAATCATTATAAAAAATTAATATTAAATCTTGGTTTGTTCAGTAACCATATAATTGTAACAAATTCACCACTGCAGTATCTTATGCGCGTTATAAAACAAACGCCTCATTACATTTTCATGCATGATTAACAGTTATCAAGTGGTTGTAAGTTTGTTTTTTTTCCTACTTCTTTTTTTTCTTCATCGCCCTCGAGCATATTATTCCAAGCTTAAGATTAGCTCTCTGTATAACGATAAAATTAAAGCCAAGCATCTCTTTCTCTCTCCTCGCACTGTTGTAAAACGTCCAAGTGCCGAAAGGCCAATAAAAAGTATCTACTTCCGGTCTCTTCTCTTTATTTTTTTTTTATTTTTCTTTTATTATTGTAGAGATTGTATAAAGTGAGAGGGAGTAAGATAGGAGTATAAAGCAATAGTGAAACAATATATATATAGACGCAAGAAGCAACGATAATCAATTGGCAAACCGTCACGGAAAGACGGATTTGTGCTAAGGCGCTTTCTCACGATTTACAAGTTAGCCAAAAGCTTTTGTCCAGTCCGAAGAATGTTAAATTGTTTCGATGTTCAAGATGACGTTGATGAATATATTTCAATTCTTTAAAGGTAGCTCAGTAAGCCAACAAACTTTGTTCAATCGCTATATTTTTTTTTACTAAATTTTTAACTGATAGAGTTGAAATCTCTAAAATAATGGATAACAATGTTTATTTTTTAGCCAAAAAGTAATTGTTGTTTCATTTTATTATTCACATTAAGAATTATAGCGTAAAGTTTATTAATAATTATATTTCATTTAAACAATCATGAAAGAAAAAAAGTGTGCAATAAAATCATTAAAACATTCATAAATTCATGAAAAATTATCAATTTTCCAATAAAAATACGCAATTTATTGTGTTTTGAAACTATAGTTAGTCTGAAATTAATTTTGTAATCATGCAAAGTTTATACATGTATATATAAACATTAGCTAATTAGGCAATTACTATGACATCATATTATTAGCTAGATAATATGCAAAATAAGTAAACGTGTCCGGAATTTCGTCAATTTTAAAATAAAATAATATTTGTTCAATTAAATATATACGTTAAATTACTCGGGTAATAATATGTTCATCATTAAAATAAAAATAATTATTGATATCGAAAATAAACAATCAAATGTGTTAATCTATGCGCGTGCGTCATAAAAAAAACAATGTGATTGTAAACAAAAGTATTTGTTTTGCATGCAATGTAACTTATTTTAATGTAAAAAATACAATGTTTATTCGAAAAACGATTGTCAAAGGCTTTGTTCTTATGAATCTTGCGCAACTTATCGCTCGCTCGTTGTGCTCATATATTTTTATCATTGCATGGTTTTACAAATCAACTTTGCATATTCATATCCTAGAAAGAAGAAAAAAATGTGAATAAAAACATTTCCGCATTATAGATTAAAATTGAGTCTTGTAAATTTCAAGAATAAAAAAAAAAAGTAATTACAAACTGGCGCTAAATTATTTTCATCGTCATAGTACATACACAGCTACACACCAGTTTTAAGATAGTATCAAAATAAACCTGTAAAGGATTAAAGAGAAGAAAAAAGATTTTAGTTATTGGTTCTCAAGCGTGGAAATGATTTATTTCCGCGCGTGTACTTCCAGCTATGAGAACAATTTTGTCTGGAGTTCAAAACTAATTCTGTATCGTGTGCTTAATAAATTACTCTATCGACGTTTTCATAATGTTTTATTACTTTAAAATATTATAATTATTCATGAAATTTCAAATTTATTTATTTCTTTATGATTCAAATAGTACAAGTTTATTTTTTAATTTATAAGAATTATTTAAATGAAAGAAATTTTTTGTCTATACTAAAACTGCTGTCTAGCATTCGAAGTTTAGATTAACTGAGATCACACATTGAACTCGTCAAATTGATATTTATTTATTTAATCGACTAATCTATTTTATCAATTTACGTAGGTATAGCCGACGACTGCATATTCATTATTTATTTAAGAGTTTTCACGGAAATGGAAATATTAGTTTCATTCGCAAATAGGTCATAATATGATACGATAGTATACATGCATCAAGAAAATTTTCTAATAAAAATTATTATAATAACTTTCGTTTAATGATTACCATCGTATTGAAACTATTTTAAACTAAATATTCGATATTTTTATTTGAAAATATAAAAAAAAAACGTATCGAAATAACTTGTGATTTTTCTTACGATGACGTAACGTCCTTGCATTATCGTCACAGATTAATAAAATATTTTATTCAAAAATTCTCTCTGTATAAAAAAATCTGTTTAAATTTAGAAAAAAATCATCTCATCCACCTCAGAATAAGTTATACATTATTAGTTTGGAATCTACGTTTCAAAATTTAATTAAATCAACTTTAATTTTTAAGCTTGTATTTACATAAATAATGTATATCTATTGTATATAAACTTTACCATTATATATAGGTATACTTAATATGCATAAAATCAATAGTAGCAAGTGAATATCACAAATTAAGGTTCATTAAAATGAACTTTGAAACACGTGTTTCTTTATTTCGGCTATAAAAAATATATTACAAGGTAGTCAAAATCTAAGTTATAACAGGGTGGCTTTTCTCTTTTTAAAGTAATATTAATATTCATATTTCAAAAACTTATTCTCTCAAAAGCGTACCATTTTTTTTCAACAAGCACGTAAAATGCAAATTTTTATAAACGTCGTCTCACCTGAAAGAAAAAAAAATAATATCTATTCAATACTGACATTGAATAATTAAATTTCCATTAAAATTTTTTTTCCGCATTATCATTATCAAAAGCAATAAATTTCTTGTTGTTTTATAAAAAACATATTATTGATGATATTGGAAAAAAAAAATTATTACGATAAAAAAAAGCATAATGCTTGAAAAATCTACTTCCGCGGGGTTATTAACAGTTACTATGACTACGCTAATGAATATACCGTGAACATTGATTATTATTTTTACAAAGCTAATGTTACGTGCATGGGTTGTTCTATCGATGAATGTTGAAGTAATTTCTTGTAAAATGTTGACGCAGTATCGTTGATTATAGGATGAGAAAAAAAAATGTTGTTTTTACTTCACTTAATCTATTTGAAATATGTCACTTAACCTTTAAACACTTATACTTTTTGATACTGTAACATTGTAATATACTTTTTTTAAAAATAAATCCGAAGGCTTTGATATTTGTCACTTAACTATATCTATCCGAGACACCAATATCTCTCCGATAATTCGATTTTCATTAGCGTTATGAAACCGATCAGCGTTTTAAGATTGTAGTTCAGATTAGAAGGAAAAAATAATACAATGGAGTCTTGATAAATTTTTTTATATAATGAAAATTCAAATATCTTTATAATTATCGCTCTATTGACCTACATTTTAATTTGATTGAACATTATTTTGTGACCTCGTTTAATGATTCTTATTACACAATGAAATTTCTACTAATTGAAAACTTTGAAGTGAATTCATCGTGTTGTCTTCAAACTACGTATTAAGGTATTATAAAGGATATATATTATTTTCATAATTTTCAACAAATTTTATTATTTATAATCTTTACTTATACCGTATTCCCTTTTTGAGCTTTTTGTAATTTTGGGATATTCAAAAACTAAATTGTTAGTTTTTTTTTAAGGGGACGCTGTATCTCTCTATCCTTTTCTAATTGAAAAATGTAAATTTTTGGGAAAACTAGTTATTATTGATAGAAATTAAGGGTTGTCCGCAACTTCTATAGTGAAAAACAATATTTTGTCTGATGAGAACAAATTAATTTTGTTGCTTTTTTTTCAAGTAAAGTTTGACATACTTAAAAAATCCTAAATTAGGCTAGAGAATACGTTATTTAAGTATGTCAAACTTTACTTGAAAAAAAAGCAACAAAATTAATTTGCTCTCATCAGACAAAATATTGTTTTTCGCTATAGAAGTTGCGGACAACCCTTAATTTCTATCAATAATAACTAGTTTTCCCAAAAATTTACATTTTTTAATTAGAAAAGGATAGAGAGATCCAGCGTCCTCTTAAATCATCAACTAATGGACTTTCAACAAAATATTTAATAGACTAATTTGTTATTTAAATATAACTTTCATTGAAAATTTATGAATTTGTAAATTTGGTTTTTGCTTGACTACATTGCATCCTTTCAGTTATCTGCATTTTCATAAATTCAAAACAAAAAATCAATAGCTATCTTTAAAATCTATAACTGGCTTAATCGCTCCATACATTAACCCGTCTTTCAAAAGTCTCTTAAAATTTTCCAGCTTATGCGTAATAGCTAGAACAAAAGCTGAATTATCGAAGTATAGTTTTAAGTTGCAACATGTAACAAATACATTAAACAATGCAAGGTCGATAATGTGTTGATCGGCAATGTTAGTGAATCCAAAATTTCAATTATCCTGTTCTTGCTTTTGCAATGAATATTACATTACAAAAAAAAAAGAAGAATGAAAAAAAACGCACACTTGAGCGGCTCTTAACGCTTGGAAAAGTCAACCTTGTTCTGCTGAAACTTATTGCTTTTAGCTTTATGTATGTATACATTTCCCGTTTGTGGAAATTTATTGCGTCGAGAGGGGTATACGTGTGTATAGATGTTCGGTAAAGCGAAAACAAGAAAAGAAAGGAATAAAAAAAGAAACGATGAAAAACACGAAAGGACTAAAACTACTTATGCTTTTTTGCAAGGTGTAAATCATTTACTCATTTGTTGAAGTTACCATTATTTATGGGTTTTTAAGATTGCTAAAGAGCTATATTTTTTATTATATGTAATGGAGGGAATTTAAACATTTTTATCGAGTCTTTTCAAACATTTCATTTTTTATGTAATTATTTTTTCGTTTAACTTCTTTAAAAATAAAAAATATTTTGGAACAAAGTTTTTTTGAAGTAAAATTTATAGAAGTATTATGCACTGAGTATGTATTGTTTTAAAATATAAGTAAAAAATAGTTTTTTTCATAGAAAGAATTTAAACAATAGCAGCATGAATTTTTAAAGGAATGAAAAATTAAATATTCAAGTGTAAAGTCGTTACTTACAAAATAAACAAGCAGGAAGTATTTAAAATTTCATTCAGCTTTTAATCCTCTTTTAAAAAAGTGATGGATAAATTCTGTCATCACGATAAGACAGTTTTGATTGGTTAAAATAAAACAAGTGACGAAAATTTGAAATTTAGAATAAAATAAACAAATAAAACAAGTCGCGCGCAGCGCGCTTAAAATTGCTAGTAAATTTTAAAACGTTAAATATTCGAAGGATTAAGCCATTGCACTATAATATAAATTTATAGTGGTTAATTGAAAATATTGATATTTTAATTGAATAGAAATTGATCGGTTATTTTTGTTTAGTAATAATATAGTAATGCTGATATTGATCATTCTAAGTGCTTTATTTTAATTATAGTATTTCTATTAGAAAAAACTAATGATTTTTTATTTAATCATTCCAGTTTTTCAAAGCTATATCTTCATTAAACAAGAATTTCATCTTATGTTAAATAAAAAATTACTAATCTATTAGTAAATAGTACGAACAACATTGAACATCTTAATAACCATGGTTCTTGTTTTCTTAAAAAAATCATTAATTATTGAATAGCGAACTTTATTAATATTTAAACTATTAGTCAATAACTACACCTACTCAATAACATTCCACTTGTAAACTTAAATTTTGAACCAACCAAACCCGAAAATTACATTCCCGCATTCACGTTCTCATGAGCTTCACAGCTATATAGTATTTTCTAAAAATTAAGCATTGATCCTTTAAATACCGCTTTATATAAACCATAAGCGAGAAACTCTCTTGCGCGCTGCTCATAAATCGCTAACGAAAATAATCTCTTCTCTCTCCCGCGCGATGTATATACGCGATTATCCACTCAATGCTTGAGGGTACATAAACTACCTCTTCTCACACCATCAAAATCTCTTACCACTACACTACTGTCCAATATTCCATTATAACACCCTTCATATATGATGGGAGAATCGAATATTTGCTGGGATAGTGGTAGATATTCGTGTGTATAACGAAGCTTTTAGTTATTATAACTTTAAGATTTGAGGTTAGCGGTGTGTTGTGATACGGATTGATAATAATGATAATTAATAAAATTAATTTTATTTTGTAATTCTTTCAAAAACTTATTATTTTTTAGAATTAAGAAGAAAACAAAAATTCAACACCCGAAACTAAAAATTTTGATCGAGTCTTGATCTTTTAAGACAAACGAAAAGCATGAGTAGTATTTGATTAAAACTATTTAAGCCGTTCTAAAAATAAGAACCCACTCACAATGTCTGTCACTCATATACAACAGAGTATAAATTATACATACACACAAAACATTCTATTTTGTATTATATTTTTCAAATCGTTTAAAAAACTAATCTCTTAAATAGTTACAAAACTTTTTACCTGAGAAAGTTAAATTTTTAATAATTTTATTATTTAATAAAATTAAACGAGCACGTTACGTATTTAAAACTTTAAAAACTGGGCCGTGCATTTATTTAGGTTTTTGTTTTTAGTTTTTTTATGTATATCCAAAATATATGCAAGCAAATATTAGTTTCTTTTCTAATGTTTATTCTTTTTAAAAAAATCGATATTTTCTATGTAAATTGATAGCAGCAAGTACCTAGATATACAAGCATGCAACGCAATTTTACTCGGGCACTTGTAACATATTGATTTTTAGTACAAGAGCTAATATATGATGAAAGTTTGATGCATAAACAAGTATATGTTTTTTTTTAAATATTCATAAAACTCGGAATTTCCAATGTAATCAGACAAATATTTGTTTTCATAAAAAAATCAAAGAGCTGTTTTTGAAGCCTAAAATTATTATAATCGTTAAGGAAATCATCTACTATTAATTATTTATAAAATCAACAAAACACAATTTTCAAAGTGTGGTTCATATACGTATCAGGATTCAAAATTTCGTATTTATGTGGCTTCTGTATTACACTTTAAAATAACAAGGGTCAAAACTACTATAAACTATCTACATTATACAATGTATTGATCAGTACGATAGAATAACCTCTAATGCACGTGATATTGTATACCTATTTTTCTTTTTTTTATTCATAATCGTTGTTGTCTCTGTTGTCACGACGCGCACGTGTATATAAATGCGTGTAAATCTGATTTTGTGTGTTCTCACTTGAGGGAAGAAACACGTGTCCGGGTATTCAACGCAATTTGACTATGTATACACGTGTATATAATATGCGTTCAAGAGTAAGAAGAAGAAGCCAGCTCAATTACACATTCAAATGTGCGAGTAGCGCGTGAACTTATTTATGTTGAAAACTTGGAAAATTCGCTCTAAATATAACTTTTGAATAGGAAGTCTCTAATAGTATACCGTATAATAGTAGTAATACAGTTAGTATATACGCAAAACGTTACACCCAATGTTACGAAATAAATAGATTTTTTTGAATTTCCGTGTTTTGAGCTGGGTGAATGTGAAAGTTTGAAATCCTTTTATTTTTCAAAACAGTATTATTGAGCAAACTCGTGCGTAATGTAATGCTTTAGTGATAAAATTTTACACTTTATGCACCAGAAAATTACAATAAAAAGGAGAAAAAAAGAAATATTTTTGTTTTTCGCTGTTATGTACGTTTAATTCTAGGTCATTAGATGGTCTTGCGTGATATTCGTGAATCAAGATTACTGTTAGGCATACAAGTGGGCTTGTTACTGTGCTTTAGGAGAATGTTCAAACTGGATATTTTAGGTTGTAGTTAATAGGAAACTTGTTAGTAGATAAGCAAAAAATTCGCTTTTACGAAGATTTTTTTATTGTTATTCAAAATTAGAGCTATCGATATTATTTATGGAATTTTATCTGGAATTTATGGAGTTGAAAATTTTATAAAAAATTATTTTTGTTGATGCTAAATTATTTGTTATAGATTATTTCGAATGCAATTATTTGAGGATAAAAAAGTCGTAACTTAACCTTATTAAAGCAGCCATTAAATTCAAGCGCATGCTCGAAAATACATTAATAATATTATTGTTATACTACATAAATCAGTTTAAAAAATAAAGCGTCTAGAAAATAAATATCCATTTTATCGTAAAACTGTACGAAAAAATATAAATAAATAATTCTTTTAAGAAAATGTTCATGACATTTTCGCAGCATGAATATTCTAAGTGTTGTTACTAAAAGAAAATTGATATAACGATTACCCAAACTACGTTACACCAATTTTCCCCAAAAAAAGCTTGCGATCCAATAAAGAGAAAGCTATTGACGAAAATTTCCGTAATTACGCGTAACTAAAAAATTTTATACAGTTTATCTACAATATGAAAAAAAAATTTTGAAATTTTAAAGCATTTCTTTCTTTTTCTCAATCTTTTCTTTAACGTTTTTTTATTTCACCCTCGTAATCGTCGAAGCGCGTCGTGTTCGCCGTCAGAGGAAATGGCGAAAAATGGTATAGTGGAAGTGGTATATATCAGAAAAAAAAAAGTAAAAAGGTTGGCGAGCATTAGCGCAGGTTTTTCGATCGCTAGCGGTTAAGTAAGAATAGATTTATAGCCGTCGTGGCACAAAGTGGGAAGAACAGCTTTGTTTTAAGAAAAAAAAAAAAAAGAAAGAAAAGAAATCAATTCACTTTATTCTTTAATACCTCGACTTATTTGTCTTTAAGAAACGTTTAAAATGGAAAAAAATTTCTTTAAAGTCATCTAATAACGATGATTCGCATATTTGATTATAATGTGCAATTAATCCGTTTCTTTTTTTTTTTTTTGTTCTTTTTATTATTTCAATTTCATTATATTCGTATGAGTCATGTATATCGGTAAGTGCATTGTTCGTTTAGTTATTGTTGCACAGAACGTATATACACTGGCTTCCAGTTCAAGTATATAAATATAAGAAAATCGATCGTTGACGCAAGTGCGTCAGACTGTGTGTGTTGACTTGTGTTGTAGTTATGTACTATATAAACTAAGCAAAAGTTGAAAGATCGAGAATTATAAGTTAATTATGATAGCTTTATATGTCATTTACATTATGTTTTTCCAACTTTTTTTAATGATATATTATTTGCTGTTTTTTTGTTAAAGCATGCATTGAATTTCATATTAGAATCGAAATTCATGTTGATGACACTGATTTTACATCCAGTGTTATTTTAATCTCGATTATTATCTTTTCAATAAAAAAAAAGCTTATCAAATCACTTAAAACTTTATATTATCGCCAAACTGTTAGTATTTAACTTTTGTTATTGTCGTAAAAAAAACTAATATGCATACGGGTATAATTGAACAGAATATTACGTAAAAGCAATTTGAGGATTTGAAAACAAATAAATTTCTAGAGTAACAAAATTCAACTGATTTACACTGGCGAATCATTGACTTGATGAAAATTTAATTATATTGTAAAGATTTATTTGACTTCCTCCTCAGTGTAAAGTCATTTTTATGCCGGATGAATAAATTATTGTTAATTAAATGTAACATCATTAAAAAGTTAAGAAAATTTCTACATTTAAAATAATTATTAATTCTGTAATAAATCAAAATGATTATTAAGTAAAATTTCAATGTTTTATAATTAATCTGAAAATATAAAGTTTATTAATAGTATATTATTCACCTAGGGAGTAAAAACGAAAAATGTCTTAAATCGTAGGTAAATTGTCACCCGAGCTGGAGGCGAGGGTGATAAACATACGATTTAAAGCATTTTTCATATACACAGGCAGCGTACAGTGGGTACTTTACTATTCGCTGAGAGGGAGTAAAGTACTCACTGTACACACCTTGTGTAAAAAAATATTGAATTTTATTATTGATTTTTTCGCTAAAGTTAAAAAATTAAAAAATTATAATTATTAAAAATATTGACATGCAATAAAATATTCAAAAAATAAACTAAAACGTTGTGGAATTTAATCATCTGATATAAATTTATTTAAATTAGTTTTAAGCAACTTTAATGTTGACCTTATAGGCAAATGAGATATAAATGAGTTAGGTAGTTTTATGAAAAAAAGTCCAAGATAGAAGATTATTTGACAAAATCAATTTTCGTAAAAACACATATGTTCTTTTTTTCTGTTAAATTTTAGATAATATATTTCATAATGAAAAAAAATAGATATTTTTAAAACTGATATGAGTTAGCATATTTTAACAGAGGATTGTCGTAAAGCTTTTCTGATATTACAATATCCTTATCTTTAATCCTATGCCAGACCTATTTTTTTTCTTTTTTTTTTTGGCTTTCGTACCAACTTTTCTTCTCCTGCAATGCGTCCAATATTGTTACCTTGACGATAAATTCAATTTTATGATTTTCAAATATATTTCTTATAAATTTGAAAAAAAAAAAAATTTATCGCAAATTTAGTTTGGGAAATTTTATAAATTACAGCTTACGTACGGTGCATGCAAAATTAAAGAGTATGTCATCTTTATTTTTCTTGGATTCTATAACTTTAACTTCTTCTCACTTATCCTATCGAATAGTTAGAAATTTCATTTATTAATTTTACAGTGCTAGATTTTTAATATTATTATTATTGAATTTTCAATGTTTCAATATTTTTAAACGATCTCTTTTATATCGTAAAGCTCCTCAATTGAAAATTCTGATTTACTCTTTACTTGAAATCCAACTTTTATCTTACATCCAAAAAAGCTTCTAATATAAATAACTTTTCCAAAAATCTGTTCATTGTACGATGTTTTAAAGAATAAAATATTAACATTACAAAAGAAACTTGTAAAAAAAGGAACAATGCATATACATCTTAAACAATGTAAAATCGATTGTCGTCACATAGTAGTCCAAGTAAAATGAAACGTGCAAAGAGCTTTATCGTTGGAGATCTCGAGGTCAAAGCTGCAGTGCTTCTATATACATATAAAACTTTTTTCAATCTATATATGTGTACATACATGCATTATATACTTTACACGTAAGGCGTGATATGTTTATTGTCGTGCTATAAGTTTATAAAACTTTAAATTCTGAAGTATTGCCAATTTTCTTTTAAATCTTACTGTATACATTAAAAATAATTAAGACCTTGGTCCAAACAGTACTGGTTTATACTTGATTTCTTATTTTTTTTGCTTTATCTCTTGGATTCTTTCTAATATTATGTAAAAAGTTTATGACAAGATTATTTTGCGATGATTGAAATGAAAATTTGGTTTTTTTTCCGTGAAAAATATTAAATCTATTTTGTTTTATTTTTGTTTTATGAAAGCGTTTAATGTACGTATTAAAAGACTAAAATTTTTGCTTTAATGTAGCAGAAAATAAATTATAATATTTATTTAAAAAAATATTTTAATTTATCAATTTTTAATGAATTAAAGACATTAAATTTTTGTCTGCGTGAATTTAGAATATTTAATTTGATATTTAAAAAAATAAGCTTCGTTTTTGCATTTTTTAAAATATAAAATAAAAATTAAGTAATAATAAATATATAGCGAGAAAATAATTAGCAACGGATTTGAAAGTACAAATAATTGTAAAATTAAAAGCTTCGACTATTTATTTTAATCAGATTATATTAATTAGAGTGAAAGTTTAAAAAGTTATAATTTTAATTCTCAAAATGATTCACACCAAAGGCAAACTTGAATCTTTTGCTTCGAAGAATCAAATGAATAGACCTTTGTTAAAAGATAATGTTGAAAAAAAAAAGAAATCGTTCGATTTTATTTCCTCAAATATCCATTTTACTGTAATAAAATAAAAATCTTGTATAATGTATCGTAATGATTAGTCGGTTAATTAAAGAAAAATACGTCGATAGAAGATAATTCTTGGCATCCTTTGTCATTTGTCACTTGAAGCATTCCAGAAGTAAGGACGAGTTCGGGAAAAGGGTTTTCGAGAGCCAGACGGATTGCGGGCGTCGTCGCTCTTGCTTGCTACTACTACTGGGTGGTGGCAGAGAGAGAAAGCAGAGAGTTGTCGGGGTGGCCCCTGACGTTACATATAGAGAGAGAGAGAGAGAGAGAGAGAGAGAGAGAAGCTTTTGCGTTGCCGCTGCCTGCTGGCTTTCGATCGATACTTCGCCAGCCATGAGCCACTGGGTTTTCTCTCTCTCCCTCCCTTTTTGCTGCTGCTGCTTGCTGCTGCTGCTTGTGTACTACTACCACACCCACGCGAACGATGACGACGACAACGACTACGACTAGGCAAAAGCGTCATGTCTCGCCTTCCTTTTTAGCTCCTTTTCCAATTTCTTATAAATGTCGCCTTTTCAGAGTTAATATTAAAGTTCAGAAGAAATTATGCCAGTTAGTTTCAATGATAATAACTAAGATTTTAAGATGCTCCAGATCAAGGAAATAGTGTTTATTGAATAGGAAAAAAAATTTTTTTAAACAATAATTAAAAATTGCTCGTTAACTTTTGTTGACTAAACACGACTAAGTTCTTGAATGCAAAAGTTTTTGATAAAGTATCTTACCATAAGGATATACGAATTAAATTAAAGTTTTAATAATGTAGAGTCTGATAAGGAGTTTAGAAGTTTGTAAACTAAATTAGACAATTAATTGTATAATAAGTTATAAATTTAAATATAATGAATGGAAATATTTTGAAAAAGAGTTAAAAAGTAGGCCACTGAAACTGATGAGTTTATAGGTTAGCGACACATATGTGTCGTCATAGCCTAGCAGACTTACACGTTTAAAAGTTCATTTCTACATAATTGGATTTGGACAATTCAATTGTGCAAAGACTTAAAAGAGAAGATGAGAGAGAGAGAGAGGGAACTAAAAAAAAACTTTAATTTTCACAAATAAGAATAAAAAGTTTACTGCTTCAAAAGAATTAAATTGCAGTATACACTTTACTTTCTTTTTTTTAAATCTTATCCGATGCAGCATTATTTTTTTATTCTTTTATATTTTAATCCTATAATATTTTAAAACTCGTCTAGCTGATTTCGTACCATATTAAATATGTAGCAGGCTTCATATAAATAAATGTAGGTTAAACCGAAACCATTTTATGTTGAAAAAAACGTTCAATACACATTCACAGTGGTATCATTAAAGTTGTTAAATAAAATTTCATGTAATATTCAAAATAATAAATCGTCTACATAATGGATCTTTTATAAATGTATAAAACTTACTCTATTATACATTTTAAAATTACAAAACCAAATAAATCAAGCAATTAAAATTAATCAACATTTTTTATCTTTGTATATTGTACCGTATTTTTCTTCCTTTTTTATATATAAAATTACACCTAAAATTCCTTTGCTGCATAGTCGATTTTGTTTCTACAATTTTATTGTTACCGCAGATGTTCCATTTGCAAAATTTACTATTACAGTTTTCTGCACTACACAACTTTGGTGCGCGCTGGCTTATTTGTGTAGTTTTTCTTTGCGTGTTCTTCTGCTCTATTGCATGTAACTCGTGTATTTATACACTTGGGGTAGGGATATATAGTATATACGAGCAATGACACTATAGAATAGCCCGTAACTTTTTTCTTTCTTTATCTTTTTTTCTTTTCTTCTTTTACAATTATAACTTGAAATTACAAGCTTTTATTAAACCGCATTATTCATCATTTTAAAAAGAAACACAAAAAATATGACTCATCACAATGATTTTTATCACTTAAATGAAGACATGGCATGCACCACTTTTTTTCTTTCTTTATCAAAAACATTCATTAAAAAGACGAAAAAATAATATAATAACAATTTATTGCGACAAACAGTATTAAAAGAGTTAACGCATAAAACTTTTTTTTCGCTCTTTATGTTTATTGCTTATTATTTTAATCGTAAAAACAAGCTATACTTAATATAATCATTAATCTTAAATGAATATGAAGTGTTTAATTACTAGCGGATAAATATATTCAGATAACAAAAAAATTTTAAACGTATCATCAATGCACTCGTATTAATAGTTGTTATTTAAACAATATCTATCAAATGAAATAAAAAAACTTTGGTTTATCGTAGTAATTGATTTGTTTAAAACATTATTATTTGAATTATAATTTCAATGATATCTTATCCATTAACCATTATTAAAACGATGAAATTAGCTTTTGTGTGTGAGCGTGCATTGTGAGTATACATCTAAACTGTCTACATTTAAACCAGAAAGATTTATTGTTTATTGCAAAGAGGAAGTTCTGCATATATTTTTTTCCTTTTAGTTAATACTTTTAATGCTGTGCTATACGATTGCGCTATGAATAAAAAATGTTTTCGGTTCAAAATAAACGTTTTTCGTTAGATTTATTTATTTAATTTACTGTGTATATTGACAGTTGAACTTTTATTAAAAATTTTAAAGTGTATTTTTGTTTTTAACAATTTCAAATTTTCAATCATATCAATATTTCTAAAAAATGAAAAAATAATTTATTTCTTTATTTTATAAAATATTTGTTACACATTAAAATAAATAATGTAGAACGATGAGATTGATTAAACATTAATTATGAAGAATAGTAAATGATGAATTATTAAAAGTTACTAACAATAAAGAAGATTAAACGAGAATTCTCAATTCTATCGTAATCCAATATGGATGAAATATTTAATCGACGGAATGTCAAAGTTCTGAGAGACATATATATTTACCAATATCACAAGCACTCAGCAATTCGGATTATATCTGACTTGACCAAATAATTCATCATTCATTTTAAATATTAAAACTTCTTACTTTATCGGGTTGCATGTGACCGACAAATTTTTCTATTAATAAATGAATTTTCAATAAAATTAAAATTATGTCCGTTTTACTTTACGTTCCTTGTTTCATTATGAAAATTTGCATAAAAACACATCGATGAAAATTTGGGTGGTTATACTTAATTAATTTATGCATGTAATTAATATCAATAATTTTGTTATTCGATTCTATTTTAAAACTTTTATTGGCGTACTGACCTAATATCCAATCTACGTATATTGGAAAAAAAAATTTTTTAGAGAAAGTTCTATATATAAATTATGTATCATAGGAGACATAAGGCGTTATTTTGATTAAAAGTTTGAGTCACTGGAAAAAACTTCTATGTAGGTTGATAAAATTTTCCCGTTTTGATAAAAAAAAATACTAATATATTCCTGAAAATTATTATTTTTAACGAATAATGATAAAATTTAATCAATCTCCTTATATTTGAATAGATGAGTGGAATTTTTTTCATATTTATAATCCTTTTTTTTTGATTGCTGGTAACTTTAGAATAAATAAATGATTTTGGCATAACTTAAAAAAAATTTTCTTAAATTTCTGGTTTTATTTTGGTTGAGCCAAACAAGTGCTCACTTATGGTTTTTTGAAACAATCAATTTTTATTATATTTCATAAAACTACTGCTATTATACTACGTAATTTTGAATCTCAAGTTCCAACGCTTTTCTTTCATTCGTAGTTTTCAATAGTCTTTAATAAACGACAATTTACAACGGCTTCCCCTATCTAAAATGCTACAGAGAAACAACATATCAATAGAAATGAACTTACGTACATATTATTTTTTCTCAACACGTCCCATACCGATAACAAAACTGACAGCTTTTCTTTATCTCACTTATAGCATTAGGTACTTAATTTTCCTGTCCCACACTATGATATATACATATACACATATGTTCGCATGTACACATATTCAATATACAAAAAAAAGTCGAAGAAATAAGAAGGAAATGAACACTTTCGATCCCTTGATACTTTCTTTACCCTCTCCTCTATATATACATATATATACTCGCAGCATCTTCCCTGTTAAATTGTTCTTCTTCTTCTTTTTTTTTCTTGAACGTGTTCATGGTAGCTTTTTACTTTCTTCGCTTATATGTTCCGAATATAGTAAAAGGAAGAAGAAAAATAAAGAGAGGGTAAAGTAACAGCTGCTCGGTTAGCTCGGACGCGTTTTATCACACAAGCTCTCTTCTTTCTCACGCGCTCTTAAAGTCTTAGGGGGTTATATAGAGTAACAGCCTCTTCGTGTCTTAGACTTTTTCGTTAAAATTTTCCTTCCTTCTCTCTCTTTCTTACTTCTTCTCTTCTTTTGCTTTTCTCTTCAAGAGAAGTATACAAAGCTAAATAGGTTTCTATAGAGCCAAGTCAAAACATTCTGTACTAACCGTTTTAAATTTAGAAAATATATACTCACTCTGTCTTAACGAAATGGGCTCTTCATAGTTGAGGGAAAAAGAGGGAAAAAAAGAGAAAGATAGATAAGATGGAATGCAAGCGGTAAGAAGAGGATGTATTCTTTTTTATTTGTTTTTGTTGTTCTTGCGCAAATGATAGATATATACGGATGACGAGGAAAGAACAACGCGAAGAGTAGGTGAGAATTTTCTTTGTTTTCTCAATAAACAGTACCTAACGGTCTGTAAAGTTTAGAAATAGATTTTGATATTTCTTTATTTGAACAATTTTTAATTTGATCTCCAATTTGGATTTCAAGGTTCAAAGTTTTATGCGATTATGATGATAATTAAGTATTATTATGTCATAAAAAAATGATCTTTTATCTTTTTAAAATCATAAAAATAAATCTTTTAAGTTTTGTTTTTTATTTTTTATTTTTTTCTGTGAAAATGATTGATTATATTTACTCAACAATAATTTTTTTCTTTTTTTTAAAGATGAATCCGTAATCTTGTTTTCCTTTCCACATATCCGTCCAATTATATTACGTGCTTACTGTTTAAGCAGCATTTTAAGTAAAACCACTTAAAATAACAAGAGCAAACTAGAACATTGATGAGGAGAGGTCTTAGGTCAGTGTTCTATAATACGTTTGTATGCTTATACATACATTACATCACTAAGAGAATTCTCTCTATCTTTCTTAGCTAAGAAAATTAAGAGCATCCTTCGAGAACGCTTAAATATAAGGCATAATCCAAACATACTGAAAAATTTAAAACGATTAACGAGTACACGAGTTTATGTAAATATTCATGTAAAAGTTTGTAATATCCACCCTCAAAAAGTACTAGATCTATATATTTATTATTTTATACTGAAAAATTTCGTTCGTTGCACTTGAATGGATAAGAGGAATAAGTTGTTTTTCATATAAACATATATAACCACCGAAGCTCCAAAAGGTCTATAGATGTTATGGTGAGCAGATGTGCGCTCATAAAGTACATACTAGTTTTTCCTCTTACAGAGAATGTTCTCTTATTTTAGTTTTAACGTTATATACGCACATAATTGTCAAGTGGGAAAAGCGTCATTTATATATCCGCCCTCCTGGTGTGCACGTGTTTTTATATTAACTTAAAATTGCCAGGCATATGCCCCCTAAATTTACATTTGCTCTCTAGTATGTAACACATGAAATCTATGCTGTCAATTATATTTATCGTCTTTTTTTCTTCATTCTTAAAAATTGAATTCACGTTGGTTTGTTCAATTTTTTTCTTTTATTTTTCAAGAGAAAATGAGTGCAGTGTACACGTCGTTTTATTGGATTATGCAGAAATAGAATGGACTGACTCTAAGAGTTTATTGTACTCTTCTCCTTCTGGTTGTATAATATTGCATATAAAAAGTGAAGAAAAAAAGGGAGGCTACGATTATATTGTTGAATTTTTTTTCTTTTTTATTTTTTACACAATAGCTCTAGCCACATATTATATTTTATTTTATACGATATGTGACGTATACATATAAAATATATATGAAAGATGAAAAGGAGGTCGAATTTTAAAGATGTTTTGATATTCTTGATTTTAACGGTTTCCAGCTCTTTTACAAATATATTTTCCTTCCTTGGATTTTGCGTTTATAGCTAAACGTATTGAAGAATATTGAAATAGAAAAGCTCTTTTCTAGGTCATATTTTGAGAAAAATCAGTGTATAATAATACTTCCTTAGATTATCTATTTTGATTATTGCGAAATTATAATTATATATGGTAAACAAATTTTGAATTTATACGACATATTCAAATAACTGGGAAGCTGTTCTAAATAAATACCTTTGTTTTTGTTAGAATCAAATATTATTACAAGTGGGTGTTTTTTCCCTTTGTTTTTAAATGCATTAGCTATAATTTTTTTCTTCATTGTGTATTTAAATTAATTAGAACATGAGATTTTTTTAACGTTTATTACATTGTTTGAAAATAGAAGCTAATTTTTTAACGACATAATTAGTTAAAAACAACGATTAGTAATCGTGTAAGTGATAAAACTTGAAAATGACAACTTATAATTTATATCTCAAGTTCAAAATTGGTTTCCATATTAGTTTTTATGATAAATTATCAATTATTGCTAGCATTTATTCTTACTATTCTGAGACTGAAAAAATAAACATTCTTGACAAGCATTTAAATAATATATAAATTCAAAGTAAAATGAGAATTCCGAGTCAGACAGTGATTAACAATTCGCTTGAAAATTATTCAATATTATAAAATCGAGCGTAAAACTCAATTTCCAAGTTCATCAACCTATTAAAGATAAAAAAAAGTAACTCAAGTAACGTTACTTGCAGTAGAAAAGTTAATAACACAATCGTCCTCAACAAAATATCGTAAGTTTCAAGTCCAACGTGAAGTTGAAGTTAAAATCTTGGTTCCAATAACTGGATTTTTCAATAGAGTGACTTTCTTTTCCTTCGCATAAAGAGTGGAAAATCATTTTGAGTCAATGTACACAATGTATATGTATAAGAAATAAAAGCCTAAAAAAAGTTTTGTGAAAGGTTGAGAACCACTGTTCTGCGGTAGACTAATGGGACCCGGCTATCGAGCCCTTTTCTTGAGTATATTTGTCATTTAAATATTTGTCGTTGACTTATCTTTTAAGTCTTGAAAAATGTTTAATGAATATGTACGTATAATGATTGACAATTCTCGAAAATTCAGATAAAACTGTAAACATTATTATCTATGCCTAACTGCAATATATGATATATATTACATCATAGGCAGTATCTTTTGTTTAAATTTTAATTTTTAAAATTTAAATAAGAGATATTGTACTGTGACGTAACTGATAATAATTACCGTAATTGTTACTTTGAATAATTCATATTAATTGCATTGTACAAAGTTTATAATTACACGCCAATCCTTCAAAGTTTAACAAGTTGCATTTACACACATAATGAATAATAAAATAAATATCTGTTTAATCTAGAATACAATTTTTTTGGCATTATGCAAGCCGAACAATAAACAAATAAATGAAAATTACATAACCACGCAAACAATTTATGTTAATCCTATATAAACTCTATCGTAGAAACAAAAAAATAAAGAAAAGAAAAAAATAAAACTCATACCAAACAACACTAACGTAATATATGATCTCCTAACCATTATACAGTACCAGTAAAAAGTCATTACCAGAACAATTCACCTAGCCACATAAAAGTAAAACTCTTGCCATCAAAACCATGTTTAAACAGCTATCCTCTATTTTACCCTCGCGAAAAACTCATCCTTGCCCTCCCCTCTCCATAACCCCCCTTGTAAAAGTTTTCTATAGCCCCTGAGCGTGTGTATACAATGTGAAAACTCAAAACTGCAATTCTTACACCAACTTAAAATTGCATGTTACTCACACATACCAATAAAACTTAAATCAAGCCCAGGCTAGCAATTTTTCTCCTTGCACTCTCTCTCTCTTTCTTCTTCTTTTTTTTAACATCATACCTCTGAGGTGTATAGTCTAGCTATAAGCAATCTCGGCCAATCCCATTAAATAATTAAACATAGTATAGGTAACGGGCTAGGTAAAAGTTCTATGGCTTTAGCCGCACAACGAATGTCATACGATTTATCGCATTCCATTTTCTGTCTTCTTATTCTTCATTTAACAGGTATTTGCACTATAACTATATACTAAGTTTGCTGGCCTCAATTTTCAAATCGATTTGATCGGATATCGATGACTACGAACTTGTGTGCACGGATAATGGACAAAATTGTCACTCGACCGAAAACTTTAACTGTAGAGAATAAAAATCGGCGTGTGCGAGAAAGAAAGAATAAGCATGAGTAAGAGTAAGAGAAAGAGGATTGATCCGGCACGTCCTGTATTTGATAATGGTCTTGTCGACCTGTCAATCCTTATCAGTTAGCTCTATGTTAGGATAGAATAGAAAGAGAAAGAGAGAGAAAGGTAGATAGGATGAATGGTGTGCAACGTCTGCAGTTTCGGAAAGCTCTGCTGCATTAGCTCGTCGCCTGTCAACCTAAGAATCTTTAGTCTTTGTCCCTGCTTCCTAACTTGAGAAATCTACGAATGCATCCTTGACTGACTTTGGAGAATTCGTTGATTGATTTAATCAAATTTTTACGGAACATTTAGTTTCATCTAATTTATTAATATCAATTGAATTAAAATTGTGATCATTCAATTTTTTACTGATTGATTTTGAGTTTTTTAAGATTATTAGATTAGAACTTTATGAAGTATGAGTTTATGAATTACAGTTTCCTACGTCTTCGTCTAGTGTACTCAATCCTCTAAAATATGTAAATACGTTACCTTCAATTCATTTCAAATGCACAAATAGAAAATACAATTATTTTTTATAGTTTTATTTTTATTGGTTTGAGTTAATATTTATGGAAAGAGAACTCGTCAATCTTATTTTAAAAAATTACCTGCAAACAATTAAAAATCATTCAATATCCTTACAATTTTTTTTACCGTAATAACAGCAAGTAAAATTCCTTCCATCAAATAAAATTTTTATTTTAAGCCAACTTGACTGAGTGAAGTCATATCCGTTCAGAATAGACATTGAGAAAAGAATTAGTATGTCGTACATGCGTCAGATTCTTCAACTTGTGACAATCTCCTGCACATATATATTTATTGCACGGAACAATAAAAAAAGGAAACAATCTTGGAATTTATGAAATTAAAATTTTTATTAATTTTTTCTTCTAACTTTATTCTGAGTTATGTTTTTAATAAAGAATCGTAGTCATTTTCAATTGCGCATGCACCTTGGAAGAATCGTTCAACCAAAAACATTGTGGAAAATTTCTTTTCTTCTTTGCATGGCTGTTTTTTGTGTACTTATGTATTTAAGCAAACAAAAATTATACAAACAACGAGTTTTTCTTCTACCTCTCCAACAGATGCAACTTTAAGAAATCTTCCTATGATCATACTTCTTGTCATGCTTATCATAAATAGTAATAAAAACTGAAAATTTTCTGAAATAAATTTAAAAATGGATGACAAATAATTTAATTTAAAGCACGTGAAATTAAATATTTCCCAAATTATGGAAGAGAAAAGTGAAAAATTTAATTTTAGAATAAACATTATGCGCTCGTTGATGATTGTAGCCATATTATTCCAGAAAAAATTAAAGAAACAATAAAAAATGTTTATAAATGTTTTTAATGATTTGTAATAAAAATTTGTTATTTATAAAAAAAATTAACCTGAAATATAACAAGACAATTGATAGTTAATGAAATTTTAAATTAAATATTTAAAATTATAAATTACAACTAGAAAATTAGTTGATAATCAGAAGTCAAAGAAAAAGAGTGACAGAAAGACAAAAAAATTGACTGAAATTAACCTATAATTTAAAAGCATTGTTATCAGTATTTTTATAATTTTATCGTACTTTTTCTAAGTGTTTAAAATTTTACTTGTTTTTCTGTTTATTATGTATAATTATAAATTCAAAAGTGCTTATGATACTTAACATAAGTTTTTTATAATAAGGTAAGCCACAGATAAGCGTGTAAAAAGTACGGATTTAGATCACGCGGTGCTATAAAATATTTAGTATTACTTATTATTAAAATTAAATTCTACTTATTGAAACTCGATAACGAATTCAAAATTAAACAATCACATCGAACTTACTTAAAATTGTAACAATTCCAAATAATGCATAATTAAATAAATCGTCTGAGATATTTCCGCAATATTCGCGGAACATAAACTTAAATAACTTTCGATTAACAAGTAATTATATACTACGGAAAGAAAATAAAGGTTCATTAAATAACCAATTGGTTTGAGACTACACCAGAGAGCTTTTCTTTTATCTTTAACAGATCGTTATATATATGTTACATTATAAAGCTAAGGAAAGTCAAGGGAAGTCAGTATAGTATTAGAAGGCTCAACTTTGCGGGAAATCGGGTTTTCGGGTCACTGGATACGAGCCAAAAAGTGAAACGATATAACTCCAATCACACAAGTCTCAACAAAAAAAAATGAACTTCTTCCTTCTATATATTCTTTTTTTATTTTCTTTTTCCAACCAACTAATATCACTGTAATCTATACAGAAAATCATATACTAAATTACATTCATCTGTTTTTTTCTTTTATCCCAATGGATAACAACGCATCGATACAAGAATAAAAAAAAAGAAATATACATTTACATACAGAGAAAAAGAGTTCGTGTCTTCTTTTAAAGTTTGACCCTTCGTGTTTTTTCTTTCTCTCTCTCGTACTCTGGGTAATTGAAGTAATTGCAGACTGTAAGCTTATGTTGTGTTATGTTCTGCATGTGTCATTCAAGCCAAGCGGGGGGGAGGCGAAAAATTGC
Source organism: Anastatus disparis (assembly GCA_017163975.1). NCBI lineage: Eukaryota > Metazoa > Arthropoda > Insecta > Hymenoptera > Eupelmidae > Anastatus > Anastatus disparis. The sequence goes on from JAFFSR010000381.1 coordinate 2,837,477, forward strand.
GTCAGCTTTTTAAACCAGACTTATTAGCCAGTGTCTGCATGTCTTCAAAACTAAAAAAGATAATTCATGGTACTTTTGCAACGATGTTTTTTTTTATTTTTTAAACTCTTCCGAATGAATTAATTGGGAAATGATTTTTATTAAGCGCTTTATACCTTTTGTTATTAACTTTCTTGAAAGCTTGTGAAATTTTTAAGGCTCGAAAAAAATGATATTTTTTTTATCTTTGAAACAATAAGTTAATGAAAGAATTAATGAGTTGCCAAGTCATTTAAGAGATTTTTAATTTTAAAAATAGTCATTTTATGTACAAAATATATTTATGGAAAAAAATGAGTTTAATGATTTTTTAAAATTAAGATTATTTTAAAATTCTCATACCGGTTTTAAATGATTGTTCTTTTGTAATAAATGTGTAGTTTTGCTTTCTCGAAGAGAAAGTAAACGATGACGGATTTGAAATTGAAAATTTCAATGTATTTTTTTTGTTTTTTGTTTTTTTTTTTAATTTTATATCAGAATATGTTTGACATTAAATTGTTGCTTAAATATGCTCAAGAACCGCGAACATTTTCCGTAATGTTTGAAAATAATTTGTTGTCACTAATAAATCATTTTGTAGAAAGTATAATCGTCATTGCAGATAGTTATGTTTTTAGTTAGGTATTTTATATAAAAAATAAAAATTATACTTGATACCTACATAAAGTTAATATTTTTTTATTTACGTACAGAGTGATTAAATTTTTTCGAATAAAATTAGTAATTCATGATTTCTATTAATTTTTTTATCTATCGAGTTCTTCATACAATAGGAGATTTCCAATAATTTTAAAAACTTCAATAAAAGAAAAGAAAATACATCGACTTTCATTTCTTCAATAATAAAATATAATTATAAAGATGAGTCATATACAAAATAACATGCAAGTTCACGAACGTAAAATCTTCGTACAAGATTATCGGCAAAGCACATGTATAAGTACTCAATATAATTAATCGATCGTTTTTCAAGTATATGAGTTTTGTAACAAAGAAACTTTAAAATCTCCTTATATACATCGCTTATCATATACACATAGAAACGATTTCGCGTTTAATTATCGATTCTAACCATCAGACTCGCTGTCTATATAATATAACCCAGCGCTCACAATAGAAAGCGTTTTAGCAAAGGAAAGTGCCAAGCCGTGACGTCGTCACCCAAGCAATTATAACCTACTTTTGTGATATACGAAAAAAAAGAAGTAAAAAAAACGAATTAAAGAAAAGAGATACGTTTTAATTCACGCTAAAAGTTAATTCATGTAACGTTAATCACTGTTTAGTTGGTTTTATCTTTACGATTTTCTTGTGTGTATGTGTGTGCAGACACGCTCTGACTCAGATATAGTTTATCTTAGCTTAATGATTATAATTAGTTAATAAAAAGCTGCTTGATGATTTTACAAATGGATTACGTATTGTAAATACGTTTGTTTTGTAGCCTTGAAATTCTTAATTACATATTGAGTTGTAAAAACTCAAGTCAAAATTCGACATTCAAATATTTGCCTTTAATTTAATGTTTATGAATTTGTCTTGTTAAACAAGATAAAAAACAAAGTTAAAAGATGCACCGAAAGTATTCGTTATTTGTTAATATACGTATATCTTTTCTTTATTAATAAAAAGTCAAATACTTTGTACGATGCATTCATTTTTTTACAAATTCGAGATTTTGAGATAACGCAGTTTACTGAAGAAAATTAATATTTACACAAACTAAACATTTTTATTTGTTGTATTTTATTAAAAATTTTATGAAACTTTAATACAAATTTTAAAATATACTGCAAAGAACGGAATATCATGTTGCTTTTAAAATTTCTTCGAAGAATAAAATATAAAATAGTTAAAAAAGTATCTCAATTATTTGAAATTCACGTTAATTCAAATGAAATATATTTAAAAGCATATGTCTATTAAAAAAAAAGTTCTTAGAATAACATTTAACCATTGAAAAAGCTATTCGTAAAAAGCAATTTTTTATACCATATCATTGAAAATAAAAAAAAAGAAAGAGAAAAACGTACGTCATTCATAAAAGAAAAGCAACAAAGCCGATCAAAAGCATTGGCCGAAAAAAAAGATAGTTATTAGACAGAAAAAATTCTTACAATTTTACTCATATACGAACTGGATGACAGCATGCTATACATGCATACACAATTTTTTCCTTTTTTTTTTTATTATTTCTATTTCTCGATACATATGCATATATACATGACAAAAGTATTGTGCACTCGCACGTCATGTGGTCGCATAACTCGTGTGTTATCTTTTGACAGGTGCAATGGCTCGCGAAACGTGCTATATGCCGCATATGTTTTTGCACTCGTAATTATACATTCCGCCAACATTATTCGTTGTTAAAAAAAAAAATAAAAAAATAACACGCAAAAAAAGCGTTATATATGAAAAAAAAAATTTTTTTTTTTCATTAAACCAAGAAAGATGAAATATTTTTATCAAACGTATAGTAATAAGTGTTTCGTTATCTAAATTATAAAATTACGAAAAATTTAAACTAACTTTTTACAAGAACCTCATTTTAAAATTATTCCGCCTTTTGAAAGACTTAATCGTCAAAAATTCTAAGGATTGCAGGAAAAAAAAGAAGAAGAAGAAAAAGAAGTAAAAAGAATGAAAGAAAACATTTTAAGTTTGCGAGAGTAAGAGAGAGAGAACGCGCGCGCGCTAGCCTGTAAAAGGAACATGAAAAAGATTCCTCGGAGCGCAAAAGGCACATTCTCTTATAGCTTGACTCTCTTGGCCTGCTCCTTCTTAACTTCTATCCTTTTTTTTTCTCTCTCCTAGACCTCTCTCGCATACATGCATGTATACATATACGTACATACATATACGTACATATACATATGTATACATATATACATAAAAGAACTGCAGGTCCAGGGGAATCTTTCGCTTTCTTTCTTCCTCCGAGGGGCAGCTGCACAGCCTTTAAGAATAAAGAAAAGGCAACAAGCAAAATACAAAACGAAGAAAGAAGATGAGAAACTGAAAGAGAGAGAGGGAGAAAGAAGGAAAGATATGAAGGTAAGAAAAGGAGGAGAAGAAGAAGAAAAAGAGAGAAAGAGAAACGAATGGAGCCAAAAGTTTCATTCGGAAAGGATCCCTTAAAGTATATGTGCTGGGCCTCCAAGTCGAAATGATCGGACACACGCTAAAAATGCTACTTTTGAATTTCAACGGCTCTTTTTTTTCTTCTTCTTTCTCTGTCTCTCTTTGCGTCGGCGTTAGTTTAAGAAAGAAACTGAACGTATATACGAAAGAAAGAAGGGAATACTAAGAGATACAATGGGGGTCTCTCGAAGAATATATAAGAGAGAAGGAAAAAAAGAGGAGGCCGACGCTGTGTTGCCACCAAAAGAAAAAGAGAGAGAGCGTGAGGTTAGCGCTCGCTTTCAAGGTTCCCCCTTATGCGCGATCTTCTCTTCTTCTTCTTCTTCTCATCTCTTTCTTTCTCTTTTACTCTCCCGACAAGCTATGAGCTAGGGCCTTGCATATACGAAAAATCGAAGCATACTATAAAAAAAAAAGAACAGACAAGAGAGATGAAAAGGTCTGACTAACTTTTGCTTGTATTATAGGAGAGGTGAAACAAGTTCGAACTTGATGTCGATCTTTTATTTTGCAAATGTAGTATATAAGAAGAAAATATATATATATACGCTTAGTATTGTCTAGTAAAAGCAAAGCAGAGCAGTACAGAAAGTTTAGTAACAGTAACTTGAATATACCGCAATAATAGGATCGAAAGAAGCGCAGAGAGCGCCAACGTTATGGCTTATCTCTCTTTCTTTCTATCTCTATACTTCTTTAGCGAGGAAAAGTATATAAGAGAAAGAGAGAGGACGACGACCTGAATATTATCCTCTACTCTCGGTACTTGCAACCAACAACCAACCAAGCGAATGTACTCCTTTTTTTCTTTTTCTCTCTCCTCTCTCTCTCTCTCTTTCTCTTTTCTTTAAGAGATTCAAGCATTTACTTGGCTTGGCCTGTTGTTGTCTAAGATTCTTCGCTATAAAGATGCTCCGTGTTCCTTCTTCTTTTTTCTTCTTCTCTCTTTCAATCCAAGAAAGAAAAAGGTTTCGTTATTTCTTCCTTTTTTTGCATATGAGAGAAGAAAAATAAGATTTTTTTTCCTTTCTTTCATTCTTATGCAGAAAAGCCGGACAATCGAGAGGAATATTTTTACCAAGTTTTTCATCAAGGGTGTAAGGTTGCATTAAAAGAAAAATTATTATAAATAGCTTCTTAAGAAGAAAAAAACACACCATGGTGTTTCTTTCTTTATTTAGATCTTTTTTTCTCTTTCGAGTTTCTTGTATAAGGATTTCCGCTTGAATATAAATATAAAACGTTATATAGAATTGACGTGTATATATATACACTTCTTTTCGTTTAAGAAAATTTATACGGATCAATGGTGTGGAAAGTCTTAGCGGTAATCCTACATCACTCAAATGGAAATCCTTTCTGCGGATAGTATTAAAATGTTTTATATAATTAAAAAAAAAGCAACAACTGATCCTTTTAATACTTTTTATTCACGGATTAATCTAATGGAACATATAGAATTTCAGGCACTTTTTTTCTTTATACAATAGTTTTTATAAACACCGTGATGGAAATGAAAAAAATTGTATTGCTTCAATGTTAAATTATACCAATTATTTGAAATGTCTTTGTTGTCTTAAATTTATAGTCCTTAAAATTATACAGTAATATTTTATAAGTATGAACTTAAATAATAAAATATATATAAAGCTGGAATAAAAATATAAACTTTTTTCAAGTTATCCAAGTAATAATAGTTTCATCATACGTATAGCTTTTTGTATTAAATTCTCAAAGAGTGAAAGGAATCATTTGTACTGAATTGAATGATATTCGTTAAAAAAAAGTATATAGTCACTTTATCCAATGATTTTGAACAACGACCTATTGTTTTCTATCGGTATTAACCTCAAACCGCTATAGTCGCAAGAAATTTATCATCTACTCCTTTTTTTATATAAATATAACGTTAACCTTTAATCACTTTTAAACAATATAAAAAAAAGCGGACAGAAAATTTTTAGTTCCTAAATACTCTTATTAGGCGATTCCTTTATTTTCAAGAGAAAAAAAAGCGAAAGTTTTTCTCCGAAAAATTGATATGACCTTTCTTTCTCTTTTTTTTTATCTATATCGCCCGCAGAGAACACCGAAATTAAAAGTGCACTCTAAAATTTTTATCTCTTATCTTATCCAAAATATATATCCTATATAGCCAAAAAAAAAATTTTTTTAACGCTCATATTTAAAGAAAATAAAAGCTATTCTGCGTTACTATTATGCACGCGTTTAACTTATTCCCTTCTCACTGTCTGTTTTTCTACCTTGAAGAGATAGACACTAAAGGATATACAGCGAAAGAGAGAGAAAAAAGAAACGGTCCACTGTAAAAATAAAGTTTAGAATTAGAGTCCGGCTTTATGGTTGCCTTAATCTTGACGGGCCATCTTGAAGAATGTTTAACTTTTTTTCTCTCCTGAGACGACCATAACTTTTATCCATATATACTATTTTTTTTTCGGAACATTTTTCAAAAGCCTTATATGTGTGCGCGCGATATGTGTTGGCAAGAGTAGTATTATTAAGAGAACAGGTAGATTTTTTTTTGTTTTTTTAGTACAAACGCGCGAATGCTCAAGTTTTAAAGGCATAGGGAGCATTCTATGGTGTATGTTGTAATGTTAACACCAAATTTAAAAAAAAAATTTTTTAACGCTTTTAGCTAATTAAATGGTATGACCTTTTGGCGGTATTGTTGAAGAAAAGACTTGAACTTAAGTCTATTTGATTTTGCTAAAATAAAAAAAAAACTAATTTAACTTTTTATAAGAACTTATTTTTTAAATGTCACTAGATTGTATTGTAATATAATTGAAAAAAATTTAATTAATTAATCATTTTTTAAATAAATTAACTAATTAAACTTCTTTGAAATTCTCAATAATATTACTAATTAAGCTTCTTCGAAATTGATTTTTCATTGACATCAGAAGTATTAAAAAAAATCTTATACAAATTGTAACATAATCAATAGCTCGTAAAAATTTGAACAACTGATTCTGCCAAAAAATTTTAATTGACATTCATTAGCCATCAGAAAGATCTGTTAAAAGCCATTTAATTATTCATCCTCATAAAATCCAAGATATAATCAGGTCTTTTATCTCTCTTATTATTCTTGCGCGTATTTTTTTTTTCTTTTTTTAAATAGGTCGATGCCAATTAGAGCTAACTAATAACAAATGCATAATCCATTCTTAAAATATCGCAATCTAAATAAAGAAAAAGTGTATCGTTGAAAAAAAATATACGTGCATTTATACATGTATGTAATCGACTGGTAAAAGTTACATGTACAAGCTAATTTTCACATAAAAGATATCAAAAGGAGTGAAATAGCAAACCGCAGCTAAATTCAAAAAGGTTACGGAAAAAGGGGTAGAGAGAAGAAAAAAAAGAGGTGGAGTTGGCCCAATGACCTGGTTTCACGATCTCCCCTGACGACGACGACGACGACGACGATGAAGCGTTTCGTTTTTCGCGCATAAAAGTCAAGGTGAAACATAAGCACGTGGACGTAATACTTACCCTTTCCACTATTTTTATTTTCAACATTTTTTTTTAATTTTTCTTTTTATTTCATTCTTTTCGTTTGTGTATATTTAATTTATTTCTTTGCTTTTTTTTACTTTCTATAGACGTATCGTCATATTTCGTTTCTTGCACATGCGCCTTTACTCCCCCTTCTCCTTTTTTTATGCTCTGATCTTCTTTATTTTATTTTGCTTGACGCACACATTCCTAAGGGATCGATAATGTATGTCTGAGTTAGAAAGAGAAGGAGAACATATATATACGCGTATGAATGTAGGAAAGTCCACTTCTACACAACTGCTGTGTATGCATATATGAAATGTTTGAATAATTTGCAAGCTTGAGCAATATTAGATAGTTGCTTCTCGTTTTAATCAAAATCTTGATGTGATGTAGCTGACGAAGGGGGACGATGGGCGCCCTTAGGGAGATGGAAAGGCAAAGTGGAAATGTAGGCAAGGATTTTTCTTCTTTTCTTTTTCCCAAATTCGTCTTTACTCTCGTCAAAGTTTATAAAAAATGCATAAAATATTTCTAATTCAATCTTTAGGCGAATTTTCAAACATTTGAATTATTTATAAATTTATAAAAAAATCCATGACAAATATTAAAATAATAATATTTTTGAAATATGTTGTGTACAAGATAAAAAGATTTCTATGTATGACAACTTCTCTTTTTAAAACCCCTTCATAAAAAGATCATTGATTTTTTTATTGTTGCCAATTGATTCAATTAGTTATTATTGATTTACGAAATTAAAACATTATCGTTTCTTTATTTTCGCAATTTGACAAATTGAATAACTAAACTAAGCTAATCTATGTAAGGTTCGAGCTTGAAGCGACAATTTGAATAATATGAATTATAATGGGTTATGATAATCATTCGTAAAATCCTATTGGTATATCTGAAATGAGTCATGTTGAATTTTGACATAACGCTTTATTAGTTTTTATCAAACTTCTCATAATTCACGATTACTGGAAATTTCACGGTAATTTTTATCGTTAGATTTTCACTGCGCGTAACACCCCATATTTTATATATATATTTGGTTCACAGCATGAAAATCTTGGATGCTGAGTAAAACGCGATGTGATTTGTGATTAGAGACGCGCTACTGCACATTTATCGTTGTTATGTGAAGTGAGTTTTTAGGGAGGGTATAAGGTTTATATATATACGAAAAAATCGATTTTTCTCATATACGCGAGGGGAATGTATTATAAGGGTCGTCTTTAATTTGTTTTATTTTTTATTCCTTCTTTCTGGCTCTCAGTTTATTTAAGATAAAACTTTTCAAGTTTACCAAAATTATTAATTGCAAATATTTTATATTCTAATCACAAGTCAAACGAACTTTATTGGTATAAGAAAAACAGATTGATCGAATTTAACTTACTCTTTCTTTTTAGGGGTCTTTAATTTGTTTATCTTTTATATATGGTAAAAGTAAGAGCGGAGAGTTTATTTTAACAATGATAAATAAATTTAATAAATTGTTTCATCATATTTATAGTACAATCGCAATGTTAATTAATAATTTTCAAATTTTTTTATGAAAAAAATATATTTGTCTGATTTTTCGCTGGCTTGTATATTGGTAAAAGTTAGATTTCGAGTTTGAACACATTAAAAATTTATCGCTTTATTGGTTGCACTATTGATCCTTTAAGTATAATATAAAAACTTTTCCTTTTTTAAAAAATATTATCAATGACAACTTTAACTAATTATGTTGACTTTCACTAAAGTCATTAAATTTTATTTTATTATTAACTTTCTATAAAAAATGCAACTGGAATAAACAAGAAAATTACTCATTTAATCGTTTATTTCCTACAAAAATAATCTTAAAATAATCATAATTCTGGTTAAGCAAAGTACAGGAATCAATTATATTTGATTGCATTATCCATACCTAATTTGATTATACAAAAATTTTTTTATATATTTTTTTTATTAAAAACGGGAAAATAATTTTTTTCTTTACTTTTTGTATTTTTTAAAAATTTATGTTTATTTAACATAATTTTTTCTGCATAATCTTATTAGTTATTGTTAGAATAAAAATGTAAAAAAAAACATTTAATTTTAAAATAAGGCACAATTAAATTTTATTTCAAAACGTAAATGCGCTATCTTATTATTTGAATATAAAATTTATGTTTGGTTTTCATGTATCAGACTTTATAGTCATCTCATGAAAATGTTAAATAAACTACAATGTTATTTCTATCATAAATAAATTCTGTTTAATTAAAGTAGACACCATTGACTTTTTACAAAATTATATAATTTTATAAAAAAATTTTCAAACTGAACAAATGCTGTATTATATAATTTTTTAAAACAATTAATATTTTACGATCGATAAAATAAACCTTAAATAATTTTCGTATTTAATTTCGCAAAATTTTTTCTAAAATAGAGAAGGACGTTTCACAATCATTTAGCTTTTTCTTTGAAAATTTACTTCAATTTCAAACACAAACAATTTGTTTATCATGAATTTCGTTTATTTTATTCGAAAGTGGAGTCGAGATTAATACAACATGTACTTTGTTATTTAAAACTAAATGACTTTTTTTGTTGTTAAAGAGCATTGCGAAAATCATTTTCAAAATTTTATTTACTATTTAATGTTTAGATTAAAATTTGTTCTTATATAAGATTGAATATGAAATGAAAATACAATTGCATGTTGCATTATACAGACTTTAAATTCTATGTCATGAATAAAAATATGTAATGATAATTATATATGTTTTGCTTCTTTATTTCTATATGCTTTTGATTTTCGCAAAATAAAGCAAAGATATAATTGAGTAAAATTCTAGCGAAAATAAATTTATTATCTTTCTTTTATTAAAAATATATCTTTTAAAAAGAATAATTTTAAATTCAAGTTAAAAGCTTTAAAAATATAAATTTTACATTATAATTTTAGCTATTAACCCTTTAACACTTGATTATTAGAGTGTTAAAACTTCTATTCCGAAAGCAAAAAAATAAGCAGGCTTGACGATCCTCTTTTCGGTCATTTTTTAATTCTCCAAAAAAAAAGAAGAGAGAAAGAAAAAAAATTACAGTTTAAATGCCCTGACGGTCTTACTCAAAGCCTTATACTTAAAACTCGAAAACTGGTAGAAGAACAATGCATTGCAAGCTCTCGCTGCTCGTTTCCTGGAAAGAAAGGAAAGCCGTCAAAGTATAAAAAATATAAGAAAAAAAAAGAAAAGGAGAACCAAGTTTTCTGCTCGCGCAATCTATCCGCCGCAGAAAAGTGTTTTATATATATGCGCATTTGTGTGTGTATGTGTATGTGCAAGACAAAAGCATTTAAAGTTAGGCGCGAACGAAACAATAAAAGAGTCTATATAACCGTCGATTACTAATCTCGTTTTGTTGCCTTTAACGTTTATTCCATCAACTCATTTTTTTTCTTCTTTTTTTTTCTTTCTATTTTTTGTTTTACTTTTTTTTTTATCTCTTGTCAAGCATCTGATTCAACTACGTACCTCTTTATAATAACAATTATAATTCACGTTAACGCCGGGTTTAAATGTATATAGAAGCACGTGAGTCACGCGCTTATTAGTGCATAAATGAGGTGACGTCGCGCGAGCGAGCGCGTGTATATAAGAGACAAAAAAAGGAATAGCATGCGAAAGACATTTAAGAAAATATATGATTTTACTTGTTTATGCGGAAGTTTATAGTGTGTGCTATGTAAAATTCCATTATTATTATTTTTTTTTCTTCATACTTCTTAAAAAACTAAAGTTTTTTTTATGATAAAACTCTATATAAAAATATATTAAACGTAATTGATAATTAAATTTTGATTGTTGATAACCGAAAAAAGTGTATCGTTGTGACAATTATAGCTGTTGCTATGATCATAAGACGCAGCTGTTCTAACTTGCTGAATCAATGATATTAGGTATCTCTTTGAGCTTAATGTAACGCTTGTAGTAAAGATATATCTATATATATCTTCGTTCCATTCCTTAATAATTACTTGACACAAAAATCAATAAATCAAACAATAAACGCCTACATGTAGAGATCGCAGCTTTAGCATAGATATCGTTGTGATTTGGGGTTTTCAAAAATTTAATAAAAAACGTTAAAAAATAGAAAAAATTTTTAATTTACTTCAATTAGCTTTTTTTAATTTTTTTTATATGACAAGTAGAACCAGAATTAATACTGTTTGAGGAAGCGCTTTTCATAAAAATTTTTTTCTGAATTTCTGACGGGAGACTGGGATTAGTTGTCAGTAGAGGTACTTAGGCAAATCGCGAATAAGTTTACAAATAAAAACTGTAGACCTAAGGTGTTAAATAGTCTTACGAATATGTTCCATCTTTGATTAATTGAAATTGTTTTTAACCTGCTCATAGTAAAATTAGTAAGTTTCACATTATTTTTATTTAGTACTCAAGAAAAAAATCAACTAAACTATAGTGTAGAGTTTCGATTATAGTTTGAATATGCACTATGCCTTTTTTAAATATTTTTAAAAAACTATGAAAAAAAATATTTATAAAATTTTCGGCTATTATTAGATTAAGTTATCAATTTACATGTAAAATATAATTATAATATGCAATTCACATATTGAATATTATAATTATTATTTATAATTTTCATATGTTACTGCGCAAAAAATTGACAATTAGCCCCAGTTTCCCCTGTGTATATATATATGCAAAATATACATTTCTTAAGAAGCAAAGCTATCAGAAAAAGCAAAAGAAGTATAAATTCTGTCAGTCAGTCCCATGACTGCCACACCAGTTTTTTATTTCAAAAAGTATTGTAATTTTTTTTGTTTTTTCAAAAACTGTACAGGATAATTGTTGTACTTAAATTGGGAGCGCATAAGTAGCGCGCTGGTGACTTGAGTTTTGAGGCGAGAGCTATTACATTAGGCGCTACTAAATTTTTTAGTAATTTAGGTGCACCGACCTCAATAAACTCACCGAAAAATGAGAAAGCGACAAGTCCTTATTTACACTAATTTTGCAACTAAAACTTCCTTTCAACTTTTTAAACGTTCCTTCTTCGTATAAAGTTTATCATAAGATTTAATTAAATATTAATTATCAAATTATAAAGATTTGTTAAATCTTGTATACTTTTATCGTTGACGTTTTGCTATTTTGCAACATGACTATTTTTTCTTTGCGTATTTATAATGTGCAATTTTTATTTTCATTCAATGATTAATGTTTATATATATATCCGTGAGAAAAAAAAGAATTCCTTCTGTTACGTTGCTTATTTCTAGAAATGTAAAAAAATAGGAAGTTGAGAACTATTTAAATTGCGAGCACACAAACTGATAGTTTTATATTTCACGTTTTATGCGCAGGAAAACAACTTAATGGATATGGTTTTTGCTTACTAAAATTAATGTTGACGTTATATATGACTTATATATAAACACATTTGACTATCCGTAATTTTTTATTTTTTTTTCTACGCTTCGAAATCTTAAGTAATAGATAGAAATGAAAAAGTATATATACATATAAATTAGCATTTGTAGGAAAGTGGAGAAATTGTTCCCTTAAGAGGATTGGTACACCCTTTCATCGAGATAAAATGAGCCCCAATGGATTTCAATTTCTAGAGCTAACACGTGTATAGTATTTTTACGTAGCTCTGCAGCGAGTGGAAAATAATTAATTTCAAGCCTCTAGATCGTTTGAAGGTCAATTTATAAAAAAAAATGTTCACGTTGGATTAAAGCTGTTATAATAAACAATCAAATTAATTATAATGATCAATTGAAAATAAATTATAATTAATATTTATCTTTTTGCTTTAATTTTAATTAATTAATATACTTTTGTATTTGTATAATGAATTTATTTTGTGAGATTTTTTATTATAAATTATTTTCAAAAATTACAGCTAATAATGCAATGAATGTTTCACTCTTTATGTGAACAAAAAAAAGAGAATAAAAATAAAATTTAACAAAGAGAAAATTGATACTCGTTACTGATTCTTGTACAATAAATTTAACTGTTTCTTTGTTTTTTAGCCAAGTTTTGAATTGATTGTTTTACAAAGTTTTCGAAAATTGTCACTACATTATTTTGCTTTAAATAGAATTCAATCTAGGCGTTTAGCATACTTCTTATACTCGTTTTTAGTTTGTATTACTTGGATAAACTTTCCATGAATTATAAAAGCATCTCCTCAATTTTACAAGAAATTAGGATAGCAATAAGAGCTATCCATTTCTTTCTAGGAGTCATTTAACTTTTTCTTCCGTTTGTTTTGCATTCAATTGCGGCTTACAGTCTTTGATAGATCACGATCTTCAGTCTTTGGTATATCATGACGTCTGTGTAAGAACGAAATTTCAAATTTGCTATTATTTTTTAAATCTATGCAAGAATTAATAATTTTTAATAAATAAAAACTTAATTTCCGTATTCAACAATATTTGTTACATGGATCTCCTCGCTTATATGAACAATCATTCTGACTATTTATATATAAAAAATAGTTAAGAAAGAAAATGTATCTTACAGAGGTGATTCAAATTAAAAACAAAAAAATAATTGTTTAATACATTCGAGCATTAAATCTCGAAGCAAGAAGAAAATTGGATTTGAAAAATCGATTTTATTACAACTAGAATTGTAACATCTTAAATTCAGAATAAATAGAATACATCTTTTGCAAAATGTTATTTTTTATACTTTTGCATATAACACCATAAACCAGCAGAGCAGAAAGTTTTCGAAAAATTTCTCTGCTTGCTTGCGCCTGAAACCTTTATAGGCGAGTTGCGTATAAAAAAACGCACTTTACTATAACCCTAACGCGCAAGCCGTATGTTTTTTTATTACCCAAAACGAAAAATTCTTCCTCTTCTTCTTTAAGCGTTTCTTGCTTCTTCTTTTTTTATTTTAACGATTGGTCAATCGTTGATGTGAAAAATCTTCTTTGAAGTAATTGGCTGGAAAAAGAAAGAAGAAGAAAAAAAAAGTTAGAAACCTCTCGATAAGAAATTCATAGATATAACCATTTAATTTCGATAGTTTATAAATGTATTTTATATTTCATGCATACATTTTATTTTATATTCGATTTCTCTTCTTGAATTTTTCCGTCTGTATACGTTTATAACGTTTGCTGCATATGTTTTAAAGATAAAATAAAAAAAAAATTATTTTTAAGTATCGAGTGTTAGCATATATAGTTGCTTTAAGGTTATGAGCATCGGGTTTAATGAGAAAACGAAAGAAATAATCGAATTAACATATTTCGTTAGAAGTATGGTGTATACAAGCGTTACTCGGAAATGATAAAATATAATTTAAATAAAATGAATTTAAACATAATTTAAATTTATAATTAATAACTTTAATTGTCATACACATATATTTCTACATTAATTGTTAGTATTCGAATTGGAATAATTTAATATCTGCAAAATTAATGAGTATACAGACAATATTGTGTGCATGATAATTTGCAATTTGCGCCCGAAGTTTAATCAAAGAATGCAACTGTAACTGTTCTTTGTCGCATTAATTTACATGAATTTTTTTAAATTTAATTAAATAAAAATTAAAAATATATTTAAAACTTTTTTTCATATCAACTCTTATTGAACATTATTTCCGAACTTTTTGTCATATTTTATTATGCGAATAAAGTGCAAATTGGTTCATGATTTTTATTGCAGATTCTAAAATGTTGAATCTGATTCTTTTACGTAAATTTAACTAGAATATGCAGATTTTATTGAATGAAAACTGAAGAAACCTTGATATTGATACTTCCTTTAGCATATCATTTGAAATGTCTTTACCATTCGATTAAATTTAAATCGATTTAAAATAAATAAAATTTATTTATTTTTTTAAGTTTTTGAAAGTTAATTAAGCTTGCATCCATACACGTACTCCGTGTTAATTCAGATATGCGTACACGCATTTACTCACGTATACGTATACGTTTTAAAAACATTTAACCTCACAATCGACAAAGTAAGATTTTTCCTTTATTTGATAATTCAGTTTTTTTATCTCTTTGATTTGCAAATTATTTTCGTTACAGTCACATTTCTTTTTTTTTTTAAATTCTTTGTACCTTTGGATTTTTTGAGGTTACCGGGGACGAATGGAAGATTTTAAATTTGTAAGTCAGTTAAAATATATAAGAATAAAGCAGTATAAATAATGTATAAAATTTGTTATTTTAAATTTTGGAATAGTGATCTACATACATAATTTTCAGCATTATTATTAGTAAAAATCTGTTGAAATACCAATTCTTCAAACAACAAATGCGAATGCTCGATCTTTATTTATTTATAATTAATTGAAGTTGTAAAGATAAATTTTGTATGCCAACGTGTTCTCAAAAGGCGTAACCGCATCTCTTAATCCTTTCTAATTTCGAAACATCTTAAAAACAAAATCAAAACAACAACAACAAAAGCATCATTGCATCAACATTACATTGAGACATTGATTTTTAATGCATTACAATAATTAAAACAAACGATTAATCATCAGCATTATTTATCTTTCTTTCTTTTTTTCTTTTTAATTTTTAATATACAGTATATTTAATGAGTCGTTTGATTTATATTTTTTTCTTTCTGTTACAGATAAATCTTCGCCTCATCCTCGTCAGCGGCAAGACAAAAGAGTTCCTATTTAGTCCAAGCGACTCCGCGGGGGATATAGCCCATCATGTCTTCGAAAATTGGCCGGAAGGTGAGTTATTCTGTTGTTTTATATTTATATAATACTTCGATATTAATGAACCAAACGTGTTCATCATTATTATTTTTTTTCTTCTTTTTTCATTTCTTTCTTTTATATTGTAATATATATTTCATGTTTACTTTTTTCTCTTCTTTTTTTTAAGTACGTGACGATTATGACCTAAATATTGTATTATTAATTAAATTAAACTTTAATTCATTTATATATACACATTCTTATAGTCGAAGTGTCTAAAAAAATAATTTTTTTTTTACATTAAGTAATTGAGTAATAGCGTTTATGTGGGTAAGGTGTAAGTAGGTTTGTTAGGCATCAGTTTTTACGATGTTACGTTAATTTATAGATGAACTTATGGATATTAGACTGATCAGCAATTTTCTTTTTCTTTTTCTTTGCAATTAATATACTCTAAGTGCGAATTATGTCGATTTTAATAGCGAAGAAATTCGTGTAAACCGTTATACAATTTCTTTAATAGTAGATTAAAATACAGAATAATTTTACGAAAAAATTATTAAAAGTTGCTCATACATTGAGCATAAAGATAATAATAAAATATTATGAAAATTCAATAACATCTCTTTATGCATAGATAACTATACATAAAGATATCTAAGTTATTTTTATATTCTATACAAGAACACTGTACAATAAAAAAAGCTCAATTTGCAGAGATATTGTATGCAATATCATTATCATGTAAATTTAATTAAATATAAATTAATTGATATTTCATTACGAAAAATGTATTTTCAATCATTATTTTTAACTAGTATTTCGATAAAAAATTTTCAATGTACATACATTGTTGTTTTACATATCGTTGAGGTCTGAAACAATTCTAAAAATGGAAAAATTTTGCATAAAGATTTTATCAAGATGCACAGTAGCGCCTCGACGGCAAGTCAAGTATACTTTTGATTAAGAAAAAATTTTTTTTTAACACTTGTATATAGATAAATTTCAAAATTTCACAAAAAAATAAAAAAAATTATAAACTTCTAAATTTCTAGTTTTTTGTCATATATTTTAATACTATAATTATTTACTTAATTTTTTTTCCTGTATTAAAAGTGCCTATAAAATATTCATATAAAAATCAAAAGAATACGGAAAAAAACGGAACGAGACTTTGACGCGATCGATAAAATAGTAAAACGTATAATCGAGGTTATAAAACTTTAAAATAACGTTGTTTTTTATTCCTTTTTTTTGTTATAAACATTGATTTATGCCTTTTTACAGATTGGGCGGAAGAGGCGGTGGCCAAAGCGGAAATCCTACGGTTGATATATCAAGGCCGCTTTCTGCACAGTAATGTGACGCTAGGAGCGCTTGGTCTTCCATTTGGTAAAACAACAGTGATGCACCTTGTGCCACGAGAAAATTTACCCGAGCCTAATTCTCAAGGTAATATTGACCGTAATGATCGATGCTTTTGTTATATTTTTTTTCCTTTGTTTCTCATTTGTCCTTCCAAAATTTTCTCCGTATCCTTTTAATTTTTCTTTCCAGGTATTCTACCTAATGGCGAATATATGCATGTGTTACCTGAAGATTCTGACTAAAGAGAAAATCCTTGTCTCATAATTATCCTATTAACCAAAAAAAAACTTTCCTTTTTTATCATATTCTTTTATACTTATATTCCTTTTGTAATTTTAAAGAGTTTTAATAAATCCATATTTTTAATATAAACTTTAAAAACTTTATGATCTTTGAATAATACGATTTTTTTAAATAAATAATTTACGTTGAAAGAATAACAATATTTTGATTAAAATCATTTTAAAGTATTTACCATTGAAAAAGCTAGCCTTTTATTATCGCGCTTTTTTGTGCGCACTTTTGTTTCGATAAAATTGAATAAATAGTTAACTTTGTTCGCAGAATATTTATCTAATGCATACTGATGTGCATTTACGAGTTTACGTTAAATTTATGCTGAATTTTATCGTAAAAACTATATTTGCCAATGAGATTTTAATTTTCGTTCTAATGCTCATGTTTGAACTAGTCGATTCATCTTACATTGCGATTTTAAAAATACAGTTGAGATAATAGTTAATTGTATTATTAGATTATTATTTTCATGTGATCAAAAGAATTTATCTTCAAGTACAATTAACTGATGTAATGTTTTTCTTAAGACTCATGATTCAATGTAATTACTAAGACATTGTTTTCTTTAATTTTTAATTAATATCTGTCTGCTTTATTGAATTCGCATGCGGAAATATTTTTTCTTCTTAGTTCTGAAATTAAAGAATTATGTTAATTTTAACTTTTTACATTGATTTTTATTATACTTTTTTATTGAAAAAATTGTACGTTTAGCATTAAAAGCATAATATAAATAAAATTGACAAATCGATATTTAATATGCTCCATTATAATTTGAAAATTCTTTCAACGTTAAATTTTAAAAATATTTCTAAAATTTTCTATTGCGCATATAATATCAATATCTCGATATTATGAATTTCAGATCAGAGGCAAAAGAGTAAAGGTGGTGGGAGCAGTTGCTGCTCAGCATCCTGCTGCATCCTGTAAACCCGGCGCTATTTCTAGAGAGTTGGAGCGCCCAAAGTCTCCTAGACAAATAAAAATTA
The DNA here is from genome assembly GCA_017163975.1 of Anastatus disparis. Classification (NCBI taxonomy): domain Eukaryota; kingdom Metazoa; phylum Arthropoda; class Insecta; order Hymenoptera; family Eupelmidae; genus Anastatus; species Anastatus disparis. The sequence continues at coordinate 2,855,583 of JAFFSR010000381.1, forward strand.
AACAAAAAAAAACAAAATACAAACCATACAGCAACAAAAAAAGAGAGAGGGAGAGAGAGAGAAAAAGAGAGAGAACAGAGCAGACAGCAAAATAAAAAAAGGAAAAAAAAGCAAACAAACTATTAACAAAAAAATAAATAAGAAGTCACTCATACAGATATATTTAATTAAAAAAAATATATTACCCCACCGGCTAATATACGTCCTGAAGCGTGCGCGTGCTTTTTAACGATTCGAAGAATTGTTATTTAAGAAAAAAAAATAAAATTAAAAGAATATATGAAGGAAGAGATATACGATGATACTCTATCCTTTATATAGCCGCATCAGCAGCATCTTCGTCTTCTTTCCACCGTCATTGCATCGCCCATTATTATCATCATCATCGTCATCGTCATGAGCTTGATTTCGACATTGAAATGATGATGGACCGACGGGATAAATTTTTGTGCGGCAATCATGACTACAACAGCAGCAACTTTCTTTGTTTCTTTATTCTCTTTTTTACTTATGTAAAAATTTCTCTCGGTTTGGATTTTTATGAAAAAAAGAGAGATGTAAATTTGAATAAAAAAATGATAGAGAAAGTTTGTCGATTGTTTTGTGATAAAAAATGTTTGGTTGAAAAAACGATCAAGGAATAAAATATTCTGAATTTTTTTCTCTGCATGAATCTTGTTGTTATAATATTAATTTGCTTATTAAAAGTACAAATGATGTGTATATATTAATATATGTTACTTACTTCGTTTCCAAGCACAGCATGTGTACTTCTAATATACGAATTTTTCTTATTAAAGTGAAAATTTATCACAAAGTTACAATAACTTTTATGTAATTGAGTCAAGTCGGCAAACAAATGTATTGCGATCGTTACTTGCTCCACTTACTAAATATAACACAATTGTATTACATTAAAAAGAAAAAAAAATTGAATTGTTGATAACCGTCGGTCTATGAAGTGTACCTGTAGTGTCAGGAACGTTGATGCGATGTCGAGAATAGAAAAATAATAGATAATGTTTTTTAAAACATATTTTAAACGTTACTGAAAATATTATAAGACGCATAAGCAGGTTATCTTATGTCTCTTGATTCTCGTTTATAAAAAATGTCTAAAAATATTGCAATATTGTCGAAATATTAAAAAAAAAATTAATAAGATGTTTCTTTTATTTACATTGTTACTGTTGTACTTTGAATCTATACAGGGTGTCGATATTTGTGTGCTTTATATTCTTGACACTGTACAACGTATCAACTTTCACTTCATTTCAAACAGTATGTATTTACTGTGACAACATAAGAAAAAATATATACAAAATCATGTTTACAATCGTTAAATTCGATTAAACAGAAACGATGGCACGCACTATAATCAAATGCAAACAGATGATTCTACTTATATTTTTTTGTATAAAAATGACTTACACATTGTGATTAACAAAGTAGATAGTTTACGTTCATTCGATTGCGTTATATTTTGTAAAAAGGATTATTAAAGTAAATTTCGTCGATTGTACACTTAGTTAATGTGTTTTAACCGGTCAACTACGATTTTGTAAAACGTCAATGTAAAATTCGAAGGATAATAAAATCTTTAACTTTCGACTTGAAACTTTTTGATAATTTTATTTTAGTTTTTCTCGCGTCTTTTCGCTTTATACTGATCGCTCTTTTATACAAGACTAAGAAAAGAAAATTTTTTTATTTCTTTTCTTCCTTACTATGTAAATGCGTGTCAACGTTTCTCAAACACTCGCTAATGTTTCTCATTTGTACACATATAAACATTTGAGTTTTCTTCGCGCATTCATGTGCATATCCCCGTCCCTCTCAAGTTAATAAGTTTGATAGCGTGTACATATAATAATGAAGAAAAAAATAATATGTAGTAAAGAAAAATACCTAATGCGTACGCGTGTTTACGCACCTCGATGGAGAATAATGAAATTAAGTGAAGTAAAAGAATGTAATATTTATATACTCTCTCGCTTTCACTTAAGAATGTTAAAGAAGAAAAAAAAATTGTAAAGTCGTAGTAAGAAAAGGACAAAAACTCTGTGGAAATTCTTATGCGCGCGCGCTGGAAGATTGCATCGATACAATCGAATTCACATTGGTACACCTTGGTGACTACTCTCTCTTGTATTATAGAACGTTTTTAATGTTTATTATTTTGATTAAACGATAATTATTATGTAATTTTTAAACTTAAATGATGACTTTAACTTTGTTTGATCTTGCGTCCATAGTTAAATCACATTGTACTGAATCGACAAAACTGACGATGAAGTTGAGGATAAATTAATATTGTGCATTGTGAAAGCAACTATATTTTTACCGAGGACAAATTTTTGTTATTATTTTTTTGCTATCACATACGTTATCACTGCAATGAAGTAATGTTATTTATCTGCTTGCAATTTCTCTCTCTCGTTTTTTCTCCCCTTTTTATAACTTGTATTTTCGTCAGTATGAAATTGTATAAATGCGACTATTTTTTTTTTAATAAGGCACTTATAATATTTTATTTAAAATTAAATTGTTAACCTAATTTTTTTCTTTTGTTACGATATTTTAGGGATTAACTATATGTGTTCATTTTTTCACTTAAATAGCATCTAGGTTACGCAGTAAATTATTTTGTGTAATTATAAAACGCATTTGGCTTTTAATATAAGTCGTACCTTTCGAGGCCAAAAGATTGTAATGAAAAAAAATGTGTTCTCTGAATTGGTGCGCAGGAAACAACTGTTAAAAAAATAAAACCGAAATAATTTATTATGTATCTCTAGGTAGCTCAATAATACATAGATAATAGAATGAGTAAAATGAAAAGAAAGAAAAAAGAAATGTTGAGCGCTTAAAGAGAGAGAAAGTCGTCGTACTTAAGAAGAAATTAAAAGAGCTAGCGCCAAACACTTTTTATTCGACCAATAATAATAACAAGCCAATTTCCTATTTTTGGCTCGGCACTTGCGAATACGTATACGCTAAGAAAAGGATATATTTGTACCTTAATATATTTATTAACGATGAAATTGTTTGAGCCAAATATTATGTATGTTATCCATCAACGAGCTACGTTGATAATTATATAAATATAGTCTTTTTCTTGGTCTATCTATTTTTTTGGTATATACATAAATTATTAAATTTATATTGAGCGCGTGCGTTCAAATCAAGACGAACTCTCGAGCCATTTCGTGTAACGTTAGAAAAGACTTACATTTAATGGCTTTAAAATACATTGACGTATATAAAATAAAAAATCATTAAATAGTGCCGAGTAAATAATGAACAAATAATAATGATAATATAATAATAACAATAATAAGAAAGAGAAATGAAAGGAAATGAGAAAAAGGAACTTCTAGTTATCCTAATATTCGCATGTGTGTAGCAAAACGATAGTATGTATATCATGGCATTAAGCATAATCAATTTACCTACGATTCAGTTCGTTAAAAAAAATATGTAAAAGAAACATATATATACATGAAACGGTAAATAATTGAATCTGCGATGGACGTATTAATGAAAATAAAGAATCACAATATAAAAGAAAAAAAAATATATATACAAGCGAAAAAAAATTGTCTCGTTAAAAAAAAGCGAGGTTTGAGTATTAAATGATTATTAAATAGAAGGTTGTTAATATGACTATTGCTGCGATTGAAAGCGTGCGCGCACCTACAGTGGTTTTTGGCAAATGATGTAGACGACGACGAATTAAAACTCAATTTGAGATGGTTTTTAGCGATACATTGCTAAAATGAACGACTGCTCGTTCTTCTCTTCCCTGGTAAAAATGCCCCTTTGGATTAAAAAAAAAAAGAAAAGATCAAAGGATGCACGAGTTGCACACGCCATTGTTTGTTCCCTCCTATTCGTCGATCCTATTCACGGATCGAAATAAAAATTTTAAAAAATATTTTAAAAAAATAATAATAATAAACTTCTTTCTCTCTCTCATCGAGACATTTTTCACCAGGGCTGCTTTTTATCATAGGAAAAATTTTACCGCGAAAAAAAAGAAAGAAAATATCATCGTTATTAAGTTTAAAAAAAAAGAATAAAAAATGAATGAAAAAAAAAGAAAATAATAATGAATTAAATAAGACGAAAGGCTCGAGCTGCCTTTTTGAAACTCGACACCTATACACCACACATTATTATACATATAAATATATATATATTTTATTGCTAGTGAATATCAGATAAGTACGGCAATGTAATATTCATCTGTACATAGGACAATTAATATGAATTCAACTGACTAGTAAATGTTTTAGAGGTCGGAAAATAAAAAAAAAATTTTACCGATGGAAAGGATTGTCATGAAAATAACAATGAACTGGTATGTTTGTTATTATTTTCACATATAATTGTTATGCGATTGTGAAACCAGATTAAAAAAAAATTAAATGAAGACGAAGAAAAAAAAATAAGTAAAATAAATAAAATGAGCGAAGGATAACGGCACTCGTCTCGTCGCGGACGGATACGGGAAATGAAATATTAAAATAAAATCGTATTATATGATGTATACATTATATATATATAGGCTCGGCAAAGAAAGAAAAAATTTGAAAAAATTTTCACGTTTTAAACTATAATCTCTTGTTGTTTAAATCGCTTATTCTTCTTCGCCTCCAACCCAAGCTGTTGTAATCCTTAAACTCTTAAATTTTTAAATCAATTTGCAAAACTATATTTCTTCTTTCGAATTTGATTATTAAAAAAAAAAGAAAAAATAATATTAATGGATAATAAAAAAGAAAAAAATGAAATAATCATGTAACAACTCAACGTCGTACTCGTGTCCACTGTCGACGAGATGCTGAGTCGATTTTTTGCAGATTTTGTAACGAGGATAGCAACTTATTGGTATGCTATGATATAGCTCTATCCTCGTTATAAGTCGCACGGCTCAGCGTATGCTTGATATGCAGGTGTAAGAGTGAGACGGAGAGAGTCTGTCTTGGGGACTCAGATATAGTACTGTAGAGAGAGGCGCGCGCAGGGCATGCTGGGTAGGATTAGGCAAGAGAGAGAAGCGAACGGACGGCACGGAAGAAAGAATTTAGCAGCCATATTGTGCGTTGTGCGAGCTCGTGCTTTGGATAGTTTTCCGTTCTTTAGATAGAAGCATTTTGGCTGATGTAATTAATTCGTGTGACTCTGTTTCGAATATTGGCTTGTTGAGAGACATGGAAAAGCAGATCTTCTTGCTAATATAATTGTCGTGTCGTGTACAAGAACCAAGTGGGTTTGCCGTAATTCTGCAGAGAGATCGGAGCGTCCTTGTAACGAGAGCTACGATAGCCTTGAGCTGCACCGCATATCTTCGGTGCCGCTTTTGTTGAATCATCGATTCGTCTGGGTTAGAGAGGATCGTCGGAAAATCTTCGTATTCAACGATTGATAGAAAATGTAAGTCTGCAGACTGTCGTATTGCGTTTTATTGTTGAGTGCGTGTATGCGATATATGTAAAAATATCGAGACCGTCGCGTGCGTCGCGTTAAATAGAATAGGTTAGAATAAATTAAATTTTGTTTCTTTTTATTAAACTTATTACATTTTGCCACCATTAAAGTTTACGATAATTTCATTTCAGTGTATTAAATTTGTTTATTGTTTTGAATAAATTGAAGTTAAATTGAAATTATTTTGGAGTACCATATAACGTTATTTCTCTCTGTTTAAAATCGTGTGTTGTCTATATATATTGAACGTTATACACTTGCTTTCTTTTGATCTACGATATTTAAGAGAGTCTTAAGGTACACGCCGTGGGTTTCGTCGTACCAGACGTCCGGGAGGCAGAACTTCTAAGTGAAGTTCTGCAATAGAATTAAATATTGCTTAACTGATTTTAGTTGTATGAAAAAGACATTCATATTCGATCAGTGGTAGTGCATGAGGCTGATCGTCTCTAAATCTAAAATCGGTTATTTAACGGTAAGTGCGTATGTACTTGAAGTATGTACATATGAAGCCCACAAATATATTTGATTAGTTGATTTAAATATATTCCCCGTTACATGGCGCCCAACAAATCAATTCACGAAAGTTGTTGAAAGAGTGTATTACGTTAGTACATTGTGTGCATAGTGCATAGCACCAATATATGGGCTCACGTAAATAAAAAGTTTATCGTGATTTTTTTTATGGTGCGTATGATTACGTGGCGCGCAGCGTGATAAAATAAAGGACACGATAGAGAAATATAGGTGGCTCTCGGGTGGCGCGCATTATAAAATGGCGTCCACTGAATAATCGAGAGCAGCTAATGCTTATCTTATTACAAAGGCCTTGTGGGGCGCTAGTTGTAATAAGACAATTAAAGCATTAAGCTAAGTCTAGTGGCAATAGTCATTGCGCGGTGGATTATCAAAGCGTGTTTTTTTTATTTTCCGAGATTAGGAACAGAAATTCATGCGATAATTTTTTTTATTATTTTGGGAAATTTTTTCGGTTTTCTTTAGGGAAAAAAAATATAATAGGATAATTTTTAAAGAGAAAGGATTTTTTTTTTTTGAATTGTACGGAAGAGCGACGGTCTTGTAGACTGTAAGTTCGACAAGATAAGAAAAATAAAATAAAATTCTTGTCGAACATAGGGCGCGCTTGTGAGCAACGTTAAAGTAGGTTGCCCACAGGTTATAAAATAAAGATAGTATTCGTCCGCGAGCCACAAAGAGTTGTAAAGGACTAAGGTTGAATTTTTTTTCTTTTTCAAATTGTAGTTTTACCCTTGGTGTCAAGTTTTTTTCTAGTTGTTTTTTTTATTGGAAAAAATTATTTCTTGTAGAAATTTCGAATTTTTTTTTTCGGTTTAATTGAAATTGTTTAAATTGAGAATTGGAGTTGATAGTGAAAATTTTTTTTTCTTGTATTTTTGCAAAACTGAGGTTGCAGTTTTTGCAATAGCTGACTGGTTGAAGGTTTTATTTTTTTTTTAGCCAGTCAGCAAGTAGAACTATTGACACCAAGAGGAAATCGAAGAGTTTTTCTCGCTTTTAAGGGAAATTTAATTGTTTTTTTTATTAAAAATAGTTTTATTCGTATTAAAGGGAGAAGGTTGGCTCAATATATTTATATTGAGCCAAATAAGAATAAACTCTTAGTCGCTCGCGTAGAGAGGTTCTTGCGTGTGCTATAGTAGTTAGGTACACTACAAATATATATATATTGTACACACATATATTTAGAATTTTTATTTGCGGCTGTTTAAGCAATTATTATTTTCTGAATAGCGCACGCAAGTACTTCTATTTAAGGTAATAGATTTGCTGCAAGAGCGAAGATGTCAAGTAATCAGTCAAGAAAAGATACAGCATCAACTGAGTTGCTTGATGACTGGCTCATATGTCTAAACGGTCAAGAACTGACTGAAGCATTATATAGCTTGCAAATGCAAACTTCTGGATCCAGGTTTGCTCAAGCTGAGAGGCTAAGAGTCTGGCTGCTCGGTGAATATACGGCAGCCGACTTTATGCAGTCCGATCTGTCTGACGAAAGTGCAATCAGACAGACGAGGATTGATCTTCGTCAGTCTTTTATTGAGGCAAAGACGGCAGAAATAACAAATAGTTCGCAAACAGCGAGCAATTATACCTTGCATCCACATCCATTGGCTGAGTTACCGCAATTACAGGTAGAAAATTGTGAGGTGACTCAGTTATCAGCTAATGGAAGTGAGGGAACAGCAAACGCCTTAGCTAATAATAGAAGTATTGTCTCGCAGAGTGATCAGACGAGACAACGGACTTTGATAGATAAAGAGGACGAAATTCAAGTAGTCCAGATGCAAGGAATCGACGCACACGCACAACAGAATTCGCCACAAGGTCGTGAGAATTCGACTAATGAAGAGTATCTGTTGCATAGTAAAATGTTAAAGGCATTGCAACAGATACAACAGCAATTAGGAAATTTGTCAGAAAGAGTTCGTGACCTTTCAGATTGGAGGGAATCATGCTTGTCAAATCAGACAAGTGTGATTCCTACTGAAAATAGATTACCGTCTAGCACAAGGTTAGATGGCGGTATATCAGGTTGCGGCAGAAGAAGTCAACATAGCAATGTTGAAATAGCTCAACAACGTACAGAAGATAAGCAGGTTAATTTCGACCAAGCAACGGCCGGCTCGAGGGAAAATACAGCAGTAGACGGTGTACCTCGGGTTGATAACTCAACTGTTTCGGAAGCGTCTCGTTTCCCACCATTTGGTGTCCTCGGCACAGCCTGGGGAAGGGGTGGCTCACCGACTCAAGGTTCTGTGAGTCATGGTGGTCAACCAAGAGACGTTGGTAGGGTCGTGCGCCAGTGGGAAGTACGATTTTCGGGCACAAAGGACCAAAGTATAGACCTCTTTTTGACAAGAGTCGAGGAGTGTCGGGTCCTGGCTAATATGTCAGAGAGTGATTTATTATATTCACTTTCTGAACTACTGACAGGTGTAGCAGCTACGTGGTATCGCAATAATCGGGACCAATGGCATAGTTGGCCCGAATTCTGTGATGCTGCGAGACGATGGTATGGTACCAACCGTCGTTTCCAGCAGAGGCTTATAGCAGAAGCGAATACACGCACGCAAGGCAATGATGAGCCAGTGCGTGACTATTTAACGTGCCTTATAGCAATAATGCGTAGGCAGAAACCACAACCGGATCTCAGTCAGCAGTTAGATTTACTGCACCGCAACTTGAGACCGGAGCTGCAAAGACTAGTGCGCAGAGATGAATTTAATAGCATTGATGCGTTACTAGAACTCGCTGTTGAAGCTGAATTAACTTTGGAAGCGGAGAAAGTTTATAAACCTCCGCCATCACCTGGAAAAGCCTTATTACCGGAAACTGCTTATCACCCACCGGCGAATCGGAAAAGATCTCACCTAAGGTAGCTAGTGTAGACACCAAGGCGACTAAGGTCGAAGATATGGTGTCTGCTGTCACAAAAATTTTAGAACAAAAATTAGCCCAGTTTGAAAAGAAGTTAGAGAATAAAACTTCTAAATTTACGAATCAGAATAGAACAAAGTTCCGCACACCAAATAAGCAGGTGCCTCAAGATAATAATGATAAGGTTAATCCGAATCAGAAGAACGAAGGTTCACAGGATTCAGGCCAAAAACCTGATGATTACAAAAAAGATAAAGGGAATAGCCCATCGTCAAATTCACATAGTAGACAAAGAGGAATAGTTTGCTATGGTTGTGGCAATCCTGGGTACATAAAGCGTAATTGCCCAAAGTGTTCGGGAAACGCGCAAGGGAGCAAGTAAAGAAGGCCAATGCAGCTCCCTCTGACTCTGATATGGCCTTCAAAGAGTCAGTGGTACCATCAGTGGACTCGGTAAGAGCCGAGTCTACTAAAGAAAAAGAACCAACGTTAGAGTTAATAGATAACCTAAACTTGAATACTGTTGATAGTGTAGTTCGACAAAGTTTATCTGAAAATAACACTGTAACAGATGGCACTAGTGAAATTGAAACACGATGGTGGTTAAAAGTTAAGATCTGCAATCAAATGATACGTGCTTTATATGATCCAGGAGCATCAAGAACGGTGATGGGATCTATTGGTCAGAATTTGGCAGATCAGTGCGGCATAAAAGTTGATTCATGTGATAACCGAAGGGCTCGAGTTGCTAATGGACATTTTACTCCGATATCGGGTTATGTAAGACTTCCTTTTACGTTGGGAAGCATTACTAAAGATATTTTGGTGGCAATCATGCCTGAGTTAGACGCAGATTGCTATCTTGGAGTGAATTTTGTACGTGAATTTAAAACGATATTGGATCCATGCGAAAATAGAGTATTGCTAAAGGATGCTAATATATATATAGATTTAGAGGTTGCTGCTGTACAGTCAGAAGAGGTGGTGCGAACTGGATTGGCTAATTTAAAAACGGAAGAAAAGCAACAGTTACAAGAACTATTAGATAGGGTAGTCGGAGAAGATAATGGCCAATTAGGTTGCACAACTTGGATTGAGCATGAGATTAATGTTGGTTCAGCTCAACCCATTAAACAAAAATATTATTCTACGTCACAGAAAATGGAAGAGGAAATGCATTCTCAAGTACGAGAGATGCTAAAATCTGGAATAATAGAGCCATCAACGAGTGGTTGGTCTAGTCCAGTCGTTATGGTTCGTAAAGCGAATGGAAAGTTTCGATTCTGCGTGGACTATAGAAAAGTCAATGCTGTTTCTCAACAAGATGCTTACCCTCTTCCTTTTATGGATGCAATCTTTCGAAAGCTACAGAGGGCTAAGTATATCTCTACGCTGGATCTGAGCCAAGCTTATCATCAGATCCCGCTTAAGGTAGAATCGAGGCCTATTACAGCATTCACGGTTCCTCGATTGGGACTATATCAGTTCATAAAAATGCCGTATGGCCTGAGCCAGGCTGGGGCAACATTTCAGCGATTAATCGATATGGTGATTGGGCCGGAAATGGAGCCATATGCATTCGCTTATCTGGACGATATAATAGTAGTTACTGAAACCTTTGCAGAGCACTTGAAGTGGTTAGAACACGTGCTATTAAGGATAAAGAAAGCGAACCTCACGATAAACCGAGAGAAAAGTATTTTCTGTTGCGAAGAAGTGAAGTATCTCGGTTTGTTAGTTAATAAAGATGGATTTCGACCTGATCCAGAGAAAATCAGGCCGATTGTTGAGTATCCAGCGCCAAGAAACTTAAAGCAACTGCGACGATTCTTAGGAATGGCGTCGTGGTATAGGAAATTTATTAAAGATTTTGCTACGCTAGCGGAACCATTAACGCAGTTGACAAAGAAAGATTGTCGATTCGAATGGTCGGAAAATCAACAGCAAGCTTTTGAAGAGATAAAAGCCGTAATGGTTTCTGCACCTGTATTGCAGAAACCACATTTTGATAAGCTGTTTGTTATACAAACTGATGCAAGCGATACAGGTCTTGGTGCAGTTCTGACTCAAGAGATTGATGGAGAAGAACGGGTGCTGGAATTTGCCAGTCGCACTATGAACCAAGCAGAACGAAATTATTCTGTAACTGAACGAGAATGTTTAGCTGTAAAATGGGCTGCTAACAAATTCAGACCTTATATAGATGGATACCATTTTAAAGTGATTACAGACCATAGTAGTTTGAGATGGTTGTGTAATTTGCATAACCCAACTGGTAGGTTAGCGAGATGGGCGTTGGAATTACAAGGCTACTCATTTACTGTAGAACACCGAAAGGGAGCACTGAATCATGTTCCAGATGCACTTTCAAGAATGTATGAGGGTGAAGAGCACGAAGACGTTGAAGTCTCGGCTCTTCATACTGCAATCATAACCAAAGATACATGGTACTTAGGATGGTTTGACAAAGTACAAAAGGATCCAAGAGGAAATCCAAGATGGAAAATTATTGGTAGTCGTCTCTTCAAATATTGTCCTAATGAAGAGATCGATGATATTATGGGTCAGGATGACGAGGCTTGGAAACTCGTCGTCCCTTTGGAACAGAGAAAAAGAGTGCTCATGGAATGTCATGATGAATCTACTGCAGGTCACTTAGGTAGAGAGAAAACCTATAAACGAGTGATTGAAAGATATTTTTGGCATTCCATATACAAAGATGTAATGGAATACGTGCGTAAGTGCTTAGTGTGTCAACAATGCAAAGTTGAGCAGCAATTACCTGCCGGTTTGATGGGGCAACGCGTTATAAGACGGCCATGGGAAGTGGTAGCTGGTGATATAGTGGGACCACTACCTAAAAGTACCAAAGGGCATGAATATGTCTTAGTAATGCAAGATTTATTTACCAGATGGGTAGAGTGTGTACCATTAAGAAAAGCTAATGGTATAAACATACTTAAACACTTCAAGGAGAAAATAATATATCATTTTGGTGCTCCTGAAGTGTTTTTATCTGATAACGGTACTGAGTTTGTGAATGGAGTAATAGATCCATATTTAAAAGCATTGGAGTATTGCATACGACAATACCTCCATATCATCCACAAGCTAACCCAGTGGAGCGAGTCAATAGAACCATTAAGACCATGATAAGGTCCTATGTTGAAAGTAACCATAGAACTTGGGATGAGCACTTGTCAGAGTTTGCTTTTGCATATAATACAGCTGAGCAAAGTTCAACTGGTATTACTCCAGCAATGTTGAATTTTGGAAAGCAGTTGGTGCCACCTGGCTCTCTTCAAAGAGAAGAGGAGAGAGCTGCTTGTAATGAAGAAAATCAGGAGGCAATACGTCAATGGGCAAAGTATTTGGAAAATTTGCCTGCTTTACATGATAAGGCTAAGGTTCAGGCTGAAGGTGCACAGAACAGACAGGCAAAATATTATAATTCTCGTCATAGAGATGTATGGTATCAAGTAGGTGATAAAGTTTGGAAAAGAAATAGAGTTTTGTCATCTGCCATTCAGGGCATTAGTGCTAAATTGGCACCTAAATATGCAGGGCCGTATGTAGTTACGGCCTGCTGTGGTAAAAATACCTACGATGTAATAGACACTCATGGTTATATTGAAAAAGTAATACCAGTTTGTGATCTAAAAGATATATAGATGGACAAGATCCAGAAGATGATGACAACGAAGAACATCCACCGTTGGAGTCAGAAGAGCGAGATAATAGCGATGCGATTCGTTGCGAAACGCCATCTGCGAATGGCCAGAGTCACCATCACAGCAATGAGGTTCCACCTGCGAGTGGAAATGATTTGCGTAGCTTAGGCAGTTCTAGGAAGCGTGGTAGGCCGCGTAAAACGGTTGTGGTGGTGAAACGTGCGGCGTTAAAGCGAGTTACAGTTGCTCAGCAAGCGAGCGAGAATGCTGAGAGTAAGCGAAGTCGTGGTAGGCCGAAAGGAACGAAAAAGCGTGCGACAAAGATGAACATCGGTTTTATCTCTCCTCGTAAAACGCGAGCGCAATCTCAAGCGAGGAGATCATAGTCATGACCAGTGTTCGTTTCTCTTTTTCAGCATGGAGTCAGCCATGATAAAATCCATGAAGTTGGTAGCAGAGTTGGCCGATTTACAGATCGAAGAGCGTCGAGGCGCTGTGCAAGTGCTGCAACAAGCAGTATCTGTTTTGGGTCACCCTGACGACCGAAGACGAGAGTCAACTGTCGTCATTGAAGAAGTGGAGGAGTCCCAAGGTGAACTGCAGCAGGCCATACGTCAGTCTGCGGTCTTGCTAGAGACGCTACGGTCAAGAATGGAGGAGGCTGCCGCAGACGAAGAAGCTGCGGCCGCTATTGGAAATGTAGCAGAAGAAGAAGGCGCTTGTGCTACAAGGGCTAGTGTTGAGAGAAGCGACTCCGAGTCGGCTATCAACACGACTCCAATGGAAGAGGAGTGGGAGAGAGTGGAGCGCTTCCTGGCTGCTGCTATGGCCGCATCTCGCGAGGTGTTTCAACAGGAAAACGACGCTTTTGCTGCTTTAGAAGACTTCTTAGAGTCATACGGCGAGGAGGGAGCAGCAAGGGCTGACGTCTGGATAAAGCGGGTGGCCAACAGACGCGAGGAGCATGCTGCCATCGATTCTCTTCGCTCGCAGAGGCGTCGGCGCCGTGAAGAAGAAATCCGGCGCCAACAACAGCAAGAACAGGCTCTGGCTCAAGCCAGGCTACGAAGGCAGCAGCTTGAGACCAGAGCCGCTCGAGAAGAAGAAGAGGCGCGAGCTCGAATCCAACTCGCACGTAAGCAGGTCGAGCAGGCTCGTAAAAACGAGCTCTTTGAAGAGTTGAAGTTGGAGAAGGAGAAGACTCGCGCCGCTCACAAGCGAGATCACCCTGAAGAGCCCAGATGCTATATCTGTGGCACTTTGGGTGTGAGAAAGAGTAAGCACTGCCCCAATCGTTCTAGTCATCACCGTTACCCATGAAGGAAGATACGATGGGGCGTGCTATAGGTATAACAGGAGACAGTATTGCAGATATAGATTTTTTTTTGTGTTTCAAAGTAATATTAAATTCTTCTTTTCATTCTTTTGTTTAATCATATGATATTTTACGAGTCTCACTGTTAATAAATGTCTCTTTTTGTAAAGTATTGATTTCTTTTACTCCTGGGTCAAACTTTGGATTTCAGTGCGACCAGATAGGGTAGCAGAGCTGTCAGTCAAGTCTTCCAGCGTCTGGGGAAGGGGTGTAACGAGGATAGCAACTTATTGGTATGCTATGATATAGCTCTATCCTCGTTATAAGTCGCACGGCTCAGCGTATGCTTGATATGCAGGTGTAAGAGTGAGACGGAGAGAGTCTGTCTTGGGGACTCAGATATAGTACTGTAGAGAGAGGCGCGCGCAGGGCATGCTGGGTAGGATTAGGCAAGAGAGAGAAGCGAACGGACGGCACGGAAGAAAGAATTTAGCAGCCATATTGTGCGTTGTGCGAGCTCGTGCTTTGGATAGTTTTCCGTTCTTTAGATAGAAGCATTTTGGCTGATGTAATTAATTCGTGTGACTCTGTTTCGAATATTGGCTTGTTGAGAGACATGGAAAAGCAGATCTTCTTGCTAATATAATTGTCGTGTCGTGTACAAGAACCAAGTGGGTTTGCCGTAATTCTGCAGAGAGATCGGAGCGTCCTTGTAACGAGAGCTACGATAGCCTTGAGCTGCACCGCATATCTTCGGTGCCGCTTTTGTTGAATCATCGATTCGTCTGGGTTAGAGAGGATCGTCGGAAAATCTTCGTATTCAACGATTGATAGAAAATGTAAGTCTGCAGACTGTCGTATTGCGTTTTATTGTTGAGTGCGTGTATGCGATATATGTAAAAATATCGAGACCGTCGCGTGCGTCGCGTTAAATAGAATAGGTTAGAATAAATTAAATTTTGTTTTTTTTTATTAAACTTATTACATTTTGCCACCATTAAAGTTTACGATAATTTCATTTCAGTGTATTAAATTTGTTTATTGTTTTGAATAAATTGAAGTTAAATTGAAATTATTTTGGAGTACCATATAACGTTATTTCTCTCTGTTTAAAATCGTGTGTTGTCTATATATATTGAACGTTATACACTTGCTTTCTTTTGATCTACGATATTTAAGAGAGTCTTAAGGTACACGCCGTGGGTTTCGTCGTACCAGACGTCCGGGAGGCAGAACTTCTAAGTGAAGTTCTGCAATAGAATTAAATATTGCTTAACTGATTTTAGTTGTATGAAAAAGACATTCATATTCGATCAGTGGTAGTGCATGAGGCTGATCGTCTCTAAATCTAAAATCGGTTATTTAACGGTAAGTGCGTATGTACTTGAAGTATGTACATATGAAGCCCACAAATATATTTGATTAGTTGATTTAAATATATTCCCCGTTACAATTTATTATACCTATATTAGGCTTACGTTACACACCTCATTTGTAAATATTAGAACGTATTTTTGTCGTCTATGTAAAATCAACGAGGATTTTAACTAATGGCTTAGTTCTTAGCGTAACGAAAATAAAGTTGAGAACATAATGGGAAAAAAATGAAAAAAAAAATATAAATGATAATGCGTATTTATTTTTAATTTCAATACCTCTTTCCTTGTTCCTTTTGATTCTTTGTTCGTTTAAATTGTATTTGAACAAAATTTTCCAAGTTGAAACATTGAAGATGAAGTATTTACTAATGATCTCTTATACATTCTTATTTATTTGAAAAATTTTCCTCTTTCAATATAATTAGTAAAAATGTTTAAAATTTTTTTAATTAATTAAGTATATCTTCCATTTAATTATTGGTAAAATATGCAAATAGAAAAATGTTAATTTTCATTTTAAACCAGTAATAAATTAAATGTATTTTTAACTTAAAATCTCACTTGATTCTTGTATTTATTATTGATATTTATTCATGAAAAATTTTATTTCTCATATATTTATATGATTGTGCGTAAGTTATTACAGATAAGATAATTGACAATATAATAACTAGAATATTTTTATTCATTTCAATTTTAATGCATTAAAAATTTCTAAAATTGTCTGCTGTGTATTTGTATTTTTAAAACACTTGGTCATCGGTTAAAGTTTCGGCAATTTTATAAAAATTTAATATATGTGCTTCATTTAAATTAAAATTTAGTCAAAATGAAATATTTTTTATAAAATACAAATAAAACTATTTTACAATTTTTTTTTTAATTTCACTTTACAATGCAATCATTGCGATGTTAATTAGCGACGGAGATCATCAGTGTGTTTATGGAGAAAGCACATGTAACATACAGTGGTGCTCGCATTAATTCGGCTGAGATCAGGTTTCGAACTCAGAACTTGGAGATTACGAATCCAACGCTCTATTGACTAAGCCACTGACGACCACCTTAATACAAGTTTAATTCTATTAAAAATTCTATATCATCGATGTAATAGAAGCAATATGAAAAAATTGATTTAAATTAATACGACCAATATAGTAAGTATAAATTATACATTTTTAGGTATGACCGCTACACGGAAGTGACTTTTATTTTCGATATCACAAAAAATTTAACTCATGAAAATATGTTATATTATGATGAAAAACTTTTTTTATCGCAAAATAAGACCATTATAAGGCTTCCTTGAAATGTATGTATGGATGTATGTGTGTGAAAAATCAAGTTTATGAATTTTCTTAATGAGTTTTTATCCGTTCTGAATAATTCCGACGGAGGATGGTTTAAAACAATAATATAAATAAATGTTGGCAATTTGAAAAAAACATCGTTTGAGCCGTTTTAAAACAGTAATCCTTTTAGAATTTAAAAAAAACGATTTTTAAAAAAAAAGTATATTGAATAAAAGTTATGGAATATAAAAAAATTAATCTTTTTTATTATATTATATATTTTTCTCTAAAGTTAATATTTTTTAAATTGTTCATAAAAAATTTTGAAATTGAAGTCTTTTTAGTGATTATTTTATAAATATTATTTTTAGAAAAAATGTATAATATTAAAAAGATGTATCTTATTTTTTTCTATAAATTTTATTCAATATACTTTTTTTCAAAATTCGTTTTTTTAAAGCTATTATCAAAAAATCATTTTTTTAAATTCTAAAAGGATTATTGTTTTAAAACGGCTCGAACGATTTTTTTTAAATTGCCAACATTTATTTATATTATTGTTTTAAATCATCCCCCGTCGGAATCATTCAGATCGAATGAAAACTTTATACAAAACTTTACTTTTAAGCTACTGAACTATATAAAAAACTTTTTTCTTATAACCATTCGATGGATTATCCTATCCAAAACTTTAAAAATAATAAATTAATGAAAATACATCTTTTTCACATAAATTTCTTCGAAATTAATCAATTTTATTCATGAGAAAAATTTAAATTCATTTTAAGTTTAAACCATATACAAACACATAAACACACTGAGCCTGGCTGTGGCTCAGTCGGTATAGCGTTGGATTCGTAATCTCGAGGTTTCGAGTTCGAATCCCGCTCTCGACTGAATCATATAAGCGCACCACTGTACGTTACATGTGCTGAAGTTCATAAACACACTCTAGAGCTCCGTCGCTGATTAGCATAACAAATAGCATAAATATAGCGACGAAAAAAAAACATAAAAAATAAATAATTATAAATTTGTTAAATATAATTAAATACGATAAATTTTAGAAAAGCTTTAAATATAATTTGAATGTATTTTTTATAATTAAAATTTTAGTAAGTTGGTAAAAAATATAATGAAAAAAAAGAAATAAGATTAACTTTTAATACTTTTGTGTTTGGGCCTTGCAAAAGAGCCGCTGTGACGAGCTAGTTTTGTTTCAGTTTGAATAGCTAAAGATATGATAACAAATAATTAACGTTTATTTTTAAATTATTAAAATTTCATTTTCTATATATATAGATAAATAGACCATTTTATATTCCATTATAACATATTTTCTATTTTTCAATAATAGAGCTGATAATTATAAAAGGAAACAATAGTGAGTAGTCGAAGGTAAATCGCGCCAGGTAATTAAGAATCGCGGAAATTTTTAATGATTTTTCTGCAATTCATTCTTACAATGCTAAATAAGATGAATCGCTTGAACGGGAAAATATCAGATTCTTGACATAAATAAAAATAATACATAGTCATGCCATTAACTATTAATGAGCTATTGTACTTTCGTAATATTAATATATAGTTAAATATTTCATAGCGCGTTCGCAGAATTAGAAATATCTTACTAGATAAGTGTATGGTCTATGGGTCTTGGATTTTGACGAAACTTTGGGATATGATTTTAAGTACCAAAAATGAGTAAAGTCGCAGTGGTACAGTCTAGCGCTTCGAAAAAACTCAAGTTATAAACGATCATAGTCTTATCTTTTAAAAAAGAGCTCCTAATTGAAATGTGAATAGTTCAGTCTAAAATGTCTTTTTTGAATTGACTTTTGAAATCAAAGTAGAGAAAGCAAGCTTTAATTTGCTAAATGGTTTTTGGTACTCTTTTGTTGCTCAACTTTGAACTAGCATAATTTTGGTTTTAATTATTATTTCTCAAACCAAAAAACAGCAAATTAAAGCTTGTTTCCTCTACTTTGATATCAGTTATATTAAATTTATTAAAGACATTTCTAGACTGAACTATTCATATTTCAATTAGGAACTCTTTTTTTTAATATATATTTTATAAAATAAGACTATAATTGTCCTTGACTTCAGTTTTTTAAAGCATTAAATCGTACCACTACAGCTTTATTAATTTTTTGGTACCTAAAATAATATCCCAAAGTTTTATCAAGATTTGTGACCCGAAGATCTCCTTCTCCTCTCTTCCAGTTAGTTTTCCAAAAAACAAAAAATTGTTTATTAAATAGATTTTCTGATTAAGAATTTATAGCATTAAATCTATAAATTAAAGCACGATTGCATAAATTCATGAAATAAGGTGAATAAATGAGCGATGTGCAAATGAATGTATAACTTTTGACATCGCGTGATCATAATTGCCCTATATTTTTTAAAATGACGTTTTAGTGCTTGTTTTTTTTTGTATATACTCTCTAAATTTGATAAAATGATTTTTCACTCTAATCGTCACAAAACTGAGCCTGTCCATGATAGAGTGACTCAGTTTTATGACTAATAGAGTGAAAAATCACTCGTAACGAGTGAAAATTTGTGAAAATCACTCTTTCAGATTTAGAGAGTATACATGAATTTGTATAAATATATATACATATATTTTAATTCATTTAATTAAGGCGATGTAATAGGGTTCTGTTTAATACGTAGTTACCGACATTGCAGTTTCTCGAATTTTTAATCTATATTTAAATTTTTTCTAAAATATCTCTATATTATGCTTTTTATTTATTAAAATAGAAGACTGTAATATAGAGATATTTAAAAAAAATTTGGATTAAGAATGAAAAATTTGGAAAACTGTAATGTCGGTATTTTACATTCCCTTAAAAGAAAACAATAAATAACTGCAAGTTGTATCTAAATAATTTTTATATATTTTTTTATTGGCAAGAAATACTTAAACTAATTATTATGTACATTTGTTTGTTTACTTGTCTATTTTGTTAACATTATTATCTAAGAAAATATATTCAAATTTATTTACACCTAATCTAAACCAATATTTCCCGCTAATAAAATGTTAAAAATAAACTAAGCACTAAAATATTGATAAAAGACAAAGTAACAATTGAATATTATTTAATATGGGACAATTAACGATTATTATTCAAGAAATTAAATATACTGTTAAAAAAAATATAAAATTTAATGCATGTACATTAATTTTCAGCGGAAATTGCACATGAAATTTAAAGTGTTTTGTGCATTAAAGTGATATTAAAGTAAATTGCACATGGAAATCAATGTTTTTTATTATAAATTTAATGCGGATTTGCATAAAAATTAATACATTTTACTGTAATTTTACTATGAAATCGTATGAAATTTAATTAAAAATCAAATGAAACTTAATGCAAAAATTACATGAAATTTGCTTCCAGTGCGTACATGAAATTTAATATGTCTACTGGAAGCTAGTTTCACGTAATTTTCGCATTAAATTTCATGTGATTTTTTCATGTGATTCCACAATAAAATTATATTAAATCACATGAAATTTAATACAAAATGTACTAATTTTTATGCAAATCTACATTAAATGTATGTTAAAAAACATTATTTTTCATGCATATTGTACTTAAATATCACTTTAATGGACAAAACACATTAAATTTCATGTATTTTTTGGCCATTTTTAACAGTGTAGATATTAGATTGAAATTTCGCAAAATAAAAGAAAGAAAAAACGAAATAGATTTTCCCCTAGATTCATTTAGAAAACTATGTTTCCGAAAATCGGGAAAAAGAAAGAGAATACGCTACTTAAAGCATTTTTTCGAAGAAACATTCCTTATTTTTCCGGAAGAAATATTCCTTATTTTTTCGGAAAAAGAGAGAAATATTGCTAATTTTTCTGGTGTGGCTGCTTCAGAATGGATAAAAATAACGGGTTAATCTCTTTGTATTCAGTTCAAGTGTACGCGTAACAATTTTCAAGTTTTTTTTTAAGTAAATATAAGATTTATTAGTTATTTTCAACGTTATTTTTGTAATTTTTAATCGTTGCCTTATAGAAAATTGAAGATGTCCGGTTAACTGTTGGCTATACATCTCGTCGTCATACAATAAATAGCCGATGAATACGCGATAATATATTAAAGACTATAAACTTGATAACAATATAACAGCAACAAGAATGAATAAAAATTCCTTTTTTTTATTATTTAAAATAAATTCTAATTATTATAATAATGAAATAAGTTAAAAATAGCTACTTATTAAAATAAAATCTAAATTTGTAAGTAGCGGGTTTATGTATATATCTGCTGTCCGTATCCGGCGCCCGTTAAAACAGCGCACATTTATGATACAATGTATAATGTTTAGTAAGCTGCGCGCACATCACCCGATATATGCAGTGTCACTATATTGTACACTAGCATATATATGTTTCTGTGTATATTCGTTAAAAACAACAAGCTTAAAAATGAAGAAAAGATAAAAAAGTCAATTTGATAAAAGCAGTAGTTCAAAGAGAGTCAACGGAATCATCTACAGAAAATAATCTCAATGAAGGTTTAAATGAAATTTTTCATACATGTGACTTTGATTCCATATGTTCTGAAAACAGTGATGAAAGTTGTGATAATTGTGTGAGTAATAATAGTGATTGTGAGTTTTTGTGTAACTTGAAAGAAGAAGAAATTTATTATATATTTATATCTATACATATATTATTATATAATTCTGATTTTTTTGTAAATAAAACAATTCAACGTTAATCAGATTTTCTCGATATTATCGCTGTAGTAAGTTAGCAAGTTTATCGTAATAACGATCAGCATAAGATCACGATCACTGATAAAATACGGTATGACATATCGAATATATGCTCAAAATTTCTAATATTCTATTATTTTAAGAAAATTCATAACTAAATTAAAATTTTTTTTATAATATAGTTTCGTTAAAATGTTTGTTAGAAAATTAAATTTGAAAAATATTGAAAACTTTATTAGTGCTAGAATTTTATTTCGTAAATATGTAACTAATCGAAATTCAACCAAGTCAAATTTCGATTTAACCAAAAAGTTATTTTTTGCCAATGAAACATGCTCGCAAAAGATTCCCATGTATAGTGTATTAGATAATAAGCTCGAAAATGAATCGATGAAAACGCTAAAAGTGAGCGAAGATACGCTCGTTAAAATGTACAAGACTATGGTATCCTTAAATGTAATGGATTCAATTTTGTACGAGTCTCAAAGACAGGGAAGGATATCATTTTATATGACAAACTTTGGAGAAGAAGCAGTACAAATTGGTTCTGCCGCAGCGCTATCGCCAAAAGATTTAATTTATGCACAATACAGAGAAAGCGGAGTCTTATTGTGGAGAGGCTTTAGTTTTCAGGATTTTATAAATCAGTGTTACGGAAATGAAAATGACCGAAATAAAGGACGACAAATGCCCGTTCATTATGGTTCAAAAGAGTTAAATTTTGTGACTATTTCATCGCCTCTAACGACGCAATTACCCCAAGCTGTTGGGGCTGCTTATGGAATAAAATATAATAAGGAAAATTCATGCATCGCCTGTTATTTTGGAGAAGGAGCAGCAAGCGAAGGGGATGCTCATGCAGCATTGAACTTTGCAGCGACATTGTCGTGTCCAGTGATATTTATTTGTCGAAATAATGGATACGCTATCTCAACACCTAGTCATCAGCAATATAATGGTGATGGGATTGCAGCTAAAGGTATAGCATACGGCATAAATACCTTGAGAGTAGATGGCAATGATGTTATTGCAATGTATCAAGCTACGGAATTTGCTCGTGATTATGCCGTTAAAAATAAGAAACCCGTACTTATTGAAGCAATGACCTACAGAATTGGACATCACAGTACGTCTGATGACAGCAGAGCTTATAGGTCTAGTCAAGAACTTGATGCATATTTGAATGAAACACCAATTTCAAAGCTAAAGAGTTATCTTGAAAATTGTCATCTGTGGGATGAAGAGAAAAACAAAACTCTGATAGCTCAAAATAAGAGTCAAATTATTGAAGCAATGCAAGTAGCAGAAAAATGTACGAGACTCAACTGGACAGAATTATTTTCGGATGTATATCATAAAATACCAAAACATATTTTCAAACAGCAGAAGATTATGGAAGCTCAGATATTAAAATATCCAAAAATCTATTCATCATAAAACTCTGTATTTAATAAGTGATTTATGGAAAATAAAATATTAAATTATAAAATTTGTTATAAAATAAAATAAAAATACTTATTAAAAAAAACTTTGTTTTTCTCCTTATTTTTTCAACTAAAAGTCATTAGAAATTATGGTAATGTTTGTTGTTCCATTTAGTTTTGAGATAAGCATCAGCAGCAAACAAATGATAAATTTACATTAAGATTTCAACGAATAAAATTGAAGAAAAAAAATATGTGTAGTTTATACTGTAAAGCTAGAAATTCTCATTTTTGCTTTCTCATAGAGAAAGCATTGTATCGGTAAAAAAATTTTTTTTTATTTTTTCATTAATTTGTACATATTTAGACTCAGAGAGTCGAAAAAAGTGGTTTCCAGAAAATGTCTATATGTATGTGTGTGTGTGTGTGTGTGTGTGTGTATGTGTGTATGTATTCAGTACGCCAATAAGATCTCGAGAACTACTCGATGGATTAGCTTCAAATTTTGCATGCAATTTATTTTTTTGTCTAACTGGGGAGGAAGCTATTGAAAATTGATCTTCTTAGCTCAGTTTTTTTTTAGAGCCATTTTAATAATTTTAAAAAAATTTTGATTTTTCATTTTTTTGATATTTTACGTAAACTACTCGAAGAATTTACTTGAAAATTTGTATGAACATTATTTGCGACTGCCAAAAGAAGAAAAACTTTTACCAACTGATTTTCTTAGCGCACTTTTAATTTTAGAGCATTTTGAAAATTTTGAAAAAAAATTTTTTTTTTATTTATTTTTTATTTTACGACAACCATTCGATAGATTTGCTTCTAAATTTGTATGCAAGTTATTCGCTATTGTCTAAAGAAAACAAGCTTTGGAACACTTATTTTCTTAGCGTAGTTTTAATTTTAGAGCATTTTGAAAATTTTGGAAAAAATCTCTATTTTTCATTTTTTTTCTATTACACAAAAACCATTCGATAGATTTGCTCGAAAATTTTTATGGAAATCATTTGCAATGACCTAAATAAAACAAGCTTTGAAAAACTTATTTTCTCAGTGCAGTTTTAATTTTAGAGCATTTTGAAAATTTTGAATAAAATTTTTCTAATTTTTTTTATATTTTACGTAAACTACTCGATGAAAGAGCTTCAAATTATGTATGGGAATTATTTATGATTGTGAAAATAAAATGAACTTTTGAAAACTAATTTTCTTCAATTTTCTTAGCGCACATTTAATTTTAGAGCATTTTGAAAATTTTGAAAAAATTTTTTATTTTTAATTTCTTTTCTATTGCACAAAAATCACTCGATAAACTTGCTCAAAAATTTTTATGCAAATTATTCACTATTATCTGAATAAATCAAGCTTTGGAAAACTTATTTTCTTAGCGCAGTTTTAATTTTAGAGCATTTTGAAAATTTTGGAAAATTTTCGATGAAAATGTTCCAAAATTTGTATGCAAGTTATTGGTTATAGTGTTAAGAAGACAAGCTTGGGAAAATTAATTTTATAAACGCATTTTTAATTTTAGAGCATCATAAAATCACATTATGCAAATGGCAAAAGTAAGAAAGAGTAAAATTCATATAGTTTTCGGAGGTATTAAGACAGCCTTCAATACAGAGGACAGGGACATTTATATTAAAATTGTATTTAAAAAAATAAAATCAAATTACTCTAACTCAATGTGCTCTATGAGAAAGCATTGCGCCAAAGCACTTGGCAGCGTTTTTCCAATGATTAAAATCGTTCAAAGATAATAAAAAAATGTCCAATTTTGGGTTTAGAAATAAATGTTTTTCTTGTTTCAAAAATTTAAATTTTTATTGAAAATAGTGAAAATTCTTAACTTACGTGTATTGATATTATCCAGACTTCAATTGAATTATATTTAAATATGCTGGTTTATTAATTTTTGAGGTAAGGAATTAATAAAAAATTATTTTTTAACTTAAAAAATAGTACAAAACATATTATAAATCAAATATTTGAACGATAGATTGCTTGAAATTCATTGGAAAAATGTACTTTTTTATGATAAAAGCATGTCTAATTTTTATTACGATATAAATGACAAAACCAATAATTTTGACATATCAGTAAACCACATTGATTAGTTAGAGTATTTATAAAATGATTTCGAAGGAAATGTTGTTGAATTTAATTTAATTTAATATAAAGTACTGCATATCTTTTATTCTGTTACAACTAAACGTTTTAACATATTGTCAAATGATATCAATTGAAAAAAAAAGTTAAAAATTGCATCTTTTTTATCTTGTTGATAAAATTTTCAAATTTCAATATTCAGAAATAAAATATTTTATATTAACATTTTTTTAAGATGTTCGATTATTTTTATTCTCTTTTAGAAAAAAAAATATCAAATATAAAATCTTATGTATAATTATCAATCATTATTTAATTTAAAAATCAATAAAATATGAATGATAAACTTTAGAAATTTTTATCTTAACTATAAATGAAACCTATACACTTGAGATTAAAGCGTTATTTCATTCTAATAATTAAATATAAAAAAATAAAAAATGTTATGTAACTTGAAAAATAAAAAAAGACATTAAAGTCACTTAAAATAAATATTTATTTAATTTATTAAAAAAAATTAAACAGTTATAAAAATAAATGAAAAAAAAGCTGTTTCATGAAATTTTTCAAAAGTTCATGACTAGACAAATCTTTACAATTCTAGAATAATATTACTCAACGAGAAAAATTAAAGTTAAGGTCATCCTACAGAATGTATATACCTCCTATATAGTTATACTAAAAAGGGGAGGAGTATGACAAGCAACAAGTAAAGGTATATAATACTGATGTATCGTGCGTTTAGATGTGTTATGTGGAAAAAAATGTAAGAGATACAGAGAAAGGGAAATATTTAGATTGTAATCGCAAAAGCGAAATTGACTGGGAGGAAAGGTATGACTCTTGGCATCGTTATACTTACATGTTAGTTTAAAATTTGCTCTCATACTGGATACATTATTCGTTTTATAAAGATTTTCAAAACTTTATTTGCGATTCTATAAAGAGTAAGTTTATTTTATTTTATAAATTTTCATTTATTTAGTAATATATTGCGGCTTATTTTTCTTTTAATGAAAATTAATATAATAAATTTTATTAGAAAATGCCGACATACAAACTTACGTATTTCGATATTACCGGCCTTGGTGAGCCGATTCGTTTACTATTGAATTATGGAGGAATCGATTTCGAGGACGTTAGGATTAGCTTTGCTGATTGGCCTAAACACAAATCAAGTAAGAATATTTTCAAAATTTATTAATTTATCTTCTTCATTAGGAAAATTTATTTAAAATTATACGAGAGATTACAGTTATTCAAGTGCTTAGAATGAGAAAGATAAATTTAATCTACTAGCGGTTTAATTGCAAGAATAAGTTGAATCGAAAAGAATATTGATTAAAAAATAGTTACGAATTAAAATTGTTATTTTAATGTGAGTCTAATATGGATACCGTCTATACACTGATTTATCAAGGCTTAATTCACTTTGATTACAAACTTTTCTGATTAATCTTAAAAAATGGAAAATTTGCTAAACATATTATGACTGCTAAAAATAATGTGAAAAATCGTATAATTCAATAACAATTTGAAGAATTTCGAAACATTATAAATAAAAATTAATTATTAAATTATCTTAATGCCAATAAAATATAATAGTAAAAAAGATTTGAAAAATTAAAATAAAATACCTCAAAACCAAAAAAATTTTTTTTAATATTTACAACATATATAAAAAATTTCTGTAAAAATCATTATTTATATGAACGATATCGTATCTATGAAAAATGTTTAAATTGAAGATAAACGATTTTTTTCTCAAAAAAAGTACAAGTTATTTGTAATGACCTATTAAAATATCATTTTATCACATTTCAATTTCCAAGTTATTGTTTATGCATTAAAAAAAATAGTATTTATCTTACATAACAAAAGAACAATGAGAATTATGTGATAACTACAAATGATGAGTTAGATTACTCATGCTGTAATTAAAATCTGAATAAAAGTAATTTGAAAATTTTATTCAAGTTTATATATGAAAAGATTTAATGTTTTAAAATGGAATAAAATAAAAAAAATATTGAAAATCAATAAAAATGAATACGAAAAAAAAGCAATCGTGAAAGTAATAAAATAATTAAAAATTAACATTTTATGTCAATATTATTAACTTTCTTTAAAATGATGTTTGTATACTTTTATCAGTATTATTTACGATACATTAACGATGAATAAATTCTTGAATTCAACAATATATAAAGCTGTTCAATAAAAATCTCGTTTTATTCAATAAACTATAATAAAGGAAATTGTATTTGTTTGTACTTTCACATTTCGTCTCATTAACCGGCGTTGATGTAATAAACCTGTTGTGAATCATGTATAAGAAAAAAAATCCCTTTCATTTTTTACCGTTACACTTTTTAAAACGAAACAAATCAAGCTTTGTATGTTAAAATGGATTAATGATTCAACTGATTCAACTTAAATTTTCGTTATTATTATAATAAACTAAATATTTTGATACGATATGGCCACCTCTTGTTATCTTAAACTAATAAGATAAAAATTATAAAAACTTTTACAAATCGATAAACACTTTTATATATTATTATCTATATCGAAGTATTGATAATTATTAAGCAAAGTTTTTTTTTAATTTACTTGAATATTTTCAGTTTTTTTACTAGAGAAAACATTGATGACAAATCGAAATTTTTATGATGGCGTTCTTGTATAGAGCTTTTGATGAATCGTAAAAGTGATAATGTTCTATAAATATCGTTTCATCAAATTTTGAAATTCATGAAATATGTTTATTTAGTATTTTATAACTATAATGTATTTTAAAAAAGTTTTTTTTTCATAAATATACTCAATTTAATCTAACAACAGAATTAATAGATTAATAATATGAAATTAAAAACAATATTGAAATTAATTATGAAAACCTGTGACTGTTTTGTTTGACTATACTGTACATTTTGAAAGAGTTATTTTATAACTCTTTATTAAATTAATGGGTAATAACTACCTGTTGAAGTAGAGAATCATAAAATGGAAAAATTGATAATTTAAAAAAAATTCTATTTGCAATAATTTGAAAGTCAAGTTGATTACTCATGAAAAAAAAATTAAAACATATTTAAAAAAAAGTAAGTTTGGAAAAAATTTTGTTTTTAATGTTTATGCATGAATAAGTAAAATAAAATTTTGATGCCTGTTAGCAAAATGTTAATCACCTTTAAAAAAATATTTGAACATGTACTGTTTTGAGCATAAATATTGATTACTCATTACTGTTTATCATAATTACTGTCATATATAATACCTTAAATCTTATGATATAAAAAATTCAAATTATAATAATTATGTAGTATTAATCTATGTATTTTTTAGCAATGTAATAGCATAGCTTACACATTTTTAAAAAAATGTTTATACACGTATTGCACCATTTGAAATAAAAATTCATTATTATAATATTCGTATATGAATGAAATATCAGGTGGTTTAAAATTTCATGACTTTTAATTTTTAAAAGCTAATAAAAATAATATATATATTTTTCTAAATTAAAATACATATCCTTAAAAAATATTGATAATAATTAATCATAGGAGGTATTTAGTGGCTCGCTCGAGAGAGAGATAGATTCGTAATCTCGGGGTCCCAAGTTCGAATCCTGCTATCGACGACCGAATAATACAAGCACGACTGTAACATGTGCTTTGTTCACAAACACATTGACGATCTCCGTCGCTAATTAGCATATGATAGCTGAAATACAGCTACGTTAAATAAAATTTTAAAAAAATTAATCATGGGCGATTGTTGATAACAATAGCTAAAAACAATAACAAAATTTTATTTCAATTTTATGTATAATAAAACATAAAATAAAAAAAAAATTATTTTTTTCTTCTGTAATAACTACGTAAGATATGTTAAAAAACAATTTTTTTGAATATAGGTATGCCTATGGAGCAAGTTCCAACCTTAGAAATTGATGGTAAAGTTTATAACCAGACAAGAGCAATTGGTCGTTACCTTGCAAAAAAGCTTAACATTTATGGCGCTGATGATTTACAGGCCATCGAAATCGATGCTTCCGTCGATGATATTGAAGATATGAGAACTTGTAAGCGAAATAAGATCAAATTATTAAAAAAATTAAACAAAAATTTATATACATTTAATTTTATATTTTGTTATTTTTTATTACTAGTCATTGCTAGATACTTCCGTGAAGATGATGCTGCTTTTAAGGCCAAATTGAAGGGGATAGCTGATGAAAAAACTCCCTTTTTCTTGGGTAAATTTGAAGAGAGAGTAAAGAAAAACGGTGGACATTTCGTAGGAAATAAGGTATATTATTTTGAAAAAATTTATTTTTCTGTTTGTTATTTAATGTATATAATATTTACTTTAATAATTCGAAGATATCAAACGTAAAATTACTTTTATTTAATAAGATTTTATATCAGTTATATTTTTGTTAACTAATTAAATTTAATTATTAAAAAAAATGTTTTTTTTTTCAGATATCATGGGCCGACATTCACTTTACGGCGATAATCGAACTGTGCAACAATATTGGTCAAACAAATCATCTTCAAAAATATCCGGCATTAACAAAACTCTACGAAACCGTTCGTTCCCAGCCTAAAATCAAAGCTTACATTGCTAAGAGACCGAAAACAGAATTTTAATTAAGTTATGTATTTTATATAATGATAATAAAACAAAATTTAATATAAAAATTTATTGTTTTTATTGATCCTTAAAATTATCTCACCATTACTTTCGATATATGTACACAATATTTTCATGCTTTTTTCAGTGAAATTTAGAAAATTCAATGTACAAAATGAGGGATTTCATTTCGACACTTTGTTATTATAATAATTTATATATGTACTGCATTTTGAATCTATAGTTTCGGAAAAATATAATAATACGTTTATAAATATTCTTAATTATTAAATCACAAAGTTTGTCATTTAAATATCAAATATTCATTTTCTTTGAATTAAAAACTAAGTAGTCACAATGATGCATCATCAAATAAAAATCAAAATGCTCGCATCATTGAAATAATACAATTTGATGTTTTTAAAAATTATACTTAATCAATTAGAATAAGATGTCCTTTGTGTGTCATGCATCCGATGGAGGAGCTAAAGACTGATGCAGTTTGGATACAGCTGTCTGTACAATTTGCTGGAAAGTATCGTCTTCCTTGCACGTGACCTCTAAGGTCAGTAGGTCAATATGTGCCTTTTTAGTATCTACTGTTACATAAAGTTTCTCGCCTTTGAAAATTTTAGGTACAGAATCTTCGCCAAACATTTCTTGAAGCATTTCAATCAAACATTCTTTGAAATGCATTCTGTCCATTTTGGTAGGTGCTGTCAACATCTTTGGATTACTGTCCATTGTCTCTGCTTGTAATAAAGCTGTTAATACTGCATCCGCGTACATATCATTGACGGGTGTTGCAACCCATTCCATGGTTACTATCTTCCCTTCGATCGTGACGTCAACATTTTTGAAAACCCTCAGCTTTTTGTCGTCAACAATATCCAAGTTACCCGCAATTTGGGTTAGCAAGTGTTTCAGTGTAGGCAATGATGCTGAATAATAAACACTTTGACGTTGAATTACTTGGCTTATACTCATATCCGTGTACTTGGATAAATCGCAAGGATCAAGTAAATGATAATTAAAGTTACGTTTTACCAAAACACCCGATAATTTTTGACCCGGTTTAGGAGTATCCATAGCAAGCGATCCCATAACTTTGGCTGTTTTTTCACCTCGAAAATAAAGTTCAACAGCAACTGTATTGCGAGGATTGTGAATTTCCATTGACGTGCTTGGATCATCTTCATATTCACGTTGCAGAGCTGCTTTTAGCCTACTCATTTCATTTTGTTCACCATGTACAAGAACAACGTGTGGAGGTTTCAACATGCGTATAAATTCTGAAGTCTGTTGGTAATCAGTGTGAGCTGAAAAAGAAATATAATCAACAGACATTTTAAGAGGTAATTTTTGTCCGCTCATGGTTGTTATTTCTTCCGGTTCTGATAATATAGTTTTTGCTAAGGTTCCTTCCACACAATAACCAGCAATTATTACACCATTTTTAGCGTCAGTGCACCATGATTCAAAGAGTTCACGCGATAAACCACTTTGCATCATACCTGGAGAAGCCATAACTACGCATGGTCCGATATCGTCAAAATGATCGATACCTTTCAAATTCGAAATGTGCTTGAACACAAATGGATTGTTAATAGCGATTTGTCTTCGAATTTTATCATTCATCGCATTCACATACGTCTGATACACAGCCATACATTTTTTTGCCAATGATGATGCATAATAAATAGGTATTTCGTGTAACTCTGGATGTTGGCCCCAATATTCATCTAAAATTAATAGCAATTCCTGCGCTCGACCCAAAGCGAAAACTGGAATGAGACATCTACCCCCACGATTTACTATTTCATGAACTAAACTTGTAAATCTACCCTCACGATCCTCACGTTTTTCATGAATGTGTGTTCCATAAGTAGATTCTGTAATAAGAACGTCAGGATGGACATTTGGAATTTCTGCAGCCATTAAATGTCGATCTTCTTGTCGACTAAAGTCACCAGTATACAAAATTTTTACACCTGTAATTTATTATTGAATTTATTATATATTTCTTAAGTTAAAGAAAGTTTCAAATAATAAAATTTTTTTACCTGCAATTTCAATCATAAACATTGCAGCACCTAACACATGACCAGCATTGTAAGCCCAGAATTTAATACCATAGACGTCTTTTTCTTCATGAAAATTTATTGTCTCTATTTTATCCATACTAACTTCTAAATCAGCTTCAGTATACAACATTTGTTCAGTAGCAATATTACTAACTTTGATGTAGTCAGACAACAACCAACGATAAATAGCCTTTGTTGCATGTGTCATAAAACATCTGCCCTTAAAACTAGTTTTTTGTAAGAACCAAGGTAACGCTCCACAATGATCCAAATGGAAATGAGAAATTAAAAGTAAGTCTATTTCATCTGCTTCCACAATATCAACAAAAGGAAGGGCATCCATTCCACTTAAACCAGGATGAATGCCACAGTCAAGCATTATCTTTTTCCCTTTAAACTCTAACATGATGCATGAACGACCTACTTCTTGACCAGCTCCAAGAGGGCGAATAAGAAGTAAATCGCTCTCTTCAGCTGGTATTTGAGCATCAGCCTTTCGTTTTGCTGAATTAGACATCTATTAAAAAAAGTTATGAAATATTTGTTAAAAATATAATATTCTGTTTATCATTAAAATTTGAGAAATATAATTTATTTACTGTAGCAGTTCTATGTTACATGAAATTCATGAGAACAAGATTTTTATGAAAATTATTGAAGTTTACTGTAAAAAAAATGAAAAAACAAAGTAGACAATATTGCCAAACTGAAAGTAATTAATTTAACGAAAAATATGAAGAGAATTATAATTTTCATGCGAATCCCTGTTGAAAAGAATAACCTAATTCATAACGTATAAAAATTACGTAAAAATAACGTTATAGCAACGTAATAAATTAACGTTAATAATAACGTAATTTTTATACGTTATTAATTACATTAATGAATGACGCTATAATGTTATTCTTTTCAACAGAGATTATCACACTGTAACAGTCAGCTACATAATTTTTCTGAAGGTTATATGCAGTCAAATGTAAAAAAAGTTTTATTAACAATATATTTCGAAAATTAATAAAAATATTTTAACTTCGAAACAAATAACAAACTTTTACTTACTTTGTCTTATTTAATTTTTACTTTATAATGAACTAAAATAATAAATGCCGTCAAAACGTGTTTTATTCCATGTTTACATCGAACTCATGCAAAACGCCATTTTGAATTGAAGCAGCCGGGAGCCGGGATGTGCGCGCTAATCACTCGCTCCTCGCGCTTCTTTTACAAGTTACAGCTGGCCAATAGCATAATTTCAGGAGTCAGTTGCTCTTTTCAAATTTTGTTTACATTACGTTATTTTATATCTATTATATTAGTTACACAAGGATCAAATCATGCAGCTCCGATTTTTAAAAAAATGTTGATTATCTTCGATGTTATTAGTTTTATGTTTATTGTTTTAGTTTATATATTATTTTTTAATCATGTCTCAAAAAACAACGCGAAAAAAACGTTTAAAAACATCTCAAAATGCAAACACTTTACAAAAGAAAGAGGAGAGCGATATTGCCAAGTATTTCAACGAGTGTTTAACTTTTGTTCCTGATAATGCAAAGAATAATGAAAATCGTTTACCGAATATACAAGAAGTACCAGAAGTTGAAAGTGCTACATCGTATAATATTAAAACCAGATCAGCTGGATCCAAATCTAAAATTGATTCATTAAATGTGATAATTCCTCCAAAAAAATTAAGGACTACCATAGCAAAAAATAATACAAGTCAAACACATATAAATGAAAGTAAAATTAAAAATAAAAGTTATAATACAAGCTCGCTTTTATCTGTAGCTAAGTTACAAAAATCTTTGACGCCTGTAAAAAATAAAAGTGATGTTTTTAACAATATCACATGCAGTTTTTCTAGCTCTAAAATTTTAAGCCTTCAAGCATTAAGTGATATTAACAGTCAAAAACGTCTTGAATTAGCTAATTGGGGCTTACCACCACTAATACTTGAGGTATGTTTGATTTTTAATTGATTACTTATGTATTTTATTATTTATTTGAATTAAAATCTTTAGCTGTATTATTATAAATATCATTTTAGAAATATCAAGCACGAGGAATAAATACTATGTTTCTTTGGCAAGTAGAATGTTTAGCGAATAAAAAAATTTTAGAAGAAAATAAAAATCTGGTTTACTCTGCACCTACCTCTGCTGGGAAAACATTAGTTGCTGAATTTCTAGTCTTAAAAACAGTGTTAGAACGACGTAAAAAAGCAATTTTTATTTTGCCATTTGTATCTGTTGTTAGAGAAAAAATGTTTTACTTTCAAGTAAGTCTATTACATTAAAACAGTTCTATTTTTAAATTTAATATATTTTAAAAATAATTTGTTTGACGTATTTATAGGATCTACTTTCTGATAGCGGGGTAAGAGTAGAAGGCTTTATGGGTGGTGTTGCACCAGCTGGAGGATTTTCATCTGTTCATATAGCAATAGCTACTATTGAAAAAGCAAATTCATTGATTAATCGTTTAATGGAAACTGGTGATTTAGTTACATTAGGAGCAGTTGTAATAGATGAATTGCATTTACTTGGTGATCCAAGTAGAGGATACTTATTAGAATTACTTTTAACAAAATTACGATACATGACTTTAAGGTATATAAAGTGAAATTTATATATTGGTGTTTAATAAAAATTATTCTAAAAATGAATTATTTTTTAGCGTAGAAAATATAGAGATACAATTAATTGGCATGTCAGCAACACTTCCAAATCTTCCATTAATTGCTGATTGGTTGGATGCTGAACTTTATAAGACTGATTTTAGACCAATACCTCTTAATGAGCAATGTAAAGTATGTATTTAATTTGCACAATTGTAGAAGAATAAAATATTTGAGATTGTATGTATATAAATATTATTTTTTAGATAGGTACTTCTATTTATGATACCAAATTGAATATTATCAGAGAACTTGAAGTACCTCCAGATATAGTAAATGATACTGACAATATCATTCAATTGTGTATAGAAACTATAAGTGGCGGTCACGGAGTACTTATATTTTGTCCAGCAAAAAATTGGTGCGAAACATTAGCTACTCAGTTAGCTTCCACATTTTATCAACTAGGTAATTTCAAAATGCAATTTTATTTACTTATGTAATATTATGATATTTTTTTTAATTCTTTATAAATGTTCTAGGTCGTAATAATACGCCCAATGGTCAAATTTTAAGGGAACATATTAAATCAACGGCTGTTGAAGAAATACTAACTCAACTTCAACATTCTCCTGTTGGACTAGACAATGTTTTAAAAAGAACTGTGTCTTTTGGAGTTGCATTTCATCATGCTGGCTTAACTATGGATGAACGCGATATAATCGAAGGAGCTTTTAGGTAAAAATATAAAATAAAACAAATATTTTTTATTTTATTTTTTAGTAATATAATAAAAGTAAACATTTATTTTTAGGGTAGGCTCTCTCAAAGTTCTTGTTGCCACCTCGACTCTGAGTAGTGGTGTAAATCTTCCTGCTAGAAGGGTAATTATACGTTCTCCTATGTTTAGTGGTAGACCTATAGATAAATTGACTTATCAACAAATGATTGGTCGAGCTGGGCGCATGGGAAAAGATACAGCAGGTAAAAAAGAAGAAAAGCAAAATATTTAATTTAAGTAGTTTAACTTTTTATAATACTCAATTGTAAAAAAATATGTTTTAGGAGAAAGCATTCTTATGTGTAAGCCCAATGAAAAGTCTGCAGCTATTAAACTGATGACTGCTTCTTTAGATCCTATAGAATCTTGTCTAGAAAATTCAGGACCATTAATTCGAGCTCTTCTAGAAGCTGTTGCTAGTCAAATCGTTCGTACTCCAAAAGATCTTGATTTTTATAGTAAATGTACTTTCGTTTATAAATTTGAAGATAGTGGAATTAAAGAAATGGTTGAAGAAGCTGTCTTATTTTTAATTTCAAATGAATTTTTACAGTAAGTATATGATGAAATAAAATAATATTTATAAACAAAGATTAAATAATTTATTCAATCCATAGAGTAAAAGAAATAGAAGATAAAGAGAAAAGAATCATAGCAACATGCTTGGGTAAAGCGTGCTTAGCTGCATCAATAACACCTCGCGATGGATTATTCTTATTTGAAGAACTACAACGTGCCCGTAAGTGTTTCGTACTTGATACAGAATTACATGTCATCTATTTAGTGACACCTTTTAATGCTGGTAGTCAAATTAGTCAAATTGATTGGATGATTTACCTTGAATTATGGCGCAAATTGTCGGAAAGTGAACGTCGAGTTGGTCAACTGGTTGGCGTTGAAGAGCGATTTTTAATGACTGCAATGCGCGGTATCGTTAAACCTGGCAAACCGGTAATTTTATATTTATATTTTATTAATAAATTTTGAAACACTTTATAATTTTTACTGTAAAATTTAATTTGATTTTAAATACAATTTATTTATTAGTTAAATGTCCATAAAAGATTTTATACTGCAATGGCATTACATGATTTAGTTCGCGAAGTGCCGCTTAGTACCGTTTGTAAAAAATACAATTGTTGCCGTGGTTTATTACAAAGTTTGCAACAATCGTCTTCCACTTTTGCAGGTAAACATTTTATTACAAATTTTTTTTAATAATATAATAGTAAAATATTTTATATAATTCTTCTATTTTTTAGGCATGGTAACGAATTTTTGTAAAGAGTTAAAATGGGATTGTTTAGAATTACTTTTTGCGCAGTTTCAAGCTCGGTTACATTTTGGCGTTTGCAGAGATCTATTAGATTTACTACGACTTCCCAGTCTCAATGGACTTAGAGCACGAAGTTTATTCAAACATGGAATTACGACTGTAGCAGAACTTGCTATTGCAAATGAATTAGATGTTGAAGTAGCATTGAATAAAGCTCTTCCGTTTGAGAGGTATACTATTAATCGAATATAGAAAATAAATTGATTAATATATTAAAATTTATCTATTTTTACTAAAATAAAAATTAATAACACTTTGATAATTTAGTGAGAAAGATTTTGATGGTGGAAACGAAGAAGAAATCGCAAAGAGAAACAAGATGAGAACTGTATTCATTACTGGAAAAGACGGTTTAACAGCACGCGAAGCGGCCGCTATTGTTATTCAAGAAGCCAGAGTTTTAATGAAGGTAAAGATATGATTTATATTATACTTAGCTCGTCGTCGAGTTATGATCGATCGATCTTGATCTTTTCGTCAATTTGTTTAAACTTTCATAAAAGGGTCTATTTTCGCTTTATAGAATGAACTTGGATGTGATATTAAATGGAGTCAAAATAATAAAAAGAATAATCAAAGTAATCTATCTTCTCATATTTATAATCAAACTACATCGAGATCACCAAGCATTGTTAATCAAATTACGTCAAGATCACCAAGTATTGTTAATCATACTATGTCAAGATCACCAAGTATTGTAAATCATACTATGTCAAGATCACCAAGTATTGTTAATCATACTACGTCAAGATTACCAAATATTGTTGTAAGTAATGTTCCTTCGCGAAATATATCAGTCGAAATTCACCAAAATAAAGATGATGTAAAAGCTAGTAATCATACAGAAAATCAAGTTATTTCGAGATCACCAAGTATTGTAAATAATATTTCTTCGCGAAATGTATCGGTTGAAATTCATGCAAACGTAGATGATATAAAAGCTAGTACTCGTATAGAAGAAAGCATCGCAAATGAAAAAAGATCTTCAACTCTGAATGAAAGTTTGTTAGTATTTACTCCAAATGAAAATAATGAACCACGAACGACTCCTAAACAACTTGACTCACTGAAGATGAAACTAGATGAAATTGAAAGTAATAATCGCTTTTCCGAAAATAGCGCTAAATTCTCAACTTCTCCAGGTGACATAATAAATTTAAGTGATAAACCGCAAACGAGTACTAGAACTCTTAGATCAAAACTGGCTGAGAGAACAAAAAGTTTTATAAAAGAAGACCAATTTACTATTCAGTCAATGGATTTCCAAGATAGTATTATTTGCCAACCAAAACCTTTACTTGAATCCAAAAATTTGCAAAACAATGAAAATCTTCCGGAGTTAACTCAAAATGTATTAAATAAAAACGAAAATTTACAAACAGACCTTAAAACATTACAAGGGCCAAATCTCGTAGAACAAACAAGCGTAAGTAAAATAAAAGAAAAAACACCCGAAACTGAACAATTACTTTTTGAAAATAGTGACAGAATTTCAATATCTTCTGAAGATATGATTAATGTTAGTGACAAACCACAAATATCCACTAGAAGTCTTAGATCTAAGCTTGCTGAAAAGACAAAAAGTTTTAAAGAAGACCCAGTAACGATAAATACGATTGATTTTCAAGATGGAATAGATTGTCCTATGAAATCTTTAGATAAAAATAAAAATAGTATGCAAAAAGTTGGGGAATCACATAAAAAAGAAACCAATATTCAAGTATCTTCTCGAGTTAGTGATAGCTGCTTAAATGAATTGATGGACGTGGTTGAAAAAGAAAATAAAGATGAATTTGTCAAACCGGCTCCTGTCACCGATTTAAAAAATAAAGAAGAAAAAAAGAGAGAATCTGGTGGTTCAAATTATTCTAAAAGTCCAAGTCTGTTTAGTGATAGTTCATTTTTGGATGCACAGGTCTGTAGTATTTTGGAAAAGAATGTGCTTGATCAAACTTGCCTTGCTGAATTTGAGAAAAGCAATTTCACGCCCCAAAATAAAAATCAAGCGCCAGAACCAAGTTCAACTTCAAAGATAATACGTGATGATAATATTGTTGTTCATTTAAATAAAATTGAAACTCCAAAAGGTATTCCTTGTGACATTAAATCAAATAATGTTAAAAAAATTCCTTTACAAAACACTCAGATAATTGAGAACATGGATAACGATCAAAAACAGATGTCAGTACCAATGACGTGGACGGAAGATTCTTGGGATCAGACAAAAAATTTACAAACTAACAAAGTTTTAAATAAAATAACTAACGAAAACGGTGAATTGGAAAGTCCATCTCTTTTAATGAGTTCAAGAGTTAGATCACGTCTAAAACCAACAACTTCCATTCGAATGGATACGCCAAAATCAATTTTAAGAATGCGTACTTTATCTAATGACGATGATGACAGATCGCCGATAGCAGGTATCAGGACAATCAACGCTCGTAGACATTTTTTACCAAGTGCCACTAGGTAATAGAAATAATATTTATATAATTTTTTTAATATTTAAAAATTTAGAAATAGATATACTTTTATCATTTATTTTTTAGTTCAAACAAATCTGATTCAGAAGATTCAATTGTTAATTCACAAACGATAAATACGCGTCAAGTAACAATTAATAAAACTCGTAGTAGAATTGAAAAAAAACTTATTAGTACACAAAAATTCAGCAAATCTAGCAAAATAAAAAATACAACTGCTAAAATATATCCAAAACTTCTTAAACAAAATACAGAACCAATTTTTAGAGATTCGAACTTGAGTGACAATGACAGCACTGATAGCACAGAAAGTTTGATGTTTGAATCAGACGATTCAGTAATGTCGCAAACAAGTAAATCAAGTAAAACAAAAAAGGTAAGGATATAATAAAAAATATTTTTAGTTTCTTTACATTGTTGTAATTAATCTAAGAATAAAAGATGAAATATCATTAGTATTATTAATATTTATTAGAAAACGAAGAAAACACCTGTAATAAAAAATATCAAACTTGTGAAAACTGATAGTTGTTCAAGCATTAAAAGCGATGGAGAAAAAATCAGTTTAAAAGCTATAGAACCCGTGAATGTCGCAAATTCCAAACGAATTTTCCGTCTTTTTCGTAGTGAGATCGAAGGTTCTGAGCAAGGTAAATTGTACAGGAACGAATTAGCCATATCGCTTGCAACTGAATCTTGCATTAAAGAACCAACAAGTACAATTGGAAATAGAATAATTGGTACTGAAGAAAAGAAAAAGAAGGACAAGAAGACTGATGCTTATAATTATGGAGATAAAAAAATTTTAGGAATTATTTTCTCATGGGGCGCTTCTGCTGTTTATTTCATGCCTTTCAGCAATTCTCAAGGTGATGTTTTGTTTAAAAATTTATCAATAAGTATTAAAAATAGTAAGTGCACATAAAAAAATTTAAATTTTATTTATTTATAGAAACAAAAATAACAATAAAAGAAAGAATGAGTTTTCTTAAAAACATTTTAACAAATAAATCAGTTAGTTTACGCTGTTTTAATGCCAAAGAAATTTATAAAATGTTCTACACGTGTTGTGAAATTGAATCTCGTTGCGAATTTTTAGATCCTAAAGCTGGAGATTGGATAATAAATTCTGAAACTTGTAATTGGAGTTATTCAGATTTGGTAATTGATATTAGTTGAACTTAATAATGTGAAATATAAAATTTTATAATTCATATAATTGAAATTTAATATTTTTAAGGCTTCTCGGTATTTTCCCAGAGGTCTGGATATAGCTAATAACTATGATAATAATTATGGTAGACACGCAATGTCAGGAATTACTCGAGCAGGCGCTAAAGCTTTGCTTGCTTGGTATATAACTAAAGCTATTTTAACATCTATAAAAGAACAAAGTTCAATTTTATTATCAGCATATAAAGGTAAAATAAAACTTTTTTTTCAAAGTAATTTTTTTCAAATTTTTTAACAATTTATTTTTATTTTTATTTATAGAAGTAGAGATGCCTACAATATTGGTATTAGCAAAAATGGAATTAAGAGGTTTTGGTATAAATATGGATTCATTACAAGAGCTATCAACTGTAATTAAAAATGATTTATCTCGTGTTGAAGAAGAAGCTTTTGGTCTTGCTGGTAGAAAATTTAATTTTCATTCATCAAAAGACGTAGCTCAGGTAAGTAGTTAAAAAAAAAATTTTATTTATTTTCTTTTTATTTATTAATTTACTATTAATTTTAAAAGGTTCTTGGATTAAGTAAAAAAGGAAGAGGTTGCACAAATAAGAATGCTCTTAAATCTTGCGAAAATCCAATTTCAGATTTAGTTATGTTATGGAGAAAACTCAATACTGTGCAAACAAAAGTAAGAATATTAAGTATTTAAATATATTTGAACTAAAAATAAGTTCTTTATTTTTAAACTGAATTATAAATTTTAGATTATTTTTCCCTTATTGCATTTGGAAAAGAAAAATAATCGAATACATGGAAATTGTATTACTTACACTGTTACTGGTCGCGTTTCTATGCATGAACCGAATCTGCAAACAATTCCACGAGACTTCAAATCCGATATAAGGTATATTATAAAATCAAGAAATAAATAAATAAAAATTTCAACAATAATATTAATTTTATCTTCACTAGCGGTTGCGTGCTGAGTGCTCGTATGGCCTTCGTTCCCTTTGTTGGCAATGTGATGCTTTCTGCCGATTTTTGTCAATTAGAACTTCGAATCTTAGCACATTTTTCTCAAGATCCTACACTGTGTAAACTGATGCACGAGCAAGGAGATATTTTTAAAAACATTGCCGCTAGACTTAATAAGATATCTGAAGATATGGTAAAAATTAAAAATTTTTTATAAAAGTATACTGTAACGTATAAACGTTTCTTATCTTTACTATTTATTAACTACATTTAGTTTTGATTGTTACGGTTTTAATAATAAATCCTTAAATTAATTTTAAAAAGAAATTTAAATGAATTAATCGATGATTATGTCATTTCAAGGTGGATGACGATATGCGACAACGTGCTAAACAATTATGTTATGCGATGATTTACGGAATGGGAATAAAATCATTAGCAGAGACACTTTCCGTTACTGAATCAGAAGCCAAAGATTACCTTGAAGCCTTTATGGGTACATACAAAGGTATAAGAATATGGTTAAATACTGTTTACGATCAAGCTCGAATTGAAGGCTTTGTCACAACTTTAGCCAATCGTCGACGAGTCTTATCGGGTATAAATAGCAAAATTTCAGCGGCTAAAGGTAAAATTATTTCAACATTATTAAGAAAATATTTTGTTGAAAAATTCATGTTTTATAATTTATCGAAAATCATTTAAAGCGCAAGCAGAACGACAAGCAGTCAATACAAAAGTTCAAGGATCAGCAGCAGATATAACAAAAAAAGCAATGGTAATGATCGAATCGAAATTACAAGCAGAGTTCAATCATTTACCACTGACTTTTCCAACAATGCAAAATAAACGAAAATTACGTAGTAGCGATGGAGATTCAAGACCTAGAGGTGCCTATTTAATACTGCAGCTACATGATGAACTATTATATGAGGCAAGTTAGGTCAATTAAATGTTTTATCATTATTATTATTATTAATTTTTTTAAATCAATTTTTTGTAATCAGGTTAATTCAAGTGATTTGGAACGAGTGGCTCGTATCGTTAAAGACTCAATGGAGCATAGTTTTGAACTTCGCGTACCTCTACCAGTGAAAATAAAAGTTGGTACAGCTTGGGGCAACCTTGAAGAATATAAAGTTTAAAAAACTTGTACAGTTGCAATTATGTTTTTTAATAGATAATTTATAATATTATTATAATATTACATTGTGTAATATTATATAATATTTTGTGATAAATAAATAGCAATATTTTATAGCAGTAGTAATATGAAATATTATAAGTTTAGTTATACATTCAAGAAGCATAAGAGCCTTTGCAAGACAACTAGGATTAGTTACTCTTTAAAATAGTATAACTAAACTTATATCAACTTATATTACTTTTTATTTAGTTTTTGTATTTTTGCAAAAGCTATAAGTTTAGTCGTTATTTATTTGACTCGAAAAAACGTTATGATTTGGAATTGATTATTGATGAAATAATCTTTGTCTTGCTTTACACATGTAATTATTTCATCAATATATTATAATATATCGTTTTTAAGAGTCACAATTTGAATCTAGAAATCATGTATTAAGATATTTTATATGTATATAATAATGTTAATGTATTTTTTATTCAACAAACGATGTATTTTGTACATTTTTCATACGAATCAAAGATTATATTATTATTTTTATATTTATAATTAGAATTATTTATATTAAATCAATTGTATTTTTTTCTTATAAACTTTGAATAAAAAAACGTAAGGTATTTTATAAATGCATTTTCAGTTTAAAAATCATCAATACTTATACAATAATATTACATTTTTTATATTTAAACTTTTTTTAATTTTTCTTTTTTTTTTCTTTAATTTTCATGTGACGAGTCTTTGAAAACTAACATTAAAAAATATTTCAATAAATCTTACAATTATTAAATGTATATGAAAATCTTTCTTTCATAATTAATTTAGCTACCATGTTAAAACTTTCACCTGACTTATGTATTGAAAAAATTAAATATCAAAACACATAATTAAATCTTAATATAAATTAAAAAATTTATCACAAGATTACTCTTTTTAATTTTTTATATATAAGTAAATTCATTCAAATATTTGTTCATGTAATCTTACTGAGCGCTATCCTTACAAAGGATAAAATAATAAATTTTTTTCATATATCACATTAAAAAATTATATCTTAGCCTCTATTGCACTTGGATTACAGCTAGATTTTTTTTCATTGATAGCTGTTGAAACAATATCTTGATAATATTCTCCAAAAACACTTCTATTATGGGAAATTAATATAGCAAACTGAGCTGCTATGTCTGTTAATTCTTTTTGAAGAGGTGAAAGTCCTGGAGGTATTTGTTGAGGAGCTGCAGTTTTTGACAAGATGACATTTTTCAAAAATTGTCGTATTCTGGAAGCTGTAAAAATATAATTAAATGTATAAAAATTATTATGTACAAATACAAAAATTTATTAAATATAAATATTTACCAAATACAAAAATTTTACAAAAACAAAAATTTTACTTACTAACTAGTTGTCGAACTTTATGATCAGTCTTTGTAAGTTCCAATATTTGACTTTCCAAAATGGGTAAGAAATTTTTTGTTTCTGGAGTTTCGGTAACATTTGACGAATCTTGAAGCACCTTCTGAATATCAGCTTTAACTTGCACAAGTATATTAGGCACGATTGTTTCTAGATCCCTAAAAGTATTATTATTTAATAAATAATTTTTGTAATTAAAATAAAATTTTGATATAATTAAAAATTTATATTTACTTATTAGAAGTAATAGAATCTAATAGAATCATAACGTGATCCTTAATTAGGGCTTTATGTTGATCAGTCAAAGGAAATTGAAGAGGTTTAAGTAATAATAAAATTGAACCAGTAATGGCTAATTTGTTTGTTTTGTTACGTAAGTCGAGAAGCCTTCCTTGGTCCAACATCAAAGTCTAAAAGTAACATTTTTTGGATGATTTTATGTATTTTTAATCTATAATTTCATTAATTGTGTA
The DNA here is from genome assembly GCA_017163975.1 of Anastatus disparis. Classification (NCBI taxonomy): domain Eukaryota; kingdom Metazoa; phylum Arthropoda; class Insecta; order Hymenoptera; family Eupelmidae; genus Anastatus; species Anastatus disparis. The sequence continues at coordinate 2,899,573 of JAFFSR010000381.1, forward strand.
AAATCATACTTACCTCTGCATTTGGAGATGAATCAAATTCTAATAAATCTAGATAAGCTTCCGCCAAAAGAGAATGTGTTATTAGTTTCACAGAATTTGCATCTGAAGAAGCAGATTCTATTGTCTCTGGAGTTAAATGACTTAATATCCATCTTCTTGTGTAATGGAGTCCGTCAGCTTGTATTTTTAAAAATTCAGCAAACTTTGCTTTTTCATATTCAATACTTGATGCTACTATGTTTGGTCTAATCATACTTATTGTGAAATTTGCCAAATCAAGTTTCATAAGTTCAAGAACTTCCATTATTCCTTTAAAAGTTTCAATAACATCGGTATGATTTTTCAGTTCTTCAATTTTTTCATCTCTAACTGGTGCACATATTTTACCCATTAATGAAATAACATATTGTGAGTAATGATGAAAATCAAGAACACCATTTTCTGCTTGCTGTTTAATCAAGTCAATGTCAAGAACTTGATTAATAGTTTCCTTAATTCTTGCATTATGTGGAAGTAACAGTTCATCAAGAGACTATTTCATTGAAAATAAATATATGATTTTTTAATGAATATACAACAAATATAAAAAAAGAATAAAGAAAAAAGAATAAATATTTATACCTCTTTAATTTCCTGTAATAATCTCAGTGCTTGAGTATATATTGGTGGATCTTGAGATATTTCATTAGATAAAATATCCCAAAATGCTTTATGTACAATTTCTTTAACTCTTTTATGTAAAGTATTATCTTCTGGTTCAAGTTTGTCGATTTTGAAATTCTTATCTACTGCAATTTCGTGTGCAAGTGCCATGTTTTGCATGCCTTTTGCTGCTTTTACGATTTCTTCAAGTGAAACAAATTTTGGTGGTGAGGCAGCAACCCATCCATCCATCATAAAATCACGTACCCTATGAACATTACACTTTATAAATTTTTGTTTTTGTCTTTATTGAAATAATAAATTATATATATATAACTAATTTACAATTTTAATAATAATGTAAAACATGTATTAATTAAGATTTTTAGATTTGTAATAAGAAAATAATACTTCCAATAAAAGTTATTACAAATTAATGTATTAAGAAAAATTTGAAGTATTTTTACCTTTCAAGACTATCTTGATCATGATTTTCTGCACGAGGAGAACAATCCATAGAAGTTCCAGATGCTTCTGCTATTGGACATTTTTGTTCATCGTCATGAACATCTTTTACTTCTTCACTTCTAAAAAAAATTTTTTTTTTTTAACAAATGACAATTTAAAAAAATCATTACATCAATCATAAAAATTAAAATAACGTTGAAATTAAACATCCTTACCTGTTAGGCATGTTGATAATATTTTTGAATCAGAGAGAAGACTTTCATAAAAATATTCAGTGCCAGTGGTCTGCATTCAACAAAATCTACAGGTTGACTAATCTGGATTCTGGTTACCACTAGAAATGAGGTCAAACTGCATCTATTAAAAGAACACCCACTGTATCTTAAATACGTATTCACTTCCTTAAACTTGTTTTACCATTTTCGTCTTAAATTTTTCGCAGTCTTCTGGCAGTTCATTGTTTCATCGTGTCATTATTTATGATTCATACCTGTACAATAACAAAGGTGATGTGATTCAATGAAACTTTTTGAAATTAATAAAATCCATTTTCAATTTTTATGAAAATATTTTTTAAAATACCCAATAATTAATTATAATTAGTGATGTAATTATATTAATTTTACGAATCTGTATTTTTTTTAATTACTCATTATCCTTGAATATTTTTATATCACATATTTTTAATAAATTCTAGAATAACATTGAATATTCAACATTATAATATATTTTTTTTAAGAAAATGAAGGTTTTTTGTAATGAATTATTAGAATTAAATAATAATTAAGAAAAAAAATACAGAAAATGCATCTTGTATATATATGCAATCACTGTGTATACATACAAACCTTTGTTATGTATTTTGAGACGCCACTGCATGTGACACTCAATAAAATAATTTCAGAGCACAACGTTATACCCAAATGATTTAAAGTAACAAAATATTTCACTCATACTTTTAATTTGGACGGGTCTAATTAGCTAATATCAACTGCGTAATATACCTCTTGTTTACAGTATTTTTTTTTGTATTTTCTATTTTTAGGTTGCATTAAGACTCGTGCATCTTTCTTTTTTCATTTTTTATTTTGCTCCGTTTTCCTTTATAAGCGAGACTATCGATGATATTTTTCGATTAATATCGCTATCAAAAGCATATATGTTTTCAAAATTTGCTCCAAAATAAAATCCAAAACGAAAATTTTAAAAATTTAGTTAAACGCATGTGTAAAGTTTATGTTTTAAAAGAATCAACTTATTTTTTTGTTAAATTTAATTATACGTGCAACGAGTCTTGAGCTTTGTTCCTTCACGCGGCAGTTGCCGCGTGTTTAATCTTCCTTCTTTCCCATTTTTGTTATGCTGTTTACCTTGAACCGAGACGAAGGTTTATATCAAAGTCGATGCTCTTATATTTGTTTCAGACGTACTTTTTTTTAAATTCAATAAAAAAGGATATTTCATTTATTTAAAAATCATTGGCCGTTCCCAATGCATTGTTAACAGTGAATTTAAGATTATTCATTGAAATAAAATAAATTGTTATAATTTAAAAAATTTGAAATATTTAATAATGGCTTGGAGGCAGAAGGGGATTTCAATTTTTCGACAATCTTTCAATGGTATTAAATAAAATAATAATTGTTTAATTTAAGATTTCTTATTGAATTATTGATTTAAATTTAGATTGTTTGTTGAAAAATTTAAAGTCAAAGCGAAATAGTAGCTCATGGAAAAAGTGCGAAGATAAAATTACACCTGATGATTGTACTAAAATACGATGCAAGATGGATGAAATGATAGATCCTTGCGGAGATTGGTCAGAAAATTTTAAAGCTCAAGATGCATGGGATACTAAAATTTTGTTAGCAGGAATAGGCGCGTTTTCGTTTTCTTTCTTTCTGGTAAATAATTAAAATTTCAAATTTTTGTGTAAAATTATTATTTATTATTGCGTATTATTGTTTTCTTGATATATTTCATAATTTTATAAAAAACTGAATTAAAATATAATTTTTTTTATTTTTCAAAGCTGGGACAAGTAGATCTTTCCAAACGTTATAACATAACGTTCCTAAGTGCAATGCGAGATGTATTTAGATATGATTGAAGAAGCAATGGATCAAATAATGTTTTAATTAATAAAACTCTTTAATTATAAATCTTAATTGTACAGTTATTACATATACATTAATATAAAGAATTTAACTTAATTTAAATCTTTATTCTTTCGTAAAATAACGAAACCCTCCATGATTGGAGTAAGAGGTACATATTCTTCAGTAGCGAGCTCAGCGCGCTCGCCATAAGCTAACAGTACAGGTGTTGTGTGTGTTTGGAAGCCGGTTATAGTCTTAGGATTGCCAGCTTGGCCAACTACGTCTACAGCCATACCAACGCGAACTGGTACCGCCAGCGGTTGTAACTCTTCATCAAATGTTACTAACATGCGTGGTTGCATCGCTGCCGCAAGTGTGTACAACAAGTAGTGAGATCTGCCAAGAATGACTGTAACACAAATTAAAAATTAATTTTTTTTTTCTAATAATGAAATGATTAAAACGAATATATTTATGAAGCATGTCATTTTGTCTTATTTTTTAACATTTAAATTTAGCATGATATAAATATACTAGTTTTGAAAATTAACTTAAAAAATATTTAGATTACATAGACATTTTATGAAGCTTTTTTAAATAAATCTTTATTGAAATAAATAGAAAATTTTTATATTAATACTCACTGTTCTTAACATCCAAAAATCCAATAAGTGCGGCTAAAAGACCAGCAAGCGCAACTGGACTCAACAACTGTCGATCACTGTGATATGGTGACAAAGTCATAGTTCCTTTACCTAAATGAATAAGACCTTGTGCAATTCTAACCATGAACAGATTATTTGGATCTTTTGCATGGTATTGGGCTAGCTGTCTAAGCATTGCTGCGAGTTTTGAATTATTGGTACCAGCTCCTACAAGACCCATTGCAAATATTGCATTGTGAGCTACTTCCAAATCACTATCATGCGAAAATTTGGACAACGTATCAAGTATATTAAGTTTTGGATTAGATACGGATATAAGTCCAAGGGCTAACGGTACTGAACGTCTAATAACAGGCTCACAATATCGAAGGAGATGACCAAAAGTACGATAAGCCATTTCAGCGCCAATTTCTTCACCCATAGCAATTAAAGCAATACCGAGAACAGCAATAGCTTGTCTAGAACTCAAATCCTTTTCTTTTTCCTCTTTTTTCTCTTCTTTTTTATCTTTGTCTTTGGAGGATTTTTCTTCTTTTTCATTCACAGGTTCATAATGTTCTGAACATATGTGTAATAAATGTTGAATCTTAAGAACATTACCAGTACCTGCATATGCACAGACTTCTACTAGAGTCATTGACATGGATTTGAAAGGTTCTGGAATCACCTCAAGCGCGGCGATTATAGCTTCGGCAGCTTCTTGTTTACCAAGGAAGCACAATCCTAAACCTAAAGGTAGGAATCGAGCGTATGTGTCCTGTAATAACGGAAATGATGAAATTATTGATATTGTTTTTGAATTTATAATATTTTAAAAATATTAAAATGTAATAATACCTTAAGTTCAGTCTCAGTCTTCTCCATTAATACATGCATTATGGCTGTAGTAACAGTGGGATTACACGAACCAACAGCTACCATACCTAAGGCAAGCCCAGTCACTCCTATGACTTCCCAATTAGATTTTACATCGGTAAGGACTGGTATTAATAGACTCAATACAGCTTCTCTATTTGAACCAGCATAAGATAGACCAAGTCCTACAATAGCACCAATCCTCATAGTATTACTATTGTGTAATACGTAATCTGATAACAGGGCTAAAGCTGGTTCACATTCGTTTCTAACTCCACAGTTAACAATTCCACAAGCCAAAAGAGCTCCTGATTTAATGTAATCTTCTGACGAATACAAATACTTATCAATTGGTGTTAGACCTCCATCAACATCCCAAAGAAGTATAAGACCAAGTGAAGCTGTGGCACTAAGCATACCATGCTCTTTATTTTTGTATAACCATTTGTTACCATCTTCCATGAGAAGTTTATCATGACCAAATGCAGCGTTTACAAAACCATTAACGAAACTGGCAGCAAGATTTTGCCTAGCAGAATCTACCTGCCCACCACCAAAGGGAGGTCTTGAATTTTCAAGATGAGATTTATAGACATCTTCAGGTGTTTTTGCATCCATGATATCCAGTTCACGAGCAAGATTAAGAAAATGATTATTCAAATGAGAGTTAGTCATAATCTCTACGAGATCATCATACCAATCTATCGATATAGGCAATTCTAAAAAGATTTGTTGACGACCTAGCATAAAAGCTAATTGTTTTTGCACTGATCTACATTTAATAAATAAAATAATATTAATATTTATAATAAAATAATATTATGTTTGACATAAAAAATGGATCAATATACTTACAAATCTGGACAAGTAGTAAAAATATCTTCAATGAGAGGTAGATCATTAAGTTGCATAGCTAACCTAAGTGCTTGTGGATACTGATTAAACTTTTTATATAATTTCAATGCTGCATGTAAAAGAGTATTATTTTCTGGATCAGCAACATAAGGAACACAGTTTGTCAAATATAAACAAACTCGTTGATAAGCACTCTCATCAACATACTGTTCTAAAAGATCAAGACGATCTATTTCCATAAGTAAATCGCAAGCTTCTGTTTCAGCATTATGAGCCATATTGTAAGGTACAATTTCATGTACAAGACCAATTAATTTTTGCTGCATTTCTTCTGCATTTTCAATTGCAAGTTCATCCCATTCACCTGTTAATTCTCCTGATATATGCCTAACATATTCATGGCCCCATTCTCCGATATTAAGTGCTGAACCTATTACAAATAATAGTTATATTTGAAACTAAATAAATAATTTAATTGATGAATAGAGAAATCAAATCTTTCATTAATAAGTAATTTACTTTTTAGTAATTTCTTATGATTTACTAAAGTAAAGTTATTAAATAATAAATTTTCTATTAGTTAATTAATAAAAAAATTATAAAAATATATATTTTTTTTTAATTTATAAAAAGAGTGTTTATACCATTAAAATAAGTTAATCTATAAATAAAACCATTAAAAGTATTTATTAATACCTGTTAATCTGTATTTTAAGCATTCTCTGCCTTCGCCCATTGTCATTGCCAAAACCGAAATAACATCCGAACATAATTCTTTACACTTTTTATCTGTGAGTTTTTCATTAACAGCTTTCATTGTATCATAATGTGGACGCATGAATTTCAATGGTTTTGGTACACTTGTCATTGATGTAGTTGAAGATCGGATTTGTGAGCATAATGATTCAAGAGCATTATAATATAATTTTTGATTAGAGGCTTGTAATTGTTCTACATACTGATTTAATTCATCTTGCAATAATTTGTCTTCTTCCGACTAAAATAAAATATGCATTATGAATGAAAATTTCATCAAATTAAAGTTGAAATTAGTTTCAAATTAAAGACTAAATAACGGTGTTTTCGGAGTGAAAAAACTATATACAACAATGGAAACAATAAATAGAAGCGATTTAAATTTTGGAAAATTTACGTACCAAATCTGATTTATCATCTTCCTTTTCATTCTTCTTTTCAGGAACTGGCTTTGGAGTCTCGACTTTCGTAGCTTCAGGCATTTTTAAGGCCTTTTTTTAATCTAAAACTAATTTAATAAACAGCTACAAATTCTCTTAAAAAACTTTCTGTTTAGGTTAGAAAAGCGTGAATTGCTAGTCACTGTGTTGGGGGTACCGCTCCGTTTCAAGTTTTAGTTCTAAATGGAAAGTGACAACCAGCGCCTGTAAGATTTTCGTTGCACTTTTGTGTCGTCTGTTGGTAACACAACATTACCAATATTCGAATTGCCAGTTGCAACTTGTAAACGGGAATGGTAGTGCAGCGAATTATTATTGTTTAAGTTTTTAATTAAGTGTTTTAAAGTTTTCATAAACAAATATATATATAATGAAAAGTTTAAAAAATATTGACGTTTTAAATACGTTTAATTATAAATATCTGACAATATGGTACAAATTAAATAAGAAATTCAGACGATATCTAATAATTATTTGACGATTTTAGCAGAGAATTAATAATGGTAAGTAATAAAAAAAATTTTAATTCATTATTATATAAATTTATGAATGTTTATACTATTTTTTATGTTTATGCGTTTGAGTAATTAGTTTCATTTATGTTAATTATCTATGTTTCCCAACCTTATCAATATGATAAAATACCACATTCTCATGTAATAAATTAGTAAGAGCATAAAATGTATGTAATAAGTAATTCTTTTTACAAAATTTAACGAATCAATTGAAAATGGCTTCTTTTATATATTTTTTTTAATTCTTAAAAATTTAACCTTATAATTTTGTGAATAAATACTGATTAAATTCAATATTTCCAATAACTATACAAATTCTACAATTTTAATAGTTGTGAAAAACTAAAATAATGTAAATAGAAATTATTCATAAAAAATGTTATACTTAGCTTGATTATACGTCAGATTTAGCTAGCATTTTTAACCTTTAAAAGGTTATTATTTTAGGTTCTAAAGTTCTCAAAAAAATTGGTAAAAAATTTTGATGTATACATATTTAATATCGTGAATCCATTGTAAACTTATTACTAATTAAATAATAGAAGTTAAATGAATTAATTGTTTTCGTTAAAATCTTGATAATGTTTAAAAAAAAGTAACTCAATAATTTTTAATTTGATTTAACAATATAATGTTAATTTAACATACTAAAACACATAACAAATCATGTGTTTAAACACATGTCGTTTTGTCTCAATTCAATACATGTTTTTTCTAAAATTATGTCGTTTTTCAAAATCATGTAAATTGTCATTTTAAAATTAATAGACTGTTCATTTACTTTCAAAGGAGATTTAAACTTGAAATTGTACTTTTCTACTATAAGAGAATTCATTTTATTATATACATAATGTGATATAAAAAAATATATGATTTTCAAAATCACATAATTTTCAAAAAAATACATAATTTTCAAAAAACAAATGATTTTAAAAAAACACGGTTTGGTATGTTTTTTTTTCAATAGGGTATAATTATTTGAAACTGAAAAAACATTATTATTCAGTATATATGTTTATATCTTATTTGTTAAAAAAAATTAAGTTGATAAAAAAAAAGAATAATTTTGTAACAATTTATTTTACACAACTTGAACAAACAATAGAATACATAATCATTATATTGCTATAATAACAATCACGTAATTATAAATATAATTGGCATTGAGCATCTTTTTTTTATTATTTGTTTCACAGAACAATATCTTTTAATTAATTACGCATTATATATTTTCATTAAAATATAACATTAATATTGGTATATAAATTTTGTATCTACTAACAATTATAATTTCAGCCGATATCACGAATTTCACAAAGCTTAATTAACACAAATCGATGATTATAATCAGATATTTTTCGTAAATAATTATAATATGCACTTTAGGATTGAACGAGTATTTTTCCAATCCTCCCTTTTTTCATCGCCACACGTAACCTTACCAGTATATAATAAACGTTTTTAAGTGTTTACTGAACAAAAAAAAATAAAATAAAATATATAACTATATTAGCGAAAAAAAAGATACATTCAAAATATCGCTTTATCGTTAAGTCCTTAGAATATATATTGTATGTATAAAATGTACAATGAATGTGTGTATGAAAGCGCGATTTTACAATAACTGTGCGTTTTTTTTATTGTGTGAATTATTTTTAATGACATATATAGTTTCGAAAAGAAGAAAATAAATAAACATTGTCGTACAAAAAATTAGATCTACGAAGCAAATAAAAATTAATACAATGATAAGTATGATTAACTTTTTTTTAACGAATATTAAATTATTTTTTTTTAATGTGTACCAAAAAAATAGTATTGATAAAAAATTAAGAGAAGATAAAGGTTCCATTGAAATGAGAAGAAACGCGCTAGCCAGTCCATTGCCCTTCGAACTTTTTTTTTCTTGTTTCACTGCTTTAATAATCTGTAACGTCGGGACCTGAAATAATCATTAGGAATGGTTAGTTTAAATTATTTTATTGTACATATAGAAATGCATTAAAAGCAATTTTCAGTCTGCTTTTATTGTAAATATAGTGAAACTATACTTTAAGAAATATCAATTTGATAATAAATTTTTTTTATTACATATAAAATTGTACCCATTTTTATTGGAATAATTTAACAAATATATTCATAAAATAGTAAATTTCATTATTATTCGCCGCATTAAATATAAATTTATAACGTAACAAAGCCACAAACCAAATACAATATAGAAACATGCATTCTGTGCACATTTAAGCATTCCAGAAATTAAGAATTTAAAATAAATTAAAATCATGCAATTTGACGGTAAAGAAAAAATGTCAAAATAATACAAGCTTTTGTTGTTGTTGTTGTTGTTGTTGTTTCAATTAAATAATTGAATTTCCTGTTTTCAGCAACATGCGAGAAAATTCAATATTTTTATTTGTTTTGAAGATCGTCGTTTCAATTATAGTTTAATCACACATACGTTACATTACATTATCTTTTGAAATCATCATTCCACATTTTTCGTAAATTAAATGCATATTAATAATTAATTATATTTGTTACATCATATTAAGATATTAATTAAAAAACGTTTTACATAACAATATTTTTTTTAATACTTGGAGAGAAATTATACATGTAAAATTACTTATGTTTTATTTTAACTACAGGACATAACTGATTTTTTAAAAAAATTATAATAAAATTTAATTATATAGTAAATATACCATACACCAAGAGGTGTAATCGGGCCTCGACGGCAAGTTTACCATATAACAGTAATTTTCCTATAAAATCAACTATAACCTGCAGTTAAAAAAAAGTTCAATTATTATGGAATCTCTCTCCAAGTAAAGATGTAAGCTCTGTACTTCATAGAGTGCAGCGCTTGCATGCTGTACTGAAATAAGAACGACTATATAAATAATTACAACCATGATATTTTATACATATTTCTTATGCTCGTTCGCAATATACACAATAGAAAAACCAATGGATGTGAAGTGATTCTGTGCACAAAAAAAAAGAATGGAATTGAAATGATTATGTATGATAATAAATAGCTAAATATATGTATAGATAATATAAAAAAAAGTAGCTGAAGCTCTAAGAATTTTTCGACAAGACAACCTATTCGAAATCCGTATGATTAGGAGAATCGACCTTACGGTATCTGTCGACGCTTACTCGCAATATTTTCATATCTGCATAAATAACAAAATAAAAAAATTCAACATTAATACCATTCGCTAGATTCATTGTCATATATTAATTATAAATAAATATATGACAATTGAAATTTTTAAAAATATATAAAAGAATGCCCGATTAAAATGGATTTATATTATAGACTTTATAATATCAATAATTAATAGTCACTTGTGAATTAGAAATGATAATTAATTTTTATTATATTTCAGTAAATCCGTTACATTGTTTCGAAATTCACAGTACAATTTGATCATAAGTTAAATTACTTATGTTCAGTTTTCAGATATAATTATATATCTCTTCTTATAAATCCTATTCAGCCGGGCAGCAATAAATTGCAGGGAACGAAAATAAGAATAAAAAGATATAGAATAGAAAAAGAAAAAAACTTTGAAAAAAAGTAAAGTAAAAAATAAATAATAAAAAAAGAAAAAAAAGTAATTAATCATAAGTACCGATAGGAACAAAAAAGGCACATCTCGGCTCTGTATGTCTGACAATCCGTCTGTAATCTCGATAGACGGGCAGAGTAGGTAGATAGGAGGACAACATAATACAGTAGTTCTTGGGCAAGCGCGAGCTCGTTTCCCATTCTCAACCACAAATGGACCCCAACAAATGCATCTGTACAAATTCGGGTGTGCCAAACATTTCTCTCTCTGATCTGAATTTTTATTAAGCCAGTCCAGAGGAGCGAATAGCATCACCACCGCCACCGCCGGGCCTCCCCCAATCAGCAATGTTTGCTCGTTCTTAAAGGACTCGGGATTGTGCTCGAGGATATCATATTGGATCCGAGCGGGGATTTCATGCGGGATAATTGCTGGTGGTTCTTCTGGATTATTGTTTGAGGCACATTTTTCGTACTCCTTATACGTGGACAAAATACTCGCGGATATGTCCATTTACTGTTATTATTAACTGGTGATTTGGAAGGACTACGATCACCGTTTTTCCAAGTTTGATAATAAGAATCTGGTTGGTTGTCTTGGTGACGTTTGAATAAAGCTTCACAATCCAAAGATTTTGGCCTTGTTGGTAACTGATATCTTGACGATCTGTGAAAATCATGATGGTCCATCGGTGGATCTAGTGTATAATCTGGCGAATTTAATCCACTTGAATTAGAAGAATGTTCTTCGTGATTTGATAAATTGCTACCTATTGATGGTAGTCTTAATTGTTCGTCACTCAAAAGTTTGAATAATCTTGAATGCGTTTGAGTACGTTGATATTTATTGTTACCACTCTTTTTGACGGCTACAGGGTTATTATCAGCCGATGCTGTCAGATAACATTCAGAATCTGTGTCAACTTCGGATATGATTCGGCTCATATCAGATGTGACACCACTGTCATCATCATCTGTTACTTCTTCTCTTGAGTGACTTTGTACGCTTAGCAAAGTTTTTCTTTTATCTTCAATTCTTGGAGTAATTTGTTCTTCTTGAACTTCAATTTTTGATACTTCTGTTTTATCTTCGGTATCTGTATCCGTCGCAGTCACTACAAATGTCGGTTTCGTTTGTTCTTGTGTCGTTTCTTGTGATTCTTGTACTGTTTTCTCTTTTGATTTTTGATTTGGTTTTTTTAGAGTAAAGTTAACATAAGTATCAATATCTCTTTTTATAGTACTATCACCAACTATAACTGTCGTTACGTCTTCGTTTTTGTCTGATACAGAAAATTTGAATCTTAAAGGTAGACTAACACTAACTGTCGTATTATTTATGTCCTCCTGATCATTTACTGTACTTGTTTTGTCTTCCTCATCGTCTTCATTATCTTCTTCGTCTTCTTCTTCGGTCAGATTATCTTCTGAAAGGTTTTCTTTTTCACAGTCTGTCGAATCGTTATCTTCAATATCTTCTTTTTTAATCACATCTTCCTTAATGTCTTCTTTGGATGATAATTTTTCACGCGGCTTTAATGGATTCAGTCCAGTTGAATATGCTAAATAAGAATCAGAATCGCAACTAGAGTCAGATGACTCAGCTGAAGCGTTCTGTTCTTCATCATCGTTTCTTTTGGAAGAAGAGCAACTGCTATCTTCCTCTTCTTCCCCTTCAACTTCTCTTTCTGAATCACTTTCTGAAGATGAAGAATGTAGCTGGGAAGACGAGGTAAGTGGTTGATCTTCAATAATTTTATCTGATTTTTCCGTAGTTGTGGTTGTGCAACTGGTAGGCGTTGATGATGAATCATATCTCCATTGAGATCCTACGTAAAGAGCAGAATTTCTACTGAGAGGATTGCCATGAAAAGCAATCATGCACTCATCGCTGTTATTATCGTTCAGCTCAGAAGCGCAATAATTATTATCAAAAGAAATTTGGGTCATAGCATTGGGATCATTAGCTTCAATGAACCCGGTGCCATTGTAGCTATAAAATGGTGGATGATAATAATAATAAGGATGTTGATAGGGATCATAAGTAGGATAAGGTGGTATAGGGTAATAAGTCCACCAGATGTTTTCGGGATTCCAATATGTGGAAGAAGCTACAGGTGGAGGTATCGGAAAAGGTACATGTGGATACGCAGAATAATAAACACCCTGCTGATTGTCCGGCATATTAACGAAATCTGTGGCCGAATCTTCTCGATTCTCTTGCATCACTTGCGTTGCTATAACAAACAGCACATTCCATTCAGAAACTGGCCAACTAATCTTTTTTCTTGTTGATTTTTTCAATTTGGTTAATTTTAATAAGTATGTTTCTTATTATTTTTACTCAGTGTTAATGTAAAAAACTTGCATTTTCCGCTGAGAATTAATTATTTTTTATTAAACTTCAATATTTGTCGCTTTAAATTCCATTTGCTTCACTGTTTAAATGTTTTTGAAATGTTATAATGCGTATATATTTCATTCTTCTTAAAAAAAATAAAATAAAACAGCTTTGCACGTGGAACAAGCGAGAAATTCAGAACATTGAAAATAAATGAAAGGAAAGAAGAGCAGTGTCAAGAATGAATGTAGGTATACATGTAGAAAAAGATGTACAGACAGACACGGAAAATATTTTGTAAAATAATACTATAAAGTCATCATTAATTGCTGATGATTTTATAGAATTATAAAACAAGAACTTTCTCCATGGAGAGACAGACAGAAACGCTTGATCCTGTGTTCAAAGGAAATTTAAATTGCAAAAAAAAATTTTTTGTTGGTAACGAACGAATGTTGGTTGACTCTTCGACTTGTTGAAATATAGAATGAGGAGCGAATGGTAGAAGCAATGTTGATTAGCTGATAGTTTGCATTTTTAAGTAATAAAGATTACATAATATATATTAGTCGTTCAAATGTCGTATCGCATGCAAGTGACGCGGGTAATAAAAAAATCTAATATTAACGAAAAGGCAATTATATGCATTAATGAATTATAACATGCAACACTCATCGAAAGATCAAATCCATTCTTTATATGCATAGCTACATGAATATAATATAAAATATTGCAAAAAAAATTGATAGCTAATAGTTATTATAAAAAAATATAGTTTTCTTTTTAAAAAGCATCTTTTTAGCATGTGAAAAAGTATAAAATAAATATTTTCAATAATCTATACGGAAAAATCCGTTTCTTCCTGTGAACACAGGACACAGTTACACGCTCTATCGACTCTGTAGAACGCGAAGTGGATTTTTTATTAATCAGTTATTTGTTATTATAAACAAAAAAAATTGTATTGTACCTATTTTCGGTTGCCAATTTCATAACCGTTGCAGTTAAAGATGACGATTGTATTGTATATAAATTGATGCATAAAAGTAAAAAATGCTTATTTGTGAATTTAAATGTATGAATGACAATAAAATTACGAATAATATTCTTGACGCAGGATCATTTTTTACATTTTTTAAAAATAAATCGATTATGTATGTTTATGACTTATGTGCCCATTTGTCAATATTTGTAATGTAAAAAAAAATATGGTTAGACATAAATCGAAAACTTACCGATACTTTCAGGTGCTGTCATTGCTTGAAGTATCCTAAACGACCTGGACGGTATAGCACCACCTGTGTATTTTTTTGGTTCTGGTACCTGTTGTTCGCTTGGTGGTATATATTGCGTGGGTTGTTGAATTTGAACTGGAATCTGTACTTCATCTAAAGAAAATTAACTTTTTAGAAACTTATTTTAAAAATAAATTAAGCACACTTGTTAAATAAAATAAAACGACAGAACTTCCAAGTTTTAAGAAAATGGCTGCCACATAAGCTGAGAATTATTCTCGTCGACACTGATTGGTTACGAATATTACCAGCTGACAAATGAACTAATCAGTATTTATATATTTATTTAATATTAATTACATAGTCACGATACAAAATACTGATCAATAGCACTGGAATTTAAACACTTTTAATTTGCCTTTGAAGACATTAATATTAAAACAATCGTCAGAGAAACTATTCTATAAGTTAACTGCACATATATTAGTAAAAGATAACATTATAAAATTAGATTTATTTTGATATTGTCTATTTACAATTTTCCTGCTATTACAAAATCCACCGACATTACATAAAATAAATGTCGGCGAGAACCAATCCTGCTGCTCTGCGCATCTGTCATTTTCTCGTCATCTAGAAGTTACGTAAAACACTCAATAAATAAAGCATTTAAAATGGTTTTTATAAAATAAGCTATATAAAACACAAATGGCTATGCAATTTTTCGATAAATAATCCACGCTTTAGAAAAGCACACTATTTACCGAAATTTTTTGAATTTCTATTTTGTTTCTTGATTGCTGAATTTACCGTCCTTGGTGCTGTCAAAATAACAATATATGTTGAAATATTGAATTAACATGGATCTCGATAAAAAATTAAATATTAAATTTGCATTTCGTTTTGTATGATAACCTACTCGAGTTGGTATTAGAGACATCTCCAGAATCTGTCATATTCTGCAAATAACGAAAGGCTCGCGAAGGGATAGCTGCGCCGCGATATCTAGGATCTTCCTCTTTGTGGAGATAGGATTGACTCTCGCTATCAACTAACAATCGGGATATTCAATTATTTCTCTCGTTAATGCACGAAAGCTTTTTTCTTCCTCTTTTACAAGTTTACATCATAAACCAATGTTTCATGTTCAGAATGATGAATAAAAAGTTAATTATTTAAATCAATAAATTTACCTTGTTCTTTAAATTTATTCATTAAACATCTGTCATCCTCTGTAAGCTGCAATTTGCGAATTTGTTCTCCGTCGATTTGATCTGGATCTGTACCAGTAATTTTTTGCAAAACTCGAAAAGAGCTTGATTGTATTGGTCCTGGTTCCGGTTGATTGGATGGGGGTACATAAGCTCTTGGTGTTATTCTGCAATTTTTTATAGAATAAAAGATATACAAAAATTAAATATTATTGTTATTTATTGCATATAGTTACCGATTTCCTTGATTATATTGCATTGAATTGTGATTGCCATTGGCGGGTGACGAAAAGTTATTTTGTTGCTGACCATCGACCTGCATCGGAACTATGTAACTACCTCCTTGAGATTGCTGAACAGGAGCACTCATACCAACCGGATTTCCCCAACGCGACTGATGATGTGGAGTAGTGTTCGCTAATTGATGATGTCCAGGTTCATTCAAAGCCGAGAATACTGATGGTCTGTCTTCAATCTGAAGAAAATAATTTTAATTAATATTAGTGGACAGAATTGGTTTCTTCCAAAAAAACGTTAAAAAATCTATTCTTTTATGAACAATTTTAGTTTCAATGTAGACAAATACAAAAATATTTACGCGAATGGGTACAACTCGATCGTTCTCTTGTCGCACTGGTCTCATTTGAGGCTGTGATTGTTGTTGCTGTCTCGGCGAATTAACAACAACAATTTGTCGTGGGACTTGTGGAGGTTGTTGTTGCTGTGGACTATCTGATCCAGATGAAGAATCTTGAGATCTATTATTTGCTCTTTTTGCCCATTCTGGCAGTTCTTCTTGTTGTTTAACACTTTTCTGCATCCATGGAGTTGGTGCTTTAGCTAAAGTTACCTGTGTTGGAGATGTTGGTGGAGTGGGCGTTTGAACATCAGGAGAATTGACTGATGGTAGCATTTTTGTTTCGACTTTTATAGTCGGTCTTGGTGTAGGATCCACTTGTACTCTTTCTACAACTAAATAAAAATGTTATTTTTATTTAGTTATATCTACATCTTATATAAGTTATCTTATTTTCTGATTTATTATGTAGTAATCTCTTTTTTTTTACAAAATGAATATAGTACAGTGTTTAAAAATTAAAGTAATTTATGCAAATGACATAAAAAAGTATATGATTACCAGGAGGTGATCGTGGTAGAGTACTATTTCTCAGATTAGGAGTTTGCTGTTGAGGCATACCCTGAGGGAATACAGGAACGGCAACTGCCGGATGTGAGTACATATTTGGTTGAGGTGTTGATGGGCTTTTAGGTTCTTGAGCTAAAGCAGATTTTGGTGGACCCTCTATACCTTCATCGTTAGCGTTCTTAGCGACACGTCGAGCCATACGAGGACTACGTATTTGAGATAAGTCGAGTTTACCGCCCATACCTGGTGTGTATGTAAACGGTTTTTTATCCTTGGTCATCATAGCGTTTTGTATGGCCGCCGGCGGCTCATACGGATCATTTGGGTTCAGTAGTGGCTTTCTTGGACCCGGCTAAAATATCATATATAAATTAACATTTATTAAACAAATGATTCATAAATAAATAAAAAAATTATTTTAAGTTTCATTTAGAATATTTACGATAAAATTTAGTAGATGATTTGGTATTTAATTTTTTTATATTACATAGATACTAAAATTTAGAGAGTATTATCGATAAATAATCGATGATGGAAAATTATAAAATATTAAAACAGGGCTGGGTAAATATCCTATGAGAACTAAATTAAATTTTAACTTTGGATCTTATGAAGAATTGCATTTTTTCAAACATATTAATATTTTTTTATCAATAATTGATGATTTAACTATTATTGATCCATAAAAGAAAATTATCTAAGATATATCCACTGATTTTTTTAATTATCTATCGGATACACCTAAGTATATGAAAATAATAAATTAATATTAGTTAGATATATCTATATATACAGCACAAAGTATAGTAAAGTCAGTTTAACTAGCGTAGTTACGGTAAAACTCCCTTAAGAAAGAAAAGTTTTTTTTTTCTCTTTTAAAGAACAGTCAACAATTTTCTGCAAATATTTTAATTTCACAACCTTGTGAATTCGACCTTGTATAAAAATGACGTCATTCAGTTTATTTGAATTTTATCAAGCTAACTATAGAAGTACTTTTCCTTTTTTATAAGATACCAAAATTATTGGAAAATTAAAAATATTATTATTGTATATTATAAAATTTTTATTCTATTACCTCCGATACAGTGTTGATCCTAAGGGCTGGCACTTGTCCAGCAATGGGCGGTGGTGGTGGCGGGGGCGGCGCTACTGAAAATCCTTAATTTTTATATTAAAATTTTAGTACGTGACTTATGTCATGAAATAATAAGTTAAACTTAAATACGATTCATAAAGAAAATTTTTCATTATGTGCATCGTAACTCTGATTAATCGTTCGAATATAAGTTAAAAGTGGGTCATGCCTTTAAATGTAGCCATGAGTTGCCGTTTACGCGAAAACAACAAATTCGCGACCTTTACATTTATATACGGATTCAACAATTTCTTTTTTTTTTAAATACGTTTATCCTTGATTCTTTTAATTAGTCTATGTTTATAAAATCTTGATCTGTATATACAAGTTCGAGATAGAATTGAAAAATTTACTTTAACTTCCGCGCTTCAAAGTATGTTTACCAGATGATGTATAGGCAGAGTACAAACGATTAAAAAAAATGATTATTTAAATTTAAAAAGGGGTCGAAGACCTATTGTACAATATCCTTGGCGATATATATTTTTGTTTTCTATTTTGGTTTAACGTACATTGACTTGGCCATTAGTTGACATATGCGAGGGAACGTTAAACTTTTTATTTAATAATTTATATAGCATAGATGGTAGTACAACTTCTGCCGAGAAAAAAACTCGAGGAATACTCGTGGAAAAACAATGAAAGTGGATTATTTATAAAATGAAAAAGTAAGAGATGTTTCGTAAGATAGAAAGGTGTAAATGAAAAAAATTATACCTGGTGCCGAAGCTTCCGAAGACCTGAAACAAAGATAAAAAATATTTATAAATAAAATAAATTAATTTCAAATCAGAAAATAAATTAAAAATTTCATTACTAAATTCCAAAAAGTTTAGTCTTTGAGAAAAGAGAACCAGAATTAAAAATGTTCTGTAAGTAGTTTTTCGAACTACTAATTTTATTTTAGAGATATTAAGGTTATGTTTTCTTAAAATTAATAGAATAATTTGACTTTTCATTAAAAAAATACATGTATTTGCTAAATATTTTAAATTATTTAATTTTTATTTTTAAATATAAAAATTTAAATTATTAATTTTAAATTAGTTTTGTTATCTAAAATTAATATGAAGAAGCTAAATGCTAACTTATTGGCAACGATATTTTTTTTATTTTATCATATAAAATCTATTTTTTGAAGCATAGCTACTTTTAAAAAATGATTTGTATCTATTTTTAAATAAATTATTTATATTTAAGGTTATTCGGGTTCGTTCTATAGTAGAAATATAATTAATTGTCGATATTTTGTTAACATTATGGTTGACTTCTTAAGGACGCACCAGAAACTGAAAGCGTTAGGTCACGGTATCTATATATATGTGACCTAATATATGTAAGAAAATATAGAAATGCATTATAGAGATTTTCACTTGTCAATAAATTCTTAATTTTGCATTCAATTGTTCAATTAAATAAAATCAGTTTTAAATTATCATAATTCTTAAAATCAATTTTTTTATATCTATAATTTGATAAACTATTAATTTGCGGTTCAATAGAATATGAAAGATATTAATTTCATTATTGAATGACTATTTTTTAAAATTTGAATTCCATTATAGTACTAAAATATTTGTAAGGCTAATGAATTGACATTTCCTTAATCACAAGTTTCTTATAATAAGGTCTATGCTATCTAATAATAGATAAAAAGTTGGCAAAGATTATACTCTAAAGTTCAACTTTAATAAAACTTGCAAATATCGAGAAGAAAGCAAAAAAAGAGAGAAAAGTTAAAAAATAAAAGTAGAAAATATATCGATTAAAAGAAAGTTTTTTTGAATCATCTTCTATTATATAGAAGCTGCATAACACATGCTGATCCGATGAATCACATCCCCAAACGTCCGAGCATATACACGTATCTCTTTCTCCCTCTTGTAACCCACTCTCCGCTTTTCTTTGCACACCTATACATATTATTCTCGATATAACAATTTTAACGCACTCCTCAAAGCTTTTGCGAATGTCGCGCTTTATTTTTGGCAACTTGCTACACCAGAGCGCCAGACACGTTTTTTTTCTTCTTTTTACTTTCAAAGCAATTAAAAAAAATAAAAAAGGAAAAAAAAGAAAAACAGTGAATAATCATGTTTTAATTAGTGTACTTACATTTAACGCCTACGCATAAGAAAACAATGAACCCCTTGAACGTTTTAAGTTTTCAAGATATAATGTACACTTCTAATTTTAGGACAAAAATATTAATACAAGCGCATGTAGCACAGCATAAGCACTTGACCCTTGAGGAAAAATATAAACTGTACGTTTAGAAATATAACTGAAATTGTAGAAATATTATACTCATTTTGTTTGACTAATGTTTCGTGTTATTGTGGCTTATCTCCAGCTTATATGCGAATTTCTCTTTCTCGTGCAAGTTTAAATTTTGTGAGCTGGACCAGACAAAATTGTATTTATAGATGCGTTAACAAATGTAGCATGAGTTTTATGTTTGAAATAGATGATTATTTTGTTTGTCCTAGAACGTTTATAGAATTATAATAGAACTTGAGATAATTAACAAATCATAAACAGAAGCTTATTGTATATACAATTTTATTAATTTAATTTCTAATAAATGATAGTACTACAGTGAATCATTTTTTAAGTTAAGTTTAAATTTTTATGAACAGTAACTTCAAATTGATAGAAAAATAGTGTATTTTTTATTTGACATCTCTTTACCTTTTTTTTTATTGCACTTTTCCCAATCTTTTGTCGTTCGGCATTCTATTAAAATAATTCCTGTACACTGAGAAAAAAGTAGAGCAAAAATTACAATCCTTTTTGTAAAGCAACCACAGACTGTCATTTTGGCCAAAAATTACCATACTTTCTAATAAAATTTACTAGTTGTATTGTAAAAATTCCTATACAACTTAGGAATTTTTATAATATTTCTAGTAAATTTTATTATAAAGTATGGTAATTTTTGGCCAAAATGACAGTCTGTGATTGGTTTACGATAAAGTATGGTAATTTTTACAAAAAGTATTGTAATTTTTACTCATTTTTTTTCTCAGTGTAGAGGAGAAAATATCTACAGGCTGAACTAAATCGAACTACCCTCAGTAAAAATCTTTTATAATGTTCAATCTATTGAAAAATTCAAATTCTATGATTTTTTTTCGTAGATGACTCAAAACGTCCAAACCTTTTTCTCTATACTACACATTTACATAGTCGAGCATGAAAGATAAACGAAATTCTCAGCCGGAAACCCATCGACACAATAAACCACACTCAGTGTCACGTAATCCAATTAATATTTTAGATTTTTTTATTACATTCAAAATAAATATTAAGATGTATGTAAATTATTTACTTTATCAAAACTTTTGAAAAATTTCAATTTTTAATTAGTTTATAAATTCTGCATAACATAAATTTACCAAAAATTGTAACAAAATTAATAACATAAATAAACAATGCGTACGTACATTTTAATTTAATATTTTCAAAAATGCAAATATATTCTAACACATAAAACATCACGTTTACTTGAGATTGAATAATCAAAAATTTCCTACTCACAATCAGCACCAACAAGAAAGCTACATTACTCATCGATAACGTTTTAAGAAATCATCTAATGCGATGATATCAAAAAAGAAAAAAAAACCGCAATTTCTATTTAACATTTGTAAAAGTATTTCTAAGAAAACACAAAGTGACCGCTTAAAAAATAAAAACAATAAGAGAAAAGAAAATTTGCGCTTTCAAAAGATTGAGCTCTCTCTAACAATATATAGTAAGCCAAAAATCATCGGTTATTTTTGTCAACTTTTTTCACACGACAGACACCAAAAGCTACACGTAAAATTGCACCAAAACTTATCTTCTCTTTTATATTACACGTAAAAAGTTTTCTAGTGTAAAATTTCACAGGAAAATTAAAATAGGATGTTACAAGTATTGACTTACAAAAATTCACTTGTATCACGCACAAAATCTTTTTTTCAACTGTTAAGATTTAACATATATATTTTTTTCTTTCCTCCTCTATACCGCGCCTTCAACTCTGTGACACAACAATTTTAACAGACGGAGGGAGTTGTTGCGAGCGGTCTAGACCTTTTAAGGAAGTGAGTTTACTCGGACAAGGTCCTTCTCGATCATTATATACAATGTGTAATCTTGAAACTCAATTCGCTTTCAACAAATTTTACCTTGGCTATCTTCACGATTTTTTTTTTTACTTTTTTGTGACTGCTAACAAAAAATATGGAAAATAAGTGATTCTTAAACATTGTTGAAAAAAGTTATTTTTTTGTCGTAATAATTCAAAGGTTAAGTATCACAAAGTTATTGTATTGAATTTTATGATATAATACAATCAAGTTCAATGCAGCATTGTGTCCTTGATACTTAATAACTATAAGAGAGCGCAGCTATTGATTTGATAAAAGGTTTGATGAAAATAAATAAACGTGATGGTATAATGAAAAAGATATTAAAAATAAATATGGATAAGCAAAGAAACTATCGTAACTATACATCTAATTTTTGGCAAACACCGATACTTCAGAGTGCTTTAATAATGAGGCTAAACAATGCCGTGAATAAGAGATTGCAAAGTTTCATCGTGAATTTTTGGCAAAATCATCATGTTTATTTCATGTTTTTTAGCAGCTAAATTCTTTTGGCGTATGAAAATTCAATGCCAACTCAGTTAAAACATAAATAATATTTTATTCGGAAAGTGTACGAATCGAAAGTAAATTTTTCAATATTGAAAAAAATTAAAAAAAATTTTTTTTTTAAATAAATAAAAATTAATTTTTATTTATTTAACTTAAATATTATGATTAAGTTATTTGAAATTTTTAATTTTATATTTCATTAAGTTGTTCCTACTTTCACGTATAAATTCAAATTAATCATAATTAAATTTATAAGTTTTTTTCATCTTTCTCAAAGACGGAGCAAAATTATATAGTTTTCCATTAAAATTTTATCTTTCATTAAAAATTTTGAAAATATTTGAAGATAATGTTTGATTTGATTATGAAAAAATATTGTACGTCAGATGGTTACAGTAAAAAATAATTTTCTAAGAACTTGTTCTTTAAAAATATCAAACATTATATTCTTTGTACATCATATGATCCAAGAAAATGTTAACTGTTATACATAAGTGGCGAAATCATATTTTTTGTTGATTGACATACCCTAAAACATTACATTTCCTTTCACGAGCTATTATTAATACGAACGTTTGATTTTATTTTCTTTTTCTTGCTAAAAATAGCGGAAGCTATTAGCCGCAATGAGTAATATTACAATTTATAACGTCATGCATTAACATTTCTTTTTTTTTCCAAGTCGCAAAATAGTCAAACGTTTCTGGTAAGGTGTTGAAGAAAAAGTAGGGAAAAGTTTTTAGTCGGCGAACAAAGTAAAATTGGGTAACCACGTGAATCTCTTTAGCTAAAATGTTAACATTTTAACGTGATATGTTAAGATGGAAAAGTTGTTAAGTTCTCCGAATTAATAAAATTTTGACCTACTTCTTAATTTATAGTTATCATTTTGCTAATTTTGTTCTTTAACGCTTCTTTTATTTCTAAAAAGAATGTTTGTTACTATGCCAAGACAGAAATTAAACAAATTTAATGTTAACAATATGCTCATTATCGTTTAATAGCTTTATTAGAATATAGATGAAATATTTACGTTTAAATTTTTAATCTATATAGACTTATTATTCAGTAGTAAATCGATAAAACTAACCAATCAATTTTATAGAAAATTGACCATATTCCGGACATGATTGCTGGTCAACATGCATTAAAATGACACTTATCTAGAAATTCTTTTTAAAATATTTTCAGAATTTCTAGATAAATGCCATTTTAACATGCGTTGACCAGCAATCATGCCCAGAACATGGTCATACAGTAGAGGTCGTCAGTAGCTCAGTCGGTAGAGCAATAGATTAGTAATCTCGAGGATCTGAGTTCGAATTGATACAAGTACTACTGTATATATTACTTGTGCTGCAGTTCACAACACACACTGACGACTTCCGTCAGTAATTAGCATCGAAATGATAGCAAAAATACAGCGACGTAGAATAAAATTTAAAAATATATATTTATTAAAAGCAGTAAATACATATTTTTACAGAAAAAAACGTAAATTTAAATAAAATTCAATTTTTTATATTTTTTTTTACTAGAAATCTGTACTATAAATGTAAAATAAATATTTTACATCCATTATATATAACAATTTTCTTAATCATTCGACGACACTTTAATATTTGCTAACGCAACAATGAAAAATGAAACGTTTATCATTTTAATTATTAATATCCGTGATGTCATGCTATACTTAATATATTTATATCGATTTTATAAATATTATTAGATTAAAGTGTTATTAAATTTAGAAACAAAAATTAAACGTATTGGCTACAACGTGTATTAGGGGAAAAAAAGTTATAAATTTCTGACAGTTTCTGCGAACGCTTCTTTGTATAATGCGATAGCGAAAAAAAAATAATCGTACTTAATTTTAAACTAGACACTTTTTTTCGACTTTTTCTCAAATTTACTCTTATTTATTTATTGTTTCACTAATCGATTTTTCAAAAAATGTTATGACATTTTAAAAGTCTTTGAGATAAAAAAATCGAGTTATATTTTTTCGAAACGAACTCGGCTTCTCTTTTTTTTTCTTTTTTAAT
Source organism: Anastatus disparis (assembly GCA_017163975.1). Taxonomy (NCBI): domain Eukaryota; kingdom Metazoa; phylum Arthropoda; class Insecta; order Hymenoptera; family Eupelmidae; genus Anastatus; species Anastatus disparis. The sequence goes on from JAFFSR010000381.1 coordinate 2,924,220, forward strand.
ACAATTTATTACATTTTAAAATAATGAATCCAATGCGCATGATGAATTGATACTTCAACAACTTTAATTTAAGCTCGTAGCTTGTAAACAGTCTTTTTTTCGAATTATTATTGAAGCACGTGTATATTCAAATGCTCCGCTGACTATTAATAAATAAAATTTATAAGACAAAAAAGTTTTAAAAGATATTGTGCTGGATATTTTTACGATGAAAATAGTTATATTTAAGTCAGGGTGACTAATAAATGTTTATTTACTAGTTAAACCTTAATTTCATTTAATTCTATAAATCATTTCGTACCTAGTCGTATCAAGTAAGCGAATAATTTTTAATTATCGATAACTTTAGAAATATTATTTTCTAATGGATGATTTACTTTTCTTTATTGTTAGCAATTAAATGAAATTCAAGTTTAAAGTGATATTGAGACCTTTTTTTTGAAAATAGGTTAAACTGTTTTCCGAATTGATTAAAATATCTTTTAATACAAGTCGTTTATTTTCCTAAATGCGGAAATGAAAATTGAAATATAGCTTGTCATTCGTTTTATTTTCAAACTTTAAATTTTCAAGTTTTTAAAATGATATTAATGTGCTTCTGATATTTTTTGAATATATTTTATTGCATCTTTACATTATAGCAACAACTTTATTTTGAACAAGATATATAGTATTTTCAAGACTAAAGCATAGTATTGATCATAGTTACTATTGAATTTGAATTTATTTTAATATAATTATTATCAATATTTAATGAATTATGATCGTATTTTTTGTTAATTAAATAATATTTTGCGATTACTTTGCTTTTATTTATTAAAATTAATTGTATGAAACCACGCATCGCATAGAGCTATTAAAATATACATACATCTAAATTATTGGCATTGAATTAAGACATTTACTGGTTCGATCACGAAAATCGTTGCAAACTATTAAAATTCTATGACTAAAATGTTTATTGTCAAGTTATATTTTCCACATTATTTTTATATTTACAATACCAATCAATTATACAGTTATAAATGTATTAAATACAAATTAAAATTTTTTATTAAGAATAAAAAATTTGAAAAAAGGCTATTAAATGCCTAAAAACCTTGTAAATCATTTCTTAATAATTTAATCGTTGTTCATGCTTTCTAAATTATTAGAGACAAGCTTAACTAAAATGAAAAAATGTGCTTTTTATTTCATTTTAGCCAATAAACCAAGCCAAATATCATTTTTTTAAAAACCTATAACAAGCATATTTTTATCTTCCACGTTTAGAAGTGCCCTCGAATCATTCATAAAACAAATATAGAAAAAAATGAAGTCACGCATGAATCAATGCACGTTTATTATCAATTTTAATCGGCATTGCGATTTTCTAACATTCATATACATCTATCCTCTCTTTATTCTTCAAAATGTTTAAAGTCTTCAAATCCCAGCCAGAAGTGAGAAAGATGAAAAGTCTCGAGAAGAAGACGGCGAATAAGAAGAAGAGAGAAAGATATAAGGTGAGCTATAAAGCATATAGAAAATGCGTATTTAGGATAGGATGGAATACAAACGTTATAGCAAGAGAGCGCGAAAGCAAAGCTTAATTTTAGACCCCCCGGTCTGACCTGTGTAGCTTTAAAGCCGTTCGTATTCTTCTCTCTCTTCTTCTTAGTTTCTATCTTTCTCTTAACTCCTATATAAAATGCTTCCGATTACTTTATTTTTAGGATTTTCTTGCAAAGCCGCGTGAATTCTCCGACTTTTCCACGAGCAAACTCGTGTCTTCATCTTTTCACAGTTTCTTTTTTTTAAATTTATTATCCAGTACCTAATTCTCGTGTCTTTGGTTTTTTTTTCATATATTAAGATTTAATGATTTTACTATGAAGATTTGACTACGTCACAACACTGGTACAATATTTGCAATGTCACTTGTAAACGGTAGAATAATATTTTAGTGGTTCAAGTAACCAGCAAGTCAGATATGTTAAAAACTCAAAATCATGACGCGTTCGAGGCTTTTTTTTCTTTTTAGTAACTGTGACATGCTTTCACAACGAAAGCTCTCGCAAGCTTGAGAGAACAAGTGTTATACCCTATATAACGTGTGATACTAAATTAAAAGCTTATCGTCAACATTTTTGCTAATCAATGCAGGTGACGTTGCAGAAAAATTGTATTACACGTTCCATATTCTTGTTTCATAAATATTAGATTAAATATTTTTTTTATTACATAGACAATACTTACCCCGGATAACCGGAAGGATTCATTATATCGATTCTATATATTCTTCAATGTAACGATTATAAAAGACAACGAAATTCTTATCACACTTTATTATCTTGTATATGTAATTATTAAAACTTATAAATATACTTTATAATTAAAATATTAATGTTACAAATCGAAATTAGGATTCAAATAAATATATATATGCGCCGCCTCACGCGCCTTTTCGATGCCGACAGTAGCGCGTACCCGCCGCGACTACCATGAAGATGCTGCTGAACTTTCTTCTCGTCGTTTTCTCTCGTTCTACAATCTTTTTTTTTCATTTCATCTTCTTCTTCTTCTTCTACTTGCTCTCGTCGTCGTCTTCGTCGTCGTTGAGTTTCGTATTAGCCGTTGCCGGCCAATACGCCAAAAAGTTTTGTGTTAAATGGAATCAACGTATATATACGCTATATCAACCTCGATGGCTTATAAACTTGCGTTGCTTTCTTGAGCCGCCGCCGCCGCAAGCGTTTTATAAATATAACCCTGCGACTTCTTACTATTTCGCGCGTGTATTATGAGAGAAACGCGCACCACCGCGATATATGTTATAGAAGCAAGTTTTTTTAACGAGTATTAACAATTTGCTTGGCTTTTTTTTCTTTACTGTGCATGGATTTAAGAAAATTTTTAGGATATGTACGTTATCTTGTATTTTTAGTAATATCATTGATTTATTTAACTTGTGTTTGAAGATTTGTTTTTTCATTTGTAGATTTACGTATACCATTAAGATTAGCATTTAATGTGTGATTGACAGTGATTTATCTATGTATTGATTTTTCTTAACTTTGTCTTTTTTTTAAGTCATGGAGTATTATGATTCGTTTTTTTTGTTCGAGGGGTTATTTACGCGAGAAAATGAAAAGGGTCAGAGATGGAAGAGAGTATGTCGTGACTTTTATTTTTAACTTTTAAAGGTTTTTGCTGCTATTTTGACAACTTGAAGAATCATTGTGTTTTCTTTTTCGTTTCTTTTTCGAGCTGTAAATCATAGTTTCATTAGTATCAATGCCGTACGTGAATAAAATAGTGTACAGTATTTTAAAATTATGCGATTAAATTTTTTAAGTAAATCGTAATGAAGAAAATTTTATGAATGATAACTACTTTTTCGTAGCTGTAGTTCAATTTTTTTAAATTTTACACTTGCGTCAAATAAAGATTTTTAATATAATAATTCTTAAATAGAAAAATTTTAATAAATTCTTGTATAGATCATTGCTAGTTTTCAATTCTTATAAGGGAATGTAGAACATTATTAATCCAAAAGTTTTAGAAATATTTTTACTATTTCACTTCAACTAATAAAAAGCATAATATAGAGAAATTTAAATTTTTTGAACATATATAAAAGAATATTAAAAAATCCGTGAAATTACAATTATATGCCCCATTACATCACCTTAAGAATCAAGTCATTGTGTGCAAAGATATAAATTGTAAAATCAAAAGATTTTCATTTCTTTGTGGCGAATCGTTTTAAATATTACTAGACGTGGATAAAATCATGAAAATTTTATATAAACTTTTTTATATTGGATTTAATGCGTTTATTAAAGTCCATATCTATAGATACCAATACCATTAAGATCTAACGTATAAATGTCACATTTCATAAATTGTACAATCGTTAAGATTACAAAGTTTTAATCTCGTCTTGCTGTATTGTAAAAATCAATGCAATAATATGTTTCTATTAAATCGTTTAAGAGAAAAATATACGTAAATATAAATGCTAATATATTTATTGTTTCTTTATTATTATTAATACTTTCAAATGAATTTGTAAACATATTTTTAATTTAATATTTTTGTTTAATTTTATTAATCTTTTAATTTGAATTAAATTAAGTAGCTATTATACTGCATATGGATCAAATAGAAATTTCGCAAAATGTGAGATTCGATGATATGAGAAATATTTCACAAGAGAAATACTTTATATTTAAAAACTTTTTCTTCATTGCAACTCGAACAATTAATCTTTGGAAAAAAAAATCTTTATCACCTATTAAAAGAAATCTATGGTGTCGTCAGAAAAGCGTAAGAACGGGAAAGTGGTTGCATAAAGTTTCAATAATTTTTTTTTGTTTCTTGATAAAATACTCAAGCAAACTTAAGATTCGCTCGAACGCTTCCCATTCGTTATACCAGTATATATATTATTGCCAATAAAAAGATATAGAGAAGGTTACAATCGATTTGTAATTTAATTTATTCTTACATTACATTTATTTCACAAGATTTTTCCACATTTCTTTTTTTCTTCTTTCAATGCTTACAGTCGTAAAATACATTTCTACTTTATACAACAGTCGTGCCCTCTAAATCATTCATTCGCAAGAAAGACAAAAAAGAATTTATTCGCATTCGTTCACGCTCTCACAGTTATTCTTTCGTTACAACTAATTTTTTTTTATTTATTTATTTAAAAACTACAGGCTAAATTTTTTTTTTGTATAACATTCTTATTTAGCAAAACAATGATTAACAAACATTCATTGACAATATTGTCATATTTTTTTTTTTTAATTTCAACAAAAAGAGTCAGACTTTTACTTTTATTATAACAACAATTAAAAATGAAAATTTAAAACAATAAGTGAATGATTGAGAATCTAAGGAAAGCAAATATTTATGAAATTAAGAAAAAATAGTAACTTTAAGAACTTTTTTTTAAATTTCATCAAATTTTTCAAATATTATAGATGATTTCCTCGTATCTCAAAACCTCATAATCACATTGTATTCCTTAGAATTTAGATTTTTCCACGATTTCATCAAATTCAATCTCATGTGGTGATTTATTCACCATGTAAGCTGGTAATGTTAAACCTAAAACCTTATCGTATACAGGCCTTGTCTCAGCTACATAATCGTAAGGTTCAGCTTCATCTCGTTCTTCATCTAATACTTCAAGCTCCTCGTCTTGATCCTTGGGCTTCTTTTCAGATGTTTCACGTGTTTTCCTTTTAGATGTTACAGTTTTCCAACTAGTTGATTCACTTAATGGTTCTAAAAATTTTGTTGATTTTTTAGTGGTCGTTGTTGTTTTTGTGGTAGTGCTAGTTGTTATGGATGGTCTGGCAGTAACTGTGATGGTTGATGATGGTTCAGTTGCTTCGATAGTGCCACTGTGAGTACTACTTTTGGTCTCGAGTTCTGGTTCAGTAACATAAACGCATTCCTCATCGGTAAAACCTTTGTCGTCAGTACAACGATAGCAAGTCATGCCATTTTTAAAAACTTTTTTACATTTTGTACGGTCTTCTGCACCAATCTCCTTAACGATCTTCTCGATCTCAGCACGACGGCGGGTCGCATCATAAAATCCGGTGTCCACGCGTGATGATTTATCCGTTGATGGTTTTTCCTGTGACTTTTCCTTTCACTCTTAGTTTTATTTTTCAAATTTTTTCTTTTTCATATTATAGCCATTATTTAGCCTTCGACAAAGCATCAGTGTTGATTATGAGTAAGCACTAATTTAAGTGACTATAGATTAATGCTTTGCTAAATAATCAAGGATTTATACAAATATTACTTGGATTTGTATAGCGTTAACTCTAGACCAAATTTTATTTTAAGAGGCATATGTGCGTATATCTTATAGTGGTTATTTATGTTTGTTTTTACCTTTAAAAAGCTTCGAACAAAATTATTTAAACTACCTCTTACACCTATTTCTATATTTTTTTCATTGTTAAATTAATATATATAAGAATTTATAATTTTGCATTTAAAAGCTTATCTTTCTAATTTTATTTATTTTAATACAATTCTGACGTTTTGAATAATTATATTATTTTTAAGTCTAAAATAAGTTTAATCGAATTGACTACAAAGCTTTTTTCTCGAGTATTAAAAGCAAAATTAAAAATACTTTCTACATATAGTTAAATAATCTAGGCTTACTACATATATATTAAACACTTGACCACACTCAGAAAAATTATCAATATGTATTCTTAAAAAAATGAAATTCTATAAAAAATATGATTTATTTTAATAAAAGTATTTTCTGAGTGTATGTCATATTATTACATTAGTGGTCTAGGCAATGTACTGGCGTGATTTAAGCACGCGATTTATTTTTACGACGATAAGCTCTATCTACCTGTGGTCTTTTGGTCGTATAGATGTTAACTAGCCGACCCTCGTCGCTATTCTTTGGTATATAATCCGTAACTGGTGTTCCTGTGGGATATATTACTGGAGCGTTATAAGTTTCTTCAGGTTTTTCCTCGGCACTACCGCTGTAATCATAATCCTTTGTAGGGCTGCCAAAATGTTTAGATTTGGAAAAAGCATAAACCTTATCATCAGGTTCGTAAGAATAATTGCACTGCTCGAAATCACCGCCTGTATTTGGATCTTTGCAGACTGTGCAGACCATAGAATCCTTTTTAACTTTATGGCAATCACCTTTATCCTTTACCTTCTGAGAAATCTTTTCTGACTCAGATTTTATATATTCAAGAGTTGAAGGTTCACTATGATAATTACCAGTATACTCTTCACCACTGCTTTCTCGTTCTTGTTTTTCCGAAGAATCGGCTGATCTGTCGCGATCGTCTTCAGTTCCTTCACTGCTTTTACTTTGTGATTCTGGATATCCAAAGCTCTTGGATTTACTATATTTATAAACCTTATCTTTAGGTTCATGTGAGTAATTACAATTCTCGGACTTGGCGCCGGTTTTAGGATCTGTGCATATAGTACAAGATTGGCCATCCTTTTCAACATTCTTACAACCATTTTTGGATTGTACACTTTGTTTTGGTGAAGCATCTTCTTCATCGTCAGCCTCATAACTACCATAACCACCTTTATAATGATCATAACTTGGGTAATGATAAGTCTTTTCAGGTACATAATGGGAACCATGACCTTCTTTGTCATCTGAATGATAATAACCTGGTTCATCTTCGCTACTGCGCTCTGGCTCATGATGATCTTCTCGGTCTTGTCTTTGGTTGTAATTATGATGATCTTCATCAGATTCATGCTCAGAGGTATCTTCTTCACGCCGTTCAGGTTCTTTTTTTGTTTTTGAAATAACCTCTTTTAAAGCTTCTTCGCGGGCCTTTGGTTTCTTAGCAGATGCGCCAAAACTGCTGGATTTACTGTAAGCGAAAGCTTTTTCATTAGGTTGAGCTACGTACGAGCACTGTTCGTATTTCCCACTAGTTTTAGGGTCCTTACAAACCATACAGACCATCGAATCCTTAACAATCTTCTCACAATTATCAATATTCTTTTCGTATTCAGCAGGTAAATCATGCGAAGCCTCTGGATGGAAGTAGTCTTCACCAAAACCATATGGTTCTGGCAGCTTATGCTCAGGTGCTACTTTCTTCGAATCTTTAACTCTTGTAGCAGAAGTTAAGCTGTCTACTGTTCTTTCAGCAGCTGCATTAGATCTAGCTGGCCTAGATGTATAAGAACACTGTTCGTAGATTGCTCCATTCTTTGGATCTTTACATCTATAACATGTTGTTTGCTTCTGATCGATGCTGGCCATATCAGTTTTAGTATCTTTAGGAGCGATCTCTTGGCAATAAGGTGTACCAGATTTAAGAATTATTTCCTTTAGTTTTGGATCATCGCTGTCAGATAAGGTATAGAATGATGGCACTGATTTTTTAAAAGCCTTGTCTTCGGTACGTATCTTTTTGAATGCAGGTATAGGTTCAGTGCCATGTTTGTAATGATCATATGGATAATAACGTGGAATAAGTTGAGTTTCAGAACTGTATGGACTGCTACCAGGTACGTAATCATACAAAGGTTTACTGCTGCCGTCGTTTAAACCGAAAGTTTTAAAGGACTCAAAGCGAAAGTTACCAGCTACCAGCGGTATTAATATGCCCAATAGGGCAACAGAAATCTGAAAAATTTGAAATGTATCTATGAATAATTGTTTTAATTATTTTTATAATATAAAATATTTTAATAATATTTAACAAAAACAATGTTTATAAAAATTAATTAATACAACGATAATAAAATATAATATCAATATCTTACTTGACAAAACGCCATTATGTAGTAATATTAGTATTGTTGATGCTCATCACTTTCTCGCAGAAATGACTTTGTCGACTTTGTTGCTATGGCTTTATATTGACTCGGCTATGCGAACGCAATGTACCATAGTAACTATGTAAGGGGGTTGCCCCTTCTACGCAGACTAAAATCTTACCACTATCGACTTCTTAGATACTTGATTCGGAAATTCTTTTAGAAAGATTAGGTAGTTGATCGGACCCACGGTATTACAGTAGATGGTTATGCACCATTCACTTTATACGTTTATTTTTTAGTATTTACTTTAAAAACTAATAATATTTTATTTAATAATTTTAATTGATAGAAAATTTAATTTTTCAAATTTTAAGTCTTTAACAGATACAAATATTTTATCAGATTACTGTGAAAAACAATTGTTTAAATACACTTAGAAATAAAAATTTTTTGATTGTCTAAACTAATTTATAACAGAAATTGATTTGTGGCAATGAAAAATTTTAATGTAAACTAATTAGTTGCGTACCCTTTAAAAATTTAACCAATGCACTGGCTAAAATATTAGTAATCAATTAATTTCATTGGCTCAAATTTATATATATATATATATATATATATATATATATATATTCGAGGTTTCTTTCCAAAAAAAAATGAGTTAAATCTTCCTTGTAAAAGCAGCTTATTCTTGTACACTCGTTATTTTCAATTTTAAAACTAAATAAGTGAGTTTTATTAATTGTATTAGATTAAAATGCAAAAGAATCAAAACTTTATTAACACAATTTGAAGGTGTAATATCCAGCATTAGTAATATATCTAATGCATCGAAATACTACATAACATTCCACTAATGCGCAGACTACATTGATTCTATTATAGCTTATGCCGTTAAATATCAAATTAACTAAGATTTAGTAATTAATAAACTAAAATTTCTCTAACTTATATTGATAACAGAAGTATAAATTATTTATTCACCTACAATAATAATTTAAACATAATTAAGATTTCTACAAAACATAAATATGTGTAATATTGTATTTATTGCAAAAAATCGTCAATGCGTTTTTTGTTTTTACTTTTTAGACTCGACCGCTATACGGAAATGCCATATTTTTTATACAAAGTTTTTTAATCCAAAGTCAGAATCGAACAAGAATCCCGGATCTTTCAAAATGATATCTTGACCACGAAATCAAGCTGTTTTTTTAGATTATTTTCTCTATTACCATATTTTGTTTTTGCACAAATATATTTATTTAGTAACAATATAATATAAATATAAGAAGTAATCAATTTTATAAAAAATTCAGAATATTTTGAAACACATAGTTGCTAAAATGTAATAATAATATCCGAAAGATTTGAATGATTTTATAGCTTTTTAGTTACCAGTGCAAAAAAGATCATTTGTTGCGAATACAAACGTAATTGAATATAATTCAATAAATTCTTATTTAAAACAACAAAGTTTTTCCTAAAACTTTTTTTAACCACATAAATGCATATTTTCATTAAATAATGAAACAATCATCGTTAAAATGTCACAATAGTATAACCTATTTTTAAATTCTTTGATTGCAGCAGCATCAGCAACGGTAATAGAATTTAACAATAAGCAAACGCTCCCAAAGCATGCTTAATCAGCCGATGAAATTTGGCTTTCGTTATCAAAAGATATAAAAATTTATTTTTGTTTTAATTTTTTTTTATTGTATTCGCAAATACCAGCTAATAGGTTTTACACTTGGTGAAAGTATTGCAAAGCATGAATAAGTAAGAAAGAAACAATTGAGATCATTGGCCTCATACGTCACAAGAGATTTCGTGGTAAAGCCTCATGATGGCGTGACACTGGAAAATTCGAATAGCTTTTTTTCACAACTTGTCTTACACTCCTTTTTTTACAAAGATTGTAATAAAGCACGTGCACCCGTGTATGCTTCGTTAACAGTTGATAGCTTTGTTTTTGGCTAGCTGCAAAACCAAACGTTGCAAATGACGGAAGTCAATATCTACAGATACATAGTATTTGTTTCATTAATTTTTGCATCTTTATTTTCGTTACTTTTTTTATGTATAATGCAGTTAGAAATTTTTAATATTCGTGAATAATTTAAAAGTTTATAAAATATTCCATATAAAAAATTGTGTTTTTTAAAGACAATTGAGAAGGATGAAACATTTGAACGGAATTTTAGGTTGCAGCCACAAAATAGTGTAAGCAATAGGCAAGTTTTAAGCTAAACTTGTCACGGCTGATCTGTTAGTCGACACGAGCAATTGCCTCACAACTTCTTCGCCTTTTACACTCACTGATTTTCGCGCAATATCGTGCACGCAGAAGCAGTTATTTTTACTGCATAATATGATACCCCCGTGAGAAAAGTTATTTTTTCTCTTTTTTTTTTTGCTGCTAATGCTTTGGCTTTGTCAATCGAAAAAGAAAAAAACTATAGATCGTTAATAGCTTTTACTTTTTCATTATTTATTTCATTTACATTTTATTCTTTTATTATTTTACGAGCCTTTTTACTACCTTTTTTTCAATTTGTTTATTAAAATTAAATAATGTGGAATGGATAAATTAGTTTTAAGAAATTTTTGCAATAAATTCATTTTACATTTGTTTTCGCCTTTGCACTTCTATAAAAAACTTTCTTCTCGTTCTTAATAATTAAAATATTTTTCAATTTAAAATAATAGATATTTGTTGCACATAATGTTTATAAATATGAAAAAATTTTATTTGTCAATATGCTTAAGGTTTTTAAAGCGAAGTACAATAGATTTTAAAAATGTTCATATAACCGCTTTATTGTACCAATCTACATAAAATTTTAATAAAATACTTATATTTACATGTTATACATTTACAATAGCATAATCTATAACATTCTACGCAATAAATATATTGGATAAAGTCAAGTATTTATACAACAATATTTAAAACATCATTTATATATATATTTTTTTACTTAAGTAAAGTGCCATGTGCTATTACTTTATTAGAATAATTTAAACTCATAAATAAATTAACTTTATTCTTTAAAAGGAAATGGTCTTGGATAAACAGATATTTTAGATACTTGTGGCTTATTTACTCCTAGAGTGGGTTTAACGTCGAATGATACTGGTGCAGGTTTTAATTGTAGCTTGGATGCTAATTTTTTAATCATCATTTGTTCATTGTCCATATCATTGTTTTTATCAATTGATGATTTTGAGGCGTTGTCTTGTTGATTATTGCGTCGTCTGTAATAAATAACTTCACCGGCAAGTGTTATCATAGCTAAGGCTAGACCAAATAACGTTGCTATAAAGACACCACCTGTAATAAAATTTACATTTAAATTTTTCTATATATTAAATTAAATTTTTTTTTTTTTATTATTCATCAAAACTAAAATCATCATTTAAATTGAAAATAAAATTGTATTAAATTGAAAATTTTTCAAGAATTTTTTCAAGGTTAAAAAGATGAATTTTACCTAAACTCTCTAAAGTAATGCCTTCATTATCATCAGCGTTAGGACAAGATCCTTTCAAAGACTGATTCCAGTACTTGGAGGTAAGTGACTCGAAATAACGATCCTTTTGAAGATCTAAGATTCTAGAAAACACAAGAACTCATTTTATTTTATTTTATTTTTCTTTTTTATTAGACATGCTTGTTAAGTTGTTAGATAACTGTATAAAAGAAATCAAGTTGTGTACAAAGACAAGAAAAAAAAAGGAAACGTAAATGAAGAAAAATGTATCCCTAGTTATTATACCTCCTACTGATCTCTTCTTGTAGATGACTACCTTGTTGTACGGCAATGGCATAAGGTTGTTCGGCAAAAACTTCGCCGACTTCGGTGAGATTGCAATTTCTCGTAACTTCGTACTTTATTTCTGATGAATCGTGTATAAAGGCAAACTCCGCATTTTCACTGTCTATTACCTGTAATAAAATGTCATCTTTCCTTATTAATTTCGATTAATCAGCAAACAACATTATTTTGCTTTTTTTTGGTTCTTTAATTTTACTTTTTGAAATCCTTCGTCGACTGTTTTTACCGGACCGACTTGAGTTATTGCTTGAAGTATATGACCATATTGTTCTTTAATAGGATAATCCCAGACTCGATATTCTACTTGATCACTTGTGCTATTCAACGTTATTTCTTTCCAAACTCTGATTATAAAAGAAGAGAAAAAAAAGAATTAAATATAAAAGAATTAAAAGGAATAAAAAAAATTAAGGAGTCGATGTCCTCGATCAGCATCGACAATTATTGGGCAAAACGGTTATAATTATGTAAGTCCGTTAACTCACTGATAAAGTTTTTCTTCAGCACTTCTCATGTTTTTAAAGTATTGATGGATCGTCGAATTATCTAGTACTGTATAGTTGATTCTTGATTGACGCGCCAATTGCTCAAGAGATTGAACTGCAGACTGTAACACGTTTGCAAAAAATATCATTTTAGTATGATTCAGTAAAAAATTTTTTAGGAACAAAATTTTTATTTTTAATTTATATTAGACTTATTCTCGTAAATTATATTTAATAAATAAATTTAGCAAAGCATTTCACAATTATTGCAATAATTTTTATAATTTTTAATTAATTAATTAAACAAATATGTCTTTGGATTGCTTCATTTTCAAAATATAAAATAACTTTTTTTTAATTTTTCTATTAGTATTCTTTCATTTTAATAAATGTTGTTTATCCGTCATTTTTTTGACATGAATAATTAATTAACTAATTTAAAAAAATTTCTTATCTGCATTTTTAATAATCGTGAATTGATCTAAAGAAATTTTCAAATAATTTGAAATATTTTACCGAAAATATGAAAATAAAGTCACAGACTAATAATCACCAAAGCCTTTGTCGTATTATGCAGTAATTTTTATTATATATTTAAAATTTATAAAAAATATAAACATTTATATAAATGATTTCACGAATCACTTCCGAAAAGTAACCATTCAAGAAACAAATTTTTTTTGGATTTAATTAAATAATTCACTATGGTATTACGGCAAATTATATAATCTTAATATTTTTTTTGGCAAATATTATGACAACTTGAAATCAGAGACCGAAAAGTATTGAACCGATAAATTCTTCGAATGTTTTTTTTTAGTTTAAATCTGTTTATCATCAAATTTAATTAAAATCTCTAATACTGATATTTAAATAAATACAGATTATAAAAGATTTTCGAAAAATTATTAATAACAATTTCAACAATTTTTATTTCCTAATAGTTTTCATATTAATTTTCCTAGTGTTTCTTTCGCTTTATATTTTTTCTTTTTATTTTTATGATTTCTCATTTAGACTTGCTCCAACTTTTGAAAATTCTAGTCAAAAATTCTAGTTGTAAAATTAAAAAAAAAATCAAACAATAAAATTTTATATCTTCTTGAATAATTAAAAGTAACTAACAATTATAAAATCTCATCTTTAGTTTTTAGTAATTAACAATTTTGTTATTAATAGTTAAAATATATTTTTTGTAAATTTTATTTGTATTTTGACTATTATTAAGTTTTTTTATATCCAGTAACATCTATTAATATTTATCTGTTTTCATTAGGCTTGAGTGAAAAAAGTATTTAATATTTTTTCAATTCTGCTTGAAAGTATTAAAAATTATTATCTATGTTTCCTAATAATCATGTTATTTAAATTTAAAAATCGAAGTTAATTTAATAAATAGCATCCATCATGAACTCCTTAAAAATTCACGTCATCCATACAACAATGCATAGTGGGTGATCATTCGTTAGGGAGAATAAATAATTTAAACCTGCATTCTCTCGACGGTAAGGAAGGCAGCCAAGTTAGCTGTAAAAGTAGCAAGCATGAGAACGACAAAAAGCCAATAAGCTGCAACAAGAGTTCTCGATGATAATGCTTTTGGCGCTTCACCGCCACCTTGAGGTGTAAATGACGTTAATGCAAACCAAAAGCTTTCTTTTAATGTAAACTCTCTGAAAAAGGTTTTAATTTTTTATTTATTTTATTGTTAAAGAGATTTTGTGTTAAATTATTTGAATAAAATATAAAAATATATAAGAAATTCGTATTTTACAATAATTTAAATAAATAATAAAATCAGTCTGAAACATCACTACATAAAAATTAAAATTAATATTTGTTAATTTGTATTAATAAAATATAAAACATTAAACAATATCATTCAATGAAATAATGAAAAACGAATGAATATTAATGTTCATAAGCATTGTACAAACATATGTTAAAAATATAATCTATAAAACTTGCCTTAGTTAGTGATAAAAATAATACATAAATAAAAAAACAATACATACTTAAAAATATAATAACATAAAATTATAAAAAGTAAAATAAAAGAACCAAGATTTATAACATATAATAATAAGGTATAATCGGTAAAAAACAATTTAATTCTTTAATAATAATCGTTGTACCTGCAAGGATAAGGATACATATGCTTATTATTTCGAGCACTGTACGGAGAATATTTGTCAAGTACCCAAATCATTATTCCCGTAAGTGTTAAAGCTCCAACTATGCTAAGCCAAACTTCTAATCTCAGTACCGTCATGAATTTGAATAGTGATGCTTTACGTACTGGTTTCCTCATAACTAAAAAATAATTAGTAAATGCTTTAATTTTATTTAACGTCGATGTATTTATGCTATCATTATGATGCTAATTAGCGACGGAGGTTGTTTCAGTGTTTGTGAACAAAGCACGTGTATCGTTACAGTGGTGCTTGTATATAATATATCAATCGGTCGCCGAGAGCGGAATTCGAACTCGGATCCCCGAGATTACGAATTCATCGCTCTACCGACTGAGCCACTGACAACCTCTATTATTAATGTTATTATATGTCTATATTTTGATAAAATATGAAACTAATTATGATCTTTCAATTTATTTTTTATCGTACTTTTTTAAAAGTTGTAAACACATTTGTGATTGAGGTATTTTTATGTAATGAAAATTGATTTACCTATTAGTATGCCAGATTGCTCAAAATATGGAGCTACAAAATCAATCACTTCCTCGCGTTCTGATGTCATTGTAAGTGCGGCGACCGCAATGTCGGTTTGCTAATAGGTTAAAAAAAAATTTTAATTTGATAAAAGCTTTAACCATTTGGTCTCTTATTTAGAAATATCTAATTTCTAAATTACTTCTTTTTGTTATAAACGTTAAAGTTTTATAAATTGATATTGTGTTAAAATTTCACAATTCTAAGTTGTTAAAAAGAGATTGGAGGCTCCGATCTAGTCTAATCGTAGTTATTACTATATATTTATTTATAGATTATTAAATGAATGACGATTCCCATTAAATGTTAGTATAACAAATTAAACTTATGTTTATAACGAAAAGTATGAATATCAACTATTTTTAAATAAATTATGAGAATTATTGTTCTACAAGAACAAAAACTCCAGTCTCTTCTTAACAGCAAAATTAAGTAATTCAAAATACGAAGCAATAAAAATACACATAAAAATGTTAAATTTTAATGGTTATTTAATTAAAATTAAAAGATATTAAAAATCTAAAAATAATTACCCCTTTAGCCAAGTCACCAACAAGACCATTCCAAACACCATTGACTTTCTGACCAAATTCACCATCATCTGGTATTACGAGATCATAATCAAAATCCATCATTGTTGCTAATTTTTTAATGAGATCGATACAATAACCTTCCCAAATGTATGAACCGTCTGGTTCTTTCATGTATTCATTAGTTATAGGATGTCGTTTCTTTATCGACCATGGAACTGCCTATTTATAGAAGATTCATTTATTTTAATTATTGTTTATATATAAAGAAAACTTTAATATAAAAATTATTGATTGTCTAGTAAAATTGGGATGCACCGGCTCTTCAACATTTGTTACTAATATATTAGTATACTAATATAAAAATTATTCTTTTGTAAAATGAAATTTGATATTCAGTTATCTTATATAGGAAATCAACCTAATCATTAAATTAATATTTAATAATTAAATTTTAAAAAAATTTATAAGAATTAATTTTAGAATTTTCTGAGGTCAAAATTATATTACCAAACAAACTCTTGATTTATAAAAATTCTTTCAATTCATATTTGCTGTAATTTTATAGTCTAATGGGATAAAATCTAATTGATATCTAGCATTTTTTAAATAATCATTAAAATGTTTAAAATTTCGATAAAAATTTATAAAATGTCAAGTTAAATTGCGATTGCATATACTTTTCGAGTAATTTTTATGAAAACATTTTCTCTATGCTTGACATTTTAAAAAATCTTAATTTATAATTATTTAAGGAAATAAATTGTAATTGTTTACCTCGGTTGTACCAATACGGAAGTATCGTCTCGCAGCTTGAATAGTTCGATTGGGTAAAGCAACAATTTCAGTTTCACGTGTCCACGTGGCATTTTGCGTTAGTTCGCCATTACTCAATACTTTAAGATCAACTGCTGCTCTGTACGCAATTAGAGTTCGTTTTTTCACGTATTCAAACGTACTATTATTTTCGATTTTCTGAATTGCAAAAAAAAAATTATTTTTACATATGTATTTATTCAATAATAAATATTGCACAAGAGAAAATCTTCAGGTTTTCAATGATAATTTGAATAGTTTTAGTTATGAATAATTTTATAATTAATACAAAAATTATCTAAATTTTAATTAAAATTGCAACTTACAGCCATCAATTTTTTATCAAAATCTGAAAGCGTTGCATTCATAGGAGGATTAGACGAATTTTTCATATTACATTGACCAGACTGTGGCTCTTGCAGTAGATTAGCCGATTGTAATTCGCTTAATATCTCAACAATAAGGTTGATCAATCGATGAAAGTAATGATCAAAAATCTATACTCAAAAATAAAAAAAAAATTAATTCACTTATCAAAATGAATTTTTAATTAAAATTAATAAATAAATAAAAACAAACTTTGAAATCCGAAGGACAAGTGCACGGTGGACTCGTGTACATTAAATAACAACAGACTTCATCCTTCATAGTTAGCACATTAATTGTCACATTAACCATGGATGGACCTTTGAAATACGAGAACTCATTATAATTGTAGTCCGTAAAAATCAAATACCAAACACCGTCGCGTCTCACCAGACCACCATCAACGGCCTAGAAATAAAGAATAAAAATTTTTTTTTTTATTACCGTGTGAACGTGGTTTGTCGGATAACACAAATAGCATATAATATTTATGCCCTGGAGGAGACGAAATATTCGGCCTTGAAGGCTAATTTACTTTTTTTTGTTTTTATATGAGCTTTATGGTTATATGAGATAATAATCTTTCTTTTTCTTTTATAGAATTTTTATAATTTTATTTAATTAATAAATATTTATCAGATTTTTATAGAATTATAAAATAAAATACAATAAAATAATGATTAACTATAGTCAGTCCGATTTATTTATGGCAATTTATAAAAAATAAATCAAGTTAATAATAAACGTATCATGGATGGATTATAATATGACCCGATTGTAAAGTTTTTATTAAAAATTAACATAAAATATTATCGATTATTCGCATTTGATTTCAAGATTTTTTTCATCAAATATCGAGATTTTCCCATTTTTTTTTATTTTTATTTTATTTAACGTCGCTGTATTTATGCGATAATTTCGATGCTAATTAGCGAGAGAGATCGTCAGTATGTTTGTGAACTGCAGCACATGCAACGTACAGTGGTGCTAGCATCAATCAGCTGCCGAGAGCGGGATTCGAACTCGGAACCTCAAGATTACGAATCCATCGCTCTACCGACTGAGCCATAGAGATCTCGTTTATTTTATATTTTATTTCTTGAATCTGATAAATACTTATAAGTCATTATTTTTTTTTCATTATTTTCTTGTTTGTAAATTTTGATAGCTTTTGTATTAAACAAAAAATTTAGAAAAATAATTGATTCGATTGAAAAAAATCATGTTGAATCAAAACAAGAATAAATTTAAGTAAAAGGAATGTTTTCACGGATCAACAATAAACCTTATGACGCATATAAATTAGACCTGCCTTTTTTCCGACGTATAGCAAAAAAAGTGTATTTCTTCAAAATTAAGAAATATTTTTATTGTTTCGTAAAAGAAGAAAAAAAAGACAACGTAGATCCGTTAATTTAGTTAAATTTCAAAGTATTTCTTTTCGTGCCAGATCTCAATAACGCCTTTTCCTTTCTTTTCATGGACACCAGGGCCACGCGACTTGCGCGCTTACGCGGGGCAATTGCCTTCTTCTCCTTTTTTTTTTCTTTCTATAATATACAGCTGCACAATGAAAAGAAGCCCACAAAAGAGAAATAAAAAAAATACGAATATTAAAAAAAAGAATAGAATATTAAACATATATATATACATACAGTTTTAAAAAGTTCTTCCATCTGTTTGGTTCTAGCGTAAATGGCGTAGTAAGAGGGTAAAGGCCTCATACTACCGATTCGCTCGACCGTCTGTGGTGAAAGATAGTCGATTACGACTAGTCTGATTATAGAATTTCCAATTAAGTAGTATAGCGTTTGATTCAGTTCTGCAAATTATTAAGATATTATAGGTTATGAACTTTTATTATATTTTCGAATATTATTGAAATTATCAAATTTGTATCTGTATTATTTTAATAATGATAAATTAATTTAACAAAATATGAAAGATCAAGTAGGAGACACTTATGATGTTTAAATAAATTTTAATAGATCCATAAATATTAAAAAATCATATAAAAAATTCAGTAAATACTTTGTATTAAACTGAAAATTACAAACCCTTTTCATTTTCAAAAACAAGCGCAGCATCAGTTGTATTCTTGTACATCATAATATCATCGAGAGCTTGAACAAAAGAGCTAATTGTTGTATCAGCTCGTTTATAAATAATATTAAAATCATTAGCTAAATCACGTAATTTGTCCCAGCCAGTCCACGTCATGTCTAAGATAATCGTTATGCCTTTATATAATTGAGCGCATACTGAAATTAATAATTAATAGTCTAAGTTATTATTACAATATATTTTTAAAATTGTTTTTCAGTTTATTTTATTTTAAAATTTTATTTAAATATCCATAATATATTGTAGTTTTTATTATAATACACGGAAATAAATACCAGAAAATAGTTTAAAATAATTAATAGTTAAAAATAATTAATAGTTTCGCGTATATATAAATTTATCATATTGCTTAGTTAAACATTAAATTATTCTCACATTCTAAAAAATATTATAATAAGTAAAACAATAATTTTTGTGTGTTTGAAAAAACGACATCTTGTTGACCTTGCGGGTAAGATATTACACGTATATAAAAAAAAAGATTTGAACTAATAATGTTTGTAACATATCTTATGAATAATATTTTATAATAAATACTTTTCAATCGTAAATTTTAATATGTATTCACATTTATTTGTATATTAAAAAATGGAAAATACTTATTTTTTATGAAATTATTATAAAAATTAAAATTTCAAGTTCTTTTTGCATTGGAATGCCCACGATACACATCCAATTTTTAAAATTTAGTGAATCTGATAGTTTTAATATTCAATACATAGCATAGAACATGCAATAAATTGAAATTGTATATAATATTTCGTTTTGTAAATTATTAAAAAACAAATAATAAACTAACAAGAAGAGTGTCAGGGTATTGGGACGCAGATTTTGCTCAAGTTTTGGGAGATGATTTTGGATGTAATAAAATGAAAAAAGCCTAGGTACTAGACTCTAACGCTTAATATTTCTCTAGTTACAAACAATTAAAGAAAATCACTAAAAAAGTTACTATATTTTCAAACGCTTATAATTCTTTAGCATTGGTAGCTAGAAGCTTGAAATTGTTTTAAATGAAAAATGAACTCAAACCCTTTCGAAATATTAGTTACAACATCTAAAAATATTATTTTTTTCCAAAGTTGTAGAACAATAAATATTGGACAAAATTTTAGAATTTATTATTAATTAATTTTATAAAGAGGAATTTTAATTGCTCTACGCAGAAAGAAATCTTAAGTTAGCATAAGTCCAACATTACTCGAAACATAACAACACAATTTAGTGTTTGTGTTATTTCTTCGTCAAACTCGAGTTGTAAGAACTCCAAGAAAAATGAAGTTAATATAAAACAAAACATTGCATCGTTTAACTCGATGAAACAACAGAGATGTGTATTTTGGGGTTGGCGTAATTCCGAGAAACACGAACATATAGTATCTCGGGGTTTGGAGCTCCGACATGTCCAAAGTTGAGTTGGAGAAGCGTGAGGCTCGTCCACAATACTCCGAGATATACAAACATTTGTTTGTACAAAATGTAGTTGAATTTATTCCAACTACACTTAACTTATTTCCGAGATTTCTCTATCTTCGAACAATTCTATGCTCGAGTTAAAATAAATCAAAACATGAAGTCAATTCAATTCCAAATTTCTTTCCGTGTATAACTTTGAAAAATAATGATATTTTTAGATGTTATAACTACTATTTCGAAAGGATTTAAGCTCAACTTTCATTTAAAAAAAGTTTTAAGCTTCTAGATATTAATGCTAAAGAACTATAAGCGTTTGAAAATCTAGTAACTATTTTGAAATTTTCTTTAATTGCCTGTTAACATCGAGCGTTAGATTCTAGTACCTTGGCTTTTTTCATGTTTTACATCCAAAATTTGAGCAAAGTCTGCGTCCCAATACCCTGACACTCTCCTTGTAAGATTTTTAATAAAAATATCGTCGATATGATTGATGACTACATATGAATAAATAATCATAAAAAATAATTTATGGTTTGAAATTGAAACAGTACGATACATTATACCCTTGTACTTAAATGCGAAAATCAATGTCTCATAATACATTGCATATTTGAAGATATAAACTTAATGCGGATGTCAATAATGACTAGTTTGTTTACTACCAGTTAAATAATGCAATATTAATAATAAAAAAATAAATCAGTTGATGACGTTTGTTTCTTCCTTTTTATTTTTTATGGCTATCGAAAAAAAACATTTACAATATTCCAACGTTTGTTCTTTTATTAAAAACTTTTAAAAATAATTTTTTTAACTAATGTTTTAATTTTGGAAAAAGCTTTACAGAATTTTTAATATATTGTAAGATTTCTAACAGAATCAATACATGTAATAGTGTTTGATAAAATATGCATAAATATTTAACTCAATTTTTTACATTCAAAAACTCGTTATAAAAATATTATGTTATAATTTTATATATTTTTTCGTGAAAAATTTCCAAAGTTTAATTTGCAAACATAAAAAAATTATTATTTTATATTTCATATGTCTTACACTTTACCATAGTAAATTTTATTCGGCCAATGTGTTTTCAATGAGCAACCCTTTGAAATAATATTTACTAAAGAATACCGAAAAATAAGTAAACGGCTCAAGCTATTTTTATTGGAAAAACATTAGCATGGTATAACAATGTTTAGAAAAACTTAATTGCTATCTTTTTCTTCTCTCTTTCTTTCAATATAAATATTATTTCTAATTTGTATCTTAGAAAAACTTGTTTTTATACTCCGAACATTGATGATTTCTTATCTTGTTTTACTAATAATTTTTAGAGTCATTTTTTTAACAACTATTAATTTATGACAATCAACAATATTTTCATGTTTAACCGTAATCCGAAAGTATTTATGCGTATCATTATTTTTAACGAATAAAGTAAAATGCCGATATGATTGTTATTAAAGGGTGAGAGAAAATAAAAAATGTTGATAAAAAATTGGTAAGAATTATTATAAATTTCGATTTTAATTTAAAATAAATTCATTGTTTCAACGTTATAAAATTTGGAAAAAATGTATTTATTGCATTTTTGTTGTCATCTTTAAAACAGCCATAATAAAAAAAAAACATATTTTAAAGGTTACTTGTTAATTCAAATGAATTCGCAAATAAAATTAAATTTATTACAATAAGCGCGTTATTCAATAAAATAAAGAATAAATCATAAATTTAACGATCTCTCATTTACATAGAATAAATAATGAAATTCTATTTATACCTTTCTCATAATTCTCATCGACGTATTCTCGATCGACTTGAACGGTTTGCACATCCATTTTAATAAGATTTGCACCGAATTCATTTTCCGCATCGGACACTATATTATTAATACTGCTTAAAATTTCTGCATCTGGCTGCTCGATAACCAACACTATAAAGAAAAATCGTGTAAATAGATGATGGAAAAAAACTTTATTTTTATTATTACGCATTATTAAAAAAAAAACAAGAGCACAAACACTGTAATTAAAAATACATTTAATATAGTAATTATATTAATAACTAACGCAGAGTAACAGGTGCCTGAGATGCTGCAATTGTCAATCTAAGCACGAAAATTGCCAAAAGCGCGCGAAATCCCTTCGACATATCTTCCTTTGTGTTATATTATAAATAAATTAAAATAAATAAAATCGTATGAACAATCACTAAACATATAATATATTATAACGAAGAAAAAACTAAAAGCCCGACTTTGGCGACAACTAAAACTAAAAGCAAGTTTAACACTGAATGCTCGATTTTTCTCTGTTTGGAGTTAAAACGTATGAAATAAAAAAGGAAATAAAAAAAAGGAATGAACTAAAGGTCTTGCGCATTACTTGCCGCGCTTATGAATATTATATTATATGTTATTGCCCATCAAATCATGACCCTTTTACGTCTTGTATATGTCCTGGAACTAAAGGCGTCGAATGATATACTCTTTTTTTTATTATTATTTTAACTCTACTATCTATATCAAATATCATTGCATACATTTATGTGATTATGCATTGGCAATTCTTTAAAAGAAAATAAATTTACGTTTAAGTAAGTTTGTGGTAGAAAGCTTTTATTTATAACTTTGCTGCTTATTTATCGTAAAAAAGATTGCATTACTTTTCTAAGACTATGTTTTTTAAATTGTATATGATTATGTGGATTATTAAATTTTCTTTTACATTAGTTTAAATAATATTTTGTAAAGATCCACTATACTTTTTTCAATTTATTACACTTTTGAAAAATCGACCTGTTAGATTTAATGGAAAAATAGATTTTATTGACAGAGAATACATTTGAAATAATAATTATTTGTATATCAAATACAAAGTATGTTTTATTTCAAAATAATTTTTTAAAATTATTTTATTTAACGTCGCTGTATTTATGCTATCATTATGATATTAATTAGCGATGGAGGTAATTTCAGTGTGTTTGAGATCAAAGCACATGTAACGTCTAAAGTGGTGCTTGTATCAATCGATCGCCGAGAGCGGGATTCGAACTCAGATCGTTGAGATTGTCAATCCATCGCTCTACCGAGTGAGCCACTGACGACCTCGGATGAATAACTTTTAATATTTAAACTTAGTTTTTTATTATTTAAAAAAAGAAAATTTAGATATTGTCATTCGTTTAAACAAAGAAATAGTATTTTTGTACATTTGTTTACACCATTATATTTGTTTGGTATTAAAAAATCATGAGCTTGCAAATAAGGCACACGGTTTTACAAAATAGGGTGAAATAAAATACAAAAAGAGAAAAAATAGCAAGAGTAACATATCGATTTTTCTATCTGCTTTTCATGATCTTGATATAGAGTAGATAATACTAGTGACGCTTAATCAATAATAATGTCTGATTCGTCATTTTTTTTATTACGATGAACCTATAAATTATACTCACTGATATGTATTTATAGAAGAAATAAAAAAAATCAAAGAAGCCTCGGACGCAATCGGTATTACAATTGTACGAATGTAAAAAAGATTTACAATATTTTTATTTGTAGCTGTATTTAAATTATTGATTTCATGTAGATAGAAAATTTTTTTAATTTTTATTTTTATTTATTAATATATTCCAAAAATAACGAATTAAATATGTTTCGTATGAGGATTCATAATATTGTTGTTAATAGCTTCTGCAATTTACATAAATTTACGAAATATTTAAGAAATTTTTGCTATAATAATCACTGACAATGACAATTTGTTTTCTTTCAAATCCACTTATGTTTGTCCAAAATGTATCCAAGGTGATCAAATTAACCAAAAATTTTCCGCTCCTATTCAAACTTATCACATAAAATCAGAAAATAATAAGTTATCCTACACATCAACCAAATTTATCGACGAAACTTAGAAAAAAAATAGAGGAAAGAAAAATTAATGACTATAGCAATGTTAAGAGTTGAAAAAGAATCAAAGGAAAATAATCAATATGACAATAGCAATGGCATCGGCAATGCTGTATTATTGCAAGTGTATCATTTGAGGAGACAAGTTATTACGCTATTTTTATTATTCAACGATTTGTATTTTATAGGCTTTGTCGCTTAACGTACAATTTTCTTCGACAAGCCTACTTACCGTGTTACTTTTATTCTTTGAAACACGCTTCTTTTAAATGGAAATTATTTATAAGAATATATGAAATTTATTTAAACAATTAATTAAATAAGGTAATTCAAATTTTTAAATAATTTAATAGTATATTAATTTTGAAGATTAACGTTTTCATTAATAACAATTTTTTGTGTAAGAAATTTGATTGTACAAAAAAAATATATTGTAACATCAATACTGAAAGCTTATTATAAATTTCTTACTTACAAGACAATGTTAGCAATTTATTCATTAAAATACACTTGCATTTAAATTAGAATTTCAATAACGTGTGTAAATGTAGTAAAAAATATTGTAGATTTTTGTGTAAAAACGTAAAAATTACGCATATTTTACTTGAAATAAAATCTAATGTACGTAAAAGATGCTACCGCTATAATTGTATAATCTTATTCTCTTAATAAAAGTAAGACCATAGAAAAAACCTCTTTATAAAAATCTAATATGTATTTTTGAACCTCGTATAAATCGTTTTTCTATTTGAAAAATACAGAAATGTTTCTTATAAGCTCTAATCGTCTCGCGTGTTAAACACACTTTGTCAAACAATTTAAACTGAGCTGTTACGTTAATTTTCATATAAAAAATATACATGATAAAAGAGACTTAAAAGAATTAAGAATTTATTACGTGCGTTAAAGAGGAGAGCGCCACGATAAAAAATAATTATACCAATTAACCACTTCCTCAGAGAGGAAGTTTTTCTAATAACGAAAAACTTATTTTTTTTCTAATAAAATTGTAGCATTTTGAAAATATATTGAGTGAATTTGATCTAATATATATTATTTTTTATTATGTTATTGTTTTATATCGATTTTTAAATTTTTGTAAATCAGTTTTTTTTTTACTTTTGTTTTAAGGATCTATTAATGATCGTATTTCTTTAAAACCTTAAGCCTTGATACGTTTTGATTCAGCAATTTGTATGATGCTTGTAGTTGAAGGTTCTTATTTCCCTTATTAAAAAAATAAAAATACTTTAATAGGGAATTAAAAATTTAGGTAGAACATTAAATTATAAGTCATAAATATAACATTACGTATATGAATTTATTAGAATTAAAAATAATTAAAATTGATTAAAATTACATAGGAATCAATCAACTTGTTTTGAATTGATTATTTTATTTGTTTTACTTAATCTAGTTTTATATTCTATTTGAAGAATGAGATCTTCAGTGGCTCACTCAGTAGAGCGATGGATTTGCAATCCGAGGGCCCGAGTTCGAAACCCGCTCTCGGCCGATTTATATAAGTACCACTGTATGTATACGATACATGTGCTTTGTTCACAGACACACTGAAACGACCTCCGTCGCTAATTAGCATCGCAATGATAGCATAATTATGGCGACGTTAAATAAAATAAAATTTGAAATCATGATGGTTGAATTTTATGCTATCCAAAATAATAAAATAACGATTAAGAGGCGGTCGGAACCAAATCGGTAACTTAGTTCGGTGCTTGTAATAAATGCTTATAATAATTTATTTATTTATTAATATGGTAAAAATATGATTATTTCCTCTAGTCATGTATATAAATAATAATTTAAAATAGTTAAAGCCACAAAAATATACAAACTATTGTTATAAAGCGAAAAATGCCACCTAACAATCGACACGACAGTTTTTTGCATGCGGTATATGTCAAGTCAGTTTGATATTTGTAATAAATGCTTATAATAATTTATTTACTTATTCATATGGTAAAAATATAGTCATTTCCTCTAGTCATGTATATAAAGAATAATTTGAAATAGTTTAAGCCATAAAAATATACAAAATACTACCGTAAAGCGAAAAATGCTGACTTGACATATACCGCAAGTCACCAATTTGGTTCCGACCGCCTCTTAATGGTTAAATTGGTTATAACATCTAGCCATAGATGTCACAATACGATTATAATTACAATTGCAATCTAAACTCTCAATTCTTACCAAATTTGTTTAAGAAATTTTTTTAGTATGTCGGTTGGAAATTTTATTTGTCTCTACAATGTTTTTGAAATTTGTGATATGTCTCCTTAGATTATGTAATTTTTTTATTAATATCCGATTTTTAATAGTATAATTCTTTATGAAAATCATCACTATACTTAATGGATCAACGAACAGATTAAAAAAAAAATTTTATGATTTATTTGTAAATATTTTTTATTTTATAGCAATATGAAAACTCTTTGTTCTTGAATGTTTCAATTTGTTTGATTATTTTTTTTATTTTAAATTATTTTATGAAGTAATATTTTTATTATTACATGCAATGATACTTTGAATGAATTTTCATAAAGAAGAAAACGGCTTAAAATATTAACATTACAAAAAACTTATATACTAAATATGAAGAAGACAAATGCTAATGAATCGGCATCTAGTTTTTGCTTGTGGAGATCAATAAAAGCTCTTTAAAAAAAAATATATCAAATTTTTATCAATTATTTAATTATAATTATTTAAATTTATAAATTACGCAGATAATACGTACTGATACAATCAAGATAATATCATAAAAACATAATTCCTTTATTACAGTTGAAAATAAAATAATTTCTGTACATGAACCATAATTTCTAAAATAATTATGCTGTAACGAACTTCAACAATTCAAACATCATCTTCATATTACCTTCAATTTCCATCTAAATATCATTTGAAGTTATTGAAGTTTCTTTTAAAGAAAGCCGGCAAATTTACAACTAAAGAAAATTGAAAAAAAAGAGAAAGAAAAACTGTAAAAAAGTTTTGCTGATCCAACGATTCTTAAGGGGATGTAATAGGATATATGATTTCTACATAGTTACCGACATTACAGTTTTCCAAATTTTTTATCTTTATTCAAAAATTTTCAGAAATACCTCTATATTAGGCTCTTTATTAGTAGAAATGGAAGACTGTAATATAGAGATATTTTTAAAAATCTTTGATTAAGAACCAATAACTTGGAAAACTGTAATGTCGGTATTTTACATCCCCTTAATAAAAGATTTTAATAACATTGAAGAATAGCTGGCATACTATTCATCAACATCGTCCTATGTTATATATACATAAGCATAACAGAAGCAAACAACTTGATTAATTTTCATGCTTCAGAAAGAAACAGGTATATATAACATAAACGAAGAAGTCTACAAAGCGCTGATGCGTGATCGGCAATAAGCAAAGAGGAGAGAAAGAGAGAAAAGCAAGCGCAAACTATAAAGCCCTATTATACGAAATCGAGATTGCATTGCAGATGTCGTGGATATATACCACCATCAACTGATGGGATAAGAGAGAAAAAGAATGAGGCAGGTGAGATGGAATGCTTGAATAAGTCTCTGTTATTTTTAGATTTTTAAGCAGCCAGAAAAAAAACGATATACTGACAAATGAGAACTATGACTACTACTAGAAGAAATTTTCTGATTATACGTTTACATTTCTTACTTTCATCTTTTTTTAGCTATTTTTTACTTTTTTTTTGGCATAAGGGGAAGTTAAACTGTTTTAAATTTAATTTTAAATATTTTTTTGATTTTTCTTTTAAATATTTTAATTAATTTTAAAAAATTATGTTTCTCATATTTTTATTTTTTTTTAAATTTTCAACTTTTTTAGTATCAAA
Source organism: Anastatus disparis (assembly GCA_017163975.1). Classification (NCBI taxonomy): domain Eukaryota; kingdom Metazoa; phylum Arthropoda; class Insecta; order Hymenoptera; family Eupelmidae; genus Anastatus; species Anastatus disparis. The sequence goes on from JAFFSR010000381.1 coordinate 2,952,619, forward strand.
TTTTAATTTTAATTACTTTTTAAAAAAATAATGAAAATTTAGATGCTATCTTTATTTTGATTTTATCAAAATCTTAACATGCATAACAATTTTTTTGAAGCTATATCTGTTTTTTAAATTCTCCAATTATATTATTTTGATAATATAAGTTTATTATATAAAAAAAGTATATCAAAAAGTGAAATCGATATTCTATGCAGAGATTCTTCAAATAATTTATCTAACATTGTGAGTATTGAAAAAATAAAATAAAATTTAGCTTGAAATATTTTATAAGAGAAAATTTACAATAAATATATAAATGAAAAATGTTTCTTATTCTTTGTTTCCAAATAATATTGTTTATAAATAACATAAGATATTATCCATTGAGTAAATAAATATTTAGTATCAACTATAATTCAATAGATGTCGCTAATATCTCCATAGTTGTGTCTATTAAATATAAAAACTATCGTTATACTCTTTATCATCTTTAATTCTCAAATGCAGATGAGATCAACTATTGCAATAACAAAAATTATTTTCTTAAATCTTATTAATAATTTTACATTAAAAAAATATTAATAAAAAATTTTTAATATTTTCATTTATTATTTAATATATCTCAAAAAATGCATTAAGAGTTAAATAAATGTATTTATAAAAAATAAAATAACATTAGTTTAATGTATAGTCACGGCAGGATGATTCGAATGATTAACTTGTAAATTATCGTCACTCCGCTAAGACGAGAGCGATAAGTCTATAAGGAAAGCATTTTGCGTGGCTTTACCGTTAAGCGATAGCGTGAAAATTCATGTCTTAAGCTATTTAACAGATCGTTTCCCTTTTTTCAATCTTATTATATTTTAAATATTTTACTTTAAATTGATTCACAGTATTAACTAGATTTTTAAATAAATGCTAGTATTGATATTTTATATGTAAATGAAAAATGTTAAATTAAACTGTTTAAAAAAAAGTTTTATTAAATGATGACGTTTTGAAATTTCATATTGATAGTGTATTAATCTATATTTCCAATAAACAATATTTAATAACATATTTTCAATGAGGTCTTCAGTGGTTTACTCGGTAGAGCGATGGATTCGCAGCTCGGCGACTCGAGTTCAAATCCCGCTCGCAGCCGATTTATACAAGCTTTGTTCATAAACACACTAAAATTACCTTTGTCGCTAATTAGCATCGCAATGATAGTATTAATATAGCGACGTTAAATAAAAATAATGATAAACATGTTTAATGTACATGGAAAATTATTTTCTTGAATATAAAAAGTTTACACTTTTTTGTTTAATTTCATAATATTTTTTAATAATACGAAATTAAAATCTGCAGATATATATAGCAAGAATTAAAGCAATCAAAATTTTAAAGATATTTTTACAGTTTGCATACTTGAAGATTATTTAAAATTACATACCAATTAAAATAATCAGATTTTGAAAGAAAAACCAGTAATAGTATAATAACTCAATAAATCGTAAAAAGTGTACAATCAAAATTTGAGTATGTAATAAGAAATTCTAGACTATTTTCATTGGCTATCCGTACATATTTTCGACATAGAAGCTTTTTATCCTCCTCGCGAGCTAACAATTGCTAGTAAAACGATGCACCTCGATAAATCATTCAGAAAACTATCAATATATATCACGACCTGAAAAAAGAGAGAGCTTACCTATCCAAACTCATCGATCCGCTTATTCGACTACACCCTTAATCTATGTATACGTAAAGTTTCTTTTTTCAAATAAAAAACTCTCATTTTTTTCTACTCTTATATCCCAGCCATCGTCTGTACTATATCAGTAAGCACTTCGCAACAAGAAAAAAAAAGAGAAAAAAAAAACGATTTCAACCATGTCCACCATAAAAACCTTTAGCGATTTCGCGTGCAAGCAAACAGTCGGTGCCCTGTAATACACACACATACCCACATGCATACGAATCTATACACACATACAGATGCGACATAATCGTAGCAATGTCGCTGGCCTCATCACCAAGCTCTTTCTCTTTTTTTTTTTAAAGCTATAGCTAACGCTCACGCGACAGGTTTGTGTATATAAACTAGCTGAAACGTATATAGTATAGATCGATCGTATGAATTTTCGCGTGGACGCATTTATGTATATCTGTGTACGTGTACCTATACGTATATATGAATGTTATGTATGTTGTTGTTGTGCCTTTTCTTGCATAATTCGTTCTTAAAAAGAGCACGACGCCTTACCGGCGACGTTGAGGAGAGAGAAGAAAAAAAAAACTTGCCCCGCAAATATTTGCGCGATAAGGGCATTCTTTGCTTACTTCCTTCCTTCTATGGGGATCTATACGTAAAAGCCAGTTGTATATACAAGAAAAATATATATCTACGTTTTAAGCAAATAAAAGAGATGAAGCTTTTTGCATTGCACGATTTTCTGCACGCATATAAGAAGAAAATAATAATAAAATGGGACTGTGCCATTTTCTTTATTGGCTTGTAATTGTAAAAAAGAAAAGCTATTGTGATGCGTGTAAGCTGGTTTACGTAGAAAGTAGAAAGAAGCCGATTGGTGACGAAAATCTCTTTGAATAGAGCTTAAAGCGGTATTTTTTGACAATAACTGTATGTATATGAACGTGTAAATAAAAAAAAATTTAAAAGGACACCATCGAACTTCTACGAAAAGTATGTGCTAGATGTTTAAAAGAATAATTTGCACGGCTTTTTTCATGAGAAAAGTCGGCAATAATTCCCATCCCTGACACCTATTCAACGAAGAAGAAGAAGAAGAGAAAAAATAGAAAGAAAAATAGGATTAATACAGTAGTATTGAAGCAAATTTTTACTTTGATGTTTACTTTTAGTTCGCACACCCCCGCAACGCAAAAGAATCTTTGAATGACTTTTGAGTCCCTTTACTTCTTGTGTGAGCCAAGCGCGTGAAAATGGGAAAAAAAAGGAAAAATTTCATAAGAAGTTAAGGTATATGTATACATCCCAAGAGTGAAACTGAGGATTTAAAGGGAAAGACACGTTTTTCCTTTTCGGCGCGTGAGCAGCTCAAGGCGGCAGGTCCTTTTCCATCGATGTTTTCTTCCGAATCGAGAGACCCCCCGAGAAAAAAAAGATGCTCGTTAAAAAATCATTTTGAATTTTTCACGAAGTTTAAGCTTTGAAGTTTAGGAATGTTTTTTTTTCTTTATAAAAGGCATGGTGAAATTGTTGTATACAATGTAATTACAGCGTGACATTTCTGATCGTGATAGTATGCGAGAGACTTGAATTTAACAGTTGCATTGATTGTATTGAGAGTTGAGTTGCTTAAAAAATTCCCAAAAATACGCAGATTTCCCTTTTTTTCATTGTCAGAGGTTTAAAAGAATACCGAATTTTTAGAATATTACGAAATATGTCTTTTGCATTTTACGATTTTTCATTTAATAGAATTTCATCCTTTCTATGAATTTTTGATTTTATTAAAATATTTTGTGATTGCAAAGTATAACATGAAAATAATGTATATAACTATTTATTTAGATTTTTAAATATGATGTGTTAAAATCCAGTATAATAGATATTTAAAACACACAAAATTTTTAGCTTTTCAAATTAACTCTAACGTATGTCAATATTTATAAATAAGATTTGACTAACCGTATAATTTTCAGGTAAAAAAAATGAAAAGATCTTAGTCTTAGATTTAGACTTAACCTTAGGCCCTTAAATTTATTTTACGACTATGTATGGTAGTACCTATTTAATTATCAACTTTTCGATCTTTAAAATTGATGCAAGTTCGTGATTCATTTTAAATTCTATATTATAAAACTTTTATCTTTGAAAGATAAAAATAAAGTTTTCTTATAGTCAAATTGATTATTAATTTTATTTATTGATTCTATTGTAAAAATCAAATTTAATTTTTTTTGTAATATTAAATATAAGAGTATTTGTAGCTATTTTAACGATTACTTTAAAAAAATGTTGCTAGTAATTTTTATCAAACAAATATAATTTAATAATTTTCCAAAATTATATTTCAATATAGATACAACAATGTATTAGTAAATCAATTGGCTGTTTTTATTATGTTGGTCTCTGATTTACTCTAAATAGAGATCCTTTTTTTAGCACTCATAATAAAAAAATAATTCATATAGTTGAAATAATTATTAAAATAATGTGAAAACAAAAAGAAGGTAAAAAAAATAAATGTTCAATTGATACATTGAAATTTCTCAATAAAAATACATAACGTGACAACGCGAACCGCCTTTAATGTTTTGCGGCACAGTAGTAAAAGCGCTGCTTATATAGGATCAGCCAGCTTTAAAATATTTCTCTCTCTCACTCTCATTATCTGATTTCTCTCTTATTCTCTTTTATATGTAGTCAGCAACAGCAGCAAGCAACAGCAAGCAACAGCAGCAGCAGCATTAGTATATAGACAACCCAGATGGAATGGAATTTTATTAAAGAAGTGCTGTAATGCGGGAAGTGTTGTAGTTGTATATGTATACGTACAACTCGTGCGTTTCCGTAGCTTAGTTCGGTCAATTCCGAGCGCGCGTGTGCTTAGTACCTCTCTCGCTACTTTTATACTTACACACATAATGCGGCATAAGTGTGCGTCCGTGCATTCTCGCCTAATGCATGTGTGTGCACATATAAATGCACCTAACTATGCGTGTGTCGACTTGCTCAACGAGAGAGAACACCATTCATTCGTTTCACGTTCTATACCTCCTCTCCTCTCCTCTCCTCTCTTTCTTTCTCTTCTTTCCTTTTTCTCTCTCCCTCCCTCTTATGCGAGACCATATACCGTATAATACGCTTCTTCAATATATATCTAAAGATTAGAAAATTTAAATTTATTTTAATGCACCGAAATTACATATGGAATGCATTGCTTATAAAAAGGAAGAAAATTCAAATAAAATAGGAAAAAATATACGTGTAATATAACGTAGAAAACGAAAGAAAGAGAAAATGTTAGGAGGAAAAAGGTAAGAGAGCTGCTGCTCTTGCTGTTGCAGGAGAGTAGAAATGAAGGAAGAAGAGAGATGGAAAATAAAGAAGTGCAGGGGCGTTCTTCGTTATAATACCGCTTTTGCCTTGGATGCGGTCTGGATCCAGTCGTTGTCGTCGTAGTCGTTATGGGATTATACATCTGAGTCATAATATAAGTAGCTATAGAATGGGAAATCTTATATACAGCTGTATATCTATATATACGCGTATGATAGGATTTTTCGAAAAAAAATTTTCAATCATTTTAATTTTTTTTATCATACCGCTTTAGATTATTATGATGGTAGGGCTAAAGTTTAACGATGAATCAGTGCTAATTTAATAAAGATTATACATTTAATAATGATTTCATATAATTTGTTTACCGATGAAGAAACTTTTAAACGATATTACGCAAGATTAAGCTAATACAGTATAACATTTTGTCGTTGTTCGTTAAATCGCGCTTAAATGGATTATTTATCAAGTTGAAAAAAATCAAGTGATAATAAAATCCATATTTTCTTCGCTAAGTGATTCAGGATGCGCATTTTTTCGCGTTTTTGTTTATCATTGCGAAGATTGCCGATCAGCGGAATTCAAATAAATCTTTGTGTAATTTTTTTTTCAAATAATTTTAGTACACATATGTTGCAAAGTTTTTTTTTCTATTTTTAAAAAGAACTAGTTACGAGATTTTGTTACCGAGGTTGACTTTGTTGTTATCTAGAGCATAACAATGCATAGAATTAAATTAACATTGTCTATGCGTTAACAATTCTAATTTACGAATTCGCTAACAGTTTTGCTAATTTTATATTTTTTTTTTCTTTAAACTTTAAATAAATTATTAACTCTTTCGTCGTTATATTCAGTATAATACGTTTGAAGTAAAAGTCTTTTACAGCCGTTAGAAATTTACAGTTCATTCTAATGCCGCCTACGATTTTTTGAACAACTACACGCGTCACCGATCAATTTAAAAATTAAATTTTAATTTTTCATTCAATTGTGTTAGATTGGCGTTCGGGATTTTTAATATTTTATTATTTATAGTGAATTACAGAGGTTTCAAAATTTTTTACTCTATACATATATTATTAAAAACTCAATTATTTTGGTGTTTAAAAAATATAGTTACAAACTATTTTAAATAACATTAAATATAATTTTTACAAATATTTATGAATTGATAAATTAATAAATAATTAGAAAATTACATTTGATCCTTATATAAAATAAATTGGATAGTTTCCAAAATCAGTAACTATATAACGAGTTACAATAAGTTCTTTTCATGAAAAACGAATCTCCTTAAAAAAAGTGATGGAATCGATAAATAATCTATAAAAAATCAACGAGATCTATCTTCCTCTCTCCACGTATACCTTATTCATGAAAAAAAACCTCCCTCTTAAAAATTATGGGTATATAACCGGTGAAAAAAAAGAAGTAAAAGAAGAAAAAAAAAACGTAAACGACGCCCTTGTGGCGCGCGTACATCTAGACGACTGCGTATATAATATAATACGACGACGTTACAATACGGCGGGTGGCGGCGCCGTAATATATAAAGTGGGAGAAACAGAGCACCGTGTATATGTGTACTATAATGCGTACAGCAGCTCGTAATAAGTGCAAGCGAGATAGTCAAGCCCAAGCCATACGTGTATATTACATACATAGACGTGCGAGTGCACATACATGCACGTAGGCGATGGATAGGGCAGATGGTGCATTAAAGTGTAAAAAGGATAGAGCGAGTATATTGTACGGTGTAAAATGAAAGAAAGAAAGAGAGAGAGGGTATAGGTGGCAGGAGCCAGAGTCGCAGTCGCAGCAGCAGCAGCAGCAGCAGCCAGCCACAGTCAGCCAGGCAAAGAGTCGAGCGTCGAGCTTAAGGCAGTCAGACAGCCAGTTGGCTCTTGATCGTTCAGTCGTGCGGGTGGTCTTTATACTATACATTATATTTCTGCACTAGTATATACTGCATATATATCTATATACATATATAACCATAGCAAGTATACAGGATCTCTTTTTTACCTTGCGCAACTTTCTTTGACTCGAGCGCTCACAGACACAACGACGTCCAGCAGTTAATATACATATACACCTTATAGAATCTTTATTTCTTTGGCTTTCAATTGGATTTATTTTATACTACAAAAGTGCTAATAAAATATTTAAAAATAATGAAATAGTGAAATTTAAGATGATTTATTAAATTATCGTTCGCGAGAGTATATATATGAGCGTTCGATAATCAAAAGGTGCGCGCGTTCGCTTGCCTTTTGCTTATATACAGACACACACGTATATGCCTAGTTAGTAGTATAGTGCCTTCGTGTGTTGACCGAAAACGGAAAGTAAGCGCGCTCGCTCTCTTTCTTTCTTTCTCTCTTTCACTGCATACATATATATTTAACGCGTAAGAGAGAGAAGAATTTAATTTATTTTCTTTTTTTATTATTTTTTGTTTTTAGTATAACATATACAATACTTATATGCATAGCAGTGTAGTGACTAAATGAAAAAGAAGAAAAAAAATCTTGGAAGGTTTGGTGTTGGAAATAAGTAATGGATATTAAACACGCAACAATAGTAATTGCTTTATGGATTATAGTTGCATTGTATGTTTATTTATGTATAACCAATACACCAGAGGTTTATGAATGATATTAAATATAATCATAAACGCACATATTAATTTGTGTTTGATATATACAGAGAAGTATCTTGGTTGTAAGAGCTATGCGCTCGTGGAATGAATTCGTCTCAAGTAGGTCGCAGCTGCTCCGCCTCGATGATAGCGCCTTGAATAAGGCACAATCTAAGATATCAAATATTTCTAAGAAAAATACGGCTAAACAATTAATAAAGAGCCGTAACAACAACAACAACAAGACGACAATCACGTGGAAGAAATGGCATCGCGGCAGCAACAAAAGCTACCGCTTTTACAATTATACGAAAAATGCTATTATCATTTGCAACGAAACATTAACATCACTGCCTTCGTAGTTCATTATAGCACCTGACGCCTATATATTTTTATTTTTTTATTTTTCTCTTATTTCTATCTATTATCTATCAACATTGTGCTGGTGCAACACTTTATTTTTTTTTAATACCGTTTCCTTTTTCCTCGATTGTATACGATTACTGCACAGACCAAGAAGTACCTAACCTCTAAAAAGTTGTACCAATGTGTATGCGCGAGTCTTGTATACGCTTTACGATATTTCATTGATACATTATAAGTATCCATAGAAAAGAGAGAAAGAGAAAGAAGTATCTGCGTGGATATACATATAAAAGAAAGAGAATAATCATTTAGAAATACAATTCAAAGTTGTGTGTGGACCGTAGGTGGAAAAAAGAGAAGGGGGGTACATATTCCTCGAAGGATAAAGTGGTGTGAGTTAATAAGGTGACAGTCGACAATCTACTCTTCTTCTTCCCCTCTTTCTCTAACTTCTACAATCATTCACACGGTTTTGAAGGAACTTAAGTACTTTATAAAACTCGTGCTTTATTAGTGTGTTATATATACATACATATTTATTACAATTTGTAATAATTCCTAGATATTTCTAGTGCTTGTGTACAGTTGGTTTTTTCAGTGTACGACAGTATTATAAGACGACGCATTGCACATACACAGATATCAACGTATATATAGGTGGTAGTGGAAAGCAAAAGAAGAGTAAGAGTATATATAAGAAAGAGGAAGGAAGAGCGAGATAGACTGGCATGGGAATACAAGACTATAAGGTAAAGACGACGGCGCGCCTCATGGACTGAGAAGATAGAGAGAGAAGAAAATAACGTTCGATCGAATGTATATATCTATACATGAATATCTTTTCATTCTCTATCTATATATACATACATCGTCTTGTGGCCTCATCTCTCGCCCTTTTACACAATAGATATATAGATATTCTCTTTATCCATTAATCTAAAAAGACGTCGATTCTTCAAAATCCCTGCATAACAATATACATACATGGAAGTGTCAGCTTGATTCCAAACAGAGCGAGCAAGGACCTCATCCTCGTGTATATGTGCAATTCGATACAGTGTGTGTGCATCGTTTGATAAACAACTTTAACAATAAATAAACGCAAACGTTACTACTAAACAAAAGTATTAAATTATAAATATAAATAATAAAAAGAGAGCATAGATATATAAATCTAGAATATACGACTGTTTACAAGTTGCAAAAAAAGTAGATAAACAAAATAAAATAGAATCAGAAGTTCGCGTATAAAGTACATAAGTATTATCCGCGAGTTGAGGTTAGGTTGTTGTGTGTTGCGTGTGCGCGCGCTCGCGGGTTAGAGAAAGAGAGAAAAAGGCGGCGCGGCCCGCGGCACCTTCTTCAATTCTACTACACACACATTATTATATACATATAACGCACACTCTTGGGACTAGAAAGAGATAGACTTTATATATCTATATACACAATATACTACGGTGAGACCTGGAAAAAACGAACTTTAGTCCAGCTAGCCAGCAGCAGTAGCTCAGACACGCTGAAGGCGCCGTTGTGCGTTTTTAAGCAGCAGCATCATCATCATCAACAGTACAGCAGAAGAAGAAAAAGAGGAAGACGACGACGAATAGGAACAAGGATTATCGTCGTTCTCTATAGAAATTTTTAATATCTCGATGCTACCAGAGCAGCCGATTGTAGCCGCCGGTGGGATTTTAGTCACAGCGGCCACAGACACTATTACTACAGCAGCGACTCAATACTCGCTGCTGTCGTCCTCGGCCGCTGGTATGCTGCGTTTCCTCGCTAGACTTTCAGGTTAGCCATCTTTTTTTTATATACTTATATTGCAACCTAGCTCTTTTACTCTTATCTATTACTTAAAATTTACTATTCACTTTTTTTTCATTATTTTTCATTTAACCCTTTGATTATTCTTTTTTACATAAGCACACACATAGAGTTTAAAATGTCAAATCCTACCCTTATTTCTTTCCTATTAAATTTAAAAAATGAAAAAATCTAAATTTCTTCATGCTCGAGTGCAAAGAGAAATTTTGCAATGCTTATAACCTGCATACGAGTCTCGCAAGGTTGAATGGCGCGCACCTGCAACGTGTATGCACTATATATACATATAAAAAAATGTGTGTGGCAAACAACACGTCCGTTTCTACTTAGAGGGTAAGACCATGCAGTTGGCGCACATGTATAGGTTTTATTTTTTCTAGATAGGTTAGGAAAAAAAAGGCCCCCCCTCGTGCAAGTTCATATCAGGCCGATATAGGATTTACCCTTTAGGTCGTCATGACGACGATGCGAAAAAAAAAGGTATAATGGGTGTCTCGTACTTTGTAATTAAACATGCGCTTGACACTTCTGTTAATTTTCTTCTTTTTTTTATAAATTTTCTTAGAAATGAAAAAATTATTCGAAACACTATAGGTCGTAGGATGATATAAGACATGTTTCGTGAACTAGTGCCTTTACAGATCAATATTTCGTTCGCATTTGCATTTTTGTTTGTTATAAAGTACGTATATAGGAATATCACGATATATGTATAAGCACTTTGAGAGGGAAGAAATGTCAAGAGGGGGTGAGAATATAAGCAAAAGTTTGACAGACGACTTTATAAAACGTGAGTGACACGCGGAAACAGAAAAGTACGGAAGCTTTTAGGTGCCACCTTATGCGCAAGTCGTGCAGTATTCGTATACAACTAACACACGAGTTAACTTCAATGCACGTTAATCTAACTCCGAAAAGTCAAAATTGCAATAAAAAATTTCACTTATAATAGTCACTTTGCACTGTATTAAAGATAAAGAATTATTCTCACGTTCAAAGTCTTTATATTTATTACCAATTTAAATATATATTAGAATATATTAACTGTTTGCTTTTTAATAAATAAATTAATTATAATTATTCAACATAATTTGTGTATATCACTAGATTTAATCATTGAACATTTTTTGAGGTTAAGTTCTTTATAGAATATTTAGATTTTTATTACAAAAAATATGCTTCGAAAACATATTTATTACTCAAAAAATTTAAAATAACTAAAATTATTTTTAATGCAACACAAATAATTTAAAAATAAGTTATAATTGGTATAAGGATGATCCTTACCGTTGATAAACTGGAAAATATATGTTAGAAGGAAAATAAATTTTTTTTTACAAATCAGACCTTTTTGGAACAATTGAATTAAAGCACACGCGTATTAGTAGTCAATTGTTACAAGTACTGCACGACTTGCGCAGTAGGTGATACTTTTACAAGCTTCCTTACGAAAAAGATACATTCAGGCATTGACACTATGTGTCAGAGCAAAAGTTTCTTATACGCAATCCGGAAAGAAGGGCTAAAGCTTTTTATACTATCTCTCTTTAACTTTCTCGACATTGCAGACGTTAAGAAAAAGAGAAGTAAAAAGAAGGAAAAAAAAGGAAAAGCTCAAGCAGACGTCGGACTATGCGCTTCTTCATCTTTAAAATGATGAACGAAATACTAAAAATACAACTTCTATATGGGGGCGGCTTACTTTAAAAAGCCAATCTTGTTTTTCTTGACACACTTTATTTCCCATTCTCATACGTACGAGGATCATACGCGCATTTAGCTTCCGGTACATACTTACGTTTTCTCGGATTTTTATTTTTTCAACCATGTTTTTCCGATAAGACAGACAAATATTTGTTAGAAATATTTTTATAATAATAAATTATATAGACTTGATAAAAAGAGTAACATACATTTATTATAAGGTAAGAAGACATTATACGAGGCGTGCCAAATCGTAAGAAAAGTTTTAGGATTTTTTTAGCTTCTTTGGGTCCTCTCCTCATGAATATGGATGAGCTCTTCTATATACTGGTCCACTGCGTTATTGTGCAATTTCGATTCGTGGGTGGGCGGTGGCCCTATCTCACACTCTCTCCTTTTCTCCTGACTTTCTCTCTCTCTCTCTCTCTCTCTCTTCTATCTCTACATATATACCATTTAAACTACTACGCGATAAAGCGAAGGATGTTAAATTTTCGGTGAGACGGGGAGTTTGGGCTTTATTTATTTTAAAATTAAAAAAATTTTAACTTGGTTAGGAATGAAATTTTTAAGGTATTGAAGATTGAGAAAGGATTGAAAAATAACGTTTCAGTGTTATGGCTTATCTTATCTTGGATTGATGATTAAATGAATTAACCTGATCGTGCAATATATTTCTTTGTACTATTGTACTAGTCTTTTTTTTCTTTTTTTTTTAATAGGATATATAAAAAGATGATTAATACAAGATTTTATTAAATTGACACTTGGATTTCATCAGCTTTGGTTTATCTGACGCTGCATCCAGTGCATCATATATTAATATTTTCTTTTGATAATCTATTTTTGTATTATATTATTCCTATCATTAACTTACTTTAAAGTCATTAATATCAAAAAGGAAAGTTGTAGCGTGACATTAAGCATCGTTAGAAAAAAGGAGATTGACGGCACTAATTAAAGGGTTCAGAAAGGAAAAAAATTCAGTTTTTACAGCATTTTACAACACAGGAGACTTACGAAAAAAATATAAAGGAGAAAAAAGAAGGGGAAAAAACCATTAAGCCCATACCGTTGACTTGTCTTCTTATCGGACGTTCAATTCACTTTTCTCGGTCTTTTCATCGTTGGACTCGACCAACGTAAGAGACACAGTTTGTATATATATAAAACCTGTGAGAAACGAAGATTTTGTAGATTTCAGTACGTGTGTGGCGATAGAACGTCAATCTTTTTATCTTTTATCTTTTTTTCTTCTCTTTTTTCTACCGATAACAAAGTCAATTCTTCTTTTCTTTCTCTCTCTTTTTTTCCAAGTTAATGGATTGATATTTCGTTTCTCGTCGACATTATACATTTAAACACTATTTTTTTTCCTCTTGCACTTGCATAACATGCGTCATCGAATTAACTGCTCAGTCTATAGAGTTACGCCAGTTTTTAAGCTATTAACTTTATATGCACACTTCTTTTTTTCTATTGAAAACGATTGTCAAAGTTATTATTGAAACAGGTGTTAATGTGAATAAGAATTCTTCTTTATTATTTTCTTTTTACATATTTCAATGCTTATGTGGTGCGAACTATTTTTTAAGTGAATTTTTTTTAATTTTCAATCATTGAGTGCTCATGTCCTCAATTGAAAGTAAAAAATAAACGATCACTTGAATTTCAACGATTTTTCTTTTTAATATTATGAAAATTTTACTAAATATTATAAATATTCAATTTTTTTTAAATTAAAAAGATCAATGTACAAATGATTAAATGCTCATTAATTTTTTGTTTTGATTAGTTTCATTTTCCGTACGTATATGCGAATGCACATGCATGCGAAAACAAATTATAAAACAAACCTCATAAATCAGTCATAAAAAAACTGTTTATCTAATTCATAAATTGATTTAAATATTTTCTTTTTAAACCTTATACGAGTAAGAGTTTTTCAAGCGTAGTTCTTAAAAAAAAAATTTCATGTATAATAGTTCTATCCACATTAAGATAACGATAATTTTTTTTCTTCTCATTTTTTCGTTTCATAAAAACAATCCAATGAATTCAGAAACAAATGTAACATAGTCTGAATATTATTACAATTTTATTGCTTTTTTATAAAGTTTGCATAATTTTATTGTAAATATAGAAAAGTAATTTATCGTTTCTTAACATGTTCACGTATGATTTATTTTTAAAAAGTTGCCATTTCTTTCGATGCATTTTTTATTAATATTAGGCTTATAAATACTAAAAAATGTATAAGTTTTTTTAAAATTATTAATTTCAGTAAGGTTTGCCAAAGTAGAATTTTGTACTAGATTTAAAAGATATCCTCGGCCTATAAATTCATTAAATTTTCATAAAATATATGGTGGCACTAAAGGTGCCTTCCGTCACGAGAACTTTTTTACACGCGAAGAACATAAAAAAAAATTTTTTTTTTACGAAATTTACAACTTTACAGCCCAAAACCATTTCGCAAACGAAACTTCTGTTTTTTTTTTAATTCTAAAATAAATAAGTAAATTCTGTAATATACTGTAGTACTGTCGTATATATTATGAAAGATCCTAAAATTTTATCGAATTAATTTTGAGCTTTCATTTTTTATACAGAGCTTTAGTTGATTTTACGTCGCTATAGAAATAACAAATCCATCAAATAAGTTTTCTTTTTTTTGACTTTTTTATTATATACATTTCGATATATTACAGAATTATGATATTGATTATGTAACCTCAGTATAGATAAAACATATTCGAAGCTAATTGCATGTTCAAAGTTTAATTAAATTTGTACAAAACATTTAAAGTTTTATTAATTTTACACACAAATATTGTATTTTTATTTAAAATACTAAGGAAAATCATAATTCATTTAAACATATATTATGTCTGCATCATAAAACTTAATTAAAAGAGTTTATTATTTATATAATATAAATTCTTTAATATGTATGAAAAAATATTCCTCGAAATTTTTTAGTGATCTGAATCGTTTATTTAACGCTTAATAATTTTTAAATTAATTAACAAGCTTTTATATTTAATATATACAAAATAAAAAACCGTTAATATTTAATTTGTTAAAATTTAAAATGTTTACATAGTGGATTCTTTTATTTGCTAAATAATTCTTTTATATTATAAATCATAGATAAACTAGTTTACCCAACGCATATTTTACAATCTTTCGGTCGTAAAATAAATTCTACCAAAAAATGCAATTTTTTAAAAATATCTCAAGTATATTTTCAAACGAATTTTAAAAAATTTTAATATTTTGATGTAAAAAAACATCACATGTGTAAAAGCTATAATCAAGTTATTAATGTTGTATAAACGTGTAACATAAATTTGTTAATGCACTAACGGTAATTTTTTTACATTAAATGAAATTTTTTACGTAATATATTTTCTGAATGTTAAATGTAATCAACATTATGCATTTTTTTACATGTAAAACCTTAAAGGAATTCATACACGATATGCGAGTGTCATAAAATTATTTTTAGTTCATTGTTATACGTACTTGATAATAATCATAAAAAATTAATAAACATGTATAGATTAGAAGCATAAAAATTTAAAGGAATAGTAATAAATTTAACGTATTGATTTATTTTTCATTAAAAAAATACGCAGTGCAAATATAGAAACTATTTTTTTGCCTGACGTACAATGCAGTATAAATTATGCATACTAAACATTATAATAATTTTTTTTTTTGTTGATCTAACGTTAAAGAAGATTGAAAAGAAAAAAATTACATAAATAAAATGAGATAAGAACATTTGACTGCATCAAATATATACGCACACTTATACATTTATGGATATGCGTTAGTGCGTCTAACGGAGAGAAAGAGAGAGAGGGTTAATGGACCACAAATACTGCGTGTACAACGTTAAGGTTAAGACTATAGGTATAATAATTCTTGAAACAAAAAAAAATAGAGACGCACAAGTAGAATCGCTTGCCAAATTCATTATTTCAAAGAAAATTTTTGCTGCTATCTCACAAATTTAGTCCGTCCATTATTGTAGATTTATCGGTAGACATTAAATATCCATCCTTTTATTGCTATTTTACGATTTTTTACATAACGTTATTGATAAAACATTTAAACGCTAAGTTAAAAATTATATTTTTAGGTTAAAATTTTTTTCTTTCCTTTTTTACAAGGTCATGTGAATTTTCGCTGAAATCACAAATTTCCATGAAAACATTTTAATAGTTATGCTTGTTGTTTTTGTTTAAATAATTTATTCATAGAGCTACATGAATTTTAAATTAATACAAGATAAAAAATTTTCAATGCGCTTTAAAAATCGCGGATGTGGGTATGAATATTTAAAAAAATTTATATATAAATCGTTGGAAGTGACGATCCTGTCCATAATACAAAGCTATCTATTTATAAAAATAATGAACGTAATAATTAAAGTGAGAAAGAGAGAGAGAGAAAGTTAATTTCTCTTAATACAAGTAGAATGTACAGAGTCTACTGTATCTAGACGTTGTACAGTAATTAACTTAGCGAGCAATGTAACTTTCATAAATCTTCGAAAAATTGCTATTATCTGTAAATTATATTGGTTGAAAAATTTAATTATTTATGCATTGGAATATCTCTTTTTAAATTTACACTATGAAAAAAAGAAATTTTAGGAGTGCTTTGAAAAAAAATATTAGTTTTAATAAATTAGTTTATCGCAATTGCATATTGATTTTTACACTTACATATCCCGTATATAGCTTCTATTAAATATTTTATTAAAAGTTTAAATTAATTCTACATTTAAAATAATAGAATATTAAATTGTGAAATCATATTATGCCTTACAGAAAATTTTCATAGCTTTTTTTCTAAATTATCTTTAAAAATTAAAATTAAATGTCGAATGAAATTTAAAATTTTTTCCATTATCCTTTTGTCAATATGTATTCAAATATAATATTCTTCTCTTTCTTTAAAACGTGATGACAAATTGACTAAATTTAGTGATTCTAATTTAGCCATTACAATCAAATTTTATTACTGACTTTCGAGAAACAATTTATTAAACGAACGCCATTTAAAAAAACACAAAAAATCGATTAAGGCATCTAGATCGTAATCGATAGGCCATACCGAAAAATTCATCCGAAACGATTTCAATAAAATATTTTCAAGAAATCATCACATTTAAAAAAAAACCGCAACCTTCCAATAAATCCACACACGATCAAAAAAACAAACACAAAAAAATACAAAAGGAAAGAAAAAAAGCTTAAGCAAATGATTATTTGAAGATTTGAGAGCGTTGAGCCGACTGTTAATCCATCATTTACGTCTAATAAAATTTTTCGTTCATCCGTACGTACAATCAGCCTTTTTTTAATTTATTCACGTATGCCCGCAATAGAATTTATCTAAAGAAGGCGAAGAAGGCGAGAAAGAAGAAGAAAGAGAAATGCCGAAAAGAGAAGAGGTGAAAAAAAGAGGTAGTTGCGATTGGAATTCACGCGGTCCATGATTTTTCGTTTAAGCGCGACGGCGCGTCAGACGCTTTATCTTTAGCGTTGCGGGCGACGCGTATCTTAACCTTTTTTTTCTCTTATTCTCCATATATTTTTATTTTCTTTTATTTATTTATTTGTTTCTTCTTGATTTTTTCATTTAACTTGTGTACCTTTTTGTTGTTGAGTTCCTCTGTATAGCGCGCATCTTCTAAACGGAAATAGCTAAAAGTACTATAGAAGTAATGTATATAGGAGCAAAGTGCTTGCATGGCGCTGATGCATCGCGACAAAATGTATTTTCGTTAGAACGCACAAACCGAGAAAGAAAGTCAAGACTTTAAAACTTTCTTGTACGTAAAGGATGAGCGTATATAAGACTTTTTTTCCTATGAAATTTCCGACGAAAATCTCCTTTGAGAAATACGAAATAGGCCGGAAATATCGTATAGTTTGAACTCTTTAGGGAAAAAGAGTTTTTATTTAACCGTATCGTTTCGTTTCTTTTTTATGGTTTTTCTACATAAAGATTTATATAAAGGTATGCAAATGGATCAAGAAAGAATTTTAATTGGTCAGCGAATTTTAAATAGAAGAATTAATTTGTTGATTTTTAATATTTTGATAATTGACAGTTTTATTATGTTTATTTTATTTTCAAGCGAAAGATATAATCTTCTGAACATTTATTCTAAAAGTATTTTAATGGAAATTAAATTTAATAATAACTCAATTTTGAATATAAATGTTTCAATTAAACTTTTTTAATTATAAAAAGTTAAAAAGAAAAGTTTTAATCCAAAAGTAACTTTTATCTTGAAGTTTTTTTAAGCGTGAAGATTCAATTTTAACAGTACTACAATTACGAATAAATTTATTCAAGCGTATACTTTTCAATCTTTCTTTTTTTATTCCTTGAAATAAAATTTTTGAAACGCCATATTAAAATATTATTTCCAAATTATTTAACTTTTAAGAGGAGGTCACGTATCTCTGTCCTTTTCTAATCAAAGAATTGAGTTTTTTATAGAAACTAATAACTTTTTTTAGCAAAAAATAAAGAGAAAGCCGCATCTCGTAATAAAAAAAGCAATATTTTCTTTGATAAGAAAGAATTAATTTTATTGCTTCGTTTTCAAGAAAACCTTGAAAAACTTAAATCATAGAGGTTAGGGTGGACAATTTAGTTTTTCAAGGTTTTCTTGAAAACGAAGCAATAAAATTAATTTTTCCTTATCAAAGAAAATATTGCTTTTTTTGATACAAGATGCGGCTTTCTCTTCATTTTTTGAGAAAGTTATTAGTTTTTGTAAAAAAATCATTTCTTTGATTAGAAAAGGACAGAGATACGTGACCTCCTCTTAAATTTGATTTTTGATTTTATCGGAAAATTCATCATAAAACATTGCTATTGTTTTTTGCGCTAGATTTAATAGTTAAATTTGAATTATAACATCTTAGCTCGAATATCGAATGTTCCATTTATTTATTGAATTTTTAATAAGATGACTAATTATCGTTATCTCTTGTGCTTTTCCATTTAATAAAATCTCTAACAATTGTGCAATGAAGCATTTAATAAAAAAAAAAATAACAATGACTTGGATGAGGTTTTATATTTCAAAACAATTTATTAATCATTCATCTGAATTATTATATTGTTTGAAAATATTGTTAAATGTAAGAGGGACTATATATAACTTTATAGAAGTTAGCCATTAAATGAGGTATTGTAATGTAAGAACTATTGTGTTCCAAATACATATGATTTTTATTTAATAATTTGAAAAGAGAAATTTATAATTTCCATTTGTATTTTACGTATATAACATAATTACATGCTAACTGCTTTTAATATAAAATAATTAATTTTTTCCGTTTTGTTTTATTTTATATTTTAATAAGTTGGATTCTATTTTTAAGCAATGTAATCTTTCAGCTCGTCATAAATTATTCATATTCTCAAAATAGGAAAATCATTCTAAAGATTATTCTGCATCGGATAATACGTAAAATCAAAACAGTCACTTCTTATCAGACCAAAGGAATTTCAGTTTGAAAATAATCAAAAATGATAGTCTTTTAAATAAACTGTTCTATTTAAAGTTTATATAGACTTTGTTCCTAATAGCAAGTCATTTGTGAATTTAAAATGAATCATCAATTCGTTCTACTATTAAACGCCATAGCGATAAAAGAAAAGAAATAAAAAAAGAAGTTTTCTTAGATTTTTGGGGACACATAGTTATGTACTTACGTCAAACATTGCGTACACTTGAATTGACTTTACTTGATAAAATTCACTTTGAATTATAGTATTTCAAAAATACTAAGTATTGATAACTGTTCTAAAAGATAAAAAATTTATTTTCTAATTTTTTTCTTGATTATTAAAATATTTAATTACAGTAAAACAAATACAAATTAATAATATGAAAAAAAATAAAAAACTTTTAAAATAATTGAAAATTTGTTGAAATTATTAAAAAGAACGCGATGAATAAATAAAAGTTGACACCTAAAGAAAAAGAAAAAGATTTATCTTTCTAAACTTCACTGTTCTAAATGAAATAAAAAGTCTGTATTCAAACTTTTAAACGCACTTATTCTCCCACGTGTTATTGTCTTTCCCACTATGACATCATTTAAAGACCAAATTTCAAGAAAAAAACGCGAGCTTAAATGCTTATGAAATAATAAAAATAAAAAAAAGAAGAAGAAGCAGAAACTACAATATACATAACTACCCATCACGGACACGCAACCTTATCACGCGTAATATCTTTAAAGTTGATAGCGATCATAAAAAAAATATGTCCATTTGTTAACGCGCGCAAAAATAAAAAAAAATATGAAAAAAAAAAAAAGAATAACGAGTCAACGCTATTCTTATCGTGCAAATCGGTATCCGAAAAGACGTCGCTTTATACAGCCACATACACACACATATATATAACCCTGGGTGGGCACATACAAACCCATAGTAAAAGTGGGAGGGAGAGAGGTGGCGGCGCCGACGCGTCGGCCTCTTTTTTTCTCTTTCTTTTTTCTTTTCTTCTCTCTCTTACTCTCTTGTTAAAAAAAAAGAAAGAAAGAAAAAAAAAAACAAGCAAGCTTCTAACTCCGTACTCCTCTTCTCGCCTCTTCTTCTTCTCTTGCCGTGAGATATTGTCGTATTCGTGCAACAATGGATCCCGTTATTATCGGGAGAGTGTCCTGGGCCAACTTTTATATTCTATATGTATACTACTACACTTGGTTACAATCCTTATTATATGTGTATATGTATCGTGGTCGCAAAAGGACGATTTCTCTAGAAGAGAAGACGCTACTTCACATTTCCCACGAGAGAGAAAGAGAGAAGGCTTTCCTTTTTATACATGATATAGTCTATTAAAAAGGAAAGAAGAAAAAAAAATACATCGGTGACAGGTATAAGAAAAACTTTGTATACACGTGTATGTGTATAGAATTCGGCGCAGTTTCTCGTTTTCAGATTTTTTTTTCTTCGTGTATATAGTCATTGTATTCAACATCTCACTCGATTTTTTTTTATTTTCTCTCTATATATATTCGTGTTTTCTATTACAAAAAAACTGCGGGATCTACTTCGTGGCTTCGGTTGGGTCCAACAAATTTGACGCTTTACCTATTTGATAGACGGAGGGAACCTAGAACAAAATTATTTCT
The DNA here is from genome assembly GCA_017163975.1 of Anastatus disparis. NCBI lineage: Eukaryota > Metazoa > Arthropoda > Insecta > Hymenoptera > Eupelmidae > Anastatus > Anastatus disparis. The sequence goes on from JAFFSR010000381.1 coordinate 2,973,374, forward strand.
CGCGTTAGGGGGGACATCTTTCTTTTTCTCTCGAATGAAAGAATCGTTATAACAAGGGGATCGAGTACTTTGGATATTCAAAGAATTGAATTGTTACATTGTTATAAGGTAAATCGATGACGTTTAATCGTTTTATTGAAATTCCTAATTGCTTTAAAACTTAAATAATTAATGTTTCAAACTTGATAAAACTCGGTAAACTGTTGGAAATTTAAACTATTTTCTATAGGTTTAATTATCGATGTTACTTGATAGCTTAACAACATGTATATTATACATAAAACAGTTTTTTTTTACAATATTAATAATGGCTGTTCTATTTTTATTTTTTACTTTTTTTTCTTTCTTCAATTCAATGCACATAAAAGAAACCTTTTAGCGGCACGTAAACTTTTTATAAAAGAAAAATGTATATTTAAAGAGCAACAATTGTATGTTCCTTTAAGGACAAACGTACTACTATTCTCGTTACCCTTATCTCGTACATTCAAGTAAAAACGTAAAAAAATAAGAAAAAAAAGCTGCTATTGTTATATACTGATAAGAAAATGATTAAATGCAGTCCTTTGTCGGGGAATTTCTAAATTTAAGTATATTCCAGGCATTTATTTTCAACAAAAAGTATATTCTTTTGAATTATTTTCTGAAGACACACCCAACCATACAATGTTTGGTAAGGAATATAAAAAAATAATAATTTTTTTTTTTGCTAAATTTAATGTAATAAATCAAATGAAGTTTTCGTGATTCTAATGCGTTTTGGGAAAGACGTTAATCCTAATTTGTTAAATTCGATAGCTTTATCTTTAGTGCTGAGTAAATCACGTGACTAATCTATCTAAAATAGTTTCTCTCTTTCGACAAATTTAATTTATCGATTAGTCATTTCAACCAGCTCGTAAACATTAAAATAGAACAAATTTCCATAAATAACAAATTTTTATTAAAAAGGAAAAGAAAATCATAAAAATATTTTCATCGTAATATCAAAGCGTGTTATATTCTTTAAATGCACCATTTCAATGTCTTCAACCTACTCTATAACGAATCTTCAAATTTCCCTGTTCTATTAAATTGTCATTCTTCTTACAAAGTACTATACAGAACTTCTCTTTCTCTCACCTTAAAAAAGAGTTGAAAAAAAGCCTCGAAAAGAATTCATCATTCGGTCATTTATAAAAGCTTCCTTTTTGCGCCTTTATACAAAACTTAGAAGCCAAGCCGGCCCTCTTCCTACTTCACTTTTTCGAAACGTTTATAAATCAAAGGTTCCTTCACACAATTTAAACTGAAGCTCGAAAATCCATAATTCTCTTTTGGGCGCGAGCGTGCACGCGTACATGTCTGTACATTGTATATGTGTGTGTGTGTTATAATACTAGAGGTAGTGCGAAAAAATTTAGTAGCTAGAATTCCCGATAGGGATTTCTATCGCCGCCTGTGTTCTCTTACCTCCTGTTCTGAAAATGGGTTTCTCGTGTGTGTGTATTTATATATGTATGAGCTTGATTTCTATCCTGCACGAAAGCTAACTCACGAGAGAGAGGGAGAGAGACTCTTGAAAAGAAATTGCTAATGTTATATGGAGCGTTACACGCATACGATTAATGGGTTATGGAAAATAAAATAAAAAAGTTGAGGATTTTTAGTACAAAGATTGATTGCGTTGATCTTGAAAAAAATAATATTTCATTCTTTATCGTTTGTTTTTTAATATTTTTATAGGGAAATTTCAATTTTTTTTATAAATCTCAAAAATGTATATTGAAAGTAAATTTTATAAGATTTAAAATTAATTTTATTTGAAATGCTTTTGAAGTAACTCATTTATTTGAATAGAGATAGAGACAATAAATTAGATTTACAGTTACGTCTACGGTTATAGTTCACGAGCATTGTAAGTAAAATAAACTTTTTTTTTAAGTCAAATCCTGTTCACTATTTAATATTAAGTATTTAAAAAGTTAAATAATCATTAACCCTAGAAATTAAAAGTTAATTAAATTAGACACTGGTTTTCGTCGTGTCATGGTGCTGATTTTAGTTCTAAATTAATATTTGGATTATTATAAAAACATTAAAATTTCCACTTATTTACCCAAATTAAGTTTAAATTTTTGTATTGTGAAATAATAGTTTCTAATAAGAAAAAAAGAAATATGAACTTGTCGACCAACTATATAAAAACATTAAATTAATCTCGAATTTTCCAGTCTCTGCGTGAATTTTCCATCACGTCAGTTTTCCCCCCCATTATTCATTCTCTAATACACTGCACACATAGACATTGTATGTGCACCTCGCGAAAATCTCATTCTATACTACAAGTTGAAACATACAATTCCTCCCCCTATTTTACGAGCTCCCATCAAACAGTAGATTTTAGTACTGATGGCGCGCCAGAAAAAAGAGCCACCCTTTCCACTCTCTCGCTCTCTCGACATCTGTGAAATACTACATATAAGGGTGAAGCTTTGAAAAACGAGAGGAATATAACTTACGTAATTTTTCCAAATTCTGTTAGGTGTATTATTATATACTAGGCGCTTACTTTCTTTGCTTACGTTCAATGAGCTACGACCAAGTTATAACTTAACGTATAAAGAGAGAGGATATTGACTTCCTTGTGCGTGCAATGTGCTTTATATACCAACGCTTAGGCTCGTTTCTTTCTTGTGAAGAGAGCTTCTGATCTCTCTTTCATTCTTTCTTTCTTTCTTTCGTATTCTTTCTCTTGTGTTCGTCTATGCTAATTAAATTTTGCGCCAAGCTTCAAGGCATATAAGACCTTAGCCTTATATACGCGTATATACGTTTATAATTAAGACGCTCGACTGATGCTGTTGCTGCTGCTTCTCGTCATTTATAATGAGATCTTTAGTCGATATGCTTGATGCCTTTCTTGAGGTTCTAACTATATAGACCCTTATATGATGTATGAAAATTTCTACGTATTTTCAGTCCTACTCTTATGTGCTGGAATTTTCAAGTTTCAAGGGGTTTCTTGTTTTTATGTGTATACGTTAGGGGTGTAATTCTGGGCTTTTTATTTGAGCTTTTAAAAAAGAGAAAAGGGGGGATCTTTATCTTGGTTTTTCGAAAATTGTATGTAGTAAATCCTGAGGGTTGGGGCGAGTTCAAATTATCGCCAAGTGTCCAACACATATGTTCAAATAGAGCTTTAATATTTTATTCTATTCAAAATCAAAACTTTATTCTCACGCTTATATACTTTTGATCGTTTTACATTAGTTATGATGAATCATGCTAAATTTATGTTATTTTAATTTATGTAAATTACAAAATCCATCTCATTAAAAATTAAATATAAATAGCTTCTAAATATCTAATTATAATCTGCTTAATTATATAAGTAAAAATAAAGATTTTTGTCATATTTTAAATCTTTGCTTCTCTTAACTTACAAACATACGTTATATATATGTATATACTTATTTTTATAAACTCTTTCTGAAGATTCAATGCTTTCTCACGACAAAACGTAATACAAGAAAAGCGAATCCCTTAATGGCACTCTAAATCCAATCAGTACTGAGCTCTTCTTCATTCTCTATTTCTTTCTTTCCATTTCTTTCTTTCTTTTTTTTTCTTTCATGCAATCTCTCTCGCTACAACTAAAATTTGTCCCTCAAATTGAAAACGAAGAGCTATTCTATAAGTGCACTCGAAAAGATTGGCCTCTAACGTATAATGTCAATATCCAAAAGCTCTTATATATTTCTCTCCCTTTTCTTTCTTTTTTTTTTCTTCAAATTGAGTTATATATGTGTGTGTGTGTGCAGTACATCGCAAACCTAATCGTAAGTCCATTGGCGAAAAATCCTTTTGCTCAACTACACATACATATACATACAAAACGTCCTGCTGGTTTTTACTTTAATCTAAAAGCGTATATCCTGCGGCTATATAAAGAGTGTATGTATATATACATTTGGATTTCTCTCTATCGTAAGGTATGACGTGTCTTTCACGAATTAATTTTGCGGAAATATCGAGGAAGAAGAAAAGAAATATATAAGGAAGGGCCAAAGCCGCCCTCCTTTTCTTTTATATGCTTACATATACGTGTATATGTATATAATACACAAAAGTCGTCTGGCGCGACTGATATCGATCGAGAAAAGAGAGAAAGAGAGGTGTAGCCCTCGATGACAAATAATCCGGCATTTTTTCCATCTCTCTTTCTCTCTCGTGTCAGAGAGTAACTTCTCTCTTTCTTTTCTTTCTTTATTCTGTCGTGATGTCTGTCGACTATGCCGTCTATACGTATTAAACCTAACTGCTACCAAAGAGAATGAGAAAAAGTTACAAGTTTTTGGTATATACAACGCGAACACAAAGTTTTTCCTCCTTTCTTTTATTTTTTCTTATTTTTTAACAGTTTTTTTTTTTTAACCATGTCAAAGATGGGATAAAGAAAGGGATGTATCTGTATAATGTTGTCTAGAGAGATTTTTATTTCAGGAAAAAGTATATACGCTTTGCTTTTTCGACAGTTCGTGACGGAAATATCTTTTTTTCTTAATTCTTATGCTTTTTTTTTATTATTCTTTCTTGATCCTTTTTGTTCTTTTTGGTTTTACGCGGATGGGATGGGAATTGGTATGCGAGGTAAGGAATTGGGATTTACATCGTCGATTCTTGTAGATTCTACGAAAACTTAACGAATGGCCTTTAAATTTAAACATTATTTAATGGCGCACACGGTTTTAAACGTTTCATTTTTTTTCTTTCTTTTTTGTATTTCTTTTACAAGCTATAAAGTAGTTGTTAATTTGATAATCAATGCTTTGAAATAACATGTATAATGGATTTGTGACTGCAATCAATATAAATAATGAATTTTTTTAAGAAAAAATGCATTAAAATAAAAATATTTTAAAAATTATAAGATTTATAGAGTCGAGAAGATATACAATTAAAAATACAGAACTATTTTTATAGAAAAAATAATTTTACTTTTATATTCTAAAAGAAAATAAAGTATGACCTCTGATTAGCATGAAATTTATGCTTACAACTGTTGAGCAATTTTTTATTGTCTCAAATTTTAAAGGTCAGGTTAAGAAAAAAAAAGAAAGAAAAAAAAATACGCTACCGTGGAATTACGGTCAAATTTAAAGCAAAGAACATTATGTCTTCGAAATTACCGTGACTTTTACGGTACTCTCTATGGAAAAGATCCCTTGTTGTAGTGAAAAAAGAAAACTTACAATGAAATAATATTATTGTGGTTATGTAAATACCGTTTGACATGTTGTCATTTTTATTCATTCAATTGAAAAGATTTGTTTTAATTACAATTAATTTACATAATGAGAAATAATATAACTTAAAAATCATAAAATAATGTTTCAAATGAGAGTAAAAATGGATAAAGATTCGTAATAAATTAAATGAATTTTTTAAATTCTAAAATAAAACAATTTTAGACAATTTTTTAATGAATACAAACACTGCGGAAGTAAACAGTTCACTTGATGTGTCTATTTTCTAAACTTGTGAAAAAATTCATCTTTACTTAATGTAAGTTCCAGCGTGAAATTGTTGGATTATCATCATGAGATACATTAGCTTTTGTGTTAAAACTTTCAACGACTTTAAGAAAGATCACCGCACACATAGTTCCTTTTTTTTCGACTGTACTATTGAAATTCACTTAAAATTTCACGCTGAAATTTCATCCTATATAGACTGACTTTAGACTTTTTAGGATTTTCGACTTTTCAACATTACAGACAAAACCACTGTTGTCTATCGGCTCGATCTTTTAAAAACCCAAATTTCACGCTCGATTTTCAAAAATCAATTTCTAACCTTATATATACATGTATATATAGCTAACACGTTTCAAGAATTTAAAATCCAATATAACTTAGACCAATTTAGTAAAATAGACTAATCTCCGTGTGATCCAATAAGACTCAGCAAAAAATTTTACAAATAATGGATACTTTTCTTTAAAGATTTAAACATCTTATTTTTTACCTTATTGTTTTTTTTTTGTTATATATATATATATACAAATCATTGTTCAAAATAATGAAATAAAAAATATTTGAAGTATTTTAGAAACTGTGAGAAAAAAATGAGTAGCAAAGGTTGTTAAAAAATAAGCCATGAAAAGAAAAAAATTCTAAATCTTAAATTAGTTTAGATCCATTATCTATATAATTATTTGATTAGGAATCATAAAAAAGTTAAAGGTTTATTTAAATTTAAATAAAAAATGAATCATTTAAATTAAAATAGGATTCGTTCATTCCTTTTATTAAAAAAAATAAAAAAATAGCTTTTGTTGCTTTTGAAAATATTTTTGTAGATTAAAATTCTTTATTCCCAATATCAATTTTATTTCACATCAATATTTATAAAAAAGAAAAAAAAAGATTTATTTTCCTCATTTCTGCCCCGCATAGAATTTCACTAAAGTCAATTAAACCATTAAGAAAACTTACCTCTAAAAGAATCCTCGGTATACGTGAATGTTAAAAAATTTTGTGTCACCGGTACTTTCTCTCTTTCTCTCTCCTTTTTTTTAATTCCAGCAAAGTAAAGGAAACAGAAAAAAAGAGAGTAAGAAGTTGAAAAAAAGGAGAGAAATACAGTTGGCTAAAGATTAAGATAAGATAACAATAAAGGAAGAAAGGGACAATTAGGCATTTATCGAGAGCAACTGTGTTAAAGGCGCGCGTCGTTGCCGTCCTCGTAGTCGTCGTTGTCGTTTGCGTATAGAATTGTATAGAGAGAAAAAAAAGAAAAAGAAAGAAAAGAGAGGATATATTTTATGGGAAAAAGAGAGGTAAGATTTCCACGAGAGATAACTCTTAGCGCCGCGTACATATACACATATATTTAATGTATATATAGTTAAAGCAGAAAAATCGACCCTTAATACATATATATACCAGGTAATGGTATATATATCTATTTTGTCAACACGTAAAAGCCGCATTTTTTCGAATCTTTCTCTTTTTCTAACTTTAAAAAGGAGAGAGAAAAAGAGCTCGAATGGTTAAAAGAAAAGAAGGCTCAGCATGATTTACAATCACGACATGCCATCTTTCTTTTACAATCCACATATAAACAGTTGAAGCTTTTCACCCCTCGTAAAACAACTTATGTGTTTAATTTGCACACGAGAAAGAGAGAAAGAGAGAACTGACTTTCATTATGTAGATTGCGAGCAAACGTTCTTTTCTTTTCTTACCCTCGAGTAAAGCGAAAGCGCAAACTTTATATATGTAGGGTATATTGTAGACACAAAAGGTATGCTTAGGAATAAGGTGCTTTTTTTTTATTTCTTTTAAGTGTATTACCGCGAAATCGGACTGAATGTAGGTTTATCGTATACATGTACATATATAAAAGGAGTTCCTCAAAGAATTGCTACCTATTACTTGTGTTTTGCCGCATGACAAAGTCATTATTGTATTGCTCCTCTGTATGTGTATACGTACGTATTATAAAAGGGGAATTGACGAAATTTATTCGCGCTATGTTGAAAATAAAATAAAACCAAGAAATACAGAGAATGAGGAGAATATAAATGGGCTGAATGTAAAGAAAATTTGGAACAATAAGACAGGTGTGGGACTATTGTTTAAATGTTTTGTTATGAGTCAGAGTATCATGATTTGATAAGAATATATGCTTTTGCTCATGGGAAATTGCATTAGTGTACTTTTAAAATAACTAATTATCCGTATAATAATAGCTTCATATTTTTTTAATTAAAAAAAATTGACAAATTTTTAATTAATTTTTAAATAACACGTCTACCGTAAACTGCGAAACAAACTATATTTAACAAAGTATTGATAAAATACGCGAAAGTATTTAAATTATATAATAACATAATGACAGTGGTAAATAATGTCGTTTAAAGGTTACGTTGTAAAGAAAATTTCTTTGAACAATGTCTAAATTATCTCAAATATACTCCCTCACAATATTGACAATTCCAGTAAATATCGTTCTCTTTCATCATGGATATTCACCGCATTCTTTCATCCGTCCCGCATAATTCAGCACTTTTCGTTCCCTTACCTCTCATCTTCTTTTTTTTCCTTACTTTTTTTGTCAATTTCCAAACATCGCAACCTTTTTTCTCTCTCTCTCTCTCTCTCTCTTCCATTCTCATGGGGTAGCATTTGTTCTTCATCTTTCTCTCTTGGAGCCTTAACAACGTAAGCGTTATAAGCTGTGTGGCGCTCTCGGTTCTCTCTCCCTGTGCGGTCTTTTCGGCCGCAAGATTATAAAGACGTGGCATTCACAGAGAGAGAAAGAGAGTATATATAAGAGAAGTCGCCGAGAAGTCAAGTCATCGAAAAATAAGACAGTAAAAAGAAAGAGAGAGACGGTTATATAGACCAAGTTAATGAGGATGTTCCGCGGCGTGCGCGCGCGCGCGTTTCAACTGCAGCTAAGAGAAACAAGCAGAAGATGGACGGCCACAGTATATACGCGGATAGCATGTATATATACAATATGACGAAGTGAAAGAGAAAGGAAGAGAGAAAAAAAGAGAGAGAGAGAGAGAGAGAGAAAGAGGATGGAGACGCGGGCGTACAAAAGAGCACAGAGGACAAAAAGCCAGGTGTTTCACGAGGAAACGACCGACTACGAGGACGACGAGCGACCACCCCCTCTGACTCTTCTTCCCACTTCTTCCTTCCTGAAACTTTTGCTCTTTGGGCGATCCGGCAGCGCGTGCTTGCGTTCCAACTTTGTGTTTTTTTTCCTTTAGCCTTTTTTAGCTTCTCTCTTTTTTTTCTTTTTTTTCTTTAACTAGGGAGTCGGCGTTGAAAACGTGAATTACGTGTCAAAGTTTATGGCCCATAAGAAATCATGTTTGCTACGCACAAGCTTTTTTCATTTTATGAAAATGAAAATAAATAAACATAAAAAGTGGGAAAATATTTTAATGGTTGTTTACAACTATTATGAAAAGATGTTAGATCATTGATTGAAAGTTTGATTTTAATGTAAACAATTGTGCATGTGCAAGGTTGCGGTTACTATAAAATCTTGTACTTGTTGTGCATTATCTATATATAACCACGATGGTTGAATAATTTTCCTAATACAAAATATAAATAAATATTCAATTTTTTATGGCATTTAAAAATAATATTTGTCTTAATTTTATTTATTTCTATTTCTAATTTCAAGTTTTTATTAATTTTTATTTCAATTTCATTAAAGATATACACTGTGGTTGAGCAATTTGCTTTTTAGTTGAAGCCAAATTTGTAATATTTTTATTCGACCTTTACCTTGAAGAAACTCAATCTAAAATTGCTGTAGTTTTTTTTTTAAATTAAAAAATTTAAATTAAAAGAAACTACAGTAAAGTGAGATTGAGTATGGTCAAGGTTAAGGTAAAATAAAAATATATAAAAAATTCCTTAAATTACAATATACGTTGAAAATTAGAATAAAATTAAAGTACTTATTGATTATGTATTCACGAGAGCCTCGATAATAATGCTTTTAAGTAACGTAAATCCGGCATAACATATTGTTTTTTTATTCTCCGCTCATCCAATATACAAATTAACATGTCACTTTAATTTATTACAATATTTGTTTTCTTTAAACGTAATCTTAAAAAGGCCATTAAATATTATTATACACTTATAAATTAACTAAAATCAACTTTGCACCCCTATAATCCCTTATCTTACGGCAAAAAAAAAGAGAAAAATCATCTCATCTCTCGTTAAGCTGATCCCTTGGCATACAATAGATAAAATGCATGTAATATCTTTGTTTTGTTTTTTTTTCTCTTTTCCTCTTCGTATACGGAAGCAAGCATATATAATAGCGCGAGAACAATCAACATTTCCGTTGTATCCGAGAGCGTGTGGTATTTTATGTTTTTTTTTTTAATATCGGTATATTATGAAGTATCGATGGTGTAGGCCCTTTTCCTAAAGTAACAAACATATAAGATGAAACAAGTTCAAAACCTATATCGAATCACCCCTTTATATACCGCGTACTGTACCTAATATATATATACATATAAGGGATCACCCAGGAGTGTCTCCACTTGTGTGTAACGTTATATCCGAAGGAGATCCAAGAGGCTATAGAGTTTTATATACATATATGCACATGTGTATATGTTTGTGTATATATGTGTGCATATGAGTAAAGTGTTTGTTGCGTTGTATGTATATATACCATATAAGTAAAAATATATGCAGCATGTATGCCCTATTGCTATTTGTTTCCTCTATCTCTCGAATGTATGTTTCTTTTGCGCAAATGCGAAAGAAAGAAAAATAACCAGCCACAAAATTCCGACATTCCTTAGGCTTCCATATCCATTTCGATGGCTTGCGGACGCAAGAGAGAGAGAGAGAAAGGTAGTATATACCGACAATCAATATTCGGTGGTCGTGCGCCACCAAGTAACCTTCTATGTATATATATATATATGTATGTATGTACGGGTTTGTACATAGAGCAAGAGAACGTAATTATGTACGTAACGTTACTTGTCCACTGTTCTTCTTTTTTTTTCTCTTTTTTTTTCGCTCTATGCCAATGTCTAAGACGTACGTGTTTCACTTGTTCTTGAATACGAGAGCGAAGGGTTCGCTCGTACATGTGGTTAACTCTTACAACGGCTAGTTTTTCTTTTCTTCTTGCGCTCTCTTTTTTTCTTTTTTCTTTTATTTGTTTGTCGTGTTTTGAAATTGCGCAAGTGTTAGAAATTCTAAATTAGATTTACACTTCTAAACATAAAAAATATTGATTAATTTTAATCCAATCATAAAATTGTATTTTCTTATTTAAATTAAATATTAATTTTCAAGTGTAATAAATTAAAAAATAAATTTTATGTATTATTTTACAGAATTTCTATTTGGTTTTCGTAATAAAAAAACTTTAAATAATTTTTAGTGTACCCTGGAAGAAAATTGACCATATTGTAGGCATAATTGCTGGTCAACAATTGTTAAAATGGCACTTATCTAGAAATTCTAGAAATGATTTAAAAAAAATTTCTAGATAAGTGTCATTTTAACATGCGTTGACCGAAAATTATCCTTAAGATATGGTCAATTTTCTTCCAGGGTAATAATAAATTTTTTTATATTGATCTCAACACATCGGTAATATATCAAATAGCTAATCATTCTCAAAAAAATTTCTTAAATCTATTAATTCTTTATAATACAAATTAAGAACATTGTTACATTAACTTAAAAAAAATAAATCACTTGTCGCATGTTTGAATAATAAAAATAAATATTTTTTGTTTGTTCCATCTTTTTTTTATCAAAATATTATCACTTTCACCTTCACTGAGCCCTCGTGTTATATTATTATTTGTACAAACTATTCATACCTCTGTACTCAAACATACATATCCAAACAATGTCCGCATTTGTATACACATACACACACAGTCTGTTTCTCCCTCTCTTTAAGTGCAACGTATATATACATATTATGTACACAAATCTCGGCTGGACTGCGGCATTAAATTCCACGGTCATATACTAATATAAGATATCAGTATGTATATATACAATTAGGTCACCTGTCAGTGCTTGGTAAACTAAGGGACATACAACAAAATTTTTTGGACAACCCGGTGATTGATTAATGCAGCTCCGCGCAATCAAAACTCTCTTTTACTAAGTATGTGTATATATGTATATATCATTTTTAATTTTCCCTAAGGACCTTTCGTTTTTTCTCTCCCCTTGACCAATTACTCGTGTACTTTGTATAACACACATTACTAGAATTCGAACTGTCATCCATGAGAAAAAAAGAAATGGGAAATGTGAAAGTAAAAATGTACAAGAAATGTTCTTGTAAAAAGAAGCGATACACTATACCAGTATATATATAAGAATCAAATCGGCAAAATATTTTCTAACAATCGAAGTATAGAACCGTTCGCTTTATAATAATAGAAAAGACCAGAATGCGCTTACATTCAAAGGGAGAGAAGAAAAAAAAAAGAGAGAACCCATTTTTCTTACATATTATATATGTATAGAGAACGATCAATTCTATTCTTTTGGTATGGTTTAGGGCTTTTTTTCGAACGAACCAAATCGAACGGAATAATCTTACGAGGCGGACGTAGGTTTTTTTTTCTCTTCCTCTTCTTCACAGAGTTATCCCACCCCTTACAAAACTATATAGACTATGGTATTAAATACTTTAGAACGAGGCTTTGCAAGTATTACAGCGATTAGCTTTCTTTCTCTCTTTTTTTTTCTTTTCTCTTGATACATATGTATAATAGTACCAGATGAATTTTGATGGAATTTTGTCACGCGGCTGAATTAATATGTTCCCTCGAAAAAAAAGTCTACGAGGCTTTGTGGTTGTCAATTAATGGTTCTTGTTATAATTTTGAACAGAGAAAGTTTTTGACGAGACATGTGAGTTTATAATCGATATGCCCATGTTTCGTTGCTTGTTTCATTTTTTTTAATTATTATTATTCTTTTATTCGCTCCAATGATATTTTAGAAAATTACTCGAGTAGAAATGCTTTTATAACTGTTAACTAAATATTAGTTGAGTATATGTTTTTTTTCTTTTGTTTAAATATTACTTGGCATAAATTCTTCGATTTTTAAATTGTTTATTATACAAAGTAAACATAAATAAATGTTCTTTTAATAAAAAAATCAATAATTTAGGTAAATACAAGTAAATACATCATTATCCAAATTAAATACTTTTAAATTTCTCTAACATTAGCATTAATTTCTTAACACCGCAAAATTTCTAGATTTGCTTTAATTTAGAATGCTGAAGAATATTATGTTATTTATTTTTCAATTGATAATTAAAAATTTTCATTAAGATGTCTCATTCGTTATTTCCACAACAATAACTTTAAAAAGTTAATAAAAGAAAGAAAAAAATGATCTTTCTCAGCTCTTCCTTAGAAAATACACCAGAAGTCTTTGCACTCCTTCTACACTTTACTCCTCTCCACCTTTCTAGTCTTAAAACTTGTGTATAGAATTGCAAGAAGCAGGCAGACGGCTAATTAGTTCCTTTTTCCACGTTACGATCATTCTGCTCAATGGCAAAGAAAAAAAAAACGAAGAAAAGAAAGAAGAAAAAAAAATAAAGGAAAAAAATACACATATATATAAGAAAAGAAGTAAGCGTAACAGTGCACATATATACAAGACCGGTGACAGGTTATACTTTAGGTAGTGGTAATTCGGTCTGGGTTACACTCTCTTTTTCTTTTTTTTTTACTCTTCCTAGTGCTTCCTATAATATTATACGCTTGATTAGTGATCGCTCGTGGCGCACGATCCGTATATATTATGAGTACCCTTATACATAGATATATATAGCTATATCTATATAAAAAGAGGAAGTGACAAGTTTCGTAAAAAAAAGGAGGATCAGGACTCGTGCCAAAGTGGCAAATTGTCGTTGTTAGGATATCGTATGTTATTCGCCACCGGCGTTGATGATACTATTATCGATGCTGTATGGTATATTGCGTATTACATATACCCCCGTTTATATATCGATGGATAGATGGGATGGATTAATGATGCTTTTTTTTCACTTTTTTTTGCAAATGTGCCACATGCTTGGCTTTGCGCTTAAGGGGTGCAGATGGCCTCTGTTATAGCTTCGTTTGTTACTTCTTCATTCTCTCTCGCTCTTTTTTTTCTTTTTTTTTTTGCTAAAGAAGAAGAAGCAGAAGTAAAATTCGACAGCAAGAAAGAAAAAAAAAGAAGAAGAAAACAACAAAAATTAAGTATCGGTTTTCGCAGAGTTCGAGTTCGTTGGACTCGAATGAAGAGAAAAAAAATAACACATAACATGAAAAAAAAGGGCGCGTGCCACTTGTCTATAATGACAGTGGACACAACATGTTTTAAGATGTACATACATACAAAACAGCTCCAGACATAATACACGCGTTCCTAATTATCCCGTTATATTCATATTCGCGGATAAAGTAAGCTTTTTTTTCTTCTTTTTTTCCTTGCTGTTATATACCTTATTATCCACCATGAGCCTCGTTGCGGTTTTTCTTCATTCATTCTTTCGTTCCTTTTTTTTATTATTTATTTCATTTACTTTTGCTTCTTCTTCTACTTGAAAACGAAGACTTGATGAAGTTTTTCTGTGTATATTTGTAAAAAAAAAAGAAGAAAAAAACACTTTCGCCAAATTTCTCGATAAAGACAGATGCCACGCGTCGACGCACACACTAATTTTTTTTTTTTCATTTATATATACATATTTCGATTCAGTTAATTCTACGAATGAAGCAGCATTGCATACCGTCTGTACATTTTTAACAAGGATTTCTTTATTTTTTTTTATATATTTTTAATAAAATTACGAAGAAATTTTAGGCTGATAATTACCGGGCTGGACTTAACATTTCAGTACTTATGTATAAAAAATAATAAAAATGATAAAAGAATGCATTAACGGGAATAACGAAACGAAGCAGTACTTTAATTCCAATGATAATTTACTAGAAACAAGTGACCAGGTGTCTTTTAAAATTAGAAAATTATTTTAAAAGTATATTAAAAACTGCACATATTGCGATTAAAACAAATATGGTTAAAATTTTTGAGAAAAACAGGTTGGATGAAAGTCTGTAATGTATTCCAAATGCTTTGAAAAATACTCGAAACAAACATGTAAATTTGATATAATTTTCATTGATAAAAACGAAATACGAAGCTTTCGGTACGTACGTCATCTGCTAAATCGAAGAAAACAAAAGCAATAAAGTTTTTATTTTTATCTTTCTCAATATATCATATTTATTCATCATAAATATTAAACGATATATATGAATAGAAGTTAATAAATTTTCTATGCAATGTGTTCCTGTCACCCTTCATAAATGCTAAATACGTTACAGGTATTAAACGTTTTGACGTTTTGCCATTTAAACGATAATTTTAACCGTGAATTTCCAATGAATAAATTTTTTTTTCATTTTAAATTATTCTTCCGTTGTTAAATAAAAGGTCGCGCACGTCAATACAAATCAAAACGCTTTACGAGACATGTGTGTACTTATAAATCCAAAAATAGATTTTTCCTCGTATTATTTTTATTTTTCTTTACATTTAATAAAAGTAAATAAATGAATAAATAAATCTAAAAAAAAGAATTCATATCACGCATTATATTGATATAGTAACAAAAAAAAAGATTACTTCGCAATAACATATATATTAGCTTACGGCAAGGCAAAAGGTATATACTTATTGCAAGCAATGGGTGATTCATGATACGGAATTTCAGAGCAATGAGAGAGTGACTTGCGCTAGGCAATTGCGCGTTCACTTGACTGAGTAATGGTATTTTATACGAACGAGTTTGTACTTGATAAAATTATATTTTACAATGGACAAAATTATTTCGTCAAATTTCAAAATCGTTATTTTGGTTTACATTATGATTAATCAAGTATTTGGATTAATTGAAAATTTTATGTTTTTAGTGATATTTAGGTCAAAATTTTTCATATTCTAACATCATTTTTTCTATTATGGAGAATAGAATTTATTAATTATTGTATAAATTAACCATTTTTCATAATACGTTTACTTAGTCGAAAAAAAATTTAGGAAATCGTTTAATCACACGTGAAAATCGTATTTTTCAGCCAAATAAATAGATTCTTCAATCGGCATTAATGCACAAAGTACAAAGCGGCGAAAATAGAGACAAGAAATTTTAAGCCCGCGTGTCTGGTATAATAAAGATTAGTCCCACTTTTTCACTATGGTAAAGTAGTTTAAACAGCAGATTTCCTCAATTAGTTTAACTGACTGTAAGAGGTTATATGTATATAGTCTCATTAATGCCGTAAACGCTCAAATATATATTTTCTCACCGAAAACTAAACTGAATTGCTCTCTTTTCTAGGATTACCAATCATCTCTTTGTATATTATTATTTGACATATTCTATTCTTCTTCTTTTTTTTGCGAAAACTTTAAGTATAAAGTAGAAAGAAAAGTAGAAAAACATTCCAATGATGATTGGTCCGATCATTGAAAAAAAAATATTACCCTTACATTAGAGGATTAAGCTAAAGTAGATGGATATATACTATAATATAGTATTGATCAGAGTAGCTAAAATAGAAATATCTCTTTTAAAAAGAAAGAAATGAAAAAATATAAAGAAACTGGCCATTGGTTCAAATTTCCAATACTACTCCCTTTTTCTTTCTTTCAATTCGCCAAACAAACCTTGACCTGTCTAATATTTCTAATATATATACATATACCCCGATCATTTACTAGTTCTTCCGCAAAAGATTTCTTTTTTCTCCTTTTTTCCGAAAAAAAAAAAAAAAAAAAAAAAAAATAAGAAAGAAAAAAAAAGATCGGTAGCCGGTATATATGTATAGAGAACAAACTGAATAGAAATGAAAAGGGTCAAACAACGAAGCAAATGTATATATTCGTGTCGTACCTTTTAATCGCATTATTGTCGTGTAAAGAGGGCTGCCTTTAGGCTGCTGCTTAAGGATTATCCCAACAGCTAACCAGATAACTACTACATTTTTTTTATCCTCTTCTCTTTTTTTTCTATCTTACATTTTTTTCTTATTTTTCTCTAATCTGTGTCCATTTGGTGCATATCTTCTTAAAACTCTTTCATGCTTTTTCCAACCGAATGCATTCCATTCGCGAGTTTCGCAATGAAGAAAAAAACCGAAATTCGAGGGGTTAAAAACATTCTTCTTTCCTGTATAGATTTTCATTCCTAGAAAAAAAAAGAGAAAAATATAATGAAATAGTACGAAAATGCTTGTTATAAGATAAAAGTTTAGAAGGAAAAACGAACCGAAAATCCATTAAAAATAAGGAAAAAAATGCGTATATACATTTGTACGAGAATCGCGACAGGTGGGCCTTTAAAACCTTATCGTCCGAGATTTTTTACAAAGCACACGTCTATACTCGTTGAGGGTTACACACCGATAAGATAAAAATTCTTACCAATGACTCATACATACTCTCTCGCATATAAACATTTTTTTCCTCTTCTTCTTCTACTACTTCTGCTCTTGTCGCGCATTATATAAGATCAGTAAAAAAAAATATACAGAATAAGAAGACGAAGAAGAAGAAGAGAAGAGTGTATTAGAGTTGAGCAGCTGCCTTTTTTTTAAGGGCGAAGCCCTTCTCCGTTCTCTTCGTTCATAATTTTTTTTTTATTATTTTACTTCTTCGGCAAACGACGACTAAAGTCTTTCTCTTATATATATACGTATTTTGTGTCCGCGAAAAACAGGTATGCGTATATACGTTTAACGTACATGTATATGTATAATATGGCACTTCTAAGTTGCACACGCGCATACAGCAAGTATTAAACATATATATACGCAGCTGCAACGTAAACGCGAATGCGACATGTGTGATCCCGTTTTTCGGTTTTCGGGGGCCTCTCTTAAAAAGGGCTTTACAGTAGTCTTCTCTTTTACTTCAATTCTTTCTTTATTTATTTCTTTCTTTCTTCTTTTTTTCTTTCTTTTTCTGAAAATGCACGTGTATATGTATATACGTGCAGCCTACATCTTTTTTTTGGAGGAGAGGGTGGAGGGGAAGAGGGGGCTCATAGATGTATGCGATGCACGCCCACACCTGAATATGCATGTGGACGACGATCCTTTCGTCATTCATCTCCCCTTTTATTCTTGATCCTTTATTTTATTTTTTTTTTTTCTTTATGATTTCCCGGAATGATTTGCAATTGAAAAACAGACTTAGAAAATCACTTGCCTTAAATCTCTTATATATATGTATACAAAAAAAATCTAACAGCTCTCAGCTTCTCTTTTCACCCCCTACACTTTTTTTCTTCTTTTTTTATTTTAATCAATCATCATCTGGCATCTCATTTTTTTTGTTCTTTTATGTATAATATGTATATGTATATACAAGCATCACACGCGTACTGATCAAGTTAAACTGATCGAGAGGGCTGTTAAGGTTACTTAAACGTGCAAGAAAAAAAAAACTAAAAAGAGAGATATACTGATACAAGAGAACTCAGACCTCGATCTTCTTCTTTTTTAAAAGAGTATATAATGTGATATCTTCTTACGGTGGGGTCGTTACCTTTTTTCTCTTTTGATGTACGGTATAGATACATGTATATATAAAACGTCTTACGTGTAGATAGAAAGTTTAAAGTCTAGTACTACTTGGCGTTTAAAGGAAAGACGATCAAGGAGAGCGGGGGTTCACTTTGTATATATTGCATTAAAAAAACCCGCACATGCAAATTGTCTTTGGGTGGTTCTACCTACGGTACTTTACGTATTAGGTTTGCTTTAAAACTTAAGAGCCTTATAACTACTAGATTTTTTATGTGGGAGGTAAATTTTAGATTATCAAATTTTACTTCAAACGGAAATTATTTTATCAAATAATTAGGATTTTGCATGGAAAAATTAAGTTTATTAGATTAATAAAAAAGAATGTGGAAGAATGTCATTGACCGTGTTATTGTTTTTTTTTTTAATTTAATGTTTATTTTGTAACGTCACGATTTTTAAATATACAGATTGACTATATGCATGATACAATGAAAAATCATGAAGTCGCACGATAATTTACCCTATCTTATCATTGTTGATGAATATTTAATTGAAATTAGAAAGAAAAAAATTCATCAATTTACTTTAAATTATTTACTAAGAATCTAATGGATCTTTTTCATGTTAAATTCTAATTACATCAAAGGAAAGCATAAAAATTTATTACAAAAAATCATAATTCAAACTACTTACCTTAATGTGACGGTATTATTTGTTTACGTTATTTAAACACGAAAGTTTTTTCTTCTCCTTCGGGAAAGACATAATTAACTATACTTTTTTATAATTTGACAGTTTAATCTTATCCGCATACTATAATCTTAATCTTTTTATAAGATTTTTTTTCGGTCTTCTTACAGAAAAGCGATTAGCATAACTTTTGCGCGTGTTTAAATTTCATAATCTGCATTAATATAACGTTTCAAACTTAATTGATTGCTCATATATTGTTTTACATTATTAAACGCATTATACATTTTAATTATTAAAACAATCAATTCACGTCTTATTTTTTAATAAACCAGTTACATATAAATATTTAATTAGTTTGATAACGATTTTATTTATCTCAATCTTAAATAGATACTAAAATGTAATGATAATTAATTCAACATTTTGAAAAAATAAAATATATAATATACGACAAAAATTTCTTTGAATCAATTCGTTACAGTCTTCAATTCAATGAAACAGGTAAATTCAGCTGTCTAATCTGACAACTACCGAAAAAAAAGAGTAAAACAAATGCGTGCGCCACGCGCTCGTTATTTTACTCGCTTTAAAAAAAGAAGAGAGAAACTTACCCTCTTAACAATGTACGCCCTTAAAAAAAAAAAAAAAATTTGCAATGTGTCTCCAATCGAGCGTAACGCGTGCCGGTTTTAACCACTCGACATATAGCTCTAAACTCCCACTTAAAAAAAAAAATATATATATATACATACAAAAAAAAAGAAGAAGAAGAATCTATAACGTCGAGAAGAGTGAGAGAGAAAAAAAGGGGAAAGAGAGCCTGGCTGTTACTCTCCGCCGACGCGTGGCACGTCGCGAGCCAAAAAGAGCTTTTGCTGCTGCAGCTGGCAGTAAAATCGTCTGTTACCTGGGCTTCTTCTTCTCTCCCCCGCACCACTAACTACTAGCACTATTATAGCCCTTTCCTCTCTTCTTACTAACTCGCTCTCTCTATCTTTCTCTCTCTTTTTATATACATGGCACGCATCACGCTTATACATACGTATATATGAAGAAAAAAAAACGCATGCGTTCGCGACACACGAGAGCAGGCTGCATCCGGCCTTCCTTTTTTCGGGCCCGATCTTTTCAGCTGAGGATGTGTATATCGAAAACTAAGAGAAAGAAAGAAAGAGCGAGAGAGGAATTTCCGTGTTTAGAAACGTCGCCACGAACGCGCGCGCGAGAGTGAGAGCAGCTGCATTAAAAACCACCCTTCGTCTATCTCTCCTTTTTTCGACAAACTTATATATACATTATTATTCGAGAAAAATCATATGTGTATAATATATACATAGACATAATAGGGATAAGACAGATAGAGAAAAAAAATAAAAGATATTATTTCCATAAATTCTTCTATATATTTCTTTTTTCAGCAAGTATATTTCTCATAGATTCTCCGACTCCTCTAGTAATGTGTATATAAGTCATCTAGATAATAACGTAACAATTGCCAGTTCTTACGTACTCACGCTCTCTCGCGCGCGTCATACTCGCGAAGTCATATCTCGCCGCCGCCGTCGCCGCCGTCGTCACCGTGTGTTTTTCTCTCTGGTTCGAGTTAAGCGGGAAATGGCCGATTACTTTCTGTATTATATGTGCGTACGTACATATAAAAGCGCGTGGGCTTTTCTCTCTCTCTCATTCTAAATTCGCGTTGTTAGTAAAGAAACCTACTTTTCTTCATTATATGGAAAGAAGAAAGAGAAACAGGAAAGTTATGTATGCTTGTCATGGATCACTTTCATCAATGTACATATGTATAGATACATATATATGTTAAATTTTTTTTTGTTTGTCCGTTGGTTCTATAATACATCGGGGGCGGAATATATCGAATGTATATATTGCGCTTAAGATTCGTGACCCGTTATATATACACTCTCTTTTTCTCTTTCTCTCACTCAAAAAAAAAAAAAAAAAAAAAAAAAATAATAAAACGTGCACCGTGCAACAAGAGAGAAAAAGAAAGATAGATAGAGTCCGTTGCCGAGCACCAGATGTTCCTTTTCCTCATTCTCAATTCTCGGCTCGTTTCCTCCCTCATTTGCTTTCGTCTATTGATGTGTGTATATACATACATGTACTCTCTCTCTGTCTCAACATAACATATTCAGATACAAGAGGAAAAAAATGCGCGATTTCAGAATAATATGTAGGTCGGATCATCTAGATTGAAAAAAGAAAAAAGAAAGAAATAAAGTCTTCTCTTTTTATTAGTTATTATTCTCTTTGGATGATGAGTGTATGTCAAGTCGCGCGTGTAATCAGAGTAATCAGCATCAGTAATATCATAACAAGTCTTTACCTGAGTCATGGCGCCAACGTTTTATATAGAGCATTTTATCAAGCTCGTCATGTTCAATTGGCTTAGATTGAAGCCCATTGTCACTGAAAATTAATGAAAATCGTTCGTTGCAAAGCTCACTTATCACGATAATATAAACCATGACTCCAAGCCGTTATTCTTCTTCTTCTTCTTGCGTCATATTATCACATAAACATCACTTATCATTTCTCTCCTTCTCTTTTATCTTTACATCCCTTCTGTGTCATATAAAAAGTAGTAAAAAAGAAAATTTAATAAAATCAAAGTCTACATATAATAGCTCTCTGCTATCGGGAGTTACATTAAAGTGATCTTAACTGTCCAAGCAAGAAGGTATATTCTATCTATAAACGTGAGTATGTGTGTTTATATAAAGTTAAAGTAATATAGTCAGTCCCCAGAAAAAGAAGGGCCCCGTGGCACGCGCGCGTGGCAGGCGTGTGCTTTTTTTTTTTCTTAAAGGCACATCCCACCTGCCTGCTGCTTTAGATTATATGTATAGAGGTAAACCCGCCAACAGCAACAGCAGCAGCAGCCAATCTAAAAGAGAGAAAAAGAGAGAAAGAATCTTTTAAAGCATCCCTTCTCTTCTTTTTCTTATTCCCTTCGCACACATATATATATATACCTATAACCCCCAAAAGCCCTTTCCTCTTTTTTTTTCTTTTAACTCTATGTGTGTGTATATAAAACCTATATTCTTTAATATTTGTATGTTAGGATATTCAAACATATATATACATAAGAGAGAGAATGAGTAAACGAGTGAGTGAGTGAATGAGTGAATAAGTGAGAGAGAGAGAGAAAGAGAGGAGAAGAAGAAAAAGATCTGTTCTAAAGGCAGGCGCGTGCGCTTGGTGTTTGGTTACAGGGAGGCGGCGGCACGTGCGTCGCTTTAGTAATAGCAGTAGTAGTAAGAGCTGCGCCGCCACCGTCGTCGTTGTATCCAACAGCAGCAGCAGCAGCAGCAGCAGCAGCAGCTCCTTTGCTGCTTCACCATCACGGCCAGGTGCTATTACTACTACTACTACAACGACAACTAGTAAAAGTAAGAGCAGTACTGCTGTACCAGCCGGCGAACTAACCGAGCTAAGAGTAGTTACAGCAGAATCATCAGAAACAGCAGCTATGGAGCTGCATCATCATAAGCAACAAGAAGAAATTTTTATTAATTATTATAATAATCAAGAAGTTTATTGTAGTAGGTGTCGTGGTAGCTCATGCTCGTGTTCCTTACTTGGTCTTGATGACCATGAGATTAATAATAATAATAAAAAATTTAAAGCTCATCATCAAATTAACGACGACGAAGATAATAATAATATTAATAAACAAGTGTTAAATAGGTCTAAAGTGATTAGCAATAGGCTTAATAATGATGGACTATATGGTTGCATTAAAAAAGTGGATAATTGTGCTTGTGTCGATCGAGATGTATTAAGAAGAAGGCCACCTGAACAACATAAAAATCAACAACAACAACAGCAGCAGCAGCAGCAGCAGCAGCAACAAAAACAACATAATAAAATATATAAGCAGCAATGCAGTAACATTGCTAGCACAACTACAAATAATCATACTACAACGACGACAACGACGACGTCGTCGACGTTCGTTTCAAATGTCAGGTCAAGCTTAAGGCTAGTACTGCCGCATTATCTTGCCACATTGCTTATACTCTTCTTCAGCTTCATCAGCATAGCAGGTCAGTTGGCACGCGAGTGCTTTAATATATATTTCGATCTTTTTTTTTTTCTTATACCATATTATATATGTTTAACATTATTATAATGTGTATTGTGCACCTTTCGCGAGTTATCGGGATCTTATTTCAAGTGCAAAAAAAAAGAGATGCGAGGGTGGAGGATATCGGTTTTATTAACGAGGTGGCGCAGATGGGTGCACACGTGTCGAAAGGGGCACCCTGTCTTTTTTTTAAATTTTTTTTTCACGTTTTTTTTCTGTAAGGATGTAGGATCAGTTAATTTATGGATAATTCGTATGCAGGTTTTCGAATGGTGCTTAAGCGGGTAGATTTACGGTGAAGTGTAGATTGATCATTCCTATACACCTTTTTTTTATCGTGTATTTTTTGGTTTTTACTTCATTTAGTATTGAAAGGAGACCACTTGGACCTTTTTTTAGTAGTTGTTAAGTTTTGAACGTGAATATTATATAAAGACGATATTATTTTTCCGGCGCCAGAAAGAAAATTTTTCATTTTAACACATAATGAGGGTGCCTATATAAAGATATTTCATTTTCTTTAGTTTACATAATTAATTCAACAACTTTGGGATCCGTGACAAAACTTTAAAAACTGCATTCTATTATTTGTTTTTTAATTATTTTAAGATTTTAAGAATTTTTTATAAAGAAATATTTACATTACTCTATAAAATCGAATGAGAATATGTAATGAAACAAAATGAAATTTATATTTTTCTAGTATCTAAAATAAACTTTATCAGTTGATATAGTAAATCACTTTTATCTATAAGATAATCGCCAAACGTAATTTCGACTGATATTACATTTTATTCTATTTTTCTCGACTAAATTCTAACTCGTTAATGTCATTCCAAATAATAATTCAATAAATTGAAATAAAAATCTGTTAAAATCGTTCATACCACATGCTTAATATTCATTAATAAATAAAATCTACATGCAATATACGTGACTTGGAATTAATAAATTTTACCGCACTGTTTTCCAGCTATATGTCGCAAGTAATTCGCACAACGAACATATCGTTAAGCTTTTAATCCTCTTTTTTCTCTCTTTCTCTTTTTCCAATGGGGGTTTATTGATTCTAAAAGTTTATAGAGTTATTAACCGAGTTGTAGTCGTTTCGAGATTTATTAGATTTCGAGGATTAGTGGAAAGAGAGAGAGAGAGAGAGTTCGTTGATACTTTGATTCGTGCTTGAGATTTATGGCTTTGGGATTTTGATGAGACCTTTTAGCCGAGGATCATTAGATAAAAGAGACTAATTTGATTTTTGCTTGCAAGGAATTTATTATGGGATAGATTAAAATGTAATTTTGGTATAATATTATTCGTTTTATTGTTTTTTACAGAATAATTATTAAATTATTTTAATTATTTGATTTATTTAACATGATATAGTTTTGAAAAAAAATAAAAAATCGATTATGATGATTTTTTGGCTCAAAAATGCATTATAATCAACCTTGAAAATTCATTTAAATCGAGTCCCTAAAAATAACTGTAATGGATGAAAAAAGTCAAGTTCTTCGTTTACCTTTTAAATCAGAATTACACCTGTTCGACTAAGAGAAGAAAAGTTATTGAATCACGTCGCTAATGAAAATCATTTTCTCGGCTCACCAATTTTCCAAATAAAACATTTTTCCGGAAAAAAATGAACTCAAAAACAATAAAAGAGAAAAAAAAAGTTCAAATAAAATAAATTAAAAATAAAAGAAGAGTTTTTGTATCGGACGAGTAATCAGAGGTGCGTACGACAGGTGCACAAAAGCATTTATTTTCGTCATGGATAAACATTAGAAGTTGAATGATGCGTAACAAACAGTACATTGTACTAATATAAGAAAAAAAATGTTCATTTCTTTCTGGTTTTTTTTAAAATTCTCATTTAATTTTTTTTCTATACTACAGACGCGTGCTCGTCGCGCTCAACGCCAAAGCCGAGGCCGCCTACGCCAACACCACGGCCTAATATCACATTCCACATGTATACGTGTCCACCTGACTATGCCGAATGGTACTGTCTTAATGGGGCCACGTGCTTCACCGTCAAGATTGTCGATTCCTTACTTTATAATTGCCTGTAAGTATTACTTTTTTTTATATTAATTTTATTGATGATAAATTAAAGGTTGTCCTTTTATCAATATCGATACTTTGATTTTTATTTTTTTTAATTCGAATCATTGATAAAGTACGTGATTTCAATTTTTCTAAATTAATTCTAAATCGGTCGATTAATCTACTAATCTGAAACTCGTTTTTTATCACATTTCATTAAATTCTTTGGCTTATCAAAGTGATGTAATTGATTAATGAATTTTAAAAATTTTATTTCCACTAATACTTGATCACGAATTTTAAGATTTAGCTTAACATAAAACAAACTCATTGCAAATATTTATTGTTTGTATACTTTTTTCAAAATAAAGAGACTTAAAAATGCCAAGAAGAACTTTAAGCTTTGAAGCATCTTAATACTTTCTCAATATCTTCTCGTATCACCCATCTTGACATGAAATAGGTAAAGCTCTTCATACTAAATTCAATATCCCAGCCTTAAGACTCTTGATTTACATAAGTTTCGGGTTAAAAATCTGTTGTTTTCGATATTGTGAAAGGACTACTTTTATAAAAAAAAAGAGAGAAGCAAGCAAGCCGACAACAAACCAAAAGAGCGACCGTAGAAGAAGAATAAGAATAAAAAAATAACAGCACAGAATGAGATAGAGAAAGAGGGATATAAAAGAGTAAGAAAAGAGGAGAAAGAGATAAAGCAAAGGCAGAAAAGAAGAGAGAGAGAAAAGAGGATAGTCTCCCAAGTAGAAAAGAAGAGAGTCTCTCTTCCTCTTTTCCCACGCTCTTTACCTTTAGTTCTGTGCTTTGTCGAGACTCTCTTTCTCTTTCTTTCTCTCTATCTCTCTCTCATTCTGTCTTTTACTTTTTTTTTTATTTCGAAAGGTGGGGGTGGAGGAGGTCACTGAGCTCCTTCTGTGGAAAGCTAAATGTCCGTGCGATGTTAAACCAAGAGAGCGGAGTTTTACCTTTAAATTGTGTCCTTATATATATATTACATACCTATTGGGTATATAAAGATGAGCGGCACCGCCACCGCGATGAAGCGCGTTACGCACTAATCCTCGGCTTGCTTGCTTCGACACGTTTTTCTCGTAATATCTCTTTTCTTTTTTTCCTCCTCTTCTTCTTCTCAGCTTGCCAAACTTTTCCTCTCTTCATTTGCTTCCGAATTCTATGAGCTTTTTCCAAAGACTTAAAGAGAATGAGAATTATGTAGATATATATAGAGTTCGTGTAATATACAATAAAAACTAAGAATGCTAAGATATTCTCGAGTCCAAGGTAAAGTATAAGAGAGCGAGAGAGAGAAGGAGAATAAGAGACAAGAGAGAAGTAAACGCGCGGATGACAAATGAAAAATATATCCTCTTGCTTCTTCTGTCTTCTACCTTGCGCGCACCTTCTTTCTCTCTTCCTGGGAATAATCGCTCAGCGTCATTCTCATGCTGCGCGATAGCGGGCTTCTCTTTTTCTATCTTTCTCTTTCTCTCTCACTCTCTCGTTTTCTCTCTTTCTTACTCGCGTACACAACCGCGACCTTGACAAGGAAAAACAGCTTCTTGTTGCCGCTAAGAAAGAGAGATAGAGAGAACCGCCTTCTTCCACTTGCTACTGCGATTCTTTTATGTTAAGAAAAAAAAGAAAATGCAAAAAATATAGATATATATGTATATATATATATATAAAAGAAGGAAGAATAGACCTTTTTTTATTAAACTGAAATCTAACTATCTTGTATTTTACAGCTGCGCGAACGGCTATATTGGTCAGAGATGCGAATTCAAGGATCTCGATGGTTCCTACCTGCGTAAGTATTTATATTATTGATATACAACTAGTACGTGCTTATATGAAAAGAGAGACAAGTGTCGTGGACAAGTGTAATAGTTGCAAGTATTTGCGGTTTAGCTTTCTTGTTTTCGTTACTTTTAAAAGTCAGGTTTACAGGTTTACTTAAATCTATATATATATATATATATATATATATACGGATTTTACTAAATTTTATACCTTTTGAGGACCAGTAATTTACTGGTACTGAGGATAAATTTTTCCTGGGTTCTCTCTTTATATTTATTGCACTTGACAGGTAGATTTGGTTTTCTAGTTTCAAAATATTAAAGTTTCTGAAGGATTTTATTGATATTACGGTAACAAAGGTACTTAAACTTGAATACTATTTGCTTTTTTTAATTTTTAATTTATTGAAAATTAAACATTTTTATTTTTATTCAAAATAAACATTGTAATCAAACCTTATAAAATCATTATAAAAATAAAAAAAATTTCTTCTAGAAAACGTAACAAAGAGAATCTTTTTTTTCATGCAGTCCTTGCAACTCACAAGATGACACAGTTTTTTAATGAGTTTCAAACTTATATATTATTTATTTTTCTTTTTTTTTGTTCACAAATGACATGTACTTAAATTCTTCTTTT
The DNA here is from genome assembly GCA_017163975.1 of Anastatus disparis. Taxonomy (NCBI): domain Eukaryota; kingdom Metazoa; phylum Arthropoda; class Insecta; order Hymenoptera; family Eupelmidae; genus Anastatus; species Anastatus disparis. Next base: position 3,000,823 of record JAFFSR010000381.1, read on the forward strand.
TTACAGCGTCCCGGCAACGCGTCATGCTTGAAACTGCCAGTATTGCGGGTGCTGTAACGATAGCAGTATTTCTCGCCGTTATCACCTTCATATCGATTTACATTCACTGTAAGCGAAAGCAGAAGGAATTACGTACGAGGTGAGCAAGACATATACAATATACGTCTACATACAATACACACATAAATTCTTTTGTAATATTACTTGCAACATTCGAGAATCAATAAAGAATGAAACAAAAAAAGAAATTGAAAAAAAAAAATTTAATACCAACAGAGAGAACGAGAGCACACGCGTGCTCTTCGAACGTACGACGAAATTATCGGTAAACGACAGATGGATGAACAGAATGGAATGACCAAAGCTAACAGCCGATGCTTACCATTCTATTATTTTTTTTATTTCATATTTTTTTAGAAGAAAAAAAGGGATTTTTAATTTTATTTTTCTTATTTTTAATGAAAATTGCTCGAATTTACACATTCTAAAATAACGAAAAAATCATTCTCTTCGTTTGCATACGATTCTCTGTAGTAACACTGCAATATCTTCAAAATTAATTCTTATGATAAAATATATATAATTATATAATGTATCGTTAAAATAAAAAATAAATATTTTTAAAAAAAATATCATACACAAAATTCAATCTCGTAACAAAATGTTTAAATCGTTAAAATTAAGTAAGTCGCTTTAATAAGATATTATATTCTCTAATATGAAAAATTCGTAAATTTGACTTTAATATCGAATGTCCTCCATATTGTGAAGTGATGCAATTTTTTGTATACAAATTGAACCAAGCGAAATAAGTATTGTATCTCATGCTTAAAAATCAATTTTTTTAAAGGACATTTGATATTGGTATAATAAAAGTTAATCTGACGTTAAACAAGGTCATAATAGTTTTTTTTTTTTTTTTTTTTAATTAAATGAGAGTTTCGCGTTTGCTTTAATCAAACATTAATTTTTCAACTTCAATTGTATTAATACTTTGATTGAAGTCGATAATTTAATGAACTCGTAAAAAATCATTTTTGTTAAGTACCTTTTATAAAATCTATTAAACTTTGAAGAAATGCAATAGATAACAAATAGTAATTTATTAAAACTTTTAATTGAAAATTAAACAGAGAAAAGTTTAAGTTATTCAAGCACAAAAAGACAATGAAAAAACGACGCCAATTTTTCCTTAATAAAAATTTTTTTTTTCTTTTCTTTGTCACAGTAGCGGCGTCGACGCAGTGGACGGACCCGGCCGAGATCCTGAGCTCAGGCCATTCTGCAGTCGCATGATATTCATAGCCAGGAATTCTAATAGCTCGGTAAGTCGATTTCAGTGAATCTTTGTCTTTTTCCTTCTTTCTTTATCTTTCTCTTTCTTTGATGCTATGTTGACTGGGTTTCTTTTTTTTCTTGTTTTTTTTTTCTTTTGCATACTCTGAATCTTAACGGAAACCCATTTAACTTATAAAGAAAATCGCTCGACAAGTCTCTCTTTTTTTGTTTGTACTTTTTAAAAATGCGCTTTCATTGTGAAATCCAATAATACGAATCACATTTTCGTGTACAAAAGATGTTCTTTAGATATCGCGTGCTTCGTTTGACGACAAAGATAATAAAAAGAGGGCCTTGTAACTTTTTAAATTAAATATCGAGAGCTTGAGAATCCGGAAAGAAATAATATAAAACCTTATATTTTATTTCTCTTCAATTTTACTGTTAACAATAACAAAATCCTATAACCGATAATATATGAATTTATTAAATGAAAACAAAACTCATTATATTTTATAAATTGACTATGTATATTTTTATCGTGAATCTTCAATATTCTTTTTGAATAGTATATTTATTTCAAATATTTTTAATAATTTTTATTATTATTCATTTACAGGCACCATCGATAGAACAGACGAGGATGCCCATAGGTTGGAATTTACCGGCTGAATCGTCAACGCGAATGGCCTCAGTCAACGAGAACAATCGTTCGAGACAGTAAAACGATTCATTTTTCAGTTCATCTCTAAGTTTCGTTCCTCTTGCATTACATACGTACACATCCATTAATTTATGGAGACGATAAAAAAAGAGGAGAACCAAACTAAAAATAAAAAGAAACAAAATGAGCTGACAAAGATCCAACAACGATAGAATCCTATGTAGTACTTGTCCTCAACAAGTTAAGCAACGGCAGCAGCAATAGCAGCAGTAACGCATTTATATCCGTTCGAAGGAAGCGCGCGAGACATTCCGCTAAATTCTGTTGTGCTTGTTTAACCGATTGTACAATGCCGAAAATGGGACTACGCGTATATCTTTAAAAAGGTTCCACGCTTTTGAGCCTTTGCAAGTTTTAGTTGTGATGCGTAAATCAAGAGAAATAAGAAAGAGAGAAAGAAAGAATACGCGAACTTTAAGAAAAACGCGCATTTAATTAATAGCATTGCTTTGTAATTTTATTTTGTAAAATTTTTCGTATCGTAGAAGCTCGTAGTTTTTTTCTTAGTTCGCGTAACTATCTCGCTCAAATCAAATTCTCTTTATCACTCTTTCTTTTTTTGTAATGTGACAGAAAATTTCCTACCCGTTTAAGTAGCGAGATAATATGTCACATATTTTTTACTGTCTATTCGTTTGTAATTGACAAGATTTTGATCTAACAAAAACCGATAAAGAAAAGAAAGAGAGAGAGAGAGCACAAAGAGAAGAAAAAAAAGAAAAAGTCCAGTGCATTTACACTGCTAATTGACAAATCGTTCCGTCGTCGCAAAACTTGCTGACTCTTCTTATTCTTCCGGAAGTATATATATATATATATATAGAAAACAAAATAGACGACTTGTAGTAATAATTTGATTAATTCCGAGATACAATTATTGTACTTGAGATGTAACAGTGTATATACATATATATATGTATGTATGTATGTATATATGTATGTATATATATTTATATATTATTGATTAAACTGTCCCAGTGCGACAGAATTTTATATTTTTATTGAAAGACCGGGGCCTAGTCTTTCACTTGTATACACACAAATGCACTTATACATATACACGTGGAAAACATGCCTAACACACAACGGGGAATACACATATACACAAATTGTTTTAGTGGGATCGAATGTGAGTTTCATAGCAGCGAGGCAGGCCTCTTTTCTTTTCACTTGTAAATAGTAAGTTATTATTATAAAGTATAAAAAGAAAAACTACAAATAGCATATATATACACATACTTATATATATGTATTATCGAAACGAAAAAAAATATATATATATATTAAAGAAAAACATATACACGAACGAATAAGGCTGCCACTAAATACATAGCTCTGGCTACGTCGAGAACCAGTGAAGCTCGACGAGTTGAGCTGATGATTGCATCGAACGCGTGACAGATTGCTGCATTAAAAAATAAACAATTTGCGGAAAGAGAGAGAGAAAAAAGAAGAGGGGAAGGTGAAATAATACTTCATTACTCGTAGTATTTTGTATATTTGTAGATAATATTTGATGCGGTTGCTCTTCCAGGCGTTTTGCTGCGCAGCATAACGTTGGATTTCATTTCATTCCTCTCTAATTTTTTCTCTCTTTTCTTCTCTCTTTCATTCTCCTCTTTTTTCTCTTTAAGAAAATTCTTAATTGTATTGTCAAGCTTAAGCTTGCTCGACTAAGGACGCAAGAAAGGACAATGCTATCAATAAAAAATAAATTTAAGGAGAAAGGAAGAAGAGACAAAATTTGTAAAAAAAAGTAAAATAAAGCATCAGCCCGATCGTACCGTACAATTTATAAATAGTCGTTGGTTAATAAAAAATTAGCGTAATTCTAATTTAATTTTAAAAAAAATATCAACCATACTTCGTATTGTACTTGGTTCCTAATTTATTATACTGTCATTATTGATCAATATTATATATATATATATATATATATATATATATATATATATAAAATTAATAATATTATAATTCATAACGGTAACAATGTCCTCTTCTTCGGTAAGGACGCACTTGTAATGTAGAAAGAAATCACAAAAAAATAATGAAAATGCGATGCGCAATTGATAAAGGGGATTGAGTGCCTTTAAAATATTGTATTCAATTTCTTATTACGGAATTTATATTTTCGCTGGAGATTTAAAAAAAAAGAAAAAAAAAGAAAGAAACGTAAGTGATAAAAGATGAAGAACCGAAATGATTATTAAAGCGAGACTATAACAATTGTTAATTCGTGTAAATTTTTTCCTTGTACATCATACCCAGAAGTAACATCTCACACAACACCAGCGGATAATTATCCTTCGAAAAAAATTTTTTATTCCAAGCATAATACTGTATTAAGCATAATATTAATATAGAATTGCTGAGAACATGTTATAATGGTACACGAGCCCCTTAATGGTTAACGAAATATATAGAATATAATGCGAAAAAAAAATTAATAATAAAACAAGAATACGTATGAATCGAATCGGCATGATAGTTTAAAAAAAAGTGCGTATGTGTATTATAGAGATTGAAAGAGCCAGAGCTTAATGTTTGTTGCGTGCTACGAATGTATGACGTGCAGAGCCAGCGGTGGCCTTTGTTTTTTCTAATCTAATGCTTTCTATTTCCTTAACTTCATCTTTAAAATAACGCTCGATTAATCGGAAGTAAAATAACAGAAACAGACTCTTCATTTACATTATCATATAACATTTATTAATAAAAAAGACACTAGCATTTTTAAGAAATGAAGCAAAAACGCTAAAACAAAAAAATATATATATAGAAAATGTTATTCAGCCTACGTGTAATAGTTGACCAACTTATGTAGACAGTGGTGGCATTTTAATACATCAGACAGCACCGTACGTAATAATATTCGCCAAAGTGAAAAAGGCGTGTCTACGAAACCAGAAATTACTTTCAATATTTAATAAACGTAAAAATTTCGTAAAAATTAAAAAAATATCTTATTTTCTCCTATCAAAACAAAAAAAAATTAATTCCTATTAATAATCGTCGGCAGATTCAATCCGAAAATTGATAATTATTTTGGTTTAGTTTAAACAAAAATTTCATTTTTTGCTCATTTCTTTTTCCTTTTTTGTTACATTTTGTCTTCTTTGCGCTTTCTGAAATAAAAAAAAATGTACATGTATTATGAAAGAAAAAACATTTGACTTTTTTCTTATCGAGAATTTTGACGTGACGGCGGATGGTTGGTACCCTGCCTGACATACTAAATTTTTCGTATTCGCGCGGTACGCTGTCCGTTGTTAATATACCAAAGAAACGATGTTGCTTAAAACTGATTTTCGCAAACCAACGAAAATAAATTATATAATGAATAAATAATTGACAAGTAAAAAATAAAAATATATTAAATTTAATATGATTTGGAATACAATACAAAATTATTAAAATATGGTTTAACTAAAATTATTACAGATTTAGTAATGTTTAACAAAACATTATTTTCGCAAAAATTGATAAATAAAGCGATGGTGAAGAAAATAAGGAAAATGACAAAGAAATTGAATATACACGAAAGCGATTAATGTATGTACATGTATTAACTTTAGCGCGCTCTGCCTATGGAAGCTTAAAAATATGTTGATTATTATTATTATTAGTTATTATTAATATTATTATCATTTTTTTTATTATTATTATATTATTATTACATTACTACTATCACATCATCATCATTATCATCGTCATCATCGTCATCATTGAGAAGAAACAGACACCTGTACTTTTGTTTCCCCCAAAATGTTTAATAGTATAAATATTGAAATATCAAAAGACGTTTGTTTTTTTTTTAATTAACCTTATATATTTACAAAACGATCTCAGTATAAAAAAAAAATAAATTGTATTATTTTTAAATATATTTTATGAACATTCGTATAAATTAAAATTAGTCTTTTTTTGATAGTGAAAAGTTAGAAATTATAAATTTCCACCACCATTGGGCATCATGCACTTTGAAGAATGAATCTAATTTATCTTTCGTAACAGGGCGAAGATCTTTATTAAACTGCCAGTTTATCACAGATCTAGCTATCTGTTCATATTTGAACTTATTAATGCATAATAAGCAAGATACAACACCCTCTTGTAAATCATCATCTGATGCTACAAATAATAAAATCGTTAATAAAATTAATATGCAATATTTATAAAAAGAATGAAGTTTTATAAAGTTGAGGAAATAAATTAAGTAATACCTGCATCAGAAGGTCCTGCATTAAGGACATCACAAAGTTGATCGATGATCTCGCCAACTTTATTATTTGGGTCAGTTCTTGGATATGAACGTATTATATTACCTATAAAAAATGAAGAGCTTATAGTTAAAAAAATAAATTATAAATAAAGTAAAAATTAGTAAGTTGATATTTTTTGAAGACGTACCGAGTAAAGTTAATGCGTCATATAATGAAGGATGAGATCGTTCTACTATCATTTGTTTCAATCCTCCATTAACAATTTTTTCAAAAGACCATGATGGTCCCATTTTTTTGCACAGTAAAATTATTGCGGTGTTAGTGCCAGGTACATTTTCTACATAGAAAATAAAGTAAAATTTAAATAAAATAATTATTAGTTTTTCCATTAAAAATAATTGAGGTCTTTACCTTTTAAATTTTTCATAAGCTCTAATTTGAAATTATTAGACATATATCCAGAGTTTGGATACTCATAAACCGTAGAAAGCAACTTCCTTAAAGTGGCAAGTTTAGGATAAGGTTTATTAACTTGTATAGTCATAATAATATGCACTATAGTTTTTATTAAAATATCTGAAAAAAATTAATAGTAATACTTGTTATAAATTGCGAACTTATATACTAATACAATAAAGTTTTTATAGAAGTTTACCATTGTTAGAATCGTGTTTTGGGAATATTTCAGGCCAGCACATTAAAGCAACATAAATAATGTTTACAGCTCGTAAGGTTAAGCAGTAAAGAGCGTCACAACAAAGAATTCGTACTTTCTCTCTGTCCTTTTTAATTTTATTTAAAACAACCAGTATCCGAAAGAGTCTCTCCACAATTTGTACCTGGAATGATGAATAAAAATTTATTTGTTATGAAATTCAGTTGTTTAATTTATTTTGCATGAATTTATGTTATTGCGTTACAAACCTGTTGTGGATTGCCAAGTTTGAAAAGCTTGAATTGAATTCCTGATATGACAATTTTACTAAATTCTGGACATGTTTTGTCTATACTTAAAATTAATGTTATAATTTTTTGTTCAGATCTAGTCATTATTGGTGCAGGTGGTGTATGCGATTTATCCATAATTTCATCTTCTAATAACTTTTCAGCCACGTATTCAATTAGAAAACTGAAAAGATATAAAGATAATTTTAATTAAAAATGTAAATAAAATATTCAAAAATATTTATATGCATGAGTATGATAATTCTAAAATGAAAGTATACAATGTTTACTTTGCTACAGCTCTTAAATCCTCTAAATTTGAAAAACTTTCTGCAACTTGTTCATTAATAGCAGTTGTCCATTCTTCTGCATTTATCAGTAATGTGAGTTTTTCTTCAACCAATCTTTCTGCAAATAATAAAGTAAAAAATATATAAATATGAATAATTATAATATTAAACAAGAGCTTATTAAAAAATAAAAAAAGATATTTACGAATTATTTGTGTTTTCGTTTTATTTATTCCACGTTTTCGAGAATTAATTGAAGATGGTGGAGAAAGTAAATATTTATTTAATGCTGATACTACAGCTGTATCTCCTAAACATGAATTAGTTTTATCGATCGCTTGTATCGACAATTGAGTATCTGTTTTTAATTTTTTCGATAAATTTTCATTTTTCAGAACAATGTGACGAGATCGTAATTCTTTAACTGGACTACCATTTTGCTCAATTTGACCTTCTTTTTTTCTTTTTCTTTGTTTTCCTGTGCATTTATTCTCAATTTTTTCACCTGTAATTAAATAACTGTTAATAAATGTAAAGTATATTATTTTATAAAATCAAATACAGTTTTTAGACATAAATTGATTTTTACCTTCTGTCAAAAGTCTTAATTCATTCTCTTCAAAAGTTTCATCCACTATAGATTCTTGTGAAGATGTTTCTAAAGCAATAAATTGATTTTTACTTTCTGTCAAAATTCCTAATTTATTCTCTTCAAAGGTTTTATCTATGTTACACTCATGTGTTAATGTTTCTGATACATTCAAATTTTGAATATTTTTTAAGTTCTTATTAGTATCATTTTCACGATTATTAATAGAATCAGAAGGTGAAGTAATAGGTAAAATTGTACATTTATTATTTTCAAATAAATTTTCTTGCTGTGATTCTTTAAAATTTACATTATTATTAATTAAACTTTTGAAAGATACTGAATCCACAGGTTGAACTGGGTTTAAAATACGTGAAATTACTGCTCTTTCCTTGCACGTTTTATCATACTCTTCCATAAGTAATGACAATTTATCCTTGGTATCCACGGTTTCTTTTTTAATGATTGATTTTGGTGGATCAACTATTGTTTTTAGTTTCTCAGCAAATTCATTATCTATATCATAATTAATACTCTTTGGTTTATGAGCTATACGTTGCTTTCCATTTAAAGGCATACTAGTAGATGAATTTTCATCTGAAACTTTTGATTTACTTGGTGATTCAATTGGTATGTTTGAATCGCCCAATGAAACAGTTTTTGTATTAAGATGACCAAAATTCCAATTTATGTTTGGTTTTATGGAGGATTCTGATTTATTAACAATCACTGTCTTTTTACTGATTTTCTTGATATTCCTTATTTTGGATAATAATTTCTTTTTTTTTATCAACTCCGTATTTTTTTGCAAATTTTGTTTCAACTTCCTGCGTCTTTTGACAGTTGGCATTTTAATATTTTTTTCTGATTCATTTGATACAGATTCATCTGATAATATAACATTAACGCTATTATGTTTATTTCGTTTAATCCCAGATGCTGAAAAGAACATGGATTCAGATGACTCTGAATGATCATCTGATAAAATGTTTTCTTTTGAAATTTCTGAAGTTTGTTCACTTATAAAATTTTGTTCTATAAATGTGTTTTTATTAATATCAAACCTATTATTATGTTCCTGAAGAGATAAATCAGTCTCTTGAATTTTATCAATATCTAGAGGAATATCTGATTTACTAACATCAGGTGTTACAATTACAGGTAATATATGAAAATTTTTAAGATCACTTTTAATAATATTGGTTTCTTTTTCTTGCTTTATGAAATTGACATCTTCAACAATCAATCTAGGCACAGGTTTTGATTCTAAGTCGAAATTAGAATTAAATGAATCATCAGAAAATGTATGCTCGTTTTCATTTTCACATTCTTTTATTTTTTCATTTATTGCAATATTTCCATCCATAAATGTATTTTCATTCTCTTCATTAATTAACTCTTTTATTATTAGATCATTTTTCCTCAACAACTGATCTTCATCTGAATTGTTATTTGTCATCTGATAAGCTGAATTATTTTTGATATTATCTTTATTGTCACTATTTAAAATTAATTCGTTTTTACATGCTTTTTCATTTTTTTTATTTATAGGTGATTCTGGCATGTTTCTTAAAACATTTTCTATAGATGTATTATGATTTGTTGTACTATCTTCCTCATTTAGCATTTTTAAAGAGTCATTAATAATTTCCTGGGGTATTAAACCTTCTATATTTATAGTTTGACTATTTACTAAATTATTCTGTACATTTATATCTTTGTTAATACTAAATTGGTCGCTTGAAACTTCAACAATTGAATTACATTTTTTAATATCTTCCTCATTTGTAATAATACTTATTGTTGGATTAGTTTCTTCAATATTTTCTTTTCTTACATCTAAATCATGCATTTTACTTACAACATCTTCTTCATGTACATCCTCACTTAAGAGGTTCATTTTTTGTACATTTTCACTACTAATTTTAACAGCTGAACTATTTGCTGTAATATTGTTATCATTTACAGCAATTAATTGCTCATTCTCTTCAATATATACTGTTCTTGAATGCAAAATATTTTTTTTGCGTACTTCATTTTCATACACTAATGGTTGAATAGGTTCAGAAATGCAAGATCTACTTGTACATTTCTCTGTAGACTTATTAATATTTACATTTTCAGAAATTGATTGACTACTTAAATATAAATTTGTTTCACTTATTTTACTAGATGTATTATGTGTAGGCTGTAAAAATGATGATAATAAATTTATAATATACATAATTTTAAAATATTTTAATAAATTTTTCTTACCGAATCTATAAATTCAATAGGTGATAAGCTTTTCTCTGATGTACTAGGACTTATTATATTAACACTAGATTTTGCATCGTAGTTTAAGACTTCAGGGTATTCAAGTATGTCCTTATTTTTTTGACTAGTAATTGTTCCTTTTTTCAAACGTCTTTTTTCTAATTTTGAAATTTTCTTCTTCTTTGGCTCTGAACAATCTTCAATTTGCCATTCATTTAGCATTGAAGTATTTTTTCTTTTTAATTTTTGTTTTTTAATATTTAAATGCTTAAACTTTTCAATTTTATTACTTTTACGTTTAGAATATTCAAAATATTTTTTGTTCGGAAATTTAACAACAAACTGAATATTTTTTGAAGAACAACAATCTTGATGACAGCAATTTTTCTGTTTTTTCTTATTTTTCATTTTTTTCATTGAAGTTTCTAATTTATCGATTTTTCGTGTTAACTTATCTATTTCCATAAATGAAGAATCATGCATATTCACACTTACTTCTGAAGGTCTTTTAAAATCTTTCTCATAGTTAAGAGGTTGATTAAAATTCTTAAAATTCTCATTTTCTTTTATTAGAATGTTATTTGAACTCGATTTATAACCAGCAGTAGATTTAATTTTGTCTGTTTAAAATGAGAAAATAATAATATAAATCTAATCAACAAAATATTATATATATGCAAACTATTAAATTTAATTTACTTGATTTTGAAGGAGATAAATCTGCAGATAATAATGGAGGACTATGAGTCATAATTTGAAGAATTTGTGGTATTGGTGCTGGAATTATTTCAATTTTACATTTCGTACAATAAAAAGGAAATGGTTCTTTACTAACTTTACATTTTTCATCAGTTAGCACACTTTTATCTTTCATAACAGGCTTTTGTTTTATAGGGTCAGTATTTACTGATATATTTTTCATTTCAGGATCTAAAAAAAATTATTATATTAAACAAATGATTGTGATTATGAGATATATTAAATCACTTACAAAGTGTTTGACAAGCTTGTTGCTTCATCTGTGAACTAGATTTTTTTTCAACAATTTTTGTTACTTTGACAGGTTTGACATCCTGCTGTAAAAGTTTATTTTCCACTGGAATGAAAAAAAGGTTATTATTTTTGTGATTTATACATGAAAAAATAAAAAATTTTTTCTTTTTGCAATAAGTTATATACCTTTTAATGATTCAACTTCTTCTTCCATTTCTTTAATTTTAAAACCTAATTGATTTATGTGTTTTTCATTTTCATCCAATTTAACTTTTTGTTTATTATTAATATCTTTGTATTTTTCAATAGATTTTGTCTGTTCTTCATTTCTCTATTAAAATTAAACGTAAACAATTATTATCACAATATACTTTAAAAAATTATATTTATAAAAATTAAATAAAAACTTACCATTTCTAAATGCGCAATTTTTTCCATTGAAATATTATGTTTATTTACAATATCTTGTTTCTCACTTCTTGCCTGAGCAAGTTCTTCTTTTAAATTATTATATTCTTTTATTTTATCATTATATTGTTTTATTAAAGCACTAAAAATACAAATGAAGTTTTAAAATAAAAAATAAAATTAATTGCTGTTAATATTAAATAATGCAATCACAACTTACTGTGTATTAGTTATTTTTTTCTTGATTAACGATATTGTATCTTTATAAGTTACTATACTTTTATCAATTTTTTGGTCATCTTCCTAAAATAGTTAAATATATATTTTTTATTCATATTACAAACCATAACCTCGACATCGGTATATAAACAAAAGTAATTGCTACTTACAGGTGATTGAGAATCGTCTTCATCTTTAACGATATTGCCATCGTTTGGATCCATTTTTATTTATTTGTTAAAATAAAATACTTTTTTATTTTAAAAAGTATATTTTGTTATCCATTAAAAACTAATTTTTTGTTTATAACCTATATAACGTAATGTGCGGTACCGCAATCTACAGTCGGCAACAACCTCGCCGCCTCGTGTTCTCGTATATTAGTTCTTTGTTTTCAAATAAATATTTTTATTTTCTATGAAAACGGCAAAAAGTTACACGCATGCGTATAGCAGATAATAAATTTAAATTCTAAAAAAATGCCCTTAAGGAAACACATTATTAAAGTATTTTAGAAAGTCACAAAAATAAATAGAATATTTTTGTAGATATGCATTCAACAAAACTTGAATGAAGTACTCATAATTCGACTTACATTAAAATTATAGTAAATAATTTAAAATATTCACAAATACTTCGATTTTTTATTCATTTAAAAATTTTATAATAAATTATAAAACTTCAACAACTAATCAACAAGTTGATGTTTAAAAAAAATGAATGTTGTATATACTACGCTACAACGCTACGAATGACATTGTTTATTTATATATGATTATTTTTTCGGAGCGGAGTTCAGAGAAATCTTAAAATTCACTGTATAGCGTCGCTAGTGTTTCTAACTCACTTATGCGGTATGCTTTAGGTTATCTTTCTTTTTTAATATATTTTATAAAATATAATATATAATAAGTCATTTTTAGTTTTTGATATTGCATAAAAAAATGACATTAGCAACTGGAGCAGCACAGGTAAACTTAAATTAATGTTTATTTGTTCAATCCATATTTTTTATTAATTCAGTACTTAAAAATTTGTAGCTAATAAAATATAAGAATTTATAACCTTAAAAATTACTCTAATTTATTTTAAATCAGTATAATAGACTGTATCGTTTCATCAGACCAAGTCGATGGACAGCAGGTATAGGTGCTGAATTACCAGAAGAATATAAAAAATTTTGGAAAGAATGGAAATTAACTGAACCTACTCCAGTTTATTGGGTACCAAGAGAAGAAAAATATGAAAGAAATCAATATGGAGAAGTGTAATTATTAATAATTAAATATATTGCTTATTATACAGAACTATATATTTTTATGACTTTTTTAGGAAACCAGTACAAAATCGTCATATTCCACTTAAATATCCAAAAGAACTTGATAAAGGTATTTGGGGTGGAGAAGCTATTGTACAAGGTTTTATTAAAAAATCAAAATATCATCGTAGATATCCACGTTATTGGGTACCTATGCTTCAGAAATCGATTGTGTACAGTGAAATACTTGATAAATATATGCGAACAACTGTCACTGAGCGTACTCTAGACTTGATACATAAAAATTATGGATTTGATCATTATTTATTAAAAGTAAAATTTTTTATGGTTTAAAAATTTATTGATATTTTGAATGAAAATTATTCATATGTTCTGAATTTTCTAGACTCCAGCATGTGATTTAAGATCATTACTTGCCCTTCACCTAAAACGACAAATGCTTCTAAGTCTTGCTGATAAAACATTGTATCCTGATGATCCTATTAAACGTGATGAGATATATGATAAATATAAACATTACTTAGACAATGTAAATGATTTAATTTTAATTTGTTTTAAAACTAATTTCAACTGTTAATAATTCTATTCTTCATATTTTTACAGTTTACAAGAACTGAGATAGAATGGTATGGACTTTCATGGAAAGAAGCATGCGATAAACATATTCGAATAAAAAAAGATAGTTATAACCCTATACCTTTAAAAGTTAAATATAGAGAAGAATTAATTAATGAACTCAAAGCAGAAAAATTCGAAACCAAAAGTGATGAATCTAAAATTGATGAAGATGATGGATCTACAAGGTTTGTTAAAGTTTATCATATTACTCAAATAATATTTCTAGAAGACTAATCAATTATTTAATTAGCTCTAGATCATGGGTATCGCGAATCAATCCATTCAGTAGTAGAAGTTCAACAAAGCCTGAAAAGAACTAAAATTTTGTTATGTTTGTAAATAGAATAATATTTGGAAGAAATAAAAATTATATACATAAGACTAATAAGTGTATATTCTTCTAAATGTTTATGTCAACAATGAAAATGTATGAATGTATTATACAATTTTTTGAATATAAATTTTGATGCTAGAAAATTGAGAATCTTGCTGTAATAACACAGCAGATTGTTTTTTCAAGCCCAACTGATTATAAAACTATTATTATATTTCAACATCAAAAAATAATTAATAATAAAACAATATTCAAGTTAACTACTACTTGATCATAAATGATATTAATTATTAAGATATTGAGCACTCCAATTCTCCATCTTTTGGTAAACAATTCAAAAGACTAGCAACTGCTCTGGTTATATATGTCATTGTTCCATAACTACCACTTGGTGCTGAATCATAAAAGTGCTGACAAACATAAGCTGCTCCTCCACATAACAATGTACCCATAGCTGTAGTTTCTCTTTGTTCTTTTGGTTTAGCGCAACAAAGAGTAGCATCTCCATCGATTTTCATCTAAATATAAAAAAAATTCGTTTCAATAAAATATTAAAAACAGGATTACTGAATTATATTTTATCACAAACCTGATCTTCTAAAAATATGGCATTTGCTTTATGTACCAAATGTTCCACAGCTATTAAACCACCTAAAGAAGGAGCAATATTGTGTTCTGTAACAAGTGTTAACACCATCAATGCCTCAACAACAAGTTGCCGATACTCTGGTTGAGGTATGGTATTTAAAACAGTCTCAACAGCAAGTGCAAATTTCAGCTCTCCAGGTGTCATTTCCTGGGTGAGATTTTGTGCGAGTATTCTACCTTCAATCGCCAATCCTTGACACTAAAATTAAAAGGCAAAATGTTATTTTAAAGAAGAAATAAATAAAAAAGAAATGTTTACGAACTCTTTCAAGAACATGCCAAACACGAGGATAAAAATCACGAGGTACGCGATTTAATGCTCCATCTAACCGTCTTCTTCTTAACCATTGACCTTGTCTGTCAGGCTCCATTTCAGAATTTTCTTGATCTGCATTTAAGAAGCCTCCGATTTGTGACTTCTAGAATTTAAAATAAATGATATATTAATTAAAATAATTGTATCTACTTTTACATTTATTAAAAAAGAAAAAAAAGTATACCTTGCTAACGCGACTAGACTTGCAACTAATCACTGAAAAGTTACCACGACCAACTGAAAAAATTATTTTATTTCAATCAATATAAATAATAGTTTAATAATATTATAAATTTCATTAAAATTTATGAAATTTATTTTAAAATAAGAAATGAATTATTAATTCTTACCGCTACTTATAGCAAATTCTTTGCCGCTCATAATATGATGTAACAAATTTTTCATTTCAAATGGCGAAAGATTAAGCAGATGTTCCGAAGCTTCTTCACCGCTACAAATAAGTGTTCTTGACAGTTCAGTAGCCATTACTTGTATAATTAATCCTACTCTTAATCTTAACATTTCATGGAATAACTGTGGCTCTGTTCTAATAAACATTGCCAAATAAACAAGTAACTCTTGTGTAAGCATAGCGGTAGATTCGTCATCACCATAAGCTTGATGAATTAATGAACGCAGCTCGTTTTCTGGTAATGGAGCAACAATTGTATGTTCATTAGCTGGTGGCATACCGACTGTCACTTGTTTCTGGCGTACAAGCAAATCAGTTACAGCTTTCGCTAAATCTTCTACGCGTTTGCCCAGCATACCCGCCGTGTGTCGTACGATACCCCACATTTTTTGTTGACAAGCTTTCTCATATAATCCTTTCAATAAATCTTTTACTAAAACTGGATGATTGTTTTCAATCATACCTGTGTTGAAGTGCAAACCTTGAGAGTCAACCTGTAACATAAAAGAAAAAGAACAATTATATAAAAATGTTTAACTTCAATTTGCGGAAATTTCCTTCCAAAATTATTTTTAATTATATTTTTTTTAAATTTTACTTTAACCCTTTCAGAACCAATGTACATTTTACAATGTACATTGAAATTTTTTGTTTTTTTTGAAATTGTGCAAAAGTGGTTTCAAATTTTGTAAAAAAAAATATGTATATTAGATTGAAGTGGACTATTTCCAATCTTAAACTGAGAGCCTAAGTTATTATATCTTTGATAGAAACTGAGAAAACTTGAAAAGAAAAAAAAAATTGCAAAAATTGCTTAATAAATGAACACTTATCATCGCTAAATGGTTCCCATATGGAAAAAATTTTTAGATATAATTGTAAATAACTGTTAATAACTGTAAATAAATGTAAATAAATGTAAATAATTGTAAATAACTGTAGAAAAGTGTTGAAAAATGTGGGAATTGAGACATAAATAACAGTTGTTTACAATTATTTACAATTATTTACTGTTATTTACATTTATTTACAGTTATTTACACTTATTAACTGTTAATTACACTTATTTGCAGTTATTTATATTTATTTACAGTTATTTACATTTATTCACTTTTTTCACAATTATTTACAGTTATTTACGATTATTTATAGTTTTTTACAATTATTTGCAGTTATTTACATTTTCGAAAATTATCACAAATTTATTCAATAATTTTATATATAGGCGAAAATTTTTAAAAATGTGAATAACTGTAAATAATTGTAAAAAACTATGGAAAATTGTAAATAGTTGTAAATAATTATAAATAACTGTAAATAACTGTAAAAAACTGTAAATAACTGTAAATAACTATAAATAATTATAAATAATTATTAATAACATGAAATTATCCACTAATTCTAAAATTTTTGAAAATGTTAACAACTGTAAATAATTATGAATAACTGTAAATAATTATGAATAATTGTAAATAACTATAAAAAACTGTAAATAATTGTAAATAATTGTAAATAACTGTAAATAACAGTTAATAACAGTAAATAACTGTAAATAACTGTAAATAATAGTAATTAATAATAAATAATAGTAAATAACTGTAAATAACTATTATTTATGTCTCAATTCCTACATTTTTTAACAGTTATTTACAATTATTTACTATTATTTACAGTTTTTCACATAAATTATTTCCATATGGGTTATCAGAACTTTTCATGATGAAATAAAAATTCCGTTCTAAAAGGGTTAATTTTTTTTAGGATTTTTCATTATTTATGTAATAAAAATCAATTATTGAATGAATAAAAGGATTTTAGCTTTTATTTTTCATATTTTCTGCTCGTTTTTTATGAATTATTAAATTTACTTTCCTAAATTATTGCATAAAAAAATTAAATATAAAAAAATAAAGAAAAATACTTGCCAAATATTGCAGAATATCGCCTTGTTCTTCCAAGCTTTCAGTTTCCCTCAACATAGCCATTAATTCTTCAACCTCGGTATCTGCATACTGAGTTTCCGAATTCATTCTATGCCTACCACTTAGTTTTGGTGAGTGTGCTTTCCACGGCAGAATTTCTTCAGTTGGTGATGGTGTGCGGTCTGTAGATACAGAACCAACTGTCGATGTTGGCGTAAGAGTTGTATCGGTAACTTTAATGAAAGGATTGGCTGAAAGTACTGCCGAAGGTCTTCGGTCTTCTCCAGCCATGCCCAATATTTCCGCTAAATAAATATTTTTCTTATTATTTATAAAAAATTAAAATGGGATGGTATTTTTTATAACAAAAAATCACAATGACACCACAATGAAAAAGAAAAATCATGCTGTTAGGTTGATTAACTTACGTTCATTAAGTACAATAGGAATTTCCGCTGCTGTATGGATTAGTATGATATTCAGTTTTAATATTCCTCTCGATGATAAACATCATGCAAACAAATACACAACATGACATTTATACAACTTAAAAATCATCACATCAATTTTTTTTCTTTTTTTTTACATAATACGTACGTTCAACTGCTATTGATCTTGTTTTTTTAATTGCACCCTTTACTGACATCCTACGCCTAACATTTCGTCCACTGTGTGCTACTGGTCTATTCAATAAACTTGTGCGTAATGGAAAAGCTTTCATTAAGTGTTCGTCTAAATATTGTTGTACCTAAAATATTTATATTTTATTTAAAGATTATTTTGTAAAATTTGATTTAAAAAATTGAATTGTTTTAATAAAACCTGAGTATTTAATCTATCTGGACGACCATCTTCAGCACTTCCTAAGAAACTTAAATTTGTGATACAAGAAGTGCTTAAGAAATCTTGCAAATTTCCTAATGATACACGAGTTCCATTGATGTAACCACTTTTCAATTTTTTCATTGTTGTAATCATTGCTAACGGGATTTTGCCTTGATCTAAAATAATCAAAAATCAGATGTGAGATGAAAAAATTTTAATGTATTTCACGAACAAGAAAATGTTTTGATGGTTTATGCAATGATCATGATTGTGCTGAAACGTAAAATTCTTTCAAAAGCAATATTAAAAATTAAATCAAAATTAACATAAAATGGCTTTGTAAACTTTACTTCATATAAAATGATGTGCGCAATATTAAGGATTCATTTACTTGATTAGTGCAACAATATTTGAAAATGATTTAAAAATTTTTCAAGATTATAAAAGTATTTCATTTTGTAATTATGCTGTTAAAGAATTAATCTTTCTGAACTTTCATTTATCTTTTACTAGCTTATTTTTTATATTTATTATCGTTAAAAAAATGTACAGCAATAGATTAAAATTGAAATCGGTATTTAATAGATATAATATAAAAATGCAAGAATTTTTAAATTAAAATTTTTTTTTTTAGTACATATATTAACTAACTTTAACAAACTTTTGCAATGTTTAAAATGAAATATATTTAAACTTGTAAAATCTTTAACTAGTTAATAAAAGAATTGATTTTAATTCAGTTCGCATGTATAATAATAATAATAATAATAATAATAATAATAAATAAAAATAAGTTTAGTTAGAAATAAAAATTAAAATATGAAAATTGATTAAAAAAAGTAAAAATCGTAAAGAATCTTGTGTCATTAGAATATTGGAAAAAAGCTCTTGATTTAGCAGGCAGTCCTACCTAAGTAGCTGCTAGTAGCAACGAGAGTTACGGTCGGCCTGCCGAGCATTTGTTTCCAGTTGATGGTGAGGAAAGCCAAGTTTGTTGTAAACGTATCGGCGAGGAAGGCCGCATTATTTGACGTATAGTAGTCCTCGACATCAAGGTTCTATTTACATGCAACATACGCACACACAAAAAAAGATCACAAAAAATAACAAAGTTAGAATTGTTAATAGTTAAATGATTTAATTGAATTATGAGGACTATCAAGTCAAATTCGTTTATTTTTTTTTTATTTGTCGTCTCATTATTTTTCCCTATGCCACTCACACTGTTGTCGTGATAATGAGTTATTTTAATTATTTTTTTAATCATTAACAGTAGAATATTTACTGCTTTTAGAGAATTTCCGACTTAGCACAAGGTAAAACAAGGACAAAACGCACACATGCTTGGTTAAATAAAAAAATTTGGGAGTAGTATTGTGGTCATTTAATGATGATAATTTGGCTGACAGGTAATAAAAGACTCGCTACTTCTAAAAGCCATATTTATTATGGCTCGCTAAATTTAATAGAAAATTAATTTTATTAATATAAAACTAGATTTTACGTTTTATTGAAAAACAAAACTGGTAATTAAGCGAAAATCAAACGAGCTGGTTAATAATAAGAATCAAAAAAGAAGGAACCTCGAGCTTTTATGGCTTTTAGATTTTGCTTTTACTATACCTAGATGTACATTCTTGAGGGGCATGACGACAAGTGGTCGGCCTAACATATTCTGCCAGCTAGACTTTAAGAAATTAATTTCCCCTTTGAATATGTCAATCATGAGTTCATAGTCCGAAGCGATGTAGAAGCGGGTCATGTCTGTCAACTGAATTTCACGAAATAACAAGAAATGCAATAATATATTGTATATATATACATACATTAGAAGCTTCAGGGTCATTGAAAAAGAACGGTCTGTATAAAGAACTCGAGTTGTTATATTACGTTAAATGAACAAAAATCACTTACCTGTGGAGTAAAAGCAAAGATTTTGTCGTGCAATGAATAAAGTTTACTAGTACTCAGTATGCCCACATCTCTAGATTTACGTCCAGATAAACCCAATTTCTTGTTTCGTCCTAAAGAAATAAGTTTTTTTTTTAAATTTGTCAAATAATTTTTTTAATATATTTACATACCTAAATAAGTATATAAATGACTAAGAACTTTAGCAGGTTGAACTTCAATGGGAGCAACTTCTGCTATGGTTTGTACATGGATGTCATGTTGTGCGATTTTTTCTCTAATCTCATTGTCTTCGGCTAAAATAACAACTTGTACAACAACATCTGGTTTTTTCTCACTGCATAAACGCCGATTTAAAGGATCAAGTTCTCCCACAGCCAAAAATCCCTTAATATCAGATACTTTAATAAGTGAACTATTAATATAGTTATGGTATACGTTAATTTAAATATACTTACTTCTTGAAGTAATTTACCTAAAATATACAAAGATTGAGCCCACATAAATGGTGTTCTACCCAAAGCTTCTCTATCTTGACTTCCAGGCTCAGCATATTCAGCAGAAACATTTGATGGTGAAACAGCATAAAGCTCAGGTACTAATCTTATTCCTTCTTCACTTTTCACAGTAATACTTTCCAATAGTTTTGCATAATAACTTATTTGTTCCTGATTGCCTTGAAAACAGTAATCTAAAATTAAATAACAAAAGAATAAAGGCCATTCACACTCAATATTTTCAAACATCCTCAATTCCCATGGTTCATAATACAATCTGAAATTTAAATAAAAGATGTTTAGATAAATTTTTGCCTTATTAGATATTAAAAAAAATTAATAAAAGTAACCTATTAGGATCTTCCTTAGGTGTCCTGTAACCATCTCTTAAAAATCTTTTACAACCAAATCTTCCTTGTAATTTTTTTGTTATTGCTTCTCTTGTTTGTTGAATGAGATTAGGCTCATCAACTGCAAAAGCAGGAAAACTAATTATAGCTAAAAGACCACTATCAAGTTCTTTGGAATTAGATTCTCTAGGAAGCATTGATTGTAAAACAGCTTGACATTTTTGTGCTTCATCAGCTAAAACATGAATTACCGATGTTGGGCCACCTCTTGCTCCAAATAAATCCAATTCATTCATAGCTTCCATAGCAGCTTTAGCCATACCAATACTACTTGCATTTAATTCTGGTAATCCATGATTTGTCTTGTCGCCTCTCTCCCAAATTCCATAATCAGGAGTACAATAGGCTGATTCAATATAGAAAACTAAATTTTGAATGAATGCTACCTACAATTGAAATTATTAGAATATCAGTATTTTACTGAAATATTTATTATTTTATAGAATAAACTTTTGAAATCTTACTTCATCTAAGTTGAACACTATTTGAAGACCAGACGCAGTCATTTGTGCTAAAATTAATAAGTAAAGTGAAATAGAATCAATTTGTAAATGACCCCACTCACTATCACCCACTACAGTTTGACCAGTTACAGAACTATATTTAGCATGTAATGCATCTAAGGGATTTTGTGTGGATTTGAATTTCTCAACTTTCTCTTTTTGCTGCATCATAGCCATTAATAATCCTCTCATAAGTTTAACGCAACTTTGTTCTAATTCATATGTTTTAGCTCTGTCTTCATCGGCATCGGCTGTCTTCTTGTAAGCCATCGATAATCCCCATACAGCCAATATTGTATAAACGTTATCGCGAATCCATGCATGATTATTGTCACGACTGGCTGGGAATAATCCAGTAACAGGATTCTGATGGTCCATAATAATTTTGTGAACTATTCGTTGATAATAGTCCAAACGGACACCAGAATTGCTTCTGGTCCTCATTTTGTTGTTTTAATTTACAATTCTAGAGAAAAAATTAAGTTATTGCGTTCATTTATGATAAACTGTTACTGTCAATTTAAATTTCTATTTTTAATTTTGAAACAATGCAACAAGTTAAAACTCTTAGGTTAGGCACATACCTTTTCTTAATAAAATTTTAATGAAGACGCCGATGTATTCTTTTGTCAAATACAAATATAAATCGAAACTAAGGATTTCATAATTTTTTCTCGTCGTGTTGAAATTATTTAAAAATCACTTCTCTTTTATTATTTGACCATCAGATACATGTGTATGTATACATTGTATTATTGAAGCAATGTGAAACGAATGTCAAATTAATCCTGTTTTACCGACCTTAATTTCAAAACAATTAAATTATTATTATATATTATATATGTATAGGTATCTCAAGAATAAAATTTTCAAAAGCTCTGTTGATAAATAAATTAAAAATCGTTAAAACTTCTGCTACCATTTATAGATTGTTAGTATTTAAAACAATTTAACGACGTTTATAATTAAAAAAATTCTTTAGCGAAAAAAATAACTGTTTAGTCTATTTATAGGAATGCAAAACATCAACGCTATATAATAGAAAGTTCGAAATATAAGTACATATGTACTTGTAGATCCAACCAGATATTCTATTGGATTGGAGGCATTTTGCAAGTGGCGAGTAGTATAGCGGTAGCGACGTTTCTACTTAGTATGTTCGCGAGTTCACCAACGAATACCGTTTTCTTTTGTACATTTCAAGATTGATTCTTTTTTTATTTGGAAAATTTTAAGTTTCTTATTTTGTTTAGCAATGGAACAAACATATAAGAGGAGGCTGTGATAAGATAAGAACGTGTTATAATGTTTTATTTTCTTTTATTTGCCAAGAGTGCATTTTGCATTTATACTGTTTGTTAGAATAACATAGCCCCTTTAACCGATTGATGCTTTTTTTTGCATTTCAATTTAAAATCATAGAATAGAGAAAATGTTAAAAATTTTTGCATTTATAATTTTTTCTTGCCTTTTGTGTAATTGTGCAATTGGTGCTGTAACAGAAACTAAAGAAAAAGTTTATTACCCATTAAACACAACAGCTGCTGTTGAAACTGACCATGTTTCGAAAGATGTAAGTTATCAATATAAGAGAGTTCTTTATATTCGTTATTAATTATTATTGATTGTTATTTTGAATTTTTTTAGAACTTTTCCAAAATTGTAATGGAAGGTCAACCACCTTCTGAATCTATAAAACTCAACTCTCCGAGAGACAGTTCAACGAAAGAAATCAGAAAAAAAGAAAGCAAGACTGTGCCAAAGAAAGGTGTTTTAAATACATCTAGTGAAAAAACAGACCATTATAATAATTCTACAGTTAATACTCCACTAGGGAAACTTGTGTTAGGAAAAACAAATGAATCGACTATTGTGTCCGAGTCTAATAAACTTTCTTCTACATCTGTAATTGTATCAAGTACACAAAAATCAAGTGCAGTACATATTGAGCCAGCACCTGTGCACGAAGTGTCACAAAAACCAGACATAGTTACAAATGACACAGTATCACCAAAACCTGTAAAAAAACCAAAGCCTAAACCTCTAGTAACAATTGGTGGAAAGGAAGCTGATGAACCAATACCAGCTTCTCCAACTAATAAATCACCTCTTGGTATGCCAAGAAAAATTGATTACATTGTGCCTGTTGTTATTACAATTACAGCATTACCTTTATTAGCTGTCACATTTTACATGCTGTATAAAAGAGGTAGAGATTATTGGGACAAAAGACATTATCGAAGAATGGACTTCTTGATTGACGGGATGTACAATGAATAGTTTGTTAGATTTTTATACAAAATTTATTTTTATTAAAAAAAAACAAGCAATTTTTATACAATTTACATGTTTCAGTGTGCAAAGCAAATTGTTTTTTATGCAATTGTGCCATTGAACATAAATATTGAGATTAAATCATTCTTAACATTGTAAATACTGAAATTTTTTATTTCTATTATAGTTTATCTTATGAAAAATTTGTAAAAAATGTTGATTACAAATTCCAAATACTTGAAAACATGAACAATGCAATAAATTCTTTTGATAAGAATTAAATAAAAAATCATTAATTAAAATTGTTTAATAGCAAATTACATGTGTATAAATATTGAGATTTATTTTTTATATAAAAATTAAAGAATATAAAGCACATGCATTTAATCTAATGTTATATTTTAATTTTTCAACAGTGATGCTATATGCCTTACAGAAATTAAAAATTTTACACGTATCAATGAAATATCTTACTTGATAATAATCATGATCTTTTATACCATTTAATTAGTCTTAAGAAATGTTAGAACAAAAATATAAATTTTAGAAATTTATATATGTTATTTTATCTAAATTTATTAATTTTTTAGAATAAGCATAAAAAAATTTATAAGATATATATCATTTTGTTAAATAAACTAATAAAGAAAATGCAAAAAAAAATCTATTTAAAAATTTTATAGTCATTTCTGATGTAATAACATATTGGTTACAGATTTAGTCATAAAAAATGTTTTATTTAAGATTGGGTTTGATTAACAATCATCAACTTTTTCTTTTTTATTAATTCTTTATTCTCTATTTGAAAATCATAATGCTTTGGGCAAAATACAAAATGTAAATAATAATGACAAATGATTCAAACTTATAAAAATTTAAATAATTAAAGTTATTTTGTGAAGAATATATACTTTTAAATGTAATTAGCTATCAAATTTTCTAATTGTGATGTTAACGCTATATTAGTGCTAATTAATTTCACAATCAATATTGACTATGTGTACAATAATTTATAATTATTGTTAAATTATTGTAAATTTATTGTGGTCTTTTTCCTTCAAGCCTTAAAAAAAAACTAGTAGAAAACTCAGAATGTTTTATAATTAAATTATGCGTAAAACATAGGAGACCATATATCAAGTTTTAAGTTTATTTAATATAAATGGAATGATAGAAGGTCTGTAAGAAAACATTTTTTCACATTAGTAGAATTTGGAGTTATAAAAATAGTAAATTAAAAAAAATTAGCAACATTGCCATAAATTCTTATAACAGCAAAATTTATATTTCTTGTTTTAGCATATTATTCCTTTATTGTGTTGTAAAATATATATAGATAGATTTTTTTTATAAAAAATTGGTATTTTTTTTTGGAAATGAAATAAATTTACATTTCGCTTTATAAAAAATGGGATTTCTAAAAAGATGGATTCCATCTGCGAAGGACACTTTACCAAAAAAATAAGTATAAACAATACAAGAAATATAGAAAACTTAATAAGAAATAATTCTAAATATTGTAAAGAAATTTTTAAAAATGTTTGTACAGTTCCTAGTAGAAAAATATAAAATATATGGCAACGTTCATGATAGTACAGTCGAGTTTTTTTCGTACATACGTCGCTTCGTCCAATAAATTTTTTTATTTTTTTCATCGGCGATTTAATATGTGTTGTATGCCCATTAGGTATGCGTGAAAAAATTGTATATCACAATTCAAAAAATTTAACCCGTTTCGCGGTATCATTAAATACATACATTATTTTAATGTAATAAGAAGAGAAAAGCAAATAATTATTTTTTTCCTTATTCGCAATCGTCTTCCAATATCATTGACCATGTATAAATATTATTCGTATATTGCTTAAATTTTAATTAGTTTGTGACACCACTTAATTTTCAATTATATCGTGTGTTATACTTGAATTGGAAAATTTTCAAATTTTATAACATATTTTAGAAATTAACTAAAATAAATCCGTATGATAAAAATTTGGTATTCTCTGATATCACAATAAATTTTTACACGGCCATAATTTGTAAATATCACTTCTTTTTCTTTTAAATTAAAGCATTAAATACCATTATAAACAGCACAAAAGAAAAAAAAAGTTCTGCGTTGCAATCTAATTATACTAATTGACAAAACCTCATTCAGACAAAGATAAAAAAAGGACATTACTCCTATTTAAAAAAAGGCAAAAAAAAAAATACATTGTCGTTTTTTTCCTTTTTTTTTAGTGTAATAGCAAAAGTTTAAAGATAGTTGGTCAGTGACGGCATATCTGTTTAGCAGCATCAGCAGGAAAACTCTTGTCTTTTTTAGTTGTACCATCACCATTATCAGGAATAGTTTCACGTGCTGGTGATAGACTCAACAGCATCATATGACGATCGTAAGCCTTAGATTTACGGAACATACTATCCGTACCGTGCAAACGATCCAGCACGCCTAATACACCGAAGCATTGATTAAATCTAAAAAAATAAAATTGCTTTGTTAATTTTTATTTTAACTATATAATCATTTTAATGTTTATATTCATTTTATTCACAATAACATGATTCACTAAAAAAATTATTATTTTGACGTTGTATTAAAACGTACTAAAAACTAATTATTATAGAAAATATTAAAAAATTTAAATTTAATTTATTAATTTATTACTGTCAATAGTTTTTATCCTTTAATATATTAATTGTTATAATAAAAATAAAAACTTATAGTGGTAAAAATTAAAAATTTCACTAAAAAATATAGTAATTCAGATATTGTCCAAATTTGATATATTGTAAAAATAAAAATTTGTAAAATTAATTTATAATTGCAACACTGAAATATTACAAGAAATATCAAATAAATGAGCGTTTTACCAACTTTTTTTACGATCTTAAATACTTTCACTTGTGTAATCTTAATCTTTTTATTTCAGTTTTTACCTTAGTTTTAAACAAAATTAAAGATATTTTCACTTGTGAAAGTCTTAAAAATAGTAATTGAAATATCAATCAAACAAATATAAAATGATCTTAGTTGTAAATATCAATGAAACAAATATAAAGATTGCAAAAATTTTTTAAATTAAAAAGGTCTTAGTTGTAATTGACTTTATGATTCATCAAATTATAATTTAAACTTTTTAAAAGGTCGTGGATTAGCTTGAAATGATAGTAGTCACATGAGAATCAATTCAAACAAGTAAATCAGATGAGCCTATAAAATTAAATGTAGTTGAAAAAAAACAAGACAAAAATGTAAAAAATCTTTGAATATATATTTATTTCAATAATTATGAGAAAATCGAGCCATTTGGCAATCTTTTTTATTTTTTAAAATATATAAAAAAAATAATACTGAATATATTTGATATTTTTAAAATCCTTTTTTATAAACGGAAAATTATCCAAAACAATGAGATATGCGTAATAATGCATTGATAATTTAATTATATAAGTAAAAAATATGTAAAGCTTTATTATGAAAAAATTCAATGTTTATGAAATGATAATCATATCGTAAAAGTAATAATCAAGTCATTAATTTTCCATGAAACTTAAATCAAATGAATTATTGGCATACTTACATCTATTTGTCATTTATATTGTATATAAAATGATAACAATAATCGCTATTAAATGAGAGCTCATATAATAGCTAAAAAAATATCTGAGGTAATTAACTATAATTAAATGCAATAACGACTTTAAGAATTAACTGTTTGATATAATTTTTAAAAAAATTTAAACTGACAATTTTATTAAATGTAAAAATGTTTATGACTTTTTATATTGATTTTTGTGATTTATGTTTTATTTAAAAGAAATACGTTGAAATTATCTAAACATAAATTTTGTGATTTTAGATCTGAAAATCGTGAACTTAGAATGAAACAGCATTTTTTACCATGTAGATCGTAATATTCAGCCTATATCGTGTTGTTTTTTAAGACCGTCAACAGTTTTTACTCATTTAATATTCATTAAAACATGATTAATGGTTATTTTAAATAAACCTTTTTTTTAACTTTTTAACAAAAAGTAACACATACAATACTTGTCAAGTACTCGAATGATTAATTAAAACTTTAAGACGAATTTTTTTAAAATTATTAAATTAATATAATATACTTTCTGAAACGTTGATTTAATGTAATAATGAATATTCTTTTTCAAATATAACTTTAAAATATAGTTAATTAAATTATTAATTTCTTTTTCCTATTATTGAAAAATAAAAATATTATTGGCAACGAAGTTTTATTTGACTCCGTATTGACTTTTTTATAATTAGAAAAATATCAGATGGAGTAATTTCGAAAAATGTCTATCAAAAGAAAGTAAAAAACTATGTGTCGATTAGTAAAAATATCTTCTATACTGCAAGTATATAAAAAGCAATCCATGAATATTAAAAATAAAAAAGGAAGAAAGATACTTACTTCAAATGATGAAAATCGTGTGCCTCGGGCGACGGGAAGAAAGGCAGATGATAACCCGAATGAGCATTGAGGGTCGATAATATCGCCAAAGAGAACCATAACCAAGCGGTAGCAACATGAGATCCAAGTAAAAATACCCCCAAAAACGGTGGTACCAAATTCGAGCCAATATGTTCCAATGGATGACAGTAAATGGCAGTTACTGCAATCGGCGCGGTCCATTGATGATGTTGTTTGTGTATATATTTGTACAAAAAACGATTGTGAAGCAAACGATGACTATAATAAAAGCCAATTTCTTCGCAGAGTATGTGGAAGGCAATTTGTGCAAGGAAGCAATGGAATGTTGGTAACTTTTGTAATGGTGGGAAACCTCGCCATTGCATTATTCTATAAGCGCAATAAATTAACGGTAAACCAACGACTATTTGATTAAATAATACTTGACCAATAACGCGTAATAAGTCTATTTTTGATACTGGTTCGTTTGTGCCTGGTTGAATTTTGTAACGACGCAGTGCCGCCGGCTTATTTGTCACGTCCATAAATGTGTAAATACCACCGACTAGCCAGTAAACCAGGAACGTCAGCACCGTTGAACCTAACAAAAATATTACACGTTTCGTTAATTTTTTTTTATGCTAATTAATTATGTATGTTAAATTCATCTAATTTTACAATCATATTAATCAGAACTTATCTAACAAATGTTGAAATAATTCGAAAATGCTTTAAAATGGACTTTAGTGACGATTTAAAAGAAACTTTCACTGCTAATGGTTAATTATATAATATTTTTACTATAAAAAAATTCACATACTGTCAGTCAACACGTTTGTATAAAAAAATTTACACATAAATTTCCACCATATAAAGTGGAAACTTTATTGATATTCTTATACAAGCGCTCATTTGTAATTCAATCAATTTTTTTCTATTTAAGAATTTCAATTCCATTTTAGAGATTATCTAACTGATTCAATAAATTTGACAAATTCAACTGATTTATAATTTTTAAAGTTTCTCTGACATATGCGAATTGGTTAATTTGAAAATATTTATGTGTTTATACAATCCTTATGGATGGGAACGGAGTTTCCGTTTTAAAAATGTTCTCGAGATAAATTAAATTATCCAAATGAGATAAATAAGAAGGAACATTGACCTTATCGAATTAAAAATACGCACTTTTTATTTATCCGATTACGTTAATATATTTTAAGAGGCTCGAGATAAAAAAAATAAAAATTTGGGCTTTATTTATTATTTGTCTCTAATCTTTGAAAGATAAAACATAATTATTTTGTTTTTATTTTCAATTTGGTAAAAAGCAACGTAAATCATATAAGCTTTCGGTGTGGTATTGAAAAATATTTTTAAGATATTCATCTGTACTTGATCACAATAATAAAAAAAATTTATTATTGTGATTCAGTGCAAAAACTTGTATACTTTTAACAAAAATGTGTTAAAAGCTTGAAACATTTAACACTATTATACTTGAAAAAAAAATTACAACAATCCTGTTATAAAACTTTGTGCTTTATGAATGTTTCATTAAAAATTTTATGACCAATCCGTTTAATTCCTTGAAAAGAAAAATGACACACCAATTTTTCTTTTTCTTTACTTTGTAAAAAAAAAAAAATTAAATGGAATTTGTGTCCCGTTTTTTTTACACTTGGACAATTTAAGCTTGACGAATGACCCTCCGTTAAATAAATAAACGATGATTCAATCTTTCAATGGGCTTACCGTATATCCAATAAGTTGCAGGATCATCACCAAGCCTGTAGACAATTTTTTCCCATTGGGCTTGCCAAAAATCACCAGATGCACCCCAAAACTCTTGTAAATGCCTTATAAAATTATAAAATACAAAAATTATAAATATCCATGCTAAATTAAAACAGATTTTAAATTATTGGAAAAATATATTTTGTAAATTATTGTTGATTCTTACCATGTGAGCGAATTGCAAAAGGCAGCGAAAGCAATCACAACAGTTCCAATAACAAAAAATACAATTCGCAAACTCGACACTAAATTCAACGATTTTGGATTTTTCGTATCCTTTTCTTCAACCTCTGACATTTCGCCGGCTGTAGAAATAAAAAAACAAATTTAGAAAGAAAATAATTGATTATTACCTTATTTTTAGATCAATACGTTATTGTAACTTGCACGATAACGATACTAAACTATATTAAAAAATTATAGATTATTTAAATATTACTTCGTCCCGTTGCAGTGAGTATAGTCTTTTTAACAAAATATTGTAGACACATTTATACATTGGTATAGAGTAAAAAATATAAAAAAGAAAAAATTAAAAAAAGTTTTTTAATTATTTTTAAAAAATTTCCAATTTTAATTAAATAGAAATTACAAATTTTTCTAACAATAAAAACAAATAAGAAACGAACACCAATAAACGTACTAGATTAAAGATTTATTTAAAGTTGTATAAACATTTGTTCGACTTAGAAAAGCAGAAGATCAATTGAAATTTAATCAAACATCATTTCGCAACAATTCAAACATAAACGTAATTTTATTTCTAGAATCTTTCTTGCATGTAACAACCGTTTGGAAGGTAAACAAATCAGTGCTTAAAAATAAAAAAAAAAAAAAGAAATCCTACAGGTTAAAATTGCCTTGAAAATTTTCACGAGCTAAACGGAAATTTGCAATTATTGCAATTTTCTCTCTCTCTCTCTCTCTCTGCTCTAACGTTGTATTTCACTGTCTATGATATATACTGACGCTCTTCTATGCGTTTTATATATCCAAGCTCAATATATATTGTCGTACGATGTTTGACCGGACCGCACGACAGGAGAGACAATTTAATCACTCAATAGGTCTATATCTATACATATATGCATGTACACATACATGTACATACACAAATGAATTTTTTTCATGCACGTCAGAGAGATTGTTTTATTTGATTTTTAAGTATAATATGCGCACATGTTTTTTGTTTGTACCAAAGGAGTAACAAAAAAAAAGACTTACTTTGGACCATCGGATAACGATAAAAATAAGAGACTCTCGTCTCTGGCCAGTATTATGAAAGAAGTTTTGATAAACAATGCCGCAATGAATTGCCAATTTTTTTTATCAAATGTTTAGATTTAACTTATTTTGCAATACAAATTTTTTTTTCCTAATGATAAAAACTTTATTATCGCAAAATGATAAATAAATTTATCTCTAAACAATAAATAATTACGTAAAAAAATGTTACGTATATATGTTTAGTTTATTTTCGGCACAAATAAGTTTGGTAATTTTCGTGAGAAAAATAAAAATGTTATTTTTAATTTATTATTTAATATCAGTTTATATATTTTACCTTAAATAATTAAATTTTGTTTAATATAAAAAAATTTGTATACTATAGTATTTTGGAAAAACTATTTTGCTTTAAATTAAAATAAAAAGAACTTTTAAAAAACACGGTATATTTTATTCTAATCTTTTTTTGAAAACGAAAAAAATACGAAAAACATAAAGTTATAACTTAAAAAAGCTTTTTTACTAAACTGGTTTAAAAAAATAACATATACAAAGCTTTTTCCTAAGCAGTAGATCACGTTTTATCTACTGAATTGTAATTTAGTAAATTATCATAAATGGTAATCATAAACGGTGGTATTTTTTTACTGTATAATACTCATTGCCTATTATGACATTTGAAAATACGATACGAGTTTTAAATAAAAGTCAACTAAAGGTTGAAAAACGGGTTTTTCTTTGCAATTTTTAAAAAACGCATTTTAATATTTATCGAATAGATAATATAGCCAATATCAAGCAAACAAATATCAGCCCGCGCGAATATTGCGCAGCTCAAAATTATAAGCCGGTAATACATTTTTATCATGTCTGCACACACATATACACAACGCACACACCCACATGATGAAAACTAAAGCTCTTATATTTTGCAATTATCCGTTAGATAGTAAACAAGAGCTTAAGTACGTTCGACCTCCCAATGCACTCAGTATTAATGAACAAAACAATAAAACGAAGCATCAATATTAAAAAAGAAAAAAAAATTTTCATGGACTTGGAATGTTAAAATAAAAAAGAAAAAAAACAGTCCAAATGCACATGCGCATTGCTTTGAAAAAGTAACGTAAATAAATAAAAGAAAAAAAAGAGAGAACTGCATATATGCATTAAATGACGAGAAACAAAAACAAAGAAGTATTGTGTATACATGTATGTTAAAAAGTAAAGGGTAATAAACATGGTGCTCGATATTTATGATTTACCTTTTTTACAGTTGTTTTCTTCTAGCGTTGTTTTAGCTCTCTCTTGTCTGAGCATTGTATGTTGTTGATGTTCCAAGTCCTGTCCGCGCGATAATAAAACTTAAAAA
Organism: Anastatus disparis; assembly: GCA_017163975.1. NCBI lineage: Eukaryota > Metazoa > Arthropoda > Insecta > Hymenoptera > Eupelmidae > Anastatus > Anastatus disparis. The sequence continues at coordinate 3,033,532 of JAFFSR010000381.1, forward strand.
TTTATATGTCAATCGAAGTGATAACATTTGCCACTTCCTTTTCTTTGTTAATACCTCTTGATTTTAAAAAAAATATTATTTTTTTCTTCCTTGCAGGATTGTCTTTCTTTATGTTCTCCTTTTTTTATATGTTTTATATCCCTCTCTTTGTGTTCTATCACGTTTTAAAGAAAACAGCTGAGCGATCAGCTGTGGTCTTTGCTTTCTCCAGTTTCAGAAAATAAATAAACAAATAAAATTCTTCATTCAGTTTATATTTAACCATGTACGATTTCTTATGAATGAAGAGTTATCCTTTAAATATAAATTATTCGGACGGAGATATTGTATATATATATATATATATATATAGAATGTTTTAAAGCGAGGCAACGTTCCACTTACTGTGAGTGCTGAGATACGACTGGCTGACTGCGACGCAGTTCAGCCTTTTGGGTACAAAAACGGGACTGTAGAGCACTTTGTATACTGGGATAGCGGGTATAATATATACATATATCCGTATAGCTTCATATATGTTCTTATATACATATACTAAAACTTACAAAGATGATGTTATATACTTTATAGGCTTTGGACAATAGAAAGATTTATAACAACTTTTCTCTCTTTGTGCCTTCTAATCTAATCACCTGTCAATTGAATAAATGTTTAAACTTTTAGTTTACATCTTTTTTTTCTATCATAGTTTTAAAATTGTTCAATAAAATTAAACATTAGACATTATCACTTGTCGTGGAGTTTTATTGTTCTTATTGTATGATTCAACTGATAATCGACGAACTGGTCTTCTTTTTTTCTTTTTTTTTTTTTGAAAAAAGGGCGCTTGTGTTTATGCCATAAGGCGCAGGCGCAAGTTGTGACATTTAAACTTTAAAGTTCCGGCACTGTATACAAATTATAAATAGAAAAGAAAAAAAATTTATCAATTAATTTATAATTAGTATTCATTATTCATTAGTTTATTAGAACATCGTCGTTTGCTATTTGCGTACATGTCTAATGAATGAGTATGTGCATAGTAATTAAATAATGAATAGATATGAAAGTCAAGTTTGACGTTTAACTAAGAAAACATAAAAGAAATTCATTTAAATTTATGATTAGCTTTTTTTTTACATGTTAACATTTGACTCTTAAAAATAAACGAGGAAATATATTAAATTCTATCTATTTTGTCTAACGTTTTAGTTAGAGACAAACGAAAAATAAATAGTTTCAATTTTTTGATAAAATCACATTCAATAACAGTAAACATAAAAGAGTAGTATGCAATTTCATTAATTGAGCGTATTTACAACTGCATACGTTTCGAAACGTGCATTTGTACATTTTGGAGCAATGCATAATGTATATGCAATGTATGCGCACGACAACACGTTACCAGTAACCAGCCTTACACCTACGCATACAGCTACATAGATACCACATAGGACAGTTAAGTTAGTTGGGCTGCATGCATAGAGGAGCAAAAATGAGTGCAAGATTTTAGCCGCCGTTGCCTTACGGACCACCAACGAACTCGCGATTCGATTGACCAATAGAGGCGAATCGTCTGCAGCTTTACGAGTTTTATTTATTTATTTTTTCGAAAAGTTTTATACATTCTTTGTTACAAAGTTAAGCATATTATTTGCGTTAACGATTTTGAAGTGCAAAAGTTTTAGTTATACATGTATTATTTGCTTGCGGCCTGGAAGAGTTAAAAAAAACGAAGTGGAGCTGGATAGCGGTGGCCGGATCGACGACGTGGAAAAATATGTCTGCTGCCAGTGACGTGTTGCCTTCTTGACACTTTCTTGGCTGTATTTATGCATAACAATAACCCAAGGTACTTTACAAACAAGCTTATGTTATACATTTAAAGAACATACTTTTATTGTCGTTTTTCATTACAACCAATTATATTTAGACTTTAATGTGAAAATTAATTAAAAATATTTAAGTGATATTTTTTTATCATCGTGGCATGTGCATCGGAGGAAAATGTTTTAATGTGACATAACCCCATTTCGTGACAACATAATCTTACTTTCTTTAGTTACGTCACTTTGTTTTAATTCCATCAAGCTGTTCCACGACGCTCAGTAAAAGCACGTTCTTTTTCTCAGACTTTTGCATACATTCTTCATACAATAACGTTCGTATCGTTTTTTTTAAATTCCAACACTGAAGTCCGTAAATGATAGGTTAGTTTAAACATCATAACATTTGAAAAGTGTTTTAACAGTTTTAAGTTTTTACGATTATAAGTTATTATTAATGAATAAATAGTTTGTTTGTGATTATTTTATCATTTTCATTGAACTTGTCAAAATTATTATTTTTATCAGCTTATCATGCTAACCTACGAATCATTACTGTGTATACATATGGTAGAATTGGCATTTAGATGATGTTATTAAGAAAAAACGAATTTCTAGTATTTTATTTTAATAATCTGTGTAAGTTTCATGCAAACAAACTATAAATATGTATTGTTAACTGATAAAAAAATATCACCAAGAACAAATCTTTTTAACCATATAAAATCAAGAATTGTTTTATAAAATTTTTAAAGTATTATTGATTTATTGATTTTTTAAATATTATTTTTCATATAATCTTTCAGAAGTAAATTATTAAATAATGAAACATTATATATTCAACTTAAAATTTTACAATCTAAAAGTAATTTTTTAAATAAGTAATATTAATATAAGTTTTATTTTGATAATAATACAATTAGCATTTTAATTTATGATAAATAAAAAAAATTATTTATATTTTTTAAGTTTCTAATTTAATTTTTTCAGATATACATGTATTTTTAAATTATTATGATTATTAAAAATCTTGTTGTTATGCATTTTCATAAATTGAATTTTGATCACTGAAAGTAAATATGATTCGCTTGAACGATTTCAAAGTAAATTATCCCCAGTCTGTGAAAACAAGAGTCTCTTGTATGCAAATACTAACATAATTAGTTTACCCCAGTCACATTCCTATCCAATTAGTCTTTAAGAACGAGAGCAGTGGGTGACACTGTGTCTAGCCACTCGACAAACTTTCACTGCCATTGATTGATCCTAAGTATCGCGTAGAAAAGTTCCTTTAAAAATTAATAATTGTGCTTAATAATGACGTGGTTTTCATTAATTATTATTCTACAGTTAGCCATGTGGGGTAGTTCAGAAGAGCCACCCGGGAGTATGGAGGCAGGTCCTCCTGAATCGGTGGCTAATTTAAAAGAATCATGTGAACAAAATAAAAACCAATTAGAATCTGTAAAAGACATAATGCTTCGTAACAAGGAGAGCTTAAAAAAGAGAGAAGAGGAATTACAGGTCATTATTTAATTCTTTTATTCTATTTAAGACTTTTAATATGTAACTTTTATTTAGATAAAATAACATTTATTTTTTTATTTATTGTAGGAGTATGCCAAAAAATTAAATAAATATAAGACTCGAGCAAAGGCTGCACGTTCTAGTAAAGATGATGTAACGTCTTCCAACGAAAGTACTCCAAAATCAAGGTCTGAAATAAGCATAGAACCATCTGATGATGTTGATGATATTAGTCAAGCAAAAACTCCTAAAGCTAAGTCTTCTTTGCTACAAAAAAAATTAGCTGAAGATAGAAAAATATTTGAACAAAGAAGCAAAGAACTGACTGAAAGCAAAAGGGCTGTAGAAGAAAAAGTTGAAGCATTGAGACAACAACTTGAAGAAAAATATGTTGCACCTGTATCAGTTGTTAGTCCAGTACTTGTTACGTCCCAGGTTATTATTATATATATTTTATTACTTTTGTGAAATAAATATATCATTAAGTTCAATCTGCAATATTTTAAATCTTATTTTATCTATTTTAGACTGCTCTTCCTCTTATTGAAGTGAGTCACATACAGGATAAAGACAATAAAATAACGGAATTAAATAATAAAATATTTGAATTAGAAGCCATGATAATAGATCTTCAAGATAATTTAAAAGAAAAAGATTCAGTCATTGATTCTAAAACCAAAGCTATTACTTTGATGTCTGCAGATTTATCAATGAAAGGAAAAATTACACTCGATACTTTAGAAGATACTAAAGATGAAATGCGATCAATGCAAGAAAATTTTGTACTAGTAGAATCATCTTTGCGAAACAAAAATGATGACTTAATAAAACAATTAGAAGAAAAAGCAGAACAAATATCATCACTAGAAGAAAATATTCAAAGGTACTTTATTTATACTTCTTTTTTTCTAATTTTATGATGTTTGTAAAATTATATTAAAATTTCTTTTTAGTTTAACGGATAAATTAGACGCTCAAAAGCAAGCAGAAACTATTAGTGCAGATTTTTCACGATCAACAATGGATACCTTAGTTGATACAAAAGACGCAATGAAATCAATGCAAGAAAATTTTGTACTTATCGAAACTTCACTTAAAAACAAAAATGAGCATTTATTAAAACAATTAGAAGAACGTGAAATAAAATTGGCAGAAGCTGAAGCAAGAATATTGAATCTTGAAGCTGGCTTGGGAATAGAAAGGCAACCTAATGTTGAAGAACTTTTGTATAAAGCAGATAAATTAGAACAAACAAATCGTAACCTCCAAGATGAAAAATATAATCTTCAAAAAGACATTGCTGAATTACAGGACAAAATTATTTCTTCTGAATCTCAAAGTAACAATGATGTATTGATTGAGAAAGATAATAAAATAGCAGAATTAGAAGATATTGTTGCTTCATTAACAAAATCTAATCAAGCTTTAGAAGAGAATAAAGCAGAACTACAGCAAGAAATCAATAATTTGACTGAAAGAAATCAAGAATTATCGAGCAAAGTTGAAGAATTATCAAGCAAGGTCGTGGAATTAGAAAACGAAAAAAGCGAATTGTCGACGAAATTAACCATTAGTGAAACTGAAACTCCAAAAGAGGATGAAAGGGTTGAAAAACTTACTAAAGAATTAGAAGAATCAAATAAAAGCATGATAAAGTTGAAAGCTCAGCATAAAAATAAGTTAAAGAATTTGCAAAAGCAATTGGAAAACTTTAAAAAGGTTGTACTTAATATTTTTTATAATATTAATATCAATTGCAAAAATAATATTTATCATTTTTAGGTATCTGACACAAATGCGGAATTGGTGAAATTAGGAAATCAGGTCGCACTTTTGGAGGAGGAGAAAGGTAACCTTCAGCTAAGTCTGGTAGACTTTGACGAGCTTAAAGGTAGGAACCAGGACGGACTAATCTTGTACCGTCATTATCCATCATCTCCTTTGTTTAATTTTAATATACCACTTATTATATTTTGTCAATATGACAATTAGTCGCTCTGTCATTTTGAATGTCTATATTTAACGACGGTATAAATGTTTTTTTCTATTGTTTCCCATAAATATTTTTGAATTTTGAAAAATATAAAGGTATTAAATTTTTTTAAGTATTACAATTTTTGCAAATACGTGTAACATAATATAAAACTTTTTGACAGAACGCAAATTGTGCTTCTAATTTTGTTTTTGGTGATGGATTTCTTAACGATATCAATTATTATGATTTTTTTCGTCTCAAAAATTATTTTCAATTAGTATGACCCTAGATGAATTATATTTTTATTAGACTAATTTTGTTTTCCAATTAAATTATTTATATATGAATAACATGGAACCACCTTTATTACTTGTCAAAGTTTGCTAAGCTATGATTTTTTAGAAGTAGAATAATGTTAATTACTCCTTGTAACAAATTTGTATGTATGCTCGATTTTTAAGTTCCTTTTTTTTCTAATGATTTTTATTATGCATGGTTTTCAAAACAAAAGAAAAATAAGAAACGTTTTGGTCTTGATAAGAAACAAATTTTCATATTAAAAAATACTTATTAATTAAATGTGAATAAAAAAATTAAAAATTTTATAAATTAATTTTTTTTTTAAATCGTGAACTCAAGATAATAAAATTTAAATTAGAATCGTTAATTGATTTCATTAAGAAAATTTGAATAATGTATTGTTGTCCCTATTATTATTCTTAAAATATAACAAAAAGCTTTTAACAACCAATGCTTAATTCATGCTTTGTTGAATACGTGTGTACATAAAGTAAAGTTGTAAAAACATTAAAGTTATTATAAGCTTACATGTAAATAATAAACGCAAAGTATGTGCGAAAAACAAAATGTACAATTTTTGGGATATAATACGCTCTCCACAGCCTCAGCCGGTGATTTGCAAGAGCGTATCAACGACCTTGAAGGTAAGGTCTCTACTCAGGCTAAAGAGATAAAAACTCACATCGAAGCCATCGCTATTTTAGAAAATCAGAAGTTGGATCTTATGCAAGGTAACGCTTTATTTTTCTATTTACAGTTAAAAGAACAATAAAATATTGATCTTTTAAAAATAGGTGTTATAATATTTGCTAGTTGTAATTTAAATCATCATATATACTTTTAAATAAGCTAGAGCAGACCTTGTATTATTGCAATCAAATAAATAGTAAATTATTGTAGATTTGCTAAATCAAAGTATTAACTTTGAATCAAAAAAGAATTTACAAAATCTAAATTATCTTTTTTTATTAAATTCTAGAGTTGCATGCAGTCAAACAAGAAGTGTCTAGTCTTGAAGCTGAAAATGCCGAATCGGAGAATCTACGTGTGACTGCTGAAATGAAGGTTGTTGATCTTGAGGAAGAGCTTGAATCTCTTCATAAACATCAAGTTGAATCTCTTACTGATAGTGAAAGATCCGAGCTTCAGCGTCAAATTGAAACTCTCACGCAGGAAAATGAGCGATTATCGCAAAAAATTAACAAGATGGAAGAACTTAAGAGCTCCTCTGAAGTTGGTTCAACAGAATCATTTGTAAAAACTGGTTCAAATGTTGATTCAACAGAATCATTCGAAGCTATCGCTGCTGATGCTGATAAGGCTGAACTGTTGCGTAAGATCGATGGATTGACGCGGGAGAACGGAGCTTTATTAGAAAAATTAACGAGGTATGAAGAGAAAGGTTCGTCTGATACTGGTTCTACTGAATCTTTTGAACGAATACCCGAGCACGGTGAAAGTACTTCAAAATTAGAAAATCTAACACGCGAAAATTATGAGCTTGTCATCAAACTTACAAAACTCGAAGAAAAACTTGCAGCGCAGGAATCTGAACCTTCTGAAGCAGAAAGTCGTCTACAACTTTTAATACAAGAAAATGAACGTTTGATCGCTGAAATTTCACAATTACAGGAAAGGCTAACACAAATTGAAACTTTAAAAGAAGACGAATCGACTCGAGAAAAACGATCGGTCGAGGATGAAATAATTAAAACACAATTGGTAGAGGTAGAGCAAATTCAACCAACTGAAATTAGTCCAATACAAACAGAAAAGGATATCAATGTACAGGAACTCACTGCTAAACTTGATGATTTAATAAGTCATAATGAAACTCTTACAAACGATTTACTGGCGCTTCGGGAAGCTAATGACCATCTCGAACGACAAAAACAGGAACTAGTAACAAAATTAGAAGAGAAATCAATACAAGCAGAAAAACAGATTATTGATGAAAAGGAATTAAAAACAGAGGAATCAATAATTGTTGAAGAGAAGCTCGTATTAGAAAGTTCCGCTGAAGAACAAATAGTTGAAAGTGAAGAAAAATCATCTGTTGAGAGTGCAGCAATTGCATCTCTCGAGAGTGAAATTGAGCGTTGTAATACTCTTATAGCTGAACAAAAGAGTGTCATTGATGACATGAAAACAAAGCTTGCAGAGAAAGAAGAAGAGCTTGAGCGTAAATCGGCTCAGATAACAAGTGATAGTGAAGCACGAGAGATAGATGCACATTCGTTAAGGCGTGAGCTCGAAGAAAGCGCTAGCGTTATTGCTGAATGGAAACTTAAATGTTCTGAAATGGAAGATAAGATCGGAGCACTCGAACGCAGTAAGCAACACATTGAAGAAGGTTTCGAAGCACTGCAAATAGAAAACAAAAACCTTGTTGAACAGTCCGAGCAAAAAGATGCACTTGTCAGTTCATTAAAAGAAGAACTCGATAGCGCAATAAACAATTTTGAAATTAAAATCAAAGAACAAACTGAGATAATATCGTCGCAAGAGAAATTTATTGAGGAATTAAAAGGCAATGTACAAAGTAAAGATCATGAATTACAAACAAAATATTCGCAGCTGCAAAATGATTTAATTAAAATGGATGAGTTGCAAGATGAACTAACTAGGCTCACAGCTCAAGTCCAGCAAAAAGATTCGACAATATCTTCTTTGACCGAGGAAGTTGAAGCATTGAGGACCAATGTTAGTGTCGTGGAAGAAGATTTATTTTCGACTAGGCATCAATTAACAGATTTACATGAAAAACTTGAAAATTCCAAGAGCATAACAGAATATAATCAGATCATGGAACGTTTAAATGATAAAGAAATACTTGTTGAAGAGCTTGAGAATAAAGTTTCTCAAAAAATAAGTGAAATTAACGCTTTAAAAACTCACGCTGAAACATTGGCTGCAGAAAACGAACGATTACATGAACAATTGCAAGAAGAAGAAAGAAAAATTACAGATCTTCACGAAAGTAACAAAAATCAGGAAGAAGCCCTTAGAGATGCAGAAAGAGATAAAGCTGAGGTAGAAAATCGTTTATTAGACCTTCAAGCAACGCACGAAGATAATCTAAAACATGCTAAAAACATTACCTCAGAATTACAAAATGCGTACAGAATGTTGGAACAACTCAAGATTAAGCATACTGAAGACATGGATATGCTTAATCGTAGACTTGAAGATGTGATTGAGGAAAATCAAAGTAAAACACAGGAAATTTTAAGTCTACAAAGTGAGCTTGATGAGAAGAATAACGCAATCAGCAAGTGTGTATCTGAAGATATCAAATCAAGTTTGGAATCTCGAGTTATAGAGTTAGAAAGTAAACTGGCAGAAGCTGAGGAAAAGACACAGACGCAGCTTGAAAAAATGAAGAAATATGCAGCTTTAGCTAAGAAAAAGACGACACAAAGCGAAGAATTAGAAGCAAGACTTAAAGAACTTGAAGAAAATATAAATCTCGAGAAAAGCGAAAAAGAAGCTCGAAACAAGGAGTTGCAAGAATCTTTAATGCATATTCAAGAAAAAGACAATAAAATTATTGACATGCAAGAGGAATTGCAACGTTTACAAACTGAAAGAGATGAGACATCACAAAATATGGAATCAATCAAAATAGAATTAAATGAAGCTAAAGAAAGATTAAAAGTATTAAATGATGAAATAAGTGAATTAAGCGAGGCCAAGGACAATGCCCGTGAACTTGGTGTTCGTATGCAAGTAATGGAAACTGAGTACATGGAGCAACTTGCCGAAATTAACTCACTCAAAGCTCAAAATGGTTTCTTGCAATCTAAACAAACACAAATAAACGAACGATTAGAAAATGTTGAAAAAGAGTCTGAAGAGCGTCGTGCTTTGATTGAAAAATTGGAAAGGGAAAGAGAGATCGAAGAAACCGAGAGAGGTGCAGCAGGTCAGGAAATCTGTGAGCAATGTCTCGCTCGAGTACAACAATTGGAAGCAAAATTGCAAGAACGTGATGCTGAAATTGAAAATCTTGATAATGAATTGCATAATTCGATTGGAAATCTTGTACAAATGCAAGAAAACTTAAGATTAAGTACCATTCTGCAAGCTCCAGACGCAGCTCTACAAGAGTCCTATAACGAACTTGTAACGCAATTTAACCTTTTGAGAAATGACAACGAAGAAAATAAAACCAAGTTCGAAGCAGTGTTAAGGGAAAATGAAAATTTGACAGAACGCTTTAATCAACTGCAGGAGCTCAATATAACCTCGCATGAAAGAATAGAAATTTTTGAAAAAGAATTGACTGAAAGCAGAGTAGCAATAGCATCTTTAGAAACAGTTCGTTCACAATATACTGAATTACTTGATAGATTTGAAAATCAAAAAATAGAATTGGAAGCAGCTCAAACCCGATTACACGAGGCAATAGTTTCCAATGAATCTACACAGCGTAATTTACAATTACAAATTGAACTCTTAGAACAAGATAAGCAAACTTTACAACAGGAGTTAGATAGCCTGAAAAGCTTAAAAAATAATTGGGTACAAGATGATGGCTGGGGCGACCTAGAGCCAACTCCGATCACAATTGGTAATATGGCTCAACAACAGCAAGAACCAGTAAATGAAACAATAGAAAGACAAAAGAGGGAAGTTGATGAAGTTGAACATGCAGCTGAAAAAGAAGAGTCACCACCTTTGTTTGATGCGTCAGTATTTGGAGCACCATCAACGACACAAGCAAGTAATGCTGAGCAGGAACTTGAGATTAATAGATTGAGAGATGAAATTAGTTCACTTCAAATACAACTGGAAGATGCAAGAGCTGCAGCCGTTCAGATACTTACAGAAGAACACCAACAGATGACTCATGATTTTTATGAAAAACAAGCTTTCATTGATAGTATGAACGCTGGAAAGGTTAGTCATATGAGTGAATTAGAGCTTTTAACTTCGGAAAAGCAAGAAATTGATCGTATTGTAGATCGCTTGTTATCTAGTCTATCTACTACTGATGAAGTTTTACCTGAAACCAACAAGTTACAAATTCTTGAAGTGAAACTTGATGAAATTTTGTCGGAATTAGATACTGTTAAAGCTGAAAATCAACAATTTATTGCTGCTCAAGAAGTTTATAAAAATCGGTTGTTCGAGCTTGAAAAAGAAGTAAAAACAACAAGTGATAGTGCAATAATTGCAGAATTAGAAAATAGAATATCTAAAGTGATAAGTGAAAGAGATATATTACAATTACAAGTAAATGACGTGACTCGCGCTTATGAAGATTTAAAAGAATATGCTGATAATTTGAAAAATGTCCATAATCAATTTGAAATAATTTCAAAAGAAAAAAATCAACTTATGAAAGAACTTGAGGCTCTTCGAGTCAGTAAAACAGATGAAGTTGTTGTAAAACAAGAGCAACCTATTGAAACTGCAGCTTCTCCATCAAAACCATTAGAACACATGGGAGAATCAATGTGGGAAGATGACGAAGATCCATGGGGCTTTAACGACAAAACTATACCAATGACTGTTGAAGAACATGTAGATATTCCCATAGTTCCTAGTATAGAACTTCAACTACAACATAAAGTGGATGAACTTGAAGAGAAATTAAAAGAGCTTACTGAAGAGAATGCAAAATTAATCGAGGAAGGTAAGGTCGCTCAAGTGAAGAATGTTAAGTATGTGAAAAAATTAAAAGAATATAAGATTCAGTTTGATAGTCTTCAACGCGAATTAAAATCTCAAAGGTCCATTGGTGGTTTTGGTGATCTGGATTCCGCCATCGAAGAAGAACTCAAAAAGCAAGTAAATGATCTTGAAAAAGCTCTTAATGAAGCGAAGGAAGAGATCAAGAAATCAGCAGCAGAAAAAGAAAAATTATTGAATAGAATTGACGTGTTGACAGCAGCAACGGAAACGTTTACTGAAGCCAAGGAAAAACAAGATAACGAAGTTTATATTTGGCAGATGCGTTATAAAGAACTTGAAATGAAACTTCAACAGTTGGATTTCGGTCCAGAAACAAAAGATTCGTCTTCTTCACCACCTCAAGAACCAGTGCAAATGAATCCTAAATACGAAGAAGAAATGAAAGAATTAAAGGATAACATTGAAGCTCTAGCTGCAGAAAATGAAGAATTACAACAATTATTGGAAGAAAACCGTTCAAAGAGACAAGTATCTGTTGATGAATTTTCTAATCAAGTTCAAGATCTACAAGCGAAGAACTCGGAGCTTACAGCAAACAACGATAAATTAAAAGCAGATTATGATACACTGAGAAAGCAATTCGAACAGAGTTTAATGGACGCAAACGATCAAGTGCAGAACATGCGTCAAAATTGTGAATTATTGAAGAATGAATTGGTTGAAAAGAATACGGAAAGCGCATCGAAAATATCAGAACTTAATGATCAAATAACCGTGGCATTAGAAGAAAAAACGCGTCATGAAACTGAAATTCATAAGTTAAAATCAGAAATTGAACGGCTAAATTCGACATCTTCGAATATCAATGAATTATCGGAATTACTAAATGCGCGTGAACAAGAATTAGCTACATTAAAAGATGAACTCGAAAAACAACAAAAAGAAAAATCTCAATTAAAAGAAAATACGAGAGCAACAGTACAACAGTTAACAAGCGAATTAAAAGACAAAGAAACGCAGTTGGAACACTTAAATGCTGTAATATTAGAAAAGGATGCTGAAATGTCTAAATTAACTGTTGAACTTGAAAACTTACAAGGTTTGACGGAAAAGGTGAAAGGACTAGAACTGTCGATTGAAGGTTATACAACAGAAATACATGGGAAGAACGAAGAAATACATTCATTACGAGAAAAAATAAGCGAGTATGAAACAACCTTATCTGAAAAAGAACAACAGGTAATGGTTCAACAATCGCAGTTACAACAGTCTGCAACGGAAATGCAACATTGTACAACGCAGGTGCAAGAACAGCATGACGTTGCACAAAAATTAACAGAAGCTGAAAATCGCGTTACCACTTTAAATGCAGCCTTGGCAGAAAAAGAAGCAGTTATTGAACATAATACTCTGGAAGTACAAAAACTACAACAAGAGGTACAGAAACTACAACAAGAATTACAAATTAAACAATCTGAATTGGAAGAAGTAAAAAATAAACTTGAATCAACAGTACAAGAACAGAGCAGTAATATTCATAAAGCAGTTAGTAATGTGCAAGAAAGTATTAAACATGTAGAAGATGATATTCCAGTATTCAGCGGTTTTGGCAGTGACAATAATGATCAAGAATTGCAAAGTTTAAGGGCACAGTTAAAAGCAAAAGATGAAGAAATTGAACATTTACAATATTCTTTAAATGAAGGCAATACATCACGTATGATTCAGGAGTTACAGCATCATGTAAATCAACTTTATAATGACAAGTCTGAATTAGAAGAGCAAATCACGTTAAAGAATCACGAAATTCAAACTCTTAAGGTAAAATGATTTTCAAAATATCCTTTTCTGTAATTTTATTCAAATTGGAAATATTTTATAATTTTTGCATTAAAAATACCTAGAGTCTTGTTTATTTTATTTAAAATATAGTTTTAATTATTTTAAAAAAATTAATAAATTATTGTTAAAATAACGAAAAATATTTTATTTTAAATAAAAATGTTGTAAATGATTATAAAATAAATAAAATATATTTACTATTACTTTACCATTATTTATTATAAAATATATCAAATATATTTACTATTACTTTACATTTCAGTCAAAACTGGAAGAGGTTCAACATAAGCAACCGAGAAAGAGATCACTCGGCGAGCAGGAGGAATTAATAAAGCTACAGAACGAGTTGCACGCACGCGATCAAGAAATGAACGAACTTAAGTATATAATAACAGAGAAAGAATCCCAATTAAGAGCTGCTTTAGAACAAGCTTCGGGAGACTATGAGCTTCAAGAATCCGTAGAAAGGTACAAAAATGAACTTTATGAGAAACAACAAGAGTTCGAAACTTTAAAATTCACGGTATCAGAATTGCAAAGTGAGGTAGCAAGCTTAAGAGGTCTAGAAAGATTAGCGGCTGAAGATAGAACAACAATTGAAAGATTGAATTCGGAAAAGGAAGAAGTGAAAAAACAAGCCGCAGAAGCTGTCGAACGAGCTCTTAGGGTAAAGATTTTATATATGAAATAATTTTTTAAATAGATTATTTAGTGTGTTTAAATTTTTCTTTTTTTACAAATGATTATATATTTATTTTTGCAGGAAAAAGAGCTAGAAATGGATGCATTAAAACAACAATTAGTAGCAGAAAACAAACATTTAATGGATACTCTAGGCTTGCGAGAACATGACATTGAGAATCTCAAGTTACAAATCGAGCAAACAGGTCTTGATAAAGATAGTTTGATCGAACAGAAAACAGCTCATTTGTCACGGTTGGAAGCAGAATTGTCAGAAAGAGAAAGAAAGCTCGCGGAATTAAGCATAACTAAAGATACTGAGATTCATAATATAGAAGTGCAACTTAACGAAAAGACTGCACGAGTAGAAGAATTGATAGCGCTTAGTGAAGAAGAAAATCGACAACTTGCCGAAATGCGTACACTGCTTGAAGTCAAAGAACAACAAATCAATGGACTTACTCAGCAACTTGATGAGAAGACCAAGGAATACGAGCTCATGCAACATGCGCTACAACGACATGTATCTAAAGCTGAGCAGTCGACTGATGTGCAACAGGTATGACAGATTAATATTTTTATTTTATTTTATGTGAATTAATATACATATTTTTCCATTATAGTTGCAATCGCATTCGAGTGACGGTGCAACTAATCCAGCTAGCATAGCATCAGCAAACGAACTCGATGTTGCTCTATATATGCTTCATCAAAGAGATGTACGTTGTGAAGAATTGACTCTTGAATTAATGCAGTTGTTGGAAGAACGAGACACGCTGCAGCTAAGGTTATCAAATGCTATACGTGTTAATGAAGAATTAAGAAAATTTACCACAGAGGCTAGTTCGAGTCCACAGAAGAATTCACCGACAAGTGAGGGTGCAAGTGCTGAACCCCGAATCGAGAATCCTTCGCCTTCGAAATCAGAAGGTCCAGTCGAAATAGCTAAAGAAGCCATTAACTCGTCTATTGGCGAGGACAAAAAAGCTCTTGCTCAGAAGTACGTAATAAATTTTATTATTAAAATAAAAAATTTTCCAAACGTTTTCAAAAATAAATGTTTACCGTTTGGATTTAGATTTTCACCATATTCTAACTAATTAATATGACGCTTATGAAATGTTTCGAAAAAATTTAAAAGTTGTTATTATTCAAAGAGAATTTTACTATTAAAAAACATTTAATTTATAAACTTAATATTGTTTAAGTTTAAATCTAAAACTATGATGCAATTATTTCAACTTTAAATAAAATGCTACATAACGTAATATCTCACTTTATTAAAATGACATATTTCGTTTAAAAAAAGTCGACCCTTTTCATAAGTACCTTCACATAATACTCAACGAGTGTTTTATATAATACTTCAACTGCTCAAATTTACATCCAAACGATTCTTTTATTCTTTACCTGAAGTACAAAATTACGTACTTCACTTTAGCTTAGCTTTAGTCATTTTAACGCTTGAACCTTTGTCCACTCTCTCTACTTAAACTTTATAATGCTCCTTGATTGTAGCCCTTTTGTGTGTACATGCTAGAATTTTTTTTCGTATTACCCCATTTAGGTTGTCGCAGTTAAAGAGTGTAAATCAGGGCAAGGATGTAAGACTGAGAGACGAAAGGGAGCTAAGGTATTCGCAACAAATGTCGTTACTTGCACACAAGGACGTGCTGAGCACACTGCCACCTGAAGCGGCCGCAAGATTGGTCAACGCTAATTACACTGTTTGTATGTATATTACTAAGACAAATAATCCTTATAATTTATTTTTTCAAACACTAATTTTAATTTGATTCTTTATTACGGTCAATTAAATTTTGTTGAAAATTGTAAATTTAATAATTAAATTTTATTTAAATACGTTTTTATATGAAAAACATGATTAAATTTTATTTACGTTTAGTTTTTATAGCCTTTTTTATTGGTAATTATTCCTTGATTTATTATACAAGAACAATTGAAAAAAAATTAACGATAGCGTAACACAATAACATTATTTCATCATTTTAAATTCCCGAGAATCTAAGAATCTGATCGTAATTAGTGTTTCAATATTTTTTTTATAATCTTTTCATGTAGTTGGCGTCTCTTAAATTGATTTCCTGCTGTCCATTGTAAGCAGCATAATAGTGCTAGACAAGTTGATTCGGCGAAATTTCATAATTATACTCACTACATAAATAACAAAATTATTTTGTTTTTTTTTTTATAGCGCGGGACGTTCAGAGTCAATCGAGCGTTCTGTTGAATTGGCTGTGGGGAAAGAGGTAAGCAAAACGAATTATCTTTCTTTACATGTAATTAAAGATGAACATTAAATTCAACCTTAATAAAAGTGTTGGAATTTATGTACTCATCATTTTGTTAAAATATCATTATTATCTAAAACAAATCATTTTATGAAACGTAGCAAACGTTTGTATTAAATTGATATAATAATTTTTTGAAAATATTTTTTTTTAATGGTAATTACGAAGGTTACATAGCATTAATTTAATGTGAGAAACGATATTAATGTTTTAAATATATTTTTCATAGTAAAAAAAGGTATTGAAATATGCATTAATTATTTTTATAGCACGCCGAAGGTAGTGCACATGTGATTGAAAAAGAAGAGATGGAACAGACGAAAGCATAAAAAAGCCGACCTCATCTTCGCCCATTTCCAATTAACATTCCGCGCGGAGTTAAGTCCAAGGCCAAAGATCTCCCTCCAAGAGCGCATATCGACTGCTCGGCACGAAACATTGTCGTGCGTGATCGATCTTCCGTGAGCTTCGGATAAGAGACTTTATTAAAAAAAAACCTACCTAAAGAAGCCTTTTTTTGTAAGGTTTCTTACTGCTGCCGAGTGTATAGTTGTGCTTCCCATTTGCAAGACGATGTAAATATAGGGTCAACACGACTATCACTACAACATACTAACACTACTATTATATTGCGCTACGAAGAAACGTCTATTGTATTATATGTAACAAAAAAAAATTAGAAAGAAAAATGAAAAAAAATGCAATATTGTATCATAGAAAAAATAACATTCACAGCTTATTAATATAAAATAAATTTGTATTTATGCGAGTTGCCTTGGAGAAAAATGCTTTTTCTTTGAAAAGCATTTTTAAAGTAAAATGAAACGAAAAGAGTGAAAAATTGTACATTTATTTATTTTAAAATAACCTGGATTTAATCCATAAAATACAAAAAAAATTATAGGAAAATATATTACGAGCAAAGCCCTTGAATTGACGCGTTTAAGAAAATAATATGTAATTTTTTGTACGCTCTTGTAAAGTGTCGCGTCATTTTAAATCGATATCAGCGATAGCGCGCCTATTCGATGGATGCAATATATTTAAATTATTCAAAGACCATTGCGTTCATTTTTATTGTGTAATATTGTAGTTGAAATAAAATTAAAACAAACATGCAACATTGTTGATAAAACGAAAAAAATAAATATGTAATGCAAAAATTGCAAAGTCCACTGGATAATATCTCCATGGACCCGTCTCAATTTTGTACAAATAAATAAAAAGAAGTTTGTCGATTGAAAATAAAGAGCCTGCTCAGGCATTTATTATATACAAAATGAATGACTTAACAATTATTTTTACACATTCAAAGAAATAAGATACAATTTTTACTTTTATAAAAATATCCCTCTTTGCAGTTTTTACATGCTGTGTTTTAAATCTCAAGTAATAAAATTTTTTTCACTCACATCGACGATATACTTTAAACTATATACCGACAGGAATGAATACAAAGCAGTCATATTCATGAGGTAGAGCAAGGCCTAGAGTACCTTAGCGTTTCTACTGTCATATAATATCAAGTACATTTTTTTCAAGTTCATTTTGTAATACTCTTATGAAACATGTCAATTTTTTTTGTTCATTTCACAATATATAAAAAAAACTTTTAAAAAAATTTTTAAAAAATACATTTTTTATCTATACTATACATTGATAATTTACAAATGTCACCTAAATTTAGATATTAGACTTGATAATTTAAAAATCTCGTGCATACGTATAAGACAGAGAAAAATTTTTTGAATTTCCTTGCAAATTTTTTAACTTATTTTAAGAAACACATATTACTTAAAATTTAAAGTAACTCAAAATTAATACTTATAAACAAATTTTTGCAATAGCATGTGCAAAAATCAAAGTTTAAAAATCTTAACTCTCATAATTTTTAGATTACACAACACTCTTCATTCGAATAAAAAAAATAAAAACTAATCACACATCACATAAGTCATACATTCTTAATACTATTTCATAAACTAATCTTAACGCTCGTCATAAAAAAATAAAACCCAAAAACTTTTTCTTCATGAATTTCAAACAATTTCGTGTATATCACATCACGCATAACGCATCATTTCCATCATTCATAGAAACGCTCTAGGGATTATCTTTAAGCCTCCAAGTAATCTTAATGATTGACTTGGTCACTGATTTATTTGCCCTCGTATTCTTCAAATATTTTTGTCACTCAATACTTCGTGCTATATTCTTGATTGACGACATGTGATTTTGGACTTCACTCGCAAAACCATCCACGAGCTTACCATCCTTATGATTTTCTTCTTGAAGTGTATGCTCTAATACAGCCGTCGTTTCATTTGGCTGTTGTACTTCTTGAAAATGACTAAAATATATAAATATTAATAATATTAATATTTTTTACATAGACAATTAAAAAATTCAATTATTTATTTTAAAATTAATATCAATGTACCAATAGAAAAAAACCATATCATTAAAATTTAAGCAATAAAAAATTTGTATTCATAATGAGTACATAAAATTATTTTCAATGAGATTTAGATTTTATTATATACTATTGAAAAATACGAGAATTGAATTTCGGTATATAATGATAGAAAATAAATTTTGTATACATTCTATTTGTAATATCTTAAATAAGAATCAATGAAAAAGTCTTTGTTTACCTTGAATTACGATATGCCGATTGTTGTTGTTTTTTCTTCAACGTCGCGTACTTCTTATTACATCTCAGTCCAATAAGTGTAAATATTGCTAATACAGCTAAACCTAATAATATAGCAATAACAGCAATAACAGGTCCCGGTAATCTTGGCTCTTCAATTTTATTCTTATTAACTTCATCGACAAGGAACTCAAGTGGATCATCATCGAGCCAATTAACCCAAGTGTTATTCCAAAAGGATGGATTTGCGTGTGCATCGTTTGGCACGTTACTTGGTGGTAATGCTGTTACGCGATATTTAAGTAATGCCTCTTCGAGCGTTGCTAATATCATCGGACGACTATCGGCAAGATTACGCTGCTCGCACGGATCTTCTTTGATGTTGAACAGACATGGTGATTGTTTAGGATTACAAGCGATCTATGAAAAAGAGATTATTCAAACATGTTTTTAAAGAAGATACGAGTTGGATTTTACTTTAACATATTTATCTTCTATATTATGCTAAAGAAACATGCATTTTGATTTTATATTTTTAGATCGCAGGTAATCAAGCTTTTTAATATACTAGAAATAATTAAGCTAATTGATTTGAATAATTTATTTTACTTTTGCAAGCAATGTTAATTGAGAGAACTTTAGCGACGGTGAATTATAAAAGTTAATAATTTATTATAATTAGCGAAAATTCAAGTTTTTTATTTGCACATTTTATAATATTTTTTCATGTTATTCAGCGATTTTTTTAATTAAAATTTTCAACAATTTATCTAAAATTCGCTACATTTATTGACAGTAATTATTTTCTAATTAGCCCTGCATTTGTGTGAAATAATTTACATAATTGCACATTGAAAAACTATAGAGAAAATCTGTAAACATATTCATAATTTTCAATACTTTCTTAATTGTAACTCATTAAAAACGAATATTTTCACTATTATGATTCATATGCTAAACTGATTATCACTTTATCCTATTGAAATTATATATTATTTATGAAATTTAATTGAAATTGCCAAGATTGATGAAAGTCAACTGACTAATGAACGATTAAATTGTACGGTAGTTCAAACTTGTTGATCCAATTACATTAATGTAAGGAATTTAGAAAAATAATTCTTATCTGATTTATATTTCAAATTATTGAATAATTTATGCTTAATAAAAATTTTTTTTTTAAACTAACGGCAATGTTTGTTATGGTTGAAAAAAAATATTATAAAAAAATAATTATAGTTAATCTAATTTATATGTAAATTTAACGTGAAACAATGTAAAAAAATTAATTATGATTTAATTATAATTTCACAAGGAAATAAATGTTGCAAAATTAAAGCGAAGGTTATTTAGATTAATAAATGGCTTATCTTTAACATGATTTTTAAATTTTAATTAAACGACCTTCGTTCGTAAATTGTATACTTATGGCTTATTCAAAGTTTTGATATACAATGGATAAATCATTTTGTTGTACAAATTCTTTTTTACTTTTATAAGAGTTTGAATGAATATAAATCTAATTGATTTCCGGCATCAAAAAGTTCATTTTTTTCTTTGAGTTATTGTAACGGAAATATTATTATTTGGATCATTTTTTACGGATCAGTAGTAACAGTCTATTTCTTTTTCTTTAATGTCAATGACTGTTACTACTAGCAAGGTGAATTTAGAATGATTAGATTTTATCTAATATCAATCCAAGTATAATCGTAATTGATTTTTCCAGAAATTACTAATATACTTCTTATTCTTATTAATGTTATTTTTTTAAACACGGATATAATGTAATATTATGTTTTAAAATATTTCAGTATAAATTAAAAATTTTTAGAATTATAAATTATAAATTATTAAGTAAAATAATAATAAAATAATAATTAAAAAAAAATAATATTTACCCTTTCAGATTCAGGTACAGTACAATGTAGCGTCGCTGTGGATCTCAGCTTGAGTAGCTCATCTGCGGTCAATAGCTTAGCCGTATTCATATCCTCTTCTTTTACTCTGTCATATCCGTCGCTTCTCACAGCCCTGATCTCTGTCACCTAATGAACGTATAGATAGAGAGAAAGAAAAAAAGTATGAGTGTACATAGCTGCTTCATTCATGTAAAAGTTTATCGTTTTGTTTTAAATATTCATTTTTATATATTGTTATATTTTTTTTATTACAAAATTATTTTTTTTATATTTAAATCTTTAGTGTTTAGAAGGATTTATATGTCTATTTAAAATTCTGTTTCTTTATTCTTATTTACGTAATAAATTAAAAATTTATGAAAATAAACTAATTGACCAGCTCGGATTATAAATTTACATTTATCGAAAAATTTGTAATAGTTTCAAAATCTGTAAAAACGTTTGATCGCATTAAGTAATCATAATTAGATTATAAATCACCTTCATAATAGTTTGTAAATCTAAGCATCAAAGATTTAATTTTTATTGAAATTATAAAAATCAAATAATTTAACTACTCAAAGAAAATGAAAATAATTAAATAATCAATATATTTCTTACCTGTTTGGCAGTTAATAATCCAGAAATAGCAGTACCAGCTTTGCTCATCAATACCAATTCCGGATCATAAGCTGGACTTTTACCTTCCATATGATGATTATCAGGTCTACCAGTTTCGCCGTACCATTCCTCGCCGTTACCAACGGTACCCAGTACATATTTAAAATCACCGCGTCTTATCGCCGAATAATTGAATATCGGATCAATGTTAACAAGTATTTCGTTACGTTGCGATAATGATTGCTGCACATCGCCGCTAATACTTGGCCACATGTCAACACCATCAATACGACCCAATGGTATATTATTACGCAAACCTGCTGCTGATAATAATGTTGGCAACCAATCGGCAATGTACATCAGATCGTTTGATATACGTTTTGGATGACGTATCAATGGACTCCATATGGCTGCTGCACCGCGCACTGCGCCTTCCCATGCACTTGCTTTTATCTGTAAGTAAAATGAGGGGATATTTTCGTTTAGTTTTTTTTAGAATTTTTTTGTTTTTTTTAATCAAATAATACCGTAAAGTGTAGTTACAATATCTTACATAAAAAGCTTTAAAATGTTTATTAGAAAATTTGAAATATTTAATTGAATGTTTCGTTTTATAGCAATAATGTATATTGTCCCACAATGTTTCCACGTGACCAAAGTAAAACAGTAATTTTTACTATAATATTTTTCTCGCTGTATTAAAATGATTAATAATTTTAAATCTAATGCAACTATATATGATTTGTTATTTATAATAGATTTATGTGATATACATAAAATTTATGAAATATTTACGTTATTATGTATAAATAAAAAAAATTTTAATTTTTTACCGACTGAAGAAAGGATTAATGAATTTGACATGGCTTAACAAAAATTTTCTAATGAACAATCGAGTCATTCAATCACTATTAACTATATTGTTTTTATTTAAAGAATGTTTATTTTATAAAATAAAATAATTTCATACTTAATCTGAATGATTACATAACAATTGTTACGATTATTCAAATGCAAATCACATCACGTACATAAGCATTGAATGTACCAAGAAGAATAAAAAAGAAGGGAAGAAAAATTAACTCGAACATTTAATTAAAACAAAATATTTATATTGTAAACTAATAACCATAAAACAGTATTATATATTCTCGATATACTTTAACACCGCGCGAACTATTATATACGTTAATAAATTGTGCTTTTGCATTTGATTATTCGTTGAGGAATTCAATTAAACGATACGATCTCTTTTACATTTGCACGCTTATATATTATATATAAGCTAATGTTGGTGTATGATACGGTAGCCATATACGCTATAAATCATTGCGTATATCTATAGTATAGAAGTTCGCCATTAGCGTCATTATTATACTGGGATATACCTTTTTTTTTTCTTTTTTTTTACAATGCAAAGGTTAAACTAGTATGTGTGCGTATATTTTTTTATATGCAAATACTTTTGCACTTGTTGTATCCGGTATTTAAAAGATCCGTTTTTTTAATTGATGTTTTTATTTAATCGAATTACTATTAAGATTACTAGATATTACACTTCTGGATGATTCATTTCTTTTATTATTTCATTTTTACGAGTTTTTAATTATTATTTTTATTATTAAGTTAATTGATCGGTTGAGGAAATTATCATAAATTTTATAATCTAATATATAAATTACTAATAGATAATTATTGATGAAATTGATTATTATTTTTTTAAGGAAAGAAATTAATTTTAATAATGTTAGTTGAATCATTAAATATATTTTTGAAAAATTTAATAAAGAATAAAAAAAGCATTACAAATAAGGAAAATTGTAAGATAATATAAAATATTACAGAATCTGATAATTATAAAATAATGTTTTTGAATGTCTATTTATTCAAAATGTTATTTTCCTTATATTTCAAGATAAATAAAAAGGAAATAGCTGGACTACGGAAAATACGTAAACCACCAATAAACTAATCAATCAAATTTTGATCACTAAAATATTATATGGTCTTACAAATTCAATCTTTTGAAATCATTAAAAAATAATTGATCAAATCAAACAAAAAGTATTTTGATAATCAAAATTAAATTGATTAACTCATCGATAGTTTGCGTTATTTTAAATTTTAACTTTGAACTGAAAGAAACAATCTAACATTTAAATAAATTTCTTATTTTTGACTCAAAATACAAAATATATATTGAATACACATCTGTCCTTTCCTGTTATAATAGATTTTACATATGAAAAAAATAAAAAAATTATTGAATATCTTCAAAGAATGTAATTATATTTAAATAGTAAATGATAGCAATCAAGTTTCAAATAATTTAATTTTTTTTAAAGTAACTTTAATATTTGATTTTAAAAAATATTTAAAAAATTTGATATTACTCACCCCTCTAAGAGGATAATTACTGCCTCTATTATAATGTATTCCTTGAGTAGCTGCACCATTATCAGCCATAAATAGAATTATACTATTTTGTAACATTCCCTTTTTCCTAAGCGCAGCAACAACCTCACCAACGCTTTGATCTAATTTGGACATCATGGCAGCGTATATCCTTCTTTCGGGATCTTGTATATACGAAAATTTAGCAACTTCATCGTCGGGTGCTTGTAAAGGTTCGTGATCGTTGCCACTGTGCGGTGCTAAATGTGCCATATACATGAACATCGGTCCAGTTTCCGGTCTATGCTCGTCGATGAGACGTACGGCTTCGTCGGTAAATAAATCAGTTGAATATTTGCCGTACGTATCGCGTGCTATCGACATGTTACGACGCATATCAAAACCTAAATAATTTTCACTGCTCAGGGATGATGCCACCTCGTGAGTGTAATAATCTTGAAGACCATTCCAATAACCAAAGTGAGAATCGAAGCCACGATATGTTGGGGTATATTCGCGACGATGGAAACCTTGGTGCCATTTACCAATTGCGTGGGTTGCGTAGCCCGCGTCTTTTAAGTACTGGAAATGCAGAAACAATATTTTTATTATACATTTAAATATTGGCTCTGTTTAAATTATTTTTTTATTTTTTTCTCAACAATTTGTCAATTGTCATCATTAATGCAAAAAATCTTAATAGAATTTTTTAGGAAATAATTTATTATAGTTAATGATTTGAGCCATATTTTTTGTCTTGAGAAAAATGCTACATTTGAATTTAATAAAACAATATATTAATTTTTTTTAAAATTGAATACTTAATGTAAACGAACAATAAAATCAAAGTCGTAAATTAAATAATTAAAATTAAGATGGGCTTTTACATATTATCGAGTTAAATCTCGAGATCTTGAGATGCGGTTATCCATGTTTCATTATTATTAAGAAAATAACAAGACAATGATAGTTTAGCTTCAATATCTGAGTCATACCATCAATTTAAGCCTTTTATATTTTCTTGTAAATTGTTCATAAAATCTATCAAAAATAATAATAATTAAGATTTACGAGAAAAATTTTAGTATGTTAAAAAAATTTTGAAATATGAAATAAATTTTAATATTAATACATCTTTAAATATGCGGGTATTCAACAATATTCATATAGTAATAATACTTAATAACTAACTTTTAAATATTTTCAAGAAATTCTCATAATTTTTATTATTATTTTTTAACGTGCTCTTCGCATAAATAATTCATAAAACATTTTTTAAATAAACCGTTAATTGAAATTCAAAAGATAATACAATTCTCACGCGATTGAATTCAAGCATTAGAAAAAATAATGCATATAAATACGTTTTATTATAGATAATTTTGCTAATGTTAATTTTTTAATTTAAAAAACTTGCATTGTAACCAATAATTAATTTAATTTTCAACACATTGCCGATCAAGTTAATTTAACTCAAATTCATTAACGATCATATAGATAAACATTTTAAAAACATCGTCAATGCGAGGTCGTCAGTGGCTCATTCAGTAGAGCGGTAGATTCGTAATCTCGGGGTCTCGAGTTCGAATCCCGCTCTTGTTCGGTTAATACAAGCACCACTGTTCGTTGTATGTGCTGAAGTTCACAAACACACTGAAAATCTCCGTCGTTATATTAGCTATCACAATGATAA
The DNA here is from genome assembly GCA_017163975.1 of Anastatus disparis. Lineage (NCBI taxonomy): Eukaryota > Metazoa > Arthropoda > Insecta > Hymenoptera > Eupelmidae > Anastatus > Anastatus disparis. The sequence continues at coordinate 3,058,876 of JAFFSR010000381.1, forward strand.
CATAAATACAACGATGTTAAATAAAATTTAAAAAAAAACATTGTCTTAACATTAAAAAAAAACATTTATTTCTTATATTTCAGTTGTAAACATATTTTTTGTCAAGGAAACGTATACTAATCCACATTTAATTGATTGCTAGTCCGCATCAATTGACATAATTTTGTTTGTTGAAAGAATCGTTAACTTTGTACGAGTTGTATAATTGTTCTATTGTCAATGGCAAAAAAAAAATTTGCAGTGTTGATTTTATTAAATTTTTTTAAAGTTTTTAGAATAAATTAATTTTATGATTACTCATATAAACAATTAATTATCGTAAAAAGTGTATATTAATATTTATACTATTACGATTTTTTTCATCGGTATAATTTTATGGGATTAAGTAAAAGTAAAGTAAGAAATTTTTACTTTATGTAACGTTTAACATTGCGCATTTTTCGTATCAACTAACTAATCGTGAATGTTTTATATTATTAATTTATAATAATGTATTATAAAAAATACAATAAAATAGAATATAAATTTTGAATAAAAATAATTAATATTATCATTTAATATTTTAATGATTAATGTAATTAATTAGTATGTGAAAAAAATGAAAAATTAGTCTTAAAATTGTTGTATAAAAGAAGTAAACATAACAGTGAATTTCTAGAAAATATGAATGGAAAGTGTGATTGTTTTTTTGCTAATCAAATTGATCGATTTTCATCGAGCCAAGGCAAATAAAAAAAGCTCTTGACTTCATTTTTCTTAACGTCTCAATTTTAAATTCTACTGCGAACGTATATTTTTTTCCTATTAAAAAAAAAGAACACATGTAAAAAAAGAAGTATTCACAAAGACTATTAACAGACGTGAATAAACTTTAATAGACACATTTGTTTCTTTTCTTGTTTTCATTTTTTTTTTCATCTATACTGATAACTGAAACACATAAAGTTAATAGATTGAGACAGACTAAATTATTCTACATATTTATATGATCATTTTTTTCTATCCTTATATAAAAAGTTTTAAAATTTATATTTATCCTATTATGTAATACTAAATAAGAATTACTACGATATTACAAACATAAAAAAATTTATTGAAATAACTTCAATTTATTTGAAAAAAGAGAGCTTCGAATCATTAAAAATATCAAATAAATAACGTAAATAGCTAAATTTCAAATTTAAAAAGTGTGAAATTTATAAGTGTGAAATTTATGAGGGTATATTTGGTAATTGATATTAAGTCCAAATATGCCTTATTCTTGAAATTTCGTGATTGAATGATGAAACTATAGGTATCTAAATCTAAAATTTTTCAAGGTTCCGTTTATGTACATTAACAATAAATAATCTAAAATTATTTGTAAATGTATGGAACATCCTTGAAAAATTTTTAATCCAGATATTTTCGTCATTTTTTTCATCACATAATTAAGAGAACATTTAGATGCATAATTGGTATTATTATTTATCGAATATGCTCCAGGAAATTAAACTCTTATAAACTTGTAAACGTTCTTTTGAAATTATTCTGTTAGCGAGTGTACTATAATTTTAGTGTTGGCTGTATTATAAAAAAAATTTGATTGTAATTATTAGATCCATTTTTCTTATTCATGCTGTGTGATTAATGGGCATACACATCACATTTTGCTATTGAGTATATAAATAGACATTGAGGATAATCTATGAAAAAGTAAAAAATAATAATATGAAAAAAAATAAAGGTCACGGGGGTTCATATAAAGAACGTTATACTGAAATATTTTAAAGTTCCTTTAAAATTTTAAAAATATTAATAAAAAGATAATAAGTTTTCGAGAATATTATTATTATCTCTAAAATTTTTTTATTAATGTTTTTTTTAACATCGCTATATTTATATTACTATTGCAGTGCTAATTAGAGACTGAAGTTTTCAGTATGTTTGTAAACAAAATACATGTGGTGTACAGTGATGTTTTTATCATTCAATTGACGAATTCAAACTCGATTGACGAATTACAGATCCATCACTTAACTCAATAAGCCATTCATATGATTATTTATATTTATAAGAAATTTAAGTTTATACGCCGAGAAAATTTCTATAAAAAAAATTACAAATTCTTTATAGAAAAAATTAATATATACATAGAAAAATTTACTTGTATGTAGAATGTTTAAGAGGTAGCCTTTTGTACTTTATAAATAGAAATGACCTATGATCATAATTTAATATAATAATTTTTCTTATAAAATTTTTCTCCGTGTTCTATTACATTTGTAAGTTAAGATTTTGTTGAAATAAAAAATTTCTAATTCATAAAATAAAAAATAAAATGTTCCTGCTAACCTGTGGCAAAATTTTTTCATGAAGCGGCAATCCTCTTGGCTCGGCTTCTAATATAACCAAATGTTGCATACCCGTATGTATTGGATATTTACCGGTTAACAATGCCGATCTACTTGGTGTACACATTGCCGATACATAATGACTATTAAGTATAACGCCATTGTAAGCCAATGCATCGATATTTGGCGTTGGTATTTGATCGCTACCGTGAAAACTAACGTCATTCCAACCCATATCATCAGCAATAATCATAATAATATTTGGCAATGAATTTGGATTAATACTACTACTCGACGATGATGACGATGCTGCTAGTTTACGCGGTGGTCCAGCTATTGTTGTATTTAATATACAGGCTAAGAGCCACAGTAGTGTTGTGACTCGCATTTTATCCCAGTTTTTCTTTAACCTCTGTCTGGAAATTTTAAAATTTTCATTTAGTTGAATGCACTTTTAAAATTTTTTTTATTCAAATATAGATAATGAGATTGTACTTTCGAAGAAATGATTATGCATGAATTAAAAATTTATAGAATAATAAACTACACAATGTCAAAATTAAGAAGAAAATAAATATTTGCAGATTTTATACTATGCTATTAAATACTATAATATTGTCATTGCAATGAACGCAGATAATAAAAAAGAGATTATATCATAATAATCAATAGAATACGGTACAACGCTAACATTGTTATAGATAATAACTTCCGTAAAAGTCGATTTTGCGAAAAAGGAGAAAAAAGGCCAAACAATGCCAATAATTATAAAATAAATTATTTTTCTAACTGTTTAGAAATGATAAAACATAGAAAAACAGGCGATCGTTTAATGGATATCATTGACTTGATGAATGAAAAATTATACGTATCATTAAAAAAAATAACGTATTTCGAAATAATACATTGTTTATTTGAATATTTAATAAGACCACGATTATACTGCCGTGCAAATAAGAGCTGCAAGGTATATTCGCTTTTTCGGTATAAATCCGCATGATAATATGAAAAAATAAGGCAAGTCGTTGCAAGAAAAAAAAAACATGCTAATATAAATGCAGAAAAAGGAGATAAGCAGCAGCATAAAAAGATTCTATAGGAACTCGGTTGAAATCTGAATATTAACATCTGGTGTATTTCAAAATATAATACGCAAAACCCACGACACATCGATATATTAAAGTTTCTGACCTTTCTTAATCGCGATCTTTGTTATAATATTATAACTATTATGTATACTTAATGTTTTTTTCTTTCATCGATTATATTTGATTATTCAATATAGATAGAAAAAAATATGCTGTGGACCTTGTGGGTTATTCTATGAGCAAATTTTTAAAAGTCATGATCGAACGTAAGAGGTCGAATACTTTGGTGTACGTAATTATTTGGTACAACAATATAAAATTTTTTTTTCTAAATTAGGAATGGTTATTCTTTTTTTAAGAATTTTAGTTTGACTTCTGTTAACCTTGAATGGATCAATCAAAAAGTTTATTTTTATTTTTAAACTGCCAGTTTACTTTTAATATATTTTGCGGATACAATCTAGTGAATCATTTCTTTTTAATTGATTAAATAATCAAACATTTCCGTATATTTTGATTCTACAATGTATGCTAGAAACGCCGTCTAATTAAATATTTTTTTAACGGAAATAAGTACTTTTATTAATTTATTTTATAACTTTTCACATTGACCCAACTTGCATTTTACTGTTTACAGATTATTGTAAGTTAAATTAGCAGTTATACTATGTTACATGTAATTGTGATTTAAATTAGCGAGTTATACAATGTTACAAGGATTTGATGAAGAAAAAAAAAGATACAGTAATTTAATTAAATTTAATTAAATATGATATAATGGATATATAAAAAATATGATGAAAACCAATTTATTGAATATTTGTTATTGATTTAAATTGAATCCTTATAAGTGCAGTTACGTATATATAACCATTCGTATGTGAAATATTTGAAAGTATTTTTCATATGAATGGTTAAAACTTTCAAAATCTTTCATTTTAATATGCAATTCTTATCAAACAATTGGGAATGTCTTTTATGTTATGTAAATAAATACTAATAAAAAGTTTATACTAATAAACAGTAATAATATGCAATCTTTTACAATCATTTCATCATAAATGTTCATACGAATTTTATGAATACAGGAAAAAATTTATTTACTTATATTTTTTATTTTTAATTAGTATTTCGATGTCCTACTGTAGAAGTTATTTAAAAATTTAAACAAATGTTACATTTTGGATTAAAGAAATATGATTCTGCTGTTTACTTGACTTTCAAATTATTGTATCAATTTAATTTTTAACGCTTTTTACAGTATTTTTTACTTTGAAAAGGATAAAAAATTCAAGGAAAAAATTAAACTACTTAAAACAGATTGATCCCTTTTGTCCATTTTTTTCTAAACATCGTTTATTATTAAACATATATCATTATACATTTTAAATATATAGCAATATTTTTTATCATTTGCCAACAGGTTAAATAAGTATTATATATGTTAACAAGTTTTATTTTAATAACTATTTACCGATCGGCAATAAAATGTCAATAAATTCAAAGTTTATCTGCAACTAATAAAAAAAAGAGGTATAACATGCTGCTAAAAGATACCTATAATTATTTATTTCAATATATCGACATTCTTCTGGCTCAATGTAGAATGAAAAAGAATAAATTATTATGTACTTTGAGATCAATTCAAACCTTATCAATTCTCAGTTTGTTAAATGAAAATTTTTATCTAAACCTACGTAAATAATTCTGAACTTGTACTAATCCGGTATTTGTTTCTTTATTCAGTTTAAATTTGTAAAAAGCATTTTGTATAAATGGAAAGAAAGAATTTATAATTGATAATTTATTTATGAATTTCACATACAAAAAGTTTAATATACTTTTTATGCAAAACGATTTTTCTGGGCAAATTATGAATATATATTGAATTCTCAGTCATAATTTTTCTATATAATAAAAATACTGTATTATAAAATAATTTCGAAAGCTTTAATTATTCCATTTGCACTGCATTGACTTATTCAAATTAGAACATTTACAAGCCACATGAAGAGAAGCAAAAAAAAGAGGGAAGAAAAAAAATATATATATATATTTATACATAAAAGTTAAGAGAACGCGACTACTTAATGAAATCCATTACAATAAATACTAAACTATATTGCAATACGGACTTTTATCAATCTTTCAAAACTAAATAGTACATAAACATTAATGTTATTATATACACATAAAACATTTATTATTAGCATAATAAATTGGCTTACTGAGTACCTCTGAGAACGAGGGGGTTCAATTTTAAAATACTTATTGCTTTATAAACGTATCTAATTAGCAAGTTTATATTACAAATGAATAAACTTATTATTATGTGAAATAAACGTCAAGTACGTGTAAAAATGCTCGTATACTCTTTTATTTTATTCTTTATAAGATCTGTACAACATTTTCTTTTTCATCACATTTTATTTATTTATATATACATACACATACGTACATACATGGATATATACATATAATTTTCACAATCCTTAAACATTTACCGAACCGTAACATATATAAATACATATATGTTAATACCACGATTTCTCGTCTTCTTAATTTTTTTAACGATTAATATACTACCTATTACGCAAGTTTTCATAATTAATTCATCGCAGCATTTGCCTCCCACGAGGTAAGCGAGAAGTTTAAAAAAAATGAAAAAAAAAGTAGAGCTTTACAACGATTTCTAACGTGATAGACACGCCTATTTATGTTCTTACGTCTGTTGCACGTCCCTGTTTTTTTTTGTTGCATTTTTGTGAATATGTTTCTGTATTTTTAGACTCACGGAATACACGCCTTTTATATGGATGAACGTATGGATAAACAAATATTAAATTTAATGAAATTTCTTTACTTTTTTTCTATTGGTCAAAATATACAGTTTATATAAAAGTTGTACAAGTTTTCCTTAGAATTTTTATTTACTTTTATCTTTTTTCTTTTTAACGAGAAAAAAATTACATGGTTTTGCAAAAAAAATTATGATTGATAGAAAAATCAATAGTGTGTTTAAATACATACTAATTAATCTAATCTAGTTTTAATAATGATCGCTCGTTTCATTGATTACTAGATTAATCGCTTAATATGCGATATGAAAAAAAAATCAACATTCAAACAAAGTTATATATGCTTTAGTAATTTGTTAAAAATGTTGTAGATAATATCGAGAGAAAAAAAAAGTTTTTATAATTATGCACATACAAATTTCCAGGTGTTAGTAAAATATGAAGAAATTTTCATTTTAATCTGGAAAAAAAAATTTTTTTGGAATGCAGTATAAAGTGTGAAGTTTTGTAAATATGTTAATTTTATTATCAAAACCATAAATATGAAAAAAAAGATATTAGAAACAAGTAAATTAAACTATTCAAAAAAATAATAATAAAAATAAAACCTATAAGAAATGTACAATTTAAAAGATTTATTTAATTTCATATACTTTTTATATCCTTGATGAAAGGTAAGATATTAGAAATAATTAGGTAAAGTGACTCAATGGAAGATTAAGTGATTTCGAAACTTTATTGTACTTTCAAGTTCAATCGGAAGTTATAGTAACAAGAAAACGTAATATTTTTTCGATAACACTAAAACAGTTAATTTACAGATGAAAACATATAATTAAGTCAATACGAATAATTTACATCTTTTCCGTCATCGTTCAATTAAGAAGCTCTTCTCCTCTTAATATTTTATTTATTTATCATTAAACATTATACAATAAAAAAATCATATTATGAATAAATTTGAGTATTTTTTTTATATATAATTTTAGATAATTTAAATGTTAAGTTTAAGAACGGTTATTTTACCGAGATAACATTAAATACAATATTGTTATTGTTAATTATCAGGAAATTGCTCCAAGCCAATTACATAAATACTAGACAATTCTCACTATCCTGTGAAAAATTAATTCAATACGTCACGTTTAGATAAAAAAAAAGATTCAATCGATTCTTCAAATACTTCAGAGAAAAAGGCAATTTAACGTCAATAAAAATCTAATTATTTCACCAACTTATTGAATTTACTTTTTCTTTTTGTCATTATATTTTTTCTTAAAAGTCTATTATTTATTCATTGAAAATAAAAAAAAAAATTATTCAAAGTTAAACGTTAAATTTTAATACTCCTAAATAAGTATCCAAACTTTTAAGAAGCTTTATCATTATCAATAGTACAAAGACTTTTATTTTCCATAGATATTATGGACATTGAAACTGTAGTTACGACGTATATAAACTTTTCCTAACAACGTCAATAAATAGTTGTACCGATATTTTAATATAGCCTGAGGTGTCTTTGGAACAAATGAAATTTCATATAATATAGATATTATGATGTATACGGGTAATTCACAGAAATTTTGTTCTTCTCAATAATAAGAAGAAAATTATTTTATTCGATTAAATTATATGTATTGCTTCTCTATTAATATTAATAAATTTAAAAGAATATCAGTTAAAAGGATCGTTAATCAATAGTTAACGATCTATTAATTTTGAAAAAGCGATTATAACGATAAGAAATATGTATGCACATGTACGCCTGTTTCAACGCGTGTTAAGAAAAATCGTAAATCCTGCCAAGCGTATCGATATATAATTATTCTATCAACTCTTCGGACAAAAAAGGAGAGAAAAAGCAAAAGAAGAAGAAAAATAAAGGAAACTCAAAGAACAATTACCACATGCAAAACGTATCTGTTTACTCTTATTTATATTATACTTTTAATTAAAGACTGAAAGTGAAAAACCTCGGTATTGATGTGCATGTAATAACAGTTGTCAATGTAAAGTTGCAAATAATGTCACTGTAACATCTTTTTTATTTATTTACTTTTTCTTTTTTATTTGACGTGCTCGCATGGCTTATCGCGTAAAAATTACGTCTGTCATTGTTGAAGTTATTTATATATTGAAATTGACATTGCCGCTCTTTAAACCCATTAAGATTCTTTTATAAGAAGACTCATTTTCAAGACGTTGACACAAGTGCTACTTTTGTTTATTTTTTTTCTAAACTTGAACTATTGTCATGGTTTTATTTAGTTGTATCTAAAGTATTACGTTCATCATAAAAGGATCATTAGTGATAGAAGAATAATTTATTTTTTATTTTTTTCATTCATACATGAAAATTAATTAATTTGATCTTTGAACTTAATTATTGTTAATTGCTTTTCATATAAAGTAGGTAAATGATTATATTTATTTAACAATTAAATAAATTAAAATTTTTTTCAAACTTTTATAATAAAATTATTATTATTAACAAAACTAAAATTATCTAGATTCCAAAAAACAAAAATTTCAAAGATTTTCTTTTATTTTATTGCATTGTTAAATAAAACCTAAACTGCAAAATTAATTTTCGGACCACTTGGGAGTATATTTTCTTATATTATTTTGCACTAAAAACTTTTTTACATATTATTTATTACAGAAAATTTAATTAAAATCATGTAAAGCATAAAACAAGTTCACATCTAACTTTACACTGATAAAAATAAAAAAATATTAAAAGAAGCTGAGCTCTAGTTTTAGAAAAAATCGTAAAAACCCACTTAGAAGAAAAAAAAGAAACGATCAAAGACACCTGAATGAACCACACACTCACATGAAATCTTCCACTTGAAAAAAAAATAAAGCTTTATAATAGTAAGGGATGAAAAGTTTCTTCAAAAAACTCACCTAAAAAGAACAAGTAGTGATCAAGTCTTTGGCTTTAAGATAAGTAAAAAAAAAAGAGAATTAGAAAGATATCACTGTCACTTGTTGTTAAAGCCGAGAGGTTTTACAGGAGACTGTGAAGAAACCAAAGCAGACCGTGTGTTTTTAGTTGAACTTGCTGATATATACCTCAAACGTAACGACCTTTATTTTACTTGGTATATATATATATACATCTACCTTTACCACTCTTTAACACATCTTTTATCTTTCTCCCTCTCTCTATTATATTCTTCGGCGTATTTTCTCTCTTTTAGCTAAGGATGTATATATATATATACGTGTAGTATTTATTGCAAGAGATACGGTATATATAATAAGAGCGGCAAATGGCCAAAAGGACTTCCGCGCGGGTGGGAGAGTGGGGTAGGGATGTTAACGTTTGGTGTATGTATACACTAAGATATCTCTCCCACTTTTCATTTTCTTATATATCAAGCTTTTAGAATTTAATACTTTTTCGAATCGAGGAAAAATCGGTAAAGGAGGCGCGTCTCTTCCGTTAATATAGTTTGCATATAATTGACGCGCCTCTTTCAACGATAAGAGACAAAAAAATAGTTAAGAAAAAAACGGAAAAAGAAATAAGAAGAGAAACCGGTCATACCCTAGATGACTATTTAACGTATGTGATGTTATACGAGGGTATTTTTTTTCGTTTGAGGCTTAACAAATAGTCTCAATTTTTCACGTAAATAATGAAACTTGTTATATATCGCAACCTTGAAGAGCAATGGGATTTTATGTAGAAACAAAGTCATTGCTCATCCGGATCGCGCAAATAAAAAAAGGATATACAGATGGAAATGTGAATAAAAAGTTAAAGGTATATATACGAAGGCAAACGACTTGCAAAGAATTTTTCACTTTCGCAAATTCGCTTACAATTTTTTAATCATAATATTACAATCATTTTGTGAACTTGTTAAAGGTGTAACTCGTTTGGTATGCATATCCTTAAATTTTTCTTCATTCACGGATTTATGTGAAGTCGATGAAGTATAGTTAGGAAATTCCTGTAAATTAATTTTTTATTTAAAAAACTTCGATTTTTCTCTCATTAACGGGTGACGTAGTTGTCTTTTGAAAAGACAAAAAACGTTTGATATTTAAAGTCTATGATTTAATCCAGTGAGAAAGCCGATTATGAATCAAACTTTGAGAGATTTAGTAACTAAATGGTACATAATTTTAATCATAATTGCAAAATAAATTTATTATTTTAGATATTTTTTTTATTAATCTACTTAATCAGTGATTAATACACAAACAAGAATAATATTGTTTACAAAACATGTCTGACAATGCCAGAGTGTTTCTACTTTATCAAACACAACTATTTTTTGTACCTTTTGTTTTTACTATTTACAATCAGATTATATCTAATAAATTCTTTTATTAGATTTCTCTTTTTTTTGTCCAAAATTTCAAATTGAAATAAATCTCTAAGTTTAGCAATTCTAATAATAGAACGTGATTATTAACTACTTATTCGAAGAAATCATTGTTGATGAATCAACATTACACTGATATTCATTAATGCACGTTAAAAATTTGTTTAATGTGTAACACATATTTATAGGAACGAAAACATGAAAATATCATTTAATAGTTCTCTATGTTAGTTTAAAATAAATTTTTTAACAATTTATGGATTTATTTGTTTGTTAAAATTTTTATTGTCAATTATCAAAACTAAATTTCAATAATATATATTTTCATATATGTTATTAAATGTAATGTAAAATTATATGAATATCTTATAAAGAAATAAATCAATATTATTAGTAAACGACTCATAACTTGACAATTTAAAAGAGAATAAAAAAATTCTGATCTGTTAATAATAAGAAAACAAAAATAATTAATTGTTAAGTCAATCTTAATTAATCTAGCATATTTCAACCTCCATACAAGAGTGACAATGCGCGAAATTACAAATTCATATAAGTAATGTTACATTCACGTGATCATCAAGAGCAAAATATAAAAAAATAACATAAGAATATGAATGTAACTACTAACACGAAAGGCAAGGGCAACATATGCCTACACTTTTCCATATATTTCTTTTTTTGTATAAAGAAATATTGTGTAACAGTATGTGATAATATATATACATTCATTCCTTTTTTTTACCTCTGTATAATAAATGTGATACATATTTAGTGACAAAAGTGAAACTATGAAAAATATGATATTATATTGAGGTAAGATTATTAATGGAAGGAATTTATTGTAGATTTGATTTTTATATTGGCAAATAAATGAATGTACCATTTTTTATTAAAATTATGAAATTTTATTATTTATCATTGGTGAAATTCAATTAAATTGACACATGCGATATTTGTATTTCTCTTTATCTAATCAAGCGAATTAGAATATAATAGACGCTAACTTGATTCTGAAATAAAATCAATCTTCAACAATATGAAAATAATCAGATGACAGAAGAATAATCGATCTAATTTTTAAAAAAATTTAATAATAAAACTAGGGCAAATTAACATTCTGCATAATTTTATGCATATACAAATAATGGAAATAACGTTAAAGTATTACGTCATCTACGTCACTAAAATATTATCAAATACAAATATCGAGAAACTTTAGTATTCACTTTAATTATATAATATTTATCTAGATCTGAATAACTAAACATTGAAAATAATGTTTTTTGTTAAGGATAAATAAAATGTGATTATATTCTATTTAAAAAATAATAAAAAATATTATGAAAAAAGTTTCATATATGAAAAATTTTATAAAAAAGGTATATATATATATGTATAACCAGAATATAAACTAATGTTTTCATTAACACACTTGACTCATGAGTGTAAAAATTGTTATTTCTCGCTGCTACACACAAGATCGTTACATTATATACCTATACTATATGGCTTATATTATAAGTGGTGTCAACGATCACTTATCCGAGTTTTTTAAAACCGGCTTATAATGTACAAAGTACACACCTTTTAAATTTATTTTTTTTCCTTTTCTTCGCTTTTTTTTGCTTCTCTCCATAATCCAATTTATTAAATTTTCATTACAAACAGCACTAATTTGTTTTTCCTTTCAGTCGTATTAAAATGCAAATTTTAGTGCTTTGTATTGATATGATTTTTTAATTAGATAAACTGTTTGTTTATTAATAAAAATTGTTTATAGACATGTATTATACATTATAAATATATTGATTTCTTTAGTTTAGTAAGTTAGATTTGCTTTTTTACTATTAATTTATTACTGTTTTAAAGCTTATGAAAAAAAAAATGTTTTTTGATGTAAGAATAAAAGTTGATCTTAACACGAAGGTATTCTATAAGCTTTAGTAAAAAAAAAACTATAATATGAAGTTTTATACTAAAAAAAAGTTATTTTTATGCTTTATGTGTTATGTGTATTATATTTAGATACTCAAAAATATTATCTTTTCATAGCCTTTACAGAATCTTACTAGATATCTTTTTTTTTTTCTAAGAAAGTTGAAGTACACTGTTTTGAATTGCAAAAAGATAACTTTACGACTTCCGAACGTGATCATATATAGGATATGGAATGAGTTAAAAGAACTACTAGGAATCTTTTTTTATCTTTTTTTTTGTTAGACTTTAGTTTTGATTGCTGAATATGTAAAATCAGTTTTTATTTAACAACAAAGTCGATAATGATTTTTCTTTATTTTTCCAATGATTTAATTTTTTTATTTTTAAATTTTAACTAATAATTTTCTTTTATTTAAATATCATTTTGAATGGTATAATATATGGAAATGACGTCTTATCGAGCGGTAAACGTTATTTTCGTATATATATAACCTTAAATACCGGAATCTCAATATCTCAATGATGTCCTTTGTAAACAGAAGAATTTAAAAGTTCCTTTTTTGAGATTAAAGGTATACTGGTGATTATCATTACTGTAATCGCTTCCGCGGTACATTGTAAATACTCGTTTAAATTCTTTGAATGACTTGGAAATTAAGCAAAGGGCTGGAACACTGTTTGGCTTTTAAAATACGTCAACACGCGCAGTATATAATTTTAAAAGGTAACGGCTAGTGCGTATAATTAAATGATTACCGTTTTATCAAAAAATATTTAAACTTCTTTTAAATCTTGCAAATAAATAAAGAATTCAAAATAACTTTTCTTTCATTTAAATTTCATAATAATAAGTATAAGCGATTTTCATATATTATAGTTTGGTTTGTTCTTAATACCAATTTTATTTTTAAATATGTAGAATAAAATTTAACAGTTTACTAAATATATCAAATGAATTATATAAATAATAAAACGAAAAAAAATTTTTTTCGATATTTTTATAATGATACCACTCTAGATTAGCACTGAAGATTTTAGTATTTTTTTCAAAGAAAAAAGAATCTAGAATATTATGATTTTTATTACTTATAACATTTGAAAAGTTTTAAGTTGTTCGCTCATAACGATGGTCATTTTATTAGCTGATTTGATAATTTTATTTGCTCCTGCAGTCGTGCATCATTTCTTTGCAGCTTAAGCTATAAACAAAAATGAGAAACAGCGTAAGAAAATTTAAAAAGTCATATTTATCACAGGATAAGAATTAACGAAAACATATTCCTCTTAAGTTTAAAAAAATTTAAAAATTTTTAATTTAAGACGTTAGTTACACAAATTTTGGATTTTTTTTTGCTTTTATTATGATGCTAATTAGTGACGGAGGTTTTTCACTGTGTTTCTGAATAAAACGTATAAATAATCGGCCGCTGAAAGCGGGATCCGAAATCGGATCCTTGAGTTTATGAATCTATAGCTCTACCGACTGAGCCACTGTTGGAATTACTTATAATAAATGCTTTGAAATTTTCTCAAAAATCTCAACACTTTTTGTGTGTGTGTGTTAAAAAAATTTGCACTACACAATTAAAAAATAGGATATCACAATTTTGTTATCTAAAATAACTGTTATTTTTATTTACAAGTGCAACTATAAAGAAATAAGTAATATCATAACTGAAAATGTATCTACTTATGATATTACTCATTTTCATTATCTCGGAATGATCTTTACTAATTCTTTGGAAATATGAAAAATTTTAGATAACAGATTCTTCATTTTTCGTAGAAAAGCAATGAAAAAAGCAATGATTATAAAAAAAAAGATAAAAAAATGAATCTCGCAACTAAAAGAAGGAATAAGCCTAATTTTAATATTTCTTTGTTGGCAATTATAAGAGCGCCAGGAACTGTTTAGATTAATATCAAAATCCTATAGCATAAAAATCTATTATACTATCTAATGTTTGAACAATCAGTGTAATATAAGTATCAACGATTCATGCAGATCTCTTTTTTTTTTTAGTTTCCGTGTTTTAACTTTTAATCTCTTGTGAATATTGAGTATGATTATGTATGCAGGTACTTTAATCTTTAATTTTTAATGCATGGAGAAGGAATGATGATTTGCTAATGTAATGAAAATTCACGTAAGTAGTGTCAATAGTCATTACGTTATATGTGTATGACGTCAATTTTAAGCGGTTTTCAAACTTTTACTTTTTTTATTTTTTTTTTTATTTTTATTTTTACGTGATTCACATGAGAATTTCGTCGATCAAGGAAAGTATTGGGAGATTTGAGGTGAGGAAAACCGCTAATTTGTAAAGTATGATTTATCGATTAAAATTTTTTTCTATTAATATCTCAAGTTGAACTTTATATGAAATCGGAATAAATGTTATATTTAATGTTATATTTAATTAAAACAAATGAACATTTATTTAATATTTTAATTAAAATTATAAAATATATTCGCTTTTATATATATTGTTAAATAAGAAAATTGTAAATGGCTTTGTGAAGCACAGAAATCACGTACATAATACAAGAATCACTAGTGTACATCTAAAGTCCATCAAAGTTAATTTTGTTTCTTTATTAATGAAAGAATCGAATTGTGAGAATTGTTCGCCATGTTAGGATATCGACAAGTATTAAGTGATAAATATGTTTCTATATGATGATGTTTATTTATAGGAATTAAAATCAACCAAGGTCAATCAAAGTTATTCCTTTATAATCATTCATCTACACCGTTAGTATGAAAAAATTTCTAATTCTTTTGTCTATGTGTATATGTACACGAATCTAATTCAAAGCTTAGAAATTGTACTAGACTATACAAATGAAGAAAAAATTTTAAGAACTCGAGGCAGAGATTTTAATTAACAAGATATAATTAAGGTTTATTTTATTTAAAAAGGAATATTACGAATAGTATCATACATGTATTCTTTGAAAGAGGTAGAATTTTAAAATACTCATATTTTGATTTTTACTAAAGGGACAAGACATTTTTAAAATATGAAAATAATCATTTTTAATCCTCCACTATTTATTACAAGTATGTACATATACACAAATACATATATATATTTGTGTGTGTGTGTGTGTAAAATAAAATTTATTGTGTGATGAGATTCTAATTTTAAATTGATGAAAAAATAAATGTTTAATTTTCAAAATTAAAAATAAATAGTTTATTTTTGAATATTAATAGACGTTAATAAATTATAAAATTCTGAGGCCTCAGTGGCTCAGTTGGTAGAACGGAGGATTCGTGATCTCGAGTGCCCGAGTTCGAATCTTGCTCTCGGCTGATTCATACAAGCACCGCTGAACGTTTTATGTGCTATGTTCACAAAACATACTGAAGATCTCCGTCGCTAATTCATCGAAATGATAAAGCATAAATACAGAGACGTTAAAAAATAAAATTAAATTAAAAAAAATTCAAATTAATAGCTAATATTTTTTGTAAGGCAATAATTGCATAATAACTCGTACAATTTTTCAAAATAATGAATCTATGTAATACTATCATTGATTTAGTTTTTAATAACCAGTTTAGTCAATAGCTTCATTCAGCTAATGATTTTTTTTATCTTTTAAAAGACACCTAATCACCTGATTAGAAACAAAATATCATAATTTCTATTCTTAACCTACTGAAATGATTTAATCAATGAATATTAATTTAAAAAATGAGTTTTTCAAAGAAGCGCCGCTAAGGAAACTAGAATTATAATGAATAAAATTTCAAATTTTATTGACCAGTTTTGTTCGATAATTTTCTCAATATTTTTCTGTATGCGTAAAAATATGAATAAATATTAACATGTACATTATGTGTTGAATTACTAGATAAAAATTTAAAGAAAAAACAAATTACAATCTTAATTACTAAACAATCTTTGCTCTTTTATAAGGAAATCAATTTAATAACGTATCAATTTAACAAAATTGAGCATCATTAAAACCATTTAAATTGTTTCAATTTTCTAAACTTTAATATTAGAAATCGTGATAACAGTAATTTTATTTGTTTTTTAATATTCAGGAACTGTAAGGTAGAAAAAAATGCGCTTTAATTGAAAAAAAATGTTATTGTAATAGATATAAAAACTTATTGTATTCATAATGCATTATTGCATGAAATTGTCCATTTATTGTGTAAGATTATATAAAAATTTAATGTAACCAGAAAATAAGAGACAAAAAAAATAATTTACAAAATTGCTTTGCCATGATTTTTTTTATTTTAATATAAATGTTTGAAAAAAACTACCTCCATCGATTAAATTATTCTTATTAAGATACAATAGTAGTTACGCTTTGCATTAAACATTAAAGCTTATGTATCATCAATTAATAAAAATAAAAGTTATTATTTTTATAATTATTCAATAAATTTCAACTTTGATAAACGAAATTTATTCTAATTTATATAAACTAAGTAATTTATTTTGTAAAAAACTTTATATCTATTAATAATTGATATTAAAACTATAAATTTAAATTTAATTCCGACAACTCTATTATCTTATAAGTAAACAAACCATGTAAAGAAAGAAAAAATTTGATCGTCCATTTATAGTGAACAATTGTCATTATACACGCTTCAATCACAGCTGCTCGCATTATACGATAACTATAAATACTAGGAAAAAGGATCACTCTGCAAAAAAATGTTATCTACGCAAAAGAGAAAGAGAGAGAGAGAAAAATATGGAATTCTTTTACGTCAATTACACGCGACAATGAGTTCAAGAATCGTTGATTTTTTTCAAGGTAAAAAAAAATACTCAGCGTTTGACTTTCATCGAACTATGTAAACTCCAGCTTCCTCGATATGCAATAACACAGCTGGTGTGTTAAAACAATAAAATAACGGCAATTTAATAGTTCACATAGAGTATTAGAGTATGATAGGATTGAGGATTTTCTTTTTTTTTATCATAATCTTTAACACGACGTCAACACTTTAAAGTTTAACGTGACGTGTAAATATTTATGTATGAACTCGTGTAAATTGTTTAATTAGTTTCCGAAGTATCAGATAGACATATAATTTATATTGACGTTATAGAACGTCATATCCGCTTGCTGAAGGTTGAGTGTGTACGAATCAGACGATTGTTAATTTTTTTTTCTTTCCTTTTCATTCTGATCTATCAAATTGTATACGCGGTTTCATAAAAGTCTTGAGCTTCACTAGATTCAGGTATGACCTTTTGGGTTTCGAGAGATTGGACAATGTTAATGTGATTTAGATGGAGTTTGGAAGATGTAGTTTGGAGATTTATTGAAAAGTCATCGAAGAGTCTTTGTATTTAAATATTTATCAAGGTTATGACTTTGTCTATTTTTTTCAGAGTTCAAGTTTAAATCATAGAATTTTTTGAACTATTGAATCAAAAGAATAGTTAATATGTCTGGATTTTTGGTTGAAAAAAAATTTTTTTGGTTCTTATGTGTTAATATTGAATATAATTCTATTTTTTATTCATTTTTACGAAAATTAATTAATCTTCTTTTTAACTGAATAATAATAATAATATAATATTATATTGATGTTACCGTTAAGATGCTAATCAATTATCAAGGTTTACACTGTACTTGTAATTAAAGCACATGTAAGTTGTAAGTTTACACTATGGTTCTTGTGGTGATCATTAGAACAAATTATAGATCCATCCCTTGACTTCAAGTAGCTAACATTTGGAATTAGTTAATTGCATACTTGCAGAATTTCATTTGATTTTAATGATTGGCTTTCTAATGTTGATTAAAAAATAAAAGAGAAAGTAAATGGAGCTACTAATTGGTATTATGTACCATAAATTTATATTATAATATCCTTAGAAAATTCCTGAAAAAAATTTTTTACGAAGAACTTTTTTTTTTAACTGCATTAATTACAGTTCTACGAGTCACGTAACAAAAATAAAAAAGACAGATTGAAGTAGAATTGAAACGCTAATTTTTTAAATAATCTTTTATTATCCTCTTGAAAAAATGATCAATTTTTTAAACTTTGAAATTTCTTTAACCAATTTTATTTTTTTTTAATAATAATCAGCAAAAAAATTAATTCTTTTCAACAAAAATTTAAGTAATTGTATAATTTTAATCGAATTATAATATTAATTAGTCATACTTCAGACAATAACTAAATATCTATCATTTGCAAGTTACATTGTAAAAATAAAAAATTTTAAACTATAATTCAAAGGTTAAAGTTTATTTTAACGATTATCGTTAAAAATCATAATTGATTATAATTAAAAAATTTAAAAGTAGCATACAAAATTTTAAAAGATTCAAAGTTTGAAATTTAACAGTTGTGACAATCTCGTTTCTTAAAAATTTACAGTTTTTATCCAAAATTTACTTAAATTTTTTATTAACATACGGAGACATTCTAAGCTTAAATTAAGAGTCTGTGTTTCAAATAAGAATAAAGTAATGAAAAAATTGAGGTCGTTAGTGGCTCAGTGATGGACTCGCAATCTCGAGATGTCGAGTTCGAATCCGGCTCTCGGACGATTTATGCAAGCATCACTGTTCTTTACATCTGCTTTTTTTACAAACATACTGAGAAAGCTATGTCGCTAATTAGCATCGAAATGCAATAGCTTGAATACAGCGACGTTAAATAAAATAGAAATAGTTAAGAAACAAGATTTTTGTTTTTTTTTCTTGAAAATTTACATGAAAAGATGAGTAAAATTTCATTACATGTTTAAACAAAATAGGCTGGACTCTTACCGAAGCTCGAAACTAACAATTAGCGGTTCAAGTTATTGAGAATTATTTTCTTAAAAATTAAAAAGAGAAAGCGACATACTTTGCAGACTAACTTTTTTCTCGCTTAGAACTGTAACCATAAGGTTTTTCTTGAATTCAAATAATGTATTTTTGCATACTATGATTAATAGTAAAATTTTATTTGTTGAAAGTCCTGTGCAATCGCCTAAAACGAAGTGAAAAAGTATTTTAGAATAAAAATCATGAGCGATAATTTACAGATTTTTGAAATTCTAGTAGTTTTTATTTGAATTTTTCACCGACTATCATAAAAAAAAAATAATTAAAAAATTTTTTTTAATTTGAAAAATTAATAATTAATACAAAAAAGAAAATATTTGCATAATATAAATAATTAATATTCATTTTTTTTACTTTTCATTATAAAATATTATTTTATTATATAACATTAGATTTTTTATAAATTTAAAAAATGCTATTCAAGTCCTTCTCAGATTTATATTTTTAAGTCTGAAATTTACAAATTTTTAATTATTTTTTCTTAGGATAAACCGATTCAGAATCTGATATTGCTAAAATAAATATACTGAAATAAACCATTTCGTTTTGGTCCAGACTTTTACTGTGTGAGAAATTGCAAAAAGATTTTCATGATTTTCATGTCAAATATAGTTCTGAAATAATCTTAAAAAATCGCAACTAGACTTAACTTTCACCGTAGTTTGGTTTCTAATTGAGCCCTCTTCACGCAAAATTTTTGTATAAATTTTCAAATTATTAATTTAAAATCGTAAGGTTTGGACTAATTGACTGCATAATTAATTAAATTGTGAAGTTCAAAATTTTTTAAATTATTATTAATTTCTAAATTTTATTGTAGTAATTACTTGTTTATTATTATTATTTATTATCCTTTCAAACAAATAAACTTTTAATCGTTCAAATGATCCTTTTATATTTCTTTATAAATCTATATAAATAATTTATCAATATAGTAAAAATATTATTTTAATTGTTTTAAAAAAAATATTAGAAAATTATAATATTTCTATGACGCTTAAATATTACATAAATTTATCTCTCTTCTGTAGAGATTACAAGATCGATAATATTCCTACCTTACCAACACAATTCATAAGTAAACAATTGTATTAATAATTATAATAAGAACAACCATTTTATAAATTTGAAGTTCTTCATCATAAAAGAAATTTGGACTAAAGACATAGACAAATATTTTAAAAAAATTTTAATTTTTTTACTGAGAATCAAAAGTTTTCTATAGCTACTTGATAGATTTGCTAGAAAATATAGCTAACCAGGAGAGATTAAGGCATTTGAATAATAGATTTTGCTCAAGCTTTGGAATAATAGATGTCAAAATATAGAAAAAAAACAGAATTTCATACCTTAATCCTCAATATTTACCTAGATACAGGTAATTAAAAAATAGAAAAGCTACCAGATTTTTAAATACTTAAAGTTCTCTAGCATTATAATTAGAAACTTAACTTTTCTCAAATGAAAATTAAGCTTAAGCCCTTTAGAAATAGTAATTATAGTATAGCAAAATATTATTTCTTTAAAAAATTACAGCATAATCAAAGTTGGACCCAAATTGACTTTGGGATTGACTTGGATCTCTCCTAGTAAGTAATATTTAACATATATAATAAGCTTATTTTTTACTTTTTTTAAGATGATCGCTCTAATTGAAATTCTCAGTCCCTTTATTTATTAGTTGGTAAGATAGGAATGTTACCGACCTCTATGTATCATTTAGAGATTATCAAGCATTAATTCCGAATAAAATTAAAAAATCTTAGCGAATTATGTTTTAACAAGCAATCGTTAAATAATTTGTTTTATAGTATTATAAATATCATTTGTCAACATCATAAATATATACAAAAAAAGGAGACACAAAAGACACTTCGATAAGACATTGAAGTCTTTTAAAAGGTGATAAATTTGAAAAGTCAGTTCAGGTATACAAATAACGATATACAGATTTACTCTTTCGTGAGTTAAAAAATACATTATTTACGAGCATGTATTATTTATTCGTTTTAGGGGGAAAAAAAAAGCGCACATCAGAGTCACTTCGATGTTATATGGTAATAACATTGCATTATTAAGAAAACGTTCTTGTTTTAATTTTCAAATCTAAATTTTGAATTTTTATTTACACAATAACAAGAATTTAAAGCGTAGTACTGAATAACATTGGAACAGTTTCATATGATGTAGATACAATTTTGAAAGTTTTCTATCATTGAGGTTTAACAATAACAAAAATATAAAATGTTAATGAGCTAAATTTACTTTTAAAATTATATTACCATAGGTTTTTTAATAATCAAACTTTCGGTTTAATAAAGCACATATACATAAACATATTCATCATTTACTAAAACGATTCTTGATTATATAAAGCGTTTTTATAAACGTGCAAAAAAAAGCGTATATTTATCTAAAAACATAAAATTTTTATTTGTACTTAAATAGACATATATCTAAAAAAAAAAACATAAAATAGAAAATATATGTTGCGTGAAATTTATGGACTTCGTTGCGGTAAATATTTGGTATTATCAACGTCTTGTAGTTTGCACTGATTCGTCTAAGGGTGTGATCGTCAGCTCGTTTACCTGAAAATTTTTTAAATATAAGACAGAATTTCTTAAATAAATACAAATTTATATAAGCTCGTGAATAAATTAAAAATTTCAGAGATTTTATTTTAAAGAAATAGCTAAAATTCGACATTTTTATGGAAAAAATCAGAATCTTCATTGAATTTTTTTAAATAAGCGCATAAATGTAAGACATTGAAGCTCATTGTTTTTCTGAAAAATGTTTTTATTCTCTATTCTTTATATGCTTATCTAATATACAGGGTAAATGGGAAAGATGAATACCCCTAAAAATTCCCAAAAACTGACATTTAAAAAAATATATTCCATATGAAAATATAGATAATGAAAGCAGGGAGGTAACTTTAACTTTGATTTGAAGATCGAATGAAAAGTTTCAATGACTTTCAAATCTTCTTTTTGAATGAAAGTCTATATTTTTTGTACGCAAATTTTCTATTTAGATGTATGACCAAGTTATAGATGTACACGACCCCTAAAAATCATTTAGTGATCAAATTAGGTATATTGTTTCAAAACTTTTATATTAAAAGTTTTTTTTAGTATTGTCGACGTTTCCAGATTTTTAACGGTATTTAGTTTTACATAGAAATATTATCGCAAATTTGGACAAAATTTTTTATCAATATTATTTCTATTATCAAAAATAAGTATTTACTATCAAAGCAATTTAATCCTTATTTAACTTGCATCCTGGTCGGAATGAAAATCATCGTTAGAAACCCATGTTCATCCCCTATGATATTCATCTTTGAAAACATCAGCATTTCGATATCCTTATGGGTATTCTCCATATTTATATCTTTCTGATTCATCGTGTATAAATTGGTTAGATTATTTTGGGATACTACGCTTCAAAATGATATTGATTATAAAATTGTATTTTTTAAAAATAACGTTAAACATTTAATTTAAACTAAATAAAACGACTAACTAAAAAAAATTGGATTTAATTCAATGACATTGTAGCGATTACTAATGGTTAAAAAAATATTTCTTTTTATTCAAATGACATCTTATTTGAGCTACATTGTATGAAAAAATGATTTCTTTTAGTATAAATAATTAAATTTTCTCAAGGTTTCAATAACATAAAACTACTAATTTACGTAACTGTGGAAACACGATTTTATCGATTGCTTATAAAACAATCAATACACGTTATATAATTATGAACAGTAAAAAAACTGCGCTCAACTTCCTCAAAGTTTAAATTATAATTTACTGTAATTTATCTTAAGCTGCATAAAACGTTCAATGAAAACCATTAATATTATTTATATTTCAATAATATTTACTAATGAATGGAAAATTACCAATTTTTAAAATTTATTTCTTTACGTTCATTTTATTACTAATAAAAAAGATGTAAACGTATTGTGAAATATTAACTATTTTTTAATGACTAATAAAAATTTCTTAAATTTAAAGATTTTAAATTTAAAGTAGATAGTAGTAAAATATTAGTCTTTAGAATTATGAAAATAATTAAAATAATTAAAAAGTATAAAAAATTAATTTTTTTTATTATTCAATTTAAAAAATGTATACGATAAAAATTGAATCATGAAAAATAATTCCTTTATGTAATTAAAATTAACAATACAGTTTCTGACTTTAATTTAAAGCAACTATAATTTTAAAAAATAAGTTATTTTTTTATTACCTGGACATGGACAGGCGTACTAAGAGCGTAAATAATAGCATCGGCAACATCTTTAGCTTCGAGAATCGACACTTTATCTAAAAGTTGTTCAGGAAAACCAGCAGCCCGGATCATATCCGTCCTCACCGGTCCTGGACTGATACTCTGAAAAGATTAAATTAACATACAGTTTAAATTTTCGTAAATCTTTTTTTTAATGAAAGTTTTTACTTTTTTGAAAATCTAAAAATAGTTTATCAATTTAAGTTAAATTGAGCGACATATTAACTGCATAGAATATTTAAATGAATTTAAAAATATTAATTAATTTTAATCTATTAGTATCTTTGCTGTCCATTACTTTGACTTAACAAGAAAAGTATAAAGTCAATAAAATATTTAAAAATTTGTCATTCAGAAGTCTGCTATTTAGTTTTATTTATAGAAATTGTAAATAGTGAAAACATCAATACCCAGATCAAAGTCTGTAAAAGATAGTAACAATTTTTAAAAACTTCATGCGTCAAGTTTTATCAGCTTCACTTTATTTTTAACTCATAATAGTTGAAAAACAGAAAAAGAACATTTCACTATCTAACGATGTTTTGAAAAATATGTTAATTCAAGCCGTGAAAATAAGTTAAACTTCCGTAATGGCTAAGAAGCGTAAAATTTTAAAATTTTAATTTTTGACCTCCTAGTTGTTATGTTTCTAATATTTTCCACGCTCATCTATTCTTTCGTGGAATAATATGACAATTAAATTAAATGAATATATCTTCTCTTTCAAAGGCCAATTTCACAAAATAAAAACAAAAATTAGAAAGAGGATAAGATACTAAACTACTTATCATTCATCGAACAAAAACATGAAATTGCCTCAATTACTATCATCAAATAAAAAAAGATCATTATCTTTTTTTTTTAATTTTTAAATAAAAAAAGATTGTAAATAAAAAAATAGCAAGCAGCATATAACATACACTCATTGAAATTAAACTTACCGTAATCTTAATGCCACAATTAAGGCTAGAGAATTCATTACGTACAGATTCAGTCATACCAGTGACAGCGTATTTGCTAGCGCAATATATGCTCACTGGTACTTGTATTCTTGG
The DNA here is from genome assembly GCA_017163975.1 of Anastatus disparis. Classification (NCBI taxonomy): domain Eukaryota; kingdom Metazoa; phylum Arthropoda; class Insecta; order Hymenoptera; family Eupelmidae; genus Anastatus; species Anastatus disparis. The sequence goes on from JAFFSR010000381.1 coordinate 3,083,570, forward strand.
AGCATCATGACCCGCTACACTATTCACATTGATAATATGACCGTGTACATTGTGTTTACGCATTGACTTGCTTGCTTCTCTTATACAAATTGCTACGGCTAAAACATTAATGTCTAGTATACGACGAAAATTTTCTGTACTACCGTCTGTCAAAATAGAGAAATGTTTTCTTTTATTAATAGATATACACATAATGTTTATAATATTTTTTTCATTTATATATATATTCGTATTATTGTTAGATTTTTTATAATTATTTGAATTTTAGTAACTTTTTCGCTTTAAAATTTTTATAACTTACATTTTTATTAATATAATGCTGTTTTTTAAAAATATTTTTTTAACACTCCGTGCGCGAAACACGGTTTCTCATGCTTGTTTTGCGTGTGCGAAACATAATATTTTTTCATAGTGTGCGAAACATGTACGCCATGTTGCTTTTTTTTAGACAACAAGATTCACAATTGTTTTGCGGACTTAGCCTCGATATTTATGTCATATAAGGTTATTTTGACAGGAAATTCAAAACAAAATTTTTTATTACCAAAAATAAAAAGGGGGAATTGTTTCATATGTAAAAGAGTGGTTAAATGATATTTTTCAAAAAGATTTTACTTTTATCAATTATAAAGTTGATTTAGATAATAAATATTTACTCATAATGTTTTTCACAGGTAGAATTGATGTAAAACATTTAGTCACTTTTAAAATATAACATATATCAGATATAAGAGTAACATATATATAATATATATATATCACTTTTACTATATAACATATATCACAGAATTAAAAAAAAATTAAATTTTTCAAGTATGAATGTTTAATTTTTTTTAAAGAATTTTCTTGAAAAAAAATTCAACTTTTTTGACAGTTAATTCCAGAAACTGTTCTAATGAACAACTAATAACTTTAGCTAGTCAACAATTGATTTAAAAAAATCTTCTAGATAATGAGCGTTTTAATTTGCTCTTTTGAATTTATTATAAGTCAGAAATCTTCTCTAATAAGTAAATGTAAATAAAAGTTTTTATTCGCAAATATAAAAATATTTATTGTATTAATGATGCAGTTGTAAATAGTTATGATTTATCATTTATTTTTTATTATTTACTCGTCTAATTGTCACCCTCGCTACGCTCGGGTGACAAATTGACTCGTCTCGCTCCGCTCGGTAAGTAATCGCAAAAATAATCGTGTTTCGCTCACGATGTGTTAAAAAATAGTATACGCAACACGTGCGCGGTACAGGTGATCCACGCACTCGTCTTTTTTTTCGCCCTCGCTTCGCTCGGGCGAAAAACTCGACTCGTGCGTGAATCACCTGTTTCGCGCACTAGTTGCGTAATATACTATTTAATGTATTAAAAAAAAGTTGCAATTCTTAAAACAGATACTTTATACACATAATTCAAACTTTTAATATCGAATATGAGTCTATATTTATTATTTTGATAATTCAAAATTTATCTCAATATTCTTTTTAATCTAAATGCAGTAAACACACAGATGTCATTAAAAATTTTTCTATAAATACATTGACGTAGATATGACAGTTAAACATTGTAATTGAAGCGTGCTAAATTCATAGCTAAGTTGCTACTATGCACGACTTTAAGATAAGCTTTCAGAGCAAATTCATTATCATAATCGTGTTATTTGCGTAGATAAAGAATTTTTAGAATTTATTGTAAAAACCAAATTTATTATTCTATTTTTGAGCAATTTAATAATTTTTAAATGAACAATATATTTAAATAAACAATAATATATCATATTTTAAAATAATTTTAGTTCATCGTTTAAAATAATATTTATTATAGCATATTTTAACCATTTTTGTACAATTATAGTATTATTAATTCTCAATGTTGTGTAAAAAGTAATTCGATAATATTGTATTTAGAACCATTTTCAGAAACAAAAAGTTTACAATAAATACTCCTAAATGGTAATGTTTTCTAAGCTTGAATTGTAAATATACCTTATAAAGAAGCAGAATATCAATAATAATCAGATTACATTAAATAATAAATCAAATAGAATTAATGCAAAATTACTTAAATTTTAAAAAAATTACACTATAATTGTTGATAATTATAAACAAATTACATTTGTAAAAATAAAAATAAATGTATTGTAAAAATGTAAATAAAAAATCATGTATACCAATAATCCTTTCAGATACAAGAAAACCAGCATTATTGATAAGCACGTGTACCGGTCCTAATTTCTCTTCAACAAATTTAAATGCTGCAAGAATATCTTCTTCGTTTCTAAGATCACATTTAACAGGATAAAATTGACCGTGTTTCGATAATCTTTGTGCAGTTTCTTGAAGCTTATCAATTCTTCTGGCTAATCCAACAACTTTTAAACCTGCTCTAACTAAAAGTTCAGAAATGTAAGAACCAATACCAGATGATGCACCTGTTACAACGGCTGTATGTCCACGCCAACGTTCCATTTTAGACTTTTTAAGAATTTTTTGTTTAAATTATTGTTATTTTTTATTGTGTACGTTATACGACGAGTTTCAAGTTTGGACTGTTTGAAAATCTCAAAGTCACTACAGAGCTACTATAGTTTCGTATGAGCTATTTGATCTGTATATATGCATGACTCTATCCCCTTCTCTTCCTTTTTTTTCAAGCCTGCATTCTTTTAGCTTATTCTATGCGAGCGTTAGAAAATGGCATATATCTTTCTCGATCTCTTTGTATATCTATGTGTATACATACTTGTATGTGCAGGCTTAGAAAAACTTGATTTTAAATACTTTGAATTATTAAACTTAAGAATACGTTTTTATATACATGTATAACAATCATTTGCAATAGCAGTGTTTTATGTAGTTTTATATCTAAGAGTAGTAGTGATAATTGATCGTTCCTACTTATTTTTTTCAAAGAATAAATTATAAAATAGATTTTATGATATCGAGTAAATTAAGAAAACCTTCGATCCAAGCAACTAAGAGTGTTAATTAAGATTAAAAAAAAAGAAGTAATGAACGACGATTATACTTTGTTAAGCTGGTGTAACAATGCGTAATATTATCTTTATTATTTTTCTTTATATATATATATATATATATATATATATATATATATATATATATATATATATCAATGTATTTCAATAAAAATTAGTGATATTAAATTTTTATGAAAAAAAGAACGTAAAAGGTACTTTTTTCATTAGTATTTAAAAAACTGACACATCAATTAAAGTTTATAGCTCATATGTATGTTTTTTCCGTAGTTTATAGATAAATTATTATAACCGTCATCAACTATAAAAATTTCATAAATAATCACATATAAATAATATTAAACAATAAATAAAAATTGATAAGACAATGTACCACATAAAATATTATTGCTGATCAAACCAGTAATCAACAATTATTACATATAAAAAATATTTCCTCTAGATAAAATGCAATTGTGTTTCTATATAAAGTCAATTGATATTAAGTATTCAAAAAAGATGCTATTGTTTTTTTTAATAAAAAATTATAAATATTTTGATAACCCAACCGAGGTATATACCCAATATTTCTATTATGTTTTAGATAAATTAATTTTTTATGCTTACAATTTTCAACATAAAAAATTAATTTATCAAAAACATAATAAAAATATTCGTGATTATTTTTTTTCAATTCAAAGAAACAATTTTCGCTACCTAGAAAAATAAAAAAAAAATTAACGATTTTTTTGACACATTGATTTTCTTGCTTTACAAAAATAAATTACATCAACAAAATTTATCGCAAATATAATGTATTTTAAAAAATGCTTATTTCACGTCTTTAATTCTATTATATTGAAGACTTTTGACTTCTTAAGCTTTACAAATCAAAGTCAGTTTTCTGGGTTAATATTTTATTTTTTGGAAAACTTTCAAAATCTTACGGCTACTGCGTATAAAGATCCAAATTTCAGTATGGAGTTTTGCGCAAATCCTTATATTTGAAATGATCGGGCGATAATTGTATGCGATTTGTAACTCATATTTGAAACTGTTACAAAACAGTTTATCTATACATTTGAAACTGTTCTTAGTGTCTTATTTAAATCTGTTATTCGAAATATGTAATTTTGTTTTATAAATATTAATGTATTGATAACAATATTCTGAGTGCATAATTATGATTTAAAATCCAAAAGAGATGCAGAAATGTATACTAGAGCATCGTGTGCATATAAGTTTATTATATAAATGCATCTAATGTAAATAAAATTAAAATATCGATTCAGTCTATTCTTCTGTCTCTTTGCCGAGAGCTTTCTTATCTTACCATAAAGATGTTGATCCATTACATATATTTGCAAATGTATAAAAAGCACTTGCTCCATTTGATAGATCAAAGTCATTTAGAGTGTAAAAGTGAGAGTACAATTGATAAAACAGGAACCAATTAATTATTATTCTAATAATAATAACAGATAATTTGTACAGTTGAACGAGTAAATGTTAGAAAAAGAAACATGTTGCTTAAATAAAAGTTGTTTAAGACGATTATTTGAAAATAAAATTATAATTTATTTTTTCTGTTACTTTTAATGTAGCTTTGTTTAATGTCAATTAAAATTTATTCATGTAACAAGTTTAATTATGTAACACTAAAAATTGTTTGATGTTCTATTTAACGATATGCAATAATTCAATCTTTTTGCAATTACAGAAAATGCATAAATAGACATAACGATAATTTAAACTTTAATTTGATATATTACAATAGTAACTATTCTCATACCGTATAACTACAGAAAAATAATATTATCAAAGATAAATTTTTATAATAAAAATTCGTCTTTGATAATTTTTTTTATACCAGTAGTATATAAATAACGTAACTTGCTTGTTCGTATATCAATTAAGATAATTGAAAGAATAGGTATGCTTGACCGCATATGCACTGATAAACAACGGTTCTCTATTGAAGAGATCAATCTATACGTATATGAATCATAAAAATAGTATAACAAGAGGCAATTTTATATTCCTCAGGATACTACCAAGAGCCATCGTTAGCAGATATATAAAGCTATAATAATTAGATCTCTTGTACGCCTCTATTTATCTTTTTTATAGTTTGTTAAAGAATCACATACATTCCAAGAGCAACACAAGCTTGTATATATGATATGTCATAATTTCTGTGGAAAAAATGCCTGGATAAATATTTTATTTTATTATAATTCAGCCGGTAATTAAACACCGTTCTCAAGTGCATCTATTCGTCAATGTATATTATATAGGTATTATTAAAATCTATATTTATATATATTAACACAGTGCTTATAGTATACGCCATGATTTGTCAAACTCAGGCACTAGTAATCGAAAGGTAAATTAAGCCGTCGAGAAATCAATTACTTGAAGTATTTTTGCCTTGCTTTTTTTCTGCATTTACAAAACTTTCGCGGTTCATCGATTTTTTTTTCTTCATAATATATTGTGTACTATTTTCTTTTTTTTTCATTTTTTATTTGTTGGAGTTTTCTTTTATTATTGATTGCAGAATTTTTTTCAGTATTGCTCGGCTGTAATGCAAGTTCGAGTAAGACGCTTCATTAGTAGTTTTACAAAGTTTTAAATTACACTTGGAGAATATTTCTGGTTTCAATTTTCTACCATCTAAATATTATTTTAACAATCTAAATATACATTCATTGCGATGTTTGATAATAATTAGAAGACGCATCGTGAAAATAAGAATAATGAAATAAAAAAGGGCTCGGAAATCTGAATCACGGATTTTATGGAAATTATAAAATAGTGTTTGTTTAAAAAAAATATATAATGGCTTAAGATTTTGATTGTACAATGGATTGAATAAAATATATACTAGTTTATAATTATTCGAAGCAATGCAAATATTTATTATGTTGCATATAAAACCATCAAGAACTATTGAATGTTGGTATCGATTAAAAATTTTAATTAATTGATAAAAGTAATTTGTTGAATATCTCTGACAATCTCTAAAATTGAATTCTATTATTGAAATGAAAATTAAGAAGAATTAAAATTAATTAAATTAATTTTATAAACTTTAAAATAATTGAATTAATTTTATTAAGTTTCAAAATTTCAACAAATAATAAAGTAGTTATCGTTTTTTAAATATTTCAAATATTTGAATAAATATATTTGATTAATAAATGCATATAAACTTTACTTTCACTCGCTTGATTTATGTATTTCAAAAGAATTGGATACACGTATTAAACAATGTTAACAAGCTTTTCTAAATATGAAACCGGTCTGGAACAAACTTTATCATTTTTAGCAAAAAAAAAATTGTTCATTGAAAATATCTATTATTTTTAACAAGAGAAACAAATTGAAAAATTAAAATATACTGTCTTATCAATTCGGTTAACGCGGCAAAAAAATTTACCCATGATTTATTATCAAAAGTTGATAAAGAATATATATTCAAAATCTTTTATTAATATTATATTTTTTCCTAATTATTGTGCATGATATGTTGATTTTTTATCAAAATAGTAAGAACCATATCGTAGTTGATGAACGGAAATGTTAAGGCAAAGTCTTCGGGGATTATATGTTAAAATTCGAACCTTTGAAGTTTAATATCTTGCTTATACTCACATTAGAATAATTTTGTAAGAAAATTAATTTACTATACTGCTATCTTAATGCTACAACTAAAGAGGAATGTTTAGCAATAATAAATTAGACTGTAACAAAAAAACTTTATTATTAATATAAAATCATTATAAATATTAATATTAATATAAATGACAATATAAAGTATTATAAGAAATGAAGAAACTGAAAGAAAACTGTTTAAAATATGTTCTTGTAATATTTAAAGTTTATAAACTATTTTTATTTATAATAAAATTTATTTTCATTGCGAATATTGTGGAAAAATAATTTGAAAGTTGAGAAAAAGAAATTTGGAGAAAGGTTAAGATGAATCTATTTTCTTCGGTTTTAAGATAACTATTTGATTGAATTAAAAAGAATTAAATACGTAATGGATGAACCGTCCGTTTCATTTAGGATAACACCTTCTCACTTTTAGGAAGTGGATTTTGTATTGATTTAAAAGGATTTCACGCAAGTGTAATGTTATATATTGCTTTTCAGATAATCAGCGTTCTTTTAGCAATCTTTAAAATTAAAAATTGAGTGTTCACTGTTATTTGGATTCTTTGTAAGAAGTTTTGATTTTTTATTATTGCTCTGATAGTTTTTTATGCTCAACAATGTAATAATGTTATTAAGTAAATTTTTTAATACACCAAGTATTCCTCAAACGGTTTTTCGAATAGAATTTATCTCATTGGATTTGCTTCTAAATTTATCTTGAAATTTTATTGATTATAATTCTAGTTTCCTTAGCGGCGCTTCTTTGAAAAACTCATTTTTTCTGATTAATATTCATTAATTAAATCATTTCAGTAGGTTAAGAATAGAAATCATGATATTTTTTTTCTAATCAGGTGATTAAATGTCTTTTAAAAGATAAAAAAATCATCAGCTGAATGAAGCTATTGATTGAACTGGTTATTAAAAACTAAATCAATGATAGTATTACATAGATTCATTATTTTGAAAAATTGTACGAGTTATGATGCAATTATAGCGGTACCAAAAATACTTAACGACATTTGGAATCTGAAAAACAAATTTTTTTTAATTTTATTTTTTAACGTCTCTGTATTTATGCCATCATTTCGATGTTAATTAGCGACGGAGATCTTCAGTATGTTTTGTGAACATAGCACATGTATTGTATACAGTGGTGCTTGTATCAATCGGCTGACGAGAGCGGGATTCGAACTCGAGTCCTCGAGAAAACGAATCCATCGCTCTACCGACTAAGCCACTGACGACCTCTTAACCGAAATGTATTACGATCATACACTCCTGAATCTGTCATTAGAAATAAAAAATTTTCATTTTCCCGAATATTTCAGTATATTTTTTACGATGTATTATTAAATTATAAATTACTCGCTATAAAGAAAAGTATGAAAACTAAACAAGAAGGAAAACAATAAATTAATCAGTTTAATATATTATTTAAAAGCATTGTTCACACTAATTAATATTAAAATCAATGAATTTAGTATTATCATATACTAAAGTTATAATTGCACAAATAAGTTAAATCAATTAATGGGAACAACGCATAACAAACTCTTGAAAAGTTAAAATTTCAATAAAATAATCGATCGAATGAATTAATAACTGGAATGGTGCACTCTTAGTAATTGATTCGGCATTTCAATATCTTATCCTTCTATATCTTCTAGCCCATTTCACTTAACACTATACACGGCTTATATGTATGCATTTTGCCGCTTCTATGGATTACAGACGTAGAGAATTTTGCCTTTAACTAATACGGCATATAGTTTTCCTCAATTTGAACATGATATAATCGCAGCAGTTTGAACATCAGGAAATCGTATAGTAACACGTTAAACTAGTCCAGTTTTAGTTGATAATTCAATTTCTTCCTTCAAAGTCCATGGGCTTTCTATATGTCCCTCTCAAATCTCACCTCTTCGTTCAAATTGGACATTAGAGGGTAGTTGTCTGTCGACGTTCGATATTACTCTCCCTTATACCAAACGACAAATTAGGACAATTAGAAATTCGATATGCTATATACGAGATCTGTCAAGCTGCATATAATACGTGAACGCTCTTTTCATCTTAAACCCGTCAATATTTTCTGATCATTTAATTTAATTTTAAGCAAATTAAAGATCGATACTTTAAAATTTTATTTTTATCATCTTGTAATGGGAAGTAAATTGATTATTAATCACATTAATCAATTAATTTATAATTCTACGTCCTCCTAAAATGAAATCAAGCCGCTAAACAAATTAAAACATTATTTGGTCAATTATTTTTCATTAATACTTTCTGTAAAAATTTTAAATTCACATTTTCTTGAATTGATAATAATATTTAAGAGGATATCATAGTTATCCCCTCTTAATAATATTTGAATTCAAAGTTCATGAGTAAACGGTGCGTCAAATCATATTCCTTCACTACAGAAAGAAAATTTATAAGATTAATCCTGAGTGCGAACAACTCAAGAAATTTATTAAAATACTACACATAAAAAGTTGTGAACAAACTTTCAATGTATAGTATTTTAAGGTTAGGTTTATCGAGCTTGATATCTAATTTTCATTCAAAGTTCATGAAAAAATAACAAGTTTAAGTGATTTTTTTAGCAAAAATTATTGAATTAATGTAGCTTTAGCGCGGACAAGTCATTAAATTTGTCTAAATAGTCAATTTAAACAGATATCAATCAGATAAAAAAGCAAAAATCGATTCTAACAACTCCGACATCCCGTTAAAGCTTAAAATTTTGACCTGAAAGGAATAACAAACCGAGTTACCATAGCTTTTATTTCTCATGTAGATTGGTCAATTTTCGCTCACGTAAAAGTCGTTGAGTACAGTCCGTTTGTTCTTTGTAAAATTTCTAGAATCTAACTAGGAGAGTATCACAACTCCGGATCACGGATTTTGCTCAAACTTTGGAATAAGTTTCCAAATGTCAAAATATGAAAGGAAATAGAATTTTAGACACCAACGCTCAATATTTCTCCAGTTATAGGCAATTAAAGAAAATCACTAAAAAAGTTACTAGATTTTTAAACGCATATAGTTCCTTAGCATTGATAGCTAGAAGCTTGAAACTTTTTTTAAATGAAAGCTGAGCTCAAATCCTTTCGAATTAGTAGTTATAGCATGTCAAAATATTATTTTTTCCCAAAGTTATAGCGTGATAAACATTAGACCTGATTTTTCTTTTTAAAACATTAATTAATAACAAAAGCTGAAATTGGGTCTAATGTTTATTACGTTATAAGTTTGGGAAAAAATAATATTTTGACATGCTATAACTACTAATTCGAAAGGATTTGAGCTCAGCTTTCATTTAAAAAAAGTTTCAAGCTTCTAGCTATCAATGCTAAGGAATTATATGCGTTTAAAAATCTAGTAACTTTTTTAGTGATTTTCTTTAATTGCCTATAACTAGGGAAACATTGAGCGTTGGTGTCTAAAATTCTGTTTCCTTTCATATTTTGACATTTGGAAAGTTATCCCAAAGTTTGAGCAAAATCCGTGATCCGAAGTTGTGATACTCTCCTAGTAAGCCCTTTCGTTGCAGACAATTTTTCTACTTTATTATATTTTAAATTCATGATCTTGCAGATCATTAAAAAAATATATTTTTCTCCTAATTAATTTAATATTTATATTAAGAAAACTCTTTTTTTTAATTATTTAATTATCTATTAATAAATTAATAAACTTTATTTAAATAAAATCTATTATTATTTTGTTTTAGTTTTACCAATAAATTAGTCGATTTTTTTTAAAATTTAAGTTTGATAAATAAAGAAAATCGTAACGAGATTATAGCAGCAAGCAAGAAATATATATTTATGCATTGTAATTCATCACAAACTCAAAGTTCTTGGCGATAAGTTTAAAAGGGAAACACACCGACATCAAATGCACCAGTGTAAACTATATATGGACCTAGGTTGACACGAAGGGTGTCTATGCAAACAACTTCTTCTTACGAAGTTTAAAGAGGAATTCATTGAGATCGAATACCTAAGTGCGAAACTAGAGTATTTCTACAATTCTTAAGTTAATTACAAATGACATCTTCCGCCAAGTTTTAAGAGAGAAATCACTTCTACCGAGCGGTACACACGATGGTTTAACTTTATTTTATAATTATTATTTTAAAAATTTACTTTTTATTTATTTTACTTTTAAAATAGTAGTTATCTCAATTTGTTTCTACAAAGACTTGCTTGCCTTCGCTAAATTTTATAATTATATGTATATTTAAGAAATATTAATTTCACAAAAGTTTTATTAAAAATTTTCAATTATTAGTTCATGAATGAAATTTTACAATACTTTTAATGAATAAATTTTTAATTAATAATAAAAATTCATTTTTTTTTCAAATAATAGCTCTTCCAATTTTTAGTAAATATTTTTTAAAAACAAATCATGTAAATTATTCTTGTTAAATATTTTATGCAGTTGAAGATTAATTACATAAGTTAGAATTTAATTTTAACGAAGCTCAACCCCATAGTATTTACAGCGGTTTTAATTAAACGCTTAATAATAAAATAAAAGTTTAATCCTTCTCGTCTACGCTTTTTATATGTGCATTATAAATCGAATCGAATGATATTATTTAAAAAGATGCAAAAGAAATGAAATATTTTTATGTTTTATTATACAGTATTATTTTAGTGAAATTTGCATATGAATTTATGATAAATTAACTTACACTCGTTGTGGCTGGATGAGATTCAATTTTGCTTAATACACGTGATCTTGGGTATGTTTCTTAATCCTTGTATCATCAAGCAACGATTACAAAGAGATTATAGTAGTTTGCCGCTAGAAAATTTTTAAACTTAAACCTTTTATACTCAAGTACTGTATTGCTTATTATAGCTCAAAAAAATCAAGGACAATTTTCCATTTAATTTTCAATTTTGCACAAATAAATGACAATTAATTTGCTATTTGTCATGAGACAAATAAAATTAAGCATTTAAAACTGGATATGGAATATTTGAAATGATAAGGGATACGCCATACATTTAGAGTTTATTCGATTCTAAGCACGTTTCGAGGATCAAGAATTTCGAGAAGTGAGATTGCCTCTATAACGATTTCTTTTTATCTTTCTGGCCTCTTAAATGCTCTTTTGTTAGATATGTTGAAGAACAAAATTTTTGGATTTATAAGGAGTACCAGGTGAGGGATTGTAAAAAGATATATTGACATACGTTTTTTTACTTTGTATACGATTATATGTTTTATAATTTTATGATTATGTGGTAATAAGACTTTAGAATGATTTACAATTTAAATTTATGTCTTTTTAAAATAAGGTGATATAATTTTATAATTAAATATTCGTTTATTTATATAAATGATGCTACAATACTGACTGATTGTTTTGTAAAATATCATTAAATAATGCACATATTTAATATTAAAATATAAAATTTATTTAATTATAAATCCCGATAAATAATAACAATAGCTTCGTATAAGCCACAAAAAGTTGTAATTAAAATTGAATTTAACTTAAATCTCATTATCTATCCTGGCAACGTAGAAAAGACTTTAATCCCAAACAGTTTGTACACTGTACTCTTAAGTAAAGTTTCTCTCTCATCCTTTCTCTTTCTCTCGTCTTCACACAGCATCAATTCGCAGTCGTTCGTGAAAAGCCCCGTCGTTCGTTCGCGACAATTAGCACGTAATAAGGACACGTCTTCCACTTGTCGCTTTTCTTCCTTCCTAATGTATATACACAGTTGCTTATACACTTTCATAGCTTTATATATGTATACATACACCATTAAAGATCAAACGATAGTTATAAAGGATGTCTGTATAAATACTAGCTGACAAATCTTATGACAAAAATATTATCTGTTTTCGACACGGTAGACAACTTGAAAATTTTCCCTTTATCCTTTTTTTATCTTTCATAAATATAACGAAATAAAGGATTTCAGAGACATAATGAAGAAAAACGGACTGTCAAAATAAAATCTTTCTTTTGTTGTGCACGCTATACGTATAATGTTAGATAAGGATGTTGCTTATGTATTAGTAGAAGTGCTAAAGGTAAAAGTGAGAGATGCATTGGTCTGTAATTCCGTTTGATAGGCAAGTGTGCTGCCTCAGGCGAATGAGTGATATTATTATCGATGCTGTGTATAGGCGTTTGGCTCTTAGACGAAAATGTGATTAGATTCGATATTCGAATACTCGGATCAGGTGCATATATTGGGGATGATTTTATGTTATCGACTGATTTTTTCTTGTCATTGAAACCTTATGGAATAATACTTGAAACGAATTACGATTTTTATAAGTATGTATTCGAAGATTATATCCATATTTGAAAATATATATGACAGCTAAAAATTAAGTACAAGTTAATTGTAAAAAAAAGTTTTAAACAAATTTACATGCAAAATATGTACTTTGTAATTCATGTTGTAAAATAACTTAAAATTACACATTTTATTATTCAAAATTATGTATTATGCAGAAATTTTTATGTTGAAATTTTTATTTTAAAATCCATAAATAAATTATTTATAAAAAAAAATTTGTGTCTCACTTGAAGCATTTTCATGTATATTAAAATTACAAAAAAATTTTTTACTGTGTAAAATTATTAATAAAATAAAAAATTGACTAAATCTTATTGAAACTTAAATTTAACAATATTATACAAAACTAAAATGGTTTTTCAATAAAGAATGATACAAAAAAATAAATCAAATACTTCGAATAAACTTTTAATAAAATTAAATTTAACAATATATATAATTTTTTTATTATTGACTATCTACTATAAACTTCAAGCAATCAGATTGTCACGATTTCCGGGCTAACAGCCAAAGCTTACAAAAAGTTTTCCTCTTACTTGTTCCGCTTACTAGCAAAGTGAAATCTTCACTCTTCGAGAGAAGAAGAATCTTTACAGTTTGGTTTAAGGTCGCTTCGTTAGTTGAGAAACTATAAACGTAAAAAAAAAGAGAAAAAGAGAATAGACGTTGCAAGTTACACTTTATTATATTTGAACAGCCGTTCAATCAAAGGAAAAATGCTAGATATGTCAGCAAAATAAAAAAGATAAAGACTAAAAAAGTTTAAACTTTAGTTTTTTGGTAAGAAAGTAACGGTATAAGAAATTGAGAAGAAGATTCGAAAGTATGAAAAAGGGGGTAAAGGTAGATTTGTTATGCTAATTGATAATGTGCAAGGAAATGAGATATACATGAGGTTTAGTAAAACTTCATGATGGCAATGTCAAATTTAGTCACGTTTTATCTTTTAAATTTATCACAATCGCATCTTTATTTTAACTTTTTATTTTTCGAAAAACTTAAAGTTTAGGTTGATTCGTAATTAGAGTTGTTTTTAAACTATTGTAGTGTAATTGTGAATATTTGATGTTATTAAATAGTTTTGGAAGAAATAATAAAAAATTTTTTATTTCATTCAATATCTAAAACAATACTTTTATTTAAATATTTACTTTATTAATATGAAAAGATGTTGAGATGTAGAAGATTATTCTTTAATCGTATTTATTTTGAATTTTTATATTCTGTACTTATTGTTGTTAAAAAATATTCATAATTTCATCAGATATTTCTATATTTAATATCACATTACTTCTGAAAATATTCGACCTTTTTTTTTAAAAGGGTTAATATTTATTCTTAAAGTACAATCATATTAAATCTTTTAATTCATTACGATAAAATTTTATTTTAACTCGCAAATATTTAAATTAGGGGTGTACGAGTAACTCGAACAAATTACTCGACTCGACAAGCTCGAGTCAAGTCGAGTATTAACTCAAACTTTCCGAGTTACTAGAAAAAATATGAACTATTCGAATGACTCGAGCTACTCAAACAACTAGATTATATTATTCAACGGTAATTAGTTCTCATTTATACGAAAAAAATTATTTTTTACTCTTTTTTTTCATTAACTTGCTGTGAGTTCTATCTATCCGTGTATTCAGAAGGAATATTGGAATAACTTTTAAACCAACTTCGAGTCGAGTCGAGTATTAAACTCGAACTTTTCGAATTACTTGAATATACCGAGTAACTCGAATCATCCAAATAACTCGAATTACTCGAATAATTCATATTTCTTCGAGTAGTTCGTACTTTTTCGAGTAATCAAGAATCTCGAGTACTCGACTCGAACTCGAAAAAAAACTCGACTATTCGAGTACTTGCATACCCCTAATTTAAATATACTAAAAATATCTGAATAAGTTTAAATCAATGCAAGTTTATACCAATAGTTGGAATTTATGAGCTTTTGAAAGATGTTGGTTGTATTTTTTTTCATTCATATCCTGCTTTGGAAAAAAAGGTTTTTCTTTTTATTATCGATTGCATGTCATTGTCATCAATACAACGGAAATTGAATGCAGAAGGGCTGAAGAAAAGCTGTCGTATGATTATTTATCTGCATGTATTATGTTTTATTGTTTTTTTTGTAACAGTTGTTATTTTTAATTATTATTTCGACATTTAAAATTAAGAACGTTTCTGGAAAAATAATTTTTCATGAAAAAGTTTCTCATATAAGTAACATAATTCATTAAATAAAAAGCCAAAAAAACTTATATGATAATCGGACACATTTTTCATAAATTTCATTCATGAAAATGCTTCTTTACGTGAAAGTACTTCTTTAGAAAAAAGGGCAAAAAATCTAAAAATTTAAGAGCGGCACAGAGGCATTGTCGATAAAAAGTATTTGCCTACTTGGTCCTTTATTATCTACGCTTTTATTTCTCTTTCTTGGCAAATGAATGTTTATAAAAGCTTGCACGTATATTGTCTCTGTGATAGTGAGTGAGTGGGTGTGTGTGTGTGTGTGTGTGTGTGTAGAAAAAGAATGTGTACGTATGTGCTGTGAGTCTGTGTGAGCGTGTATTCAGATTCGTTGGAATTAGGAAGATTTTAGCGGTTAACTCTTATACAGCAATAGACCTTGGGTCATCTCAGTTACAAGAGCACATCTATATACGTATACCTTATATACATAACTGTGTACACGCGCTTGGACTCTTCAATTTGAAAATTTAATTGCGTTCTCCCTTTTATTCTTACAAAAAAAACGGCAAAGTATACCAAGGGAGTTGAAGCAAGAATGATAAGATGATGAAAATTTTCCGTTATATAATGGGTTTGTATGTATGAGATTTAAAATAATTAAAATGTTGATTTTTGAATTCATTATTTTCAGGCTGGATAGTAAGAATTTTTCTTTTTTGCTCTTAATTCAAGTAGACAAGTTATGTGACCACTTAATAGGTTTAAAAACTTAATTGAGTTTTAGTTCCTAAAATAACAATATTTTAAATGAAATAAGTCATTAAATTTTTTTTTTGTAAAATCTAGATATTTTTTACATCATTACATAAGACATTATAAACATAAAAAATTACTTTAAAATTACTTTAAAAAGATGTTTAGACGAAATTCGTAAATACATGTCTGTTACGATTTATACGCCTGTTTCTACTTAATAATACATGAAAGAGTTTAATTTTTTTTTTTATTCTTTTTTTTTAATAAAACAGATGGTTTACTTCAAAAGAGTCTTAATGATACTACAAATTCCTTAGATTATTTTTATAATTATAATGGGGTAAATATGAAAATCTAATTTTTTTATTTTTTTATATTTATAACATTTAGAAAAAAAATTCGTTTAAAATTTAAAAAAATTTATTTATAATATACTTAATAAACCTACGTCACTAATTAGAATTGTAATGATAGCGATGTTAAATTTTAAAAAATGTTTATTTTTATTTGTAAGAAATATTTCAATCCATTTTTAGTTTTTGAAAAAAAAAATTCTCATAAGAAAAATTGTACTATATATAAATACATGTAAAAATTTTTTTTTAACGTCGCTATCTTTATGCTATGATATTTTTGCTATGCTAATCAGCGACGGAGCTCGTTAGTGTGTTTGTGAACAAAGCACATATCGCGTACAGTGGTGCTTGTATCAATCGGCCGAGAGCGGGATTCGAACTCGGGACTCCGAGATTATGAATCCAACGCTCTATCGAATGAGCCACAGACTGACTCACATATATAATTTATACAATTAAATTAAATTTATTTCCAATTTCAGTTTTTTATTTCAATTAAAGAAAACAGTGTTTTAGTAAAATATAATTAATCTAAAAGATTAAATGAACTTTCAAAATTTATGTAATTAGATATAATTTAAATTTCGGTAATTTTAAGTTGAAATCGATTGTTTTTAAAACTAAATCATAAATTTAAAAATTGGCTTGGAATTGATTTTTGTGTCGGAACAATCTGAGAATGTGAGTAAATATTTTTGAAATACAAATAATATCATTATTTTCTTTTAAAATATTTTTTATATTTTCATTAATTATAGAATTTATAATTAAAGTTTGAAAAACTAAAGTATGAATATATCGGTATGACTATTAAATCAATCAACAACTAGTCTCGTTAATTTCATAAATTCATGCAGTCAAAAATAAAAAGGAAAGCAAGAAAAGAAGAAACGTGATTACAAAACAAGAAATATAAAAAAAATATACTATGCAAATGGATATCAAGTATTGCTGGAATTGTTAGTGTTAACTAACAATGGGATTTTCATCTTAAGCTGTTGCACTTGAATTATAAATGAGTTTTAGTAAATTCAGCTTTCGCAAACGCGCGGTTGGCATGCCTACAAACGTAAATGTAAGGCAGCATTCAAATTATCTGAATATTCATACAAACGGCCATCTATCAATTTAGCTTCGATTCAAAACCGTTCAACATTGAAAAACTTCAAGGATGATGAAAAAAAATTTAGTCAATTTATTTATTATTTTTATATATTTGCAATTTTAAAAAAATTTTCATTTTTTAATGGTATTTGAAATAAGGGCTTATGTATTTTTATAATTATCAAAACAGATAAAAGAAAATTTTTTGATAAAATAGTTTTAAAGAAAAATTTTAATTATGAATAATTAAAATTACATGTTTTATAACCCTAAACAAAGATAACTTAAATTTCATTATCAATATATTAATCACTGTTCTTTATGTTTTATAAAGAGTATAAGATATTCTCATAGAACTTAAGAACATTTTCTTTTGATCATATTATAAAGTTTTTTAATCAGGCCAGATTATAGTATCCTATCCAACATCGTAAGTAAGTAAGTAGATGAAATTTGTTAAAAGATCGATTATTCTAATCAACTTTTTTTTTATTAATATTTATATTGATGGTAAAGAATTTGAATATTCAAAGTTAAATTTAATAATTGAATACCTAGTTTAACATTGATATTTTGCAACTAAAATTAAATATTATTTATTCTTTATTTATACGTAAGCATTTATGAGCGAATAAAGAATTTTTTTTTCAAAACTACAAACAGTAGTGCCTTCTCCGCTGGAGCTAAAAATCTCCAAGAAATTTTCGTCAACTTTAAAACACTAAAAAACTTAAAACTAAAATTCTTTTAGCACGAATATTTCAAGTATATTAAGCAAGAGGGATAGCGAGATCGGATAAAGTTTGCCGGGCCGAGGGTTTTGAATATTGCTGATGATGCGAGCTGTACAAGCTTTAGGTCGAGTGTCTTGCCACTTATCTTTGCGAATTTTCCTTCCTTTTTTTTTCTCTCCCTTTTTTCTTTTTTTGCTTCTATACCCCAAGCCTTGTGGTATACACGCGCACACGTCAAACGTCACGTTACCTCTTTCTCGGCTATTATGCACTTTGTACTTTTAGGAAAAAAAGAAGATAAAGATGAGAAGAAAAGACAAGGGTGTCGTTTAAAGATGCCCAAGTTCAATTAGCCATTGATGATCGACCGAGACCCTTTTTAAATAGAACACCGGTTGTAGCTTTGTTGCAGGTTTCTTCAAGCAAAAAATTATGTATGTGATATAAGCTTTTTCATAAAGGTTCAGTTATTTCAAACATTTTTTTTTATAGATAATGTTAAATTATTATAGCGATTTTAAAATTAATCGTAAACTTTGAAAGTTCATCAAATATTATAGAATATCAGATTATGTCCATATAAATTTTCAAAAATTTTTACCGAATCGGAGAATGTAAAATGAAACTTTATTATCACGTATTATTAATTATTAAAAATTTGTCTTTCAAAAAAGTCAAAAGAGAATTATTTTTAAAAATAGTTTTGCTATAAAAATAAAAATGACAAAGTCACTATGATTTTATACGTATATTACTGTTTATAGAAAGTATTGTTGAGAATGATATTTTCTTCTTTTTTTTTTATTAACGTCGCTGCATTTATGCTATCTTTACAATGCTAATTAGCGACGGAGATCATCAGTGTGTTTGTGAACTTCAGCACATGTAACGTACAGCGGTGCTTGTATAAATCAGCCGAGAGCGGGATTCGAACTCGGGATCCCGAGATTACGAATCTATCGCTCTACCGAATGAGCCACTGGCGACCTATGCATGGACCATGTTATATTGTAAATAAAATAAACAACACGAGTATTTGCAATTCCCTATTAAATTTTAAATTATAGAGTTTATAATAAATTATTCCAGGTTAATACTTTCATTTGACAGTTACGAATAACAATATTTTTAATGTAAAATTTTTATAAACTTTTTTTAATGTTTGATAGTTTTGATAAAAGCAATAACTTTTTTTAAAAATCATTGATGATACACCTAATTTTATACGACTAAAAATTCTTCATCGTAAATAAATTCTGGTATTTTGATAAGTACACATACAGAGACAAAATTAATATTTTAAAAATATTATATATAAACGAGTAACGATTTCTAAAGTACTTCATTTAATTTTATTATTAAAATATTAATTTAAACTTTCTATATGCTCTTATCAAAATACCAGGATTCATTTATTGACTTGACGTTTAAGAATTTGAGCCTTATCAAGGTTACGTGCATCATCGGAAAGCTAAATTACCCAGGCTTTTAAATTTTGCAAATAACGTTAACACTTGAATTTTAAAAGTTTCAAGGATTTATACATTTATAAATAAAAATATGTTTTCTTTTATGAATTTTTGTATTTGCAATTAAACCTGCCAGTCGAAACACACTTTTATTCACTCGCTGAGATTTTACAATCTTTATTATTAAATTTTATTTTTAAATTTCACATAAATATTTAATACGTTTATGTTACAATTTTTTTTTCATTTAAACTAAGTGATATTAACATTTTTAAACTTTTTCATATACGTAAATACGCGATCGTAATATGCAAGCTTAAAAAATAATAACACTCATAGAAATATCGACTGACAATTTAATCATACTAGCAGATTGTAATAATTTCATTTAATATTTTTTAAACTTACTTAAACAAATAAAAATATGTGATATATATAGAACATCACACATCATTAACGTAATTTTTTTTTTAACTTCACTGTATCTGTATGCTATCATTGCGATGCTAATTGACAATGGAAGGTTCCAGCGTTTTTGTAAATAAAGTACATAGTGCTGCTTGTGTCTACAAGCTGAGGCCGGGATTCAAACTCAGGACCGTCAGGTTACGAATACGTCACTCTACCGAGTGAGCCACTGAAGACCTCGTTCTTTGAATCAAGTTTATGCATAAAATTTTAAAATTGTAATTCTAGATTTTTAAAATTTAGTTATAAATTTTAAAGTCTCAAAATTAAAAATCTACAAACAAAAATGAAAACGATATGAAAATGAGTATAATAAATTCTGATATAAAAAGGATTTTAATATTTGTATACTCCCAGAAAATTAAGGTTTTATGTTTGATAATAAAATTAAAAAGATTGAATATAAAAAATTAAACTGTACCCATCAACTGTAAGTAAAGATAACTTAATGTGGCAAGCTTAAATCAACCTAAAAAAATGTGCATCTCTTAGCACTTTTCTTATATAGTAACGTTTTTTTTTCACTCGCTACATCTCAAAAATATAGTTTTCACTTTGCAAATAGACGTAAAGCTCTTGCTCCTAATTTTCTCCTTTTACGTAAAATTACAAAACTTTCTTGTAAAATATTTGAATTAATGAAACGGTTAACATTCTTACAAAAAGAAAATTAAAAAACAATAAGAAAATCTCTATCCTTTCTGTAAAAGCCAAATTCACTTTAAGGATTTAAACTTGCACATATATAATTTAACATTTGTAATTTAAAATTCATCTTGACAATGAAGAAACTTATATTAAATTACATACGCACGTGGTACGTGACTATCTCCTGCCGTTCATTATATGATCAATCTTTAAACCTGAAATCGCAGTCACCAGATTCTTGAGTAATAAAGTTATCGCGCTTATTGTCCCAGCTCTCCATCCCCCCTTTTTCCTCTTTCCAAAATCGTAAAACATTATTTACCACCAAGAATATACGAAAGTATCCATATATATACCTTACCTTTTTGATGACTTCGAGTAAGGGAATTGATTCAAGGGATGCAAAACTTTGCCGTGTATATAAAAGAAAAGAGAGGTTACAGTGCCATTCATTGGAAAGGAACTTTATATGTGAAATGTTTAAAAATCGATCAGTAATACAAAAGACGAAGCATCATTTCTTTTATTTTTATTTATTTTTCTTCCTTATTCTTCTTCCTTTATTTTTTTTGTCGATGACAAACCAATCACAGTTTTACTCTTTTAAATAAAACAACAGAAAAAAAAGGTAAAGCAAAAACTCTTTTTCTCATAGATAATAAAATGTGAATTCAAAGTTGAAAAAAAAAGTCGGCAAGTTCGACGAAAGGAAGGAGGGTTGCGCATATATATAATACAGGGTAAAACGGTGTATATATATATATAAAAGCCAAAGTGGGGGAGAATCACACGAAGAAAGAAAGAGAGAGAGAGAAATATATGTATAGGTTACCGAGAGCAGTTTTAGTCGTCAAGCTCTTCTCGTAGCGTTTTCAGTCAGCTGTCGAGCGTGCGAGCGTGATAGTCTAAATGAAATATATGGGCTCGGTTTAAAAAGTGCAAGTATTTTATATACACACGAGGACGCATTTTATTTTTTTTTGCCCATGTCGCGCGCGCTACGCCGGCTTAAATAGCCCACGTGCGTGCGCGCGGGCTTTTGATATTTTAACGTTTTAATTTTTTTTTTAATCTTATTATTTTCATTCATGTATATGGTTTATCATTATTGGTAACGTCGTTTGATTATTAATGGCAATGGATGATAAGTAAGTCCGTGATGCTATGAATGATTTTAATTTTAATATTATGTTTAGAATTTGTATTATTGAAATTTTTATACAATTTCATGCATGAATTTCATATTTTTTATCATTTAAATTTTCTTATGGTCAATTTCATGATAAATAAGTATACTCATGAAAAATGGTTTTTTGAATAAATATCCAAATACGTAATCTAATAACTTTAAAGTAAATTACATGAATGTTCAATTATACAAATGTACAATTTATTGAACACGAAGCATAAATTATAATAAATTTTTTTAAAAATCATTCAAATTTCATACTAAATTATTAAAAAATTTTTTCTCTTGATTCTCCATACAAGTTGTAGCGTTTTAAGTATTGTACTTCACATTTTTTTGCATAAACAAAATTTTTATTATAATACTTAATCATCAATATGTATGTAACCAATACGGATCAGATTTTTTTTCATTTGATCGATTTCATATAAATTTGTTTGTCCCAATTTTTCATTTTTTAGATACTTTTTTTATTTTTATTTTTAAAAATATTTAAACTTTCAAATACATTTCACTATACTTCGAAGTACTTACAAATAAGCCATGTCACATACATATTGGTACTTGATGTGACATGAAATTGTGTCAATTTTTCTATTCAGATTTGCAATAATTTTTTTTTTTCAAATCAGTAAAACAAAATATGAAGTATGTATTTAGATTTAATATATAATGGAAAAATATTTATTATAAATACTTAGAATTATTACTTATTATGATCAAAATATTATAAAGAAATAATACCACTAATTATTTATATAAAATACTTTGAAATTTAACAATTTTTTGTGCTGTATATGTTACGTACTATATTTATCACTCAACAACTCTATCTGAAAATATACCCTCATCGATGATCAAACTCTGCGATGATAAAAACAATAATTGTCAAAATGACATTAAAAAATATGTTTTAATAAATATTGTGTGCGCATGTAGATACTCATAAATTGATAACAGCTTGACCAATTTTAATCTGACACGGTTTATTCTGGTTTTTTTCGATTTAGTTGATACTTTTTTTTATTACAATTTTATAACGTTTAAATATTTTTTTTTCAATTACTTTACCTTGACTTAAATTCATTGAAAAATTCGCAATTGTTTTTTGAAGAATTTTCGATTATAATCATCTTTTTTGTAAGTACTTTAGCGATAACTGTAATAATTTTTCTTTGTTATGCAGGATATAATACTTATCGATTCTATAGGCCGTAAAGATTGATTTTATAGATCAAATGAGTATTGTGCGTAAAGTACCTTTTTTATACGAGGTTATAACTCGGAAACTGTTAAAGGCTATTCAATGAAATTTTAATGGATTATTTAAGATAGTATACACATTTTATTTTATTCAATTTTCAACTGCTTATCTACAATGTTTTTTAAGATAAGTCTGAAAAGAGTCATTTTTCTAGTTATTGTAACTGGATTTAATTAATAAAAATTAATTTAAAATTTAAAAAAAATCATTTTTTCACATCTGTAAATTAATACATTCGCGTAGCTCATAAGGTCTATTAGTTTCACAGATGTTTAAACTTATAATTTTTTACGATTTTTTAAATACTCATATTTCATTATTCTCGAATAATTTGTTTATTTCACCTAGCTCGTTATTTTTTATTTTTGATTTTCATCTAAACTATTTAATAAATTGCAAGAAAATTAAATGTCAATGTATTGGCAGGAGATTTTTACTTTACAAAAAAATGTTACTTTATATGCAATAGCTTATAACTATTTTATTTACATAAGACAATAACAGAGATTTAATGTTTCTTTTTTACATTAAATATGTATTCATTACCGCTCACCGTGTGTGGATAATTTATAAAAAAAATTAACACTAATCACCATAAATAACTGAGAAAAATTAACTTTATATATTCTTCTTTTTGTTTTCATATTTCTGCTTTTCTTTAGAAAATTCTTTAAAAAAAAAACTAAAACAATCCAAAATGAATATAAAAATTTGTCTACTCATACACTCTTTTATAATTTACATTATTTAAAAAAAATTTTTTTAAATTATCACTAGTATATTAATTGATGCTGCGATGATAATTGACAAGTCAATATATAAAAAAAATCAGAATTGCTAAAAGTTATAATAAAATGAAAACGGAACAATACAAATGTCAATTAAAAAAAAAAACAAATAAAACACATAAATAAGAATTTACTTACACTGATGCTCAATTTAGAAATGCGACTAATAGTTGAACGTATATGACCTAATATTTATTCAGATTTTGAAAATTTACGCATACTTCACTTTATAAATTTAAACTATTAAATTTTTCTTGAAAATCATTTTTCGAAATTTATTAATTAAAATATACATTTACAAATATATGTATATTTGTTAAAAAACTTAACATTATTAATAAGGTTTGTTAATTTTAATAAAAGAAAAAAATATATAAAAACTTTATTGATTATATAAATATGTCAGAAAAAAAACAAAATTTTAGGATATATTATTGACCTAAAAATCGAGAAAAATATTTATCAACATCTCATATTTTCTATAAGCTCTTTTGAATGTTATTTACTCTATAAAACTCTTTCGTTTAATCCTACGATTATAAAAAAAATTTTTTTTAGTCAAATACTAAATTTTTTAGAAAGGTATTGTTATTTTATTTAATGTTACATTAATTGTTAAATAAAAATTATATAATAATTTATAAAATAAGATAATATTTTTTATGTTTTGATTTTTAAATATCATGAAAAATTGTATAAATAATTTGATATTTCATTGACAACAATGTGATTGCAAATAAAATAATATAAGATATTCTATCATTTTAAATCGTACCAATGCATTACACTTAATGCGCAAGACATCTTAAAATTTACGATTGTAAAGTGTAAAATAATATAATAAAAAAAGAGATACTTATAGATTATAAATATAATTTTAGCGTCATATTAATGTTTATTATAATAACAGCATCATCTTTTAAAACACTCAAATAAATTAATAATTCAATCACAATGCGCTAATGAAGTTTAATAATTATTAAAATTAAATTCTACCCTTCCTTAAAAAAATCTAAAAGTATTAAATAAATTTATGCACATCCACATTGTAACCTTTAAAGCTTTTGAAAACTTATAAAATTTCTAAAGGATTATTATCTCGGCATTGTCCTTTTTTTATTTTAAGTTCATTAGCATAAAAGAAAGGGATTTTTGAAAATTTAATTCCTCGAGCTCTCTTAGTTTGCATACAACACACACAAATCCATCACTTATAATTAAAAAAAGCAGATTCATTAATATATAAAATTGTCATTATTTATTAAAAAAAATGTGGTCGATATCTTATTTTTCCTCTTGGAGTTCATATTAAGATATGAATAAATAAATAAAATAATTATCATTTTATTTATATCATGTACTCATCAACTTAACTTCGTATACAACACTTAACATAATTTGGTATCCTATTATTGAACTATTTGCAATTCAATTAAATTTATAACGTACAGTATTATTGTATGCAATTGTAATAAACATATTACGTTTATAATAAAGGCTAGTGAACTGTTAAGACAGAAGATTGCTTTTAAATTTGATGATTGATTTTGTTTCTTAGTATTTAAGTTTAAATTCAATTTTTATTGAATGAATTTATTTTGAAGATTATATGAAATTGAAATAAAAACAAATTCAGATATCAAGATATTTTAACTTTTAGTATAAGGTATACGAAGAATCAAATTTTTCAAATCCGCAAAATAAATAAAATCTGTATTGATATTAATATTATTTTATTTTAAATTTTTAATAGGATTTCTTTGATGTGAAGTTTTTTTTTTAATTATGGAATTATGCAACATTTTACTATTTTTACAAATTATATCTAACACATGATTGAAATAAAAAATAATAACTATCAATTAGAACTCAATGTTCAACCTTACAAAATCCTTAACAACATGTACAAAGAGGTCACAGGTCATATTAAAAAAAAACTACTTAATCCACCGTGTATCGATCATTTATCCAAATGCGTGGAAATTTCCAGCGGAGCATAAATGTCTCCAATCAAAATCAACTTTTAAAAAAATTGAAAAAAACAAAAACAAACTAACAAGTAAACAAACAAATCGAACTTGATTGAGAAAAAAAAAATCGAATTCACGTCAAGGTGTCCCTTATAGTAAACAAAGCAAAATAACCTTGATTTCCATGACTATACAGTAAAGAGCAAATTTTTATAAAATCGAAAAAAAATCCCGATCACGAATTTGATATAATTGCAAAGTTCGAAATTTCGTGTCCCATTATAGTGTATATCCACGAATGTATTTCAACGATGCCGCAGGCGAATTTAATGTACACTTGACTGCAGCCGTTCACTGAGATTTCCCTATTATTATTTTTTTTCCGAAACCCCTCGGTTTGTGCTTTATTTATTTTTATTTTTTATTCTTTTTTTCTTGTACATCGGGACACGAGAACCGCAATAACCTGTCGCGTACAAGGATATAGAAATGTATGGCCAATTCATTGAAAAAAGGGATAACTTATATGTGTGAGACGTATAATAGTTATGTATCTCGTCACGTGCAATAGATGATGTTTCTTGGTAATTGATATCTTGTTCGATATCAGAAGTTTTACAAATAGGTACATGTGAATTTTAATTTTCTAGACATTTTTTATGTTGATTTTCAACTTTCAATTTTCAATTATGCAGCTAAATTTTAAAACATTACACGTTATAAATGAACAAACTATTGTATACTTGATCTGATAAATTATTGCAACTACAAAGTGAAAATTTATTTTAAAAAGTAATACATTTACACTTTATATAAAAAAAATCTTAAATTTATACTTTACACAAAGGGATATGTAAAAGCGTAAAGTTTACAAATGTTGTAAAGATAAAGAAAATGTCAAAGAAAAAAAGGTTTAAAGTTGTTGCTAAGAATATTTCTTTCTATAAAATAGAATTTTCAGGATAGAAAGAATTTCAAGTCGTTGGATTATTGCTTCAAAAAAGGGTATAAAGATATGTATGCTCCCGACAAAAGATTTAAAAAATAAAAAAAAAACGAAAACGACATCGATTCGACCCTTTGTCACATATATATGCTGTTATGACATTTTTCGTAAATTTTTGGATTATGCCAATACATGATGTTCGTATATTTAGATTTTTTTATTTCTGGATTCAATTTTACCCGTACGTGCGATATTTTTTTTATTGCTAATCTATGCGAATACATTTAATGCTGTTGATTTATGATAATATACAACTGATTTTCTAAATTTATTTAGGTACTTTTTATTTAGTTGAAATCTAAAGAAGCAAAAAGGAATTTATAATCTTGTAAAACGATTTTAATATTTTCCATTTTAAAGTCTTTTTAAATTCAATAATGTTAATCATAATAATAAAATAAATAAAAGCTTAAACATATTCTAATTATATCTAAAATGATGTTTTTCAAGATGTACGTTTTAGGCGTATACTTGGTAGGATTATTTTGATTCCTTCTAAATAGGATTTTCGTTTTAATTAAACGAATTAACCAAAACACAGGAAAGCAAGTTATAGCAGTAGTTAGTAGTATTCTTAGCAAAAGGATCTACTAAAATGCACTGTTGTGTTAGACGAATTTAAGCTAAAGAAAATTTCTTACTTTTTTTTTTCACGATCATAAAGATTCTTGTTATACACGTAATTAATGTCTCTCGTTTTAGTTAAATGTTAAAACTATAATATTAAAATTGTTTTCAACGTTTAGAGTGGAATGAATTTTCTTTATAACATAAATCAAGCGTGTCAACGTATATCACTTTGGATGATGCGTCAAGCCTAAAATTTTATAAGCCTGTTTTAATATTTTTTTTTTTATGACACTAAGATTTTAATTTAGTAAACGTGTGAAAATTACTTTTTTTTAAATTAAATGTACAGAATTTGGAAATTTAATTAAAGAAATGTTGTTAATTATTGATTTATTTTTAATTTCAAAATTAAAATTTTTATAGAACAGAAACGAATTTTTATGGTTAATTTTTATTAATCCTGATCCATATAATAAAATCTTCTATACTCGTATACAGTTGGCGTTCAATCGACTGCCAGCATTGATCGAATCAGGGTTTGTCCAAGCCAAATTAAATCCAGTCTTTTATACTCTGTTTTTCCACCTCTTCTTCTTTTTTTTTACTTTGCAATCCTATTTAAGATAAAAAAAAGTAGGAAACGTTTTACTGTACAACATAGACTCTCGGTATATTCGTTCTATTTGTAATTAGTTCTGTTTACTTCACGGTTTATATACAGTCCATGCTCCTTTTTTATTTCCTTTTATTTACCAAATGACACCCTGTAACAAAACCTATCCTCGTAAATTGTTAAGATTGTTATTTAGTTTTTTTTTTTTATTTTTATTATTATTTATATTTTTTTAAATTAATTTTATTTTGTGTTTTTGTTTTTTTAATTTTAAAAGTTGCTACAATTATAAACGATAAAGTAACGACCTACTTTAGCGTATAACAGCAGAGTTCATATCGAGTATATGCAATATCCATAAAAGATTCACGAATACCGAAGCATTTCTTTTTCATGGGCGAGACACGTCGACCGGATTAAAATAATTGTTTAAAAAAAAGAAATAAAATGAAACGTCTCTGACTCTTTACTACACGTCTTTTGTCACTTTGTATTCTCGTTAATTATTTCTTTCTATCTTGATCTTTTTTTTTCTTTATTTTTGGTTTGACTTTTGGTGTAATTTTAATTTTTGCGTATATGCTTTCCCTTCGGTATTGTTCGTGCACCATGTAATATTCAAGGGTCTCGATAATAAACGCAATGAAGTCGACGGGAGGTTAAAAAAAAGGAACGCGAAGAAAAGCTCCTTGTGTTGGTTTATAGATGTGCTTCTTATGAGAAGTCAACGGGGTGACGTTTTTTTTTGGAGTCAAGGATTATTAGTTTATAAGGAGAAAGAACGACTTTATTGTGTGAGAAAAAGAAGTATACGTATTATTTTTGTTAGGAAATTTTGAGTATGCTCGAAAATTTTTTTAAAATAATGGTAATTATTATTGAATTTTCACTTGCAAAGAAACAAAGTATTTTAAATTTTCTATTTAAATATTTTGATATTCTGAGAATTAGGTTCGTAAATAAAGTATAATTTATTGTACTTAAAGTATACATGATATAAACTTATCACGCAGAAAATATAATTGACGCACTTAGATTACACATAAAATTTAAATAAATGTATTCTTTATAACATCGATTTAATAATATTATAAAATAATATATTTTCATTTGGATAGGCAAATTTGAAAAAGTAAAGTTTTTGAGAGCAAAGTAAAAATCTGAATAATTAAATAAAGTTTTTTTTTAAGCAATTGTTAATTAGTGTTAAATATTATCTTTTACTAAACGGGCGAAAAAGTATCTATGAACTTTTGAACGCAACTATGAGTATGTCGGAGCCGTTGTCGTGCGTCGTTGAAAATAGTTTATGTTAAACAAATTTTATTTTATACGATGAATTAAATTTCGATTTTAAAAAAGACAATTAAAATTTACTAATAAAACTTATCAGATTTTGCCCTGCATAATTTAATACTTAGTCCGCATTAATAACGGACTTTTTTCAAAAATAAAAAGATATAATTATTGAAAAAATAACAATACACAGTACATTAAGATACTGCTTTGTAATAAATAATTAAAATAGATGAAGAAAAAAACAATTTAAATCAAACATAATAAATTCATAACTAACTGAAGAGAGATCTCAGTGGCTCACTCGATAGTGATAGATTCGCAATCCAAGGGCCCGAGTTCGAATCTTGCTCTCGGCCCATTTGTACAAGCATCACTAAATACGTTACATATGCTTTGTCACAAACACGTTGAAGATCTCCTTCGTTAATTAACACCGCAATTATAGCATAAATACAGTGACGTTAAATAAAAATATTTGAGTGTTGGAATTAATTGATTTAATAAAATTTAGTATAAATTTTTTAAAAATTAATTTTTTATGCTAGATATTGAAGAGAAAATTATTTCACGATAAAGTATAGAAGATCATGCAAAATAACGTGCTTATAACAATAAATTCTCATTTATTATATGCGTTTAGGCTATATGAAAATTTTTGTAAAAATCAGTTTTTTTTGCTTTATTTGGCGGTCTTAATTAAAAATGTTCGTGTGACTTTTTTTTTAATTCTGACTTGTCATGAAGCACTTCAACTACAAGTT
The DNA here is from genome assembly GCA_017163975.1 of Anastatus disparis. Classification (NCBI taxonomy): domain Eukaryota; kingdom Metazoa; phylum Arthropoda; class Insecta; order Hymenoptera; family Eupelmidae; genus Anastatus; species Anastatus disparis. The sequence goes on from JAFFSR010000381.1 coordinate 3,113,753, forward strand.
TGACCTTTGGTATCCGATTCACGTTTTGTTGTAAATTTAATTCTTATACTTAATAATAAAGAATAAGGATTTTAAATATAATTGGTTTATTTATTCCACTAAAAAATGTAATTGCGAAAAATGTATTAAAGTTAAATAAAAAAAAAACATTATCTATATCATATATCTGTGCAAATTAATAAAAAACGTATTATATAGCATTTCATTAACTAAAAATCTTGTTATTATTACGCGTTAAACTAGCAATTCATTATAATTTGAAAAATTTAAAGAATTTTCAAGTATTATTAAATCGAGACTTTTTCATTTAACGAAGACGAAATTGCACCTTTTTTTGCAATACGAGTCAGGTGACCTTTTCAACAGTTGCTTATTAGCATTTTTGCGATTTTATTTAATTCTTTGTGCATTTCTCAAACCATTTTAAAAGTTTATAAATAAATAGACAACTTGATACGTTAACAATAGCACAGTAATTAAACATGTTTTATTTTAAATTTTATATAAGATGAAGGAAATATTAATTTTATCAGTTCAATTAAAAATTAATAATAATTATACACTTATTCTTCATATAACCATAAAATTTATTTTGATAAATCCTCTAATGGTTTTGTCAAATCTTTAATGATAATATTTATAAAATTTATCAATTGTGTTCTTCATTCCTTTTATTTTTTTTTTCTTTTTGCTGGTATCGACATGGTAAAGTTGTCAGGAACAAAAGTATATTTAGCGCTATTATAAAAGCATTGTTTCGCAACCTAAAAGTCGCTGGAACAAGAAAAAAAAAGTTAGCAAGTTAAGTCGTTATAAAAGATTTAACATAAAATTTACGTGTACTTACGATAAAATGTTTGAATTTACGAAAAGTTTAGTGTACATCTTACCATGAAATCTTAAATTATTTGAATTATCAGTATTTTTTCATTTTATTTAAACATTAATTTTGGTTAATTTTATTTTAAATATTATCAAGATTAAATTATCATCGCTGTACAACACTTTACATATCAAACGCTTGTACCCGTCGTAATTTGAAAAAGAAAAAAATAAATAAATGACAATACTAAAAAAGCGCTTAAAGTAATCAGATTTTTGCTTTCTTTAACTATATCAAGTGTCGTTTCTTTTTTTTTTGTTTGGCTTGATTCCAAGGTGATCACGATCGTATTTTATTTCTTATTTTTACTTTAAAATCTCTTTAGAGTATAAAAATAAAAAGAAAAAAACTAAAAGGGAAGTCTAAAACTCGGGGAAATTAATTCGCATCCTCAATTTCCGAAACTAATCCGAATTGCGTCGTGCAAAATTGAAGTTTCGTGTTGTATAGATATATATTTTATCAATTTACAGTTTTTTCCTACCTGTCGAACTGTACGATAAGAATCAAATCCTTTGATCTTTTTATTCTTTTCTTTGTTTTTTTTTTGGTTGCATTGATTTTGATAACGTTAAAAAATAGCAGAAAAAAAGTTGAGATAAGTTTTCTCTTTGGACGCATTAGAAAAGAAAAATAAAGATGTTATTCAAGGATTTCTTATGTCGCATAGAGCATCGAGAAGCTTTTGCTTTTGACAGCGGTGTGTACAAAAGTATGCAAGTAAAAAAAAGGAATGTCTTTGACCAAACCACATTATTTTCCGAGAAGTTTCTATTCTTGAATAAAGCATACTTTTATTGACAATTTATCTTTTCTTTATTTTAAAAATCATCTTCCAAGAAGGGAGTTTTATTTACTTTTCAGTTTTTTTTTCTCAATAGTTGAAATTTGAATACTTTTCAATTATTTCAAGTTTTAATAATAACTACTTGTCAAATAAAATATTCGTATCGCGATAAATTTTCAAAAATTTATAATTTTGTTGATAATATAAAAAATATCCATTTAAATATTTCATGTTTCGTGTAGTTTTTGAAAGTAATTTACAGTTGTAAGACAATCAGATATAAAAATTGTAAATTATTCTAAATAACTCCAAGAAATATGGAATTTTAATACAGATAGCTTTGATGTAAATATAATGAATATTTATAACAATTTATTATTCCATTTTCTATTTGAATTTTCAGTAGATCTAAAATCAACTAAAAATATTTACTTAATTTATAAAAATAATCACTAGCCAGGTAAATTAAAAAAAAAATTTTCAAGATTCCATTTTTTTCAAAATAAATACCAAAATAGTATATTACGCAACGAGTGCGTAAAATATGTGATTATCGCACGAGTCGGGTTTGTCGCCCGAGCGTAGCGAGGGCATTAGTAGCTTTACGCATTAGTTGCGTATATTATTTTTTCTAACAAGTGCGCAAAATTCTAAGAATGACAAACTTGCGTCTGTGATAGCATGTACAATCTTGTTCGAAGGCTATCAAGATCGTAAGAGGTAGTCGAGGTCGGGGCGCAGGACGGGGTCCAGGGGCGGAGCCCCGGTGGGGGTGCAAGGGACAAAGCCCCTGCCGGGGGGTTCGGGGGGGGGGCAGCCCCCTCCAAAAAAATAAATAATATTACTAATATAAAAATAAAATTAATAAAACCATTAACGGCAGGCGAGAGTAGAACCTGATATTGACCGAGTAACAATTGAGTTGTTTGTTATTTACTCAAGTATTAATTGGTGTATCTTCAAATTAAAAGTTGAGCGCAATAGATATTATTATTATAAACATCTATGCACAAGAAAAAAAAATCTACCGATTTGTTTTTGAGAAAAGTAAGTAACGCCAAAGTGAAAGTTTATGTTTATAATATTTTCGCGTTACTTACTTTTCTCAAAAACAAAACGATAGATTTTTTTCTTCTTGTGCATAAATATTTGTAATAATAATATCTATTGCGCTCAGCTTTTTATTTGCAGGTTCACCGATTAATACTTGAGTAAATAACAAAAATCTCAGTTAGACAAGGACAGCGAATCCGGCCTGCTCTTAAATTAAAATGCCATGAAAATATATTATTAAAATAATTATTGAGAATTCCTCCCCCCTCTTTAAAACAATAAATAAGAAATTATTTAAATGATTAACTCTAAGATTAATTAATAAGAGAGTTCACGTATCGCGAAAAAAATTGTACATAGCACTTTAAAAGAGCACCACAAGAGCTTTCAAATGAGATGTATAAATGTCTGTTATGATGTATAGTTCATGAAATATAAAACTTTAAAAATTTAAAAAATTTTTTTTAGATGAAATCATTTTACGCACGCTCAAATCATTTTACGCACGCTCAAATCATTTTACGCACGCTGTATTCATTTTACGCACGCTGAAATCATTTTACGCACGCTCAAATCATTTTACGCACGCTGAAATCATTTTACGCATGCTGAAATCATTTTACGCACGCTGAAATTATTTTACGCTCGCTCGATTCATTTTACGCACGCTAAACAAATGCGTCTCATAATATGATATTTTATGTACGCAAACGAGTACATGAAATCGAATTTTGCGCACGCCGTTAGAAAAAATTTTAAACGTAACGTTACAATCAATATAACATATGTTTCTTTAAAACAAAAATTCTGTTATATTTCACTAAAAGAAAATTTCTTACAGAAACGTGTAAATTCCACAACACAAAATTCAACAAGCTTTCAAAGCTTTCCGCTGATCGAAGAAATCTGCAAGAAATATAAAAACTTTGGTATAAGAAAAATGATTTGGTGGAGACACACGCGCTTCTTTATTTTTTGATGTTATACTCTTGACATGATTTCTCTTTCTATGTTCTATACAATATTACGTGTACAATCTCGTTATTGTTGCTCCTTTATTTTTCAAATGTTTCATTCTTTTTTTTCTTCTTCTATTTACTTTTTTTTACTTGTTTTGTCACTAGATTCTGTGTGAACTGTTGCTTTGGTTATATTACAGTCTTTTTCTGTAAAAAAATAGAAATGATCGATACATCAATTGAATTTGTAAAATAGCGAAAGTAAATCTATTCTTTTTAATTTTTTTTATTTTTTTAAAATAGTTTGAAGATAGTGCTAATAATAAAGTATATTAGAAATTTAAAAATAACCAAATAAGTAAATAAATGTAATGAAAAATTGTGTTACGATTCTTCATTTTATTTAAAGTTTTAAGAAACCATTAAGTTTCTGGATATTGGTTTAAGTTATTTAAGGTAGCAAAATTGTTTATAAAATTGGTATTTAATGTATATTATAAGTAAAGCACGCTCGAATACACGATGTTAAATAGAAGAATTATATTTTCCATTGTTCGTATGAAAAATTCCTACATTTACAAAAAAGAGGGATTGTATAATTTAATCTATTTTGATGAAAATCTGGCCTACAAATTGGCTAAGATAGAATTTAATAAGTTGTTTCTTTTTTCCAACTATTAATTTTAAGAAATGACATGTTGCAGTTATATTTTTAGAATATTTTTAATTAAATAATTTGAACTAACCAAGTATTACTTATTTTCAAAGTTAATCTATTATTGATTTTTGTGAATTTGATAATACGAATGATTGAGCTTCTTTTGGATTTTATTATCCCTTTTTTCATCAAAGGAGCAAATAGAAAATTACAAATTCTACCTGCATAATAAAAAAATTTTGGGAAGATATTTTTGATCAAAGAAAAATTTGAAATGCTAGAAATTCAAATTTACGACTTTGAAATTTACAGCTATAACTACTTGAGTCAATTGCAGATCTTCTTTTTATTATACTATAAGTACTTTCAATATATTATTATGAAATTAATTATAGATGTTTTTTTGTCATTAGTGCAGTGCAAATAGAATTTCGTATATATTTAAAATTTAAATGACAAATAGCGTTATGTTCGTTTTTGCGTCTATAATACCATTTAAATATCTGTTTTGTTACTTAAAACATTAACATTTTGTAATTTTTGTATTTTCACAAATTTCAGATTCGTACATCCCTTAAAAATGACATAATAAAAATAATGACTAATCTCATAATTAAATCTACAACGCATCAAACGAAGCTGCTCTCGTAAATAAACACCCGGAGAGATGCAAAAAGCTTTTTTAAAATCCATGACCCGTAATATACATCTTTCATCCATACGTATATATACACAAAATTTTACCGCAAAAAGCTTCGCGTGCTTAAGAAACAGCGAATTAACTACTGTAAATTTTGACGCGCTCTTCCGTGCTACCGAATCGTCATTAAAAAAATAAAAAATAAGCTAAATAAATAAAATTTTAAAAATGTAGTTGGCACATTTTAATTTTTAAAAATAGACATTTACTTTACCTTTGCATTTGGATTTAGCAGTTTTAGAATCACGTTTACGTCGTTTTTTTCCTTTGGTTATCTTATTTTGCTTGTCATCGGTTGGTTTAGGTTGGACTGCTGATGCTGCTGGTACATTTGCTGGTGTTTTTGGTTTAACAGTTCGTTGAATTTTAGGCTTAGCAATGCAAAGCTTGTAACGTCCACTACGAAGACGAACTTGATCTGAACTCAATGCTAGCCTTAAGGCTTGCTGGACCTGACAGTTCATTTAAATTGTTTTCTTTTTTTCTTTCAAGTATGAATATTTACAGTATTTTATCTTATATGATTTTGCTTATATTTTATTTTAATATTTTTATTATTTACTAATGATAAAGATTAATAATTTATACTATCACCAAGCTGCCAAAATTATAGTGCCTTAATAAATTAATATCTTGACAAAATGATAAAAAAAAAAGTCTGACTATTAATTTATTGACATTCTTAAATATATTTTATTAATATCATTTAATAAATACCAAATAACATATATAATTTAAACTTTTAAAGGTACATTAAAAGTTGATAAAATTTTAATTAATAAAAAATTTTAAAAAGTAATGAACTAATTATTAAATAAAAATTTATTTATTAATAATACTGATATCATATGACATGAGAGTAAAATCGATTTACCCTACATTACTAATGATTATGTTTTTAATCATATGTGTAAAATTAAATATATGTACTCGTTGAAAGTTAATGCTTATTTTGTTCGGTGTAAGGATTATGATTTCTTATTAAAAACTGGTATAGCATTAATTCAGATTTTAATGTAACCTATTAAAGTGTAATTATGCAATAATAATTTGAAGTATGTACAAATGAATTTATTTGAAAAAAAATTTTTTATACCAATCGCAGATATTTAAAATATGAAAGATACCTTTTGAGGGATGAGAAATGAAGAATATAAGATAAAATCGTATAAGCATTCCATTGCAATAAATGACTCAATTTAAAGTTTTCAGTTTACAAAAGGGGATCTCGTGATTTATGAAAATTAATTCGCGTAAAAATTTCTAAAAATAATACTATGGTTACAAAGATAATTAAACCAAATAAATAATGAAATTAGACACAATAATTAATTACAAGAGTATCATAACTTCGGATTATGAATTCTTAAAGATTTCGGAGAAGTTTTTCGTTATATATCAATATGAATAATTTAAAATTGTTAAACTTAGGTGAAATTTCATAGAAATTATTAGTATTGTTACAAATTTTTATAATTTAGGCAGAAAAATTAATAAAATATTGTATATCGAATTTTTTTTACAACAGTAGATTGGTGCATTTACATTTTTTAGATTTGTAAATAAAGATATAAAAATATTGACAAATCATGTATATTTGTTTGATTTTTTTTTTGAAATTTTGGACTATAAAAATTCGATCATCCTCCATTAATTACTGTAAATATTAATGCATTTTCGATGTTCGTCTTTGATAAACGATAGTCAACAATTAAATATCTAAATTATTTTGCTGAATCATGCAAGCCAATATGTGCTAAATCGTAACGGTTATGAGCAATGCTAATTTTTATTAAAGCGTACTAACAGTATTCCAAAGTGCAAATATATTTATAATATTTTACTGTAAAACTTAATAAATTTTGTGATGATATAATAATAATCAATGAATTTAAAAGGTGAATTATTTAAATTTATTATTAATATATAATAAATTTCATTTTGAAATTGAAAAAAAGTTTCTTTATATTACCATAAATTACAAGAACAAATTAAATACTACGGATTATTGACAGTATCATTTATAATATGAAATTTAAGAGGCCTCAGTGGCTCATTCGGTAGAGCGATGGATTCATGATCTCAGGGTGTTGAGTTCGAATCCCGCTCTCAGCGGCCGATTGACACAAGCACTACTGTATACGATACACGTATTTTGTTCACAAACACATTGACGACCTCCGTCGCTAATTAGTGTCAAATTGATAGCATGATTATAGCGACGTTAAATAAAATAAAAATAAAAAATATCAAATGTATTCAAATATATGTAAAAAAACTCTAACAAATGTAAAATAAAATTTTGTTTTATCTGTCGTATTATTTAAAGTATGGAAACAAATCAACAAATAAAATAATTTTTTTTTAATTTGAAAAGTGTAAATATTGAAACTTATGTAATAATTTTTTTTTACTTTTCTGTGGTTTACTTAAAAAAGCAAATAATTCAAACGGTTTACTTGTAAATACAAAAATTTGAGATAATTTTTTTCTATTTTAAAAATATTGCAATTGTATCACATGAATAAAAAATAAAAAATAAAATATTTTTATTCCAGAAGTTTTAGTTTATCTCGCACTTAATGTAATAAACTGGCAGTTATTTCCGTTTAGAAATGACTTTACTTTCCGTAAAACGAAGCGTACTTTCCTATCGATAATGAAATTTTTCACCAATATCGAGGATATAAAGAAACTAAAATTTAAAATAAAGAGCTAAGGTTTTATAGGGTTAGAAAACAAAATTACAAATATAATATTTATTATTAGTTATATAATTTTTTGACATTAAAATCGAATCATATAAAAAGATAAAAAAATGAGGATACGATTTCTCAAGTATTACATATATTATGTTTAAAAAAATTGTACCGAAACGTCGATATCCGTGCCTATTATTCCGCTTTGCCAAACAAACACTTGACAAAACATATTTTCAGTTTAGTCATCCGTGTAAAAAACGTAACGGCAAAAAGCATAGGAACTAGCATATTATCGACGCATAAGCTACTGAGCGTATAAGATAAATTTTTTTTTCAAACTGAAGCTTAAAAAGAATAAAAAAATATTTCGATGTATCTTACCTGTACCGTGAGATTTCTAATATTTGTCTTGTCGCTTTTGAGCATGTATTTTATTATATCCTTGGTACTAGAACCGTTGCGTTCGCCCAATTTTCCAATTGTTTCCAATACACGATCCAAGATTTTTGGTTTGCTCGATGATGCTTTCGTCGTGCTTTCTTTTGACATGATGATTTCACCTTGATTTTTCGTTGTTTATTGATTCATGCAAATTTAAATTTTATTTAACAAAAGTTGTTTAAAAAAATCGGAAGTATTTAACTTTATATAATGTATAAGGTACTTGAACCATTCTCTATATCTTTTTTTTTCAAAATATTAAAATATTATAAACTTTTACGATTCATTTTTATTTCATGAGTTTTTATTATCTCAAATTTCAATAATATAAAACATCAATTTTTACGCGATAATGATATATTTAACTTCTAAAAGAAATTAAACTTTTTACGAAAATTGGACATTTATGTAAAATATAAGAAAAAAGAATCATTTCCAAAGCGAACGTTAGCCTTCCCCCCATTTTCTAAAGAAGGAAGTAATAAAAAGGAAGCTATTAGAATTTTTAAGTAACTTTCATTTCATTTTAAAAAGCATTTCTATATTCGTTCCTTCATAAGTCGTCATAACCGCATTAAAAGTCTTTTGCTAAAATTAAATAATTAAATTCGATTTTAATTCTTATTGTTTCGCGTCACGCATAAAAGTCTTGAAAATTCGGAAAATCTTTTTAAATGAAATTATAAATGCAGAATAAAATGCTGCTGCAACGGAACTATGCACGCTTCTTTTAATTGTACTTATTGTACAATTTAAAGTTTAATTGATATTCTATAGTTTGTCTTGGAAAACTTAAACTTTTACATTTTAGAATAATCTAAACTTTAAAACAATGTACACCTTTTAAAAGTATTGAATTCTCGAATAAAAGAGTCTATTACTTTCTATTGAATCGTCAGATCTCCAATAATTTTTTTTTTGTTCCAAACAATATTTACAGAATAGTTTGTTATGTATTCGGTGTATGTAAAACTTTCTAAGCGATACTAGTTTTAGACTCTGATTCTCGATTGTAGTCTTGCAAAACGGAAGCCTTCTTCGCTTCCTTTTTAACTCTCTTATCAGGTTTTTTAGTCCTTTTTTGCTCTTTACACGCTACGTGTACATTGATAGCCCGTGTTTAAATGTGTGTAAATCCTTAAAGCTAATTAAACTGTACATTCGCGCGTGCGCGCGCGTGTATATGTTATACGTGTGAATATGGCACGTGGATATATATATACTTGTGTTTATACGTATGGGCTGGCAAGTTGCTGATTTCGAGAACCGCGAACTTGCAAACTCAAATGTTTCAACGAGTGAAAGCGCGTAATTGCTCATGGCAATTGCGTTTGAGAGCTTTTCCTGTATATACACATATAAATTGTACGTGTGTATCTATGTATATATACGAGGCGCGAGAACGCGACAGAATAAAAAAAAATCTATAGCTAGTTTCCTTTGACGTGGTTTGTTTGGTTTGCGTTTGCTTTTCCCTCCCGATGAATTTCTATTGACGTGAAATGTACTGATTGCAATGTCGAATGTATAGCTTTTTGGTATTATATACTTGTCGTTTCAAATATTTTTAAATCTCATTGTAAATGAGATAATGATGAATATAACCACCTCATTGATGCCTTTTTTCCTCTTATTTAAATGCGAGAAGTCTTGGATTTATTGATCTGTGAAAAAAAGAGTTGGGTTTCTTAAAGAATTTTAAACTTCTCGGTAATTAGGTTCTTTTGAGCATTGAATTCCTAGTGTTTTTTTTTCATTTTAACATCGATTAAACTGTGATGAAAGTGAAAAAAGAGAGATTAAAAAATAATTACTTTAATGAATAAAAAATTTTTTGATATTCAGATTGAAATTATAATTTGAAATTTGAAATTTAACACGAATAAATGGTAAAAGTTTATCAAGTCAATTATTAGTTTGGATTTTTTTGGGCTTGTTTTACCTTCTAGATTCGCCAATCTTGGTTTGTTTCTTAACAAGTTTTCAGGTTAAGCGTTGCTCCATTATTCATTAAGTTAATATTATTATTATTGTTAACGATCCTTTTGCTTTCTTGTTTACAGCATATTTTCACGCAAAAATATTCTAATAAATGAAACTTTAATTATACAAAACTATAATACGTCTATATCAAAAGTGCTAATGAGTTTTTGAATTTTATAAAGAAATAAAAACTTAACCTTACGAGGCTTTATATTATCTGTCACAAAATTTTTTTGAACGGAGAATGGAATTACAATAATTTTTTTGTTATTGTGATTTCGATACAATAATAAAAATAGATTATTTATAAATATCCGGTTATAATTTAGTTGAATAAAATTTGTTAGATGAGTGATTAATATCATTTTATAAGTACGTAAATACTTGATATTTAAACAATCATAAAATTATTATTAAATGAATAATTGAAATTCGAATGTTATACAAGACGCTAACATGGGTATATTTTTCGATTGTAGATATTTCTTTAAAATATAAACGTACGTTGAAGCGCGTTTATGTATCGCGAAATAGGACTAACACTTTTTTAAAACTACTGTCACTCGGAATTTAATTAACTTAGGAACTTTTTACAAGGCTTAAAATTATTGTTCGACTATAATTAACCATTAAAAAAAATACGTATAAGCAAATAATGAAGCAATTTTTTTCGTTGAAATTGCAAGCTTAAACCTCTATAACTTTATTATAGATAATCGATACGTTATTTAACAGATCTCATTTGATTGCTAGAAACAGTACCTTTAAAATCAGTGGTGTTAGCCGAGTAGCGTCAGCCGAGTTATGGTTAGTCAAGTAAGGTCAAAATGCATATTTGTAATATTTTATTTTTTTTATTTATATTTCTGGAGAATTGAAAACAATCTTGATTAAAAAAGTCAATTGGCTAGATACTGATATTTATAAATATTTCAGGTGATTTTCTACAGTAATTTAAACAATTAAATTGTTAATAACAAATTAATGAACCATTTTTAGGTCTAGTAATTTGAAAAAAATCAAATCAGTGCATCGAAAAATATTAAATAACGTCAAATCGCCCAGTGGAAATACCCCTGTTAACGTCCGAACAGTGTATGCAATTTCTTACTTTTCTTAATCTGAAAATCCGATGATAATTAACTTAATACCTTTCAATATTTATTCGATATTTTAACCCACTTATAATCAGCTCTTAGCAAATTTATTATATTCGTATAGATATTTACTTTATACGAAAGTGAATCTATGCAGACGATATAATTGTGTTCAAATAATATATATACGTATACACATAGTTTCTTTCTATCACGTAACAATCTTAACACTGTTAGAAAATAAATGTTTGCTTTAAATTATGAAGGAAATACAAAATACAAATGACTCCAAAATTATTTATTTTAAAATTGCACGCATTAATCTCAGCATATATATATATATATATATGCAATACTATAAATAAGAATTTAACAAACCAATAGTAAAAATATGCGATATAATTTTTTTCTCTTTTTCAGTTAAACAATTAGAAATTCAATTCGACATCAATTTAATCGCAAGAAAAAATTAAAACAATAGATCATCCATACGGTCAAAAATAAATCTCTTCATACTTTAAATTTTTGAAAAATAAATTTGGTTTGTTAAAACAAAGTTGTTATATTAATAACCGAACGAGCAGAGACAAGAAGGATGGGAAAGACGAAACTCCAGACTAGCTAATTGAGAGATTTAGGTGCGCGGTGCGCATCATGAACTGGATAAGAGTTTCACTTGCTCTAGCTAACTCAATCACGTTCTATGCTTGTCTACTGTAAGTATTCAATTTACGTCTACAGCTATAATTAATAAATCCAATGAGAACAAAGAAAATAAAAAAAAAAAATAAATAAATCGGAGCTTGTAAAAATGCAAAGAATCACAATTGGCTCGTATATTTATGATTTACGCTTGGGCTATTTCTAAAGTCTAGTCTTTTATATTGTTGTGGCGCGGTTGCTGAACAAATATTCGTAAAAATATACGATCTTTACAGTGAGTTATTAATGGAGCCAGTCGCGGGTATCGTTATATTGTATGGATATCAAAGACTTTATTGCATTTTTTCTTTTTTAATTTATTCATTATGACAATGAAAAATTATTTCTTGATACAATAATTTATAATTTTTAACATTAGAGTGCAATTTTATACATTTTTGTGAACGATTTTCATTTATTTATTGTTACTCATTGTAGATATTTGTTTACTCTTGTTTTTTTTTTTTAATTTAAAGTCAAAGTTATTGTTTATTATTTTTTATTATTTAATTAACTTTACAAAATAGTATATATAAATATTTTTTATATTGTTTAAATATTTTATTTAATTGCCTGGTTGTATACATCCAACCATTTGCTGTTTCAAAGTTCATCAAAAACATACTTTATTTCGTATATTTTAAAAGACTTTAATATAGTTTAGCTGACTTAAAAAAAAAAGAAAATGGTAAGAGGTATATACTTTTTATTTTGACGTTTGTGGGTATTCAAACGTTTATCAAAATGTTTACTCGACCTTAACTTATAAACAATTTTAATGAGTCTGGCCAACTTCCAGATTCATTACATTTGTAACTTGAAAAGTTTTCTTATTCTTTGTTACAAATTTCACTGTCTTGGGAATTTGAAATTTCAATGCTTTAAAATTCGTATTCTTGTACCGGAATGATTTTGAATTTTTATTTTAAAAAGATGAAATAAGAATAAAGTGTATTTTTATTGATACTGTTTATTTATTTTTTATTGATTTTATGGATTTACTGCATGGGAGGGGCAAAATTTATGAGTTCCTTATGAGGTTTCAGATTTTAAAAATTTCATAAGAGAATTTTGTTATGAAGAATTATGTTACAAATAAGTTAAGGCATAAAATAAAAATTTATTATTAATTTAAATAAATTTTATATTTAATAAAGTTCTTTGGATACTAAAAAATCATTTATTTTTCGTTATTGTATCTTTTGTAAGTTCAACAAAAAGCTTTTTTATTTTGCGAAACAACTGCTACAATAAACATTTAAAAAAATCTTCAGCAACGCTAAAAATTATTTTAAAAATCTGCTATAAGTTTACAAGTTTATCCAACCCTCATATATATACGTCCAAAAATTTTGATTGACAAATAAAGTGTCGTAGCTGAGCCAAGATCATCAAACAGTAGACGGGGGAGAACCCAAAGTAATAATCACGGCAACATAAGCGAACTATTAGACAATTTGTTACGTGGTTACGACAATAGCGTACGTCCCGACTTTGGTGGACCACCTGCCACTGTTGAAGTTGACATAATGGTGCGCAGTATGGGACCCATATCCGAAGTTGACATGGTAAAGGAAAAGTTGCTTTATTTTACTCTCCTTTGATCAATACTGCACTGATATATAGATATGTTCTACTATTTTAATTTAACACAGTATATATTTTAATTTAACACAGTATATATTTTAATTTAACACAGTATAATATGGAGATGACAAAAGTTTTGATTGAAACTATTATTTTAAAATTTTAGTTATTTCATTAGTTCATTAAGTTCATTGAGAATTAAGGCAAAATTTTATATTTTTTTACTAAAGAATATTGAAAGAAATGCCACATTGCTTAAAATCAATTGTTGTTTTTAATATTCTTTAGTCATTATAATGAATAAAGTCATCATTATATAAAACTTACGCATTTTTATATTAATTTTTTAAAAGTTCAATAGGAACTAATGATGGAAGTAAATTTTTTGAAATTAAAATTATTCTAATGACAATCCTATCAAACAATTCGTTATTATTAGCAATATTAAACAATAAACAAAAAACTATTTATTTTTTAACATCAAGAATCTTTTGATGACATTGCCCTTTTAAATAATTTTATTTAAAAATTAATTTTTCAAATTTTTCAAATTCAAAAATAGACCTAAAAAAATGAAATTATAAATTGTAAAGAAAATAAAAACGTGAAAAAATAATTTGTTCGTTTATTTTGATTTTAGACGTATTCAATGGACTGTTATTTCCGGCAATCATGGGTTGATCGTCGTTTAGCATTTCAAAGTGGCAAGGAAACCTTAGCATTATCGATATCAATGTTGGCACGTATTTGGAAGCCAGACACTTACTTTTATAATGGTAAGCAAAGCTATCTACATACCATTACAAGCCCAAACAAGTTTGTTAGATTATATCAAGATGGTCGTGTATTATATAGTTCAAGGTAAGGAGTTCACTTTTAAGATATATAATTGCTTTGTTACTTTGTAATAAGTTAAGTTTATCAAGTACAATTCTAGTTGATTAAGGATATAGTTTGAGGAGTTTGTATTTCCTATTAATGTTTATTGAATTTTTTTAAACAGTTTGTTTAATTGATTAAAATTTTTAGATTTTTTTTCCTCTTTTTTAATTACTAATAAAGACAAGTATTTTTTAAAATAAATAATATATATTTTTTTTCTAAAAATTAAAAATTTTAATTTTTCTTAACTTATTTAAAAGATTTTGTAAGAGCACGATTTCATCAATGTTATTCTAGAATAATGAACAATTACAAGTTGTACAAGTTTAAATTAGTTTATATCAAAAATTAAATATTTCAAGTGGTACAAAGGGCACTTTGCGCTTCAGCTTTTAACCTCGATCAACTTTTAAACTTTTAACATAAATTATAAAATGCAAAAAGTTTTAAAATTATTATTATTTGTTTAAAAATTTTTCAAATACAATTTTTTATAAACCTTTGTTTAAATTAAAAAATAAAGAAAAATGACTTTTATTATTAGGGTTAAAGTCATACTTTAATAGATCCATTTCCATTGAAATCTTGGATTTTATAGACGAGTCGTCTTATACTGGCATTACTTTCTTTTACTTTTACACTAGAAGTAGGCCAAAAGAAATGTTTAGAATTTATTTTGAAAAAACTTTTAATTAATATCGAATTTTATATCATATTGATAATAAAAAAATTTTCTTTTTATTCATTATCAGATGACTAATTAATACGACATGATAAAATAAAATATTTCGGGAAGTATTCGAATTTGATATAATTAAGTGTCTGAAAAAATAAAAATTTTCATCCAATTTATTTAAAAATGCACATCTTGTTAAATATAAAAATATTAATAAAATCAGCATCGTAGATCCCTCTTGAGACATCAGTAATTGAGCTTGCTTTTTCCCCCATATAATAGAAACCAAGTAAACTCAAGCCCTCCCCAAAAAAAGAGGTAATCTCTGGACCTGCTCTTTCTCTCTGTCTTTCAAGCTTTGACAAATTGTAGAACTACTAACGCGGCTTCATTCGTCACACGGCTAATCCATTGAATTTCAGCAAAAATCCTAAAGGCACGTGTGCCCTATCAAGCATCTCTTGTACTCCATCTCTCTAAACTCTTCGACAAATTGAATAAATTTTTTTTTCTTCTATTTCTTTTTTTATTTTAAATTCAATATTAATTCGTCGAGCTTTTTATAACGGTATATACAAAAGTAGCGCGGGTCAAGTGATACTTTTTAACGGCAATCGAACGATTTTTCTATATAGTGTATATATAATTACGAAATAAATAAAAAATGAACGAATTTTAATGAAAAATGATTGCTGGTCAAATCTCTAATGGCTTTGGATGATTTTTTATTCTTGTTTTTTTTTTCTTTTTTCTTTTACAGGCTTACTATCAAAGCTGCTTGTCCTATGAATCTTGAGGATTTTCCTATGGATACGCAGAGATGTCCACTTAAATTCGGCAGCTGTCAGTTATCAAAAGATATTTGTTCATTAATCATTTGGACTTTTTTTTCATTATTCTTTTTTTTTTCTTTAAGGGGTAGTTCAAAGTAGCTAAATCTCTTGTAAATGGTTTAAGAAGCTATTTTGAGCACTAAAATGATGAATAAATATTTTTACATTTAATCTATTTTTATATTTACGCAAATTTTAATGATTAAAAATAAAAATTAGTGATGTAATATCTGTTTGCATTAAATTTTTTTTTTCTTTTCAAAATGGATAAGTGAGATCTACAATGGCTTACTCAGTAGAGCAATGGATTCGCAACCCGAGGACTCGAGTTTGAATCCCAGTCTTGTTGGAATGATACAAGCATCTACTATACAATGCTTAAGCTTTCTTAACAAACACATTGGAAAAATTTGTCGCTAATTAATTAGCACCGCGATAGTAGCAAAAATACAGCAAATTCAAAGAAAAATGATAAAATTTTGGTATTAGAAATTTTTAGCAATTTATTATTTATTTCCGTACAGTAATAAATGTTCTTGATTTAATTAAGAAAAGTCGCTATATTTATTCTATCATTGCGATGCTAATTGGCGATGAAAGTTTTCAACGTGTTTGTAAACAAAAAACACGTAGATTGGTGCTTTTATCAATCCGATAAGACCGGGACTCGAACTCAAGTCATCGAGTTAAAGATCCATCGCTTTGCCGAGTAGGTAAAGTCAGTATTAAATGCTTAATTTTAGTTAATTTTATTCACAAAAATCATACTTTCCAATTTTTATACATATTGTTTTGATTTATACGGTAATTTTTTCATGACATACATCGATTAATAAAATCATTGTAATACTTCGAACTACCTTGCCCAACGAACATAAAAAACATAAAATCAAGTATTCGCAATAACATATTGACATGTTTAAATGAACTTTTTCTTTTTTCACAGATGGCTACACGACGCGCGACGTAATTTACAAGTGGAATAGCGCACGTCAAGTAGCTATTGCCCATGACATGAAGCTATCACAATTCGATCTTGTTGGTAATCCAACAGCCAATTCGACTGATTCTACTTTCTCACAGAGTAAGCAATACATCCAATATCATATATATTTAACTCTTATCTCAATGAATTCTCAAAATAGATCGGATTAATTGCCTCCTATAGAGCCTCAAAAACTTGCTATATCATTATATATGTATATGCAAGTGTGTGAATCTATATATGTTTGTTAATATGTGTATGAAGTAATTAAGGTATCGAATGACATGACGATATGTATGCTTTGAATAATAAGTCTTTTGCTAAAGATTTCCTGATTTAACGCGTTCCACTTTGCAGTTTGCTTCCTACTATATCACATCATAGTATGCTTGTTCACTTTATCACTCTACCTCTCTCTCTCTCTTTATACTTTACCTTTCCAATTTAGTTAGACCCGTGAATATCAATGTGTACCGTGATCGATCAGCTTTTAGGTGTAGTTTTATTTGTACATTAATTGCTAAAAGAAGTCATCCTAGTTTGTTTTGGTATGTCAAATTTGTGACTTTTTAATAAAAGTATTGCCTGATTAAGAATTTTAATAGTAAATTATTAAATAAATAAAAGAGAAAGTTTAAATAATGTCTTATAACAATAAGAAATTCATTTCGTGAAATATGTTAAATTATCTTGGATTGAGATGAATATTTTTTATGTACTAGGATTATGATTAACATTTAAAATTTTTATGCCCGAATGAATTATTGTAGTTAATTGAGGCACAAAATCTTGACTTTATCAAGAATTTTATGAGTAGATGTACTAATTAGAAAAATTTTTCAATCTAAAAAGTCAGTAAAAAAGAATAATAAAAAAATTATTCTATCTTAACCCTGTAAAAATTCAAAAGAATATAATATTATAATTAATAAAATTTTTTATAATTTTCTTTGCAAATTATAAATTGTATATAAGCCAGCAAAAAAAGAAAGACACGTAAACTTATTTCCATAAAAATTGTCCACGAAGCAAATATAACTCTATCAATACATAAAATGAAGTTAAATGCAACTTTTATTGATAATTTCCGTAGTTTCTAGCAAGTAAAGCAGCCATTTCTATCGACTATTTGAGACGCAAATTTAACCAAGCAACACTTTAGCTGTTCACGTTATATATATTGGCTTTAATTATTTAAACGATAAAGAGATAATAAGGAGAGTAATTGAAGTTATAAGCTGATTGAGCGCTTATTAGAAACGGAAGTATGTTGCCGCTAATTTTCCGAAACCCCTCTTAATTATTACGTCGTTATAACTTTAGTTCTACAAGAATGCCAATATTGACGAGTTTTATTTATGCAACGATAGAGAATTATTAAAATTTCATCAATTCTACTTTCAAAGTTTTTTGCGTATTGCTTTTTTTTAAATTTATTTCTTATGCATCATTTAGAGAATGGAAATAAATTTCTAATGTTGCACTTTTAAAGTGACACTTTTATAAAATAATATATTATTTAAAAAAGGAATTTATATAAAAATATCAATATTTCCAGTAGCTGGCAATAGTATTCATAAATTTTATTAATTTTATTAAAATTAACTTATAATTGGTTCAACTCATAACAACAGAATGTTTTTTTCTAACTTTTACATTCGAAAATATTTAATTATAAATTTTTTAAAAAAAGATAATTTTTCCATGAAAGTTTAAGAAAGGTTAATAATTTACACATAAACGTCAATAGCTTGTCAACTCGAAAAGAAAAAAGAAAGTAATTAAAAAGAATTCTAATTTATCCTAAATATTACGAAAACAATAATTACACGATAGCTTTATCTATACTTTGATTATAAATTTTAAGATAAATTCGTCTTTCATGATGATTAAATAATTATACTTATACTGTTAACACTTGAAAAACTTTGAATATTCTAAAGTTTCTCCTCGCTGTCGTATAGCCGCTGCGTTTCAAAGCTGCAATGGAAGATAATAAAGGGTTTTTTCCTAAAAATTTAAAGAACGACAAAAAAAGAACATAGTGTGCTGCATGAAAATAGTAGGAGTCTCTTAATATTATAACTGAAAAGCACTCCTTACTTTTGTACAAAAAAAAGAAAGGATTAACCCACTTTTTGTCACTCTTTCCTTTTTTTGACTTTAATTGAATAAAATGTAATTTGTTGAATTAAAAGAAAAGGAACTTTTATTGCATTATGTAAGACAAATGATATTTTCTAAATACGTATTTAAACATGTGTTGACATGACTGACATCTTGTAGATAATATTAATTAACCTCTCATACTGACTGCACTGTAATTTTATGTTTATCACTTGTTCACTTTTTTCTTCCTCAAAGGCCAGCATCATTAATAATATATAGACACAGTTAAGTAGAAATAGAACATGTTTATTTAGATAGAAAGAATATTTAAAAAAAAGAGTATATATATATATTCTATTTCTAAATGACTGGTATATAAATTCTAATATAACGAGGCGTTCATCGCAGATTCGGTCGTTGCAGAATATTCGATGCTACTAGTGTCGTTTCATCTTAAACGACATATGGGCAACTTCCTCATACAGGTTTATGGACCGTGTGTTTTGCTTGTTGTATTATCATGGGTATCGTTTTGGCTTAACAGAGAAGCAACTGCCGATCGCGTATCGCTCGGTAAGTTATTTATATGCTAATTTCAAGTTTTAATAACTCATATTTTTTTTATTTCTATTTTTTAATTACAACGTGTAACGATATATTTTTATTAAATTTATTTATTTTTCTAACTTTAGTTATTTTTTAATAAAGTTTTATCTTTAATTTAATAGTTTTTTTTTAAATCGAGCTAATAGATATTAATTAATAATAATTTGTTCAGTAACTTTCATCATTACAACACTTTAGCATTAAATTATAATAAATCTCAAAGAATTTTCTATATTGTCATTCGGTTAATCTTGGCTTATTTGTTATTGCGAAAAGAAATTTAATTTAAATATATGCAATTTTCGTGCTTAAACTCAATATATTATGCAAATAAAATATTGAATTTTTATTTAAATAATTTTTCACAATAATGCATCAATAAAATTTTTTAAAAAGATCTTATATTCGTAAAATCTAAATAAATATTAGTAAATATCAGTATTTATAAATACAATAAAATGAAAAATGAAAGTTTTTTTTTATTGGCAATACTTTTTTCTGTAATCTTTTGTCAATATTTAATGTTGATAATAAACGAAATGAAAAGCCGAAATATCAAGAGCGCAAAGAATTTCGTAACAAAGATACCGGATTCAAGTTAAAAAATAAAAATAAAATTTTATTCATATTTTTACAATTCCATAACGAATGAAGAGTACTATAAAAGTTAAATTTCAATGGAAAAATGTATATGTAGACGTGTATATAGGAAATTTTGAATAGACTTTTAAATCGTTTATAATTTCTTGAATAAATATCATTTTGCATACTAAACCAGATTTAGTCGACATAATCCGATGAGTTTGATGAAATAAAAATTTATTTTTAATTTTCATTTGTATTTATTTTAAATATTGCGGGTTCACTTTTAATATCAGATTAAACTAATACTTTACAATCAAAAAGTGCATTTGATATAGCTGAAAATACATCAGCAAGTATTATGAAGAAAAGGGAAATGGTGAATATTGAAATCAATCATGTATTCATTGGCATTAATTTAAATTTGTCTTTAAATAAAAATACGTAATTATTGTTGTGATTAAAAATGAAACACATTGAATCGATATTCACCCGACAAAAGCTTGTATAGGAAAGAAATTATCGAAAACTATAAATTTGAATTCTTACCGCTGGTTCTTTTTTTCAAGATAATTAAATAAAAAAATAAAAATTTCTATTTGTTTTATTATCCGGTCAGAGGGCAAAAATGTCAGAATAAGAATAAAAAATAAACAGATTAATGAATTAAGAAAAAATGTTAACAAAAGATGAAATAAAATTTTTTAAAAATTCACAGGTATAACGACGGTCTTAACAATGACATTCCTTGGACTGGAAGCACGGACAGATTTACCAAAAGTACCTTATCCAACGGCATTAGATTTTTTCGTATTTTTATCCTTTGGTTTTATCTTCGCTACAATAATTCAATTTGCCGTTGTACATTATTTTACAAAATACGGCTCGGGCGAATGTTATTTTGGCTCGGAAACTGAAAACGATGCTGAATCTAGCGATTCGGAAATGGAATTGCCGCAACCGCAGCATCGTAAACGCTTACAGCAACAGCAACAGCAACAAAAGCAGCAAGAACAAAGCCAAAAAACAAGAAGAGAACCAAGAACAAGACATCGACGTATGCCACGATATAATTCAGTTAGCAAAATTGACAGAGCAAGTAGACTTGTATTTCCATTATTTTTTTTAGCGATTAATCTATTTTATTGGTTTGCCTATCTATCGCGTAGTAAGAGAATCGATTATTTCGCTTGAGATAATCCAATGAGATTAATTTAAGATTAGGATTATAAAAAGTTATTTTAGAAGAAGAAAAATTTTTGTATATAAAAATTTAAAGTCAAGTGGGTGTAATATGTGTTCAAATTTTATTATTTGTTAAATAATTATGTAAGATAATATAAATCTTACAAACATAAATCTTTATGTACGTAAATATTGTTATATTGAAAAGATTATATTACCGACGCTTACATAATATAACATAATTATTGTTTATAAGAAAAAGTAATAAACGTGCTCGTACTGAAAATTGTTATGACGAAATATTAGGTTTCATTATCTTTTTTTCAGGAGTGTCATTTTTCAAATTCGTCTAATTTTTTTCATAACGAAACATTGATTTTCTTATATCTCAAGAAACTCAAGTTTTACAGATATATAAAAATATTAGACACATCTGCAGACTTGAAATATGACGATCATTTGACATTACTCATTTACAGTTCAATATACTTGACCCTCCAAATCACAACAGGGAATCACATCAGTGACCATTTTTTTTTAAGATTTTTTTCCTAATATTTCTTCCTATGTTTGTATCAAAACTTACTCTACGTCTGCCATATTTTACCAACGATAAAGTGTTTTCAATATTGCTACTCCTAAATTCCTATATTTTAAAAGTTATTTATTTACTCGTTTTTAATTTATTTAGAAGATAAAATAAATTTTATTAAATTTTCATAATTTACTTAAAAAAATAATTTTTCATGCATTCTTAACAAGTCATTTTATTCTGTGATATCACTGCAATATCAACGATAATTTTTTGCAGAATCTAATTATAACGGATATAATCCACGTATATGTTTTATAGACAATTAAAAATTACCAAAAATTAGCTTATAAAATACGTCATGAAAATTTGTATTTAGGTATGTACATGTGAACATGACATAATCCAAGTGTAAATAAACAAATGCCCGGCAAAATTGTATTATCAGCATTAGTTGATTATTGCTTGTAATGTCAACTGATTGCCACTAAAGATGTTACAGGGTAATTTTAGATTGTTCAAATAAAATAATAATATAAGAAAAAAAAAGAAAAAGAGAAACTAATTATAGAATAATCAAACTATCAATAAATAACAGTAAGAATGTATGTTGAGTGTAAAATGTTAAATCAATATGAAAATGTTATCTTAAGTTTTATCGTCAAAATGAAGTTCTCTAATGCACTCAAGTACAAATAAAGTATTAGTCGATTATTTTAAGATTTTTAAAAGTTCAAGTATCCATTAGTAGTTAATTTAATTACATAAATTTAACTTTTCAATTAAATTTTCGATATTCAATTTAAATTATTTAAAAATTTATATATTTAAATAAATCCATTCAATTGGTTCAGTATATAAAATTCATTATATAGTAAAAATAAAATGTGTTTATAAACTATTAAAATATTTCAGTACTTACCTTATTCCAAATGATATATTATCACTCCAAGAATATTATTATTTATTATTCTACATATAAAACTTAACAAACAAATGTTCAAATAAAATAATTGAGTTTTATTTGTAGTTTTAATATCATTTTTATATAGATATTTATATCAGCGAATCTTTGTTCTACGAAAATGTATTTTAAGAATTGTATAATAAATTATGTAAATAACAAAAAATTAATGTTCATTTAACGTTTATTATTAATTTTTTTTTTCATATTGTGTAGCAAATATCGTAATGTATACTTTAAATTTATAGTATACCATTTCACCACTGAGAACATAGTGGGATACCAACGATAAATGATTCTTTCCCGAATTTAAAAAAATTTTCCAATAGAAACAAAGAAAACAACGGAATGGTCCAATGAAAGTTCAGAATTTTAAAACATTCGGAAAGAATCCATTAACAGTGGGTACTTAATAAAAAACACAAGACTTACGAAGATTTAATTTGGTCAGATCATTTGTTATAATTGTATAATAATAATAGTTTTTACGAATTAAAGAATAATGATATATTAAAAAAATTTTTTCAAGATAAAAGTTTAAAAATCAAAATCCAAATAATATTATTCAGATTTCAAATATTCGCAATAGTTCAATTCTATTGAAGAATTTTTTTAAATAAGTTTTCTGATTTTCTAAATATTATCACTAATAAAAATTCAATTTTATTTCTATGTTTCAAATTAGTTGTTTCGCTCCTATTCAATTAAAACGTCATTTCGTTTTTTTATTTGAAATTTTAATTTTAAGTACACCGATATATTCCATCATAATTTTTTTAATATTTAATATATTATAAAAAATTCTTAAATATCTTTCAAGATTAAGTTTTGGTATAGACTATCTGTAGTAAAATTAATTTTTAAGTGAAAAGTATAAAATAAGAAATAAAGTTTTAAATTACTTTTAGTTATCAAGGAATGAAAATATTTGTAATAATTAAAGAATACCGAATTCTGGATTTTACCAAAGAAGATGAGTATTTGTAAACTTTCAGTTTTCATTTACAATGTTTTGTTCTTTTGATCTCTTATCAATAACATTTTTTTTCATAAATTATTTGATTAAGGGGGAGACCCGGGTTAAAAGTAACAGGGGTAAGAATTAACAGTCAATTTATAGCAAACAGTCCTTCAGGTTCTATAGTTGACTTAATACGTTTAATGTAATTGCTTCTGTTATGCGACGTAGAGATTTTTTTGATAGAAATTATAAAATTTCTACCTACTCATGCTTGTTTTTTATTTCATTCGATGTAATTATATATTTGAAAAGAATGACAAAATGCGATAGATAAAAAATTAATTGATTAAAGACTTTACTAGAATCTATTTTATAACATTGTATGATGTTTCTAGTTATAATTTTTCTATAAAATAAAAATTGATGTTATTTTTACTTTCAAAAAAGATAAAAAAATCATCTTTTCATACTTTGTTGAAATTTTGTTTTTTATAATTTATTTTTTATTTGGATGTAAATGTATATAATTGTTGTTTACATCAATTAAATATTTGTATTCATTATTGAATAGCATTTTTATAATAAAAAAATGTGATGTTAATACTTACCCCAAACGCGGGGCAAATATTAACACGGAAACTTTTTTTAATAAATTCCCTCTAAAAAAAATATATTGATGATTTTTTTAAAATTCTTGCGCTAAATCATCACTAACATATATAAGTGGGATATTAAAAAAATACGTAGATTAAAAAATAGAGATACTTTTTTAGAAAGTGTTAATACTAGCCCTGGTCTCCCCTACATCACTAATAGTAAACATTAGCTTTTTTTACGTTGAGTATAAAAGTATTACAAAGAAGAGCCTTTTTTTTATTTACCTCATAACCTCGCAATAAATTCATCTCTGCGTGGAAAAGTATTATTGATAAAACTATAGAGACGATGCGTCAATAAAGCTAAACGGTGTAAGTTCAGTAACAAAGGCTATTTGTATATGATTCAGTTTACTGAATGACAACATCATAAACCAATAAAAATACGAATTCTAATAATGTTCATCCTACGTTTTATTATACTATGTAATCACTTTTTTATAACAAACAATTTAATGCTATATTAAATTTTACTATTATAGTTCAAGAAAAATAAAATGAAATAAAAAAATTTAAGCAATGCCTTTTGTCGATAGAAAAAAAGATTTTAAATGAAATTTATTGTACAGAAGCGCATATACAATTAAATAATAATTTTAGAAATATTTGTTAAAGGAACGATCAATTATTCGCAAGTTAGAAAAAACACATAAAGTATCGTACCGGATTGAACTGTACTTTCCACGATTGCAAGCAATCAGCAATTTTCTTTTCATAGGTGTTTAGGTGCCTCAGTTGTATGTGAGTGATGTTCAGTCATTTCTGAAAAAAATCTTTTATTTATAAAAACTTGATTGAATTATTCAAATTTGCATTCAAGAAATAATAATAACATGCAAAATAAATTTTTATTTTATATTATAATACTGAATAAAAATTTTTTAATTTTTAATAAATTACACTCTAGTGAGTTTTTAAAATCTAAAGTTTACAACTTTAAATGTTATATCAGTTACTATTAAATATTAATATTTAATGAATAATTTAATGATTGCATCACAATGACTAAATTATGAACAGGATCAATTTACTATTTTTTGACAAATATATTGTTGACGTAAATTCTAACTTACCTAAAATTATAATATTATTGTTTAAATGTGAAATTGGCCATTTTTATAATTTTAATTCAAATTTCACCTGCAATTTACATTTAATTTTACGAGTAAAAAGTTCAAAAACGATGTCCATGATAAATTAAAATCTTTTTTCGGTAGATTTCAACTGAATCATCATAAAATTTATATAAAAATTCTTATTCTCTTATCATTAGTAATATCTCAAAATATTTGATTTTCTTTTTTTTTTTAAATTTTACTGGCATAAGATATCAAAAGGCGCTATTTCACCTCAATGATAAGTGAAATTTGAAAATGCACAAGCCTTTATTTACCTTGAAATCGGGTCTTAAAAATTTTATCAAAAAGCTCTGTGGCGCCTTCACAATTAATGCGTGGGAGGTCTGGGTGTACCCAAGTCTTTTATAATGTTATATTTATAAATTTGATGATAAAATAATCTTTTTATTGAATAATTTTTAAAATAAACACATTTACAGTATAAAGCTTGATTGGATAAATGGATTTTTTAATTTTTTGATTTATTAATCGCCAAATAAAATCATATTGAAATTTCTATTCTTTTTTTATTACTTATTGTCGCTTTTGGTATAGATTTATATGTTTAAGCAACAGGTTTCTATGGAACTACAGAAATTTTTTTACACTTTTTTTTTATTTACCTTTTAATACGCTGCTTTGAATTGAATATTTTTTTGTAAAAATTATATTTGTTATTTAATAATTATTTTACATGTAATTTGTTGGTGATAAAATCAATATATAATTATATTTTAATTATTAATTATTTAACTTTTAATAATATAGTAATTGCTTTAAATTCGATATTACATGGTTTTGACTTCGAAAATACTCGTTGCATTAGAGCTCCATGTTGGAAACTCTAAGAAAAGGGACACAAATAGTTTGTTATCATGTGTGTGAGTTACGAGTGATGTAAGGAATATAGTCTGGATTTTCAACTACAAGGATATGACTTCGCACTCCTTCGTTTTACTTACAGCAAAGATGCAACTAATCTTGTGAATTCAAACTATTTTCTATTATATATATAATTTATGTCGTTTACTCAATAGTCTCCTGCAGCATGTTTTGTGGGACAGGAGTTTTGATGTCAGAACCATGTGACATAAAATTTAAAGCTACTACAAATACTATAGTAATTAACAATTTTTATATTGTGAACAATTTATCGAATATACCGAAAATGTATTTCCTTAATCTTTCTATTTTGAAGATTTAGGATTCTTATTTGATTAATGATAAATTATAAAATCTTATTCGTCAAGCATGAATAATTTGTATCATTTTTAGACTAATTATATGGAGTTTGAATAAAACATGTTAAAAATATGTAATTAATACACTTTTTCCTAAATTTACGGTACACAGAGAAAAAAGTAGAGCAAAAATTACAATCCTTTTTGTAAAGCAACCACAGAATCTCGTTTTGACCAAAAATTACCATACTTTATAATGAATCTTAATATATTGTAAAAATTCCTATACAACTTAAGAATTTTTATAATATTTCTAGTAAATTTTATTATAAAGTATGGTAATTTTTGGCTAAAATCACAGTCTGTGGTTGGTTTACGATAAAGTATGGTAATTTTTACAAAAAGTATTGTAATTTTTACTCTATTTTTTTCTCCGTGTAGGATTACATAATTTAAAGCAAAAATGATAAAAAAATTTATTTAACGTACTCAAAGCAAATTGTATTAGTTGTGCATTAATTGCAAATCATATAGATTATTTTTGTTTTAAATCTGATGAAATCCTACTTTTAAATTACGGTTAAATGTATTAATTTTTATGAAATCCATTGTTTCTGAACATAAATTTTCATGTGCATAAACCTTAAATCACGTTAATGATCAAAACATATTAAATTTCATGTGCGAATATTGAAAATTATAGTATATGCATTAAATTTCATGTCTTTTTTCACATACATCTAAATGGATGTACAAAATATTTTAAAGGTATGATTTTCTGAAAAATAACTTTGAATTTATTTTTAAACGTCACGTGCTTAGCTGATATGATATGATCCCAATATGTATGCACACGCATGATTGTGATAAGTATGAGCTTAGCTTTCAAAATAAAAATATACTCAGAGTTAAAAATTTTCTACAATACGTAAATTTATCGATATTCCAAGACAAAGTATGAAAAACTCGTTATTGACATTTGCAAACTCGTTAATCTTATTATTTACTTTTAATCATCGATGATAATAGTATAGCTCACAGTCGTGATGCAAAGTTCGTAACACACAGAATTACGTTTATTTGTAATAATACATTTTCTTTTTTTTAATTTTAAATAATACCTGCACTGCGAATATATACTTACAAAAAAAAAATTATTTGTAAAATACAAAAAACGAATACTCAGCCTATCTATACATATGTATTAAAGATAAATTTGAAATACAATCTTTTTGTTAATTCTGGATTTAATTTTATTATATTTCATTATAGTTTAAAAACTATTTAGTTTAGACAGTATGATCTAGACAATATTTTAGAAAATACGTTTTCGCTTACATAATAAGACTATTAATTTTTCGAATTCTCAACTCCAAGTTATTAAAATATAGTTTCAAAACAAACAAATTTTTAATTTTTAGTTCACTGTTTGTATTATTAAAAAAAATGAAAAAACATAAACAAATATTTATTCACAATGTTTCACATAAATGAAAATAAAATAAAAATAAAATTACTCTTGAATTATTAATCTTAAAAACTCGTATTCGCACATGATTACATTTTTACAGATTTTGGGTGATAGAATATTTTTGTCATATTTTTCAATATAAAAAGTATTTAAAAAAACTGAAAATACATTAACAGTGTAAAAAATGAAACAACTAAATTAGAAAGAAGCTCGAACAAAAATAATTTGTTAATAATAATTAAATTCTAAATTTAGAATATTATCAAAAGACAATATTAAAATTATTAAGCAGAAATCCTTTAATCTTTTATCAATCATGAAATAAAGTCAGTATTAAATAATTTACTTAAACAGTTGATAAAAATGAAATTATTATCAGATTGTAAAAGTTGCGTAAAGAAACGCAATCTAAAAAATAATTCTATGTCAGGATTATTAAAATCGATAAAGCTTGTTTACAAATTTCTTCCTCGAAATTCTTAATAAGCACTTTCAATGCAATCAAAACGATAAACATTATTAGATATTATAATGATTAAACGATCTACTTCCGAATATAAACTTACATATGAATATAAATTATCATATAATTAAATGGCTTTAGAATAATATATTAAAATAAAATAGATGGGTTACTTTAATTTCAAAATAGCAGCACTGATTTTTAACTAATTTTAAGGTGCATTAGAAAATTTAAAGAAAATTATTCATAATTAAAACCATATTGTGATAAAAATTGATCCAATCGATTTTTGTTCTGTTTTACTAAATACAAATAAAAAATATTTCTATTCTATTTAATGAAACAGATTATAAATTTTATTTACGAAAATGTTTATTTTAAAAAAATTAACGATAAGCACTGTAAATTGTGTATATACTTTGCTTACAAACATGTTAAGAAACCTCCGTCATTAATCATACAATGAAAAAAAGAGAAAAATTTTGACGTTAGGAACAAATTAAACTTTTTTTAAATTCTATTTAACATCGCCGTATTTATGCTTTTATTGAGATGCTAATTAGCGATGGAGATCGTTTCAGTATGTTTATCAAAGCACATGTAACGTACAGTGCTGTTTGCATCAATAGTCCAAGAGCCGGATTCGAACTTGGACCCTCTGGTTGCGAATCCATCGCTCTATCGACTGAGTCACTGAAATCCTCTAAGATCTAATTAAACAATAATATAGATGATAATAATAACGAAAAAAAAACTTTCACCATTAAACATTTAAATGCACATAAAGTTAAAAATAATATAGCAAAAAAAAAATAAAAGAAATCTTGATGTATTTATTATGACTTGTACTCTATAACACTAAAGTTAAAGATCATAAATCTATTATTCTTATAAGGTAATCATAAGATTATATAAATTTTCTGCAGATAAGCATATTATATTGAGAAATGACAATGATTTTAAGTCATTAAAAGATTATTATTCAATTCGGTGATAAAATGAAGTTTTTTTTTATCATCAAAATAGGACAATAATAATTTAAAGTGAATGACGAAAATTTTTTTTCAATATACTTGTAATTTATTTGTTTGATTAAACTTACAATTTTCTAATAATTTTTTATCAACAAAGCACATTTGAAACATATTAAAAGTATACTTTATTATAAATTAATTTATCAATAAATACTAAAATGAAAGTTTCAATTTAAAAATATATCACGACTTTTAACATTAAAACAAAATAAACTTAGCTTGTAGATTTTAAAAAATATCTTCATAAAATTTTAATGTTTTTTAATTTTTCTTGGTCTTAAAAAATATCTCGTTTCAGCCTCTTTATTCGATTGTTCGTTTTTGTTTTTTGGTAAATTATTTTTCTTAGTGGTATTCTTGGTACTCTTCTCTTTTGATTTATCATTATTTTTTAATAATTTCGACGATTCGTTAACTTTTTTTGGTAACGTCTCCATTGTACTTTCTTTTTTTATTGGCTTTTTTTGTTTTTCAGCTTTCATTATATTTTTAATCGTAGATGATTCTGTAACTTTTTTTACTTCTGCTTTTGGTTTTAAAGACCTTTGGTCAGGTGAATAAAATGAACATGTTGGCTCTGATTTAATAATATTTACATTGTTACCATCTTCAATAAAAGTACTGTGACTAGATATGCCTTTTGAAAAGACTGTTAAATTATTAGTTGTACAATCACTTGTTACAACGATATCTTTTTGCAAAGCTGATGACTTTAAATTGTTTTGACTTTTTAATTCGATTTTTTTTGGAGTGTTTTGTCCTAAAAATAATATTTTCTTTTCAATGCATTTTGGATGGTATTTATTAAAAAAATATGTTTAGCAAGAAATAAAATTAAAATAATAATACTCACGTTTGAATTTTTTAATGGAAAGTCTTCTGTCAGTAGATTTTCTCGGCACATGGAAGGTTTTTACTTTACTTGCGATTATTGAGATCCGTTCTTGAACAAATACATATTTTTTTAATTTCACATCTTTGATTGTATTTAGTCAAAGAGTGGTTAAAAATTTAAATAATTTGCAAAAAGTTTATTTTAATTATTTTAATATGTACCTCTTATACAGACGTGTTTTGATAGAACTGCTTTTTTTAAATTATCATTTTCATTTATTAACGCAGGATTTATTGGTTTTCTTAATTCTTAAAAAAATTTTTTATTACTTCTTTTGTTGTATTTATTTGAATAACATTTATCAACAAATATGAAACTTACTTTTGACAGTGGAACTTCTTCTACCCATAGATTTTCTCGGTGTAAATGTTGTTTTAACTTTGTTTACAACTATTGAGAGTCGTCTTTTACTAGGCTTTTCTGTAATTTAAAACGTTTAAAAAAATTAATTGTACTCCGCTCATTATTGCAGAGATGAATTTTTAAATATTTTAACATACTTTTCTGTCTTCTTGACACATGATTGATTTCATCGTCCGATGATCGAAAATAATCGTCAACATTATTCGTAGACATAGTTTGAAACGCATCAGAAGTCATAGTATCCAGGTTTTCTCGTGATTTATTCTTTTATGAACATAAAAAATATTTTAAACAATTTTTATTAATTCGTATTAAATATTAATTTTAAAAGAGTTAAAATATTATTTTAATTACATCACTTGTTACAGCAGGTGTATAACTAGCTGGATCATTTTCTTGACTCTCAACGGTATTTAATTTCAGTCTTTTTGATGCAGATTTTGATTTTATTGCAACTCCTAAAATTATTAAAAATAAAACAATGAGAAATTTTAATTACAATTATGACGAATAAATAAAATTTATAAAATTTTGCTTTTAAAATACTTTTGGTTGGTTTAGTTCGTTCGTCATCAAGCTTCACCTCATTTTCATTTTTCTAAATATTGTAAAATATAAAAATTATATTAATATTTTAATGCAAATAATATTAAAATGTATAAAACTTTTAAATGTTGTTTCACATAATAATTATAGTACCTTTTTCTGTTTAGGCTTAGGTGCTGTAGATGATACCAGCTGCCTTTTTGTTTGAATTTGTTTTGTCTTTCTTTCAGTGATATTATTTTTATTGATATTAGTTGGATTTTTCGTCACTTTATTGGTTGGCTTTTCTTTTGTAACTGTTTCATAAAAAAATCTAATTTTAATTTTTTAAGTGATAAAAAAATGGTAAAAAGTTAGTTTTTAAATATGGATTAAATTCATGTAGTTTTTATAACAATCATATTGTTTAATTATGTTAAACTTTTAATTCAATATAAATATTTTGCACTACATTATTTATAAAATTAAAATTACTAATCAAGAAAAAAAAATGAATGTAAAATACTTATTTTAAAATTATATCTTACCCTCATATTTTTTTGTTGCTCTTGGTTGCCTATTAGTCTTTTTCTGCGGTTCTTTAACAAAAGTATCATTTTTACCTGATAAAAGATATTTTTATGAAATTTATAACTGTCAATTGATGTAAATAAGCCACAATTAATCATAATTGTTTATAATTCTTCACAGAAATAATTTATTTATTATAAAAATTTGCTTTTTTTTCAATTATAAGACTTGTGAATTTAAAACTGTAAATAAATATTAATAATCTTTAACAAGTGCTACTAATTTATATGTTGTATTTAAATCATTCGAGATTTGAAAAAAAAAAATTTTAATGTTATCAGTTGTAAATAGCTGTATATAACCGTAAATATTAACAAACAAATGTAAAAAATCTGTTTGTTCAAAATATCTTCGTCACTGAATCAGCACAATGTTATTAAAGTTATTATTCGCGTTTATTTTTCCACTACAGATATAATAGCATGACAAGATGAACATGAGTTTTAATTTTCTTACCATTTTTGCATTTAACACTAACATCTTTATTTATCTTTTTAGTCGTGTTCTTCCTCAATAAACTTTCCAAACGATTAACTTCGAGTGGAGAATTTGTTTTATCTGTTTGCGAATCAATTGAGAATCGACGAACGGGCGATTGATAACGCGAACATGCCATATTTTCCATTTTATTTTATTTGACGAAAAAGTAAACTATTTATCTATTTGATGGATTTTAATTAAAAAGATTACTTAATTTACTTAACTATATGACAGATTATAGAATTATTATATATTCAAATGAACTATATAGATTTCTATGAAAATCGTTATTATAGCATCGAATTCTGATCAAAGACTACTGGCGTTAATAAAAGTTTTCAATATTATATGTTTACATACAGATCTTGAATGAACCTACAAAAACAAATTATTTGTATTGTAAATTATCATAAGAAAAGCAAACAAATTTTAACATTTTAGATAATATTTTCGTTATGATTTTTTTTAAAAAATTTTATTTATATTTAAAAGAGAAATAAACACAATTAAAACATGTTTAAAAATTTCTTAATTAAAACCATTACCATTATGATAACATACAAATGACAGTATATGATTCGAAGCAAATTTTGGAGCTTATCTTACCGCTTACCGGCGTCTATAAGTGTATATATATATACATGTGTATAGGCGCACTGTACCTATATATACCACATGATCGCATGCGGCTATGCGGCTTTGTATTATTGCACGTTATCGCGTAAAACGGCAATATTAAAAACAGGTGGGAGTGTTATATTTCAAATAATTAAAAGTTTATTTAACTATTTATTTATTAATAATTGAACAGTTAAATATTTTACATTTGTAATAATGTCAGCAGCACAAAAGAAAGTTCATTTATTGAGTGGATATGACATGCCACTTGTTGGAAGTAAGTTAACCTTCAAGTACTACTATAAGGTAGTATGTTGTTTTTTTAATTCTTTTCTTAACAATACTTTTATTTTTAGTTGGAACTTATAAAGTGAGAGGTCGTGATACTATTAAAAGAGTGATTGATGAAAGTCTGGAAGTTGGTTTTAGATCTATTGGTGAGTAAACTGATTATTTAGTTTTTCTAAGTATCATTGAATTTTAAGTTATTTAGGGATATATTTTATTTCTCAGATACTGCTGTTGTATACCATAACGAAGCAGAGATTGGATTAGCTCTAGAAGAATTATTACCAAAACATAATTTAAAAAGAGAAGATGTATTTATAACTACTAAACTTTGTATGTATCTAATTTTTATTTATTAATATTATTTATACGTAAATATATATACTAATTTTCAACAATTTTTTAGCTCCAAGCGATAGTGGTGATCCAGAAAAAATTCGAAAATCAGTAGATGAATCTTTAAAAGCTCTCAAATTATCTTACATAGATTTATATCTTGTACATTGGCCTGGTACTAGTAGCATTTCTGAAAGTTCACCAGATAATCCTAAACTACGTATTGCTACATGGAATACCTTAATTGAATTAAAAAATAAAGGACTATTAAGATCTATTGGTGTATCAAATTATACAGTTAAACATTTAGAACATTTATTAAAAAATACTGATGTAAAACCAGATGTTAATCAGGTTTGATTATTTATTCATCAATTATTATTTTTCTTTTAACATATGGTTTTAAAAATAATATTATTTTCAGGTGGAATTTCATCCATATTATAAACAAGATGCATTAATTGATTATTGTAATAAAGAGGGAATTCACGTACAAGCTTATTCTTCTTTAGGATCAAGTGATACTACTGATTTATTACAAGATTCAGTTGTTAAAAAAGTAGCTTCTGAATTAAACGTTTCTCCTGCTAGACTGTTACTTAAATGGGCATTACAACAGGGAATAGGTATATCTTTTATTTGCATTACTAATCATTTCAAAGACCAATATCGTTTATTAATCTTATGAGAAATTAGTTTAAACCAACAAACAAAATAATTTTTAATTTAGTGAAAATTATTAAAATCTGAAAATAGTTATTAAAATCATGATTTTATTTATCTTTAAGTTTGCATAAGTCCTTAAAAATCATTATTATTTTCTATTTTTCAGGTATTATACCTAAAGCTATAAAAAGTGAACATATAAAGGATAATATAAAATTAGATTTTGAAATCAATGATTCTCAAATGAAATTATTATCAAATTTGCCTCAGCAAAAATATTCTTGGAATCCAGATAATGTTTCCTAAAAAGATTCATACTTTCATTTTTAAATTTAAGCATCATTATTAAAATACATAGATAGATTTTTAAATTTAAGTTTAATTATTGATGAAAGCAAATGAATAAATAGATAAAAATATGACAAATTTAGAAGATAAAATTGCAAAATTATGTCTAGATAAATATGCTTCTTTAAACAAAACTGGTAAACCATCTGAAAATGAATGGACAGTTTTATCTGGTGTGGTGTTACATAATAATAGTTTGAAAAAATTAAATGTTGTTAGCTTGTGTACTGGGACAAAGTGCCTTAGTGGATTAGAATTAAGAAGCACAAAATATCAGGATCGAGGTAATAAATTGAGTGACTCTCATGCTGAAGTACTAGCTCGAAGAGCTTTTCTTCGTTATTTATATAATCAAATTGATTTATTAATTAGTAAACAAAGCAGTGATATATTTTATTTAGAAGAAGACAGCATCAAATTAAAAGAAGTATCTTTCCATTTTTTTTCAAGTCAGACACCATGTGGTGATTGCTCCATAATTCCAAAATTAGAAGCAGAACATGATGATTTACCATGTCCTCCTAAAAAACTTAAAAAAGCAAACAATCATGAGAATGAAATTGGTTTAGAAGTAATTGATATTCACAGAACAGGAGCCAAATGTGTAGAAAATGATGAAAGACAAGACCCACGTGAAAGGGGTGTAAATTATCACATTGTTGGTCCCTTAAGAACAAAACCTGGTAGAGGAGATAGAACATTAAGTTTATCATGCTCCGATAAAATTGCCAAGTTTGTATCATAAAAAAAGTTTTTATTAAGATTTCTATTGTGTCTAAATTTACACCTATATTATTTTAATTTTATTAGGTGGAATGTTATGGGTGTACAAGGTGCCCTTTTATCATTAATGATACCATCAATAAGATTTAAAAGTATCATTATTGGAGGAGGCTGTCCTTACTCTCTTGAATCAATGCAAAGAGGTCTTTACAAAAGATTTGATAACAGTACTGAAGTACCAGTAATTACACAATCTAAACTATGTTTTGATCAGAGAAAAGGAGACTTTAGAATTAGACCTTGTCCATCTAGTATTATTTGGTGTGCAGTACCAGAAAGGTAAAATTCAGATTTTTTTTTATTTAATTAAAATTATATATTAAATTATAACAAATAAAAAAAATTTTTTAGACAAATAGAAATTGCTGTAGATGGTTTGAAACAAGGTGTGACGAAAAAGAAAAGTAAATTGGGTAGACTTTTAATCAGTAGAAAAGAAATTTTCAAGACATTTTTGAAAATTTATGAAAAATTTTCTAATGGTAAAAAATTTGCGCAACACCCAAAGAAAATCATGTATCATCATTGTAAACAATACTCTTTAACGTATCAGGAATTATGGAAAGAAAAATTGAAAACTTTTTCTACATGGCCAACTAAACCTTTATTTTTACAAGACTGTTTATCATTTTAGTACAAAGTCGAGTATAAAAGTCACATTAAATTTATTCTTTCTACAAACGCTTAATATTATATGTACACAAAGTTTTGTTATAAATAAGTATACAACAGTTTTTATAAACAATAAAATAAGTAATTATAAAACTCTCCTACTCAAATTAGAGTAACCAATACCTACACAAGTTAACAAAATTTGATTTTGTTCAATATCTGTATCATCTTCACTTTTAACATTTTCCAATTTGAATGTAATTCCAAAAAAGTCCCTTAAATCTCTTAAAAATTGAACTCTGTAAAAGATTATAAAATTATTATTTTTTTTTCTAATACATCTTTCTGATTTTGGAAATACTTACGTTGCTGGAGTCAATGATCCTACAACTACTTTTGATACATCCTTTTTACCAAGAGCCATAAAAAGTGCAGTCATACTCTGAAATACTGAATCAATGCAACCATTTCTAAAAAAAAATAAAATAATATAAAATTTATTATTTAAAAGTTCATTTACAATCCTTAAAAATAATAAATTAAGATAACCAACCTGTAAATTTCATCCAAAAGTTTTAATCCTGCTTCTTTACCCAAATCTTCTGGAACACAGGGCAATGAACCAGCTGTCATTAATGGAGAATATGCTTCTCCACAAAAGAATATTTCATTTGTTGTTTCTGCTGTAAGACTTATACCAAAACCTGGAGATTTTCCACTAGATGCTCCTCTACTAGCATCTGTATGAATATAAACATCTGGTAAAAATTTCAATAAAACACCTTTTGCTGATTCTACAAGACGATTAGAAATTGCAGGAGACACTCTTAAACTACACGATGTTCCTCTTACACGTTTTACCATACCACTATCTTGTAACTGAACATTAATTTACTATTAATAATTAATAATTTATAAATAAAATTGCATATTATGTTACCGTTTTACCTGAATAGATTTAAGAAATTTACTTGCAGGACATTTAAAATAAACTTCACCTCCACCAAGTGGTGCAACACCTCTTTTATTTATTGTAAATGTAACTTCATTATCACCAGCTAAAAATTTTCTAAGGACTGGTATACCAGCTGTTTTTATTCTATCTACACTTGGATCTAAAAATAGTTTAAACAATTATTTAATTAATCATTTTATTTAGAATAAAATGTCATTATTAATCTTCTATTTTAATAATTATATTACTAAGAACGTACCATCTGTATTATTTGTAACTCCTTTTAGTTTTAAACTTAGTGGATTTTTACAAAAAGGTGCCAAAAGCATAATAGCCTCAAGATAATAACCTATTCCTCTTTGTAAACTACAGTCATGATCTATTTCTCCACCTGCTAATAATCCAGGATTATAATATAAACTTGTACCCGTTTCGTTTAACTCAATTCTTGATCCATTTGTAATTTTATCCAGTAATCTCACAAAGCTGATTTCATGTTCTAAAATTTATGACAATGATTAAATTTTACCTCGTATTATTCTAAATTTACAATTATAATTTTTATATTTTATCATTTATTAAAAAAGAAAAATATTTTGTTATGGATAAATAATTAAATATCTAACCTTTCAAACCAGGATCATCATCATTACATCTTATTTCTGTTATTTTTACAGGCTTTCCTGATAATGTTGATAAAATTAACCTATACCTTAGATAATTACATCCTTCGTAAAGTAAAATATTATTTTTTACTTGAGCTGGCATATTTAATTATAAATTAATACTACTAATGTTGAAACGTATGAAATAGTAACAAACAACCACAACACTGTGCACGTGCTTTTCTATCATTCATTTTGCAGACACGACAGACGCATGCGCATTAACGTCATTGTTGATGACAGAGACTTTTAAAATACTTTTAAAATTATTTAAACAGTATTTTTATTAAAATACAAAAATTGCAATTATAGCAAACGTAATTTTAGATTCGTATATTTAAACAATTAAAAAAATAATTTACATGAAAAAAAATTTACATAAACTGTATTAATAACATATTAAAACAATGAATATTCTTATCAGTATTATTATTATTATAATTGTTATTATGATAATATAAATATTTATGTTTACAGTTTTTAAATCAATAAAATTTATTGTGTATGCATTTCTAAATGTTAAATTACCATTAGTGAAGAGTCATTTTGTCATCAATATGTCACTACAGCCAATCCGTTATTAACACGAACTATTATTAACTATATTACGTGTATAACTAAAAAAATAGTGAAAAATTTAACGACTTATTACATTTTGTAATATATTAGTATTAACGCCGTGTTAATACATATGTTATAGCCGCCGTGGCTATTAGAAAGGATTTTTATTAATAAACAAAGGATATCTACAAACCACACATAATTGTATTTTGTTAATTATTTATTAAGATAACCGATACATGCACAACGCGACCTGTCTTCTTGACTATTCCTTTCTGACTCTGCTCACGCTAGTTACACCTTCATATATATAGTATAATATAGATGGCGTCGCTATCC
Organism: Anastatus disparis; assembly: GCA_017163975.1. Lineage (NCBI taxonomy): Eukaryota > Metazoa > Arthropoda > Insecta > Hymenoptera > Eupelmidae > Anastatus > Anastatus disparis. Next base: position 3,152,568 of record JAFFSR010000381.1, read on the forward strand.
ACTATATTACACTCCTCCATACTAAGAAAGGACTCATTCAATTTTTAATACATACTTTTTATAATTATAAATTTAGACGATCTGGTTTTTTTATAACTCTCTTAGGCCTTTCATTTACATTTAACATTACATTTGGTATAGATACAGATTTAACTGGCTCACTTTTACAATCATGCTGTACAATAGCTTCTGTTACTACTTCCCCCTTGTCTACATTTTTTTCCAATGTATGAGTCTCTATATCTGTATTATTTTTTATTCTATTTTCATTTATTTTATCTTTAATATACAGTTCTTTTTCCACTACAATAGGTACATTATCATTTTGTATTTTTGACTCATTTTGAACAACAGTTGTCTGTATCTTTGGAATTTCTTTAAAAGCTTCATGTAGTTCATCACTAATCAATATACCAGCTTTTCGCATTTGATCTATATGTCGTTTACAAACAATTTTTTCTATGATAGTTTTACATAAATAATTTCTACTTCCTAAACATTCTATTACTTGAGCTTTTACCCAAGTTGGTTTATTAGGAGTCTTATAATTACGTATCCAAACCATGTCACCAACATCAAATGTAACCTCTCTTTTTCCATTGTAATTTTTAATTTGTCTTTCCACATTAGCATCTACTTTATTGTCTTTTAACAGATTTAATCTATTTCTTAACTCTCTGCCATACATTAATTTTGCAGGAGTTTCATTTGTAACACAATGAGGTGTCACTCTATAACTAAACAAATACCGTAAAATGAGAGTTTCAATGTTTACTTTAACATTATTAGGATCTAATAAGGCTTTTTGCAAACCTAATTTAAACGACTTCACTGCATTTTCTGCGGCTCCATTTGATGAAGGGTGATATGGTGAGGTAAGAACATGTTTTATTTTATTTACATTACAAAAATTTTCAAATTCACTAGACGCTAATTGTCTACCGTTATCCGAGATTATTTTCTTTGGAAGACCGTATCTTGAACAAAATTCTCTTAATTTATTCAATGTATTTTCTGAAGTTATGTTATTCATGCTATATACTTCAGGCCATTTTGAATAAGCGTCCATTATAATTAAGTACACTTTACCACTTATTGGACCTAAGAAATCTAAATGAACTCTTTCAAGTACTTCCTTACATTGTTCATATTTAACTAAGACAGCTTTATTCGGGCTACAAGCAACTTTATTACAAATATCACAATTTTTTGAATATTGTTCTATTTCTAAGTCTAATTTTGGCCACCAAAAATACTGCCGAGCTAAAGCCTTCATTTTAGTAGATCCCATATGTGTTACATGTATTTCTTTCAACAATTCTTCTCTATATTTAAGAGGCACAATAACCCTATACCCCCATAAAAGTAATTCTTGATCAATACTAATTTCTTGAGATCTAATAAAATAAGGTTGAAGCTCTTTTTCCACTTTATTTGGCCAACCGTTTCTAGCATAATCATAGACTTTGCTTAAAATTTTATCATTTCTTAGTTCCTTTCGGATTTGCTTTGCATCTATCGGAAGCTTATCTTCAATCAAAAAGTTAAAATAATCAGCTGTTGATTCACAAACTACATTATTTACTGTTAACGGTAATCTTGAAAGACCATCCGCTCCCCCATTATTCTGACCTTTTACATACTTTAAAGTATAATCGAATCCACTAAGAGAATAAGCCCACCTTTGCAATCTTCCCGCTGCCATTTGAGGAATACTTTTTTCTTCTCCCAACAACGCTAATAAAGGCTTATGGTCAGTTTCTAATATAAAATGAACCCCTTTTAAATACTGAAAGAACTTATTTACACCCCAATAAATAGCAAGCGCTTCCTTATGAATAACAGAATAATTTTTTTCTGCCGATGTTAAAGTTCGCGAAGCAAAACTTATAGGCTTTTCCTCTCCGTTCGGAAAAATATGCATAAGTACAGCTCCTAAACCTACGTTAGATGCATCACAAGCTAGTTTTATTTTCAGGTCTGGATTAAAATGCACTAAATTTCTATCAGACACAATTTCTTTTTTTATGTTTCTTAACGAATCCTCGCATTCAACTGTCCATTTAAACTTTACATTCTTTTTTAATAATTTATATATAGGACTTAACACTGTTGCCAATCCAGGCATAAACTTACTATAATAATTTACCATACCAACTAATGCTTGTACTTCTGCTACATTAGTGGGTGCAGGTGCATTTACAATCGCTTCTATTTTTGACGGACTTTTATATAACCCATCTTTTTTTATTATGTGTCCGAGGTATTCAACTTGAGGTTGTAAAAATTTACATTTACTTAAACGAAACTTTAACCCGAATTTTTTAGCGCGTTCAAAAACTAATTCTAAATTTTTTAAGTGTTCCTCTCTATCTTTACCGGTCACTATAATATCATCAAAATAATTTTTTGTACACGGTATACCTTCTATAACTTCTTCAATAGCTTGTTGAAACAAAGAACACGCTGGCTTTGTACCAAAGGGTAATCTGTTAACCGCATATACACCTTTATGTGTACTCCACGCTAAAAGCATTTTTGTTTCATCGTCAACCTCGAGTTGATTATAACCTCTAGCTAAGTCTAAGACTGAATACTCCTCTCCCCCTTGAAGAGCAGCGAACAATTCTTCTATCCTCGGTATTGGATAGTTATAATCATCTAAGTACTTATTCAACGTAATTTTATAATTAGCACAAACGCGAATATCACCATCTGGTTTCAAAATGGGTACTAATGGTGTACCCCACTCACTTGTATTTACTTTTGTAATAATACCCTGTTCCTCAAGGAACTGTAACTCTTTTCAACTTTCTCCTTGAAAGCAAACGGAATAGTATGAGCTTTTCTAAATATTGGACTAGTACCAGGTTTTACTGTTAACTTGATTTTACGCCCAATAAATTTACCTAACATGCCATCAAATAAATTTTTATTTTTATCTATAAGCTTTTCAATATTATTATTATTCGTAATATTATCTATTCCCGATATAAAAATTCCAAAAGTTTTCATTAAATCTCTACCAAAAAGACTTTTTCTATCATTTTCTTTTGTGACAACCAGATTGTGATATACGGTTTTGTTTTTATAAGTTATTTGGACATTTACTTCACCTATGACTCTAGCAGTACTGTTATCATAATATTTTAAAAATTTACCACTTTTATTTATTTTAAAATTTTTAAATATTTAATATAAGCATCATACGGAACTACGGAAACCCCCCGCGCCGCTATCTATTTCCATTGGAAAATTAATATTACCATTAATAATAACAGTAATGTCAACAGGTTGAACGGTCTCTATTGTATTAAGATTAATATTGTAAATATCCAAAGAACTTTCTGTAGTACTACTACAACTATCTTGACTAATATAATTTGTATTTGATTTTTTTACATCATTTTTACATACTTTGGCTAAATGGCCAATTTTATTACAAATTTTACATTTATATTTTTTATATTTACATTTACTAAAATCGTGATTATTTTTACCACATGAATTACAAATTTTCTTTTGTATCGCCTCTCCTTGATGCTGACTATTTCGCTCGGTGCTTTGTTTCTTGGAATCGACGTTTAACTTCTTTTGCTGGACAATTTTGTTTACCTCCGTGGTATTCGTAGAAATCGACACTGACAATGCTGCTTCCTTTTTCAAAGCTACTTCCAACATTACAGATAATGTTGAAGTATGATTCTCTTCGTATAATCGATCCAAAATTTTTCCTTCTTTCATTCCTGTTATAAATTGATCTTTTATTCGACTTTCAAGTTCCTGTCCAAACTCGCAGTCAACTGATCCTTTTTCACACGAGCATACCATTGATTAATGCTTTCACTAGCATTTTGACAAAGTCTGTAAAACTGTTTACGTTCCTTATATATTGAAACTCGCGGCGAAAAATGCGTTTTTAAAATTTCACACAACTGTTGATATGTTTTTTCTTGAGGCAATACTGGGCTGCACAGATCACGCAAAGTTTTATACACTTCAGGTCCAATCGCCGTGATTAAAACTGCTACTTTACGTTGTTCTTCAACAAAATTCGCGCTGAAATATTGTTCTAAACGCTCACTGTACATTTTCCAATTCGTATTAATTTTGAACTCTTCGATTCTACCTATATTGCCGCCAACGTTCACTACCGGCGTATTTACTTGTTGTTGTTGTTGAACTAACGAACTTCCAAGAACAAATTGTCCATCAACTGTTTGAACGAATTCCAATCCTGTAGGTGACACAAACGTTCCATACGGTGTTTTCTTTAGTTCGAATTTTCTGCAGTTGCCATTGTTGCTACTCTTGAATTTTCTCTATATTCCAAAAGTGCTTCAGCCGCTCTTTTATCTTTATCGTCCGTTGTAGAGTCGTCTGCATTAAATTTTGGCATTTTCCATTACGACTTTTCAACTTGCCTTTCCGTCTTTATAAAAACCTTTTTCACTACAACTCTTTTGTTTAATTATAACGAACGTTTTCTTGCGGTATTTGACAACTTTTAAAACTTCTTTTTCCTCGTCGCCAATTGTAATATATTAGTATTAACGCCGTGTTAATACATATGTTATAGCCGCCGTGGCTATTAGAAAGGATTTTTATTAATAAACAAAGGATATCTACAAACCACACATAATTGTATTTTGTTAATTATTTATTAAGATAACCGATACATGCACAACGCGACCTGTCTTCTTGACTATTCCTTTCTGACTCTGCTCACGCTAGTTACACCTTCATATATATAGTATAATATAGATGGCGTCGCTATCCACTATATTACACATTTCATTGAATGCGCATGCGAAAAACATAATATAACAATATAATATAATATTACAACCGGTGGGCATCGAACTTAACAAGTCAAGTTCATGCTCTCCACGAGTATTTTTTTTTCACTTCAAATTTTTATTTACATCCTTTCAACAATACATTACGTGCACTCATAAGCTGTTTTTTTTAATGTCTCGTCTCGCGTCTGGCTGATAGTGAAGAATGAGGCGAGAAAGAGAGAGGCGCCCATCTGCAACCATATTAACGAATTAAAGAAATAAAACAAGGATAAAAAACATTATAAAAGAATTGAATAGCGTTGTAACAGTGGCGCACCTTGTCGCGAAAATACCCTGGAAAAATCTTTGGTTAGGTGCTTATCTATAGTATTATAGTTATAAAGTATATAATTGGACACGTCGTATGGATTACTTAATTTGACTGTTAGTAAAACGCTGATTGTTACAACGCACCAAAAAATAGTGTGGAAAAAAATAATAGTAAACGAGAATATGTCACCCCAGTTTGGGCATTTGACATTCTTACATCGATCAGGTCGTTATCTTTTATTATTATTACTATTACACCTTTGAAGTAAAGTTGAAAAAAAGAAATCAACAAAATTGTCAAACGGAGTATAACCAAACGAGAAAAATATGTGACCTGGCGCTTATCGGTTTTTTAATCGTAAAGAGGCTTTTCATTCCAAGTAAGAATAATTTTTATTGAAAATTCATTTTAGTATATTTATTTTTTTATTGAAGTGCGTAACTTGTTTGTTTGTTGCGTCAACTACTATTGCGTTATTATTAATTTTTTGAAGAAAAGAAAAATTAAATTAAATATAAAGAAAATTAACTGCAGGTTTTTGAGTAATTCTCATTTGTTTTACTTTTATTATATATATATATATATATATATATATATATATATATATATGGAAAGAGAGTTAAAAAGAAAGAATGAATTACAGTATGGCACATACACTTAATTATAATATTTACTCCAAAATGAATAAAGTGTAATTTTTTTATATAAGAAATTCTAGATAATTTAATTGTATCTTTAATAATTCAGTATTTTATTTGGATATCAAATATACTTTCAAATGTTTGATGTTTTTCAGATTACAGTATATAATCATTCTGATCAAATACACAACCTAACTTTTGACACTACTCTTGAAAACAAAAATGCTTGGATCATGAAATTCAGAATAATTTGTGAGTTCAAAGTGATGAATATATTTAGTGTGCAAAAAATAGTTTGATTAATATAATTTATTTAATATTAATTATTAAAATTTAATCTTGAAAATTTTAATATTTAATTAATATTAAGTAATAAAACATTAGAAATTAAAAATTAATCCTTCAGTTCGACCTTAAATATTTTATACTATCTACATAAATTACAAAAATATTTTTATATTTGTATTTCATAAAAATTTTTAGATTTCAAATTTTTTTCCATATTATAATAGCACTAACCAATGCAAAATATTTCCAATTGAGTGCATATTTATGATATACTATAATATTATTTTCAGAGATTTGTTATGGCAGATACTACTATAACTGTTTCTGATGCACAATCAGAATCTGAGCCTTTAGAGGTTAATAACGCACAAAGTACCCAACCAGCTGGGATACTCATGACACATTCGCATGTACCTAATCAACAAACTAATGGAACAATAACATTGGGTTTCAATTTTAATCCAATGGAAAACTCTAGAAGAATCATTGCGGATAATCTTTCCACCATCTTATCTAGATCAGTAAGTTTGTACATACTCTTATTTTTTAGTAAAAATTTTTTCAAGAAATTTATTTTTTGTTAATGATTAAAATAGTAAATTATGTAGCACAAAATAAAAGTGAATTATTAGAAGCCAGGGTAAGGTTTAGCATTAATCATTTTCACAAGTATCTGAGATATCCAAGATAAATGACGAGTGCTTAACAACTTTTGCTAGTCTGAAATAGTTCACTAATTGCATGCCATATTTTTTTCTATAAAAAGTTGAAGGGTCTTTCATGTCTTTAAATTGCATAAAACCTCAAACATTCTGAGTCAAGTAGCTATGCTATTTTTAGGCAATAATGATCTCCAATAATATTTTTTAATAAGAAAATAATGGAGCCATTATTCTTTGTTTAAATCTGGCTCATCTGAAATGCTTGAAATTTTGTGCAATTTATTAAAAGACTTATTTCATTACCAAATGTTAAAATATTATTAAAAAAATTTTAACATAAAATTAATATCTATTTCTTTCACAACCAATAACAATTTAAAAATTTTTATTTTTAATATGTAATATTTTAAAAGTCTAATCAATATTTAAATTTTTAAATTCATGATAAATTTAATTTTCTGAATTTTATTTATTTAAATGTTTTAGCGACCAGCAATTTCACTACAAGAATGGTTGAATCCAAATCATCAAAGGCAATTACAAATTCAAGCTCCAGTGAATGAACCATCAGATAGTGTTGTAATAAATGTTGATGGACATCCATCAAATTTAGTTATAGAAACTCATGACCCTTTAAATAATGATCATCAGCATCACACATTTACAGATAATTTTGTAAATAATATTCGAGAAGCTGCTAATACAGGAAATCAAAATAACAATAATTCAGAATTGAATCCTTCTCAGTCTCTTACCATTAGTGCTGCTGAAACACGAGCAACACATAAAAATTTAGAAAATTATATTCCATTTCTCACAATTCTATTTACTAAATGTAAGGTTTAGTATTTTTTATAATTATTTATATTTTTATTTTATGTTTTAACAAAATATTTTGTTACAGTTATATATGATAATGGAGCCGAGATTTTGAATTTTGTTTTATTAGTTGTCACATTTATTCAAGCTAATGGTGATTTAAAAAGAGAAATATTAAAACAGCAAAATCGTAGTCGAATGGCGTTACTTGGAATTCTTTGTTATATAATTGGATGTTTTGTATTTATAAATTTTGTTTTTAAAGAACCTATATTTTTTTCATATACGCCACCTGTAACTATTTCGCAATTGTTATGGACAGTAGCAGTAACAGATTATGTTTTGAAACTTATAACTGTAGCTGTAAAGGTTCTACTGACATGTTTACCAGTTAAATTACTTGCTTTTCAAAAACGAGTAAGTCGATTTATTTTTTGATCATTTTATAAATTTTCACATTTGTATAAATTTTTATTAATTTATTTGAAATTTAATTATTTAATTTAATTAATTTAAAAAAATTCATTAATATTTTTATTACTTTAGGGAAAGTATTATTTAATGATAGAAGCTGCTTCTCAGCTTTATCGTTGTGGTGCACCACTTAAGCCTTGGTTACACTATTTATATCTTATTTATGAAAGTCCTGATAAAGTACTAGGAATTGTACTTTTTGTAATATATGGAATTCATAAAGGAGGTGACTTGATGTCACATATTAAATTCTTATTTGAAGCTGCATGGAAAATGTTGCAGAATGTGGTATGTAATATTTAATCAAATCAACGAACTTTGAATGACATAATGCTTGAAATTTTATAAATTATGTAAAATGTAATTCAAATCAATAATGTTTATTTTCTATTTCTTTGTTTCATTTATCACTTTAAATTAATCAATTAATATGTGAATTTATTTGTGAAAATTCAACTGATAAATTTTTTAATATAAACTTAAAAATTGTTTCAGAGCTTAGGCGTATCTCCTTCAAAAGAACAAATCATTGCTTCAGGTGGTATTTGTGCCATATGTCATGAAGAGTATTCCATACCTGTAAGACTTCTCTGCAAACATATCTTCTGTGAAAGCTGCGTCACGACTTGGTTAGATAGAGAAAGATCTTGCCCACTGTGTCGTGCATCAATAACTGATGATCCCATTTATAGGGACGGTCATACAACACAATTTGTTCAACTGTATTAGATTTATTTAAAATGGGAAGCGTTTCTAATTTCAGAATGTTTAAATTTTGGGTCGACTGCTTTATATCAACAAATAATCAAATCTAAGAGAAAAAAAAACAGTGAGTTGCTATATTTCTTCAATAAAATATAGATAACAAAATATTTTGAAATAAATCATAAATATGGAAAGAAAATTTAATTTCAAATTTTTTTATAAATTTATCATAATAATTTTAATTACATTATGAATATGTAGTATAAATATTCTGAAGTTGGAAACTTCTAGTGCAATGATTTTTGTAAACAAATAGCATTGCAAACTCTAAAGAGCTTTGAAAGTCCAATTTTTAATTGCATTTTCTACTATTGTAATTATTACTATCTTCCATAAACCAATTTTTTTTAAATATAACGCGTGCTATATTTATGAGACACTAGTAAATAGATTTATTAAGGAATAAAAGTTTTTAAATTGAAAATTGGAACGCGTTGCTCTAAAATGTAATTTTATTTACAAAAATTATTGAATGATTAATTTTGATGAAGACTAACATTAATCTGCTAGTGTGCGTGATTTGTACAAAGTTGCATAAATGATATTTGTTTTTTAAAAATTTTTTGAGTGATCTCGATGTTACGAAATACACAAAAACTTTCAATATTTAAGTCAATGTTTTATTACAATGTTATCACTAAGAAAATACTTACTATTCTTCGGCCAGTAAGTTATAAGATTTTTTTTTAACTATTTTTATTCTGAAAACTCCTTATGAAACAAGTCGTGTATAATATTTGTACATAGCTAATATAAAAATGAACTTTGTAAAAACTTATTACTACCGTTAAACATCATTTCTTAAAATTAAGTTTATTTTTTGTTAAATCCCAATATATTTTACATTTAGATTTTATAAACTCGGTATGAATTTCATTCTTTATGATTTTGTTCAGAAAATCAAATTATAATTCATTGAATGTATAAAAATTAATTTTTAGATGATAAAAATAAATGTTTATTAAATTTTCAGAAGTAGGGTGTTTTTGAAATAAATTCATGCCTATACAGTAATATTTTACTCTATTTAGACAAGGTTGAAGACTTATTGTATCAGCATTTGACAATAAACTGTGCAATATAAGAAAAACAGTTACAGACAGCAGTCTTAATTAATAAGACTGATATCATTACTTTTTTCTTAATTGTGACTGAAAGTACTCTCCATCCGCTCTGGTTGCTTGATTATTAATTTGCTTGTGTCTCTCACGACTTACGATTTCCTCTATAACTTCTCCATCACCTTTGATCAATCTGAAACAACGTAATAAATTAAAATTATTATTTTTTAAGTATTCAATTTATTAAATTTTAAAAATTAGTAAAAAATTTCATGAACTATAAAATAAAGAACTCAATACATTATTTTAATAGAAATTTATGTGATAATTTAATCTAAATCTTAATAAAAAAAAAAAAAATTGAAACAGTATTTTTATAGAAATATGTGATAATTGAATATAAATTTTAAAAATTAAGAAGTTTATTATAAAAATTTTTTAATTTAAATTAAACAAATCAATAGTTAATAATTTTCCTAACCTATGTCTTCCAGATTCTTCATCATAAACTCTACGAACAACGTTCTGTCGTTTTTCCCATTCTTTTTTAGACATAGGAGCCATTGCCTTTGCTCTTGTCGATTGCTCTACTGTAATATCACCAAGCAATCGATCTTGTTCATTTTCAGGTTTAGCAGGAAGCTTTTTCTCTTCACTTGCAGGAGTTTTTACTTTTTTAGTAAGTTTCTTCTTAAGCTTCTTCTTCTTCTTTTTCTTCTTCTTTTTTTCCTTTTTCTTCAACTTTTTTGCCAGTTTCTTTTTCTTTTTCTTCTTTTTATCTTCATCAGAACTAGTGCTGCTGCTACTTGATTCTTCGCTTGTATCATTGGAATCACTTGTATCACTATCTGAGCTTGAAGATGAACCGGTAGATGAAGAAGATGATGATGAGGAACGAGATTTTTTCTTTCGCTTTTTTTTATCAGCCAAAGGTTTCTCTTCTTCTTCTACCTCTGGTACTTCTACCCTTTCTTCTTCAACTGGCTTTGGTTCAGGAGATAATTCTGGAGTTTTTTCAACTCTACTACTTCGACTTTCGTAAGTTTTAGATTCTTTTGACCTCCTTGATTCTCTATCTCTTCCAGAATCACTTTTTGGCTGACTTCGATTTTGTTGGTATTTATCATTAGAAGAATTTTGTTTCCAATATCTTTCTCCAGTATTAAATCTGTTTCCACTATTCATTGACCTATCTGATCCTCTTCTATCAAAATTCCCTTGATTATTTCTATTCCAATTGCTTCCTTGATTTCGTTGGTTTTGAAATCTTCTATTGTCATTTTGATTCCAATTTCGATTATTTCTGTTTCTATCTCCAAAACCTCTCTGATTAAATCGATTATCTCTTTGCTGGCCAAAATTTCTATTATTTCTGTTATCAAATCGGTTGTTAGGCCTCTGATTATTAAAGTTTCTATTCTGTTGGAATCTACCTTGATTTCTCTGCTGGAATGAGCGATCATTTCCTCTATTTCTTCTAAAATTATCATTATTTCCATTTTGAAAATTTCTTCTTCTTAAATCTCTATCATAATTAGAATTTGTGCCAAGTTTTCCTGTTCTAAGAGGTTTTCTAATAGGACTTTTGCTGTAATTAGAACTTCCAGTGGAAATACTACGTTGTCTTATTCTTGGTCTTCTATCTCTGTCAATATTCCTGCGTTTAAATGATATATCAGATTCTCTGCTTCTACTGGATTGAGAATTGGATTCTTGTGAATGCTGCTTCCTTTTACGAGATCTACCATCTGAAGAGTCTTCTGCTCTCGAAACGTGACCAGTTCTTGTACTCATTTTTGACGAAATATTTATTCATAAAAATTGTTCTAAAATCAAATTATTATAATCAAATTAATAAAGATATTTATTTCATAAAAAATATAATGAAACATATAAAAGTAGTGCGACAATGAAAAATTTTTTTCTATAGGAGCTATACTTTTATAACAATATTCCATAAATTTTTAAAATAAATGATAAACTTGACATATTAAATTTTTCTTTAAAATGAATTTGTACATTATATTGACATTATTGTTTTTATTACATAGAAATGAACAATTAAAATTCTAAATTTATAGTTGAGTAAACACAAATGCTCATAATAGGAAAATTAAAGCTATATTTTTCAAAATCAAATTGCAAACAAATAATTTTATTCAATTTCAAATAATTTTTCTTCCTATTCTACAAGTTAAATTAGATTACCAGTTAATATTCATTGAGGCAGCCATTGGTGTATAAGCATTTTAATGAAAAAAGTTTACCTTAAAAATAACATAACCCCAAAGTCGGCAATTTAAAATCCAAGGGAACAAGCTTGTCATTTTTTCCCTTCTAACTCGAATAAATCAAATACTTTTCCATTAACATTAAACTTTAATATTATTAAATAAAACACTCATTAAGACTTAAGCAAGCCTTCGTATTAAACAGTATAGTTACAAAGTATGTTCCTCGACGTTGTCGATTCGTCGTTATACGTCTATGCGAGAAATATAGTATACTTTATACGGGGGAGGGAGGGAGATTTACCGACTCCAAAACTACAAACACCAACGCATAAAGATGCGCGCGCGCACGTATACACCGAAAAATATTCTCTCAATATATCTACATATACAATCTATAAACACAAGAAAGATAATGAAAGAAACGTTAACGAAAAGAAAGATAGAAATTTATGAATTATTTTTAATGCTCCACTTTTTCCTTTTCGTCTATATTACTTTGATGTCGCAACAATTTCTCTTCTAAAATAGACTTTTATTAAAGACTTTCGTCGTTAGACAACTAAAATTTAAAAGAATTAAAACCTCTCGATTAAGTTCTCAAAATCTATGATGCCTACGTGTTATTTATTGCTTCTCCTTTAATTTAACTATATTATCTTCACTACTTTTATATATAGCGTATACAAAAAGCTATAAATATAATAAATTTAACTACATAATCCGGATTCGCGCCTCACGTATAATATACGTGTATACGCACACAAATATAAATCAGCGATATTATAATTTAGCGTTATAATATATCGAGTCGTATGCAATAAGAAAGTATTGGTGTACAGTATACGTGTGCTTATTGAAGTTCCTGCCTGCTATGGCTATGCGACCATTACAGGCTTATTCTTATACTCTATACCACATATAAAGTGGTGGATATTGTAGCCAGTTGGAATATAATACTATGTTACAGGGGGTGGCCAGACGGTGGCGATACCGGTGCTATTAAACTAGAGTTACCTACTTGACGACGATTAAAATGTTATTAAAAAAACATGATGATATGGTAAGTATTTATGAATTCTTTATAACATGATGATGAATGAAAGCCGTTAATAAATAAACGTGGCTATAGAATATGAATTTATAATTGTCACTATAAACGTTGATAATCACCATTGTCAATTAATTCATTATTAATTTATAACGATATAATAATACATATTTGAAATAATATTAAAATTTATTTTATTATTATTTTTTTTCGAACAAACTAATAAAATATTTTGAATTAAAAATTTTCAATTTTAATCACATAAAAATTCAAATTTTATGAAAGTATACATTAATTTGGATGACTTTTTATTCCTCAATACATACATAGTTTAAAAAAATAACCATCTAATGATTCTTTGATCAATTTTTATTAAATATCTACATTAATAAAAACAATAATTATAAAAAAAGTGAGAAATACTTTTTTACAAGTATATGGCAATTTAAATTTTCGCGCCGTTGTAAAACTTAGGGTAGCCGCACATGAGCACGAAAAAATTAGTTAGGACGCAGGCAGACGGATAGAATCGAGCTTGTTGAATAATCGGCGCGTACAAACAGCCAATCAGCTCTATTCGGAACTTTTTATTCCGAAATTTTTCTGCTCCTATGGTCATATGGTCGTCATAGAATGTAATAAACGGAATTTCTTTTAATAAGGGGTATATAATTTTTTAAATAAATAAATACATCCTTAATCATATAAAATATACGATGTGATTTTTTTTTTTTTTTTTTTTTTTTTTTTTTTTTTTTTTTTTTTAAAAAGATTAATATATAAAGGATATTGTCCTCTATATGATTAACCTTTTTCCATGGTGAAGTCGAGGGAGTCCAGCCCGGAACCGTTTAACACATTACATCAGGCTAGACTGTCAGACCCACCATACCGAAAACTTTGACTACCGATGGATGGCAACCCACTTTTGTGACCAACAATCAACCAATACTCAATGAGGTCGGATTTTTTAAGAGTCGCGATATAAATGGCACATACACAAATTTTCTTTTGAAAAAAAAGTTAGTGGTACCTGGCCAGGATTCGAACCCATGCCCTCCGCGTTGAAGGCAAGAGCTCTATCCATTACGCCACCGCGCTCTCGAAATATACGATGTGATAACTTAATTAGTTATTGGCGATTTCAATAGTAGACTAGTATATTTTTCTTTTTTTACAGATAATTTCAAATTATTTTCGCTCATTCCATAGTAATTCTACTATTTCTTCTTCTCATGTGAACCGTTGGGACCGGAATACCCGGAATACCGCCCGTAACTTGAAGTTATAACACATACAGAGCGCTTGTCTGATAAAATAAATTATTCTTCTGTTTTCCGCATAAAATTTGCTAAACAGCGCTGATTGGTTGTTTATATTATGCATAGTCTGTTCAGTCTTTATTATACCCGTCTGTCTGCGCCCTTACCATTGTGCAGTTACCCTTATGTTATATTGTGAACACATTGTCAAACATGCAAACGAAGCTGTAAGTGCAACACATGGATGAATCAATTATCTGTAAGCACCTCTGCACATGCGTAAGATTAGACGAAGAAAAATCAACGATACATACTGTGCTTCAGTCTTGGTTCCACAAAAGCTATACTAGCTTATTTATAAAGTTCTGTTTACTTATACATTCTCGATTTATTACAGAACTACTTCATCTATTCCTCTTTCTGTAGGTCAGTGCCCACATTTGGCAAAGGAAATCTTTCATAAGAAAGATTACATTTTGGTTAGCGGCTTGGCTTTCACAGCAATCAAAATAATACAACGCTCAAAGGGCGCCTTAGCAGCTGCCGCTTTTACATCGAAACCACTGTCTCTTTAGTGAACACGGAAAACAAATCAAGGAGCAAAAATCAAGGGAATCAACAAATCAGGAGAAAAAATCAAAGAGCACTGCGCATAAAACATCTTGTTGCAATCTTCTACATGCTCTACTTATAGGACGTGAACAATTCTACGCGACTTTTACTCCAACGTCATCAGCAAAAGTAACGAGGTAGTGAGAGAGTTGTTACACCATACACTCACCATACTTGAAAAAAAATACAAACTTGTTAATTAAATTTAGGCCTTAGATCATACACTTTTGGAGAGAATAAGTTACGAGAGAAGCGTTCTCCCATTTTATCTCTCTTGCACTATTCAGGGATTGCGGTTACTCGTGCTCCTCTTCAAACTTGGGAATTTTTAAAATTTTCAAAATACACTTTTATATTAAAAACCGGATTAAAACGTCGGAAAAAAATTTTTTAGCTGACAAGGAAAGTGCATTGCATTTCGGTCTCGGATTTTCCTCTAACTTTGGAATATTCTTTCTTAAATAAAATCATGAAATAAACAGCATCTATTCGGCACAATGTTTAATTTTTTTGAAAGTTAGGCACAGTTTTGTCTGAATTTTAAAACTCTTTTTAAAAATTTACATCTACTTTATAGTTGTACAATTTTGTAACTAGTTATTAAATTAGTAAATTTCAGATTAAAATCTTTTAATTAAAAAAAATTGTACAAAAAGCTCAAGTTGTCCAAAAATTATTAAGGGATGAAAATTAAGATGAAATTTAGATTAAAATGCAGTATTCATTTGCTACGTGCATCTTCAGCTAAATATTTGCGCTATTTTCATTCCTTTATAATTTTTAAACAACTTGAGCTTTTTGAACAATTTTTTTTTCAATCGAAAGTTTTTAATCTCAACTTTAATATATGATTAGTAAAAACCTTCTAGGATAACTACTTCAAAAACTATATAACTATAAAGCAGGTGCAAATTTTTTTAAAAATCTTAAAATCCGGACAAACTTGCTTATACCCTTATACCCTTAAAAAATAGAGCAATACACTCTTCTTGTGAGTTGCACTTTAAAAACACAAATTATATACTATAAACAAATAAATATAAATGAAAAAGGTTAAGCACATGATCAAATACAAGTTCAGGTAGAAATTTTATCCTTAGCAATGTAAGCCAATCTTAATAAAAAATAATAAAATAGGCAAGGGAGTTAAGCTTAGTAATAAAAATATAGAAGTTCATACTCACCTCTTAATTTTTATAATAAATGCAACTTGAACGCTAGCGGTGAATTTAAAGAAATCATATCATATTTAAAAAATATTGAAGCAATACAACAACAAAAAACACTTTCTGTTCTCTAGCTTCTTTCTGGGCCGGTTTGCTCGAAGCCATGTCTTCTCCTAGCAGCTGGGTCAGAACACAAGATGCCTCGTCAGAGATCGACCGCATACATAAGCATCTTCTTGCCGAAATTTCAGCAACACCAGAAGATTCTCCAGTGAGACATCATCTTTGGCGTGCGAAAAACTTCCTATTGGAATTCAAAGAAGAGTTTCTCAAAATCCTCGAGGAGCGTATGAACGCTGTGAAACGCACGTCTCAACGTACCATTCCACGTACAGTTCCAACTTACTATCGCCGTCTTCCAACGTTGTTCGCGGGCAGACAGCATGTATGCACCTTATTACTCTATAACATGCACAAAGTCTCTAAAAAGGCCATTGGCGATATGCTGCTTGCGTGTGGACAGGAAGAATTCAGGATAGATATGGTCTTCTTCACAGGCCAACGATGTAGTGCAAGGATAACTTGCGATAACATTGCATCATCAACTAAAATGCAGTGTGACGCCCTCTTAAATAAAATTTTCTTTAAAGGCGGGAAAAAGAGTGAGTCTGGTAAAAGATATGTCAAAGTGTGTCCGTTTAAGGAAAACGAAATACCTACCAGTCCACCGCTGGATACACAGGTCCCAGTTGAACTTTCTCCTGCTTGTCTTGAGGCCTTTCGACTCGATTCCGTATTAGCTACTATTATTAAATACTTGGACAATGACTCCAAGATGGCACTAATTACTGCATTTGAAAGATGGCTGACGGTTCAAAATAAAATCGGCTACTTGCATTTTGATTCGGGTAGTTGGCGCTACCAGACGACGGACGGATTGAGACGAATGAAAAATGATGCATGCCAATTTCATTTCAGAAGTATTACCATTCGTGAATCGTCGCCCCTGGATGTTTCCGATTTTCAATCTTTATTGAATATTAATTTAGGTAAACAATCAATTCAGGAAGAGCGTAAGTATCTCATAACCGTCGATTTAAGAGGCCTTATTGCGACGCCAACGATACTCGAGTGGCTGACCAAATATTTCTCGGTAGAAACATTGATCATTGGAAAAACCACGGGGTTTTTTGAGAAAAAGGTCAGTCTCGAAGGTGTCATTTGCCTATCAGTCCATGATAATCCATTAGTGCGTCTGTCTTGGATGAAGGATCGTCCTGACAGGGAGG